>OX465297.1:206149075-207624075 GCA_949987735.1 Leucophora obtusa
TTATCAATTTCGTAATTGAAACAGGTTTTTAATTTTTTGTTTTTTTTTTTTGAAAAATAGAGAGTAAAACTGGTACTAATGCGACACTCGCGGAACCAGTTCTGAATTAACTCTTCACACAAAAAATTAAAAACTTGTTTCAATTACGAAATGGATGATATCAATTACATTTTATAATTTACATAAGGCCTTTAAAGTTCTAGTGAAAGTTTTTACCACAAACAACAACTTACTATACATTACTATTTAAATTTTCTAAGATTTAAATTCTAACGGCTTTTTTTACAAAACAACAAAATTTTCCATAACTGATCGCAAGTGCTGAAATACATACATATTTCGTAATATTCTTCAAACAAAATTTGTGCAGTCAAATAATATCTAAGGTCGGGTAACTTATTTAAAAGTAACCAGAGCTAAATGTTTACCACAGATATTTTCATACAAATCTGACATTCATAAATATGGTTAAGCGTTAAACTTTGGATTTTTTGAGATAAGTTATAAGGTCCAAAATTTAAAAGTATTTTCCTTATGGCAGTTCATTGTGTTAGCAACATATTGTTGCTTTAAACCAGATAATTTTTGTTTTTTTTTTTTTTTTTGATTTTTTAAACAAAAAAAACTAACATAAATTGCGCGATAATTCTTGTTGGCGGTTTGTGTTAAATATTTTGAAAACGTTATCAACACATTTCAATTTTACACCTGACGGACGATGATAGATAATACGAAAAAAAACACCAAGTGTGTCTCTATGATGGATCATGTGTGTTGGCAGTTTTGACATTCATTTAACACATTTTTAGGTTCATAAACAACAAATTGAATAGTGAGGAGACAGAAAATAGCAACTTCATAGTAATTGAGACCATAGACCATAGTCGGGAAGTAATCAGTACTACCAAAAGTACAAATATTTTGTACTGGGGTTTAAAAAATATAAGTACAAGTCTTTTCGAATATACTTGGTACTTAGTAAAATTATTTTCAATTACTTTTTAAGTACTAAGGTACTTGTTAAGTAACTCGTAATTAAAACTACTTAACATGCACAACTTTCGCTCCTACCAAGTTCTAATGTCTTCAATCGACAGAAATTGGATTCAGAGTCGATTGATATTCATGCCTATATTTATATTCATAATTACATTCAAAAAAATAAGTTAGTAGTTTTCAGCAATTTTTTTGCTGAAATTCCGTTTTCAGCAAAAATTTTAGTTATATTTTTTTAGCACTAAACTAATATTTTACTAATTTATTTTGCTACAAAAATTGTGCTGATAACCGCATTCATAGCGTGGACGACAACCAGATAGACAATATGTAGATGTCACAGCTTGTCTGGAAACGGAAATGACAAAAAAAGAAAAACAACTCTACACAATTTCTATATTTAAATTTTCAGCAAATAAATTAACTAAAGTAAAATTTCTCTATAAATTTTTTGAGTTTTTTTCAGTCTACTAATATTCAGCAAAACGTTTAGTGATTTTAGCAAGAATTTTTTTAATTTGCAATCGACTAAGTGTTAGCAAAACTTTCGCTGAGATTACTGTTTTTTGTGGTAAAAATCAGCTCGCTGATTTTCAGCAAACACTTTTGCTGAAATTACCAACTTTTTTGCAAGCACGCTCCTGACTAAAAATTTGCTAACACAGCAACATTTTTTGCTGACTTTACTGACTTCTTTTTTTGAGTGTTGCTGATTAAAATTGGTGGTGATAAACCCATCATTAATAGTACCCATCGACTCAGAATTAGATTTTGTACTAAAGTACAAAATTTAAAGTACGTAGTAAATTTTTAAAGAACCTAATGCATATAAAATTAAGTACTGTTATGTACTTATTAGGGATGCCAAACGGGAAATCTCGAAATTCCGGGATTTTCGGGATTGGTAAAATCCCGAATCCCGGGATTATTTCTCAAAAATCCCGTGATTTTCTAAGTTATTAATATTAATATGAAAGCAAATAAACAAAGTGAGTAATTTTAGATTACCGACGTTTTTTCTTGAGTTTTCTCATATTTACGTTAATGCACACGTATGGTCATATATGAGTCATGTATGGATATTTATGTATCCATGTATGGTCATGAATGCATGTTTATGAGCATGCACGAACATACATTGAACCTGTATGGATTCACATATGTCGATTTTTAGCTGGGGAGTTAAATTTAAGCAAATTGCAAATTACGATTTAGCTCTGAAGAAACTTTTTAACCAAAAGTAGCGAAAACACTGATATATCTACAAATTTTTAGTTACACCGATAAAATTCTTTAGTAACGTAGTTAACGAAATTCGTAGTTGAATTGAAATAAATTTAAAATAACTATTAAGGTACATTTACACGCGAGAGAAAATTGCTAGAGATAGAGGAAAAAGCAACCCAAATAGCTTAAATCATTCACAATAGAGCTATTTAGAGGTGATTTTTGCTCTATCTCTAACAGTTTTGTCTCGCGTGTAAATGTGCCTTTACACTCATTAACAACAATATATTTCGTTAAAAAAAAACTATATTTATGTTACCCTGTGTTAATTAATTTTAAACTGACAAATAAATTTTAATAACAAATTAAATAAAAAGTCAAATGATAAAAATATTTTTAATGTTGTAAAGTTTTTATTTTTAAATAAATAGGGCATTATTATAAAACGGCAACTGGATGCACCAAATAGGTAAGTTTTACATACTTATTTCGTTGGATTACGTTTTAAATAACTTTAAAATTTACTTTTTTTAGAATTGAGGAAAAAACAAGGATAGAGAAAAACCAAATGATTATTTGAAATCCAAAAGAAATTCAATCAAGAAAATGGCAAATATTTGCAGAAATAAGCTAATTTGTGTGTTCTACTAATGTCATAATTTGCAAGTTATTATTTTGCGAAATAAATAAATAATGTAAAACAATAAAAAATTTCAAGATAAAATCATTTTGAATATAAATATTTTTAGCTGTTAACAACCAATTTGGTTTTTAAATGGTTGTATGTAATTATACTAACAAAATTTCTAACTTTTCAACTACAAAATCGTTGAATTTTATATATTCGAAAATATTAGTTACCACCAACTAAATTGATTAAACTAAGCTTTAGTTAGAGGTATTTCACCTATGAGATAGTTGAAATTTTCGTTAAAAACAACTAAGAAATTTTTTGGGTGTATATTTGGCTAAAATTAATTTAATGCACTACTACTCTGTTGAAATCATCAGAAATATTTAGTGACTATTAGTTTTTTTAAATCAACTTACATAAAATATTAAGCACATACATATCTCTGCTGATTACAGAAAGGCAGATTGTTAGATTTTTTTAATTTAACAAAAATTTGCTGTTTTTAGTCGGCAAAATTATTTTCTATGAAGTTATGATTTTATAAAATCATCAATAAAATAAATAAAAACTAGGGATGTGCGATTAATCGATTAATCAAACAGTATGATTAATCAGAACTTTGATTAATCAATTAATTGATTAATTGAAAATTTCATTAATCAGAATTATGATTAATCGATTAATTTGAATTTTGATGAATTATTCAAATTTTGATTAATATTGAAACAATTTTAAAAAATAAAAAAATACGGAAATTTTATCCTTGTTTTATGGCGATACTTTATACAGCTCCAAATAAAGAGAATTACAAAGATTGTTTGCTCACTGGTCAGACTTGACCAACTCCATTCCTAAATTTAATTTTTCTATATTGAACTGCCGTTAAAAGACGTCGTCAACGGAGAAAAACAAGACATTATTCAATTATTCATAAATCTGATTAATCAAAATCATGATTAATCAATTAATCATTATTTTGAATAATCGAAATAACTGATTAATCGATTAATCATGTTTTTGATTAATCAAAATTGTTGAATAATCGATTAATTGATTAATCAGAATTTTGATTAATCAGGAAGTTTGATTAATCGATTAATCGCACATCCCTAATAAAAACATGTCCTCTAAAATTTTTAATTATTAAGGTTTTTATTCAGATTTATTTAATCCGTACCTAATATATTTTAATCTATTATTTATGAATGGGAAAAGTTAGTTCTTTAATAACATTTAATAAGATATTAGATGTATGTGATTTAGGGCCAATAGAACAATAAAAACAACTATAAAAAGGTATAAAATATGCTAAATAATGAAATCGGGAATGCCGGGATTTTTTCAAGACCAATACCGGGATTTCGGGATTTCTAAATCCCGAAAATATCGGGATTTCGGGATCGGTATCCCTAGTACTTATGCACAACTGTGATTGAGAAAATAAGGGCCAGTTTTATAGTCCGAACTAACAAATATAGATTTTATCGTAAATATTTCTTAATTAATAGGTAGTCTTTATTTTTTGTTTTTTTGGTAAGCGAGCGGGTAACTACTACCTATTATTTTTTTGTTTATTTGGGACATCGCGGACAAAAAAAATATATTGTAATAATGTATCCACCAGTTAAAATCCTGTTTTCGCTGAGTATTTAGAATCAATGAAAATACCAAATTAGAAGCACTGGAATTATTGTCCGCTTTTGTAGTTCTTCAAATAATTTAACATAACTATTTATTTATACAGAACTGTGCAATTTATAAATATTTGCATTTGACACTTACCTGTGATATTGTTGATATTTCGGCTTTTATCTATTGTGTTAGAGATTGAAGATTGACAACGATAACTGCCTGAATAATAAATGGTTAAAGCTCCAATCGCTGCCCCTAAAACTGTTAAAGCAACAGCTAAAATCAACAGTCTACACCTTATAGTGGATTCTTTAAGTAACCGCTCGCTCTGATTGGAGGTTTGTGGTGAATGTGGGGCAGTAGTAATGTATGTGACTGGTGCATTGCATTGTAATGTGGTTCTTGCAGTACCAAGTGATGCATTTGTATTACCATCCCCTGAAGCTGGTCTACCACTATCATTGCCTAGATAAACGACTGTGGGAAATTTCGTGTGACCCAAATTTTTGGCACATGATGGTGGCTGCTGTTGTTGTGATGAGTGAATTATGACTTCTGGTTCTGACAATTCAGATTTGTTCTCACTACCCAATAAAGGTAAAACAACAGATGCTGCACCATCATCTTTAACTGAACCAACACCACCGCCGCTGCCGCCTCCACCATCGTCACCACTAATTCTATTGGTTGTACCATGTGCATTGTTTTTGGTTATGTGTGGTGTTCGCAGATAACCATTGTTTATGAGTTTATTTGTGTTATTATCCACTGGCATCCTATTTTCCTTTTTTGATGGTTTTTTGAATATTAGTTGGGGATACTTGGTGTTAATGGTTGATTGGTTACTAACAGTTTAGTAGTTACTGTTTTTCTGTTTTACAGATTTGTGGAATTTTAAATTCCAATAGATCTTGTATTTAATCACGTACAAAATTAAGGCTGTGAAGATAACTGCGAAAGTTAAATACGTTCCACAAAAATGTTAAGTTCTTAAGAGAAACTGTAAAAAATGTATTTCCTTATTTTTTTCTTCGCAAATATTTGTTATAGTAACTTATTGGAAAAATTTAAAACGGTGGTCATACTATTATTATACATGCAATTATTACTGTTTTTAAATTGGAAATAATGTTTTAAAGGTCATACAATGATAACTTAATTTTTTAACAAATAAATATGTGTGATCATATATTGCCAGCCCGTAAAAACATTTTTTCTTCTTAATATGCTATTATCCTACAATTTATAATATATGCAATTAGCACATAATTCGAAAAATTAGTGAGAAAAGTGGAGTAATCATTTCTACCGGAAAATGAATCTAGGGGATAGTGGTTTACTAAAGTGTTAGTGTAGGAATAGTAGATTAAAGAGTTGGATAACATGTGTCCCAAAACCACACCAGATCGGAGATAAAAAATTTTGAAAAAGTGGATAAAATTAAATTTACTTTAAATAATATGGTAAATTTAACTTTACTTTAAAAATAATAGTGGAACCACATGACCCATGTGGTCAAAACGGGAAGAGGTGGGGTAACCATTTTTACTTCAGATTAAGGCGCAGGAATAGTAGATTACATAATTGTATCACATGTGTCCCAAAACCGCTTCAGATCGGAAATACACATTTTTTTGAAAATGGATAAATTTAACTGTCTGTTTTTATAAAAAGAATCAGAAGAATTCGTTTAAATATTTTTATGAAAAACACAAACTTAGAATAATTTATCTCTAAAAATTTTGAGTTGCATTTGTTCTACATAAAAGTCATAACTAATTTGTGCAAAAATTTTTAAAGAAAATCGTTTTTATATTAGTGTTTTGCACACAAATTTTTTAACGAATTCGTCTGATTCTTTTTACAAAAACACCCAGTAAATTTACTTTAAAAAATATAGTGCAACCACATGACCACATGACATGACAAATGTCATAGGCACAAAATACCGTTAAAAACTCTCTTTAAACTTTATAGCAGTGTTGTCAGTTTAGGGGATTTATCCCCAAATTGGGGATTTTTTTCGTCAATGGGGATAAAAATTTCCGTTTGCGGATCCAGGGATTTATTGGGGATGACACCAAATTTTAGGGGATTTTTTGGGCATAACATATTATTGCCTTTTTATATTTTTATGAATTTAACCCTGATAATTCTAAATATATACATATGTATATTTCTTTTAAGTATGATGATAATAGTGCATGATTTTAGGCTACACAAATTTGTGTCTGTAAAGTTAATGTGTGTACAAACCTTAATTCCTTTTGGTGAAAATTTTAATTCCTTTTGGTTCCAAAATATTTAAGGTTATTCGGATGTAATATGAGTTATAAGAAGCTCTTCTTAAATTAAATCAGTGGGTATCGATCCCCCCTTGTCTCGCTCAATCGGTTCTCTTTTTATTTGTTCGCGAACTCGGGCACAAGCAAAATAACACATTTTGCTTGTGTAAAATCAAATAGCGTAAAATAAGGAGAAATTCCAACTATAATACAGGCGAATTGCGGGGAAATTAGATGCTTTTAAGGATAATTTCCTAATGCGTCATAATTTAATTTACTGTGTTCGCTGTTAGCATTGTTGGCCGAAAAACAAAAAATTTAACATGAAAGCGCTAGGAATCGAAAAAAAACGTAATGTAGTGTCTACAAATGAAATAATATACGCAATAAAATTTTAAAATAATTTGGTGTCTCCACCACACATTAGGTTTAATATTTTTTTTATCAATTAACTTCAAAATCAATCGCAGAGAAAATTATTTTACGTGGAGAGTATATAACAACGGTGGGCAAATGCGGCCCATTGGGCCACATGTGGCTCTTTGCTGATTTTTGTGCGGCCCTTGTTGAAACTTAGTTTTTTTTATTAAAAACTTTTTTAATATTTTATTTCGTAATTTTTTAAAGTTTTTTATTTCAAAAATTTTTAGATAAAAATTAGGGCCAATTTTATTTTCGGAACTAAATAATACTGCCCAGCATTGGTTTGTGTAAAAAAATCGGCATTTTAATTTATGAGAATTACTTAAATTACTTACTAAATATTTAAGCTTGTAATCATCGTCTAAATTAACCCTTTAGTGCATTGTGTTCCTTTAAAGGGCGGATTTTTTTTTGGAATATATGGATTTGAAAACCGTTTTTGTTTTACAAAAAAAAAACATTAGTTCCTTCCGCTTTCATTTTACTTAAAGATTTGTAGTTTTCTTTTTTTTATTGTATGGTGCGGCCCTTTATAATTTATGAAAACCCACAATATGGCCCTCGCGGACAAATCCGTGCCCACCCTTGGTATATAATTTATACACAAAAAATTTCTGTAGGGAAAATGATGAAAGCATACTTATTAAAAATTTGTTCATTAAAATTCGTGGATTTTATCAAGTTTTTTATAAATTGTGTACTTCATTGTGTTAATGATGTTGTGTTAGAAGTTGACAACACTCATTTCAAAGAAGAATAATGAAAAAGGAAATTTTACGTCATCACATTTTTCCCCTCACAGTACTCACAGCATATTTTGTGTGCGCAAACTGTTTTCACCCGGTTTTTATTTGCTTGCCCGAGTTCGCTAAAAATATAAGAGAGTCATAGGAAGGATTGTTTCTCTCTATATGTATACTCTTTGGTTATAGTATCTTTACATCATTTTATGATAGACTACATTTCTCCCCTAATACTCTATAACTTATATTAAGTGTTAGACCATCTGAAGTTTTACATCTAAAAATGCCGAAATAAAAACAAAACATTTTTGGAATTAGTTTTAAAAATTTTGTTTCGGGAATGATAATCTACTATTTTCATTTGGAAATAAAATTTCATTTCCCTAATATTACAAATGGGTCGTCAGTAGGGTGGGTCAATTTGTTTTTTTTTTTACGTTTTTATTTTAGACCCATACTTTCTTAGGGTAATTTTCTTAGAATTTTGTGTATATTTCGAATTTGCTGTACGTCTGTCACGTTTTTTTTTTCACCCGAACAAATTGACCTATCCTAATATACAGCTATGGACATGGAAATAGGACACTTTTATGTGTTAAGAAACGTAATTATTTATTTTGAAAAATAAAACAAAAATAAAATTTTTTATTTCATATACGGGAAGTGTTATTATTGATGATTGTAATTCATTCTTTATTTAAATAAAAATCCTTCAACTATCTCTCTATATATAAAAGAATAACGTGACTGACTGACTGATTGACTGACTGACTGATTGACTGACTGACTCAACATCGCCCAACCCAAACCGCTGAAGCTAGGAAGTTGAAATTTGGTATGTAGGTTCCTCTTTCGGCGTAGACGTCCGCTAAGACGGGATTTTTGGAAATTCTTACCGGAACGGGCAAAAAGGGGGAAAGTCTCCCCCTTGACGGCCTGCCAAAACCCCTTTGGCTAGAAAGCTGAAATTTAAGATATGTGTTCCTTGGAGTAGGGGCTAACTTTTCTGGAAAGTACTTTCTAGAATTTTGGACAGGGAGGTTGTAAAAATGGGGGTTAAAGAGGGGAAAAAAGCCCCCCTTGACGGCCTGTCCAAACCGCTGGAGGTAGGAAGTTGAAATTTGGTATAAAGGTTCCTCCACTATCGTAGACATCCACCAAGACGGAATTTTGGAAATTTTTACAGGGAGGGGCAAAAAGGGGAAAAGTCTCCCCCTTAACGGCCTGCTCTAACTGCTGGAGCTATGAAGTTGAAATTCGGTATGTAGGTTCCTCGACCGGAGTAGACGTCCGTTGAGACGGCATTTTTGGAAATTCTTATCGGAAGGGGCAAAAAGGGGATAAAAAAAGTACCTTTTTCCAAAAAAATACCTTTTTCCAAAAAAGTACCTTTTTCCAAAAAAGTACCTTTTTCCAAAATAAGTACCTTTTTCCAAAAAAAGTAACTTTTTCCAAAAAAAGTAACTTTTTCCAAAAAGTACCTTTTCCCAAAAAAATACCTTTTTCAAAAAAAGTACAAATAAAGTACTTTGTAAGAACAAAGTATCTTTTTCCAAAAAATTTCGCTTTTTCCAAAAAGTACCATTTAAAAAAATATCCATTTAAAAAAATATGATTTCAAAAAAAGTACTTTTTTTCCTCCCCCCACGGATATCTCCACTAAAACAAGGTTTCTTGATATTCGGCATAGACATGCGCTAAGACAGGATTTTTGGAAATTCCTACCGGAACGGGCAAAAATCTCCCCATAAACAGTCTCACAAATTGGAAAAGTGCTTGCCAAAACCTCTGGAGGTAAGAAGTTGAAATTTGCTATAAAGGTTCCTCCACTGTAGTAGACATCGACTAAGTTTGTATTTTTGGAATTCCCTACAGGATATCCCAAAAGAAAATTCAGTATTTCGGTAATTCCGCTTAGACGGAATTTTTGAAATTCCTATCGGGAGGGGAAATAAGGGGAAAAGTCTCCTGCTTGACGGCCTGCCCAATCCCTTTTGGTCAACCTAAAATTTTAAATATGTATTCCTTGGAGTAGGACTAACTCACCGGCAACGTAATTTTTCTATTTTGGAACAGGAACATAGTAAAAATGGTGGTTGAAAGGAATAAATGTCCCCAATAACGGCCTGCCCAAACCGCTGAGGCAATGAAGTTGAAATTTGGTATGAATGTTCCTTATCCATCGCAGATAGCCGCGAAGATGGAATTTTTGTAAATTCCTAAAGGGAGGGGCAAAAAGAAGAAAAGCCTTCTCTTGGTGGCCTGTAAAAACCCCTTCGGCTAGAAACCTGAAATTTAAAATGTGGGTCCCTGGAGTAAGGGCTAACTTATTAGAAAGATACTTTTTTGAATTTTGGACAGGGTCCTTATAAAATAGGGGCTCAAAAAGGGAAAGTGGCCCCTTAACGACCTGTCCTTATTTTTTTAGCGTTAATATTACACTAATATTTTGTGCTGTATCCATTATTATCAATAACCGCTTCGCATCTTCTTTGCATACTCTCAACTAGCTTCTTGAATACCAGCCCAAAGTTCGGTGGAATTTTTGTAATTGTTTTACGAAACTTTTGTTTTTACATCATTCCATAGATTTTCTATTGGATTAAGGTCCGGACTTTGGGCTGGCCAGTCCAAAACCTTAATTTGTTCTTGTAAAAACCAATCCTTCACCATGTTCGACGAATGCTTCGGATCATTGTCTTGCATAAATGTCCACTTAACTGGCATATTTTCATAGGCAAATGGCTCCATAACTGACTTACGATAGGCCCAACACCACGCCAGGAAAAAGCCCCCCATACCATAATATTACCCCCAGCGTGTTTCAAGGTCTTCTGAGTGTACTTAATGTTTAAAGCCTGGTTTTTTGGGCGGTGTACAAATGTTCTACCATCTAGTCCGACACGATTTACCTTCGTTTCATCGCTCCAAAGCACATTTTTCCAAAAGGACAACTCTTTTCCTTTGTGGGTTTTGGCAAAATCAATACGTTTCTTAATATTTTTTCTTGAAAGAAGAGGCTTCTTTCTACTTATTCGTCCAAATAAGTTTGCTTCATTCAGTCTTCTTTTTACTAACCTGTCTGACACTTTAAGCACCGTAAGTTGTTATTCACGTGGAAAAATTTCACTCGAACTTTAAATGCCTCAAATTGCAATTTAATTTAAACAAATGAACAATTTTTTAATTTTATAACAAAGACACAATCAAAATAAACACAAAATGTCACTTTTTCCCAAGAAAAATAATAGTCATGTACATTAAATTTGCGTGAAAACAAACTCTACACAATTTTCACGTGAAACTGATTGTCGTGAAAAATAATTTTTTTTATATAGAGTATAACGTTTTTTCACGTGAAACTCAAACAACTTACGGTGCTTTAACGTTGAATTTTTCCCTGATTTCATTATTTATTTGACGGGAGGACATAAAATGGTTGAGTTTGCTTTTGCGTACTGTAGTCCTGTCCATATAAGTTGTAGTTTTACGACGGATTGGTTTACGTTCTTTATTTTGCGTATGATATTTCTTGTCTGCAGCACATAGACGAATAGCATTGTATACCATATTTCGCGAACACTTTAGTATTTCAGGAATTTCAGTTGGAGATTTCATCTCGTTGTGGAATTGAGATATAAGTCTCCTTTTTTCTGGATTACAATGTTTTCCACGTCCCATATTGGTACAATTAGAAAAGAATTTACTTATTTCAAACGCAAATTATGAAAAAAAAATTATTACTAAGTGCATCGAGTAAAATTTTGACAATTATTGCAAGTGTCCTATTTTAATGTCCAAGTCAAATATGAACAAAGTAAAGTAATTATGTTGTAAATATTTTCGTGTTTTAAATATTGCAAAGTTTTATATATAATCTGAGACTACTTGATTACATTTTACTATAATAGAGAAGAAATATAATTATTGCTTTATAATTATTAAGAGAATTGCATGAAGATAATTTTGTATGAAGTGTCCTATTTCTATGTCCATTAGAGATAAGCGATATTTTCATACCGGTGTTTTAATCACAGTTATTGAAAAATCACTGGTAACGGCAGTGATCAAATATTTCAAGTCGCAGTTACTCGGAATGTCGTTCTTTTAATATTTTTGTACTATTCTTTCTTGCAAACTTCATTGTGCACAGTAATACATGTTTTTTTCAATAACAGTGACTTGCTTTCACACTCTTCTGAATAAAATGTCTCCTTCTATCATGTCTTTGATACCGGTCGCAACTATTCTTCTTTTAAGGCCCAGTTTTTAGGAAGTGGATTATCTTTAAACTTAGTTTAACGCAGTTTGTAACTGGAATTACTGCTTTTAAAATGTGATTTATTTTGTTTTATTTCAATAAAGAAATAAATTATACTCGAGAAAAAGTTTTTCCGGAAAATTTTTGTTAATAAACTTTGAAATGGCTGACAAAATTCGTTTTCGGTTTAACTAAACCAAGTTTAACTGACATCTTAAAAACTCGTCATAAATATTATTTCGTTTATTTATCAGAAAATCGCAGGCTTTTCCATAGAAAAACCGTGATCACGATCACATTTTAAAAGAGATAAAAACATCGATGTATCATACTTTAAGATCCGACTGTAAATGCCAGAGATATAACAAAAATGTAAAATGGCGACCCCTACGTTCGGCAAAAAAAAATTTTTTTTTAACTTCCTGGCAAAAATACTTTATATTGGAGGGTGTACGTCATAGAGTTTGCTAAAAACCGAAAAATTTGAAAACCGCAGTTTCGGTTTTTCAAAATTATAAAAACCGCTGTTTCGGTTAGTTTTCGGTTTTCTTGTGATATTAACAGATTTGTTTTAAAAAAATTAAATATGTATAAAAATTAAATATTTTGACATGTTCAAGATATTTTTTAAAATTCGATTAAATTTCTCACTCAAATAAGGGCAATAACGCCGTTTCCAGACTTTTGCGGGAGAAGAAAAAAACTGGGAAAACCCTTTATAAATTAAATTATTTTATTCTTTTGTCGGCAACTTAAGCTGTATTTTCAAGAGTTTAAATTTAAATATAGCAGTTTGTTTAAAACAATATTACGTTAAAATTTTATAAATTTCGCGGACTACGAAATAGGACTTTTTCAACAATACGCGGTGAAAATCTGAACTGAATATATCAAGCTCAATATTTCTTAAACCACTTGACTTTTTGGTACAATTTTAAAGTCAAGCCTCAGCTTATGTTATCCCTAATATCAAAAACAAATAATATTTAATGCAGAAAATGTTCGTTACAATTAAATACAAAATTTTGTAAAATAGGACCTGAGCCATTTTCGAAGTTCAAGATTCAATAACAACATTTTTCTGAGCGTATGGTCATTTACAGAGTGCTCAAAGTTTGGAATCATAAATGAAACATTAAAAACCCGTATTTATGAGTGTATTGAACATTTTTTTTTTAATTTTTTAAATACTCATAAATGACTCAAAAATTAAGCATAAATGACACATAATGGCTCACAAAATTTTAAAGTTTCCAATAATTATCATAATTCGGAGTCTTTTATGAGTCATAAAAGTGCGCTCGAAAAGAGACTTCATAGGTGAAGAAATCATGAGACTTTTCGGATTCTAATTGCACACTGGGATGCAATTTTATTAATTATTTTAATCAATGAATGTATTTATTAATAAAAACCGACTTATTTTTGTCGGTTTTCGGTTTCGGGTTTGAGGCTTGAAAAACCGCGGTTTCGGTTTCGATTAAAACCGAACAGCAAACTCTTGTACGGCACACTTTTTTTTGCCTGTAAGGTGGTACGCTCTTAGAGTTTGCTGTTCGGTTTTAACCGAAACCGAAATCGCGGTTTTTGAGGCCTCAAAACCGAAACCGAAAACCGGCAAAAATAAGTCGGTTTTTAGCAAATACTTAAAGCAATTAAAATAATTCATTAAATTACATATTACTGAGCCTAGAATTTCGAAAAGGATTCAGCTCTTATTTTACAAAATTCTGTATTTAATTGTAATGATCAATTTCTCCATTAAATATTACTTTAAAGATTTTTTGTTTTTACTACTACAGATAATATAAGCTGAGGATTACAATTTTAGAAAAAAATTGCACCAAAAGTCATGTAGTTTAAGAGATATTGAATTTCACGTATTCAGTTCAGATTCTCACCGCTTATATTTCAAAAAGTTTTATTTCGTAGTCCGCGAAATTTAATGTATACAATTTCAACTTTATATTGTTTTAAACATACTGTTGAATTCCAAACTCTTTAAAAATAGTTTAATCTGACAAAAAAAGTATAAAAAATTTTAATTTATAACGGCTTCCGCGTTTTTTTCCCAGCAATGTTGTTATTGCCTTTATTCGAGTGAGAAGTTCAGTCGAATTTTAATAAATATCTTGAATGCAATAAAATATTTAATTGTTATACATACATATTAAATTATTTTAAAACAATTCTATTAATATCACAAGAAAACCGAAAAATAACCGAAACTGCGGTTTTTATAATTTTGAAAAACCGAAACCGCGGTTTTCAAATTTTTCGGTTTTTAGCAAACTCTATACGCTCTATTGTACATAATTGTAACCAAGCATTTTAACCCTCTAACCGGCAAGCACGCCTCCAGGCGGGGTATATTAAATTGACCAGAAATTCGGCAAAGGGGTATTTTATAATAAGAAATTATGCTTTTTCAAGAGAAAACTAAATTTATAAACTTTTTTGTGAAGAATTTTTTTGTATACAATGCACGGTTTGGAAGCGAGAAAGTGTCAAAGATAAAATTTCGTAAAATTTCAAAAATTAAATATTTTAAAACAACCAAAAGTTTCAAAAATCTTAAAAACATATTTAAATTGACTAAAATAATTGATAGTGACCACGAAGTAAGATTGGAGCTTAAGCTATTAAAAAAGTTCCTTACTTTGGTCCAAGGACGCACAGGATTCCATAAGGATACCTTTAAAGGACATCGCCTTAACTTCAAAACGAATGGACGAATTGTTTTGGAATTTGGTAAAAAGAATATATTTGGTGTAGGTAGCAAAGCTTATAAGTTTGAATAATATATATTGAAGTTTTGGTGCGTTTTCGCTCAATTTCGCATTTTTCGAAAAACGAAAATCGCTACATCCTCTTAAGTAACAGCACAAAAAATTTAATTTTTTTATTACAATTATTTCTTGGTAAGAGAAATAATTTGTGCCTAAACCTAGTAATTTTTATGCGCTAGTTTTCAAGATTCACCCTTAAATTATTTTGGCCCATATCGCCTAAAGTAGGCAACGAAAAAAAATTTTGTAGAAGAACTTATTGTTTATTTTTCGTGAGGAATACATGGTATAAATTTCATTGCAAAAAAGCTTAGGCCGGTTAGAGGGTTAAGCCTTCTCATATAAAATTGTATTCTACCCGTAAACTGTGTAAACCTGGTATGTTTACGAGTTTAAACCTCTAATGCTTTTTCTTCAGATTGCAATAATATTTAAACTATATATTTGGCATTGAAAATCTACTATGGAAGAAATATTAAAATTTTAATTTATCGCTTTATTTAGGCGATATTGCATAGTAAAGTTTGAAGACGAATCAAGAAATCCAGTAGTCAAAAAATTTCGGTTTTTGCTATAAATAACACTATCAATAAAATAAAATCACGCACTGAAAATTACTCATCTAGTCTTGTTCTTTCAGAAGTTATGGCGATTTTCGCTTTTTGAAAATTACGAAATTTGGCTCAAAACATCAATAAATCTTCACGAAACTAGTTTTGCTTACTATAGGGTTGTTCAACAGGGACAAAAGTAGAAAGACAGGGACAGCAAACGACGCCATATTTCTTGCCGCTCTTTTGACATTTGTCTTCAGTAAGGTTTGCCATTTCATGATGGAAAGATATACGAGCCAAAAACGAGTCGAAATTATTAAAATTTACTACCGAAATTCGGAGTCAGTGGCCTCAACGTTAAGAGCCCTACGTCCAATTTATGGTCGTCATAATCGTCCTAGCAGATCAACAATTGAGCGTGGGGCTACGTCAAATCTATGGTATATGCCAATAAGCCAGCGACGATTGATGAACTTCGTACAAATATCGAACGTGAAACTGCAGCAGTATCGGCCGATTTATGCTTGAAAACTGTCGAAAATTGGGTTCAGCGTCTGGACTTCTGCAAGCGTGCCCGTGGTGGCCATGGAAAAGAGATCGATTTCCATACATAATGGCATCGAACGTACTTTCACAGGAATAAAGAATTTCATTGATATCCAAAACCGTTTTTGTTTTATTTAAACTTTTTTACTTTTGTTGCGCTCTTATTGAAAAACCCTATATTTACTAGCTCTGAGTATGTAATCTGTGTTTAATTTCAGCTAGTTTTTGAGTTAGAGAGATATTCGTAAGATGATCCTCTTCTGACGTTATCCTGTGAGTCCTGGAGCAAAATTTGTAACTGATATATAAGTAGACACTCTAAGCTAGCTTCGGTATTGTCGATAATGTATGCTAGATCGTAAATAGGTGTGTTTCTTTACTTTTTGGGTAAAGTTCGGTAAAATGAGAGTAAGCACAAAATCCTCTCACAAAATGACAAAATTACCCAATAGTACAGGAACGCCAAAAACCACTTTTCTAGCCCAAAAACTAATTTCAAAGAATAATGTTAAACAGTGATGGGACTTGAAAAATTTTGTTTTGTGCCAAGTGTGTGACTAAAATGTGCCAAATGGGCCTTTATTGTGCCAAAACAAAATTTTCACTTAGAACCCGTGTTTTCAACTTTCATTTTGTAAATGCATTCTTATGGAATTAATTCTATCTTGAATTCTTATGGACTTAATTATATTTGATTGAATTAAAATTTTCTTTCAATTAAAAGGTAAATGATAAATTAAATTCATCCGATTCTTATTAAAGTTTTGGGAATGCAGCCAATGAATGAATTCTTTAGGAATGGTTGCACGGAATGGTATACATATAAACATTTTCTAAAACTGAATTAATTTTTTCAGGAATTAAACTTAAATTAATTCTTTCGAAGCTCTGATATAAATTTATAGCATTTGAATCTTTAAAATTCTATGGATTAAGCACCGTAAGTTGTTCAGTTTTCACGTGAAAAAACTGTTATACTCCATATAAAAAAAAAATATTTTTCACGACAATGAGTTTTACGTGAAAATTGTGCAAACTTAGTTTTCACGCAAATTTAATGTACAAGACTATTATTTTTCTGGTGAAAAAGTGTCATTTTGTGTTAATTATGATTGTGGCTTTGTTATAAAATTAAAATATTGTTAATTTTTTTAACTTAAATTGCAATTTAAAGCATTTAAAGTCTGAGAGAATTTTTTTCACGTGAAAAACAACTTACGGTGCTTTATTCGGCAATATCTTAGATGCCATTTTTTAGTTTTGCTTTATTCGAAAAGGTATTTTAATACCAATAAATGCTTAGAAACTAAAAATTAAAGAATTGTTATTTTTTAAATTCATTTTATATTAAATTTTGTAGATAACCAAAATGTGCCAAAATAGTATCGGTTGTGCCATTGTACCAATCAATCTTAGATTGTGCCAAAAATCCCATCACTGATGTGAAAATACGTATAATTTCAGTTTGCAAATCGGCACAAATATACATTTGTGAAGGAATTTAAAAGTTGTTTTTGATTTTATTCAATTAATTTTAACAAAAAACCAAGTTTCTTTTGCTTATTTCTTTATTTAATTAAAATTTTTAATTTAATTTCACAATTGTTTTTTGTTTATATTTGCATCAGCTGTTTTACCAAAGTTTACCCGAAGAAAAAGTCTGGGTAAATTTTGGTAAAAAGAGAAGCACTAATACACTCTCATTAGCGTTCTCATTTACCCAATTCTCGAGTACGGGAACGCTTTTGGGTAAATTTCGGTAACTTTGGGTAAATTTCGGTAACTTTGGGAACGTACGGGAACACACTGAATGTATTTTTGACGATTTTTCATATATTGTTTACGGTTTTAAACAGTTAATTTTTTCAAATTTACAAAATTTTCACTTTACATCCTTCTCGCTTGAAAATCGTTCCTTATACAAAAAAAGTTTGAGGGCAAAAAAGTATGTAATTATGTTTTCTATTGATAAAATATAACTTGTTTAATAAAAAAAATGTTATTTAGCAAAAAACTATTTAATATCTGTAGACCGCTTTTTAGCGGCCTTGGGCATTAGTGTTATAATGTCAAATTCCATACATAAAAAATATGGATTCTATATTTATACAAGGTTTATAAGGAATTTACGAGTTATAATAAGTACGTCTTTTATATTTTGAAATCATACATAAATATATCTCAAAAAAACAGAATTTTTTTACATTGCGCTATTCTTAAATATATCTAAAACAACTTAAAAAAAATTTAACATTGAGCTATATAAAACTTTATATGTTTACCGATAAAGCTATTTTTTATTATATATGACGCTGTATTAAAATTGTTATAGCATATGTAACTAAATATGGTACATATTAATAATATTGGGACGTATATATTTATACTGATCTATATATGACATCATATAAGAAATTTTTGAAAAACTCAAATCTATACATTATTATATCCACAAAGATATAGTGTCACACTTGACTATATATAATCATATTAGTCCATATTAAATTATATAATTTCCTATATAATTATTTTTACTCGGAAAAATTAAAAAAAAATTAATAGCCCGGTGAAAAATGTTCATATACGCTCAAACATGTTCATATATGGTTTATGTATGGACACATATGAACAAATATGGATTTTTTATGAACATATATGGATTTTATATGAACATATATGGAAGTATATGTGATTCCATATATGGAAAAAATTTCATATACAGACATATATGGAAGCATCTGTTATTTCATATATGGCACTCATATATGGACAAATATGAAAGTATGTATGTATATGTTATTCAATTTATGCAAAAGGGACTTGTATATGAACATATTTCGAAGAATTCATTTTTCCATATATGTAAAAGGAACTCATATTTGGATAAATATGGAATTATATTTAATGCCATGAATAAAAAAAGGAACATATGTAGCGCCTAATTTGAATGTCATACATAAATTTATATCTATCGTACAACCTTATAATAAAGGACAGCAACGTTCGCATGTATTCGCATATATTTAATAAATGTATATGTTCATATATGTCCATATATGAACATATACTTAGGTGTTACCTCATTTTTTGAATTTCTTCATATATGTGCAAACCATATATGAACATATACGAACATTTTTCACCGGGAGAATAAAAAAAATTAAAAAAAATAAATAAAAAAAAATAATGGTCCCAACGGGAATCGAACCCGGGACCCTCTGTTTGGAAATGCCATATGATACCAAAATCACTTTTTACGATCCATTTTAGAGCTAATTGCTTTTTATTGCTCTTTAGAAGCAATACTTAAGTAATTTTTTGGATGTTGTTCAGAAGTAATTCTAAAAAAGCTGTAAAAATATAGTAACGTATACTTTGGAAGCAATGAAAGAAGTGATTTTTTGAAGTTGTTCAGAATAACTTATAAAAAAGCATTCAAAATACACTAACGGATACTTGTGAAGCAGTGAAAGAAGTAGTTTGTAAAGCATTACTTCCAATTTTTTTTGCTGGGATGTAACATTCTCGAGATGAAAAAGGATGTCTTTAATAACACTATGCGACAGTCAAAATCGGGATGGGATGAAACCAACGGGAAATGTTATATCGGTCAAAAACAAGTTATACGTGTCCCGGCGTTTCGCTGGGTCACCCCTTGGAATCGAGATATATCTTTTTTTTTGACATAACTCGAGAACCACTAGTCCGATTTTGCTCAAACAATTTTAAAAAAATTAAAAATTACAATTCCTTTAATCTCTTCATATAACGTTTTTCTATATACTCAACAGTTTTGCCGGTAAAAATAAATGTTTGTTACCGCTACCATAAAAATCAATAACCTTTTGTTTATTACTTTTTTTTTAATATTTTAGGCAAAAAATATTTTTTTCTTCATACATTAATTTTTACCGGCAAAACTGTTGAGTATATAGAAAAACGTTATATGAACAGATTAAAGGAATTTTAATTTTTAATTTTTTTAAAATTGTTTGAGCAAAATCGGACTAGTGGTTCTCGAATTATGTCAAAAAAAAGACCACCAAAGGTCAAATCGATATATCTCGATTCCTAGGGGTGACCCAGCGAAACGCCGGGACACGTATAACTTCTTTTTTACCGATATAACTTTCCCCGGTAGTTTGAACCCTTCCCGATCACTGACCCCTACCATTTGTCTCACAGTGTAATATTTAAATAAATATTGTAAACTCCGTTCCTAATTTTTACACCAAACTATTTGACGCCCTATGTTCTTCGTGAACTTTTTATTTAAGTGTTATGTGTAATCTCTTTTTTTACTACGTAATTTAAATAAATAAAGGACATATATATATATTTAACGAGTGAGAAAAACAATGGCATATTTGGATTCACCTTGTACACTTAAAATAATACGTCAGTAGAAAAATCTGTCAAACCGGTTTCAAATCGATTTGACTAATTTTTAACAAATTTTTAACAAATTTTTAGTCTAAATACTGATTTTAGCATTGATTTTAGTTATCTTCATTAAACAATGTGTTTAACAATTATTAAAATATAATATTTTCATGTTACTGTTATTGCCCGGTAGATGGCGCCACCAATGTATCCGAAATTTTAAAGATGGTGCTATTTCGTTCCCTCCCGATTTTTTAAAATGGCCCATATCTCGAAAACTAAGAGAGATAGAACAAATTTGATGAAAATTTCGACTATGCCTAACCGCGTAATACCCCCAGCTATAGGGGGTATCTCTATCCAAAAATGGACCTTGGTGGGGCCTTGGACCCCCGGAAATTTTTAATAAAAATGTTTACTCCGCCGGAGTGCCCTTATATGCCCTCACATGATATGGACTAGGCCCGGGGAGGGTCCCGAGGCCCTAAATTTGGATAAATTCTACCACTCAGTATAATTACAGATAAAACTGTAGTTTTCCAAATTTTTTACTTAAATTTAGATTTGTTAAATTTAACAAAAGAGTTTGTTAAAATCAACAAATTTTATTTTAAGCCAAAAAACAGGAATAAATTTTGTTAAAGTAACAAATTTTTCTGTACAGCCAACAGACGTATTATTTTGAGTGTAGGCTTTGGTCAAAAGAGAAATTAAGGCAATAAAAAAAGTCGCCAAAGATTTCCGCGGAAAGTGGTATTTAGCAGCTGGAAATATGTACATATATAGTATATAAAATAGTTTTTATTTTTAAAATTTAATGACTGGTTCAGAAGACTTTTTTGAATAATGTAATGGATAATTTTTTCAAACGCAATCTTTATTTCTACTCGGGTAGTATCAGACATTGGGTCAAACTTATATATTAAATTTTGATAATATGATAGTACTTAATCTAATGATCAATAATTTAGAAAATTTTAATACATTTCAACAACATCATTTACGACCAATCATGGTCAACGTGTTTGTTTTTTATTACGCATATTAATTTTGGCAGGAGAATGGTTTTTTGTTGATTACTTTCAATGAATTTATCTACAAATTATTGTAAATTATTTTAAAATACACTGTGAGAAACTGGGTACTCCCAAATAAAATTTCAAATTGTTGTAGAGTAAGTTAACTTTATTGTTTAAAATGTAACTTTCATAAAACTTCAAGCACTACTAACCCAGCAAAAATAAATGAAATGACTGCTAAATGAATCACTTCCTTCATTACATCACAAAGAATTACTCCCTTAGGAATGGGTTTTAAACAACATCTAATGCTGCAATAAATATTTGCTAGTCGGAAGTTCTTTTTCGCGGGTGATAAGAAGTTAATATTTTGTATGGGGGTTGCATAGGAACGTGCTGGCACAGAAATCAGAAGGTTACAAGTTCGAAAATTTTTGGAACTTTTTTTACACAATAATTTTTTGTAGTTTTTACTGTAAAAATTTTATTTTTTTCTATTTTTGTACACTCAAAAATTAATTTTTCAAACGATTTAAATTTTTTTTTTTAATTTTCTATTAATTTTTAATGAAATTTTATGGAAATATATAAGTTCTAAATAAATATGTAATTCTTCAAATACATTTTGTTAAAATACCAAAAAGGTAAATATTACAATTTTGTTTGTATTTAAAAAAATTGTAATTTAAAAAATCCATTTTGATCAAATTTTTACTAAATGTATTTAGAAACTAAATATGACAGAAAAAGAAAAATCCTGTAAACATTTTAGTTAGAACTAGTAAAAATAAGTTAAAAATTACCTTGCAGTAAAAACTATTTTTTATCTACTAATATGCTGCAAAATTTTTTACGGATTTTATCAAAGTAATTCATATTAAAAGTTAACTTAAATGTAACCAAAATTATGTAAATTTAAACGTTTTATTTTTCCTTCTTATCTTACTAGTATTTAGCAAAAAACAATCTGCTAATATCAGCAGTTTTTTGCAAGGTCATTTTTAATTTCATAATTTTTAGTAGCCTTTTCTCCTATTTTTACAGCTTTATTTCTTTCTATGAGTGTATTATTTTTATAAAAAAAAAACACTTTAAAAAGCAACTTTATATATTTTCCAATATGTTATATATTTTTGTTAATAAAAATAGAAAGAAATAAATATAACAATTTACTGAACAAGACTACTAAAAGTCAGCTATAAGTTATAACAAGCCATAGCATAGGGGGTAGAGTGTCTGCTTGAAATGCCAACGAGTGTGGGTTCAAACCGCACAAGATGCATGATGTTTTTTTTTTTTTAATTAAATTAAATTAAAATAAAAACAATTGAAAATGAACTTCCTTTTCATTGGTTCAAATATACATAATTTGTTTCAAAAAAGAACAACAACTTCCCTCCTATGACAAGGCAATGTTAAATTCATCAGTGAAAACCACAAATTTTCATAACGCCCTATTCAACTGTTGTTATGTTTTTACTACTTCTTTTTCCTCACTTTTTTTTCTGGGAAACAACTTAAATTTAAACCTTAAATGCATGTCATCTTCATTTTAAAAAAAATTTTTATATGTGATTTATAAAGGCGTGTACATTTCAAGAAAAATACCAAAAACATTTATTTAAAAAGGGTGTTTTTTATTGAAAAATATGGTTTTAGCTACATTGTTATAAACACATTAAATTTGCAAATCAGACTAGATCCAGTTTCTGCCTTTTTTCTATGGACAGACTTCATCAGTGATTTTCCATTAAATTGTATTATTGTATATATTTTATTGTCAAATTGTCTCTATAGGATAATTTTTTCAACAACCCGTCGGCTGTAGGAATCGAACCTGTGCATATTCCTACATTACAAACATAACTATACTAAAGTGCGACAGCTTAGCCTTCTCACCCAAGTAAGGCCTTGAATGCAAAGTAGCTAATTCATAGTTAACTTTCGTTTAACTTTGAAATACAAACATCTCCCAAAACTCATTTGTAAGCTCATTATCATTTTGTGAAGCAATTGGTACAATATGATAAAAACATTACAAATTATTGTGAATTATGTGAACAGTTTTGATTAGTTTTCAAATCTAATTGCTAAATCGCCTAAAAAACTTGCTTGTAAATGGGGTATTATAGAATTGTTGGTCATATCTCTTTTAGCAAAAAAAAAAAAAAAAAAAAAAAAAAAAAAAAAACTATGATTTATCATCCTGTGTTATTTGGCAGTTTTGTTTAGTAAATTTATTGTAAATCGATTAAAAATATTTAAATATGAACCTATATATATTTACAGTGTGTATCATATTTTAAAAGCTTTTTAACCGACTTCAAAAACGTTGCTATATTCGTATTCAGCGTGATAACATTAAATAAAAACCATATATCACACGATATATATTAACTGTTAAAAATTTAGGCGACTTTTCTAAACTCTGCAATTTTCATCGCTATTCGATTTCCAAAATTTTATGTTTTCCCGATTTCGAATACTTTTCGCACCAAAAAAAATTTTTTTGTTTTCAAATCCGGCCCACTCTAATTCATATCATCTAAACAGGGCATTAATATAAGTTGCACAGTTTTGAATTTTATGTTTATTTGATGGCTTTGAAAATTTTTGCGTGTTTGCAGCTTGTCAAAACAGCAGGAGGCCTGTCACGAAACACGATCAAAAACTTATTTTATTTGGTTAATATTTTTTAATCTTGTTAATAAATACTCGCACATAATACTTATTCAGAATTCAGTTAATTTAGTTCTTTTTAAGTTTTTTTTTTTTAACTTATTGAATTTGATTTTATTTTGCTTGAATTAATTTTTTAGTTTTGTTTCTTTTATAAACATGAAAATCAAGTTCTTTGCTTCTTTAAACGATATTGCAAAAAGTGTATATTCATATTCAAAATTTATGAGCAGTATTATAATAAAAAAAGTATTGAAATATATATGATATGATATCAGATAACAATATTTAATTATTCTTTTAGTTATCGTTAGTTTCTGTGATTATTAAACTTATCAATATGTTTCTTAATCCTTACTAACTTGTTACTTGACTTTCAACTTTACTATTCTATTTTTTAACGTTCCGTAATGTGTGAGATGCAAGTTGAAACTAAATTTTAAAATTGAAAACACATTGACTGTAACCGGTAAATTTGAAAAGGATGGCTTGTAAATTGTTGCTTTGCTAGCTTTACACCATTTCCCATTAAAATTGCTAGAATATTGTAATTATGATACTTTATCTCAAATAATGGAAAAAATTATTTATCGATAACGACTCTACACCAATATCTGGTTTAGTTTTAAACCTTTTTTTTTTACTTTTCAAAACCCTTGTGTTAAAAATTAAAAAAACTAAAAAAGTACTGGTTTTTCTTTCATCCAGTACAAAAAAAAAACTAAATTTACTCTGAAATTTAGATTTAATGAATTGCTTGATCTATTACTGAAATTTTCAGATTACGATAAATTTTTTCTATATAAAAGCCTTCAAACTTTGTATATTTTATTAAAGCAAGTGTAATTGGTGGACATATAACCTGATGAACCATCCCGCTTTTTGAGGGGCGATCCCGCCTTGGAATTTGTACCCCGCTTTCCCATATTTAAGGTCATTTAAAAACATTATAAATAATTATATATTTGATTGAATTTTTTAAATTTTGGAATTTTCTAATAGAAATACGTAAAGGTATTAGCAGGGCAAGGAACTAAATGTAAATACATGTTTATTGTGGTTAGCTTGAGAACAGCATAAAATAAATTACATTGCGAATCAACAAATTTTCCAGCAAAATGACATAGGTTTTTTAATGTATATTTTTGTATATTTTGCCTAAAATGCATATTTTGCTATAAGTGCATATTTTGTTGCTTGTCAATAAATGCATATTTTTGCATATTTTGTCAAAAATGCATATTTTGAATCATATTTCTAAAATATAACTAAAAATTAGTTTTTGCACAATTTATACATTTTAAAAAAAAATTTTTTTTTCTCCAATTTTACATTTTATTTTTAATTTTTATACTAACACATAATGTCCTAACCTATGTACATAAAATACCTATGTACATAAAATACGATTTTTAGTGCATGCACTTCCTCGCCCTGATCATCAGAATAGTCGTGTCCAATTAGAAAAAAAAAACAGGAAGCAATAACAAATTTGTACGTTGGGATTTATTTCAATAATGATTCTTCTTAAATTTACGGATTATTAAAGTAAATTGTTGTTTAATTGTCAGTCATATATTGTCTTAAAACCTTATTTCAGCGCCTTAAAGGAAAAAGTAATATGCAAATTTCTTAAAAATCTGATTTTCACAAACAAAATTTAAATTTTGCACTGAAATCCCGGTTTTCCATCTTCTGAATCCCGCTTTTTGATCAAAAGCAGTTGGTAACTTTAGGAACATAACCCTTTTAAAAATGTTACCCTTAGTTCCTGCAAATTTTACCCTTCGTTAAGTAAAAGACCAACTTCGCTACATTCAAAAAAGTTACTACATGACATTATTTGTGTAGTAAAGCGGTTGAAGTTATTTTAACTGCAATTGCATTTGTTTTACTTACGAAAAATTTCAATGTGTTTGGCAGTTGTTTTTTAAATAAACTACACCCAGAAAACAGTCTCAGCTGCGGTTACTGAATTTTTTGCCAATCGAATTCATGCGGTTACGATAACTGTCTTTATATTTTTGGTCGTGAAAGCCAACATTCAGTTGTCTAATTCAGTATTATATTCCGCATAAAAATTATTATTAATTTCCACAAAATTTTATTGAGATTAAAAAAAAATGATTTTTTTGAATTTTCTGGTATTGAACCCGGCCATTCAGATTCATAGTTCACACTCTTACCCATTGCACCACAACTACTTTTAATTTTCTTTGTCATATTTGCTCTTTAAACTAATGAATATTTTATTTTAATTAAAAAAAAAAACATCTAAATTTTTGTTTCTTCCGGGATTCGAACTCGGAAATCTGGCGTACCAGGCTACCTCTCTACCCAAAGACAAGAAATTTACAAATTAAAGAATTTTTTTAATCATACGCTCCGTAATAAGTATAAATTAAACTGGTGTTAAAAGGACTAATATAAATATATGTATAAATTAATTACACTGCATGACACAGAAAAAATTAATGAAGATCTGACCATCAATTCTATATATTCCGGATATGCTGATTACTAGGGCAAGGAATTCCATGCAAATGCATGTTTTTTCTCGATAGTCCACACAAAAATGCATACTTTAACATATTTGGACTTAAAATGCATATTTTGTATATATTTGGGCATATTTTTAATTTTTAGGAGCATTTTTTATTTTGTAGAAAAATATAAAAAATTTATACATTTTCATATGTGACAGCGCATAGAGAAAGGGACCTAAGGGTAAAAAAATCAATTTTTTTTTTTTTTTTGTGGACAACATCTGAGCATCGAATGAGACCGATCCTATGCTCTCCTGACCTTAGGTCCCTTTCCCACATATATTGAATATGAAATATTTATTTTTGTCTCATTATTTTTAAAAATAAACATTCTTAATAACCTTATTGACCTATGGAAGACCTGTTTGCAAAATAAATAACTTAAATATGTTTTTCAATTTTTAAGTGCATTATTTTTGCAAAAATAATAGTTTTTAGTGCATATTTTTTTATTTTTATATTTGTCTTTTTTAGCCGCATTTTTTAGGCGCATATTTTCTATTTTAAGTGCATGAAATTCCTTGCCCTACTGATTACAGTGGCATACTTTATTTTTCGATTTAAATTACAGTTTTCCGCGAAAACTTTTCCATTTAGTTTTTTATATATCAAATGCAATCAATGTCAATTTTTTGTGGTGAAATCTACCCTCAAAATAATACGTCTGTTGGCTGGACAAAAAAATTTGTTACTTTAATAAAATTTATTCCTGTTTTTTGGCTTAAAATAAAATTTGTTGATTTTAAAAAATTCTTTTGTTAAATTTAACAAATCTAAATTTATGTAAAAAACTTGTAAAACTGCAGTTTTATCTGTAATTATACTGAGCCGTAGAATTTATCCAAATTTAGGGTCTCGCTACCATCCCCGGGCCTAGTCCATATCATGGGAGGGCATATAAGGGCACACCCGTGGAGCAAACATTTTGTCCGTTTTACTCTATCTCGCTTGGTTTTCGGGATATGGGCCATTTTATGAAGTGGAAAATTTTTATTAAAAATTTCCGAGGTTCCAAGGCCCCGCCAAGGTCCATTTTTTGGATAGGGATAACCCCTTTCGGTGGGATATTATACGGTTAGGGGTAGTCGAAATTTTCATCAATTTTTCTCTATCTCTCTTAGTTATCGAGATATGGGCCATTTTAAAAAATCGGGAGGGAACGAAATAGCGCCATCTTTAAAACTTCGGATATATTGGTGGCGCCATCTACTGGGTAATAACAGTAATATGAAAATGTTATATTTTATCAATCAATTTTGTAAAATTCAACGAATGGGTTCTTAAAAATTAGTTTTAAATAATTTTGAAAATTAACACTCGAATTTAGTTAAAGTACTAAGGATTTTTAGTATTGTGTTAAATGAAGATAACTAAAATCTTTGCTTAAATCAGTGTTTCAACTACAAATTTATTAAAAATTAGTCTAATCGATTTGAAACCGGTTTGACAGATTTTTCTACTGACGTATTATTTTAAGTGTAGTCATAGGACCTGTAATCATATTTAGGGTTAACATTTTATGCACAAAACTTGATATTGAAACCACTGCTCCCGTTTTGTGTGGATTTTTACAATTTTTTATGGTTTTAACCAATTGATGTAAAGTCGACATTGATAAATGTTATGCCTTATTAATGAAACAATTAATAGGAAAATATTTCAACATAAAAAGTATTCATGTATAGCGACATAAACTTTAAAATCGCGATTTTTCAAAAATATTATATTATATTAAGGTTAGTATCGTACTAAAGAAATTATAATACTAATTTTAGTAAAACTTTTTAAAACAAATTTTTGTATTATATTTTTGGGATTCCCAGCCAGCAAACAAGCCCAAAAATGAATCATAAAAAAGCTCAAAAAATATTATTAAAAGTTCAAATATTTTTATGAAAGTGGTTCATCCAAAAGGGCCTTCTTTTTTGAAATAAAAGATTTTAAAAAATTCGAAAAGCTCAAAAAGTTATCTTTGTTTGAGTCTTTTTTGAATCGTTCACAAAATATTCAAATTTGTGTACATTTTTGAGTTAATAATTTGGCTCAAATTTTTGTGTATTTTATGATTCATTTTAGAAGGCTCATATTTTCGTCCAAAATATGAGCAATTTTTGACAAAAAATTTTAAACTTTCAAAATAATGTGTTTTATTTGAGTAAGTTTTGATTCATAGAATAAGAACCCTCAAAAAAGTATCCAAATTTTGCTGGCTGGGTTAAATAATAAATATAAATGTTAACAATTTACATAAGGTATTTTAATTTGAGATCCCTAAAGTATACTATAAAATATGTTTAGTTTTTATTAATATTAGTATTATAATTTAGTACGATACTAACCTTAGTAAGTAAGATAAATAAGTACATTTATTGAAATTTTGCAACAGTTTTTAGAGGTAACCCCATATTATACTGAAGATTGGACTTTGGGAATAACTTGGAAACAGACCTGGGGGTTAATCATTACATTTTGTAATTAATTACACATGCAATTACACAATTACATGTAATTGAAAAAAACTGAATTACAATTACATATTATTTGTAATTGTAATTTAAAAAAGAACAATTACAATTAAAGTTCAACATTCAACAAATAAGTTGTAGCTTTGAATTCGTCGGATCCTGTTACAAAAATATGCACCTTATATTTTTCAGAGTGTAATCATTTCTATTATAATTTATTTATTGCGATTTCTATCCACAAAACTCTTAAAACTTATTTTTTATTTTTAAACAATCAATGAAAATGGTGTAGTCCTGTCTTTTTATATGTAGTGGTTACTTGCGATTACTGCGCAGGCTTTAAATTGTTGAATTTATATTCAAAGAGTTTTTATTTTTAATTTATTTTATATTTTGTTGTGTTGTGTCCAACCATGCCAAATTTCATTACATTAGGAAAGGTTATTTTCATATAGATATTGTGTATGCGTGTTTGTGTTTTTTTTTTTTTTTTTGCTTTTTGTCATTTAGCGTAGAATTGTATTTTTATTCCCTTAAATTTCTTCGATCTTTATTCAATGAATTTGCTTCAACAAGTTGTTGTCCTATATTTTTATTATGAATATTATGCACACGTACCGTCATACATATACATACGTAAGTATTGTGTGTGAGCGCTGTTTTATAGCACTGTAAATGGTAGTGTGTACGAGTCAGTGTTGCCACTTTTTGAATAATTATAAAAAAAATGGGACTGTTTACACATTCCATGGTTAATTTTTGAATAATGACATTTTTGTGTAATTTCGCTTTTTACTGAAAAATTTACTAAATTCCATGCTTTCAAGGCCAACATCTGATAAAATGAGTTTGTGCAACATCTACCACAAATTTCCAGTTTCTGCTGAATTTAGTTAGAGAAAGTCAAAAACTTTTTTTTATAATTTATTTGTACATAAACCCCGTATTTTGTTAATTTTTTGAGAAAATAATTGTCAAATTGCATTCAAAATAATTATTTTTGTCTTCGGTGGCAAGACCATTTGAAATTTGGGTTTGTTACGATTGCGACTTTCTCATGGCTGCAAAAAACTTGTAATTTCCAAAGTTTTTGTAACAGTTACTGGGCTTAAATATCTTTTAGTTAATCCATTAATTCAGTCTTTGTTAACCCTTAAATGCACGATCTCTTCAAATTTAACCATTTTTTATATATGATTTCTAAAGGCGTGTACATTTCAAGAAAAATTCCCAAAAAAATTTATTTAAAAAAAGGTGATTTTTATTGAAAAATATGGTTTTTTGCCAAATAGCTAAATTGTGATTATATATATATGTAAACTATATGTCGCCAAAATTAATTTTATTGCGAGAAAACCACTTTAAATATTTAAACAAACATTTTTGAATATTACATTTTTTGTAAAAAAAAAAACGTGTGTTTTAGATTTTTCACAAACATACGAAGCAAAATCAAGATTTTTCCTATAATTATTTAAAAAATCTGCGCTAAACTATAAGAACACTTTGTACAGAAGGGGCCCCAATGCCCAAAAATGCAGTTTTGTGCATCAAGTGGTTTTTTTTTATTAAAAAACTGGTATGTTGCCAAATGGCTACACCATGCATTTAAGGGTTAACATGCAAAGGCTATTTTATTATAACTGGCACCTTATAATTGACTTTCTATACAACCTTTGCAGGTAAACTGTGTCTAAATAATACCCCATTTTCTCCGAATTTAGCACATATAATATTGTAATTCAAACACTATTTGCCAACTTTCTGCCGAACATAATTTTTTGTTACATTTTTTAAATCGAAAAATGGCAAGCTTTCGCAATTTTCACATTTAAGAGGTGGCTTTTCTTGGAGCTTTCCTATTGCGTCCATCGGTTCAGGCCTCAGAACTTAAACTCATTGTTAAATTTCATAGCAATTCAACCAGCCGGTGAGACCGAAGTGACATAATTATTTCCAAATTATTTTGATTCTGCCCCACTGGGCGCAGGAGAATCCAAATAGCCACATAATTTTTTTAGAAAAATAACTATTATTTTAAAGTAATAAAAAATATTAATTTTTTATGTAATTTCATACGGTTTTGGATAATTTTTGTCCTACTGCTGTGTATTTTTTTGTTTTACTGATGGCAACACTGGTGCGAGTATTTGCTTAGAATTAATTGTTATTGGCAGGAAGTTGTAGTTATAATACATATGTTTAAGTTTTTAGTAAAGCATTAACATCTATAAAGGTTTGAGGGATAAAAATTAACAAATTACACAAAATACAGCGTGTACATGTCGTTAGCTTTGTGTGAAAAGGGGATAAGTCTAATTTTGTTTTATGTAGGAGTGCGTCCTTAAAAAGTGTAACACAAAAAGACGATTAAAATAAGTTAGATTAGGGCAAGGAATTTCATGCATTTATTAAATAAATTTTGGCCCTAAAATTATGTGTGGCTATATTTCTAATATCTTTTAATAATCTTCAAGGAACTCTATTGAATATTAAAAATTGGTTGATGTATACATTTAGGCCGAAAATTTAATTAATAAATGCATGAAATTCCTTGCCTTGGTTAGAATTAAAAGAAAAACTACTGCTTGTTGCATATTTATACCCTACACCACTACGAGGAGAGGGTATTAAAAGTTTGTGCTGATGTTTGTAACACCAAACATCAGAATCACTTTTTATTTCAATTAGCGATGTCCGTCCGTCCGTCTCTCTGTATGTCCATGCATTCTTGTGAACACTACAGGTCGCAAATATTAAAAGAAAAAATACGGTTCGGTTTTTTTACATCCTCTATCACATATCCAAATTTCATCCATATAATAGGTGAGCCACACCATGTTTGCAGGATGTTATTTACCTAGTGTCTTGACATGCAATAAAATGATAGCAAGCAATTGTCAAAATGCTCTCATCTCAAGTGAAGACACTCAATTTCAATTTTATTGCAATATCATGATATCGCTGACATGCCATCGGATCTTGCAATGATGCCAGAGATGAAATGTCACTTTTAGTTTTCATTTTAATTTTGTAATAGAAAAACAACAAAAAATTTGGTAAAAAGGAATGGAAAAGTGTTTAGTTTTTTATTATTTGTCGGTAAACATTAATGTTTCATAAAATTTGGTGTTTTTCGAAGAAAAATCTATGATATTTCTTATCCATGAAATGGTCAAGTGTTCTCCACCACTCTGCAATTGATATCATTTTGACGTTTCGCTGCCATGGTTTTGACATTTCATATCATATAATTTATTGCATTTGAAGACACCGGGTTTTAGAGATATGGAGCATATTTTCAAATGGAAGAATTTTGATGTGGTTTGGTGTATTTAGGTTTCGAATTTGTTTTGAACAATGTTTCGTTATTTATTTTAAATCACAACAAATAAAAAGTTTAATGACAGTTAATCACACTTAACAAACGTTTATCGGAAACCTTATCGATGTAGTATACTTTTTCATTAATTTTTAATATAAAACAATTGAATAAAATAAATTCTATATCATTTTCAAATAATAAATAATCTCGATTAACTTTTTTTGTATTAAAATCTAAGTTATAAAAAAACATCATTAGCACTGAACAACATAGATTTGAAATGATTAGCTTTAAGTACATATGGGACAAAACACGTTAACCGGCCAATAGCTTTGTCAAAAAATGTGAACAACGTAAATAAACATAATGGCTTAAATTACTTGAGGACTCATAATGATTCCAATAAAATGTGCATATTAAAAAATCAATAAGACATCCTAATTGTGACGTCTGATTTGAGACTTAGAGAATAAATGTATTAAAATGTCTGAGAAAATGGTTTGCGTCGTGGACTGTCGAAAATAGTCGGATTCGACTGGAATTCGTTAATCGGAATTTTTGAGGGATGCTATTTACGAATATGATCTCAGATTAAAAAATTTATTTCCCAAAATAGCTGTCAAATTAAAAAGAACAGTAGTATTCCCTTAGATCGCGTTAATGTGAACAGAAATAAATCGACCATATTGGAACCTCCATTTTGAATTTTTTAAATCAAAGGTTATATTCACAACCAACGACATGAAAAACAAAAAATCATTCATAATCGAAAGGGGTTTGGAAAATCCTATTTATATTCGCCTTTTTTCTATTCAGATGTTCTTATTCATAATATTTAAGCATCCCCAAAATTCGCCGAGTAACGAATTACAAGCGAATTCGATTACACTCAACAATCAAGCCGCCATATATTTTTTTTATAAATTTTAAACACAAAAAATTAAAAAAAGAGTTTCGGTTTTACTTACCAAATCGATAATATCTATAAATTATATTTTAATTGATTTTGCACCTATCCTATGTCTACGATTAATTGAAACAATTTAAAATTTCAAATATTTAACTGATTCTATTAAATATTTGTTTAAAAACATACTTTATTTTAAACAAATCTTGAATTAGGCTAATAATTTTTTGTATGTAGTTCACATTCGTAATCAGTGACAATAAAACATATTCAGGAGAATATGACGGAACCATATTGAATTCGCTATTTTGTAATCTAAAGGTAGAATTAGTTTGTACGTAACGTTTCTTAACAAATTAGCTGATTAGTTTTTGTTCTATGAAAAGGCGTTTGAGTCGTTAGTTTGTCTGTAACGTAATGGTACGTCCCGGTTATACCAGTTGGAAATAGATTTTTTGTACTAAGTTAGTGATCTGCGCCGAACGACTTAAACCGGATGAGCCGAGCCACCGTCAATTTTGGGTAAGTGCCACCGCCGAAATTTTTGACATGAAAAAAACTAAACATCTAAAAATAATATTTTTTTATTCTAAATCCTCCTTTTTTACCGCTAAGCCGATTTTTTGTATGTGTCGACTAATAGTTGGCTAGCAGATCAGCTTTTGGCTCACAGCCAGCTTTACGCTGCCGCCGCAACTTTTTAATTTGGTGGGCGCAGGTCTCTGCTATTAAAGGGACTTTTTTGTAGAGTTAGAGGATTAAAATGTTCCACAAAAATGTTCTTCGTAGTGTTTAACATAAGTTCGTTGAACACATCATATACCCAATATACATAAGTTCGTTGAATACATCATATACCCAATGGTAGATTCACATGGTTTCCCCCTAAAATCCAGCTTTGTTGGTCATTTGAGCGCCAATTCTGAATAAGTACGAGATTAACCCTTTAACACATTTTAAGTTTTGACTTATTTCTGGCACTGAAGTTAAATTTTCAATTTTGATGTCTCCAGAGACTTATAGTAGAATTTCATGACAATTTTTTTTGCGGAGCATTTTAACCTTTTTACTCTTCAATTAAAGGGACTTTTTGACCTCTATTTAGAAAGCGTAAGTTGAAGAGTTAGAGGGTTAAAATGTTCCGCAAAAATATTTGTTATGAAATTCTACTATAATTATCTGTTATTTTTTATAAAGTTATTTTGTAGGTCTCCTCACAAAAATGTTTTTCTACAAAAAGCTATTTGTAACAAGTGAAAAACTTCAACAATTTTAAAATATCACTTTTTTTGTCACGCACTGTATTTTACATATCCTACATACCATGCATTATATGTAGGTATGCATGCATGCACATTAGGGTTATAACCAGGGACGTAACAGTTATAACTTTTATTCAAAAAACTAATTATTTTACAATTATTTCTTGTTTGAATATTTTTAATTTACTGTTTATTTGCTCTGTTTGATTTTTATTTTAAATTCAAACAAATACAATCCAAACACGATTTTTATTTTTTCAAAAATAATAAAAGTTATTTTGTGATTATTTTTTCTTTATCAAAAAATAACAATTAAGAATATAAATCAAAAGACATAGATCCAATGACTTCAAAAATTATAATATCCTAATGATGTCAACTAGTGTTAATAAAAGATTGAACAGTGATTTAAAGTGAGTAAATATGTATATTCCAGCAACTTCCGGCATTCAATTTAGATCAATTTTTAATTTTTATTTTATTATTAAATAAAAAAGTTAGTGCTTAAGTTTTTTCAAGAAAATCATTCTGTAACTTTTATAAAAAGTTTCAAAATAAAAATCAAAAAACAACAGAAATTTATAGAGTAAAATATAAAAATTGAAAAAATTAAAATCTTTCCCAAACTGTGTTTTTTTGTGCAATATGATTTATAAAATATAGTGCATTATTGAAATATTATAATTAAATAAATTTGGGTGGTGATTTTTTAAGAAATATAACAGTTATTTTGGGTCTCTGGTTATAACTTATTTTTTTGCAAAAGTTTTACCTAAGACCACGCGATGGGCAATACTATCCCAGTGTAGAAACGGTAATGACATATCATTATTTTTTGGAGTACCAGTAATGACACCCAATATTTTTTTTATATAATTTATTTTTTTGAAAATCTATTTTTAGACTCATTATTTTTGTCAGTACTGGTAAGCACATAGGTAACGATATATTTTTTGATTATTCGTATGCTGTTGTGTAACGACAACTCATTATTTTTCGCGACATCGCCATATAAAGGTAATAAGAAATGTAATAACAAAAGTAACTAGTTACCATTACCAAGTATGTAGTTACATAACCACATATCTGGTAATGATTTTCTACACTGGGATATTAATAATAAAAATCGTTTTTTCTTGTAATTTTGGAACGAAACCCTCCCGCATGAAGAGCAATTTCTAAATATTCTATGCTATAAATTTGTTTTTATTAAAGTTACCAAAATAAGCGCTCAGAATATTTTAAAATATATATTACGTAATGATTTTTCGATCTGCACGCATTGATATCCATATCGCTAAATTACTGCATAATATATTTTTGCCAAAATACGCGAAAATCGCCGAATTTTAAAACTGGTATCTAAAAATATCCTTAGAGATCCATACACATCTTTTGAGTATAATTATGTTACTTTAAAATTTTGGTGAAATATTGATTTTTAGTTTGATTAAATGAAAGAATTTACACGGAAAAAATAAAAAGTGTAGAATTATCAAAATTTTCTTAGGTGAAATACAACTTCAAAAGTATTTAATGTAAGCGAATAAAAAAATGCATGTATGTAGATTTATCAATTTTAAGTATTTCACCTTTTCTGTTTTCACGCACTTCAAAATATGTTAAGTTACCTAAGTTTTTTCTTTTGTAAATTATCTTAAAAAATATTATATTTTAACTAAAGAATTGTGTAACTTAGGTCCTATTACTGAATGTCCAGTAAGCAGCTAACTGGGACTTTAACTGACACATTTGTTGTTGTTTCCCATATAAAATTTGAATTTAACTACCGGCTAAATTTTAACTGGACATTCAGTAATCGGGCCTTAACAGAAAACTTGTCAAGTTGTATTTTACCGATTTTTATTTGTATATATACCAAGCTTAAAAATGGTTTATGCGGGAACTTTTTCGAAAACCGCGAAAAATTAATGTCATGTTCCTTAACATATTTTTAATGGACTTTACGGCTGGAATAGGTAAAACATGATATTTCCAAAAAAAAGACATCAAAGTTATAACCCTAATGCACATTATTCTACATATATATTTATGAATATTTTATTACTTATTTACATATCAGTATATATGTATTTCTTTTATGTTTAACAAAAAAAAAATTATCCAAGAAGGATATTCAAGTTTTATACACGTTTTAAGGTATTTTTTCTTTTGGTAAAATAATTTTTGGCGCAATTTTACATGTTACCGTTTTCTGACGTTTTAAATATTTTTCGATTCCTTTATTTAACTTTCATTTATCACTTGTCTGTTTTAATGTCTCCTTAAGTATATAACAACTTTTTCAATTTGATAAATAATTTGAAACTTAAATTTATTCTACTTTTATACGTTAAACATTTGAATGCACTTTTTGATTTTTAATAACAAATAATAAATTTGAGTAAAAATGAACATCTGGTTATATATTGTGGTTATTTAAATTAAATTAAAAAAAAAAATAACAGTGTTTTTTGTTATGCGTTATTAAATGTTCCATCGACGAAAATACAACGTCTAAACAAACTGATAATTCGCACACAACTGGTTTTAAATTGGTTAACAAGAACTTTAACTGCTTGTTTGCTTGATGTTCGCTTGCTCTGCTGTCCGTCTTGACGACTGTCATCTTTATATGTAAACAATTGCAAATGTATGAAATCAATATGCGGCTGTTGTCAATATTATAATTCTACTTTTTTTTCTCTTTCGAATAGGATTTTTACTTCTATTTAAATTAAGAGAAGTACTGTTATTTCTCTTACTTTATCGGGTTTAAATTAAAGTTTTTGGCGTTATTTATTATCACAGATTTCAGTCTGGCATAAATTTGAGCATAGCGACTGCAAAACATATATTAAACAATATCAGTAAATTAGAAATTTATTAATTCTAGTTCGAGGCCAATTTCCTTATTATGAATTAACATAATAAGTACTTTTTTCCAAAAACTGCTATTTTTCTTCATCAGGATATTCTCCTGACAAATACTTCACAGAGTTTTTGCTTTCAAAACCCTCTACACTTTCAGTACATTGACGATACTAATAAGGAATGAAGGGAGTCAAGGGAAATTGTTTCCAAATGCCAACCTAACCCACAGTCCACGTTGGACATGGTAGTCCGTGTTAACGCTGACGAGGCTCTGACGACCGAGTATACGCGGTATAACCCGGTTCCCACGGTAATCGGAATATGTGCCGCAACGATTCGGATGCATTCGAATTTATACGAGCAAGGATTGCCACTCCGGCTTTAGAGAATAAGCACAATACAAATGGAAAAGGAATCTTAAATCGTGACGGGAAATAAATTAACAAAATAGCAACGGAAACGGAATCTGACTTTTATAACAGAGAACACATAGTCAGTCAAGTTGGTTATATTTTATATTTTTCTTCTTGCCACATTCCAAAGTATTGTTGTTTGACATTAGTTAGAATAAAAGGCTGTGAAAGTGTTATTGTGTTATTGCTGTTTTTTATATATTTTATAAATGTATAAAATTAAATCCTTTGATATTACTAATGCATGTGCATGACGAAATCAACCATGTAGTCATACTATGCTTGTACTGTGATTGAAATTGTGTGAAAATCTGGCAACATTAACAAAATATTCTGACAGTAAAAACAGGAGAATAAGAAATTCCGTTGAGAAAATAAAATAAGTTTTATCTCTCACGGAAATCGTTGCACGATTTTAATTGTCAAATTCTATGGAAAAAAACGGGGACCTTTCCATTGTGCTTTTACTCCTAAACGAGAATTATTAACTATAAATTCTCTTGTTAAAGCCGTTACAACAACAACAACATCAAGGAATGTACCCCAAGAGGTACACGCCGATTTTAATGAGACTCAGATATGTGATATGGAATAAAAATCTAAGGTTGACATATCTTTTTTAAGCAAAACTGCAGTTTATGGGGTTTCTTCATATGACCCCCTCTGGAATTAAAAAACAAAAATTCCGAAATTAATTTTGGGAGGGGCTGGGGCCCCGGAGGCCCGTAGGTGCAAAAACGATTCTAAAAATGAAATTTTTTTATCCATAAATCTAGCCCTAACTAGAACCATTTTTCGACCAATAGGGGGGGCGGTAAAATGAACGACAATGGAACTCAAATGAAAGGAAATTTTTTCACGATTTACAAAATTAGGTTTTTTTTACTAATCCATTGGGCGTGAATCGAATTAGAGGCATTTTGTTAAATTATAGACCTTCAAAAAATTAAAAAAAGTCTAAAATCACGTTATTTTAGTTTTGGTAAAACCTTGTATGGTCATTTTTTTGATGTTTATTTTGAAAATTTGGAACATAAAAGGCAGTTGGAAATGGAAATCACATGTTGTTTATCATTTATCATCACACATGTTGTAACTCAACTTAAAAATGTTGCAACTCAACTTAATTTTAAGAGAAAAATGTTGTTTGTTGAGTTTGACCGAGTACGCTTTTTTTCGAGAGAGTTAAGTTAGCATAATTTCTCTCTATAATACATAATATTTGGCAATAATAACAATAAAAAAAGAAAATTTCGAGAGAGAAAAAAATGGTAGCACAAACAAAAAGCTATAACTCATGAATAGCAACCCAGTGTAGAAAATCATTACCAGATATGTGGTTATGTAACTACATACTTGGTAATGGTATCTAGTTACTGTTGTTATTACATTTCTTATTACGATGTCGCCAAAAATAATGAGTTATGGTTACACATCAGCATAAGAAAAATCAAAAAATATATCGTTACCTATGTGCTTACCAGTACTGACAAAAATAATGAGTCTAAAAATAGATTTTCAAAAAAATAATTATATTAATTATAGAAAAAAAAATATTTTTTATTGTATTTTTTTTTTTTTTTGTAATACAATTTGCTGGTGCGGGAATCGAACCTGGGTCTACAGATCGCCAGTCAATAGCTCTACCATCTGAGCTATATCGACATGTAATATTTAATAGATAAAAACATAATTGACCTGCTGCACACAAGTAAGTTTACTCGCCAACATACAAAAAATCAAAAAATATGTGCTTACATATATTCTTACCAGTGTTTAGAAAATATTGAGTCTAAAATTAGATTTAAAAAAATTTTCAAAAAAATCTATAAAATTATTTTCTATTTGAAATAATGATAAAAATAAGTCATTATCAGTAAATCATTATTATATGTTTTAAGATAATGCAGAAGGTAAGTGGGTGTCATTACTGGTAGTCCAAAAAATAATGATATGTCATTACTGTTTCTACACTGGGAACATAATCCTTAAGCTTTCGCCTAAAGACCCTAATGGCCCTATGCTCCAACTTGGAACGACGGGAATAAATATATATATAAATATATGAAGACCTGGTGAAAAAGCAAAACCTCTCAGGTATAGAGGTAGATCGTTCCATATTCTCGAAAGCCCAGCAAAACCTTTCATTACCATGTTTTAGGTATTGAAATCTTAAGTGTTTACTAGTTACCTTTTAATTACTGAACTACTTATTTTAACATGGTGATGTCATTGGATGAAAGTCATTACACTGATGTTATCTGTAAGTAGTTTATCAACTGTTCTATAAAAAGATGTTGAATATAAATTTGAAAAGTATAAAAATTGAAAAACCAATAGGAGCTGACACGAATTGAGTAGCGTACCTCACGGTTGTCAAGCAAACACTCTAACCATTAGACTACGACATCGCTATGATTTTTAATGCTTTAACGTATGTACACATTTATTATGGGGGCTGTTATATTTACATGTCTATTTTTCACAAAACTTGTTATTAAATACTGCTTAATGAACATCAGAGATCAGCAATGAATCGATTTTTTGCTATTCATAGTCACTCATGAAATTTAAAATAGAAATCATTGAAATTCAAGCACTCTGACGTACTCATACTCACAATGAAGTTGATTTATAATTTTAAGTTGCAACAAATATGAATCCCACGTCGACATCATACTCATACCATCGCAAATCTGTTTGACTCATCAATCTACTCGTATAGATTCATAATTTTAGAAAAATACTTATAATACTCACTATTGACTTAACTCATTCAGCTCATTCAACTCATCCATCTATAAACACATCTATAGTATAGTAAACACATTTATAGTAAACACATGTATGTATATAGTAAACACATGTATAGTATTTTATTGTTCGTATTCGAGTCATACTCATTTTACATCGTGCATACACATTAAGTGAAGCACAGTCGAAATCAGCAACGTCGTAAATGTTGTTAGGTATAAGTATGATGAGTACATTAAACTTAATAGGAAGTATGATGTTCGACAACATTTCAATACGTATAAATGCGTATAAGTACAATAAATCATGAATCATGATTCAACTCTACTCACTTTTTTACTACTCATTGCTGATCTCTGATGAACATCAACATTTCTATAAATAGATGTTTAATATAAATTATAAATTATAGTGGTAATATAAATTACCACTAGGCTACTCAATAGTTATGGTTTTTAATACTTGGAACATATATTATTTGTTTCAGTTATTGTGAAATAGTAATGTGTGGGGTATAATATCGGTAACTCATTACATTCAGTTTAAAAGTAATTCAAAGGGTAATGAGATATGAGGTCTAAGTAATGCATGTGGTAATGACCAGTCATTACCATGTTTTTGCTGGGAGCCTAATCTAAAATGATCGCTCGAACATATGTAGTAGTATGATGTGTTGGATATACCAGTTAGACAAAAGAAAGTTGTCAACTATATAGTCCGAAAACCCATTCACCATTGCTTTGTAAAAAATATCAATAACCTCATACCTACATAATTAACAAAAGAGCACCCAAGAAATTGGATTACGTACGTAGTCACATGAGACCGAAGTCTTAGGACAAAAACATATCTAATAATTCTATTGAAAATCTTGGTAAACATATTACATTCACCGCCTGTGGTGCCGGAAAATAACTCGACACAATACAATATATGAGGCATCAACAAGGCATGTGCAAGCTTCTCAGCAAGAATGATATTTTCGAAGAAACGTTATTAATATGCGATGAGAAATTTAAATGATCGTCAATTAAAACTCCAAGACACTTAATCTTATCCACATATTCAACTCTCATGCCATCGAGAGAAACCATTATAGTATCAGTATCGAAACCGAAACCCATTAACTTCGTCTTTCTTGGATTGACAACAAACCCTTTGCTAGAAGACCAGGATATAACCTCATGTATGATGAAATTTATTCCCTCTTCCAAGACATCTACAAATTGCGCATCCGCATAGCAAAGGAATTCAACATTATCCGCATAAACTTAAGACTGACATGATAGACCATTCCCAATTGTGAGAAGATCAATCAAGTTAATCATGAACAGTAGTGGGCCAATAACAAACCCCTGAGGTACACCACTGGTTATTGCTGGTTATTGCTGAAACAAACTGACTTCTGCAACTCAGATAAGAGGATATAAGTTTACAAGCTTGTGATGAAAAATCAAACAAATTAAACAGTTTGTCCACAAGTTTGGAATGTATCACTCGGTCAAAAGCTTTAGATAAATCTAGCGAAAGAAGAACTACATTTTTACCATTATCCAAAAATCTTCTAACCGAATCCGTTAGACCAAGAAGAAGGGCACCAGTACTATATCCACGTCGAAAGCCTGGCTGAAATGAGTGTATTAAAGAGTTACCATCAAGGTGTAGGATCATTTGATCCTTTACAATATGCTCAACCACCTTCGAGAGAATCGGAAGGACAGATATCGGAAGATATCTGATATCTTATCCAAAGAGTCGGCGTATTCTCCCTTTTTTATAGGTATTACCCTAACTTTCTTCCAATCGTTAGGAAATACTGAAGTAGTAATAATAGAATTAACCAAACGAAGAATATAGGAAGACACAAACGGAAAAACTAAATTACTAAATTTCAATGGTAAAAAATTAGATTTAATCTTCCACAATGCTGCGCGCATTTCCCTCAAATCCACACAACGAAACGAAAAACCACCACCACAAGTACCATCTGAAAAATTCATTGAATTGGGATTATCATCTATCTGACATGAAACAAAATAGTCATTTACCTCGTCAGCATTAGCAGAGGTAAACTGATTATCAGTCTCCAAACAACCATCCGCCCTTAAATAGCTCCACATTTATCTAGGACTAAGATCCCTAAACATGCTTGAATAGGCACGCCTCTTAGCTACTCTAACAACCCTCTTTGCACGATTTCTGTGCCCGCAATAAGCTTCCCAATTCAGTGAACTTCAGTTCAGAAGGTAATATTTGTAGGCTAAGTCTCGTAAAGATATGTATATGATAGACAATATTAGGGGAGTTAAACCAGTCATCAGACTGAAAAACAATCTTACGCCGCACGACAGGCGCTAAGCAGTGGAGGATTTTGAAGGAGGAGAGGAGGATTTTGAAGTCAAAAATTATTTAAATGTCCACTCTTTTTTTTTTCAAAACCAGTAATGTTTTTAGAAAACAAACTCTTGGAAGCCACCCTTTTCAAGCGTTGGTAAAGCGTCCAAATTTAGTGGTTTGCAAGTACTTCTTTTTCTACTTGTGCTTTGCCAGTGCTTCTTTTTTCTTACCACATACAATTTCTACCTGTGTACAGTGGCGGTTCCAGATTTCGATTTGGGGGGGGGGGGGTGGGGCGGGGGGGGGAATTTAAAATTTTGTTTATTACTCATACGTCACGTATAATCCATAGGTTTGCTATATCAGTCAAAGCATTTATAATTAACCACCTGTTAACCCATTTTTGCCCACTAATTGTTCCACCGGGAATTTTGTGACTACCTTTCTGTGAAAAAAATGCATGTTACATTTTACAAAATTCGAAATTTGGTTTATACAGAAATTGAGTAATTTTTCGGAAGTAACGAAAACCTTTTGTAATTGTTTTAGAACAAACTATTATGAGCGAAAACTAAGAATTAATTTTTTATAAAATTTGACTTAAGTAAAAAAAATTTAAACAAAATTTCTTATATAAGTTGCATTTAAGACAAAAATCGTTTTTAGTTCTGATTATCAAAATATTCTTTTACTGAATTGGGTTAAAAAATTATGGTTTTATTTTTTAAATATGTAGTAATATTGCTAATAGAAGCTTTTCATCTCTCACCACCTTTTATATGTCCTCTATCTTTTTTCCAAGGAAGGTAGCATATTAATTAATGTAACAAATTTCTTGAGTTTTTCTTCCCTTTAAAAAAAATAAAAAAAATGCTAAAGTAAGCATATCTGAAGAAAAACCTAAAATTTATTCTGAACCTTCAGCACTACACTAAGGGGGTAATTTTCTAAAACACTTTGGTGAAGTGTTGCGTTATTTCTGTAGAAATTGTTTTTGTTACAAAAACAATTTACATTGAAAGTTCCCTTCACTTCACCCAAGTGTTTTACGAAATTAGGTACTAAGAGAATTACCTGAATGATATTAATGAATTTGTGCATAAAGCCAATGAAGTTTCAATGAAACTCAACCTTTGAAACTTTTCATTGAATTAAATGTTGTGACAAATATCATTTTAATTATTAAAAGTTTCATACACTCAATCAAAAAGTTTCATTTAATCGGGATTCATAAAATATATAAATTAAAGAAATTTTTCAATTACTTTGTGAATAAAACTTCATTGGCTTAGTGCTAAATTTCAAAAAAAAAACTCGTCCAGAAAAATTTCCCTCTGTGTATTTCTCTTAGTATATATATTGGGAGAGTATTTGCCGAATAGTATCTTAGTTATAACGTGTGGAATTCTAAGATTATGGGGATTTACTTTTATGAAAAATATTTTAGATTCTGAGGACTGTTTCATAATGAAATCTCTTACAATTTCTTAAAAAATTTTAGGATTCTAACAGGATTTTAGGATTCTAATTTATTACGATAACTTTAAGATTTTGAGAAATTCATCCCTAACATTTAAAAGACTTTTATAGAAATATTACTCGAATAGTGAGGACTCTTCCGTAGAAAACCACTTAGATTTCTAGGATATTTATTTTACAGAACTCGTTTAATTCTGGGAACTTTGCCCTACAGGAAATCCTCCTGATTTTTAAAATAGATATTCCTATATAAAAATCCTCTATGAATTTCTACATTTAATTAATGGAGTTTCTCTGGAATTCGTCCATTGAAATTTTTAATTGATTTAGGGCGAGAAACTTATTTCCAACATAACCAAGGTTAAACATTAGCTACAGATATTTCCATATAAATTTGAAATTCATAACTTTGGTTAAGAACTAAAGTCAGTTTATTTAAAAATAAGTTAGCAGGTCTTAATGCAGTTTTTCATAAAGTTTTAACAGCAATTTCATATTATTTCTTAAAAATATCATACACCCAATGAAAAAGTTTCATTAAAAAGAGTTTCATAACAATCATGAACCTTTTAATAAAATTTAAGAAATTTTTACTTCACTTCGTGAGAAAAACTTCGCTAACCATGAAATTAATTAGAGATCTGAAGCACATAACGTTCGGATTAACGGCATTGAGATTGTCGAGTTACTGTATATAGAATTTTCTTTTTTTGGAAAGTGGTTCGTGTTTCATGTGAAACAACTATTACGCTCCATAAAAGGAAAATTATTTTTCGCAATAATCAATGGGTTTATATTTTGTCTTTAGTGAACAATATTTTGTATTGAAATTGTGTACCTAAACATTGGTATGCTCTAAAATATTTGAATAATAAATCGAAATTTTAACATAAATTTTAATGATTCTTTTATATGAAAAAAATGTTTCAACTGTTAAAAGAAACACTTTTTTTATCTAAGAAAAACTTTAACTTTCATGTAAAGTTTGGTTGAAATTTCGATTTTTTTTTTTAAATATTTTGAGGCATTTTTAGTGGTTTTAAAATCGATAATTTTAAAAATGATAACTGAACTAAAAAATTACAATTTTTTTATTCCTGGAAAATCTTGGTACATTAAAATACATTATTATACTCAAATGAAAACTAAATCTCCGTAGATTTCAAGGCCATAAATACTTTTTAACATTTTATATTTAAATTTTACTTCATTGCGTTTTTAGCGATAATATAGTTAAAATGTTGGTTTTCAATTTTTATTTAAAAATAAAAATTGTTTTTCGACCTTTTTAATTGATAAACTGGAAATTTATTAATTCTAGTTCGAGGCCAATGATTTCTTAGAACACCGATTAAGAGCAACCCAGTGTTTGAAAATACAAGGCTTTTTTATTATTGTGAATGGAATTTTTGTTTTTTTGGCAGTTGATAACAGAACATTAGAAGGAATTTAGCAACAATACTAGAATGAGTTTAACAACAGTATTATGAATAAAACTCATGTTAACTCCATGCAAAATCTTCATTTTGAATACCGCTGTATGAGAATATGACAGCCCCTTAATTTATATACGAACTACCCTTTACTTAACCGCTAGAAAAGGATTTTTCAGCAACGTTGTTGCTCCCACTACCGCTTAGAAATCAATCACAACTGGGTCGACGGCGACAATAGCTTTTTCAAATATATTTTCTTTATTCTTTATTCAGTCTATACAACATCATTTCCTTACAGACTATGATTAAACTATAAAATAATTATAATTAGTAATTATTATATTATACATGTTTTAAGATATAGGCTTTTGAAAGAACAAGAACGGATGCACTTTTACATTAGTAGGCTACAAGGAAAGCTCAAATATATTATAATATAATTCAGCGGAGATCCCAATTTTAAAAGAAACACTCCTCAATGTGTTCTGGTCAATTTCCTTTCTAACCAATTTAAAACATTTTAGATGGGTTTTGGCAATATTAGTACCTTTTGCAATATAACTCAGTATTTGTTCTGCTGTTACGCTGGGCTTAAATGAGGAAATATGCACCCATTTTTTATTAGCGATAACTTCTAAGTCTTTGGAATTATTTTCTCCAAATACCACAGGCTTACGTTTCTTTTTTTATGGTTAACATTAGTCCATCCAGTATTGTTAACTAGGATATTACTTTCTGCTTGAGAGTATGCAGTTGAAGCTGAGCTAACAGTATTGTAAGAGTTTTGAGAACAACAAATGCTAGCTATTCGTACACGCAAATTAGAATTTAAAACATCATTTGACTCAGTAGCAGCAATAATATCATTTGGTTTAATAGTAGCAATAACATCATTATGAATATCATCATCATCATGTAGAGAAAGACAAATATGGCATCACCAAAAACAAAAGTTATAACGACATCGTTATCACTAGATGGCACTTTGTTCAAAAAATTGACAATTTTCTTTTTTTATTTAAATTGAAATAATAACAAACAAAAAAGCACATAAAAAAGGAATTCTCAAATTTTATTATTTTTTGTTATTTTGCGCAATTTTCAGCAATTTTTGAGTTTTTAAATATAGGCTCAGCTGATACTAAAGTGATACTAAATAGTTGCTCAGGTGATACTAAATTTCAGCGCCCCCTACCGGTGAGTAGTGTTAGTTCTGATTTCATATCTCTATAATTAATAGTCTCTGCAAATACTAGCTCTTCGTGTTCGCACATTAAGCGGCGAATACATTAAGGAACATTGAGTAGGGAACAAAAAATATCAAAAAATTTTGTAAACACGAATTGCACGAATGTCAACACGAACATTAATATACACAATCTTTAGTGTATTTCCCGCTTTAGAATTTAAAACATTATTAAAACATCAGTAGTATCAACAACATCATTACGAAAAGCATAATTAGCATAACTTGAAGAAAAGGAATCACTGAGAGTTGAACGACCTTTTTGTTGTAAATCATTATTTTTGAATTTAAGCTTGACTCACCATGTTTTTATTTTTAAAAGAAGCACTCTCAACTGCATTGTTATTTTCTATACAGGCATTGAATAACTTGTTCAATTCTCTTACTGCATTTAACAAAATTGTTATCAAAGCAATTAAATCATTAGATCCTATAGCGCATTTATTGCAATATTAATTAATGAAATTAAAACATTAAAATCACGATCACTATTGACACCAGAACACCCTTTATGGAATCAGAGACTATTAATTATAGAGGTAGGAAATCAAAACTTAAACTACTCACCGATAGATGGGGCTGAAATTTAGTATTACTTGAGCAACTATTTAGTATCAGTTTTGTATCAGCTGATCCTATATTTAAAAACTCAAAAACTGCTGAAAACTGCTCAATATAAGGAAGAAACAAATGCGGAATATATTCAAATAATAAAATTTTAAATATTTGTTTGTATTTTTTTCCTTTGTTGTTTGTTATTATTTAAATTTAAATAAAAAAAGAAAATTGTCAAAATTTTTACAAAGTGCCATCTAGTGATAACCCCTGTATGAAATAGACCACTCCATGTTATGCATCTAATAAAGATACTACCAACAGCTCTAAAGCAACTATTACAAGCAGTCCCAGTGTAGAAAATCATTACCAGATATGTGGTTATGTAACTACATACTTGGTAATGGTAACTAGTTACTTTTGTTATTACATTTCTTATTACCTTTATATGGCGATGTCGCGAAAAATAATGAGTTATGGTTACACACCAGCATACGAAAAATCAAAAAATATATCGTTACCTATGTGCTTACCAGTACTGACAAAAATAATGGGTCTAAAAATAGATTTTCAAAAAAATAAATTATATAAAAAAAAATATATTTTATTATATTTTTAATAAAATTTGCTGTTGCGGGAATCGAACCTGGGTCTACAGATTACCAGTCAATAGCTCTACCATCTGAGGTATATCGACATGTAATATTTAATAGATAAAAACATAATTGACCTGCTGCTCACAAGTAAGCTTACTCGCCAACATACAAAAAATTAAAAAATATGTGGTTACATATATCGTTACCAGTGTTTAAAAAATATTGAGTCTAAAAATAGATTTGAAATAATGATAAAAATAAGTCATTATCAGTAACTCATTATTATATGTTTCAAAATAATGCACAAGGTAGGTGGGTGTCATTACTGGTAGTCCAAAAAATAATGATATGTTATTACCGTTTCTACACTGGGGTATTAAGATATAATTAGCTATACGTGGACGTAACGTGACGAGTCTTCTTATAGAAAATCTAATGAGTTAAAAGAGCATAGCTGACAGTCTATTTCTTTTTTACTCATTATTTTAGATTGAATCAGCTGATTCGTCACGTTACGTTACGTATGGCTAAATGAGACTGCATTAGGAAAAAAAATAAAAATAAATTGTTTAAACGACAATCACTACTGAACTGAAAAAAAAACTGTATGGGGCAAACAAAATGTCGCCGTATTACAACACTGAAAATATTTGTCAAATTGTTGCCATATTTTTACCTAAAATTTGTACTTCCCAGTGTAGAAACGGTAATGACATATCATTATTTTTTGGAGTACCAGTAATGACACCCACTTACCTTCTGCATTCTTTTAAAACATATAATAATGAGTTACTGATAATGACTTATTTTTATCATTATTTCAAATAGAAAATAATTTTTTGGAAAATTTTTTGAATTCTTTTTTTATACTCAATATATTTTAAACACTGGTAAGGATATATGTAACCACATATTTTTTGATTTTTTGTATGTTGGCGAGTAAGCTTACTTGTGTGCAGCAGGTCAATTATGTTTTTATCTATTAAATATTACATGTCGATATAGCTCAGATGGTAGATCTGTTGACTGGCAATCTGTAGACCCAGGTTCGATTCCCGCACCAGCAAATTTTATTAAAAAAAAAAAATACAATAAAAAATATTTTTTTTTAAATAATTAATTTTTTTGAAAATCTATTTTTAGACTCATTATTTTTGTCAGTACTGGTAAGCACATAGGTAACGATATATTTTGTGATTTTTCGTATGCTGGTGTGTAACGACAACTCATTATTTTTCGCGACATCGCCATATAAAGGTAATAAGAAATGTAATAACAAAAGTAAGTAGTTACCATTACCACGTACCTATGTAGTTACATACCCACATATCTGGTAATGATTTTCTACACTGGGTTATTTACAAAAAAAATTTTTTTTTTTGACAGAAGGAAGATAATTGAAAATAAAAATATAGAATTTGTAGAGAAAAAGCAAAATTAAATGCAGTAAAATAAAAACAGACCTTTAAAAACATAATTCCTTAATTCAATTTTTTAATCTGATTCAATTTTGTACGAATCGATTCGCAAAACTCATTTTATTGATTGAATTATTGCCTACTTTATTCAATCAATATCTTATTCAAAGAATTAATTTGATTTTTTTTATTCTTTTCATAGAATCAAGCGAATTTATTCAATTTAACAAATCAATTTAACAATAAATGGTTGCCTTGATTTATAGTTCGCGAATCAAATCATTAAACAAATAATTCAATCGAATCAATTGAAATTTGGATAAATCACATCCTCACTTTATTCAATATCAAATAATTGATTTAACCCTCTAATGCTCTTTCTTCTGATTACAATAATATTTAAACCATATATTTGGCGTTGAAAATCTACTATAGAACAAATTATAAAAATTTAATTTATCGCTTTATTTAGGCGATATAGCACAACAAAGGTTGTGGACGTATCTTGAAACCCAGTGGTCAAATAATTTCGTTTTTTTTTCTCTAAATAACACTATCAATAAAATAAAATTACGTACCGAAAATTGCTTAATTATTTCAAAAGTTATGGCGATTTGCGCTTTTTGAAAATTACGAAATTTAGCGAATTTGGCACTAAACATCAATAAATTTTGACGAAATTAGTCCTGCTTACTACTACCTCTAGGTATATAATTTTGTTTAATTTTAAGAAAATCTGTTGGCTAGTTTTTGAGTTAGAAAGATATTTGTAAAACGTATCCTGGCGTTATCCTATGAGGCCTGGAGAAAAATTTTTAACTGATTTTACAATTAGAGACTTTAAACTAGCTTTGACCAGATCGTAAATGTATTTTAGGCAATTTTTCAAATATTTTTTTCTGTTTTAAAAAGTTCATTTTTTCAAATTTTCTAAATTTTCACTTTACATGCTTCTCGCTTGAAAACCGTTCCTTATACAACAAAAGTTTAAAGGCAAAAAAAGTAGATAGTTAAGTTTTCTATAGATGTAATACAACTTGTTTAATAAAATATTGTTATTTAGCCAAAAACTATTTAAAATCTGAAGACCGCCTTTAGGCGGCCTTGTGCATTAGAGGCCTCGCATTAAAATGAATCAATTTTAATGCGAGTTTATTAAAAAAAGAATTATCTTTTTCAAGCTCTGTTAATGACTTACTGAATTGGTGAAAAATATGACAAAACAAATACAATAAAATTCTTGTTTTGATTTCCTTTTTTCTAATCTCTAAAAAATTGCCGTTGATTGTTGCTTAATTTAGATTTATCGCGACGACTTTTTTGCGGTTAGTCGACTGTCGACCAAGTTGTGATTAAATCCTTATTCATGCTGATCAGGGATGGAAAATAAGTTTTTAGATTTTGTACCAACCAAGCCAAATACATATTGTACTTTTTCGACCCTGACGGTACCAAAAAGTTATATATCCCTTTAATGTCAACTGTTGCGTGAATATATCGGTATATCGACGAAATGATTTAAAAATAAAAATAAATAAAAAATCATTTTCTGCTGACATGAAAATGACTGGAAGATGTGAAGAAAAAATAAAGTCTTTTCGAACAGCCTACAATGCGGAAACAGCCCACAGAGGCGAGCATTTTTAGTTCTTTCCTTGACCTGTGTATAATACGCACTTGCGAACAAAAAACTTAGTAATTTTAAGCGGTAAATTTTTTCGCGGCCAGAAATGTGTTAAAGGTTAAAGCAAAATAAAATTTTTGTTTTAATTAGTCTCAAAAATTATGTGATGAATAAAATTCAAAAACCCTATAAATTTTATGTAGAGTTAAGTTTTGGAAATAATATAAAAATAAAATTTAAAAAAAATCTTAACCCGCTTGGGATCGGCAGCATGTTAACGTTTGAACTTTAATTCCAAATATCTCCTTTAGGGGGTGTTGCAAATCTACAAAAATAATAAAAAAAATATTTATTTGACATGATCTATATTTCCACGAAGTTTGGTCCGAAAATTCCCCGCCATTAAAATTCGGGCATGAAAGGGATATATAGAAAATTGTTGCGATCAATGTCAAACCCGCAGAAAATTATGCTCTACCAAAAAATGTATATTTAAAAGGGTGGCAAATCAAAATTCTTTATGAAATGACTTCAGTTTTACATGAATATTCGGGTCAGCTAATTTATAAAAAATTATAAATCGAACGGGAAAAAAGTGAATTAATTCTTCACTGAATTCACCATTGAATTAGTTCAATTTCATTTTCGTTCAGTGAATTGAAAAAAAAAATACGTTCACTGAATTGAAAAATAAAAATGACGTTCACTGAATTCAAATGAGAATCAACAACGTATTTTAATAGCTGTAGAGTTCTTAGTATTGTAAAAACGTATAAATGAAATGCGTCATATTCAAGTATCTACATTTTACGGGGAATTATAAGTACGAAAAATTAATACTTATATTTTTTTCCAAATTCATCTATATCTGTAAAGTTTTTATTTTTAATAAAATAGTAAAAGGCTTTCAGCCTTACTATCAATATTTTCCAAACGTATATTTTAGTTAAAGTCGACTTTAGTTGAAATATTGGGTGGCAGTATGCCTTGACTTAGTTTATTTTTGGAGCATTCTGATTGGTTAATTTATTTTCAACCAATCAAAATGTTTGAAAATACAAATATTTTTGTAGGGTTTTCATATACAAAATGTACAAAACCGTATGCAGGTCGCAAATATTAAGATATTTTGATGAAATTTGGTACACAGACCTATTTTGGCCCAAGGACGAAGCCTATTGATTTTGGTGAACATCGGTCCATGTTTAGACCTAGTACCCATATAAGGGTCCCCCCAAAATTGGCTTGGTTACAAACTGCAGATCGCAAATATTAAGATATTTTAATGAAATTTGGTGCGCTGACTCACATTATAGAAAATTTTGACACAAGCCCCATTTTAACCCATTCGAATTTCGGATCCAAACATTAGTTGGCTTTTACCCAGACTGGTGTAGGGTATTGTATAGTCGGCATGCCCGCCTTTAACCTTTTTACTAGTTTTTAATAATTTTTGTTAATTTTTTTTTTGTTAATTCACTGAACGTAATTTTATTTTCACTAGTGAATTAATTCATTTGATTTGATAAAAATAACTATAGCAATTAAATTCATTGGGTAATGGCATTTTAAGGGCAACACTTCTTCATTTATTTCGTAACTGTTATTTTAAGGTTAACGGTAAATCAGTTATTTCGGTAACGGTGTTTTAAGGATAACGTTATTGTGGCTATTTCGCCAATAGTATAATAAGATTAACGGTATCGCAATTTTTTAACAGAAAACCAACATAAATAAAAACAAAACAAGTTTATCAACTTAGGTATGTGGGAGTAAAATAATAATAGTGGTATTCATCTAACTGGATTTATGACCTAGTAAACCGTGTATTTTTGTAACCGCGTATATTTATAACTTTACCTGTTTATTTTAATGAACACACCTTTTAAAACTATTCACAACTCAATTTTGCATTTAGCCACTTTTTCGATCTTTTCATAAATTAAACACAAAATTTTTTAAATTGTATTATTTAAAAACAAATAAAACAGAAAATAAAAAATAAACACAAAAAAATTCAATATAATTTAGTTTTTGACAATATTCAAATGTACCTATGTATAAATACGAAAAAATTTACACACAAAAATGTAAGCGTATATTTACCAGGGCTCGTAAACTAGTTTTGACATTAATCGAGTAAACTTACAACATATACACATTATACGACCCGTAAATACTTTAAATGAATACCTTTAATGTAAAATACTCAATAAATTTACCAAAAGCAGTGCATTAAAAATAACTGTAACGGTATTTTAGGAATAACGGTATTTAATTTATTTTGGTAACGGTATTTTAAGGGTATCGGTATTTCATTTATTTCGGAATAGGTATTTTAGAGATAATGGTATTTCAGGGGTAACGGTATTCAATTGAAAAGGTTTTGAATCGATAACGATATTTTAGCGGTATTGATTGATTCTTGGCAACATATCTTAAAAATGTTTGAAGAAACTTGATATCAATCAGAGCTTTGAAGAATTAATTCCTTAATTCAATTTTTCATTTCTGAATTAAAAATTCTATGAATTAATTAACTAAGCACCATATATTGAATGGAATTAATTCATATTTGCTTTCGTTCGATTTATTTTGTTACGAATTAATTCAATTGCAATAGTTCTTTTTATTAAATGAAATGAATTAATTCACTGCATTCAAAAAAATAAGTTAGTAGAAAAATTAGTAAAACGTCTTGTATATCAAGTGTACTAGTTTTCAGCAATTTTTTTGCTGAAATTCCGTTTTCAGCAAAAATTTTAGTTATATTTTTTTAGCACTAAACTAATTTTAAACTAATGTTTTACTAATTTATTTTGCTACAAAAATTGTGCTGATAACCGCATGCATAGCGTGCACGACAACCAGATAGACAAGATCTAGATGTCGCAGCTTGTCTGGAAACGGAAATGAATAAAATGGAAAAACAACTCTACACATATTCTATATTTAAATTTTCAGCAAATAAATTAACTAAAGTAAAATTTCGCTACAAGTTTTTTGAGTTTTTTTCAGTCTACTAATATTCAGCAAAAAGTTTAGTGATTTTAGCAAGGATTTTTTTCATTTGCAGTCGACTAAGTTTTAGCAAAACTTTTGCTGAAGATTACTATTTTTTGGTAAAAATCAGCTCGCTGATTTTCAGCAAACCTTTTGCTGAAATTACCAACTTTTTTGCAAGCACGCTCCTGACTAAAAAATTGCTGACACAGCAACATTTTTTGCTGACTTTACTGATTTTTTTTGAGTGTGGTGAACACGTTCAATTTTATAAATCGAACGGAAAAAAGTGAATTAATTCCTTACTGAATTCGTTCAATTTCATTTTCGTTCAGTGAATTAAAAAAAATAAAATTACGTTCAGTGAATTAAAAAAAAATTACTTTCAGTGAATTTAAACAAAAATAATAAGTTCACTGAATTGAAAAAAAAATAAAATAAGTTCACTGAATTAAAAAAAAAAATAAAATAAGTTCACTGAATTCAAAGCCTGTTTTCTGCCTTTCAGTAGAAGAAAACAATAATGTACAAATAAAATTTTTAAATAAGCAATTTTACAGCGCGTGCTAGTAAAAATAAACAAATTAGAAACCGGATGCTGTTTATCAACCTACAATATTAAAATATAAATAAAGCCTTTTACTATTAAAAATAAAAACTTTACAGATATAGATAAATTTGGAAAAAAAATATAACTATTAATTTTTCAAAATAGTTATATAGTTATATTTTTTTTCCAAATTTTATCTATATCTGTAGTTTTTTTTTAATAGAAAAAGGCTTTATTTTTAAATCATGTAGGTTGATAAACAGCATCCGGTTTCTAATTTGTTTATTTTTACTTTCACACGCTATAAAATTGCTTATTTAAAAATTTTATTTGTACATTAGCTGTATTTTCGTTAATACCTATCAACGTTAAGTATTTAAAGCAAATCTACGTTAAACTGGTTGGAGTATCAAATTTTTTTTAATAGTTAGTATTTATGATAGTTCCGGTATAATCGAACGTGCGTCAGCAAAACTTTTTAGGTAGTAACGCGAAGAAGTTACGCTAGGTGTGAAAATGTATAAACGTTGAGTTTTCAACGTTGATAATTATCCACGTTGTAAGTTAACGTGCATACGAAAAGTAATATGTTAGTTTTTTTTTTTTAATTCACTGAACGAAAATGAAATTGAACGAATTCAGTAGTGAATTAATTCAGTAAGGAATTAATTCACTTTTTTTCCGTTCGATTTATAAAATTGAACGCGTTCACCGGTGAATTAATTCTTACAAAATCTTTGTCTACTATTATTACTAGTTTCGATTCAGTCATTAAAAAGTCACAATCATAACAAACCCAAATTTCAAACTTACGCTACATTTGCAAATGGATTTGTAAATGTTTCACAGACAAACTCATTTAGTCTACTTTAAATATCGATTGATTTTTATGAAATTTACGAAAATTTCTCTAAAAAGTGAAATTACACAAAAACTGCACAAAAATGTCATTATTCAAAAATTATCCAAGGAATGTGTAAACAGTCCCGTTTTTGAATAATTATTCAAAAAGTGGCAACACTGGAACATTCTTAAAAAAGAGAGCATTTTTTTGTGAATGTGTGAGTGCGTTTGTGTGTATGTGCGTGTTGAGATCGTGCAATTCGTGTTTACAAATTTGTTTGATATTTTCTGTTCCGTCACGCATGTTCCCTAGTGTGTGGGCAGCTTAATATTTTGAAATAGTGCAAAATGAATCGCGGTAGTACCACGATACCAACATGGGTGAAAATTAGAGTTGTAAAAGTATTGAGTATTCCGGTACTGAGTACTCAATACCGCCTGTTTTTTTGAGTACTCAATACTAAAACGGTACTACTCAATACTTTTAAAGATGCAATTTTCCGTAGAAATGAGTATTTTTCGTATGAAAATACAACTCTAAAAATACTACTTTAAAAATACAACTCTGGAAATACAACTCTATTTGTGAAGCAAAGAAATTTGTAATGAATTTTTGGGAAAAATTATTTAATTAATTTATTTAAAATGTCTTAAATTTATTAAAATTTAAGTAACAATAGTTATTTAACACGTGTATGTGAATTGTTATTATTTTTCTTTATAATAAAGAAAAATAATAATCGTAACATTTTTATTTTTAAATTCAAAAAAACCGTTAAAAGTATTGAGTAGTATCGAGTACTCAATTGAAAAGTATTGAGTAGTATTGAGTACTCAAAAAGTATCGAAATTTCACAACTCTAGTGAAAATGTAACAAATAAGTACACTTGTACCCTATCTTCAATCCCTGGTGCAGTTGTCAGTCAGTCAGTTTTTTTTTCTGTTTACTTTCGATGTTTCTTTCGTTGACTTCCTCCACTCGTGTTGTTTTGTTTTATTAATAATTTAATTTATTTTTCAACTTTTTAAAACTATCAAATATTTTAACACTCTTAACAAGTTTTTGCAACTTAATGCAAAAATACTAAATTTTCATTATGTATCTAAGATTATGTTTTATGTTTATTGTTTTATTTTGGGGCATCAAAGCTGACGATTACAAAGCCCCATTAAATGAATCGGAACTTTGTAAAGAAATTCCAAGAAAGGATATTGAACAATATTTGTCTACCAAAACCCCATATCGTGCCATAGCTAATTTCGATGATAAACCTAAGAAATATGAAGGCAAGATGAGAATTGAAAATAAAACATGTGTTCTAAATATCTTATCTTTCCAGGTTGCCGACCCTTACGTATTTGGTCTATTATACGTCATGGTACCAGAAATCCGAGTAAAGAAGTTATTGAAGATATCAAAACAAAATTAGTGGCTTTAAAGCAACACATTTTAACTACACAAGATGTTGAATTGTGTCCCAGGCATTTAGAACGTTTAAGTAAATGGAATTTTACTGTTAGTGTTGAGGAAGAAAAATATTTAGTGGCCGAGGGGGAAGATGAATTAATCGAATTAGCTGAACGTATGCAAAATCGTTTTCCTACACTTCTACCGGAAAATTACAATCCTCAGATGTATTATTTTAAATACACTGCTACCCAAAGAACTTTGAAAAGTGCACAAAGTTTTGCTACCGGGCTGTTTGGAAGACATCGTATTGGTGATATTGTATATCCAGAGGCTTTGCATAGAGATCCTGTGTTAAGGGTAAGTGAAAAGTTGCTATTTTATATACATTAATTTTAAAATAGGCATTAAGTATTATTTGATTAAAAAAAATTATAAATGATAATATATTTTTAATATTTTGGAGTCACCCAGTGTTCAGTGGTTTCCGCAAACAATATGTCTGTTCCCGTACTTTACCGAAGTTACACAAACTAGCGCAAAGGCGTTCCCGTACTCAAAATTGGGTGTAAATTGTTGTTTGGGCTGATTTGGGATCCCGCGGTAACGTACGGGAACAGACATAATATTGCAACATGTTATGTTCCCGTTTCCCAGTTTATAATTGCCAAAAATTAAATTGGGTTTTGAATTCTGTATTAAAATATTGTACAATAATTAAATTCTTGAAAATAAATGTTTGTATTAGTTTTAAAAAAGTGTGATTATATAGTATGTTGTTGAAAAGGAGTGGGGAAGTCGATGGTAAACTCATAGGGGAATTACCGTGGTCTAATATTATCGACGTCACACCAAATAGAAATATTTTAAAATCTATGATCGACTATAAAGTTCAGTATACAAATTTCTTTACTTAAACTCACCATATGCCCCTAACGCTCCATTAACAATTATGTATGTATACATATTTAAATTGAGAAAAAATGTTCTCGCAATAAAGCAAAATATTAAAAATTGTTATGCATTTTTTTAAACAAGTTTGGAATTGATTATATATGATTAATATATTCTTTTTCTAAATCTGTAAACAGTTTTTCAATATTTCTTATCAAATCTGAGCTATCTATGATTCAATACCAAACAGCCAGTTTTATAAATGCAATATATACTAGTATTCATGGTCCTAGCTCTTATCGTTATATAGATGTTTATTTAAAAACATACTTTTGCTTCAAGTGAAAGCAAATTCAAAATGCTGAAGAAAAAGTGGGCAAAACTAAATATGGGGCAAAATCATACCGTAGTTACAGCCATGGTTTAATTATAAAATTTAGATGCTTTGACAACATTGGAAACAATAATATTTACAAAAAGTAGTAAGCAAATAAGGCTAAAGTTTACTTTTTCGGGCATCCCTCGAAAAGGAGGAAAAAAAGTATACCACCACCTCTAGAATAAAAAAAGAAAATGTTTTTTTCTATATGGTGTTAAGAGGGCCGGGGCCACTGAGACCCGGTCCAAAAAACGAAACATTTTTGGCACTTTGTCCAAAAAATTGACAATTTTCTTTTTTTATTTAAATTTAAATAATAACAAACAACAAATCACCTCTGCCGGTGAGTAGTGTAAGTTTCCAAAAAAAAGTACCTTTTTCCAAAAAAAGTACCTTTTTCCAAAAAAAGTACCTTTTTCCAAAAAAAGTACCTTTTTCCAAAAAAAAGTACCTTTTTCCAAAAAAAAGTACCTTTTTCCAAAAAAAGTACCTTTTTCCAAAAAAATTACCTTTTTCCAAAAAAAAGTACCTTTTTCCAAAAAAATACCTTTTTCCAAAAAAATACCTTTTTCCAAAAAAAAAATACCTTTTTCCAAAAAAAAGTACCTTTTTCCAAAAATAAGTACCTTTTTCCAAAAATAAGTACCTTTTTCCAAAAAAAGTACCTTTTTCCAAAAAAAAAGTACCTTTTTCCAAAAAAAAGTACCTTTTTCCAAAAAAAGTACCTTTTTCCAAAACAAGTACCTTTTTCCAAAAAAGTACCTTTTTCCAAAAAAAAGTACCTTTTTCCAAAAAAAAGTACCTTTTTCCAAAAAAAGTACCTTTTCCGAATAAAGTACCTTTTTCCGAAAAAAGTACCTTTTTACAAAAAAAGGACCTTTTTCCAAAAAAAAAGTTCCTTTTTCAAAAAAGTACATTTTTCCAAAAAAGTATCTTTTTCCAAAAAAAGTACCTTTTTCCAAAACAAGTACCTTTTACCAAAAAAAGTACCTTTATCCAAAAAAAAGTGCCTTTTCCGAATAAAGTACCTTTTTCCGAAACAAGTACCTTTTTACAAAAAAAGGACCTTTTTCCAAAAAAAAGTTCCTTTTTCAAAAAAGTACATTTTTCGAAAAAAGTATCTTTTTCCAAAAAAAGTACCTTTTTCCACAAAAAGTACCTTTTTCCACAAAAAGTACCTTTTTCCAAAAAACGTACCTTTTTCAAAAAAAGTACCTTCTTCCATAAAGTACTTTGTAAAAATATAGTATCTTTCTCCAAATAATTTCGCTTTTTCCAAAAAATTCCATTTAAAAAAATATAATTTCACAAAAAGTGTTTTTTTTTTCCTCCCCCCACGGATACTCCACTAAAACAAGGTTTCTTGATATTCGGCATAGACGTCCGCTAAGACGGGATTTTTGGAATTACCTACCGGAATTTCCAAATATATTCGGCATAGACGTCCCCATAGACGGGCTCACAAATTGGAAAAGTGTCCCCATTAACTGCCTGCCCAAACTACTGTAGATAAGAAGTTGAAATTTGGCATAAAGATTCCTCCACTGTAGTAGACATCGACTAAGTTTATATTTTATCCCCTACAGGATATCCCAAAAGGGGGATGTTTTCCCCTTGACGGCCTGCCCAAACTGCTGAAACTATGGAGCCGAAATTCGGTATGTGAGTTCCTCCTTCTGTGTAGGCGTCCGCTTAAACGGAATTTCAAAAATTCCTATCGGGAGGGAGATAAGGGGAAAAGTATTCTTCTTGACGGCCTGCCCAATCCCTTCTGGCCAACCTAAAATTTTAAATATGTATTCCCTGGAGTAGGACTAACTCACCGGCAACGTAATTTTTCTATTTTGGAACAGGAACATAGTAAAAATGTGGGTTAAAAGGGAAAAATGTCCCCAATAATGGCCTGCCCAAACCGCTGAGGCAATGAAGTTGAAATTTGGTATGAATGTTCCTCATCCATCGCAGACAGCCGCGTAGATCGAATTTTTGTAAATTTCTAAAGGGAGGGGCAAAAAGAAGAAGAAGAAGAAGAAGCCTGTAAAAACCCCTTCGGCTAGAAACCTGAAATTTAAAATGTGGGTCCCTGGCTAACTTATTAGAAAGATAATATTTTGAATTTTGGACGGGGTCGTTATAAAATAGGGGCTCAAAAAGGGAAAGTGGCCCCTTAACGACCTGTCCAAACTGCTGGAACTAGGAAGCTGAAATTCGGTACTTAGGTTTCTCTTCCAGCCTAATTCCAACCGGGAGGGACAAAAAAAGAAAAAGAGTCCCACTTGACAGCCGGCTCAAACTGCTGGAACTAGGAAGCTGAAATTCCCTGTCGATGGATTTTCGGAAATTCCTACCCAGAGGGGCACAAATAGTAAAAGTTGGCTAGAATCCTGAAATGTAAAACATATGTTCCTTGGAGTATGGGCTCACTTATCGGGAAGGTGCTTTGTGGAGGTAGGAAGTTGAAATTTGGTACTAAAGTTCCTCCTCTATTGTAGACATCCGCTAAGATGAGATTTTTGGAAATTTCCACAGGTAGGGTCAAAAACAGGAAAAGTCTCCCCCTTAACGGCCTGGCCAAACTGCTGGAACTAGGGAGCTTAAATTCGGTATTTGGGTTCTTTCTCCAACGTAGACGTCCTCTAAGACGGAATTTTCGGAAATTCATACCGGGAGGGGTAAAAAGGGAAAAACTTCCCTCTTGAAGGCCTGGCTAAACTGCTGGGTATAGAGACCTAAAATTATGTATGTAGTAGATTCCTCCTCCAACGCAGACGTCCTCTAAGACGGAATTTTTGGAAATTCCTACCGGGAGGGGTAAAAACGGAATAATTCTCCCCCTCGATGGCCTAACCGAACCCTTCGGCTAGAAACCTGTAATCTATAATATGTTTTCCTTGGAGTATGGGCCAACTTATCGACAAGGCATTTTTAGGACTTTGGACAGGAACGTGGTAAAAATGGTGGTTCAAAAGGGGAAAATTGCCCCCCCCCCCCCCTTAACGTCAGCGTCTTTAGCTAGAAACCTAAAACTTAAAGAACAAGTGGGAACACTAAAATTAAGAAACTAAATAAGAAACGAGTGGAATTGAAACACTACACAAGTGGAACGAAATGGATATAAACTTTGAACGAGTGGACTTGAAATTATAGACAATGGAAATGGATTGGAAGAGGGAACGAAATGGAATGGACTATAGAACGAAATGGAATGAGGAGCGAGATGGCAAAGAATGGGGAACGAGTGGAATTGAAACACTGCAGTTAAAAGAGGAATGGAACGGAGAAAGTGCAAAGAAATGGAATGGAAAGCGAAGCGACTGATATCAATATCGATACACAAGACAGTAGGAACGAAATGGAATAAAACGGGGAACGAGTGGTGTTGGAATAACAGATAATGGCAACGAAATACAATGGAATGGTGAACGAAATGGAATCTTGGAAGGAGTTGCATTGGAACACTAAAATTGTTAAACAAAATGGAATGGAATTTGAATGACTCAAACTGCCGGAGTTTGGTACTTGAAATTTCGCATGCGATTGAGGCAAGATTATACATATATATTTGGTATTTTTACTGGGAGGAACAAAAAGGGGTGAAGAACCCCTTTTAATTACCTGTTCAAACACTATCCACGGAATATGAAACTTATGTAGCATTGAAACATAAAACATAAAAAGTTAAACAAATTTTCTAAAAGAGAAAAACCTTAGAAAATTAATGGAACTTATATATTCTGATATTTAAACTGCAGGTAATGAAGCACCGGTGGAAGAAACCGACGCAGTAAATTTTCCAACTGAATTTGTGAATTTACTTGAATTGCCAGGTCTACCTTTACATAAACTGGAATTAAAAAAAAAACTTTAAGACACGCTAACAACGTAGCGGGCTTTGCCCGGTATTTTTAATATTATAAAATGCTTTCCAACCCTGCTTTACGTTATTTATTTTCATTCAAAACACAAATGAACAAAACTACTTACGGGTCTATCTACCTAAGTTCGCACTTTACCAAATTATCTTAACATACACACGTATATTGCAATTTATTATGGATTCATTACTAACAATCCACTTTCATGAGAAAAAGTGATCAAATATTTATTTTAAACCCATTGTTGTGCAGAATTATTTATTTGTGGTGGCAGGGTGAAGGCTTTTATTATAAAAACTGTACTTTAAATAAAAAAACGAATTTAAAAAACATTGTGGGGGGGCGCAGCCCTCCCCCCCCCCGCTAAACTTTAAGGCACGCTAACAACGTAGCGGGCTGTGCCCGCTAGTCTCCATATAAAAAAAGCCACAAGGTTGTATATCTACTCTTATCGGATTAAATAAAATAATTTTCGATACAACACTTTTGCACAGGGTTGGCAAAAGATCACTTATGCCACCTATATTTTGAAGCGTTGATGCGAAAAATGTTACCATATGAATTACACATGTCTGCAAAGGCTACATTTTTCGATGAAAAAATTCCCATTTTTTTTTACGAATTTGCATTTGTGTATGTTAATGTTCGTGTTGACATTCGTGAAATTCGTGTTTACAATATTTTTTTTTTCCTTACTCAATGTTTCTTAATGCATTCGCCGCTTAATATGGAATATAAAGAAATGTTGATTGGATTTCAATTCGAAAGACAATTAAATTACATATCCATACCTTAATTCATAAAACAAAATAAATTTTATTTCGTCGAAAAAAAAGTTGCCGTTTTTAGCTTTTAATATTTCTTTCAATTAAAATAAATTTTTTAATTTTTTTTAGTATTTTTATTGGATTTAAGTCGAAGTCTAGTTTTAACTCGATTTCGATCGTAATGTAAATTTAATAATATAAGCCTATTTTTTATTTTCAAGTTATTGCTTCGAATTTTATTTTGAAGCTTCTTTTTGCACATACTTCTAAAAACGTGCAAGTGCTTTTTCTTTCCCAAATTGAATCTGACCTTAAAAATCTTTCAAGTAATCTTTTGCAAATAAAGCCCTTTTTTATAATTTTAATAATGTTCCCAATGTTAACGACATGTTAATTTGGTTTTAAATTTTGATATTTTCGGAATTGTTGAACGAAATTTGAAGCTTGGTATTAAGTTTTATTAATTGGAAATGTCAAATTCTTTAGTAAATCTGAAAGTTGTAAGCGTAAAACTAAAATGGCAAAATTTAAAGATCCTTGCAAGAGTTTTGTTTTTTTTCGAATTTTATATCTATAACTACTTGTAAAAAATAAACTATCCGTCCCGTCCTTACCTGGCTTTTTTTTCTTTGTAAGCAAATAAAATTTAAGCATTTGGGGTCGCCGGAACGCGAAATGGAGCAATTACATTGTGTGCCCCACTCTACCTTTACTAACAAAACTACTAAAATTTTAAATATTTTTATGACAAATATTTTTGTTTACATTTGAAAGAGAAAAGCCAAGAATTCTTAAGGGTAGTGTCACACGTTCAATATATATTGTGATATTTGGATCGCGATCCATTGATTTTTGATTGATCGCGCGTGTATGCTACATGTTCAATATTTATCGCGTCAGTATTTACATTATTTTTGTGCTGTGCTGGTCGTTTATTAAAAATGTCTCGAAAAAAAGAAAACCTGTTTAGCTAGTTTGCTTGCTTTTTCATTGAAGAAATGTGTTATAAATGTTTTATTTTTTTTGTTTGCACAGCGTATTTTATTTTATTTTCTTTATTCTTTCACTTTTTACTATTGTATCGCGAATTGATATCACGAAATATGCTACATGTTCAATATTTATCGCGTAATCCGCGATCTGGATTTTAGAATATTGGGCTATTCTGCGATATGGATCGCGATCCATCAATACTGCATGCTATATGTTCAATAAATATCGCGATACTGGATCGCGGTCAATATATATTGAACGTGTAGCATTGCCCTAACAGTGAGGTTACACGATCAAGATTTTGCTTTCAAGTTGATAACACATACTGCTTGTCAAATTCAGTTGAACTTGAAGCTGTGACGTAGGCTGCATGCAACTTGATAGTCAATTTTGCTTTCAAGATGCCGTCGTCAAGGAAAGAGCTAAAAATGGTCGCCTCTGTGGGCTGTTTCCGCACTGCAGGCTGTTCCAAAAAACTTTATTTATTCATCACATATTCCACAGACATTTTCATGTCAGCAGAAATTGATTTTTTATTTATTTTTATTTTAAAATCATTTCGTCGATATACCGAAATATTCACATTCCGTATTTTATCAATCGTGTTTTATTGCGGCACAATATTTGTAAAAAGAAAAACAAATTTACAAGAAATTGATCAGCTGTTTAAAACTTGACCGTCAAGTTTTCTCAAAACTTGAAAACAAAAATTGATATCAAGTTGCTGTTCAATTTTTAAAATGTGGGTGTGTTAGTAAAAAAATGTGAGTGTATTGAAACTTGAAAGGCAAAAATTGATCGTGTAACCCCTATGTTAAGGCTGAGTTACCCAACTGTAAACGTATCTGTAACGAATCAGCTGTTTCGAAACCACAGGAAGAAATGTATACGAATGGTTACTAGCACGTAAATGTAAACGTACTTGCCGGATCATTCTGTTGAAATCAGAATTTTCTATCCGGCATCGAAACAGCTGAATGATTTTAGTCGGAAAAAATATGAAATGAATATAGAAAATTGATTCAAACAACAAATAAGGAATAAAAATTAACAAATAAATGGAAAAATTTAGAATAAAATATAAAACCACATGAAATAGATGCTAAATAGTAATGTCGTTTACGGTAATCTATAAGTGTACATTTTAGCTACGGCACGGTACAGTTACATCACATTTACGTTTACGGTCCCATAATCCGCCCTTAAGACTTATACTGAATTTAAACTGAGCAAAACCCAGTTGGTTTTTGTACAAAACTAAATTACAAAAGCCAAGTCATTATTTTGTTTTTCTTTGTCACATCACTTTTTTATTAAACACTTTTCATTGTTTTTATGTTTAAATTAAATTATTAACACATTTGAAAATATATAACAACACACAATTTTAAATTAAAACTGAAATATTTAAAGAAAAATTAAAAAATATATTTTTGACACTTGCTTTAATTCTATATTCGTTGTATAACAGTGCATCGGCTTCAGCCGACTAGGAGCCGCATCCGAAATTTTTTTGCTTACTCTCAGCCGCTGACAATTTTCGTCGACTTGTTTCTCTGGTTGAACTCTGAAAAAATGCTGCGTATTTTTTTCTTCACATACTAACGTGGTTGCATTTTTTGCATTCTTCTAAATGATAAAAAATTAAAATTATCAAACGTTGTTACAAATAATTTACTACGGAAAATTTAAAGTTTTGCTTAAGTTTTAAAATATAAATTTGTGAAAGTAATAAACTAATCGAGTGAAAGAAATTTAGATAGGGAATTTTTTCCCTACAAAATATAATTTGTGGTTATGTTGTTTTGATATCGAGAGTTTTTTTTTTAAGAGAATTATAAAAATTCAGCCGCAAATAAAGAAAATCAACTGAAAAAGTGAATAAAATTATACAATTAATTTTCTTTCAAAAAATGTTGCTATTGTTTTATAAAACAAGAAACCAGAAATGAATTACAATGTATTTATAATGAAAATTCAATAAAAAGGCCATATAACGCCCTCTGTATAAAGGCCAGACAAAAGACGCCTTGCTTGTTAATTTACTTACGTTTTTATGCTTCCACAACATTGCTATTGTTGTTGATACCTTGATGGTTTGTTTGTTTATTAAGGCAATAAAGAAAATTTCTAAAAAACAAATAAAAAATGTTTGAGACTCACTATAATATTAGTGCAACAGTAGTAAATGCTACCGGAGGAGGTGCAGCTGAAGCAGGTAGTGCCTCAAATTGTGCTACTACACCTAATACTGGTGGTATTTCTTATTCTTCAAGTACCAGTACAAGTGATACTGGCAGAGTGGCTACTTCGTTATCATCAGTAGCCAGTAGTTCTAGTTTAGTTAGTGCCGGCAGCCGTAAGACTTCAATGTCCTATGAGAGTCAACAATTACCTAAATGGTTACAACAACTAACACTAGGAGAGAGTCCAGAATTAGTTCCCGATCATTGTTCCCCATTATGTTTTCAAGCTAAACGTCATCATGAAGTTATAGAATCTGTTAAATATGAGAGACAACATTGGCGTATACGGGAGCGTATGAAAACGGCCAGTGTAGCCTTGGTATTATGCCTGAATATTGGTGTAGATCCACCGGATGTTATAAAAATACAACCCTGTGCTAGATTAGAATGTTGGATAGACCCTTCGTCGGTATCGGCTCCAAAAGCTATGGATTTAATAGGTTCTAATTTACAAATGCAATATGAAAGATGGCAACCCAGGGCACGCTACAAGAAATGTCATGACCCCACGGTAGAAGATGTTAAAAAGTTATGTACCTCCTTACGCCGCAATGCCAAGGGCGAACGTATCTTATTTCATTATAACGGCCATGGTGTACCCAAACCAACAGTTAATGGTGAAATATGGGTATTTAATAAAACATTTACTCAATATATTCCTTTGAGTATTTTTGAGCTGCAGAATTGGATGGCTGCTCCTTCGATTTATGTATATGACTGTTCCAACGCCGGCATTATTATACAATCATTTTTACAATTTGCCGAACAACATGAACGTGAATTGGAAAAGGCAATTGCTGCGTCAAATCAACGAGTTCTTCCTGGAGTGCAACCACCTTCTCTGCCACCGTTGGTTAGTTATAAAAATTGCATTCATTTAGCAGCCTGCTCGGTGGGTGAAATATTACCCATGAATGCCCAATTGCCAGCCGATCTTTTTACATCATGTTTGACAACACCCATTAATATCGCCCTCAAATGGTATACAATGAGAGAGACATTTGGTTTGGTACCCCGCCTTCATACTGAATTTATTGATAAAATTCCGGGAAAAGTAAATGATCGTCGTACTATGATGGGGGAACTTAATTGGGTATTTACTGCCATAACCGATACCATAGCTTGGAATACTTTGCCGCGGGAACTGTTTCAAAAACTATTTCGTCAAGATTTATTAGTGGCCAGTCTATTTCGTAATTTTCTTTTAGCCGAAAGAATCTTAAGATCTTATGATTGTACCCCAGTATCGCATCCCGCAATGCCTCCTTGCTTTCGCCATCCTATGTGGACTGCCTGGGATTTGGTAGTTGATCTAGCTTTACAACAATTACCGGATATTCTTGAAAGAGGGGCTCCATATAAACAGCTTCCCTTCTTTGAAGAACAACTTACTGCATTTCAAGTATGGTTAGATCGTGAATCAGAATTACGTACTCCACCCGAACAATTACCCATAGTTTTACAAGTTCTTCTTTCGCAAGTTCATCGTTTACGAGCCTTGGAACTACTAGCTCGATTTCTAGATTTAGGGCCTTGGGCTGTTAACTTAGCGCTTGGTGTGGGCATTTTTCCTTATGTACTTAAATTACTACAATCATCTGCCAAAGAATTACGTCCCGTGTTGGTTTTCATATGGGCTAAAATATTGGCTGTCGATCCCACTTGCCAGGTGGATTTAGTTAAGGACCACAAATACTTTTTGGCTGTTTTACAAGATTGCTCTGTGGCCAAAGAATATCGTACTTTATCTGCTTTTGTTTTGGCTTGCATTGTAAATAATTTTCTGTTGGGTCAAACTAGTGCATTGCAGGGATCATTGGTATCCATATGTTTGGAGCAATTAAATGATGAAAGCTGGCTTTTAAGGCAATGGTTGGCCATATGTTTAGGTAATTGTTAACAATCTGTTAATGCTAATTTTGATCAACTATTTATTTACTTTATTATTTTTACTTATACTTTTTTTTATAAAAATTCTGATAGTGTATTTATCATAATTGAATAACAGGCTTCCGAATTTTATTTTATGGATATCACTATCTGTTTTACTAGCGTTCACGACACGAAAACGTAAGATAAGTTGCCAATTTACACAGATTTTTTACTAAGGAATTTGGTATTAAAAATGATTTAAGAAAAATATGATGACAGGAACTCAAGCTAAATTTAAAGCACTAGCATTTTTAAAACATTAGTGCTTATTGCTGAAATTATCGACAATTTAAAAAAATATTTTAGTTGTAGAAAAGGCTTTGATCCTATATGTTTTAGGAATGGCGAAATTTATTTAGCAACATTTAGGTATCGATTGTGGTTTTAAAAAATGAATTCGAATCTTCTTCCTTTTTTATTTTTATTATTTTTGTACAATTTTGCATCCATTTTCATAATTAACAAAGAAACAAAGAAACCACCTTCTAAAAAAAAAAAAAAAAAAAAAAAAAACGCGGAATGTATAAAAAAAATATAAAGTTCATCTTTTAGTGTAGTATGTAAATACCTCAAAAAATGGTGTCCAAAATTTAATATTTCCGAAGATAATTCTAACAAAACCCTTGATTAGAGTGATTGTTTACCAAACTATCAAATTTTATTAAAAAAAAAAAATCTGAAAACTATGAAAGCATAATTATACGCATTTTTAACATCCTTCAATTTTAAACAACAGTTGTTAACCCATTTCTTACCAATGTGAATTTAAAGTCACATCTACTTATAAGAGCCTATAACTTTTGATAGGAAGTCGATATTGCAATGGCGTAGAAAAAAGCTATTTTTGAATTTTTCAAAGCACTTTTACAAAATTATTTAAAAATTTAAGGAAGAGTGGCGTAAAAAAAAGTGATATGTTGATTTCGATAAAAACATGTAAAAAATATTTAAGGGAAGAAAAATCCTGAGCTCAGTTCGCACTTTAAAAAATAAAGTGACTGTTCTTATCAGGGGTTATTGGTATTTGTCAAATTGTAAGTATGTAGAAAATTAATCCGTTTTATTCAACGTTGGCAACCGATACCGTTATAATATCGTTATCCGTTTTCCCTTTCAAATTGACAACCGATACCAATTCCTGATTTCAAAAAATACCGGTATTCAAAAACCTTTTCCCTTAATACCGGTGTCGTACCGGTATGGAATCGGTTTTAAAAAAATTGTTTTTTTTCACGTTTTTAGCAAAAACAAATTTTTTTAATATAAAATTTCCAAAATTGTTAAACAATTAAACTTTTTTATTCATTGTTAATAGAAAATCGTGTTACAAAATCAAAGTGCGGTTATCAGCCTTTAATTTGCATTGGCAACATTGTTTTTAATTTATTTAACTTCATAAATATTCTCTAAATTGTGACAAATTTATATATATACAGTTGGGCATCGATTAACCTGTATGGTCGGGACCGGAAGCATTCTGGATAATCGATTTTTCCGGTTAACTGAGGTAAAATTTAGTACGTTTTTAATATAAATGTTTATTTAATTTAATCAATATACACACTTACAAAATATAATGTTAAGTTTTTAATTACTATATATGGTCGACCGTCCTGCAAAATGTCACATGTGTTTTTTAATAGATTTTCAGGAGAGCGAAAAAACTGTTACAAAATCTACTTTTCAGATATTTTATTGGCATCATATGCCTTAATGATGATTTTACTAAATGAGGTCGTGAACACTTAAAAAAGGCCTGTTTCCTCTCCATTGTAGATTTGCCCATTTATAAGATTTTCCTTTAATATGTATTCTTCCAACTGATTTACAAAAATTGTGGCAGATACATAATCGGCAGATATTTTTTCTCCTCCAGCCTTGAGTTTATGAATTCCATGTCGTTTTTCAAAGTTCTGTAACCGGCCTGGAGAATATTCACATGCTAAGCTTATATTTAATTTTGAATGGAAGAACTTAGCCTTTTCCATTATGATTAAACTGGAAATTGGGGTCCCTTTAAAACGTTCTTGTCGGAACCATTCGTATGTCGCAAAATTGACTTTTGGCTCTAATGCACTTTTTAAAGTTTTTCGATTTTGGAAGCCAGTAACTGAATCACTTTCTGCACAATATTTTAATATTTTATCTTTATTTTTTATTAAAGCACCGGAAGTTTTTTCGATTTCACGTAAAAGAACTGTTATACTCCATGTAAAAAATTGATTTTTCACGATAATGGGTTGCACGTGAAAATTGTGTAGAGTTTGTTTTCACGCAAATTTAATGTACAATACTGTTATTTTTCTTGGGAAAAAGTGACATTTTGTGTTTATTGTGTCTTTGTTCTAAAATTAAAAAAATTTTAATTTTATAAATTAAATTGCAATTTAAAGCCTTTAAAGTTCGAGCGAAATTTTCCACGTGAAAAACAACTTACGGTGCTTAAGTCATAAACTGTTTGTTTGCCCACTCCATATTTTTGTGATAGTGTTTGAACAGAAACATGTTTTTTTAAATAGTCGTTGACTAAATCAATTTTTTCTTGAATAGTTAATACTTTTCTTTGCCTTTTACTCGATTTTATTGCTATCGATGCCATTCTAAAATTACACATCAACACTCCTTACTACTTAAATTTCAAATGCAACTAAATACCAGAGGAAAAACATGCAAAAAAGAGAATTCCCTTATTTCGCTTTAGACACATATTAATTTTAGTGTTGCTAGCACGTTGAAACCAAATTTCGGCAAAATAAATAGATGTTTTTCAATCCCGGATAATTGATGCAATCACGGTTAATCGATTGAAATAAAAAAATCTTCCTTTCCTTATAGATCCCGGATAATTGATGTTCCCGGTTAATTGAATCACGGATAATCGATGCCCATCTGTATATTATGTCCTATGGTTCCATTAGGAACAAAGGGCCACAAATTTACGAATTTGTAAATAAAATTTAATATATAAACTGGTTTCTTAAACCTTTAATTGAATTTACAGTTTCTTTTAGAGATTAATTTTATAAACTTATTTTTTTTATTTTATTATATGATCTCAATACAAATATAAAATATTTGTAGTGAATCAACTTGTGTTCCTAATAGATTTAAAAAAATGTTTGTGTTTAAAAAATAAAACACTTAGAAATTTTTAATAACTTATTGTTTTTTGTTCATATTATAAAAACATATCCATAAACTATAGTTATCCTTTATAAAAATTTAATAAAATTGAGTTTTTCATAATTAAGAACGTTTTTTTATATTTTTGTAAATTTTTTCAATAATACCGGTATATACCGGTATTAATGTTTCGGTATCGGTTATACCGATACCGATATGATTAAAATACCGATACCGATACCGAAACAAATAAAAAATCGACACCAATACCGATACCTATACCGTTATTCGTTTCGGTTGCCAACCTTGGTTTTATTTGTTATTTAAAAAATGCGCTATTTTCTCTCAACTGCCAAGCATACAAATCTGAGCAATTAGTGTTGCCAATATTTTTAAAAAAGGTCTAAAATACCAATTTTTTAAAAAAGTTAATTAAAATTTCCTGCAATTTCTTTACAGAAATTTGTATTATCAAAATATAAAAATTTAATTTTTGAAAAATATTAACCATTTAAGTGCATATAGAGCGTCAAAGATTCAATTTGAATTACTTATTCCACCACTAGAGGGCGCAACTTAGCTATAAAAAATACAAAAAATGTTTACTACGAGACCGGCCTATCTACTTCTACTAAAATCTAAAGTTTTCGTAATAAAAATTACTTAAAATCTGATACTTTTTTTAAAGAAATTGTATGTGATTTTAATCTGAAACAGTCCTTAACCCTTTCAGCCACAAAGTTGCCTACAAGCAACTTCGTTGTTATGTGCCTATAACTCCCTTTAAATTTATTTTTTTACTCAGTAGCATTGCAGTTCCAAAATGCCTTTGTATATTTTCATATAGCAGGCTTGGATAGTGTTCATTTGTGAGATGTTTTTCATAGTGTCTACACACATTTTTCTCACAGCAAAGTTTAAGGAAAAATAAAATTTTTGTTTAAATTAGTCTCAAAAATTTTGTGATGAATAACATTCAAAAAATCAAAAATTTTTATGTAGAGTTTAGTAATAGAAAAAATTGAAAATTAAAATTTTAAAAAAATTTTAGCCCGTTCGGGACCGGCAGCATGTTAATATTTGAACTTTAATTCTAAATATCTCCGCTAGGAGGTGCTGCAAAGCAATAAAAGTAGTAAAAAATATTTCTTTTGCATAGATCTATATTTACACGAAGTTTGGTCGGAAAATCCCCAGCCAGGCTTCAGCCCCCATAGCCCCCCCCCCCCCTCCCCTTGAGGACTAAATTTTTTTTTTTGCAAATAATGCTATAATGGAAAACATGATTAATTTTGTAAACAGACATTTTAGAATTTCACATTAAACAAGCATTTTTAATTTTGTGATTTTGGGTAGATTCTTGCTTTAAAGAATTTCCTTTGTTCAGGAAACCTGACAGATTTTACCTTTTTTCAATAGATAATTTTTATAATGAGATTTTTGTTACAGAATTAATATGAAACTATTAACCATTTTTTATAATTGAATAAATCTTGTAAGGCATTTTAGTAAAAAATTAATATTTAGGGCCAGTTTTATTGTCAGAATTTAGATCGATTTAAGAAATCAATAAGGGCACTACTATTAAAACCTCTTAAGTGAACTTCTTAAATGATTTTTTAAATTAAATTGCCTTAGGATCTCAAATATAAGTTATGCTCAGAAACACATTGAAATCTATAAATCTAAGAAAAAATGTCAAAATGTTTTTTTTTAAATGATAATTTTCAAATTCTAAAACTTTTTCCAAAAAAACTCCTTATACCCTATAAAAATTTTGCATTTAAAAAAAATGCTAATTCTAAGACATTAAAAAAATATCAGATTTGCAGTCATAATTTTTTAAAAAAATTACCCCATTTAAATTATTTTTAATGTTTTTTCGCATTATTTCAAAGGAATTGTAGACAAATTGTATATTATTGCATATTTTATAGTGTTTTAAATTTTTTTTATTTGAAAGTAACTGGCGTTTTGAAAAACTTTTAGTTTTTGATTACAAACATATATTGAATTTTAAAAGTAAATACAAGTAGTTTTCAGAAACCGTTAGTTTTTGGTCAAGTGTAAATGTGGAATTAAAAATATGTTATTTTCATTTGATAAACAATGAAAGAATTCACAATTTAAATGATATCGTTAGCACTTTGTAAAATAGCATAATTTTGTCAAATATAGAAAATTGTCAAATTTACGAAAAGTTTTAATTACTTAAAATAGTACCAACTGTGAATTCCATCAAAACAAAAAATTTTTAATTAAATATGCTAAAATCCCAAACGTATTTTACAATCCTATCCGGATTGCATTCTTGCCTAAGGAACTCGTCAGGGGACAATGTTTTTAGAACTTCTGGAAATATTTGTTAAGTTAAATTACAAACTCAATGAGAATTTCTAGGAGCGTTATTAAACATTCAAAATATCAAAGAACAAACAAAAACAACAACAAAGAATTTACCACAATTTGCTTTGTCATCTTCCAATATACTACTCTGTTGTTTTGACAGATCTAGCAATGTAGTGACATCCATATTGAAATTAATTAAATTGAAAAAAACTCATTATTTTTAACCTACACTTATCTTATCTGCATGATATTAATGAGTATTTGTATACAATCAATGAAGTTTCACTGAAACTCGTCCATTGAAACTATTCATTGAATTATTGAAATTTTTCATATAATGTTGTGAAATGAAAAAGTTTTTATTTTATTTATTTTTAATTTTTATTTATTTATGTTCTCATATCCTGTACAACGAGATTATATCTTATAATTAAAGTACAAGAAAGCAGTTTGTGAAAAACAGATATTTATTAGGAAAACTTAAAATTAAAATTACACTAAATAGGCTTAAAAAACGTAAAATATCTAAAAATCACAAATAGTTACAAAAATAAATATATTAATTAGACTATCAAATTGTCAATATTGTAGAAAACAAAAATTAATTCTGTGTAAAAAATTTAAATAGAAATTGTTTGAAGTTGCTTGCGTTGCTGTTGACACATAATAACTGTGTTCAGGTATAATGGTCTTTCTGCCCCTTGGGGATAATGCAAATTGAATAATTTCAAAAAGATATATAAAGGATACTCGAATTTTTAGAAGACTTTCAAAAGATAATCCGTAGAGTTTTATGGCAAATGATGAAATTCGATCAAATCTCGTTAGGCCATAAACATATCTGACAATGTTGTTATACAAAACGGTTAATTTCCGTTTGCAAATCGTGTCACAATTCCCAAAAAGCTCACAACAATAGATTAAACCGGGAATTAGGTATGTTTTTGCAAGTAGAATTCTTACGTTTAAAGGCGTAAAAAATTGTGTTGACCAAAGAGACCTTAACTTGGCATAAGTTTGACCAACAAGTGAATTTATATGGTTTGTCCAAGTTTCATAAAATATATGAAGTTTTTCATCAAATTCATTTATTTTGAGAAGAAAATTTCATAATTTAATCAAAAATTTGTCAAATTTTGCCGCAGAGCTCTATGACATATCCGAATTTCATTAAGATCGGAAAGAACCTATCGGGATAATTTCCTAGTTAGTTGCTTATTTTTCTTTAAATTTCAAGGTTTTGTTTCCAAAATTTTCATATTGAAAATCTTTTAAATTTTAGGACATTCTTCTGTATAATTATTTTTGACACTGGAAATTTTTTTATATTATTGGCTTGATATGAAAGTTGTATGATTTGGAGTAATTTTTCTTATAAAAGAATCATATTCTAAAAATGTTTCTCATATCAAAATCTCCATTGTGTTTCCTGTGAAAACACTATTTTACTGTTAAATGCTTTTTATGCATATTAAGTTTGCAAATTTAGAGAAATTTTATCTTAAAAAGAGTTCGGATTCTGTGATTTCTTAACTTATTTATGACAAAATTCAATAGTTAATGGAAAAATTTAAACAGATTTTCCCGAACTTTCTTGTTTGATACTTTTTGGAACAACTTGGCGAACCTATGCTAAAACAAGTATTAAAACTTCTCTTCATAGTTCATCAATAGATATGACCACCATATAAAATAAAATAAAAAAAAAATATTTTTTAATATTAATATAAACGCAAATAAACAAAGTGAGCAATTTTAAATTACCTACGTTTTTCTTGAATTTTCTCATATTGACAAGAAATTGATGCCAAGATGTTGGTAAAATTATAAATTAATGGTCTAATTCATAAACGTTTACAACAGTCTTATTGCAGGATTTTAAGCTAATTTGTGAAAAAAAAGTATTCATATTTGCTTAATAATGAAGAAAATAATAAAGGTTTATAGTTGGTACTCACTAACTTTAAACCTTTTATAAAGTTTGGAGTCAGGAAGCCACCATTTAATTGTTTATTATTTCATTTTCAGGCATGAAATGATTTATTAAAGACTTCCCATCCCTAGAATGTGTAGCTTCCAACAACTTGCGTCCATCAAATTGAAAAAAAAACTACAACAATTGCGTAGCCAATGACCATTTTCGAAAAAATTTCCAAAAAAATGTAAAAATAAAATTAAAAAGAAAAACAAAACAATAGTGATTTACAGACTGTCAAAACATTATTCGAAATTCGATTACTTTTGTATGCTTTGAATAATATGTTCTAAAAAATTACTTTTTTACACACATTTCCATTGATTTGCTTTATAAATAAAAAAAAAAAAAACATTTTTAATGGCTTTTAAATTTATCTTAGCACATCATTAGTTCTCTAATTTAAGGAAATATATTTTCACTTCCGATTACCGAGTTAATCGTTTACTAAATTTGTAAATCACTTACGACTTATTTGGGAGAAAAGAGAAAATAAACAATAGTGTTGCCAGTATCAAATCGAAAAATTAATTTATAGTTAAAATACGATTATGAATCAAGATTTCTAATAACTCTTTATTAAGCGAAATATGTACTTTAACTATAGCAAGCTTCAAATACCAAATAATTTTTTTTTATGAATTAGCACATAAGTATATTATTCGAGTAAACTATGCAAAGACTGCAGAAAAATTTGAAATTTTGGTAAACAATATTAAGTTTTTGAGTAATACATGCGAAAAATCAAGTTTGTTATTTTACCGATTTATTCTTCCAAGCGAAATTCGATTGCTGAAACCTAATTTTTGCTGGGGCTGTAAGTTTGAATTCTTCCATGAAAACATTTGATAACGATAAGCAAATAACTTTGTTGCTGTAATTACACGATTTAGTGGGCAAGGTTATCGCAATTAATACTGGGCGCAAGTGTACTTAATGACAGGCCTTCATATATTATCCCAGCCAGAAAAATACAAACGGGAAAGCGATGGCAAGGTATTTTAACAGGTGGTAGAAGTACTGACAAAAATTGCTTTCCCATTTCCAATATGATAACGTCAATAGACAAAAGGACTGGCAGTTCAAAAAGCGCCGGAAAAGTACTGGAGAAACAAAATTTTTAACTTTGGCAAAACGCTGCCAAAACCAATAAATACGTGGTTTGGAATTATATTTTCCAAAATAAAATTTAAAATAAGTTCATATGTATCTTTTTTTGGCCCTGCCGTGATGTTTTGTAAAACAAATACTGGCAAAACGATTTTTGCAAACGTTGGCAAAGCGTCCCAAATGAGTGTTCTGCCAGTCATTTATTTTTAACATCGTGGTATGCAGGTACTTGATTTTTTGTACCACTGTCAATTTCTGACTGAGATGTTTCAATATTCATAAAATGCACCACATTATTAATTAACAACTATTAAATAATTATAAAACGCTTTATTCTATAAAAACATTAGTTACATAACATAAAAATTTTTACAAATAAAGAAAAATTTAAATCCCGAAATGCCGGGATCCCGAAAATCCCGAATCCCGGGATTTTCAAATATCAATCCCGATTGGCATCCCTAATAAATACTAATGATTTTAACACTTCAACATTTTTTCAGTACTTTTTGAACGAGTGCAAAGTAATTCTAAAAAAGCTGTAAAAATATACTAACGGATACTTTAGAAGCAATGAAAGAAGTGATTTTTTAAAGTTGTTCAGAATAATTTCTAAAAAGCAGTGAAAATACACTAACGGATACTTGTGAAGCAGTGAAAGTAGTTTGTAAAGCATTACTTAAATTTTTTTGCTGGGTATATCTATGTTTTTATACCCATCACTAGGGTGCTGGGTACACCAGGGTGTAATGACTTTCTGTTGATGTTTGTAACAACATAAAATATTGGAGTCATATTCACTTTTTTTTTTATGGACACCCCCTATCAACGCAGTGCTTTGTGTTGGTATTAGGAAAATAGGTTATGAAGAGGAGGAAAGATGGAGTAGTGTTTGTGAATATTTGATTTAAATTTCTCAATCTCAATCGTAATCAAGTATTACGAATAAAAACTTGGGATTTGGGAAGAAGTTCACTTATCTCAGCAGAGCACTTCCCATGGTAATATCGATAGAACAGGGTCACACAACCGATTTGAGCCGATTTAGCGTTCTCCGATCTGGCTGCCCGTGTATTCTTGTGCGCACGCTAAAGGTCGCAATTTTTTTTTTTTTTAATTTGTTACATCGTCTTATATCGGCTCAAGGACCTATTGATTTTGGTTGACAACGGTTCATATTAAGATCTAGATCCCCAAAAACTTACTCTTACCCCCGTTGCCACATGCAAGTTCAAGTTCGGAAAACTCATTACACTCACAACTTTTTCACTAATACAATCAAACTTGTGCGACTTGCGGCTCAGCTTGCAATAAGATTTTGAAGGCACAGATTTTTTGTCACTTGCGACCAGTGAATTGTCAAAACAAAGAAAACAATGTTGCCAAGTAATGTTTTCTATCAATTTATTAGTATTTGGTAAAATACTATGTAAGGTAAGTACAACAGGGGGTTATTTTGTAATTCGATTCGAAATGGAAATGCCTTCGAGCAGAATTTTCACATTGAAAATCAAGTACCAAAAAACAGTTTATAATGGGGGAAAGTATTGAAAACGTGTAAAACTGTTTTTTGGTACTTGATTTCCAATGTGAAAATTCTGTTCGAAAGCAATTATGTTTCGAATCGAATTACATAATAACCCCCCTGATTTTGTGTATATTTGTAAAAAATAAAAAAAAACAACGACATATTTTAATGGTAATTTGAAATATCAATTTTATAAGTTCTTTGAAAAAAAAATTGTTAGGAACAAATTTTTTTCCTAGCTTTGTTAGAATATTGATACCTTGACAGTACTGGAATCCTATTTAGTGACTAATCTTTACCTTCGAAAATAATTTAAAAATGAACTTGCGGCACCCAAAAAATGTTCATGTTGTTTTCGGTAATTTCCTAATTTTTCGCTGATAATATGTATTCTCAACTTTCAACAATTTACTTGTTGTGAAAACTCGGGGTTATGCTTGTCGCACACTGCAGGTCGCAAATTAAGCAAATCAAAATATCTTACTGTCGGCACGACCGTCTTTACTCATTTCGTTTCAATATGTACTAGACAACAAGTACCAAATACAGAACAAATTTGAAGTATCGTTAAGAAATTTTCATTTTTACAAAAACCAAAAGATTTTCGAATTACTTAGAAATCTTTATCCGAATGTTTCGTTATCCAAATCTGCTCTGCAATTATTAATTCGTATAATTAAGAACTTACTGTATTACAAAACAAATTTGTGATTTGCAGTGTTTTTTTTTTATTTACGAAAAAGAAAATAAATTGTACCTTTTATATATTTTTCAAAAGCCTTTTTTGCAACGTAAAAATTTTAAATTTTTTTGGTTTCGAAATATTTTAAAATACTGTTGATTTCGCAAAATAAAAAGAAAATATATTCTACAAAAGGTTTTCGTTAGTTTCGTGAAATGATTCAATTCATGACTAAACTGAATCTCGTAAAATATACGAAAGTTTCGCGTATCCTACAAAAGAAATCACTACGATAAATTTTTTTCTGAAAATAACGCATGTATTTTTTTTTAAGCGTACATAGGTCAATATTATAATCTTACCAAATTGCAATAATAGTTGATCAAATTAGTTATTTTTGTATTTTTTTTTTTTAATTTCATCACCATTCACAAACAAAACAAATCTATTCACAATTTAAGGCATGCTTTGGCAAAATTTTGAAAAAGCCCGCTGGTCTGGTGTTAGAGATTTGGCACATGAAAAACTCTATCCACTACTTAAAGATCCCATACCTGAAGTAAGAGCAGCTGCAGTGTTTGCATTAGGTACATTTATCAGCTCGGTAACCGATCGTTCGGAAGAGCATGCCAATAATATTGATCGTATTATAGCCATAACATTAATAGAAAGTGTTGGCGAAGATATGTCACCATTGGTACGTTTGGAATTGGCTTCTGCCTTACAATGGATGGTTTTATTATTTGAATCGCAATTTGTAACGGTCTACATGCAAGAACATATGTCATCGTCAACGGTATCAAGTGAGCGGAGTGCCAGCGTTAGTCATGTTATGCCGGGAGTACCGTTAGCAGCTACCACTGCCAGTGGGGGTCATGCTGGAACGCATCATCATTCCACTCACAGTCTAGAGAGACATGCAACAATGCGAAGAGGTGTTAGTTCAAGTTCTATATCGAACATAAGCTCAGCTGCCATACCATTTCAATCAATATTTTTGAAATTATGGCAAGGTGTATATCAATTAAGTCATGATCCATTTCCGAAGGTGGCCGAGACAGCACAAAAGATTATATCGTATATAAAAGATGCAGCTCTATGTTTGATAACAGCCAAAGAGGCTACGACCAATGAAAAGTGTATTAGCCTAAGTGTGAGTTTACCACCAAGTCCTAATACACGCGTGTCCTACTTAACTGAACGGGGAACCGGAGAATCTCCACCGGTGGGTGGTAATCAACATGTTAATCAGGCTAATCATTGGACACCAAAATTAAGAAATCTCGTTAACGATCCTCAAGCAGTGTTACATCGGAAATTAAGAACTACGTCAATGAATGATGAAACTGATAGTTGTGCTATACCACCACAAACCTCGATAATTGTCAATGAGGCCGGAGGTGGTAATGTTGGCGGTGGTGGTGGTGATGGTTCTGCCTCGGGTCATAGTAGTACAAGTGATACAAATTATGAATCCAAATCACAAATATTTAAACCTATAGTATCAACAGAATTTATACCCTGGGCTGTCTCGTATTTTACACGTCCTGGCAAACAACGTTATGCCACCGATAAATCCAGTGAACGAGTACAAATTTTCCCCATAGATAAAAATGCTCCTCTCTTAAGAGCCCGTGAATGCCGTTATCAACGTAATTACCAGATAAGAAAGCAAGCCAGGGAACAACAAAAGAGATCTTTGCGTATCGACACACAAAGTTGGTCACGTAAAACACAGTCGACACCATCTATCGTACGATTGCTGCCATATGAACAACAAATTGCCGTATCATATAGAGAAAAGGTATTGGTCTACGACTGGCAACGCAATACTGTCAGAAATTTCATACCAACCTCTGTGCCATCATTTCCTACAAATACACGTAGTAGGACATCGTCTGCATCACCACCACCCCACACTCCTCAAAGCTCGGTTGCTCGCGTCAGTGCTATAGAGTTTTTAAATGCACAAGATATTCCCCTTACCCTGGTGGGTCATGAGGATGGTGTGGTACGTATTTGGCAACCAAATAGTGGCAATTCTACAGAAGAACAAGCTCGTGATTTCCCCGGTCGTTTAATTACAGCCTGGGTGGCATTACCTGCTTTGCAGGCTACATACTTAGGTGCCTCACCCAGTCTGGGATCTTCTTCGAAGTATACACGTAAGGATATGGTTGGCGATAGCTGTGGTTTGGTAACTGCCTGGCAGCAGTGTAGCCAACAATTGGTTGTAACTGGTGGCACAAGTCGCTTTATACGCATTTGGGACGTAGAACGAGAGTTGCGTATAAGTGACATTCCCATTGGCAGCGAACATAGTATACGTGTGCTGTCACCCTTTGGCAGTAATGTACGAAGTGAATTAATTGTTGGTGGTTGTGGTGATGGCAGTGTACGTCTCTATGATAAACGTTGTTCGCCACAAGATGCACGTATACGTGTATACCGTGAACACACCGGTGCAATACTTAGTTGTTGTTTAAAAGATAATCAGACCACTCTTGTAAGTGGTTGCTCGCAAGGAAAAGTGAGTGTTATAGATCTGCGTTCCAAGGCACCAAGTGGTGGTGTCTTACACCAGTGGGATGTCGGTAGTGATGTCACCGCTATAGCCTCACATCAATCTGCAGATTTAGTAGCTGCCGGTAGTGCTAACAAAATCACCATATATAATAGTCAACAAGGTGGACGCGCCCAAAGTACTTTACGTAGTAATGACAGTTTTATGGGTTCAAAAATTGGACATCCCACATGTCTTGCTTTTCATTTACACAAAACATCTCTAGCTGTAGGTTTTGTAGACAATACGGTAGCCGTATATGAACCATCACCAGGTACCTAACTAAACAATAAAATGCGTTCTAAGCAGTTTTAAGTAAATTCTTTGAAATAAAAAAAATTGCTATTAAATTTCTCTTCTTTCCTTTTCAGTTTTATAAATTATGTAGTCGCTGGAAAACAGATGTCGATAAAAATCCCCAAACATTTGACAATGTGCGTAAATTTTTACAAGGCAATCACATGCTCGATGTTATTAATCATATTCGCCAGAAAACTAAACTATCAGACATTGATGCTCACACTGTTCGTTTAATGTATACTGTATGTGGCTTTGAAACTGCTTGGCAAAGACGCAAAGAACCATCGGTATGGTGTCAACTTTTCGATCGTGATAATTTAAAAACTTTAGAATTTGCTGAAGATTTGGAATATTATTGGAATGATGGCTATGGTTATGAATTAACACATCGTATTGCTTGCCCGGCTATAGCGAATATGTTTAAACATATAGAGTAAGTAGAAAACCAAAGCATTAATTTGGCTTAACTGTTATAAAGGTGTAGGTTTTTTGAGGAATAGAAATTCTATGGTGAATGTTTAATGTTATTTACCTCGAGCTGTCTAGTAAAAAAAACGCCAACATAATTTATTCACCATAATTTTCCGAAAATTATAAAAGGTGTTATTCTGTAAATTTCCTAGTGGGTCATTTTTGGCCAAAAGTATAAAAATTATCCCCATATGGATCACGTTACATAAAATAATTATTTTTATCCAGATGAGATTTTTTTTTGTCAATTTAAGGCTTTACAATCTCGTAGTCATAATTAATATTAAGTTTCATGGGTCTTTTCTGACCACAGGCCACTAAGGGTTAACGATTTTTTAAACAAATGTAAAGATAATTATAGTCTTGCCAAATTTAAGTGATAATTTTCCGAAAATTATATAAAGTTTGATGAAAACATTCAAAGTTTGTTAAATTTTTGACAAAATAAGCAATTTTTGTAAAATTTCCTGGAAAGCAGTCGCTCCAAACACAAACTCGAATTATCATTTTTTCATTTTTTTTTTTTTTTTTCAACTATTATGTGGTACAAATTAGAGATGAGCGATATTTTCATACCGGTGATTTAATCACAGTTATTGATAAATCACTGGTAACGGCAGTGATCAAATATGTCAAGTCGCAGTTATCCGGAATGTCGTTCTTTTAATATTTTTGTACTATTCTTTCTTGCAAACTTCATTGTGCACAGCAATACATGTTGTTTTTTTAATAACAATGACTTGCTTTCACACTCTTCTTCTGTCTCCTTCTATCATGTCTCTGTTACCGGTCGCAACTATTCTTCTTTTATGGCCCAGTTTTTTAGGAAGTGGATTATCTTTAAACTTAGTTTAAGGCAGTTTGTAACTGGAATACTGCTTTTTTTCAATAAAGAAATAAATTATACTCGAGAAAAAGATTTTCCGGCAAATTTTTGTTAATAAATATTGAAATGGCTGACAAAATTCGTTTTCGGTTTAACTAAACCAAGTTTAACTAACATCTTAAAAACTCGCCATAAATATTATTTCGTTTATTTATCAGAAAATCGCAGTCTTTTTTTTGTTTTGGCAATACTTTAAGTTATACAAGTGCACGTCTTTAATTCTGACTCGATCGATTTACTAATAGGTCCAGGGTCTAACTCCAATATTTGGTGTAACAAAAACCAGCACATACTCATTATATATACCCTGTTCACGTAGTGGTGTAGGAAATAAATATTTATTTGAAAATTAAAGGGCCTCAAAACGGAAATTTTTCTCGTCGCGAGAATTTGCAGAGATCTAGTTTACTAACAAGGAAGATATCCCAATGGGTTCTTTCCAATCTTAATGAGATTCGGGTAATGTAATACAGGGGAGAAAAAATAACGTTCACGTATTTTTCTTTAGCGGCCCAGTCTCACGTTTAAGGCTTATAAATTGGGCGCGTGATGTAGTGGTTAGCGCGTTGGACTGTTACACGTGAGGTTGTGGGTTCGATCCCCAACGAAGGCAACATCAATTTATGAAAAATAATATGTATGAGTTTTTTCTATCCCTCATACATATCGCAGCGTCCTCCTTCGGTGTTCCCATAGCACTTAACCCCACCGGAGTAAAATAATATAACAGGGATATGAACTAAAAAGCTTCAACAAAGTTCGCCAACTCACTATCAGATGGCGCGCAACAACTGTTCTAAAATTCAACATCTCGCGCAATTACAGTGTTGCCATATTTGAAGCCCTTCATCTTTCACCACCTTTCACCTCTTCTCTATCCCCTTTCCAAAGGAAGCAACACGTTAATTAATAGGAAGAATTTCCTGAGTGTTGCTTCTCTTAAAAAAAAAAAAAATTGGGATAAAAACTAACCCAATTTTCTATGTAAACATGTCTAAAATTTATGAAATTAAAACCATACCTGGTAAATATGAAAGCAATGCTAAATAAATCACTTTATGGAAATGTGACAAGGTACACTTTCCCCTACTTATGTATAGCTGGCTGCAAGTGCTTAATTTGGGAAAATTTGCACAATGTGAAAGGGACCGTCACTTTAACATGGCGTTGTCGTTAGACAAGACCGATTGCCACGGTTTAGAAACATTTTAATATGTCACAGGACTAACCCAGAAGGACATGTCACCTAATTATACTAAAGCAACATCTTCCCAAACTAATCCGAAAAAACTGACACAGAATGAGTCACATTTATACATTTTGTTATATGTCACCCAACTAACCTAAAGAAAAGGAAGTCGTATTTTATACACTTGACTATAATAAAAAAAAAATATTAAAAATGGATACTGGGAAACCGACTTATATTTCTAATAATTGAATATGACTTTGTTATTCAAAAAAAATTTTAACTGGAGGAATTTAAGAACTCTTCGCGGAGCCCCCACCCCTCATTAGGGAACCGTTTTTAAACCTTACAAACTTATGGAACTTGATTGTTGCATTTTTTTAAACTAATTTTTCTTTTTATTTGTTTTCCTTCCTTCATCTATAGTCCTCAATCAACGCTGCCAAATTCAACATTTTATTTTACACACTCGGGCACTCTTCTAAAGCTTTTGGCACATTTGGGGCTGTATAAGGATACAACGCCATTAACACACGAGGATTATGATAAAGAACGTAAATGGCGTACTAGTGCCATCGATGCTTTTGCAACTAATGTGGCTTTTGTTCTCTATGAGTTAGTATTCAAAATATAGTTAAGTAAATTTAATATAATTCATTACGAATTTCAATTGTTTTTGTTTTCAGTTGCAAGGATCTCGAACCAATGGTCCTAACAATGCATCAAGAGAAAGTAATACACATACCAGGCTGTCCTCTCAAGAATGATCTCTGCAGTTTACAAACTTTGCGTAAACTTTTTGCCAATAGTGTAGATAATTGTAATTTTAATGAAATGTGTTTTAAATGAAAATCACTATAACATGTGCAAATTAATGAACGATACGGCAAACATCGACAATGGTAGAATTACTTCTGTAAAATTGTACGCGCATAAAAAGTCAAATGTCTAGATAGATATAGTTAAGAAATTTTAATTTTGTACATAATGTCATTGTATGTTGTATAGCTATTATACAACATCTTTAAATAACTAGCTTATTATTTTTTTTCTTTATAAACTTAAACAGCGACTACTAACCAATCAATTGATCTACAATAACAGGCAGAATGCAACAAAATATCAGACGCTTTAACTAAATTTCTTTTTTAATTTTTGTTTATTACTATATAAAGTAAATATTGTGTATATATCGTTCCTTTGTTTCCCAAATTTTTTCCTTTATTTTCTAATATTCATTAACTAACTAAAAAAATATTATGGAGTAGTCCACTATGTATGTTTGAGTTCAAATTGTAGTTTTTCATTTGTTCCTTTTCTACTCTGACATTAACTAAAAACTTATATTGTATAAAAATATTTGCAATTGTTATATATTTAAAATCGAATTACCCGGTTTAACCTTCCATACATAACGAAATACGTAAAAGTTTTAACGTATAAATTGATCCTATATTCTTCTTTTATTCTCTGCTGCTATAACAAAATCTTAGTTTTTCTTTCAATGACTGAAATAATTGGAAATATTAAATAAATTTACACAAAATTCTTACACAGACACACACAAGTAGTTAGGATTAACTAAATATAATAATAAACTGTGTTAATTTGCATTATATTGATCGACCAACACGACCTTCTTTCATATTCATTTTGCTTCTCTTCTGTTTTAAACTAATATTAAGTAAAAAAAAAATAACCAGAAATATGTTGTGTTTAGCTATTTTTTGCAATTTTTTTTTTCTATTTCCTTTAAGTTTAATTTAATAACATTAATTATAAACAAATAATTATATTTTATTATAATGCAATAATATTAAACAAAAAAGAAGAAATTAATAAAAAAATATATATACAAAATTTAAAAAAGAACAATTTTTAAATAAAAAGTGCTTTTAAAGAAGTTAAAAATAAGACTTTAACAAAAAGAAACAAAGATTCAAAAACAACCGTTTTTCTTGTGAATAGACAGAAACTTAAATATTATACAGCGTATAGTAAAAACTGAAAAAGCAAGGGGTGACATTGCAGAAGAATCTGAAAGCTGTATTTGAATAAAAACATATCAACGGAAAGAACTATCGAATAGCGGTAAGTCATTGTTTTGTTTTTTTGAAATACAAAAATTGCCGGTAAAAATAAATTATTAGACTTCAAAGTTCCTCTCAAAATTTGTTTTCGGTTTAACTAAACCAAGTTAAACTGGCATTCCAAAAACTCGGCCTTAATTGTAAGTCTATAATGAAGCAATTGACAGCACCTCACCATGGGAAAAATTACAGTTATTGATGATTTATTGTTTGACCCATATTCTTTACATTTTTTATTTATTTTTATTTTTTTTAGATAAAAAGTCTAGCAAATGTAAAATTTTAAATATATTTTCACGTAAAAAAAATTTGTAAGTAGAGCCCAAAACAGATACAGTGTAAAGAGTGTTTACTGAAGTGCAACAGTCTGTCTAAAAAAACAAGAACTGTTTTGATGACTTAGCAGTCAACTTTTCAGGAAAAATTTTAGTTATAATTTTACACTAAACACTAAACTAATTTTGAACTACAAAAATGTTGGTGATAAACGCATTTATAGCGTGATAAACAAGATGTAGATGCCGTAGGTTGTCTGGATATATTTACAGAAAACGGAAATAATAATTTTAAAAAAACAACCACAATTTCTAGATTTAAATTTTCAGCAAATAAATTGACTAAAGCATAACTTCTCTACAATTTTTTGGGTTTTTTTTTAGTCTACTAATATTCAACGAAAAGTTTTATTGATTTCAGCAAAGATTTTTTTCATTTGCAATCGACTAAGTGATAGCACAACTTTTGATGACATTAGCAATTTTTCTGACTAAAAATTTGCTGAGTCAGAAAACTTTTTTTTTAGTGTAGACATATTTAAACATTGAAAGCAATTGTACAAAAAATTAGATTATTTTGAAATTTTAATGGAAACGAATTCCCACCTGTGTACAGTTTGAGGGTTAATCGAATTTTTATCGATGGCTTAAACCGAACTATACGGTTGAAAAAAAAAATTGGGTTCTCTCAATGAATGTGTGTTTTATAGGAGTATAAAATACCAATTTTTTATATAAATGTTTTAAAACGAATTAATTTAAAAGCAATTAGACTATGCGACAGTCAAAATCGGGATGGGATGAAACCAACGGGAAATGTTATATCGGTCAAAAACAAGTTATACGTGTCCCGGCGTTTCGCTGGGTCACCCCTAGGAATCGAGATATATCTTTTTTTTTGACATAACTCGAGAACCACTAGTCCGATTTTGCTCAAACAATTTTAAAAAAATTAAAAATTACAATTCTTTTAATCTGTTCATATAACGTTTTTCTATATACTCAACAGTTTTGCCGGTAAAAATAAATCGGACTATTGGTTCTCGAGTTATGTCAAAAAAAAGACTACCAAAGGTCAAATCGATATATCTCGATTCCTAGAGGTGACCCAGCGAAACGCCGGGACACGTATAACTTCTTTTTTACCGATATAACTTTCCCCAGTAGATTGAACCCTTCCCGATCACTGACCCCTACCATTCGTCTCACAGTGTTATTTTTATAAACATTTGATTCACAATTCCTTCTCGAAGCCTTGAAAAATATATGATGCAAGCATTTTAATTGAGAATCAATTCCTTCAAACCATTGAAGCGCTTCTGATACATAATGATGGTAAAGGTTATTTTATTTAAAATTTTATTTCGAAACTGCAGACAAAATAAAAAAATTTTTTTTAAGGGTTGTTAAACACGTAACAAAGAAATACCTTAGTTTGATTTGTAAGGGTTCTAATGTCTATGCATGCGAGTACAGTGCATAAATAACATATGATGGATTGGCTAAATCTACAAAGTAAGCAACAACATGTTAGTAGACGAGAATACTCAGCAGAAGTTTTAAGGAGGTTTAAATTTTTAAACAAAATCGCTGAAAACTACTGATTTTTGAAGTTAATTTTTTCAGCATCAAAAAATATTTATATACTTTTTTTTAATGTATAAAAATCACAATTTCTTGTTTCTATTACAAAGAAGTGTTACTACCCGAATAAAAAAGTTTTGTTATAACCAAATCATTATACCCTACACAACTACGTGGAAAGAGTCTAATGCATGTAACACCAACAAATATTGGACCTACCCCCAATGTTTAGTATACCGCAAGCTTGAAGTCGCAAATTTAAGATATTTTGATAAAAATTTGGTGCAACGACTTACATCGACCCAAGGACGAATCCTATAATTTTGGGTCAAATCTGTCCATGGTTAAACTTAGGTCTTCCAAAAAAAGTCTGTTCGCTAGCTAGAGGTTGCAAATATTAAGATATTTATTTTAATGAAATTTAATACACTGACTCATATGGGCCCAAGGACAAAGCCTATTGATTTCTAAGATTTTTCCCCCAAATATTTTAATGTGTAATTTTAGACAACTTTAAAAATGGCTTTTTAGGACGCTAAAATACATTTGGGCACTTTGAAATATTGTAAATCCGATACTACATTTTTTGCATGACAACTGGAGGGTTACCGCCTAACTCGGTTCAAAAAAAAAAATTTTCGAATTCGTAAATTTTGTACCTGTTGTTAAAGGAAAAGCTTTAGCATAAATATTACTAAAAAATAAATAAATCAAAAACTAGATTTTTTATACAGAATTGGTTTTTTTTTTAATTTTTGCAAGATTTACGTATTCGAAATTTTTTCCGAAATATCCCAGGTAGAAAAATACAAACGGCACACTGTTGGCCCGGTATTGGAAGCGGTAGTACATGTACTTGAATGTTGTCGAAATGATAACACCAATAAATTCTTGGCCGTAGTTATTTCCCAACGTTGGCGCAGGCTTGGGATTTTGTTTTTTTGGTATTATCCCAGTACATTTAATAACAAATTTAGTAGTTTCCTAGAACTTTACTGTCCTTTTAGTGTACATCACAGATTTTTAATGTATTCTTTCGAAACTTCACAAGAGAAGTATGGCTATGTCTCTCTTAAATAAATAATTGTGTAATATACATATGTAAAAATACGTAAAATTTATAAAATTGTTAATTTTAATAAATTAAAAAAAGCTCGTTAATTTTCAGAAAACAGTACTGGCAAAGCACGTTTTAAGTAGTACCGGCATTTCGTAAAAAACAGTGCTCTCCCAGTACAACTTTTGTTGTAACGTCGGCAATTTCTACCTTGGATGTTACGCTGTTACCCCACTAAAGTTTATAAATTTTTCTAAAAAATAAAAGATATTTGAATATCAAATCAGAGTTTTTGTAACCAGGGGTATGCAATCACGAAAAAAAAATAAGTTATAACAATACGTGTGTTTGGGTACTTTTCCAGTAAAGTCCAGTAAAAATTACTCAGTAACAAATTTACAGAGAGTAAGGCAAAATTTAATTCAGTAATTTAATTTAATTTCTTTAATTAAAATTACTCTCAAAAAGAAAAATATCTAAAAATGTACGCAAACAGAAAAATTGTAAGAATTAGTAAAATACTGCTGCCAACTTCTCCCGTAAAAATATCGCTAAATCAAACTAAAAAATCACTAGAAAATATCTAAATTATAAAAAAAATTAAATAGCGATAAATCCCTAAATTGCACGAACTTTTTAGGTTCTGTTGAAAAATTTCATTTTTCAAACTTTTTAAAACTTTCTTAAAAAATTATTGATACATCGCCAAATTTTTCGAACTTTTTTGTTTTCCATAAAAATTTACCGATAAATCGCTGAATAATAATGATTCAAAAATTCTGTCAAGGAAATAAATGTAAAAAAATGCTTAGAAAATGTGAAGACTGTCTTGAAAACAAAAATCGCTAGTTTTCCCGCTAATAGCTAAATTATATTTTATCCCCCTAAACGAGTTGAAGTATCGCTAGATTTGCCGAGAAAATAGCTAAATTAGCAACAGTTATTAAAATAGCTGATTGCGAAATAAACCTATTCAAATTATTGGATTAATAAATAAAACCTAATAAAATGATCACTTACTTACTCCTTCCATCGTAAATAAGCTTTTATTTAAATATTTTTTATTTTTACAAAAAATTATTTCAAAATTATTTTGACAAATGTTTTGTTTCTTCAATCATATGTTTTAAATCATATGTTTTTTTTCTTACAAATTCTTACTAGCAAAAATTCATCCAGTAAAAACTTGTAAGTTCTCTGGTATTGAACTGTAAGTTCTCTGGTATTGAACTGTAAGTTCTCTGGTATTGAACTGTCACTCCTTACTGAGTAATTGTGTAAACTTCCAGTAAAAACTTGTACAAATTTGTACGAATTTGTACAAATTTTCGGGTACGCAAACACACTTAATATTATTATCAATAGATGTCACTTTGTTAAAAAAAATTGACAATTTTAATTTTTTATTTAAATTTAAAAAATAACAAACAACAAAGCAAAAGAACAAACGTATATCTCAAATTTTATTATTTGAATATATTTCGCGCTTCTAAATAGTTGCTCAGGTAATACTAAATTTCAGCGCCCTCTACCGTTAAGTTTTGATTTCCTAACTCTATAATTAATAGTCTCTGTTTGTAACATTTCAAAAAACATCATAAATAACTTTATTTTCCTGATATTTTTAAAAACATTTTCCCTAATATGGGGGCTGTTTTGAAATTTTTTATTATTATACTTTTTGCAGTTTGAAATTGTGATTTTGTGATAAAAATATTTACATATCCGCTTATACACAAATTTTATAAAAATATCTAAAAGTTTTGATTTTTCTCCTCAAACAATTCACTGTGAACCGGTTCTTTGGAACTCAAAATTTGCTGTTTGTGAATATATTTAATAAATAAATTCCCAAAAATAATGAATTTTTTGTACGGTGTAATTGAAGAGTGTTGCCGCCATGATAAAGTAAGCGCATGCGTCAACATGTTGATGCGCTCAACTCAATATGTAATTGTTTTAGCAATTAGAAATAAAGAACGTCAGTTATAGTATTTAGTTCTTTAAGAATTGTTGTTTCATTTTAATAATTATTTGCATATAATTAAATAATATTTTATAACAGCAAATTAAATCAATTTCAAACAAAGATAAATCTTTACTTGTAAATAATAGTAGGTGAAATAACAAACTTGTTAAAGCAAAACATTAAAATCTTCTAAAAAGTGTCCGGCTTGTTTTTATTATATCATCCTTTTTATATACATTTTATACTTACTCTCAAAAACGGATGAAGTAATATACTATAGGAGGAAACAACTAAACACAGAAGGAGAGATACGTAGTACATATGCTATTGACCTAGTTTAGGATAAAATCGTCATCATCATCACCAGTATGAGTAACAATTAATCATCAGCGTATCCTGGATAAGGATATAAAGTTAAGAAAAAGAACAATGATATTAAAATGGATTATTATACAATTACAACCACATCAGCAGCAGCAGCAGCAACAGCAACAAAAACAGCAATGTAAAAGAAAACTTAATTAAAAAACCCCGACAACTGTCATTAACAATCAATGTTATTTAGTGATTACGCTCCTTGTGTTATTTTTAAAATAACCAACCAACTAATTAAAAATAACAAAAACAAAATCTAACCCACCAGCCAACAACACATATTAACAAAACATATATACACCGCTATTTATAATGGCTGTAGAAATTGGCTTTTGGTTATTTTGCTGTTTGGGTTCCATTTTACTATTATATTGTCTATTTGAACTTCATTACTTCCTACGTATGTGCCTATGTGTCATTTTGGCTCGTTTTGTTAAAAGAAAATGTCATATTTTAGAAACAACAACCGTTTCCGGTATGTATTATATTTAAATAATTATTAAATGGTACTGTGTATATGTATATTTTGGAAAATATCGATCCATTTATAATTTGTTTAAGCAAAAGCCGTAGCTTAAGTGTTGCAAATAATATACTCATAGAAATAAATCTTTAAAAATAGCAGAAAAAGCAACTAAAAATTCGTTAAAATTATGTTGCAGAATTAACTGCTGCAATAAGAACAGCAAAAATAAAACTGTTAAATTTACAGAATTTTAGTTATATTTAAGTTAACTATTAGCTAATTAAAAATAACAAATTGTACTGTAAAATCCGCAGAAAATTTTGCTAAATTTTAGTAGACTAAAAATATCAAAAACAAACTGTTATGTCTACAAAATTTTTATTATTTTTAAGCTTAATTTAGTTGAATGCAAATAGCAGTCTATCCTGTTAAATTAACAGAAATATTAGCCAAAAAAAAATGTAAACTGCTGTTTTCAAAAGGCTCGATTTTTATTTGCATTTAAAAAAAACTTTTAAAATTTTAATTTTTGGTCAGTTTTTAGGCTACTAATTATTTAGCATAATTTTTTGCAGATTTTAGCAGGTTAATTTGTTATTTTCTATTAACAAAAATTTAACTCAAATATAACTACAATTCTGTATATTTAACAGTTTTATTTTTGCTGTTTCTTTCTTACTAATATATAGCAAAATAATCTGCTAATTTAGCCGCTTTTTTCTGCAGCATCATTTTTAACTAATTTTTAGTAGTTTTAACGAAATTTCTTACAGACTTTTTTTATTAGTATAATCATTCTCTTATGGCTGAAATATGCTTAACATTGTTTGATAACGACATAGAATTGCCTAGAGCTATAAGAAAAATTTAATAAATAAATGCTAGCTAAAACACCCAAATTTTCTGTCATTTTTTGTTAATGGATGTTATATCTATGTATAGCTAGCTTTCTTTTGGGGGTAACATAGTGAGATTTTATGTAAAACATTTTTCTCATACAAACTCACCTCATAAAAACCAGGTTTGTGGGACACTTGTGCGCCAATTCTGAATAAGTACGAAATTAACCTTTAAAGACATTTTAAGTTTTGACTTATTTCTGGCATTTAAGTTAAATTTTCAACTTTGTTGTTTTCAAAGACTTATAGTAGAATTTCATGACAAATATTTTTGATGAACATTTTAGCCGTCCAAGCAAAAAATACAGCTTTCTTGGAAGCAGGTTCGTCAGGGAAAGTAAATAATGCAGCGCTTCCATTATTGGTGAATAAGGCATGATTTTTGTTCGAGATAGCTAGCGTGAAAGCACTTGTTTCGATATCCGATATGCGCTTCTGTCATAGCTCCAAATAATGGCATGAAATCACAGCTTTCAGCAAGTAAATTCGGTTATCATTGTCATTCTTTCGTGCTTTCTTAGAGCGATAAAGTGTGGTAAACAAAACTTTATTGCCTTTTTTAACACATTACTGCAAGCTATAAATCTTGGAAGCACTAGAGTAAGCAGAAAAGAAGCACTAATCATTTTTACCCCTGCCAAGTTTTTCCTGAGGTCTTACTCTTCCACTTTTATACCCTACACGACTACGTGGACAGTGTATAATAAGTTTGTGCTGATGTTTGTAACACCAATAAATATTGGACCTAGACCCATCTTTTAGTATACCGATCGACTCAGGATCACTTTTTGTTTCGATTTAACGATGTCCGTCCGTCCGTCTGTCTGTCCATGCATTCTTGTGCGCAATCTACAGGCTGCAAATATTAAGATATTTTTGTGAAATTTGGTACACCGACCTGTCAATTTTGGTTAAAATCGGGCCATGTTTAGACCTAGTGCCCATATAAATATCCCCCCCACCCCCAATTGGCACGCTGCAGGTCGCAAATACGAAGATATTTCAATATTTCGCTGACTCACATGGTCCCTATTGATTCTAGATAGGATCGGTCCATATTTGGACCTATCGCCCATATGGGCTATATTTCCGATTTTCTCTTATTTTATCATTTTATAGAAAATTTTGACACAAGTCCATTTTGACCCATTCGAATTTCGGATCCAAAGATTAGTTGGCTTTTAACCAGACTGATTTAGGGTATTATATAGTCGGCATGCCCGACTTTAACTTTTTTACTAATTTTTGTCTCTTTTTTAAAAAGGGGTGAAAAAATCCCTTTTATTGAAAAGTTAGAGGATTAAAATGTTCCACAAAAATTTTCCTCGAAGTGTTTTACATCAGTTCACTTAATACCTCCTATACACTAATAGAAAAAAGCGTGTAAAAAATTTAGTTAAAACTACTAAAAATTAGTTCAAAATTATGCTGCAGAAAAAACTGCAAAAATTAATAATCTACACTGAGAGAATTATCATTAAGAATTTCTTCATAGTTTCAATTAAAATTGTCAGTCGAACTCGTTCATTGAAACTTTTCATAGAATCTATGAAACAGGTTTCATTAAGTTCAATGTTTATGAAAAGTTCATAAAATTAATGAAACTCTTCATAAAATGAATAGACCATTCCGCTAATGAATGAATCATTCAGCCAATGAAGAGCTTCATAAAATATATTAAGCAATTTTATTTATTATTATTTTTATAATTGGTTGTTGTCGTTGCTAAGCTGGTGTGGATAAATAAAATATATTTAGCAAATCCAAAAAGCGTAATAAAATTTTAGCATATTTTACGGATGTACAAAATATATCTAATAAAAGAATTCATTAAGTTAAAAAGTTTCATAAAATTTTATAATAACCCAGCAAACAAAGGTGATCATTAATGACTCAGAAATGAGCTCCAAAAACATAAACATTTTTCCACTTTTTCCTATGAAAGTGTTCCGTCCAAAAGAGCCCCCTGTGTACTCAGAAATGACTCAGAAAAAAAGAACGTGTAAAATCGAAATTTTCCTCATAAATTTAAATAATTTTGGAATCTTCTTTGGATCCGAAAATCAACCCTCATTTGAAACCCTAAAATTTTTGGATTGTTTTCTGAGGGTTCATATTTTCTACCAAAAAGAGTGTTTAATATAAAATTCTAATTGTATGAAAATTTTTAAAAATTAATGACATGACAATATTTCATACAGTCATATAAAGAACATTTTCATTAAATTTATAAAGATCTAGTTTATGAAATTCAATGAATTTTTTAATGAAGTTATGAAACTTTATGAAAGGAAGTTATGAAAACTTCCATAATATTAATTAAATATTATATACATAATGAAATCCTTCATTGATTCTACGAAAAAAAATTCTATCATTAATATCATGAAGGATAATTCTTTCAGTGTAGGAACAGCAAAAATAAAACTGTTAAATATACAGAATTTTAGTTATATTTGAGTTAAGTTTTTTTAATGGAAAATAGCTAATTAAATCAGCAAAAAAATTTGCTTAATAATTTGTAAAAAAAAATTAAAATTTTCGATTTTGTTTTTTAAATGCAAATAAAAATCGAGTCTTTCGAAAACAACAGTTTACAATTTTTTTAAGTAAGTATTTCTTCTTAATTTAGCAGGATAGACTGCTATTTGCATTCAACTAAATTTAGCTTAAAAAAATAGCAAAAAATTTTGTAGATATAACAGTTTATTTTTGCTATTTTTAGTCAACTAATATTTAGCAACATTTTCTGCTGATTTTACAGTACAATTTGTTATTTTGAAATAACTAAAAGTTAACTTAAATATAACTAAAATTCTGTAAATTTAACAGTTTTGAAAAATAAAAAAATATGCTAATTTCAGCAGTTTTTTCTGCAGTACCATTTTTAACTCATTTTTAGTAACTTTTTCTGCTATTTTTACAGATTTATTTCTATGATTGTACCTAAAATGGAAGATTCACATGATATCATATCGTCGACCGGCCTGCAAAATGTCACATGTGTTTTTTAATAGATTGCCCGGAAAGTGAAAAAACTGTTATATCCCTACGGGAAATTTTAACAAACTGTCACCGAACTGGCCCCTTTATATGAAATAGACTGGTCACTTTTACATGGCGTTGTTATAGGAGGGGGAAATTGACCCCTTGTAACATGTCACAAGACAAATCCTAGGACAGGTTACTGAACTCTCATAAAAAACAAAGTTCAGGGACCTGTCCTGGGATCTGTCTTGTGACATGTCACAAGGGGTCAATTTCCCCCTCCTATGACAACGCCATGTAAAAGTGACCAGTCTATTTCATATAAAGAGGCCAGTTCGGTGACAGTTTGTTAAAATTTTTATTGGCATCATATGCCTTAATGATTCACGACCTTATTTAGTAAAATTATAATGATAATTATCATTAAGATGCCAATAAAATATCTTAAAAGTAGATTTTGTAACAGTTTTTTCGCTCTCCTTAAAATCTATTAAAAAACACATGTGACATTTTTCACAATAAACGTTTGCAAAAGGGAGGAATCTTTAACCCCCCAAAAAACATTGGGCCAGACTTTTAGATTGCCAATACACGAATGCTTTTCTTTGGTCCCCTCTGCCAGTATCAGTTGTCAGAACCTTGTTACTTCGAAAAAAAATTTGATTTTGTTGTACAGTGTTATATTAAATATGAAGAATTCATTTTATTTTAATAGTTTTATTTGAAGCCACAGTTATATATTTTTTGTCACTGAGAGAATTCCATACTTTTTATAAACTCTTTGAATCTACTACTAATAAATTAACATTAAATGTTAATTCCCATTTCATTCTTTAGGTATTTGTTTAACCAATGATATCGATACATTGTTATATCACATGAACAATGCTCGGTATTTTAGAGAATTAGATTTTGCACGAGTTGATTTCTATGAACGCACCAATTTATATCGTACAATAATATCTAAAGGAGGATCAGTATTTCAAGGAGCAGCAACCATACGTTACAGACGATTTATAAGACCGTTTCATAGATATACAATTATTTCACGGGTAAAATATAGCTCACGAGAAACTCCAAAATTTTTATTCTGATAATTGATTTTTTCCCCTTTTTAGATTATTTACTGGGACGATCAATCCGTGTATATGGAACATCGTTTCGTCCGACCATCAGATAAGTTCATACATTGTATTGCTATATGTCGACAACGAATTATTGATTGCTCGGCCGATGAAATTATGGCTGATTTATTATCGCCCAAAACTGCTCAATTGCAGGCCTCCCGTAATACTCTCAGTTCTACCGTTAGTTTGGATCATGCCATAGCGAGTACAAATGTTGACCAAAATATGGCAGAGAACGGTCAAGTGCGTTCAAAGTTAAAACCAGATCTGCCACCAGAAATACAAAAATGGATTGAATATAATGATTTATCTAGTAAAAATTTGAGACAAAATTGCTGATAGAATTTTAATCAGCATATTTTTTTAGTTTTTCTTTTATTTTTTTTTTTTGTTATAAATGTATTGAAAATGATATGGAAAGTAACGAAAATATATATTATATATTATGTTCGTTCCCGTACGTTACCGCGGATACCCGCGGGATCCAAAAACAGCCCAAACAACAACAATTTACACGCAATTTTGAGTACGGGAACGCCTTTGTTCTAGTTTGGGTAACCGTGGTAAAGTACGGAAACAGACATATTATGAAATGTAAGATTTTAATGTTTTTAGAAAAATACGATGCAAAGTGGTTGATTTTTTCTTACTGAATTTTTTGCAGAAAAATCGTATCGACCAATGAGGTTTTGATCTGGTTATGCAACACTAGTAACCTTACAAATGGTGTTTTAAATTAAATGTAAGTTTCAGAAATAATTTGTTTGATTTACTATACACTCAAAAAAGTTGACCAGTTACTAAATGACAGTTGTGTAGTAAACTGTATTTGTTGTTTTTAGCTGTAATTACAGTTTTTCTATGGAAAATACAAAACAACTATTATGACAGTTATCTAAAAAAAACATAAACGAAGACTACTGTATTTAGTAACAGTTGTCTAAAGTAGTTTTTTCAGTAAGATAATAAAGAACTACCGAAACAGTATTTTTGTAAGTTATTTCAAAAATGAAAAATGTTTAATTTTAGAAAATTCTTGTTTAGTTTATATTTGCTATTATTGACATATGGTATTCTTAGTTTGCAAATAAAAATTAGAAAATTTCATTGTATCTCCATTGCATAATAACATAATAACTTCAGGAAATATATTTTTATAATATAAAGTGTAAATTCATAAATAAATGTTTAATAAACATTTTTTTGCAAAACAAATTTTCCAAACAAAATTTAACTTTATAAAGCATTTATGAATTTACACATAAAAATATTTCCCCTGATTATGTAAGGCGTTGGCGTATTTAGTAAAAACTCCTCCATACAAATCGAATTATTCAAAATTAAAATAAAAAAATATTTTTTAACTTCAAAAAACAGTTTTTAACATTTTTGTCAATTGTTTTAATATTTTTGTAGTGAATGTTTGGGGGTTTTTTGTGTATTGTGGGCCATTGCGCCGCAGGTGAAAAATTTTTTGGTACATTGTGGTCATGCTTGTATTCTTAGGAAAATTTCCGTTTATTTAAGTACCCATACTTTATAAATAGTACATTAAGTTACTATTTTAGAACCCCGGGGGGGTCTTAAATGTATCTAGTGGGAGCCACACTTTATGGATCATGAAACTAAAATCGGGCGAAAATTTCCTTTTATTTGAGCCGTCGCACTTACCATTTTGGGTGTGTTTCGGTTTTTTGGACCTAGCGGGTCCCGGCCCCCTTAACACCATATAGAAAAAAATTTTTCTTTTTTAATTCCAGAGGAAGTCATAATTTTTTTTTTTTTTTTTGGAGGTGCCCCATAAAGTGTACTTCAGCTACAATTTTGTTTAAAAATATTTCCCTGGAATCAAATTTCTTTATTCCCGTTTCCTGGGAAATAAAAAAGTCCCGTAAATCCCAAACCCTAGTAGCCAACCACACCTATTCTACAACTGGTTTCATTGCAACCAATTCCATGTAATTGGTTCCGGAACCAGTTCCTGGGATCCTATATGGAAAGTATGACTGACCCATAATCAGTTCTAGAACTAGTTCCAGAACTGATTCTAGGGCAACCGGTTCCACTTTGGAGCTATAGAAGTGGTTGCTTTTGGGACAATTTCAAACAAAAATAATCGGTGTTAGATTCGACAGTAGAAGGGGTTGTAAATGAAAAGTAGCTATTCTACAACCGATTCTTTTAAACATAAAATTTTCCTGTGAGTTATTAAAAAATAAGTACACTCAAAAAAAAGTCAGTAAAGTCAGCAAAAAATTTTGCTGTGTCAGCAAATTTTTAGTCAGGAGCGTACTTGCAAAAAAGTTGGTAATTACTGATTTTTAGTCGATTGCAAATGAAAAAAATCCTTGCTAAAATCACTAAACATTTTGCTGAATATTAGTAGACTGAAAAAACTCAAACAATTTGTAGAGAAGTTTTACTTTAGTTAATTTATTTGCTGATAATTTAAATATAGAAATTTTGTAGTTGCTTTTTTTTTAATTATCATTTCTGTTGTTTGTACTACATCCAGACAAGCTGCGACATCTACATCTTGTCTATCTGGTTGTCGTCCACGCTATAAATGCGGTTATCAGCACAATTTTTATAGCAAAATAAATTAGTAAAACATTAGTTCAAAATTAGTTTAGTGCTAAAAAAATATAACTAAACTTTTTGCTGAAAACGGAATTTCAGCAAAAAAATTGCTGAAAACTAGTATACTTGATATACAAGACGTTTTACTAATTTTTCTACTAACTTATTTTTTTGAGAGTAGTTATCAATATCGCATTTTGTTTGTAATTAAATAAATAATAATGAAAAAATTTGCTGGGTTTAATTTTACATGTATTCATCGAAAAATATTCGAAAATTTACAACTTTAAGCAAATCAGCAAATACTATTAAACTGCAATATCATTATTTACTTATTATTAGTATAAAACAATAATTTTATTAATATTAAGTACCTAAATTAACACCTTTTCATATATTCACACGTAAAATATATTTAAAAAAAACTTATTAATTAAAAACACCTAAACTGCAATCTATTTATCTTTGCGCAATTTTTGACTTGAAACTTCAATTGCTTCCAACCACATTTTCAAATCTTCAGGCATTTCCGGGCGGTTAGACGCTTCTTGATAGGTTTTCATAATATCCATAACATTACAATTCGTAATGCATTGTTTGGATAAGGCGACAGCACGAAGAAAACCGTCGGATAATGTAACAAACTGTTGTTCCAAATAGATGGCCTTTTCATCCCACCAAATCAATTTTGTTTGAATTTTATAAGGATGGAATATGGGGATGGTACGACGGTAGCGAACACTGGATGCTCCCTGAACAGCGCCTCCACGGCGTTCCTTAACTTTCTCATAGAGACCGGTAAGAGCATAGAAATGGAAACGGGCAAAATCTAATTCACGTAAATAGCGGGCATTATTCATGTGTCTAATGAAGATGTCTACATCTTGAGAGGTGCAAAGACCTGAAATGTGAATTTTGATATTTACATTAGGGAATGCATTAGTGTAAAGCTCTGTTTGTTACTATTCTTACCATAAATTGTTGTGGTATCTGTAACTTTCCGTTTGCTTTGAAACAAACGACCAGCTAGTACTGTAAAAACGCAACGTATAAAATAGTTGACATCCCAAATGATGTACAAGATGAGAAGAAATACTAAAAACCCCATTTAAACCGAACTCTGTGTTGGTGTTAGCTGCAATCGAAATATAAAATCAATTAATTATGAAACAAGTAATTTACATAACTTTTAAACACGGGTTAAAGTTTAAATGCAAAAGTATTTTAAAATAAGCGAAAGTTTTTTTGTTTTCTTTATTCTTTAAAAAAAGTTTTTAATTAAAACATTATCATATTTCATTAAAAAAAATGCAAGTTTGTTAATACCTATGATGAAGAAATTTCCAAAAAATACTTTACCTATATGTAGGTTGGCAAGATTTAACGTCCACCACTAAAGAGTTTAATATACAAACTGACAACTTTTTTGCCACAACAGGTAAACAGTTGATCGTAGGTATACATACATTTGAATTTCTCTTCGGTTTTTTAGTAATTGGAAGTAAAAAGCTTCTTTGGTATAGCTTTTAAATATAAGAAAGTTTTGAAAGCTCGTAAATTTGGAATTAAAACGATACCTCTGCTTAATAGATTCGATTATGATTTGTAAATGTGTGCAATAGTGCCAGACTTTTTTAGTCAAAAATTCAAAATCGTCAAAAAATCTTGTAAAATATCAGAAAAAAAACAAGTTATGTTTCATAAAATTAAGCAATAATTTATTTTAACTGCTTTTCTTTCAGAACTTTTATAATTCCAAATTTTCGTTAACTGGACTATTATTTTATTTATTTGTTATTTCTCCTGAAAAAGTCCGGCATTTATGTTACGATTAATAACATTTAGCAATAAGGGTTATGGGGTTTTTATTCTGAGTTTTATATAACTGAACCGAATGCTGCCTTTAAAACTTTTCAGCATCATTGTTTTATAATTAAAAATAAGTTACTAAAAGTGTATTTTTGCATTTTAATTGTGATGTAATAAAAAAAAAATTGGAAAACAGATTAAGAATCAGCGAATCTAAAATTTCGATCAAAATTCTGTATCAAAGTTCAAACCCCTGCAGAAAAATGGACGTAATGCTAACTTTTGTTTTTTAATGACTTATGATTATGCTCAACAAGTAATTCGAATACCTAAAAACATGGTTCTAAATGAAGAATTTGCGATTTTTTAAATTATATTTTTACCCCTCAATTCATAAACGCTTTGTAAAGTTTTAGAAGGTTTACAAAACGAAATTTTCATACAAAATTTGTTCAATAAACCTACATCGAAAAAATGTCTCAGTTGCTGGCTACTAAATTTTCAACTGAGTCTCAGGTGAAATATGCCTTTCTGAGTTTCAGTTGATCGATTTAATTAAAATAAACTTATTTTGTTTCCAATACTTTACTAACGGAGATTTCAGTTACCGACAACCAGAGACTATTAATTACACTGTGAGACAAATGGTAGGGGTCAGTGATCGGGAAGGGTTCAAACTACCGGGGAAAGTTATATCGGTATCCCGCCGTTTCGCTGGGTCACCTCTAGGAATCGAGATATATCGATTTGACCTTTGGTGGTCTTTTTTTTGACATAACTCGAGAACCACTAGTCCGATTTTGCTCAAACAATTTTAAAAAAATTAAAAATTACAATTCCTTTAATCTGTTCATATAACGTTTTTCTATATACTCAACAGTTTTGCCGGTAAAAATAAATGTATGAAGAAAAAAATATTTTTTGCCTAAAATATTAAAAAAAAGTAATAAACAAAAGGTTATTGATTTTTATGGTAGCGGTAACAAACGTTTATTTTTACCGGCAAAACTGTTGATTATATAGAAAAACGTTATATGAACAGATTAAAAGAATTGTAATTTTTAATTTTTTTAAAATTGTTTGAGCAAAATCGGACTAGTGGTTCTCGAGTTATGTCAAAAAAAGATATATCTCGATTCCTAGGGGTGACCCAGCGAAACGCCGGGACACGTATAACTTGTTTTTGACCGATATAACATTTCCCGTTGGTTTCGTCCCATCCCGATTTTGACCGTCGCATAGTGTTATAGAGATAGGAAATCAAAACTTACACTACTCACCGGTAGAGGGCGCTAAAATTTAGTATTACAAGAGCAACTATTTAGTATCAGCTGAGCCTATATTTTAAAACTCAAAAACTGCTGAAAGCTGCTTAAAATAAGGAAAAAACAAGCGCGGAATATATTCAAATAATAAAATTTTGGATATCCGTTTGTTTTTTTTACTATGTTGTTTGTTATTATTTAAATTTAAATAAAAAAAGAAAATTGTCCATTTTTTGAACAAAGTGCCACTTCACTCATGGAAATAAGTTTAGGGACACACTATTTTTTCGTTTTTTTGCAGGAATGCATTATTGGTTTTTATTTTCATTTATTTTAGCAAACTACATTAAAAACTGAAACTATAAAATGATTCAGAATAAATATTAATATAAAAATTATAACAAAACTAAAACAAACAAAAAATACTTCATTGGAAATAAGTATAGGGACAAAAGTGATATTTTTAAAATTTCATAATTTTTGTGTGTTTTGATAATTTTTAATGTGTTCCTCCTCCTTTGTTTATGATAACTTCCTGGAGTCTCCTTGGCATTGAATCGATGTATTTTTTTAAGTCGTTAATTTACAGTTTGTCTCATTCTTCTGAAAGAATCTTTTTTAACTCCTTGACGTTTTCAAAGCTGCGTCCATGATTAAAAACTTTTTGAGAAAGTAGGCCCCAGACATTTTCTATAGGGTTTAAAACAGGACGGCAAGCCGGCCAATCTAAAGTTGGAATATTTTTAATTCTTAAAAAGTTTTTTGCACAACTGGCAACGTGGCAACTAGCATTGTCGTGCTGAAAAACCATATTTTCATCCATTACATCCTCTTTCAAATTGAACCAAAACTTCTTCTAGTAATCGGAGTCTTTCCATGGGCACTAAAAGCTGCCCAAATCATCACGGTACCACCACCAAAATTTCTTTTTTCTTTAGTTGGCCTTTGCTGCCGTATGTCCTGCCAACACTTTGAAAATCCATCAGGGCCATCTAGGTTAAACTTCTTTTCATCACTATAGACAACATTGGTACTTTTCAGCAAAATTCATTCTGGCTGATTTATGTCGTGGAAGTAGGCGAGGAACATTAGCAGATTTTCTGTATAAAACCGTATGTTCTTCCTGTAAAACTTGTCTAATTCGACGGCTGGATACTTTAAAATTACTTTTCACCTTAAATTCCTTAGAAGATAGCTTTGCATCCACTGCCAAACGTCTTGTTGATCTTTTATCTTGAGGTGTCAATGTTGATGGTCGACCATTTCTCTTTTTATTATAATTTTGACCAAGTTTTATGATGTTATGTACCACAGTCTTACTCCTCTTAACCTCGGAGGCAATTTTCCAGACTGACCACCCTTGCGTGTGGAACGCAGTGACTTGTCCTTGTTCAAATAAGGATAATGAGGAAGATTTCGGCATAAATAAATTAAAGTTGAAATAACAAGTTTTTTTGCTTGTCCCTATACTTATTTCCAATGAAAGCAATTTTTAATCGCCGTAAACTATATCGAGTCTATGTGTAAAAACCTTGTAAGTCCACATTCATTTAACACGTTTTAATAGGTTACCCATAAATTATAATTACTTTTAAATTTGACATTTTCTAGCTATAATTTTAACAAAATATATTTGTCCCTAAACTTCTTTCCATGAGTGTAGTGCCAACGATATTTTTATAACTTATTTTTTTGGTGATGCCATACCCTTGCCGACAACAAACTGTTAGTTAAATTAACCATATTTTATTTTGTTAGTTTTCAATTTTTATTTAAAAAATAATTGTTTTTTCGACCTTTTTAATTGATTAATTAGAAATTTATTAATTTAGTTGGAAGTCAGTTTCCTTATTATGAATTGACATAATAAGTACTTTCTTCAAAACCTGCTATTTTTCTTCATCAGGATGCTCTCCTGACAAATACTTCACAGAGTTTTTGGTTTCAAAAACCTCTACATTCGGAATCGGCGAGCGGTACTCGGTATCGGTAATCATTCGGAATCGTTACTCAGAGCACTTATTCCGAATGTTTTGAGAAGCGGTGAAAAATATTTTTCATTCATTTAAAAATAATGATAACAAATGACGGTTTTATCACTTCACCGCTTGCAAACTATTTAGAATCGGTACTCAGTGGTATAACCAATAAAATAAGTTATACGACATCGTTATCACTAAATGACACATTGTTCAAAAATCTGCACTTTTCTTTTTGATTTAAATTTAAATAATAAACTGAAAAGCAAAAAAAACAAAAGCGTATCTCAAATTTTCTTGGAGTATTTTTTTAGCGGCCCAATGAAAGGGATGAAAGGAAAACGCATGATGGTGCATGTCTTGCATGCAACAAGTTGATCTTCGAAATACCTCTCATTTTTTATTTTGTGCACTTTCCAACAACTTTTGTGTTTGCGAATGTAGGTTTAGCTAATACTAAACTGATGCTAAATAATTGCCAAAATTATGGGCGTAGGTCCATCGTATGGAATACCACACGATCGACGCTGAATTACATGAAGATGCATGACACTAAAAAAATTAATGGTGATCTGACCATCAGTTCTATATATTTCAGACATTTCAGGTACAGATTTTTCGCTAAATGTCCTTAAAAATTGGCGGTTCTTCATTTAGTTTTTTATATACAAAGATTTTCAAATGCAATCAATATAAATTTTTTGTGGTGAAATGTAGGCACAGAACCTATATTCATATTTTGGCTTAAAATTTGATGCATAAAACTTGATATTAAAACCATTGTTCGCGTTTTATACGGATTTTTACGTTTTTTAAGGTTTTAGCCAATTGAATCGCTGAAAGCAAAATCGGCCTTAATAAATGCATAAGTTTATTCGTTAATCAGATATTGCTCATTCCGGGCAAAAAACCCGGGTCCAGAATTGGCTCAGTTTTTCTCGGTTCTTTTTTTATAGCGTTTGAAGATCGTAAAATTTAAAAAAATCAAGGTTGGCAACTGAAACGAATAACGGTATTGGTATAGAGTTTTTGTTTCTTTCGGTATTGGTATCGGTATTTCATTTGTATCGGTATTGGTATTACCGATACTGAAACATCAATACCGGTACGTACCGTTATTATTGAAGAATTTTGTTTTGACAATAAATTATGTGTGGTTGTAGAAAAACACAATGTTGCTAAACCAAGTTAAAAAAAAAATAGCAATACACTTTTTTAACTTGGTAATGTAAGACTTAAGGAAATTTTATAGGATTTCCAAAAATATACAGTTTGTACAGAACCGATCAGTACTGCCTAAATTTTACTATGTAATTTGATAAAAGGTTGATATCGCTAATTTTTCGTTAAAAGCCACGCCCACTTAAAACAAGTGACAAAATGAAAAAAACAAACATTACGTTTAAATTCTGTATAATTTTCTGAACCATCTCCTTGCCTTTCGTGGCGAATTTAGCCACTATTTTGGTCTTTAAAAATAAAGGCAACAACAATAAAATTAGAAAAAAACTGTAAAATTAGAAAAAAACTGTAGGTGGCGCCACTAATGAAATATTGACAATTCGTTCATTAGTGAACAAGTTACAGCTGTTTTAGTAGAGTTTGCTGTTCGGTTTTATTCGAAACCGAAACCACGGTTTTTCAAGCCTTAAAACCGAAACCGAAAACCGACAAAAATAAGTCGGTTTTTAATAAATACTTTAACCACTTAAAATAATTAATTAAATTGCATTCCAGTGTACAATTAGCATCCGAAAAGACTCATAACAGTCCAAAGACCTTATTAAATAACAGTCCTAAGACCTTATTAAAACTGATGAAGCGTCCTTCCGAGCGCACTTTTATGTCTCACAAAAGACTCCGAATTATGAGCATTATTGGAAAATTTTGAATTTTCTGAGCCATTATGAGTCATTTATGAATTATTTTTGAGACATTTGTGAGCAATGAAAACATTTTGAATATACCCAAAGTTTGAGCACCCTGAAATTTATCATATTTTAGAGTCTTTTTTCAGTCATAATTTCTGAGCTCTCAGAAAAACGTTAGCTGGGATATTATTGAATTTCGAAAATGGCTCAGCTCCTATTTTACAAAATTCCATTTTCTACATTAAATATTTCTTTAAAGAATTTTTTTTTATTACGGATAACACAAACTGAGTCTTATAATTTTAGAAAAAAATACACCAAAAAGTCAAGTGGTTTGAGATGTTGAGTTTTATATATTCAATTCAGATTTTCACAGCGTATTTTTCAAAGCGTAGTCCACAAATTTTTTAAAATTTTACCTTTATGTTTTTTCAACCAAATTGCTAAAATTTAAATTTAAACTCTTGAAAAATACAGCTTTAGTTGCCTACAAAAGAATACAAAAATTTAATTTATAACGAGCTTCCGCGTCTTTTTTTCTTCTCCCACAAAGATCTTGAAATGGCGTTATTGCCTTTATTCGAGTGAGAAATTTAATAGAATTTTAATAAATATCTTGAACGAGTTAAAATACGTATTTAATTTTTATACATATTTAATTATTTTAAAACAATTCCATTAATGCCACCCTATGCGGCCCTATGCTCCTTGCAGGAGTAAAAGGAACAAATATATATATATATATTAATGCCACAAGAAAACCAAAAATAACCGAAACCCCGGTTTTCAAAATTTTTAAAAACCGAAACCGCGGTTTTAAAATTTTTCAGTTTTTAGCTAACTCTATGTTTTAGTGACGCTACTTTTGCGATTTTGAAAAAACATCGTTCAAGCCAAAGCTTGTGTTGATAAGTGTTATTCGGACTCTGCTCTAGGGAGACAAATGCTAGAAAAGTGGTTTACTGACTTTAAACGTGGTCGTACAAATACCGATAACGCCCAACGCTTTGTTCACCCAAAAGAGGAGGTGATACCGGAAAACATCAAAAAAGTACACAAAATCGTTTTGACAGACCGCAAAGAGAAGTTTCAGGAGATAGCTGATATCTTAAAGATATCGAAGGAACGTGTCGGCTTTATTTTGCATGGACATTTGTTCATGAGAAACAACAACATGTCGATGATTCTGAGAGCTGTTTGCAGCTGTTTCGGCGAGATAAAAAGGACTTTTTGCGTCGGTAGATAACAATGGACGAAACTTGGATCTCCCACTTCACTCCAGAGCCTAATCGACAGTCAGCTGAGTGGACAGCAACTGGCGAAACTCGCCCGAAGAAGACGCGACAGTCAGCTGGTAAAGTTATGGCATCAGTATTTTGGGATGCGGCTAGAATTTTATACATTGATTACCTTGTAAAAGGCCAGACCATCAATAGTGATCGCTACATGGACAACTGGTGCGTTTGAAGGAGGAAATCGCAAAAAAAGAAGAAGAAGAATGTGCTCTTTCACCAAGACTATGCGCAGTGTCACAAGTCTTTGGCTACCATGGCCAAATTTCACGAATTACACTTTCAATTGCTTCCGCACCTACCTTATTTGCCAGATTTGACTCCCAGCGATTTTTACCTGCTTGCGGGAAAGACATTTGGTTCGAATGAAGAAATGATTGCCGAAACAGAGGTCTATTTGAGGCCAAAGATAAATCATTCTATAAAAAAGGTATCGAAATGTTAGAAAGGCGTTAGAGCGATTGTATCGCTCTTGAAGGAGACTATGTTGATGAATAAGTCGAATTTTGCCAAAAAATTGTTGTTTTATTGGCCATCCTACGGACTTTTCCGCCGATGTGTTACAGTTGAAAGAACTACAACAGTTGGTGTGGAATTATGCAAAAACCATATATTTATATTCCCCATATAAAAATATCAAGTGGCATCACTATACTACAATTCATTGAATGCCAAACAACAAGTTGTATGTTGCATATAATTCTTGTTTGATAATAACAGATACAAAATTGACACAAAAACACACAGCGACAAAATCTTCTTACAGAAAATAGATTATTGTAATATTTAAACAATTTCAAATATTTCCAATTCAGTAAGTTTTGTATGCTCGCAGCGTTAAGAACTTTATAAATAAACGTGATTTGAACTAAAAAATTAAACCAACAAATGCGGAAAATAAGATAAAAAATACCTTTACAAAATTAGATTTTGATTTAAATTCAAAACAAACAAAAAAGAAAAGAATATCAACACTTCTACTAAACCGATTTGATACAGAACGAGGTGTGTGATTTAATAGAATAGCCAAAAAAATATGTTTTTTTAGGTTAAAATTGTTTAAAATTAAATTCAAAAAAAATTGAACAAAAACGAAAATATCCAAAACAAAAAAGGCAACAAGTTAAAAAAAAATAAATTATTTATTGTAAAAAAAAAATACAAATTTCAAATGTCTTTAATAATTATTAGAACGTACATTTGTTTTCTGTTACTAATCACATATTAAAAAATGTAAATTTAATTTCAAAAATTAACGGAAAATATTAAAAATATTGAAATTTCAAAAAAAAAACGATTTGTAATTCTGAAATTTAATGATTGAAATTACAATTCCAATCTTTAGAATTCATAAAATTTTATTGTGTCAGTTCTTATCTAAACCTGTTCTAGAATGTGTTCTTTTATTATCACTTTCATAGACCAGATTTTGGAACAGATTTCTTGGAGCTAGAAGCCATAACAGATTTCGTATCGGCTACAGAAAAACCAGTTTCAGTTTCTGAATTTCTTTGCATGATTCAGCCTTTGTATTTGTTGCCCTATAGAAGGATTTAAATAAAATAAATTTATATAGTAAATACATACATAAAAATAATAAACGGTAACTTATTACTAATTTAAAAAAATAAATAAAATAAATTGAAATTGATTACAATTTCCACTACGGGGATTATAAAATAAGTTAAATTGTGTTTTTGAATATTATTATGATGAATATGTATGTACTTAACGTGCGGCGTGTGATGTGTTTAAATTTGCTTTTGCTCTTAACTGCTAAATATTTCGTGGACGGACGGGCGGACGGTCGGACAGACTATTATATAGAGTCGGTCAGACAATGTTGTCATTTTATAATAGTATTTGTTTAAAATACATAAATTCATTTTGGTTTCAGTTATTGTTCTTGCTGTTATTATAACAAATTTTTCGCTATTGTTTTATTAGATATAATTTATAAATTAACGGAAATGCCATTTTTATTGTTGTTGTTACTATTGTTGGCGGAAACTGCACTTTTTTCTATTTGGTTTCAAACACAGATTTTATTTAGCAAAATCTCTTTTGAAACTAGAGTGTGAATTTATGGTTTACAAAAAAAATATGATTGTAAAAAACTATACATGAAGATTTATTTAAATAATTTTGTGATACAAATATTTTATACTGTATTATTATTGGATGGGGGAAAAGGTCAATTATTTAGTTTATGTTTATAAAGTGCTCTAATTTAAATATTTGCAGACAATATTTCTAAAATTCTTTGTGAACTTGACCTTATTTAGGTTGGTTGCTCAAGGTCCAACCTTTTGTTAAAACTTAAAGAGGTGTGCCAAATTAAATTAAAATGTAAAAATTTATACTAAATAAAAATTCGAATTATTATTTAGAGATTTACACTAAAAAACGTTTGTCAGTTACGACATTATAATTCCTTGTGTGTCAGTAGTTGTTGTTTGTAACTGCAATTACAGTTGTCTAACTATGGACAAAATATAAAACAACTATTGTCACAGTCATTTAAAAAATCTACACTGAGGGCATTATCTTCATGTTGTTAAAGAATTTTTTTACATAGAAGCAATGAAATTTCACTGGAACTAGTCCATTTAGGTTTTACAATTAAGTTAATGCAAGTTTTCATAAAATTTAATTTAATGAAAAATATGGAAAAATATGATTTTAATTATTAAAAGTTTCATACATCAATGAAGAAGTTTCATTAAAAATCCAATTTCATACAAAGTGTACTCAAAAAAGTTTGACAGTTACTGCAGTCATCAGTAGCAGTGTGTAGTAATCAGGAGCACTTATTTTTAGTACTATACTAACCAAATATCGAAACACAATTTTATCAGAAAACAATATATTTTGTAGGTTATTTCAAAAACAAAAATTTCGTTGAATTTTAGAAAATTGCTGATAAAAATCGTAAAAAACGTAGTAACTGGAGAACCTTTTCGAATTTTAACTTCAAATTAAAATTCGGATGAAGTTATTACACATGTTTTTGTAATCGAAAAAACTTGTTTTTTTTGTTAAAATATATTTTTAAAGTCATATGCATATTCACTTTTAAAATTTATAAGTTACTTATAAAACAAATTTTCCATACAAAATTCATTTTATAATTGTGTTATAAAGTTTTCAAATCATTATGCATAGGCACTTTATAATATAAAAAATTAACGGTAAAAAACAGTAGTTTGTTTTTACTAATTTTGTTTTAAAATTTGTGTAGAACAAATTTGTCAGTTATTTATTTATGCGATATTGTTAGATGTTTTTAATGTAAACTCAGAAAAGTTTGTCGGTAGAATCTACTGGAAATGACGGTTAAAACAAAGGTATATGCAGTTAAAAAGGCGACAAAGGTATTTTACTAAAAATTTTGTTCGTTTTAACTGTTGAAAAATAACTAACAAATCCATTAAAAATAACTAGCAATGCCGTAAAATGAACTGATAAAATTTTTACTACAAAAATTTAAAAACAACTCACAAAATCGGTAAAAACTACTCTTTTTTACAGTCAATTCTTTTTATTTATAAAAGTATATTAAATAAAAAAAAATAATTTTTTCTTTCGATTGCAAAAATAAAAATTCATAATATCATAAAATTATGCTTTTATGCATTGGAGATACAATACAAATTTCTGATATTTATTTGCAAACTAGAAATATATCAATAATAACAAATATAAACTAAAAAAGAATTTTTAAAATAAAAAAAAAATCAACGAAATTTTTTATTTTTAAACAACTACCAAAAATAACTGTTTACTGTAAAATTACTATTTTGGTAGTTGTTTATTATGGTGTTATAATAACTGCTTTAAACAACTGTTACAAAATTACAGTACTTTTCGTTAGTTGTTTTCTTAAATAACCGTCATAAAAGTTGTTTTGCATTTTTCTATAAAAACACAACTGTAATTTCTGTTAAAAACAACAACTACTGATTACTACACAAACAACTCTCATGTAGTAACTGTCAAACTTTTTTGAGTGTATTTGTTAGTTTTTTTTTTCAACAGTGAGAAATAACTAGGGCAACAAATTTTTGAAGTGATATTTTTCGCAAAAATTATGAAAGATGTTGTTCCGTAAATTTCCTAGTGGGTTGTTTTTGGCCAAACGTGTAAAAATTAACCCTACATGGATCATGTTGCATAAAATAATTATTTTTATCAATTCAAAAGTTTTACAATCTTTTAGTCGTAATTAATATTAAGTTTCATGGGTCTTTTTTGTCCCCAGGCTACTAAGGGTTAAAGATTGTTAAATAAAATTGAGATAATTAAAGTCTAATCAAATTTAAGTGATATTTTTTGGAAAATTATGCAAACTTTGATGAAAACATTCAAATTTTGTTAAATTTTTCACAAAAGCAGTTTTTGTAAAATGTTCTGGAAAGCAGTCGCTCCAAACACAAACTCGAATTATCATTTTTCATTATTTTTTTTTTCTTTAATATCAACTATTATATGGTACAAATGGCAATCGACATCTCCAAATTAGGTATTTTAAAATTTTTTTTAAATTAATTTTAAAAACAACACGTTTTTGCATTTTTATCAAATTTGTGAGTCATTTTGGATTCCAAGCTAAAGTGGTTAATGACATCCGATAAAGTCAGACTTCCATATCTGAATCATTTTGCCTATATTAAATGAATAAATGAAATAAAAAAAATATTTTTTTTTCGGAATTTCGAATTTTGGGAATATTTAATAATAATACACTTTTTTCCAAAATGGGCCATTTTCGTCCAACTATCGGCACGGGTTAACGTTTTCCAAAAACCATTTCCAATAAAACTAGGGGTTGAAATGAACGAAAATCGACAAATCGTTATTTTAAGGGACATCCCAATACATATACTACATACATATATAAGTCCTTACAGTTTTTAGCTAGTTATGACGACCCTATCAAGGTATTTTATTTTTTTGTAGTGATATTTAAGAAGAATTCATGCTCCCCTCCCCAAAACATTTGTTGCTTAATTAATTTTTTATCCACCACCTGCACATTATGTTGTTTATTACAACCAAACATTGTATACAATAATTTATTAGATTTGACCCAGATTTTCTCAAAACCTTGATTTGATATTATTGTTGTGAGATTCAAAATCAATGTTGAGTAATTAACGGTAACATGTAACAATAGCAGGCAGAATAAAAACGTTTCTGTTCGTTATCCTTTTAACTGAGAACTAAATTCGGGCATAATCAACATATTTAGAAAAATTAAATTATGGATACTATGAACAATTTGCATTCCCCTTTGAATGAGATTTTTCTACGATTTAATTCAAAAATATGAAAATATCTTTTTCATTTACCCAATCAATAGAAAACCACTAATAATAAACATGCTTTTATTGTATAAACAATCTACTTAACTAGTTTATGCAATTGTCACTTATACTTACATTAGTTATAAAAAGAAGTTCAAAAACCCAACATAATAAGATACTTTTATAGTACAATAATGCCTACTGTGATACAAAGAAACCGTAAAAATGATTTAATGATAAAAATGAGTATATAAATTTAAAGAAATATTTGCTTACATGTAGTTACGTACATACGTGAATCTTTATGGGATGCCAGTCACGAAATCTTGATACTTTTATACCCTCTACTTCTGGACTGACGCTTGCAAGTCATCAAAATCTTGGTCGGAACTTTCACCTTTCCGAAAAAAATTTCATTAGCCAAAGTTTTTTAGAGGTTTAAAAATGTTATCCCTAATGAATTAATATTATATTATTATTAATAAGTAGGGTTAGGAATTTCATGCACTTAAAACTGGAAAATATGCGCCCAAAATATTCAGCTAAGAACTTTTGTTTTTGCAAAAATAATGCACTTTAAAACTTAAAAATATATTTAAGTTAGTTATTTTGCAAACAGTCACAGAACTCGAAGATTTTCCATAGGTCAATAAGGTCTTTAAAAATGTTTATTTTGATTGAATCAAAATAAGAAAATTAAAATTTTTTTATATATTTTTACAAAATAACAAAAGATGCAAAAATATGCAACTAAAAATCGATGCCATTTTGTCCTAAATTTGACGATTCGGATAAATATTTAGTCCACATTAGTTTTGCACTATCGAGAATAAACATGCATTTGCATGGAATTCCTTGCCCTATTAATAAGTCATTATTTATGGCGTTTTCTTTTCTGAAAAAAGTGTTGCCTTTTTTTGCACTTTGCTTTTGAATTGCCTTTTCTGTGTTCTTTTCTAAATTAGGGTAACATTCTAAGAGGGCTAGGTGTTCTTTTCTAAAAATGTTGCCTAAATAAAGTGCAAAAGTGCAACATTTTTCGCCCTCAAAAAATGTACGGGGTAGAGTGTTGCCCTGTTTTTTTCTTTATGTCAACGCCATGTGTATATACCGTAATGTTTTTTGCTAGCTAACTCGCAACTTGGTGGCCTAGGGGGTGCTATCATGGCTTCTGCTGCAGTAGGTCGCAGGTTCAAACCCCGGTTGGAGCACAATATTTTTTTTTCGTTTTTTTTGTTTTTATAAAATTTTAATTAGATTTTTATAGTTTTGCTGTTATTTAATATTTAACAATTTTTTAGGCTAAAAATAAAAAGAAAAAAAAATTACAATTTGTTTTAAATATGAAAAACAAAAATTTAATTGAAAAAAAAATATGTACATAAAAAAAGTTATTTTTTTACTTTGGCTGGAATTTGAAACCATCCACCCCATGTCAAAGGCAGGCATCACAACCACTAGGCTACAATTAGTAATAGCTTGCGTAAACAATATTGCATACGAGTATACAATACACTCAACAAAAAAAAGTCAGTAAAATCAGCAAAATATGTTGCTGTGTCAGCAAATTTTTAGTCAGGAGCGTGCTTGCAAAAAAGTTAGTAATTTCAGCAAAAGTGTTTGCTGAAAATCAGCGAGCTGATTTTTACAAAAAAATAGTAATCTTGCTAAAACTTAGTCGATTGGAAATGAAAAAATTCCTTGCTAAAATCACTAAACTTTTTGCTGAATATTAATATGTGAAAAAAGCGCATCATAATATGATAATTACTTGTGAAAAAGGAGAAAAAACAATAGGATTAAGAGAGGAAACATTCTAATTGAAAAATAAATTGCTCAAGTATTAGTTAATTCTGGCTCTTCTGATTACAAAACATGCATTGTATACGCTGTGATTGAAAAAACTTCAATTAGCCACACTCAGCGCTATGCCGACCGTGGTGTAACTGGTTAAGAGGTGATGCTACGAGCCATAGCCTGTGCAGAGGGCTGCCGGTTCAATCCCCGGTCATGGCAAAGATTTTCTTATAGAGACAAATTAACAATTAAAAATTACTTTGATCAGTTGACACATAAACTAACCACTGACGAGTCTTTGGGTGAGACGAAACTGCGGCAGTCTGGTGATTCCCTTGTGTCTGTTAAATTTTTCAATAAAAATGTTTTCTTCTTCTTCTTCCTATAAATCAGCTCTAAAAATTCTTTAGTGATTAATTCTAATATTAATTACGAATGTCCTATGCGACGGTTACAAACACTTAACTAAAAAATATTAATATTAAAATTTGTAGAGAAATTTTACTTTAGTTAATTTATTTGCTGAAAATTTAAATATAGAAATTTGTGTAGAGTTGTTTTTTTTAAATTATCATTTACGTTGTCTGTACTACATCCAGACAAGCTGCGACATCTACATCTTGTCTGTTGTCGTACATGCATTGGCGGACTTAGGCAGGTCTGGGGTTGGCAAAGCCCACCCTAGAATGCTTTTTACCCACCCCAGAATTTTAAAAACTTTACCTATAATTCTTGCATGTATGATTTTGATGGCAAAAGGTATCACAATAATATTTTTTTCCATACTGGTTTCCTAGGAAGATAATTTGTTGGAATCATGGGGTCAGTTTTATAGTCAGAACTAGGGTTTGGGGTTCGGGAATTCCCGGGCGGGAATTCCCGGGAAATCCCGGGAAAAGTTTGCCGGGAATTCCCGGGAAAATAATATATTTTTCACGGGAAAACGGGAAATTTTAAAAATATTAAATTTTTTAAATTGTTTTTGTTTCGAATAGGATTTTTCAATTTTAGTCATAAAAAACATTTTAAATACCAAAACAAAAATTTCATTGTTAAAATCTTTTAAAAGGGAATACATTTATTTGACACACAAATAAAATCCTTGCCAAGTAATTAGGAGCATTTCAACTAATAAAGATTTTTCGCATAACTTATTCAAAATTTAAGTAGTAAAGCCTAAAAACTTGGTAAAATGTTTAAAAGAAATATGAAAAAAAAGCTTTGTTTTTTACGAATAATCGCCCTTTCTATCTAAATTTTTCAAATGTATAATTTAGGCAAAGTCGACGTTAGTTAAAATATTGGGTGGCAGTATACCTTGACTTGGTTTATTTTTGGAGCATTCTGATTGGTTAATTTATTTTCAACCAATCAAAATATTTGAAAATATAAATATTTTTGTAAGGTTTTCATACACAAAATGAACAAAACCGTTTGATTAAAAATAAAGTCGACTTTAAATTTAAAATACACCTTTATATTAAGGGTCAATAATTTTATAAGTAACGTTTTCATTAATAAATGTGAAAAGAAAAGACTAATGGTTAACGGTGGTATCTAAATTTGATTATCCGACATCTAAATTTGGTTCACAAAAAAAAAAAAAAAAATTGATGGTCATGCAACTTCTCTTGAAGAAAACAACAACAAGCTCAAATTAGCAAAGTACCCGAAGAAAAAAGTGTAAGCTGAATAGGCATTAAAGGTTTTATGGAAGGGCAAATATTTCCAAAAATGGTATCCAAATTAGCCGCAGTCAATCCGCACCATAACTAGATCTTCGTTTATTCGAGAAAGTCTTTATAATAAAAACCTGGCATTGCAAAAAAATAAACCGATGTAAAGAACATTATATTAAATTACTACAATCATGTAAAAGATATCATGATAAAAGAAATATTGAGCAATATTTCTAATAATAGGAGATTTACTATAATCTTAGATGAATGGACAAGAATATCACAAAAGAGATATTTGAACATATGTGTAAACGGAAATAATTCATTTTATAACCTGGGGTTGGTTTATATATCAGGAAGATGTAATACTGATGAAATAAGAAGAATTGTAGAAATAAGACTAGAAGAGTTTTATTTGTCTTTGGAAAATAACATTGTGGCAACCATATTTAATGGGCCAAGTGTGATGAAACGGTTTGTTTCCGACAGTCCAGTAGTAGGTGCTTTCTGCTGGAATCATGCAATTCATTTGGCAGTGAAATCAAATGTTCAACATTCTGATATTTTTTACTTTGAATTCTCACTACACAGACTGCATTTGTACTGAAATAGTGTTTTTTTTAACAAAAATTATTTATATAGGCGGTTTTCATTAACAATTCTGTTTAAAAACATTTCCCGGGATTCCCGGGAATCCCGGGAATTAAATTTTTTCATTCCCGTTTCCCGAGAAATAAAAAAGTCCGGGAAATCCCAAACCCTAGTCAGAACTAAGATCGATTTTTGTATTAAATATTTCATAAATAAAAAATGTTATTTGAAAACTTCTTAGTTAAAAATTTTTAAGAAACAAATTGATCTTATAGTGTATTTAGACTGGGAAAAAACTAGTAGTTTTTTAAATGACTTGGCTTTTGTAATTTAGTTTTGTACAACAACCAGGTGGTTTTTGCTCAGTCTAAATTCAGTATTAGTTCTGATTATAAAACTGGCTCTAAGGGGTTTTGTTGAAGAAAAATTATTTGAATCACAGAGTTATTCAATAAGCAACTGAAGGCATTTGATTCGAAGATGGAAAAGCATTTTTAATAGGAAAATATAGCAGAATCTTTTTGGTGAGATAAATATCTTAGATATAATAGTTTTTGTAAGGAATAATTAGTTAATTTATAACAAGGTAGTTACTGCAAACTAAACACTACTATTTTGATGAAATTTCAATATGTTGTAAAAACAAAAATGCTAAGATGAACATCCCACAGTTTTTGATCCCCTCGGTAATTTAAGTGGTCAAAATATGGGGTTAGAATGGGTACGTCAGAGGTGGAAGAAAGTATGAGACAGGTTAATCTTAGATTTCTTTTCTCTATCAAATATCCAGATTTCATACTATTCTGAAAGTATAATATTTCCTGCCCAAGGTTTTCGTGAGAAAAATGGATGCATTTTCAGAATTTCCTATAAAAAACATGGGGACATAAAGGGGCCCTTGCCCACCCCAGAAAAATGGTCTAGGTACGCATATGCGTACATGCTATAAATGCAGTTATCAGCACAATTATTGTAACAAAATATATTAGTAAAACATTAGTTCAAAATTAGTTTAGTGCTAAAAAAAATATAACTAAACCTTTTACTGAAAACGGAACTTCAGCAAAAAAATTGCTGAATACTAGTACACTTGATATACAAGACGTTTTACAAATTTTTCTACTAACTTATTTTATTGAGTGTACGCATATGTACATATGTTTAGAAAAATGCAACAGTGATTTTATTGTGTTCTATTCTGATTGTAAAAATGTAACATTTTAGTGGGGTGAGGGCAACATTTTTAAAATTTTGCCCTTAACAAGGAAACATTTTTTTCCAAAAAAGAAAACACCATTAGTTTAATTGAATTGGCGACCTATGCTTGGATCACACAATAAATATCACTGTTCACTAAGGTTACAACTTTATTTCTAGCAAAATTTTTACCTATAACCACGTGATTGGTGAAACTATCTTAACTCTTTTACTACACTAATAGAAAAAAGTCAGTAAAAAATTTAGTTAAAACTACTAAAAATTAGTTAATGATGCTGCAGAAAAAAACTGCTAAATTAGCAGATTATTTTTGCTATATATTAGGAACAACAAAAATAAAACTGTTAAATATACAGAATTTTATTTATATTTGAGCTAAATTTTTGTAAATAAAGAATAGCAAATTAACCTGCTAAAATCAGCAAAAAATTTTGCTAAATAATTAAGCCTAAAAAATCACCAAAAAATTTAAAATTTTCGAATTTTTTTTTTCAATTTTGTTTTTAAATGCAAATAAAAATCGAGCCTTTTGAAAACATCAGTTTACAATTTTTTAGCAAATATTTCTGATTTTAGCTATTTGCATTTAACTAAATTTAGCTTAAAAATAGCAAAAACATTTTTTTTTTATTTTTGCTATTTTTAGTCTACAAATATTTAGCAAAATTTTCTGCAGATTTTACAGTACAATTTGCTATTTTCAATTAACTAAAAGTTAGCCTTAATATAACTAAAATCCTGTAAATCTAACAGTTTTAATTTTGCAGTTCTCATTTTACTAGTATTTAGTAAAAAAATCTGCTAATTTTAGCAGTTTTTCCGCAGCATCATTTTAAACTAATTTTTAGTAACTTTTTCTGCTATTTTTACAGATACAGTGTTCACATCTTTAAAAGAATATATAAAATATGATAATATCTGTACTTTCGCTCATGCCTATCAAGGTTAAGTATTTATAGCAAATGAACGTTAAACTGATCGGAGAATAAAATTTTTTTAAATAGGTAGTTTTTATGATAGTTCATCGTTTATGATAGCGTACGTCAGCAAAATTTTTAGGTAGCAATGTAAAGAAGTTACGCTAGGTGTGAAAATGTATAAACGTTGAGTTTTCAACGTTGATAATTATCCACGTTGTAAGTTAACGTGCATACGAAAAGTAATATGTTAGTTTATTAGGATACTTATATTTATAAGCAGTTCATTATGGCAATATGGTCGCGATATTTGTTAATGAAATCTAATTTTTCTCATAAACTAATGAAGATAGATAATTGAAATTTGGCATATAGATTCGTTTTATGACGAGAAGAAAACCAATCAAAGGATTTTTGGCTATACGAATGGGGCATCATATGCCCTTATGATTCGCTCTCCTGAAAACCTGTGAAAAACATGCACATAGCACTACTTGCAGGCAAACCGATGATAGTAAATTTTCATTTGCAGTTAACTTAAATATAGCTAAAATTTTTTAAATTTAACAGATTTTTTTCTTGCTATTTTGATTTTAATAATAATTAGCAAACATATTCTGCTGATTTGAGCATTTTTCTGAGCTTACCCAGCAAAAACAGATATTAACGGATAAGTAAGCGAGTAAGTAGCACACAAAGGGTTTCACTACTTACCAGGCTATTTACTCGCAACATTACTTTTGTTCGCGATGTCCAAAAATTCATGGGTGGTCATTACCGTCTCGCTTACAAAAAAAGTGCGAATAACGAGTTACGCAAAGTGAAAGAATAAGTAGTTACTCACAAAGATAGAATAAGTGGTTACTCAGAAGTTAGGAAATAAGTGGTTACCCTACATTGTAAAATAGTCGGTCATATTGGCAAGAAAAACTTTTTATCTTTTAAAATTTCCTATTTAGTTTAAAACAAACTTATAAATAAAATAAAATATTAATATAAAAAAGACTTAATCAGTACTTATTTAATCAATTTCGAGTAAGCGATTACTTTGCACGAATATATAAGTACTTCTATAACTTATTATCGGTAAGTCATTATTTAGTATTTTAAAGTAATGCAGAAGGTAATGGCATATCATTACTTGGTAATCCGTATGGTAATGACCTGTCATTACCATGTTTTTGCTGGGTACGAATAGTTTATTAACTAATTAGAAATTTATTAATTCTAGTTCAAGGCCAATTTCCAATTACGAATTAACATAATAAGTACTTTTTCCAAAAAAAACTGCTATTTTTCTTCATCAGGATACTCTCTTGACAAATACTTCACAGAGTTTTTGCTTTCGAAAACTTCTACACTTTCAGGAATGAAAATACGATAGTTTCGGGGTTTTTCCAGGTTCCCTTCATCAGTTTTCTTTAGAAAGTGGTGGCATTACTGCAATGCAAATTAAAGCATCGAAATCTTATATTAAATGTAATCTTCTACATAAACAAAATGTGAATGAAGCAAACAATAAAATATATTTTCGAAGTCTTCCGCAAGTATAACCAACAATAGAAATATTCTGAAAGTTTTTTGTTTTATTAACTTTAGCAAACAAATGAAATTTTCTGCCACTTCAATCTACTCGTTGAATGCTAAGAAATTTTAAACAACTTTTTGATTTATTGAGTGGGCGCTGTGGTGTAATTGTTAGCACGTTGGACTATGAATCATAAGGTTGCGGGTCCGATCCCCAGCGTCTGCAACATCAATTTGAAAAAATAATGTGTATGACTTTTCTATACCTCATGCATATCGCAGCGTCCTCCCTCGGTGTTCTCATAGCACTCAACGCCACCGAAGTAAAATAATATAACAGGGCTATGAACAGCTTCAACAAAGTTCGCCAACTCTCCATCAGATGGCGTGCAGGAACTGTTCTAAGATTCAAGATCTCAAGCAATTACAGTGTTGCCATGTTTAAAGCCCTTCATCTTTCACCACCCTTTTATCTCTTCTCTATCGCCTTTCCAAAGCAAGCATCGCGTTAATTAATAGGAAGAATTTCCTACGCACAAAAAAAGGTATAGGTAATATTGCCTAAAACTATAGGGTGAAATCACATATTATCAAAGCATACATATTGTACAGCAATGTTACGATAAAAAAATAGCTTTGTGAAATTAATTAATTAAAAGTTTGTGAAATTAACTAATAAAATTGGTGTATTACCAGTTTTAACATAGGCAACATAAAGGTAATATAACTTTAATATTAGGTATTTTTTAATGCAAAAAGCTCCCAAAATAATCAAATTTTTTGTTTTATTAAATCAAAATTTATTTATAAAAAATTTAAAATATTACATATAAGTTTCACAAATTATTTAATAATGCTAATTAAAGATATTACTGTATCAATATAAGTCGTAACAATAAAGTTTTCTAATATAAAAGTTTGCTATAGGAAAAACTCTTAAGAATCTTAAGAATTTTCCTTTTGGAAAAAAGCCATAGAATCTATGTATTTTTCTACAAGAAAATGCTTTTAGAATTAGAGGAGTTCTTTGGGAAAAAGTTATGAGAATCTGAGGATTATCCTGTAGAATGTCCTCTGAATCTGAGGATTTTTTTATAGGAAAAAGTCCTTAGAATCAGAGAGGTTTTCAATGGGAAAAATCCTCAAAATCTGAGGATTTTTTATAGAAAAAATTCCTTAGAATCTGAGGGTTTTTCTATATGAAAAATTCCTCAGAATAGGAGGTATTTTCTATAAAAATTTGTAAGAATATTGAGGTTTTTCTATCAAAAAATGCCTGAGAGTCTGAGGGTTTTCTATAAGAAAATTCTGAGTTTTTTTATGGTAAATACTCCTCCTTTCTGTAGGAAAATGTCTTCCAAAGCTTAGGGTTTTTTTTTATTGAAAAAGTCCTCTGAATATGGAATTTTTTTCTATACGCAAAAGTCCTCAGAATCTGATAGATTTTTTGTAGGGATCTGATAGATCTTTCGAATCTGCTCTGGGATTTTCTAAAGGAAAAAGTCATCAGAATCAAAGTGTTTTTCTATTGGGAAACCTCTTTAGAATCTGAGGACCTGGGGGCAAAATACCGCACTCGTGACCGAGTTTTATTCGATAGCAATTATTGTTACTTAAAACATTAAAAATATTAAAACTTGGTTAGAGGTGAAGCATTTTTTCCTTTATTACAATATGAGTTGTAACAATAATTATTCGTGTTCTTTTATTTGCACTTTAAAATCGTTATTTTTAACGATTTCGAACGCTAACGGTGCTCTTTTCACCAGTCACAGGACTGGTACTTAGAGACCAGTCCTGTTTTCACCTGTTACGGGACAGGTCACTGGTTTGGTACTTTCAGACCGGTCCTGTTTTACCGGTCACGGGACAGGTGCTCGCATCACAACTGACCCCTGTTTTCCCACAGGGATATTCTGAAAATGGAAGTAAAAAAACAGATTGATCAAAACTGCTTATGGAGTTCAGATGATGAAAATCTTTTTATGGTTAAGATAAAACTAAAGAAATAGGCGAATTATTTATGATTCATAAACTCAAAGCATGAAGTACGTTTTAAGTAGGGTTATATAGTTGCAACAAAAAGTCGACTTTTTGACTTTTTTCAAATTTTGAAAAGTCGACTTTCCGACTTTTTATAGGTAAAAGTCGATTAATCGACTTTTTATATGAAAATTTCTAAATAGCAAAAAATCATATTTTTTAGCTTATTTGGGGGTCAGTTCGCTAGATTCGAAACGTAGAATTGCACCTTGTTGATAATGAGCATAAATTCGACTTTTATGCATATAAAATAAAATTTTTCCTTGTTTTTTATTATCGCACAGTGGTTTTAAACATAAAATGTAGCACAAAACTTATATACATTAAGGCTTATTTAACTACCTAATTTCGTAAAACACTTGGGTGAAGTGAAGGGAACTTTCAATGTAAATTGTTTTTGTAACAAAAACAATTTCTATAGAAATAACGCAACACTTCACCGAAGTGTTTTAGAAAATTACCCCCTTATTCTTATACATTTAAATGCATGGTGTAGCCATATGGCAACATACCAGTTTTTTTTAATAAAAACCCCCACCTGATGCATAAAACTGCATTTTTGGGCTTTGGAGCCCCTTCTATAGACAGTGTTCTTTTAGTTTTTTGAGCATCACCTTGGTATTTTAAGCTGGCAAAATTAAACTTTTAACTGTCCAGTTAAATCAAGTATTTACAATAATTTCTCTGTCTAAAAAAATTGGGGAGCTATATTTTACGCACCTGTGAAAACTTAAAATTAAGTTCAAAAATTTTCTCGCTTTCAACAAATGATGAGCGTAGATTGCATACACCGTCGTAGGTAGACCATTTTTCTAGGGGGGCTATAGCCTTTTAAATTTTTGGTTCCTCTGTTTTCATTATGATCATCAGTGCTGTCGGCAGATACCTATTCTGACAAGTTCTGCTTTAAGCTTTACCCAATAAGCGCAACAAAAATTTAAGTGAAATCAAAGTCAAGGCTTACATTTTGTTTAAATTTCACTTTGATTTTATGACTTACTCCAGTAATACTAATACACTGATAGAAATAAATCTGTGCAAATAACAGATAATATGGATAAAAATGGCCCTGCAGAAAATAACTGCCGAATCTGTTTAGTAAATTTTAGTTAGATAAAACTACCCTTCTCATATTAGCAAAACAATTATCTCAATAGTAGACAAAACACAATGAAAAAACTGTTATTTCTATAAATTTTTTGTTAAAAGTTAAATTTAGTTAAATGCCAATAATATTCTATCCTGCCGAAATTAACGAAAAGTTTTGTTGAAAAATTGTTATTAAGACCTGCTAACTTATCCCAAAATAAACTGAGTTTAGTGCTTAACCATAGTTTTGAATCTCAAATTTATATGAAAATATCTGGGGTTAACGTTTAACCATGGTTACATTGGAAAAACGTTACTTGCCCTAAGTATAATTCAAAAAGTCTAAATTCATTGAAATCGACCGACAATTTAAGAAGCCAAGGGTTCCGAAAGCTTGTTATCACTCGAGGTGGTCTACTTTGCACGCTGGTGCTAAATAAATGCCCTATTAATAAAACAGGTTGACAAAAAGCCTTATTCCTACTCTACTATATTCTATTAGTTTAGAAGTTGTGTATGTATTACCACTTCTCTCAGTTTAAAACCACTGTGTGTCGTAGACATTTTAGAGCTTTTTATGTCATATTTCACTGTTTTGTTTTCCAATAGATTAGCAACACTTGCTTAATTTTTTCTATTGTGTTATATCAGCGAAAACAAAATTTACTTCTTAGCCATATGGTAATAAGTAAAAAAGTCGAAAAGTCGAAAGCAAAAGTCGACTTTTCGACTTTTGCATCACAACAAAGTCGACTTTCAAAAAGTCAAAAATTTTCGCAAAAAGTCGATTAATCGATTAGTCGAAAGTCGACTTATAGAACCCTAGTTTTAAGTGGCCGTGACCCTTATTATAACCTTTAATCTGAAGATATAGTGTGTAAATCCGTACAGAATCCATATTGCCACATGTAATGCATCCTACATATTTGTACTTCCAATAATTTTACATCGAATTCTTTTATACCACCATCTGCAAGAGTTAATAAGTTAAATGTATTTTTGGTGTTAATAATTATACACAATACCTCATTAACCAGTTTTGTTAATTTTTTCCAGAAAAAATATTTTTATAAAAAAACGAGTAAAAAGTTAAAATCGGGCATGCCGACTATATAATACCCTACACCAGCCTTATTAAAAGCCAACTAATGTTTGGATCCGGAATTAGAATGGGAATTGTGTCAACATTTTCTATAAAATGATAAAAGAAGAGAAAATCGAAAATATAGCCCATATGGGCGATAGGACCAAATATGGACCGATCCTATCTAGAATCAATAGGCTTTGTCCTTGGGACCATGTGAGTCAGCGAACCAAATTTCATTGAAATATCTTCCTATTTGCTACCTGCAGCGTGTAACAAAGCCAATTTTGGGGGAACCCTTATATGGGCACTAGGTCTAAACATGGACCGATTTTAACCAAAATCAGTAGGGGTCGTCCTTGGGCCGACATAGGTCTGTGTACCAAATTTCATTGAAATATCTTCCTATTTGCTACCTGCAGCGTGTAACAAAGCCAATTTTAGGGGCACCCTTATATGGGCACTAGGTCTAAACATGGACCGATTTTAACCAAAATCAATAGGGGTCGTCCTTGGGCTAGTTAGTCGGTGTACTAAATTTCATCAAAATATCTTAATATTTGCGACCTGTAGAGTGCGCACAAGAATGCATGGACAGACAAACGGACAGACAGACATCGAAATAAAAAGCCATTCTGAGCTGATCGGTATACTATGAGGTGGGTGTAGGTTCAATATTTTTTGGTGTTACAAACATCAGCACAAACTTATTGTACCCTCTTCACGTAGTGGTATACGGTATAATAAACGTTTGGAAATAAAATAATTTTGGTTGTGAAGTCTCGAATTTTGAAACAACATTTCGAAGGGTTACCTACCATAAATACTTGAATTTACGTTGCCAATGGATAAAAAAATAACCTTGTGGAATAGGCAATAACTATTTTCATTAATAACAATCTAAAATGGCAGCCAATTTATGCCGGACAAGGCAATATAACCTGTGACATTTTTTTGTGTGTAAGTGTTGCTATTCTTCCAAAAAAAAAAAACGAAAGAAAAATTTGGATATAGTTTCTATTAAAAAATATTTGCATGATATCAAAAAGAATTAACTGTAAAAACAGTAGTTTTTAGAAATTTTGTAAGCTGTTTCAAAATTTTTTTAGTTAAGTCATTTTTCCTGCATTTATTTGTTGTTTTCTAGCAGTTAAATAAAATGTTTAGTTATTTTAAAGGTAAAATACCTTTGTCGCCTTTTTAGCTGCGTATTTATTTTTAATGTGGTTTTCAGTATATTTTACTCGTACGGACAAATTTTTTTTTTTTGTATATATATTTTAAAACATTTCAATTAATCTTGGTGATGATGATGAATCTTTTCTTTGGGTATATTTTCTAACAAGTCTTTGAGCATTTAAAATTGATACAGCTTTTCTTTGGGTATATTTTCTACCAACTTTTTGAGTATTTAAATTTTAAGTTTCTCTAAAACTAGGTAATAGTAATTTATATTTCATTTCAGTTGTGATCAAATAATTATGGCAAATGCAGGTTACACATGTATAAGACGGACATTTTGTTGGCTCAACGTTATTTTATGGGTAAGTATAAAAGTTTCAATGTAGGTACATATTTATGCATATTCGCATACCCTTTATAACTATATATTATGACCCTAGTGTATTTAAAAAGTACCTAATAAGTATATCAATGTCTGTAAAGTTTTTGTTTTGTTTTCAAATCAAACTGTTGCATACATAAATATGAATATTTTAAACAAAGTAATCTCAGAATCATTGTCTACTACGGAAATTGTATTGTATGAAGTTTTTCAACATTTTATACAATATATTACATATAAAAGAGGATATACCAAAAGGGGAAGAAAGTTGAATGGCAATAAATTTTTGTTTTAAATGCGAAAAATCTTCAAAATATTTTTTCTTAAAAAAAAAATAAATTTTTTAAATCTGGTTTTTACATTCAGTGTGTTCGTTTACTCGAAATTCTTACTAGATGTTATAAAACACAAACATATCTTTTTATGATATAGCCTCAAATACAATTTGATCCAAAAAATGGTGGATCGTGCTGTATTAATTTAGATCCACCTTGGATCTAATATGTTCAAAAACGATCCGAAAAATGGGTTTATCTAATTACAGCTGTATCATGCCTATCAACGTTAAGTATTTTAAGCAAATATATGTTAAACCGATTGTAGTATAAAAAAATTTTAAACAGGTTATGTTTATAATTGTTCCGTTATAATCGAACGTACGTCAGCAAAAGTTTTTAGGAAGTAATGCGAATAAGTTACGTGAGATGTGAAAATGTATAAACGTGGAGTTTTCAACGTTGATAATTATCCGTGTTGAAAGTTAACGTGCATACGAAAAGTAATTTGTTAGTTTTCCTCTTAAACGCATTTTTATGTACTTTGAGTTTTTTTACGAGTTAACGGATACTGTTAAGTCGAAAACACAGGTTATATAAAATTCGATTTAATACAATAAAGTTACATTTTATACGATACCATTAGATAAAAATAATTCATTCAAATTTCGCTCAGATTCCATTTAATGGTCCCTTCTATTAAAATTAGTTTTAGGTTGTAATTATGTCACGTCGAATTTTATATGATTGGATAAACCCATTTTTTGGATCGTATTTCATCGTGTTAGATCCAAGGTGAATCTAAATTATTACAGTACGATCCACCATTTTGCAGCATCAATCAGCATGATTGTATGTTGTATTTCATTAATTTTTTTTTAATCGTAGTAAGTAAACTAACAAGCTTATTATAAATCAAATATTTTCCAAATTCCAGTTTCCAGTTCCTTATTCAAAACATTTTTTATATCGGTTTTTGTTGGCAAAACGCACAAAACACAAATAGAGAAAGAGAACATCTTTGCCACTTTTTTTTTAATAATCTGCAAAAGAATTGTGCGACGTGATAAAAGACTCTAATGGGCATTAAGTGAAAGCTTGGACATTGAACTTATAAACAAGAAAAATACATACATAGTAGTAAACATGTAATTTACTGTGTACAATAGTTAATTTTAAACAGTGGTATTATAGCACAATGAATATAATGAAAAATTAACTACCTGTAATTTAAATACGCAGCGAATGAGTCCGAAAAGACTCAGAAAAGAGCCTTGAAACCTGCTTTAATATTACAATAATAATGTTATTCCTTGCAGGTGAAGGCTCTTTCTGAATCATAAAAGACTTAGCCATACGTAACGTAACGTGACGAATCAGCTGATTGAATCTAAAATAATGAATAAAAAAGAAATAGACTTTCAGCTATGCTCTCTTGACTCATTAGATTTTCCATAAGGAGACTCGTCACGTTACGTTCACGTATAGCTAATTCTACCTTTATTTGTGAACCTGGGAAGGGGAATTTAATAAGGGGGAATTTTCCCCTCTTAGGCAAATAAGACATATTCTAGTTTAAAAACGGGATAAGAAATCAAGTTGGGATCAGGCTATATAAAGTGAAACATCCATCCAAGCGCGTAATGCTCGGTCAGGATAATTATGAGCGTTACATTTTGGTGTTATATATTTTTTAATCAATTCCTTCAGCTTATTAAACATGATTGACTGGATATAACTTCGAAATTTATCCATGGATTTTCTTGAAATATTAATTTTTCCTCATTACCATATAGGCTCAGACCTCAAAATATAGGCTTATTCATTATTTGGGCATTAAGCGACGAATATGCATACCATGAATTCAAGTTAAAGGATATGAAAGCAGAAAACTATTTACCTTTGTATAAAAGTAATGGTAAAGAAAATATTGCTTAATTTTGTAACGAATATTGAAAATAATTTCATTACAATTACTTGAATGTAATGAAGATGAAAAATATTTCATTACAACTACTTGAATGTAATGGAAATGAAAAAGTATTTCATTACAATTACGTATATATAATAGTAATAAAAATAAGTAATGATCATTACAAAAAAAAAATTAATTACTCCCAACACTGATTAGGCATCTTGGGAGTAATTAAAATATTTTTACTCAGGAAATTTTTATTTTCTAGAATAATTTAAAGTTATAATTTAAATTTACAGAATTTTTTATAAAATGTTTATATTTCATTTTTGTCACTCGCTGTATGACAATAATCTTTGCCGTCTTTTTTCCGACTTTGTATATTAATTTCCCTTACTCTACGTGCAACAACATATAAATTGCAGCTTATTTGAAATGTTATAATTGCAAACAATTAACTTTAAATACCTTAAAATTTCCATATCAATTATTTTTTTATTGAAATTTTTCCAACAAAGCTTTGTAGTTGTGCTTTTCTGGGAGCTGGTGTATGGTTGCGTCTCTCTTATGAAGGTTATGCCACATTACTGCCAGATCATGCAGCATTAAGTGCTGACTCCGTATTTTTATGTATTGGTGTTATTGGATTTGTAACGTCTTTTCTGGGATGCTGTGGTGCTTGGGTACAATCAAGATGTCTTTTAGTTTTAGTAAGTTGAGTGCAACTGTATAATTAATAATATTTTATTTTATTAATTTAATTTTTATCTTTCAGTACTTTATGTTAATAATAACATTGTTCCTAAGTGAATTCCTAATTGGTTCGATTGCCTTTATATTCCGTGGTGGTTTAACCCGTACTTTGGCAAATGAGCTACGATTTGGTATCGAACAACATTATAATGCCTCAGATCGGGGTTCAATAATAGCTCCATCAGTTGCTACAATATGGGATAATGTACAAAATTCGGTAAGTGTAGCAGTTTTAAGTAGAGAGACAGGATGCAATAAATATAAATTTTAACGGTGGTTTAACTTGAACTTAATTATTAAACAAAAGAAAATGTCAAAAAATTGTATATAAAACAACAACAAATTGTTAGGTTAACTATTATTTAACGCATAAACCAGCAGTATGAGACCGACCGTAAATAAATTTTATAAAAAAAATCACAGTCCGACATTAATTTACACCCATGACCAAATCCAATATATTCTGAAAGAAGAGATCTAAATGAAATACCCGTGTCTTTCAAATTATTTTCACATAGCATTTAATCATTCTTAAAAATATGAATTCATAAAAATAAACTTTTAATGTGTGTCTCACACTTTGGGCTTAACTTTAACTTAACTATTAAATAAAAGAAAATGTCAAAAAATTGGTTACAAAACACCGACTCTAAAACCTACAGTTGGTTTGTTCCACGTACGTTACCGCGACTACCCGCGGTAACCCAATCTTGCCAAAAGGCGTTTCTATTGTTGAAAATCGGGTAAATGAGAGCGTTGATGAGAGAATAATTTGTTTCCCCTTTTACCAGAAGTTGCCCGCACTTTTTGTTCGGGTAAAATGGTAAAACTGTCAAATCTCTAGCTGTTTATAAATCAGCTGTTTTAAATTTGTTAAAATAATTAAAACATTAACAAAACTTGTAAACATTTATTAACAGCGTTATCATATACCAAGTTCTAATATTTTTTTCTTTATTCCCTTCGGTATTTTATTCTTAAAAATAGATTTTGTTTATATGAATAAATTTGACGTTAATTTTTGGGCATGAAATGTGGTTTTGTATGTTCCCGGTCTTGTGAGCATTTTTACCATTTTTTGAGATAATTATTTTTTTACTCTCATTTTACCAGGCTTTACCCAAAATTACGTTGAACAAACTTAGTTGAGACTAGGGATGCCAAACGGGAAATCCCGAATCCCGAAATCCCGGGATTTTCGGGATTGGCAATATCCCAAATCCCGGGATTATTTCTCAAAAATCCCGGGATTTTCTTATTTTTTAATATTAATATAAACTAGAGATGAGCGATATTTTCATACCGGTGATTTAATCACAGTTATTGATAAATCACTGGTAACGGCAGTGATCAAATATTTCAAGTCGCAGTTTCTCGGAATGTCGTTCTTTTAATATTTTTGTACTATTCTTTCTTGCAAACTTCATTGTGCACAGTAATACATGTTTTTATCAATAACAGTGAATTGCTTTCACACTCTTCTGAATAAAATGTCTCCTTCTATCATGTCTTTGTTACCGGTCGCAACTATTCTTCTTTTAAGGCCCAGTTTTTAGGAAGTGGATTATCTTTAAACTTAGTGTAACGCAGTTTTTTACTGGAATACTGCTTTTAAAATGTGGTTTATTTTGTTTTATTTCAATAAAGAAATAAATTATACTCGAGAAAAAGATTTTCCTGCAAATTTTTGTTAATAAACTTTGAAATGGCTGACAAAATTCGTTTTCGGTTTAACTAAGCCAAGTTTAACTGACATCTTAAAAACTCGCCATAAATATTATTTCGTTTATTATCAGAAAATCGCAGTCTTTTCCATAGAAAAACCGTGATCACGATCACAGTTTAAAAGAACAATGATTTGCAAATCGCATTCACTGAGAACAATGTTACTGAAAAATCGCCGCATCGCCCATCTCTATTACAAACCCGTGATCACGGTCACTGTTTAAAAGAACGGTGATTTGAAAATCACGATCACTGGTAGCAGCGTTATTCAAAAATCACCGGATCGCTCATCTCTAATATAAACGGAAATAAACAAAGTGAGCAATTTTACATTACCTATGTTTTTTCTTGAATTTTCTCATATTGACAAGAAATTGATGACAATATATTGGTAAAATTATAAATTAAGTAGATTATTCGAGTAAACTATGCAAAGACTTTGCAGAAAAATTTGAAATTTTGGTAAACATTATTAAGTTTTTGAGGAATACATGCGAAAAATCAAGTTTGTTTGTTATTTTACCGATTTATACTTCCAAGCGAAATTTGATTTCTGAAACCTAATTTTGACTGGGACTGTAAGTTTGAATTCTTCCATGAAAACATTTGATAACGATAACCAAATAACTTTGTTGCTGTAATTACACGATTTAGTGGGCAAGGCTATCGCAACGAATATGTTTTAAAATCTGCTTACAAAATACTGGGCGCAAGTGTGCTTAATGACAGACCTTCATATATTATCCCAGCCAGAAAAATACAAATGGGAAAGCGATGGCAAGGTATTTTAACAGGTGGTACAAGTACTGACAAAAATTGCTTTCCCATTTCCAATATGATAACGTCAATAGACAAAAGAACCGGCAGTTCAAAAAGCGCCGCGGTTACAAAGTGGTATGCAGGTACTTGATTTTTTGTACCACTGTCAGTTTCTGACTGAGATGTTTCAATATTCATAAAGTGTACCACATTATTAATTAACAACTATTAAATAATTATAAAACGCTTTATTCTATAAAAAAATTAGTTACATAACATAAAAATTTTTACAAATAAAGGAAAATTTAAATCCCGAAATCCCGTAAAATCCCGGGATCCCGAAAAATCCCGTAGTTCTGAATCCCGAATCCCGGGATTTTCAAATATCAATCCCGATTGGCATCCCTAGTTTATATAGCTACTTTAAAAAAATATATATTAAAAATGATCGCAAAATATTTGAAGCCAAAAATTATAAATTTTCCAAAAACATCAACTTTTAAGAAGTCGTAGGGGGAAGTATAATATGTATTCAAAAATTTATTTGCATTATAAATACATTTGTGAAAAAAAATTATTTTTGAATTACGAATGTAAAGTAGACTCTTGCAGCTTTATGGCGTTTTTTTTTTAATTTTTGAAATAGTCAAGTGCTCTAGCAGATATTAAGGTTGTTCACAAGGGGTTTGCTATTTGTTGTATCGTTGTACCGTCCTAACAAAAAACAGAGTTGTTAAAATTTAAATTAAAAAAATACAACATTTGAGAATAGAACGATACAACATTTTTACGTATTTTAAGTGTCCTATGTTTGAGTGTGCTAACAGAAAGAAACCCCAACAGAAAATCGTTGTTAAAGTGAAATAAAAATTTTAACAACTCTGTTTTTTGAGAGGACGATACAGTGATACAACAGATAGCACAGCCCTTGTGAATAACCTAATTGTATTTATTGCCCTTCGGAAACGTAATGCGTTTGGCATTTTTGGTATTTTTAAAAAATGCAAAATATGCAAATTATAAACAAAAACAAATCAAGAAATTTATCTAGAAAAACTGGGAGACACGGCTACTTTAGTTTTAGTTCTTCTTTCAAAATATATTGGACAGGTGTTTTAATATGCTGGTTAAAGTAGTTAAAGTTTTGAATTTTTTTTATATTTTTTAGTTTGAATGTTGTGGCGTTTCATCATATGAAGATTGGTATGATATTCAGTCATGGAGTGGCAAACGTTGGGTGCCAGAATCCTGTTGTAGACCTATGTATGAAAATCGTGGTATCCTAACCGAGGGTTCCGGTGATAGTTTATTAATCCGTGTAGATTGTGGAAGGTTAGAAACTTGTTACTTTTGGTAGATTATACTATTATCAAATAATATTTATTTTTCTCTTTAAGATCTGAAAATCCCTCCTTATTGTGGGATAAAGGCTGTGTTCATTCGTTGCAAAACTGGCTAACGGACAAATTAAATGTCATTGGAGCTGTTGGTCTGGGCATAGCTTTTGCTCAACTTTTTGGTCTAATAACCTCCATGTTATTATTCTGTACTGTAAAGCATAAACGTGAATCAGACACTTATAAATCATATTCACCCTCAATTGATCCTCAAACACGACCGAGTAGTTGGGAAGATTGAACTCAATTCTAGGAATAGAATTTGAATTCTTCTAAATCTAAACACTTCTAAAGAACAAGTTAAAATTAGTAACCAATTCAAGAAAAACAGTAAGTGTGCCTTTTTTAATTTAAAAAAGTCAGTCATTACAGTATGTGCCAAAAACTAATTTATAGTCTTCTATAGTCTTATACATTTAAAAAAATATTATTGATAGTTTTGTTAGGTTAAATAATCGCTATTGGGACCCAGTTATGTTTTAGGGTCTTCTAGTATTAGGCTATATTAATATAAGTAATATGTATTAGAACTAATATTATCCAATGTAAACCTACAGAATAAACTTCTTTAGTCGGATTTAATTATATTTAATGAACTTTAAGAAGTTCAAAACCAAAAATTTCCATGACGGTATTCACAGTTCATGCTATTTTAGTAGTAAATTAGCATTTATCATAAATTTGGCAACTTTCTATGGGTAGCACATTAGCACTTAAACTGTGAATTCCTTTCATATTCCAACACAAAACTTTTGTAGCAATCATAGAAAAAAGTCTGTAAAAATTTTGGTTAAAACTACTAAAAATTTGTTTAAAATTATCTTCCAAAATAATCTGCTGAAATTATGAGTTTATTTTTGCTAAACATTAGTATGATAAGAACAGCAAAAGTAAAACTGTTAAGGCACGATTACTGAATACTAATATTTGGCAGAGTTTATTTATTTTTTCCTGCAGATTTTAGCAGGGCAATTTGATATTTTCAGCTAACTAAAATTTAACTTAAATATAACTAAAATTTTGCAAATTTAACAGTTTTATTTTTACTGTACTTATCTTAGTGGTATTTAACAAAAAAAAAAAAAATCTGCTAATTTCAGCTGTTTTTCTGCAAGGTCATTTTTAACTAATTTTTAGTAGCTTTTCTTGCTATTTTTACAGGTTTATTTCTATGAGTGTATCTATAAATTATAAGGGCGATTTATATCGGATCTCGTAAACTATAGATGGGTCAAAATTATTATCTTTACATTTTCATTAACATTACGTTATGTAATGGTAATGAATAATGGGTGTTTTATCTTCATTACTTTACAAAAATTAATTATAATGAAATTAGATTTTTATTTCCATTACACTTGATAATACAGTGAAAAATAAATTTCGTTCAATATTTTTCGTTGTAATGAAAAAAAAATGACTTTTTCAATACTTTATTAAAAACGAAATACGTTTGATTTTTTGTATAGTCATGCCTTTATTTACAAAGCTTTTAATTTTCATATAAAATATTGTGGTTTATTGTGGCTTCAGACCTCTAAATTTAAGTTTATTTGAGGATTAAGCTGGGTATAAATTCACATCAAAGGACACGAATAAAGAATAATATTTAGCTTATAAAAGTAATGGTAGGGGAAATCTATGTCTGATTTTGTAATGGAACTGAAAATAAATTTCATTATAATTACTTAAATGTATTGGAAATGCAAATGTATTTCATTACAAATAACAAAAACAAAAGAAACAAACCTTTTATTACAGTTACGTTTGTTCAATAGTAATAAAAGCATGTAATGATAATTTCAAAGTAATTAATTACTCCCACCTCTTTCGTATACACAACGCGTAAGTAGGTACATTCGATTACTTTTCTCAGTCAAGTTACTCAGTACAAATTCTTACTGGAAAAAATTTGTCCAGTAAAAATTTGCAAGAAAAAGAAGAAGACTTAGAAACTCTCATCATAGAACTGTCACTTTATTCTCTCTTTTTTCTTTCTGTTTACTGAGTATTTGTGTTAACGAATGCCATCCAGTAAAAATTTGTACAAACTTTTAATCGAATGGACCTATTGTTTAAATATAAAAAACAGTTTTCATGAAGATTCAAAAAAGTTTGTCGGTAGAATCAACTGAGAATTATAGTAAAAAACTGCACATGCAGTCAAAATAGCAACAAAGCTATTTACTTTTAAAATAACTAAAGCCCAAATTAGTTTGGAAATATCGTAGAAAAAGTAACGTATCATTCTCATAATGAATAAAGAGAGTATAAAAAATAAAAATATTGTATTTTTTTTATCTTTTTCTTGTGCATAGAATTAAATGTCAAGTAATAAAATAGAAAATTTCTATTTTCAACAGAACTTTTTTACGATTTTACTTGACAACAGTTTCAATGCATAGAAAAAAGATAAAAATATATTTCTATATTATTTTAACACATTGAATTGATTACAGATACGTTTTTTTACTTTACGATTAGACTAATGAAGCCTTAAATATTTATTTATTTTTAAAGCACCGTAAGTTCTTTCGATTTCACGTGAAAAAAAAAATGATTTTTCAAGATAATGAGTTTCACGTGAAAATTGTGTGGAGTTTGTTTTCACGCGAATTTAATGTACAAGACTATTATTTTTCTTGGGAAAAGTGACATTTTGTGTTTATTGTGATTGTGTCTCTGTTATAAAACTAATTAATTAATTTTTAATTTTATAGATTAAATTACAATTCGAGGCCTTTAAGGTTCGAGTGAAAAACAACTTACGGTGCTTAACTGTTAAAAAACTACTAACAAATGCAGTAAAAATAACTTCCAAAGTCGAAAGATTACTGAAAATTTTGAACTACAAAATTTTTAAAACGACTTACAAAATTTTTAAAGACTACTGTTTTTTTTACAGTTAATTTTTTCAGTAATAATATCTTATTCATACTATACCTAAAATTAAATAATTTAAATTTTTTTTTTCAGAAGTTCATATTTTATTTTAGAAATCATCAATTGAATTTCAAATTTATTAATTGAATTTTAGAAACCATCAATTGTATTCAAATTTTATCAATTGTGTTTCAGAAAATATTAATTGAATTTCAAATTTATCAACTGTTTTTCAGAAATTAGCAATTGTATTTCAGAAATAGTAAATTGTTTTTTTTTAAAAAAAGCAAATTTTACACGTTTGCATCCGGTTAATTTTTGATAATTTTCTTAAGAAACTTTAAATATAAATTAAAATAATCATAATATTTTTCCTCTTTTTCTATATACTTGGGTGAGTTGTTGTAAAATATTGCATTTATCTCATCAAAAATTAGGTGTCAAATAAATGTTTCCCTACTTATCAGGTCGAAAGCCCTGGCAATAACCAATCTGAATTTCTTAGAAAATCCAAAAGTATTTAATGGGACGATAGAACGATAGACCTTTTGGAATTCAAAAATGGTTTGATTGGATAGTTTCCCTATTAAACAATAGGTTTTTGAAGACTATTGATTCTGCGAATTTGGCCTAATTTCTTCATTTTTGGCAAAAAATTAATTTTCTACAGTATCTACATAGTAAATTCTGTCCTTTAGTTTGAAGGCATTAATTTTTCTTCCATGTAGCGTCATTTTTATTTGGCCGCCCAAAATTGTAATGAAAATGTCAACAGTTTTCATTGTATTTATTGGCTCTTTTTATGGGGTAATGTTATTAGCGTTATTAAATAAGTCATATAAACCAGTTTTATGTAGAAAATTATTCACTGTCATTTTTTTAGATAATATGCATAAAACTCACGCGCTTTAATCCGATTATCGGCCTTACGACGTTTGCCCAAAAAACATAGAAACTTGTAGCTGTTTACTTCAGGATATAGGGCTGCCCAGTAAAAATGGGTTTCATCTGATGTTTTAAGTTGATGATACATCAAAGAAAAATAAATGCCACAAAAATTAACAACCGATTTTATTAGCGATCTTAGACCGAGTTTTTCGAATGTAGTTTATCTTCAAAATTAGTTTAACGTAGTTTGTAACTGGAATACTGGCGTTTGAAAATGTTTTTATTTTGTTTTATTTTAATAAAGACCGAAATTCTAAACGAAAAAAAGTTGTTCCGGCAAAGTTTTGTTATTAAGCTTGGAAATAGGCTGAAAAAATTCATTTTCGGTTTAACTAAACCAAGTTTAACTGACATTCCATAAACTCGGCCTTAGAAATTTAACGCATTTTTTGCCAAAAGTGTAGAATTGTGCGCAAGTCCACAAATTCCGTAGTCATCAAAAAACATTATTTATTAGAAAAACCAACGCAATCAAAACATTTTTCAATGATAAAAACCAGCCCCAAATACGTCTTACTACCTGAACAATTGTCTTTTTATTCCTTTAATAAATATTTAACATTTGAAATTATATGTAAAAAGAATATTAAATATAATACTTATACTAAACATTTATAGCTCCTATTCGGAGCATAGGGTGGAAACAAAATCAGTCCATCGTTGCCTATATTGCGCCAATAGTTTGATCTGCTGCCATGTTCCCCTAGATCGATGTTCAGCATGAATAGATCTTATCCACGTTGTAAAGGGTCTTCTTAAAATTCAATGATTTTTAACATTTGGTTAAACGATATTAAGAATCCGATTAAGTATTGAAGATTGTTTTTCTGTAACATAAATACTGCCTGTTAAATCATATAAAATTAGTGATGATTAACATTCCTTAACCCTCTGAGCTACATTATTTCTACAAATGACAAAATTTACTAGTAATGTCAATATAATATTTTCCATTTTGTTTTTAAAAATTCTAAAACTAACATTTAAAAATAAAAGACGAATATTTTAAAAAGTAATTTCTAGTTAAGCTCAAAGGGTTTTTTTATATTTAAATAACGAATATATTTGTATGAATTAAATATTATTAATTTAAGCAAAAAAAATATTTATATACTATATATATAAAATACATAAAATATTTACTAAATATTTAGAGCGTCTATTTTATCTATAAAAATAACCAAAGTTAAAAGTTAACCACAGAAATTTTTACATAAATTTGACATTTTTAACTATGTTTAAGCACTAAACTTTGGTTATTTTGAGATAATTTCGCAGGTCTTATAATAGTCTTCCAAAATTTAAAACCATACATATTTTAACTTTAAATAAAAACAAACAATTTAGAAAATTTTATATTTATAAAAATAACGAATAATTTATTTATTTAATAAACACTTAAAATAATACAAAATGTGTTTTACGAAATGGCAAACAAATAAAATGTTTGCAATTATTAATGAATAATAAAATCAACATGTAATAAAACAAAAAGAAAACTTGTTTTTGAATCATTATCACAGTCCCACTATTTTACCACCAATTACATCCAATTGAGCAGTAATGCCTTTTGAAATGGAACGGGCTATTTCTTTGGGTTTCTAAAATATAAAAATATTAAAAAAATGTTTAAGGTAAGTTGTATGGAATTCTTAAAAAATCACTTACCGTTATTAAAGTATTTAAAAGATTTGAAAAGGCTTCATAACCATTGACAATACTGCGTGATATGCCATCAAACATATCACCATTGTTGCCATACTTTTCATGTTCACTTATAGTATCCAAAATGGGAAGAGGCTAAATGAATTTAAAAAATAAAACAAATATTAAAATGGAGTTAATATGAATTTATTTTAGTTTATAAAACAACAATAATTTTTTACGGTTCCATAAAGTTAGCTTTTTCATTTTTTAAGAGTTTTTCTGAGAAAATTTAATAAAACATTTAAAGGGTTGTTGGTTTTACTTTATAACTTTTGGTTATCTTTCCATACCTGAGTTTTATCCGCTATTTTCTTTTGACTGTTATCATAAAGACTTAATACTTTTGAAGGTACAGCCTCAGATTCAAGATTAACAGATTCCCGAGTTTTTTCGCCTTCTTTGAATAGTGAAATCTAAAAATAAGATAATATTTTCATAATTTAATCAACAAACAAAAGCAGATATACAGGCATGTCACAGACTTCAATTTCACTTGAAAGTGAAATTGAAAACGCAAATTGCTTCTCCAGAAGTAAATGGTATTTTTGCATATTTAGACCAAATATTACAGATAAACATAATTAATTATAAGTTAAGAATGCTGTTTTTAATAATTTCACTTAAAAAGGTTTTTGTTAGTGAGCATATTTAAAGTTTTAACCCATATTTCGCATACAATTAATATGATTTCGATGTACAATTTCGTAATGTTTTACTTTTGCTTCTGTAGGTTTTTTGCGTTTTCGTAAATTGTAAAATGTTAAAAAAACCTTTTTGTGGTAAATTCGTGTTCCAACTGCTAAATTTTGATATCAAAATTTAAAATTTTAATTTTTCAAAAAAATTACGTTTTGCTAATCAGCAAGAAAATTGTGGAATTTACCAACAAAAAGCGTTTTATATGTAAATTTTTTTAAGTGAAATAGTTAACGACACTTTAGGGAATACATATCAAGTACTATTGAAAAGCTTTTATGAGTTTAAGCTGCTCTTAATACCAATTCCACTTTAGTTTTTGAAAGTGGAATGAAAACGATTTTTTTTTTTTCGTTTTACGATTTCTGAAGAAACTTTTAACGTTTTAAGTACCACTATAAAGCCTGTAGCATACTCGATACTAACCAGAACATTTTATTTTTAATACAAAATTATATGTAGCACCCTAAACTGTAAATTCAGAAGGAAAAAAGTTGTTTGCGATCGCTTTAGGAAAAAAATTGCGGATCGTTTAAGACAAGGCAGGAAAAATATTGGTGGATTTTAGATGGCATGCGTAATAATTAAAATAACAAAAACTTTCGTATTCATGGACTAGTTTTAATGAAAATTTTCAGTAAACTAATAAAGTTTTCTTCACAAAGTAAATGATAAATTTCTTTAATTTGATGAAAAAGTTCTATATAAGATGAATTTAGTTTTCATTAAGTGTATTAAACGTTTAATAAATAAAATAAAATTTTTGACATTCTATGAAAAATTCCAATAATCTATGAAATGGAATTCCATTATTCAATGGACGAATTCCAGTAAAAATTCATTGGTTTTGTGCAAAAATTCATTAACCCATTTTTCGACGCTACCCGTCGACAGATTTTGAAGAAAAAAACTTATATCAAAGCTCTTCTGGGCCTTATTAAGAAAATTCTTAATTTTTAAGTCAATGGATTTTCAAATTTTCCGGAAAATTAGTGGTGATTATAACCACCATTAGCGAACTATTTATACACGACTGATATTTTTGAAGTGTAAATAAAAAGCGTTTTTATACTGAGTATATCATAAAAGAAACAAGACTCATAAAATTTGATACAAAAAATAAATTAAATAAATAAAAAAAATTATTAGCCAGTTACGAACAGTAAAAGTGCTGGTGATTATAATCACCGGTAGGCGAAAAATGGGTTAATATCATGCAGATAATTCTTTCAATGCACAGCAAAATAAGGCCCCGTTTACCGAAGAAACATTTTTACGGACTCTGCGTCACGTACGGAATAAATCCGGTTTTAACGGAACGTTAACGGTCTGTAATGTACGCATCCGTCAAAACTTGTCCGTATACGGAGCTTTAACGGACCGTATAACACAGTACAACACGAAAAAAAATTACGGTGTTCTGGCAATGGATTCTGGTAGAGACGACCAAAAAAAAATACACGTGTGTCGGCGTTTTGAAAGATCATATCGGAATTTTTTTTTAGGGGGGTTTAAAATTTCCCCCCTTTTTCAAATGTTTATTGTGAATCGGCATAGGAAACCATGTGAATCTTCCATTTTAGGTATAGGATGTGTTCAGCGAAGTTATGTAAAACACTACGAGGAACATTTTAACCCTCTAACTGTTCAATTAAAGGGACTATTTTGGCCCCTTTTCAAAAAGGGACAAAAAAGACCCGTGTATTGAAGATGCTCCTCGTAGTGTTTTACATAAGGTCGCTGAACACCAGTGTTGCCAAAACTTATTTAGGAAAAAATGCTAGATTTTTTGCATAAAAATGCTAAAAAATGCTAAAAACTAAAAAAATATGCTAGAAAAAATATGCTAAAAAAATTTTATAAAAAATGTTTCAATTTGTTAAAAAAAAACTATTTTAGTGACTTTTTAAAATTAGACTGAAAATAAGTCATCTCTAATTATGAATTCAGTTCATTTTATTAACTAAAAGTATATAAAAGAAAAATTAAAAACAACTCAAAAGTTAATTCTTGTAAAAAAGTTCAAAATTCCTTTAACCCTTAAATATATGATTTCTAAAGGCGTGTACATTTGAAGAAAAATACCAAAAAAAATTATATTAAAAAAAAAGGTGATTTTTATTGAGAAATATGGTTTTTTTTTTGACAAATTTCTAAATTGTGATTATTTTAACGTGTATCCAAAAAAAAAAAAAAAACAAAAAAAAAATTCTATAAACTGTAATTTATACATTTATTGTCGCCAAACTGAATTTTATTGCGAGAATACCACTTTAAATATTTAAAAAAATATTTTTGAATATTACACTTTTTGTGAAAAAAGCGTGTTTTAGATTTTTTACAAATATACAGAGCAAAACCATGATTTTTACTCTGTTTAAAAATTCTGCGCTAAAATATAGGAACACTATGTACAGAAGGGGCCTCTAATGCCCAAAAATGCATTTTTATGCATCAAGTGGATTTTTTTATTGAAAAACCGGTATGTTGCCAAATGGCTACACCATGCATTTAAGGGTTAAAATAAATTTATTATTATTTGATTTCCCAAATGTGTTACTGAAAATATGTTATCTCAAAAATTAAAGGCGGATAAACAAAAGTACCTCAAAATGTTTTATTTCTAAAATAGGTGGTAATGTGGAATACTTTGGCGTGTAATATGAATTTCCTATTCAGCCTTAATGTGTCTACTCAAAATTAATTTAATGGTTTTTATTGCACGCTCTGTTTACCGTTTTCAAATTTCTGCATCTTTGGACTTACCTGCATGAAATTCTTTAAAAAAATTATTTTCGCGATCAGGGTTAATACTTTTTGTGGTGTTGCTTGACGTTGTAAGATTTTTGGTATGATTAAATGAAAAGTGTACAGCTGTTACAGTAAAAATAATCAAAATTCACTGAAATTCTTAAAAGATAGGAATTTATCACAAACGCTATCCACATTACCCTCTATGGCCCCAACCTAAAAAAAATCAATAAAAATTGCAAAGATTAAAAACGAACCTTATCAACATTTTGCAAATCTATTAATTCTATTTTAAACTCTATTCTTTAAATTATTATTATTATTTTTTACAAAAATTGGAGTATTTTTGTGCAAAATCACTCCTTCACCATAACAACAAAAAAAGTAAAACGAGTAAAAAACTTAAAGCCGGGCTTGCCTAATTAAAAATTTAATATTAAAGTACCATAAAGCAATATTTTTTATACTTTTGGGATCATTATTGAATTTCAATCAATCCAACCCTGTTAAATACAATTTTTCGCTATTTTTTCCTCAAAAACATTTTTTTTTCTTTCGCGATTTTTGTTTTTTTTTCGAAAGAAATTTTTGTTCTTAACTCTATTAAATATTTTTCTAAACGCTATTGAATATACAAAAAATAACATAACACATACTTTTTATTTGCAGAAAAAAATGTTTTTGCGAAATTTTTGCGAAAAAAATCTATAAAAAAAATTTCGTGAAAAAAAGTTACAGCTTCCTTAATGTTGTACATATTTAATCAAATTTGATAAATTTATAAATAAAAATGATATAAAAATAAATTTTTTTTTGGTACCCGTCAAAATTTTTAATTGCGAATATCGCGAATACGAGAGCTAACTTTGAAAAACTGCTATCACCATTGAATTCAGCGTACTCGAATTAGCTTTACCAGTAGGTTCCCAGCTTGTTAAAATTTGCGACTGCACAGTGTAATTAACGTGTAAAAATAGTTCTTAGTACTTACTCTAAAAGTAAAAAAAATATTTCTTTTTCATATTACATTTAAATTCAAATTAATGTAGAATATTCTTAAAAAAACAGAAAATAAAACTGTAAAAAATGCTAAAAATATGCTAAATTTTGACTGAAAAATGCTGAAAAAAATGCCATATGCTAGATACATTTTTTTCATGCTAAATGAATTAAAAATATGCTAAATCTAGCATTAAATATGCTAAATTGGCAACACTGCTGAACACATTCTATGCCTAAATTAGAAGATTAACATGGTTTCCCTCTAAAATCCAGGTTTGTTGGACATTTAAGTGCTAATTCTGAATAAGTACGAGATTAACCCTTAAACACATTTTAAGTTTTGACTTGTTTTTGGCATTGAAGTTAAATTTTCAACTTCATATGTCTTCAGAGATTTATAGCAGAATTCATGACAAATATTTTTGAGGAACATTTATAAATTTGTAAGTAATATGGTAATTAAACTCTGAAAAGTGGACAATAATCGTCTATCGCAAATTTAAATAATCAATGTGCAGGTTTACCAGAGAAACCCGCTATCGCTACAATTGATATGTAGCGCTCATTACCTAATATGGGGAGCGAATGCTAATTTTGTTTTTGTTTTGAAACAAAAATATTCGCAGAGTTTTCTTTGATTTTTTATACAATTCTTGTTCTTATATAGCTGTACTTGAACTTGTTTGTTATTCTTAAAAAAAAAATAAACTACATCTGATGTATTACTAAAGGCCCATTTAGATTACCACACAAGTGTGTTATACATGTCAGAAATGTGTTGTATAAAGAAAATGTATAATAGTGTGAACACTGTTCGTTACACACATGTCAAAATAGGTGCGCACATTTTAAAAAGAGGTCACACTTCTTTGACAAGATTTATTTTTTGATATTGCCTAAAGTTACCACTTGTCTCAACACAAAGTGTTGTGTTATTCACAAATAAATGTAAACATAGATTAAAAACAACTAATGGTGAAAAAAAGTAATAATAAAAGAAAAAATAACTGTTTTAATTTATTTGTTGTGTGTGTCGATAACAGTCTGAACACTGAAAAGATTTTCTTCTATACTTTTTTGACAACCAGACAATTTCAGCATACTTTTTGTCATACTTGTGTGAAGAAAAGTATAAGCACTTGTGTGATAATGTGAACGGGGCAAAACTGATCACAAGTAGCATCAAATTTTTATGCTACCAAAATAAGGTAGCTCTACCTCATCATGTTGACTTGGCGGTAGGTAATCAAATCGCTCACCAGATAGTTGAGTAGCAGATTAGTAAATGCACCCAATGTCATTATCACTTAATAAATCTATAACAAAACATAACAAATACTACTAATAATTAATAAAAATTTGTTCAATTTAGGTAATTCCAGCTAAATCTTTCATTATAACTAACAACGGAGTATTTCAAGCTTAAAGCCGAATTCACAATGCTGGAGTAGTCCTTTCTGCAAAGTGGAGACAATTATAAAATAGACTAAAATCACAATATGTGGGATTATTAACTTAATGTAAATACCCTCTTAATTATATTTAAAGAAGATTATGGCCATAAACATGAAATTTAATATTGTAGTATGGCAGTTTGCGCTGAGCTTTTAAAAAGTATGTAAACTATTTTCTTTCAACTTTGTAAATCTACTACTTAAACACAAAACTGCTTTTTTCATTGTTGCCCACTTAAAATATGGGAAAAACGCAAAATCTCGCTTAACGATCATCATTTTAAAAAAGATTTTGAAGCTTGATTCACACGCCATCCGTAACGGCTATTTTCGAATATTGGAGAATTTACAAAAATTTCACAATCCTTATACCCAATGCTGGGTAATAGAAGATAGGGGTAGCCGACGTAAAAATTGCCCCTAATGATAATCAGACAGATTTTAATAAAGATTAGCGTTTAAATCTAGTTATTTCTACATAAGTTATCCGCTCTTATTTGTTAGTTTTGATCAGAGTAGAAAAATAAACTCAAACGAACCGTACTTTAAGGGTTGCGTACCGCACATCGCGAACACAGTACAGAAACATATTGGTTACGTAGAAAACACATACGTTATTCTCTCCAATTAGTGTTTGTGTTTATACACACAACCCGAATTCGGTACGCAACGGGTGTGAATATGTGTTGAAAGTACAGTACATAATTGTAGCGTTTACGTTCATCAGACATTCGTACTTTACCGCATTCGGTTTGTGTACAAACACACGACCGCTAAAACCATAGATACGGTATGTGTTCCTTAGCCGTATCCTACCCTACATGTTGTGTACAGTTTATTTTCCTACTCTGGTTTTAACAGAATTTATTTTAATTTAGGTTGTTTAAAAGGAGTGTGATATTTGTTGTATCGTCCTAACAAAAAACAGAGTTGTTAAAATTTAAATTGAAAAAATACAACATTTGAGAATAGCACATTACAAAAATTTTACGTATGTTTAGCACTGTTGGTAAAAGTGGCACAAAAGTGCCATTTGTGGCACTATTGAATGTTCAATTGCACCTTGGCACTCTCCATAGAATTTTGGGACTTTTTAAGAAAATTTCTATATAATTTGATAAAAGGTCGATGGCGCTGGTTTTTCATCAAAAGGACGGGTAGCAAAATAAAAAACAAATACTACACTAAAATTTTCTACAATTTTCTGGACCACTTTTCAGTTCTTCGGGGACAATTTATTCATTATTTTGATTTTTAAAAATGAAAGCAATGGGGATCAAATTACAAAAATTTAACTGATTCTATTGTATTGTCCGTTACTGGATTTTTTCAAAAATTTGTTATGGTATTCTTGTTTTTTTATGACAAGCAAAAGTTTTAAAAATTTCACCATACAATGGTAAAAGCTTTTTCTGCCAAAAATAAAATTATCAAAAAATTGTAATTTGTCAAAAATTACGATTTTTTCGATAATTTTATGAAATCTTAAATGAAATGAAAACTTAAAAAATGTCCAGGAACCGCAAAACACGAGAGAACTATTTCTAAGCACTTGGAGTATCCTTTAAATTTTAGCATCAAGCACCCTGAGCTTATTCCTAACAACTTTAGCCCCAAAAATCCCATGTTAATACGTAATCTTTTGGAAGAATTTTAGAATCGGTAAAAGGTTCGACGCATCTTAAAATAATATTTCAAAATATGAATGAGGTATTTCATATTTTATTTCTGTGAAGAAAAATTATAAAATTCTTCAAAAGAAAAAAAAACTTTTATATTTTAAATTGTTGACAAATGACAATATTTGTTTGTTATGTGCTTTTTATTACATGACAATTTCGTCAAGGTTTTGCTCTGACAATTTTTCTTAGAATACCAAAATTATAATAATTTCCATTCAACCCAGCTTTGTGACAATTTTGTTATAAAGTTTAGAATAAGGGTGTAAATGTATAAATATTTGAAATAAAAGCTAAACATATTTTTTGAAACATTAAATGTTGCTTAATTTTTTTTTGGCACTTTTAAAGCTTTTTTGGCACTTTTTTGGCATCATTTAAGCACCAAACGAAAATTCTCAAATACCATCACTGATGTTTAGTGTCCTACCGTTAAGTTTGCGAACAGAAAGAAAAACCAACAGAAAATCGTTGTTAAAGTAAAATAAAAATTTTAACAACTCTGTTTTTTATTAGGACGATACAACAATACAACAGATAGTACACCCCTTGTGAACAACCTAATTATTTCAAAAATATTACCCTATTCAGAAAACAGACTCGTGCTTGCAACCGAATTTATTGACAATCGAATGCTTCGGTTGTGTCCATAGATTACAGTTGCATCTACTGAATTATTGTTGAGGCCATAGAAATTCTGTTGCCATTATCAAATGACTATTGACTCTACTGATATTCAATTGTCACAAATGAAAAATTCGGTTACCACAACCGAACCATTCGGTTGGGAATAAATTCGGTTGTAAGCACGAATCTTTTTTCTCTGTGTATACAATTTAAAGCGCATATTTGAAATTTGTAAAAATATTTATAAATTACGGTAAAATTAAATAAATTTTTATACTACCCTAAATCCAGAATCTGAGGAAGAATCAATATCATCAGCCTGAGAATGATAAGTTAAATCATCTGATAATTCCGATTGATTAGCCAATACTGGTTCTGTAGATTCTGCATTATACGATCCATCACTATTAACCACGGGATGTGATTCACCAACAGCTAATAGCACACTTAAATAAATAAACGATTTTGCAATAGAATAACACGATTTCATTATGATGATTTCGGCGTAAAAACCGTTAACATATAAAACAAACTTAAACACACAACTGGCACGACTTGACTAAATAACTGAATTAAAGTACGGTTGACGATTTGAATGGATTCAGGCCATATATGTGAGCGTCTGGCAAAGAAAAATTTGTTAAATATTACAAAATTTGTAAATATGTAAAACTAAAGCTTTAATACATGTCTGACTAAATGCCTGTCTGACTTAAAGCCGTACTCATACTGTTATGTCCATGACCATAATAACTGATTTTAAATCTAAAAAAGCAGATATGGGGCATGTATAACCAGATGGAATATATTGTAAACATCTTTTACATTCACTACTAGGAAGGAAGTAAGTACTGATAAGATATAATTTATATTTTATTGTTTACTTATGATTGAACTCTACTAGCCGATATAATAAAATATAATTAATTAGATCAAACAAGGAAAGTGTTAAAGAAGTGTTAACTGTCAATATTTGGAACATGTCTTTGGTGCTAAGTTTAAATACTCATATAACTACACTCAAATAGAAATGTCTGTAAAAGTTACGGAAGAACTGGTAATTGTTATACAAAAGTTAACTTTAAACTACAGACCGTTTAGCTAATTTTAGCAAAACGTGTCTGTAATTTTTAGAAAAGTAAAAAAGTAGTCAAAATAAATAAAGTAACTAAAATTTAGTAAAATTTTAAAAAAACGTTGAGAGAAATCGATTTGCTAAAATTAGCCAAATTGTTTACTAGCAGAGTAAACAGTTTCTCCCGACGCTCCAAGAAAAGTTGGTTGAAAAAAAATGTTAGTAATCCAACGTTGCAAATCTTTAACGAATTTTTTGTTGAAATTGGCATTTTAGGTTAAATTTTGCTATTTGGGTTGGGTTTAAGGTTTAAGTTGAAGCTCACTTAAACCTTAAACAAAACACTAAAGCCGAGTTTTTCGGATGTGAGTTAAACTTGGTTTAGTTAAACCGAAAAAGAATTTTGTCAGTCATTTCCAAGTTTACAAGCAAACATTTTTCGGAACTACTTTTTCTCGTTTAGAATTTCGGTCTTTACTAAAATAAAACAAAATAAACCACATTTCAATAGCAGTATTCCAGTTATAAATAGCGTTAAACTAGGTTGAAAGATAATCTACATCATAAAAACTCGGCCTAAATTTTTTGTTATTATTGTTGAATTGAATTATTAGCTTTTTACAATATATCTGCTTATTTTTTTTTTTTTGTTAATTTTAAAAAGAAATTCTACAAACGGTATCCCCTGACGATTGTCAGTAAATTTTCTACTCTACAATATATCCAAAGTTCACTAACAATAAGGATCTACCTACGAGTCTACATCGGGAGACCTCCCTTGGAAGTATTTTACAGGTATATTTCTCTTTTTATTTTAGATTATAAGGAGGAGATTCATGAAAAGCTCATATATATCGTATGCGGTGTAAATAGTGAAAATTTTATTTTTTATGTATGAAGATTGACATCAGATGCGTAAACCAATCAAATTTATGCATTATGCAGGATGTGCAAGGCCTTAATACTTATGAAATAAATCTGTTAAAATATCAGAAAATGTTACTTGAAATTAAAAAAAAATCTTGTAGAAAAACTGCTGAAATTAGCAAATTGTTTTTGCTAATTATTAGTAAGATCAGAACATCAAAAATCAAGTGTTACAAAATTTTGGCTAAATTTGAGCTAACTTTTAGTTAATTGAAATTGACAAATTATTAAAAAATTTAACTCATAAATCGTCAGTATAAAACCCGCCGTTAACAATTTTATATTTTCTGTTTTATCTTACAATATTTAAGAAAATAATCTGCTAATTTCAGTATATTTTTCTGCAAGATTATTTCTAAAATAAATTATTTATAAAATTCGCTCAATTATGAAAAAATAGTTAGAAATTATTACCAACGAAAATTAGTAACACGTTTTGTAATTTGTAAATAAGGAATAGGAAGAATTTTAATACTAAAAAATTATTTCATTATTTAGTTATTTAAATACTAAAAAATTATTTCGTACTAAAAGTCTCCATTTAGACTTAGCTAAAACTACCTAGTTTTTGGCTCTTGTTAGTTTTTACTTTTCAAATCGCATATATAAAAACCAAACAAAACCAGTTTTGTACGAAAACTAGGTAGTTTTTGCTCATTCTTAATTCAGTATAAAATGGGATATAAAATCTTTTATGAATTTTTCTACTAACATTTTTATTTGAGTGCAAACCACAATAAAACTGATCAAAGCTTACATTTATGTTGTTGTGTAATAATCTTGTTTGTTTACTGAGATGGATGATATGTTGGCCAAAAGTATTTGGCCTATTGACTGATATACTGTTAAATCTCTGAGAGTTAAAAAAGCTTTCCACTCACTTTTTAAGTGAAATGCAAAATTTTTTTTGGAATGTTAAAAGTTAGTGCCAAATCGAATAATCTCCATCAAATAAAGCTGCTGTCAGCCACAAAATCAATTTATCGCATATACTATGTTATATGAAGAGAAAACTAGTGTCAAGCTGCAAGCAGCTTAAATTATTGCTGCTAGCTAGCACTGAAAAATTAAATAGAACCGTTTCTATTCGTTGGCAGCAACATAAATATTTGTCTATCTGTTGCCTTGCTAGCATTTTGTTCTACATATTAACCCCTCAATTCATAAATGTTTTGTAAAGTTATAGCAGATTTACAAAACGTCATTTTCATACAAAATTTGTTCAATAAACCTCCTATAATTTTACAAAACGTTTATGAATTTAGGGGTTAATGTATAGAAAAAAGGGATTTTCTGCTAGCAGCTACTTCATTTAATGTGTTTAGTCACTAAGGCTATTCAAAATTCAGATGCGGCATTTGAAGAGCTTTTAAAAGTTTGAAGATAGACATGGATAAGTAAAGGCTGAGTTACCCAACCGTAAACGTAACTGTAACAAATCAGCTGTTTCGAAACCACAAGAAGAAGTGTATACGAATGGTTACTAACACGTAAATGTAAACGTACTTGACGGATCATTCTGTTGAAATCAGAATTTTCTATCCGTCATCGAAACAGCTGAATGATTTTAGTCGGAAGAAATATAAAATGAATAAAGAAAATTGATAAAAATAAGTGATAAAAATTAACAAATAAACGGAAAATTTTAGAATAAAATAAAAAAACACACAAAATAGATGCTAAATAGTAATGTCCCCAGTGTAGAAAATCATTACCAGATATGTGGTTATGTAACTACATACTTGGTAATGGTAACTAGTTACTTTTGTTATTACATTTCTTATTACCTTTATATGGCGATGTCGCGAAAAATAATGAGTTATGGTTACACACCAGCATACGAAAAATCAAAAAATATATCGTTACCTATGTGCTTACCAGTACTGACAAAAATAATGAGTCTAAAAATAGATTTTCAAAAAAAAATAAATTATATAAAAAAAAAAATATTTTTTATTGTATTTTTTTTTTTAATAAAATTTGCTGGTGCGGGAATCGCACCTGGGTCTACAGATTGCCAGTCAATAGCTCTACCATCTGAGCTATATCGACATGTAATATTTAATAGATAAAAACATAATTGACCTGCTGCACACAAGTAAGCTTACTCGCCAACATACAAAAAATCAAAAAATATGAGGTTACATATATCCTTACCAGTGTTTAAAAAATATTGAGTCTAAAAATAGATTTCAAAAAATTGAAAAAAAAATCTAGAAAATTATTTTCTATTTGAAATAATGATAAAAATAAGTCATTATCAGTAACTCATTATTATATGTTTTAAAATAATGCAGAAGGTAAGTGGGTGTCATTACTGGTAGCCCAAAAAATAATGATATGTCATTACCGTTTCTACACTGGGTCGTTTACGAATTTCTATAAGTGCACTTTTCAGCTACGGCACGTTACAGTTACAGCACATTTACGTTTACGGGCCCATAATCCGCCCTTAAGTAGTTAATTAAATATGTATGAGTACAATTTTCAATAAGTGCATTAAGCTTACGTCCCAAGTCAGTACGTCGACGTTAGGCGTGTGTCAAATTAAAAATAATTAGAATATGCATTTAAAACATGGATGGTAACCGAAACGATGCGGTTATTGGTATTTTAAGGATAACGGTTTTTTGATTATTTCGGTAATGGTATTTTAAGGTTAGCGGCATTTCCGTTATTTCGGTAACGGTATTTTAAGGATATCGGTAGTTAGTTTTTTCGATGCATCCCTCAATTTTTTTACAAAAAACAAACGAGATTAAAAACAGAACCAATTTACCAACTTAATGTACGAAAAATACTCAATAATCCAGTGCAATTGCCAAAAACAGAAAATTAAAAATATCGGTAACGGTATTTTAGGGGTAACGGTATTTAATTTATATCGGTAAGGGTATTTTAAGGGTATCGATATTTAATTTATTTCGGTATCGGTATTTTAAGGGTAACGGTATTTTAGTTATTTCGTAACGGTATTTTAAAGATATCGGTATTTCGGTTATTTCGGTAACGGTATTTTAGGGGTAACGGTAGTCAGTTGAAAGGGTTTTGAATCGATAACGGTATTTTAGCGGTATTGCCTGCCAACCCTGATTTAAAATTAACAGTTCGTTGTCGTTCAATAAATCTGTGATTCAGAGTTGAATAGAACCAGCTGCGATACTTTATAAAGGGGAATTATTAGAATATATATTTTGAATTGACATAACCCTGTAATGTCAAATAAAAATAAAAAAAAGAGTTTAAACTTTAACGAAATTTATTTCAAATTTATTTATACCACTACCACAGGTCATATCGCTTGGAACTAAAAACCAACCAACCGTTGGTGATTGGTTAAGTAATAGAGGACGACTGCTGCTAGCTGCATGATAAGGGAATTTTTTAATGATGTTAGAAAACGCATATCAAAATACCAGACAACTAACCTTGCATTTGTGGGAAATTTTCATCCATAAGTAAAACGGAAACTAACTTGTTTCATTTGTATTAGGAAATGCATGTTTTTTTAAATAATATTTTATAATTTTCTTTTTTTTTAATAAGCAAATTTTGTATGTTTTTCTTTTCGTTTTATTTTTCTCTTTTTTTTCGTTTGACGTTGCAGGTAATAAAATTATGACACAAATGACAACTTTATCTAATAATTCTACCTGGGTAGTTGTACAATGGTTCAAAGCAAAAATAGTAATAACAAAAATAATAGAAATAGCATTGTTAGATTTCGTTGATGTTAGTCTAGTTGAGTTGTTGACATGTGTTTATTTTCTTAAATTCAATATAAATACATCATCATACATATTCTACCCTGCTGGCCTTATCGAAATTTTCTTCTCTGTAGTTAACTTGTATGATCTCAAATCAAACAAAAAACATTCATTTACCAATTAAAAGATCAACTATACATACCTTCATACACAACAACAACAACAACAATTTCAAAAAATTGTGTACAAAACAACAACAAATTTTTCGGTTAGCTATTAGTTAACACTTAAACCTGCAGTATTAAACCCACGGAAATATATTAATTGTACTTTTAAAATGACTAAAAATATATTTATTTGTTTACTGTTAAAATAACTAACAAATGATTTAAAAATAAGTAACAATGTCATAAAATTAACTGACAAATTTTTACTACAAAAATTTTAAAACAACTGATGAAATGGGTAAAAACTAATCAGTCAGAAATTGCCAGTGGTATAGAAAATCAAGCCCTGGTATACCACTGGGTAACTGTAGTATTAAAAATAAATGACTGGCAGAACACTCACTTGAGACGCTTTACCATATGTGACCTTCTCCGAGAAAAGGGACCTAGTGTGTGAAAATGAAGTTTTGAGAAGAACGCATTTAAAGTTAAATTAAAAATAAAATTTTAATGTTTTTCTCATTTTTATCCAAACCCGTTTATTGACACACTAGGTCCCTTTTCTCGGAGAAGGTCACATATGGTAAAGCGTCTCAAGTGAGTGTTCTGAGTGTTATTGTAAAAAGCGTTTTACCAGTATTTGGTTTATATAAGTTTCAGTGGTTTATAAAAAACCACTAGCAAAAAATTGGCTTTGAGTATCAATCAACGCTTAAAAAAGTGGTTATCCAGTGCTATCCTGTCAGGAATTGCCAACGGTACAAAATCATTGCAGTGGTAGAGCTCAGCCATTAGTTAACCAGCTGTTATCATTCATTTATGTTTTTAGCCACCAAGTATTATGTCTCGATCTCAGTGGATAGAGCTCTCGTATCATTTTTATTTTGGAAAATCTGTTTACAGACCATCAATTTATTGGTTTTGCTAACATTGAAAATTTTGTTTCCCCAGTGATTTTCTGGCAATGCTTTGAACAGCCGGCCCCTTTTGTCTAATGATATTATCATTTTGGGAATAGGAAAGCACTTTTTGCCATTACTTGTACTGTGAATTCCTAAATTTTTTTTTATTTCGAATTTAAAAAAATATGTATACTAACGGTGGGTCTCATACTTCTGGATTAAACTTTAGTTAATAGTTAACCCAAAAATTTGTTGTTGTTTTGTGTACATTTTTTGACATTTTCTTTTGTTTTTAGTTAAGTTAAAGTTAAACCTACAGTATGAGACCCACCGTAAGAGAATTATGTCGGTAAAATCAATTGCAGTTAAAAAAGAATGCACTTGAAATGCATTCCAAATTAACTGATATTGCAGTTATTTAAACTACACTCAAAAAAGTTTGTCGAAAGAATCTACTAAAAATTTCAATTTAAACTAAGGTATATGCAGTTAAAAACGTAACAAAGGTATTTACTAAAAATGTACTTATTTTTAACCATTGAAAAGTAACTAACAAATCTATTAACTACCAATGTCGTAAAATTAACAACAATTTTTACTACAAAAATTTTAAAGCAACTAACACATTTGGTAAAAACTACTGTTTTTTATAATCACTTTTTTATATGAAAGTATACTTTTTTCGTTACGTTATTATGCTTTGGATATACAACACAATTTTCTGATTTCTATTTGCAAACTAAGAATACGTTAACAATGAAAAATATAAACTAAACAATAATTTTCGAACATTCAACAATTTTTTTAAAATAACTAACAAAAATAACTTTTTTGTGTAAAAATACTATTTTGGCAGTTGTTTATTACGATATTAAAAATAAGTGCTTTAAACAACTGTTATTAAATTACAGTAGTTTTCGTTAGCTGCTTTTTTTAATAACTGGCACAACAACGACAATTTTCAACAATTCTGCTGAAAATATAATTTTTCTCCATTTTTGCGTGGGAGTAGAAAAACAGCTTTAGTTGCATATAAAAAAACAATACATAAAGAAAATCTTAAAGCACAAATTAAAATTGTCAAGTCTGATTAAAAACATTAATTAATAGTTTTGTTTTTATTTTAGAATTTTGTATAAATATTCCATACAAATTTAAGCATTTATAAAATTTTTAAAAATGCTACCAAGTCTTAAACATTCGTGGCTTTCCTCTTTCCAGGGGTATGGCATCACCAAAAAAAAAAGTTATAAAAACATCGTTATCACTAGATGGCAATTTGTTCAAAAAATTGACAATTTTCTTTTTTTATTTAAATTTAAATAACAACAAACGGATATCTGAAATTTTATTATTTGAATATATTCCGCGCTTGTTTTTTCCTTATTTTGAGCAGTTTTCAGCAGTTTTTCAGTTTTTAAATTTAGGCTCAGCTGATACAAATACACCGAAAAAGTACGTAGTGGCATAGTCAATAAAATCCATTATGAATTTATATTTTATAAAAATCAACTATCTTAATTATGAATAACTATGAACAAAGTCGAAAAAATGTTTTTAGGTTGCCCTGTGATCTAAAACTTCAAAATATTTCTTCTTTCAATAACAAAAAATAAAATATGTGCATTACACCGTACCTCAAAAAAAAGTTCGCCGTACACCCTCCAATATAATGTATTTTTGGAAGGCGATTTCAAAAAAAAAATTTTTTTTTTGCCGACCGTAGGGGTCGCCATTTTTAATTTTTTGTTATAGCTTTGGCATTTAAAATCGGATTTTAAAGTGTGATATATCGATTTTTTTGCCTCGAGGAGATCAGTGGTTTGCTATATAGTAAAAAACCAATTTAAAAAAATTTAAAAAGGCGACCCCTACGTTCGGCAACCAATATATAAAAAAAATTTCTACTGGGTTTAGCGAAAAACTTCCTTAGCAAAAGTTTAATGATTTTTTGCGAGCTTTAATTTTCTGACATTAGGGTGATACATTAGGGTGGTAGCAACTGAGATCTGGTGGGTAACTACTACAACGGGATACTTGAGGTCAAAATGTCCTTAAGGCACATCTACACGGGATAGAAAACTCGCGAGACTTTATGAAAATGCAGCTCTGTATAAGTTTATGAATTGTAATCTCTAGACCATTGACAATTGCTGTCATACGCAATTTCTTTAATTAGTAATAATTTTTAAATTGTCTTGTAATATTATTGAACATTTCAGTTTATTAAATTCACCTTTTGGTATTTTGAGAAAAAATTATTCCTTGAAATACAACAATTTTCATAAAATCAAATACTTGACAACTAGAGATGGTATTTTTACGATACAAATTAGTGCCAACAATATTAGAGATGACAAATTTAGCGCAAGCTCTACGAGATTTCTATACCGTGTATATGTGCCTTTAGAGCAAAACACTGGTCTCCTCGAGAGAAAAACATGTATCATACTTTAAGATCCGACTGTAAATACCAAAGATATAACGAAAAATGTAAAATGGCGACCCCTACGTTCGGCAAAAAAAATTTTTTTTGAAACCTCCTTGCAAAAATACTTCATATTGGAGGGTGTACGGCGCACTTTTTTTTGCCTGTAAGGTGGTACGCTCTAATGTGCATACAGAACATATGTATAACAAACCGCAAATTTTTCAGAAGAACATCAAAATAATGAAATTAGCAAAACGCCACTTTTTGCAATGTGTGGAAAAAGCAGAAAATAAAGGAGAAAGGTCATCGAAGAAGTAAGGTGCGTTTACAATGATGAAGTACTCCAATCTGTAGCAAATTTAGTTCTTTTCTCTTTCTTACTAATACATTTTTGTATTTTGGTATCTTTTTTTATTCCACTCCAGAGTCAAAGTTGTTTGACTCTGGAGTACGGATTTGTTGCACTCTAGAGTTAACATCACTCTGTTAACTGTTTAACATGACAAATATAACTAAAAAAAACACATCCCTAATTTGTTCACATCTCTAATTGTCAACAAATTATAAAAAAATATAAACAAATGTTTTCAATTACGGGTAATTTACAAAATAAAAAATTATTTTTTAATAATTTCAGTGAAAGCCATGCCAAGATATTCGCAAAAACTGCGTAAGTACTGAAACGTCACGTATTTTTTTGAAGTAACTCTACTCTGCATTGTGAACAGTTAACATTTGAATCTGTGCTGCAGAGTAGAGCCACTACACCATTGTGAAAGCACCTGTATGAATAATAATTTAATATGTAAATATTGTAAATGTTAATAAATTTTTATAAAAAGTTTGAAGTTGTGTTTGTAAAATGGCAAGTTACATGGTTTCTATTCACTATTTTTGAATTGCACATAGTTGACACTTATTACCTTTAACCACACTATCGTTGGCATTGACTTTATGCATAGTTGAATTCTATATTTCAATTAAATGTAGTTGTACTCAACTATTTCATATTCACTATGTGATAGTGAGGGTTATTTCACCTATGACAGGGGTGGCAAGACTTTTTTCGCTGCGTGCCAGAATCGCACAAATTTCTTTTTGTAAAAATTTCTCGCGTGCCACCATAATTTTAGTTGTCTTTTAAAAGTCCTTTTTTAAACAATTTTCAAATTTGTAAAATTTCTCTTAAAAGTATCATCGCAGATGTACATATATATTTATCAGCGCTACGGATAACCCCCATGAAATAACCCCAAAGGGAAAAATTAAATAACATCCAAGAAATGACGTAAAAATGTTTGACGGTAATTTAATTTTTGGGGGTTTATTTAATCTTTAAATATTAAGATTATTTTATTATGAAAAAAAAAACCCAATGAAATAAAATTAAAATAGTTTGAACACTATTGCCTTTTCATTTTCTTGGGGGTTATTCCATTTTTGGTGGTTATTTCATTTTCGAGCAAAAATTTGATTTTGTTAAAATAATAATGAAATATCATAATAATAATGAACAAAAAGCCAATATTATGGACAGAGAAATTTCTATTTCAGATGAAATGGCTCTAAAACTTATTTTTAGTCTTTATTTCATTGAGGGTTATTTCGTAACACCTTTTTTCCCTTTAAAAAAAACTTCATTTTTTAGATCCAATTTTATTACAAGTTGTTTTCCATTTTTGTGCAATTTTCTGGTACTGTTTATTTCTCCGATTATGAGACATTTTCTCATCGAAACATTAACGATGGGTCTCATACTGCAGGTTTAACTTTAACTTAACTATAAACAAAAGAAAATGTCAAAAAAATGTACACAAATCAACAACAATTTTTTTGGGTTAACTATTAACTAAAGTTTAAACCTGAAGTATGAGACCCACCGTTAAACTTCTTTCAATTTAGAATTTTAGAAATTTTCCCAGAATTTTCTGATAATCGAATTTGCAAGTTCTTTATTAACCATATTTCTTTAAACAAAATATGGTGGCAATAAAGACGATTTACAAACTCTATGAAAAATTTCACCATTATGGACTTAAATCACACATTTTTGTAACGAATTTAGCATTTAACTGAATTTTTTGGAAGTCTTCCAATAGTTTAAATTTTTTGAAAATGTCCAACAAAACGTCGCGTGCCACCTAAAATCCGCTCGCGTGCCACTACTGACACGCGTGTCATAGTTTTGCCAGCCCTGACCTATGACATAGTGGAGAATGTAGTAATCAACAACTATGTATTATTTTGGGTGTACTAAATTACAGCGTCCTCTATCGGTGAGTAGTGTAAGTTTTGATTTGCTATCTCTATAATTAATAGCCTCTGCCTCTTTCAAATGTAAACAAAAATATTTGTCATAAAAATATTCGAAATTTCAGTATATTTTATTTCATAAAATATTAAAAACAACAAAAGCTAACAAATGAATTGTGCGTTTGTTAGTAAAGGTAGAGCAGGGCACACAGGATAATTATTCCATTTCGCGTTCCGGCGAAATGGAGTAATTCTACCAGTTTACGAACACGAGTTTATGTGAAAACCCCTAATGTTTGATGAATATTTGCTTTTGTTGATTCAAGCAAATGAAATAAGTGTGTATTTTAATATTTAAAATAAAAATATTTAAAGGAAAAAAAAATACTGAGTGTATTATTGGCAAAAACATGTAGCACGTTACATATTTTGAGTAACAGAAAAAATACAATACCACGTTACGACTCGTTCAAGTTACATTTACGTTCGAGTAACGAGACTTACCCACATATTTTTTAGAGCTGCCATATTACGAATTTAAATTTTTATTACAATTTTTATTTGTTATTTATATTTATTTATGAATTTGTAAAACTATTACAATTTTAAACAATTTGACGCCAATGTTTCGCATACAAAAGCTTATGCTTGAAGAATATAGTGAAATCTATGAACCTGTAATTGTCGAGAATCCTTTTACTCAAGTCTCTGAATGTGGGGAGGGATTAAGACAATATCACATAGGTTGGTAATAAAACTAATAAAATCTTTACGTTTACAAACATTAATATGAAATATTTGGGAATTCTACGTAGCACTTACCCGTTCCAAAATATTATTTGGATGTGATGATTTCGATAGTACAGATTTGGATGATTTTTATTATAAAGAACTTGATGCGGAAATTGAAACATTTCGTTTGGTTAGTCTAATGCCATTACAATTTGTAAAATTGAACTTTTATTGCAAGCAGAAAAGAAATATTATGCGTATTATAATTTGTGGAGAAGAAGATAAACCAATGTTGTTTGAATTCGGTGGACATTTGTATAAAAGTGTAAGCATCAGAATTATGATTCCAAATTTATAAATTGTTTCAGTAGTTTTCAAAATACAGAAATTTAAAACAAAATCTTTTCGGAAGTTTTCGGAAAATTTATAGTTTTGATCAAAATCGGTCAACTGGTTTATAAGAAATTTCTAGTAAATTGATCTTCAAAAACTGTCATATTTTTCGGTTCAAACCGGTATTTGGGAGCTCATTAAGTACAGAATCATTTTCTGATTTTGATTTTAGGAAGTCCTTGATCTGTCCGAAATATTCAAAAATATTTTAGCCACCGATTACGATAAATATGGTAATCGTTTGTTTTGTACCGGGGAGCTTTTTATCTTCCAGGTGATACACTAGCGACATACGATTATCTAGCGATATCGCTGATTTATCTTTCGGAAGAATCGCTTTCATGGTGCTTAAAAGTATCACTATAAAGCGCGTATATATTGTTTATCTATTAACTAGAAGGTACGATTACTGGAGTAGTTTTCTTACCAATTACACATTACAACACTCAAAATGCATATTCATATTCCACTAAATTCTTTTCATCAAAAGAATCACAACTTTTGCTCCAATATTTCCATAAAATTCAATCTGAAATATTGCACAAATTTTATATATTTTTTTTATTTCATATTAATTTAGTTTGAATTTACTATGGCAAAACGAAATAAAGTACATTTTTAAATAAGCTTATTTTAAAACCGTTTTTTATGAATCTGCACTTCAGTTATCTAAAACTTTTTTGGTATTGATTAGAAAATAAGTGTTTTACATATTTGAATGGGTTTTATAATTTAAGATTTGTCACAGACTCCTTAATTTTTAGGTATTAAAAATGTCAAAATTTTTTAGTTTAATTCAATCTTTTCTTAAAATTAAAAAGAAAATACGAAATTTTTTGAAAAACTAAGGGGAGAATTAGAATATTAGATTTTTCTTTCGTAATAGGTTTTTTATTAACAAAATCGTGAAAAAGAGAAATTTCAACTTCAAACACACGTATAGGAAATGTTATCGCAGCTGTCACAATGTGCAATCAAGTCCAGTAAAAATTACTCACAAGGAAAGTATCCCAATGGGTTTTCTCGGATCCTAATGAGACTCGGAAAACAATAATGTACACATATTTTTAGCAGCCCAATCTCATGTTTAGGAGTTAAAAAGTGGCGTAAAAATTAACCAATTTTCCGTTAATTTATTTCTTATAACTTCAATAGGCAAATTGGGGATAAAGCGAAACCTTTTTTCAGACGTATCATCGGTATACAAAATATTTCCGAACATGTCCCACTTTTCTTGTAATTCAATTATTATTTTTTTCGAATAGCACATTCGTATGGGAAATTGTTGTTGGTTTTAGTTAAAATTTACATATAAGAATGCTTATTTAATTTAAGCGAGGAGATGTCAGAGCTTTTTATGCTATTTGGTTTCGTTCGGCTTTAAGACAACTTTCCCTATAGAACCTTTTTAACAACATTTCAAATAATTTAAATAAGTGGCAACCCTGGGTCCACAATAAGGCAACGTGTATATCAAAATTTGTATTTTCTCGGTGCAAAAAAGTAAATTGTTTCCATGAAAAATAGATTAGTTTTTGATCCCATTTATTAACCCTTAAACGTGAACTTGGGTCGCTTGAAAAATATGTGTCTCTTATTTTTTTCTCCTCTATGACATATCCGAATTACATTAAAATCGGAGAGAACCCATGTGGATACCTTCCTTGTCAAAATTACGCAAACAGAAAAAATATATATGAGCATTAGTAATTAAATATTTTACTAATGCTTAAATCTTTTCTGTTTGCGTAAATTTTTAGATATTGTTTATGAGAGTAAATTTTATCTTACTCTCTGAAAATTAATTCTGACAAGGAATGGGTTCCAAATGGGTTCTCTCCGATTGTATAAGTATGAAATGATAAAACTTGATGGGAAATGTTGACCAGAATATTGTAAAGGCGTTTTAGCTTCTTCAGTGGTTAATTCTTTAATATTTATTAAAGGGCTGCATGAATACTTTACAAAACATTCTCTTACCTGCACTAATGGCAGATTTGACAATTTTGCTTATTTACACTTATTTACAGGATATTAAAATTTAGATCATTACAAAAAAAAAACAAAAAAACAAACGTCTTCCTGTTGTAAATATAAGAGAATAAGGGTTTTCACAAGGGGTGTACTATTTGTTGTATCGTTGTATCGTCCTAACAAAAAACAGAGTTGTTAAAAATTAAATTGAAAAAATACAACATTTGAGAATAGCACGATACATTTTTACGTTTGTTTACTGTCCTATGTTTGAGTGTGCTAACAGATAGAAAACTGAATAGAAAATAAAAATTTTAACAACTCTGTTTTTTGTTAGGACGATAAAACGATACAACAGATAGCACACCCCTTATGAACAACCTAAATGTTTTTCTAATGTTTTACAAGACATTCATGCTGACATTTAATATTTATTCTTTTTAATGTTTAAACAAATATGAAATCGTATAATATATGTTTTGTTTAAACCAGCATGTGTTTATCAAACATTTTTTTTTGCGCTTTCAAATTTTTGTAAAAATTTATCCAGTAAAAACTTGTAAGTTCTCTGGTCACTTGTTTTCTTTCTCTTATTCCTAAGAATTTGTGTAAATAAACAGCGTCAAATAAAAACTTGTACAAATTTTTAAAATTTGTAAAAAATTTGGAGTACGCAAATACACTTATTAAACTGAAACTAAAGTTGCGAAAAACACTGTACGTAAAACTTACCAATGCTGCCAAGCTATTTACAATGTTCCTAAGCAAAATATACTTAAAATAATAAAGCAATTTCACTATTTGGAAATTTATAGACCCATTTTGGTCAAACATAAATAAGTAAATAAACAAAAAGTTACCTGCATAACGTTTTTTTCAATATTTAGTAACAGAGAAATGTGAAGAGAATAGATAAAAATATAAATTATCAAAAATTATTTTAATTTTTGCATTAAAATTACAAAAAATTATAATTTGTGGATAAAAATAAAACTCATAAAATAATGGAAAATAAAAAGGTATTAATTGTAATTAGTGTATTCACATACGCAAGTACCCGCGTATGTTAAAAAGATGAATGCCAACGATGATGAAATGAACAATGATTTATAAAAATTTTTAGACTGTTTCAATTTTCATGATTGAGTTTTGTAAACTTTTCAATTTATTTTTTAGCTTTTTTGGAATACTTGGCGTGAACGTGTATCAACGATACGACTTTTGCATCCCCATCTTCTTCATATATCTGGTGCATCTCCTTTCTCTAGTACTGATGTGCTATCCGAAGAGAAAATTTGTCATGCTGTAGTGCATAACGGTTGCAATTATTCATTTTCAAGGTATTCTACAAGCTGCAGTTTAAAAAGTCAATAAATTAACTTACCACATGATGATTAACTTAAGGTTTCTAATTAAAAAAATTCCGTAACTTTAAATACTAATTTCTTATTTTACGTAACTAATAAATAGTCTAGCAATAGCTCATGACAATTAAATGGAATTTGATTTCAAAATATACAATTTGAGAGATTTTATTGCACATATAAACTAAAACGTAAACTGTATACAACTTATTTCTAAAAAATGTCTTAGCAAATAAAATTGTATATTATTTTTCAAACTTGTAGAAAAAGAAATATTAAATAAATTTAATTACAATATAATACAATGCAATAGGTGTATGTAAACAAGAATCATTGTGACATTCACTTACTTCCAAATTGAAGGTCTTGAAGAATGTTTAATTCAAATTTAAATTGTGTCCGTATATACATATATTATTTAATTACAAATATGGACAAATTTAAATTAGACAATTTTAAAATGTTAGAGTTATTTCTTGTGGTGGTATTTACCTTAAATTTAAAAAAATAATTGTTATTCAAAATTAATAATTATAATTCAGAAAGCATTAACTCAAACTTAGGAAATGTCAATTAAAATTTAAATTCGGAAATTATCAACTGGAATTTGAAACAGGTAAACAAATAAAAGTATGGCATGCTCACTATACGAAACCATACACCATAGTGCGTTTTGTGGAAAGCGGGTAAAAATCCTGGAAGGGAATATCAATTAACGGTGCAATAAACGTTATTATAAAGACTAATATTTACAGTATTCATAGACAGGTCCGTAAAACAATTTGCTAAAAATTATAACGAATTTCTTTAAATGTTGTAGTTTTTTTAGTTAGAAAATAATCTAATCGCGTTTTTTTAAAGGGCCATTTAAAATATTTTATAGTGACCTGTCATTACCATGTTTTTGCTAGGTTATACCCTTATTCTAGGAAAATGTGACAATTTTTTTTGTTATGAAATTTGTCATGTTCCTTGTTATAGGAAGTTTTAAAAAATTTGTTATGGTATTCCATCCTTTTCATAACAAGAATAAGTTTTTTTTTAATTTCACCATACTATGGTGAAAGCCTTTTCTGTCAATAAAAATATAAATTATCAAAAATTATTTTAATTTTTGCATTAAAATTACAAAAAATTATAATTTGTGGATAAAAATAAAACCCATAAAATAATGGAAAATAAAAAGGTAATAATTGTAATAAGTGTATTCCCATACACAAGTACCCGCGTATGTTAAAAGGATGACTGCCAACGATGATGAAATGATCAATGATTTATAAAAATTTTTAGACTGTTTCAATTTTCATGATTTCTTCATCGGATTGTGGGAATTATATCTCATCTTTCGCCTTTCTAATATTCTTCTCCTTTGCACTATTATTAATAACAATAATTCATCTACCATTTAAAAGAGTACACATATTAGAAAACTCTTCTCAAAATATTACAATTTTTATTTTATAATTTGTATAAAAATTTTTGCTTGTTATGTACTTTTTATTACATGACTATTTTGTGAAGGTTTTACTGTGACAATTTTTTTCAGAATACCAAAATTATAACAATTTCCATTCACCACAATTTTGTCACAATTTTGTTATTGTTATAAAGTTTAGAATAAGGGTATTAGACTAAAACACGCTGTGATGTAGTGAAATTAATAATTAGTTGTAACAAAAATTGGGGCTCGGTCAAGTATTTTTGGTAGTAACAAACATCAGCACAAAGATATTATATCCTACACCAAATAGTCAAATTTTGATTAATTCGATATTGGAATAGATCGTAGTTACGATTGGTATGCTATCGGTAAGGCAATATATCCTAGTTTCCGAATTGGTAGTTGCGTAAATATCGGCTCGACAGTTTCTGGGATAAATCTAAAATGGCGATCGTAAAACTTTCGGGTTTATATTGGTTTTTTGTTTAGGGACTTGAAACGTCAAACTTTAAGTTTTATAGCCGAGTCAGCCGTTCAAGCTTCGAAGAGCAAGAAATGAGACACGTATTCGTTTTCGGCACAAACTCACGTTTAAGGGTTAAAAATGGGATCAAAAACTAATCTATTTTTTATGAAAACGTGTCTGAAATTGTCTGTTTTTTTTTTTTTAATTTAAAAGAAGTAAATTAAAAAAAGAAAAATTGGGTCGTTTTTGACCCCACTTTTTAACCTGCTAAAAAATACATATACAATATTTTGTTCTCCTCTTTTAGATAATATCTTCTGAATTTTAACTAACATTTTCTAAATTTCAATTGTTAAATTTCTATAACTGTTAATTCTGAATTTTAACTGATGAAATCTAAAGTTTTGATAGTTTTCATAAATGTTCTAAAAACTAAACATTTTGCATTTAAATTAAACATTCATCAGTTCTAGCATCTTAACCAAACTTGATAGATTTTTCCGTTGATTTACTATTGCTATTCGCACTATTTCGGTTGCCATTTTTTAATATTCCCACACCCGTTACACCAACATTATTAGTACTATTGGGACGATTATTTGTTTTACTTAATAAGTCCGTTGTATTGTTGTCATTTATAGAAGTTTTTTGTAATTTTTTAGCAATTTCTTCCACCATGTAACCATTGTGACTATAATCCTCATTTTGATGTGATGGCGGCTGAAGTTGTTGCTGTTGAGCCAAGGGACAATTACGTTGGTGTTCCAGATATGAGCTACCATTTGATTTTCTAAGATTTGCTCTCGACAAAGTATTTTGCAATTCACTTTGTAAGGCTTCATTTGTAGGTGTAGTCTCACCGGAATCTTTTCCTCTTTTTTGTGTTCCTATAAAATCGAACTTTTCTGGTTCTCGCCGGAGAGTGCTATTGCGATATTCTCCTATAGTCACGGTACCCAATCTAAGTGTATGCCGATTTGTTTGTGCTGCGTTATTGTTGATATTGGCCGAGTTGTGATGGGCGCTAGTATTTGTGGTAGACGGAATTTTGTTTGTTCTACTATATAGCACATCATTACTTTGAGAACTATTTGATAATCTATAACTATTATGTTGTTCATTTGTATAGGACTTAGTAGGAGGTGATGAAATTTGTTGCGCTGTTTTAGCTTTGTAAGTATTATTAACCAATTGTAGAGGCTAAAAATGTTGATATATATTTAATATAGTGATAAGAACTGTATAATATATTGTACGAATAATTCGTAATTTATACTTACTGGTGGTTCTGGTATATGACTACTATATATATCTTGTGGTGATTGTCTATTATCTACGGTGTCATTATTTTGTATTGCTTGTATTGCGTTATGTTTAGTACCCTTAGATCTACATGTTCCCGCATCATCCAAAATGGTAGTATGCATTAAGGCTTCTTGGCGATCCTGTAAGAAAAAGTAAACAAATTGCTTGAATTTCAATGTATGAGTCTTTCAATACCAACTGTCCAGCTAAAACAAGAAGTATATCGTATCAACGACAAACTTACAGTATTTATTGTGCTATATAATACAACTTGAAAATTTCACCAATTTTTAAATGTTTCCATCAAATATTTCAGAGCAAACTATGCGTGGTTAAATATTATTGTGCAGTTTTACCAGAGAAACCCGGTACCGATACAGATGATATGTAGCGCTTTATGATTATCTTAATCTGGTGAACGATGCTAATTTTGTTTTTCTTTTAAAATAAAAATTTTTGAAGAGATTTATTTGATTTTTTAAAATCTTTTATTCCTTTATAATTATATTTGCGTATGTTGATTATTCTTTAAAAAAATATATAAAAAATAAATACCCAGCAAAATATTGGTAATGACACCTCATTACTATCTGTATTACCAATAATGATATATCATTACTTTTTGCATTATTTTATAATATAAAATAATTACTTCCTAATAACGGCCTATTGTATTCATTGTTTCTAAATATAAAATAATGCCTTACTCGTAATAGTTTAAATAAGTACTTTTTACACAGTGAAATTTTATACATTTTTATTTATTATATGTAAATATTAGAGTTCGTCACAAAAATTTGATTTTCGGATATCATCACTTTTTTTAAAGTTTTTGCATAGAAAAAAAATAATGGCGTTTTTTTTCTTTTTTATTTCAACTCCTTCCACTGGCGTAAATCGGCCAAAAACGCTAATTTTAAGACCCTTTTCCTCCAGAGCAAAAACAGCTGCATTTATAGGAAATCTGATTTTACCATTCGATTCTACAACAAAATTTAATACACAAAACTTTTTTTTGCATTTTAAAAATACACCAGATAGCCATTAGAGTGGTTCGAAAATCCGATTTTTTCAGAAACTTATAAAAAGTAATTTTTTTATTACACACAATGAAAATGTATTTTCGGCGGAGTACATGGGTACAAAAATTTTGGATATACCGCGAACCGTTAAAAAGTTATTAGCTAATCAAATTTGGATTTTTTTTAATTCAATGAAAAAGTATTTGAGCTAATTAAATGCAGCTTCCAATACTCGCTGCCGCATTATAAATATATTTTTTAGTAATGACAAAATAATTTGTAAGTTTTGTAATGTTTATTACAAAGATTTTTTTTTACTAAACATATTTGATTACTAAATAACTTTTTAACGGGTCGCGGTATTATTTGTACCAATATTCTCAGCAGGGAATATATTTTCATTGTGTGTAATAAAAAAGTAACTTTTTTGAAATTTTTGAAAAAAAGTGGATTTTTGGACCACTCCAATGACTATCTGCTGTATTCAGAAAACGCAAATGCTGTCGCATCGAATGGTAAAGTCAGATTTCCAAGAAATGCAGCCGTTTTTGCTCTGCAGAAAATGGGTCTCCAAATCAGCGTTTTTGGCCGACTTGCGCCAGTGGAAGAAGTTGAAATAAAAAAGAAAAAAAAACTCCATTCTTTTTTTTCTATGCAAAAACTTTTAAAAAAGTGATGATATCCGAAAATCAAATAAATTTTTTTTTTACCAACCCTAATAAATATGTATAAATTGGGTATTAAACGAAAAGTATTTTTAATCAATAAGACAAAATAAAATGATTGAAAAGAGTTCGATCAAAACAAACTTCAAATCTATTTTTACCCCCTGAAAATTAAATTGCGCAGTCATGTTTCTAACTAGATTTTTATTACTTGACTCAATAAAGTTTGTCGGTAAAATCTACTGAAAATACCAGTTAAAACAAAGGTATAGGTAGTTAAAAAGTTGGCAAAATAGTTATTTTTTAATTAACTGACAAATTTTTACTACAATAATTTTAAAAATACTGACAAAATAGATTAAAACTACTTTTACAGTTATTATTATCATTTTTTCGTAAGCGACTGGGTAAGCATGACTACTTATAAAAACGACCACGCCAAACAAAAATAATGAGTTTAATTTCGCTACAAGTTTTTTGAGTTTTTTTCAGTCTACTAATATTCAGCAAAAAGTTTAGTGATTTTAGCAAGGATTTTTTTCATTTGCAGTCGACTAAGTGTTAGCAAAACTTTTGCTGAAGAATACTATTTTTTTTGGTAAAAATAAGCTCGCTGATTTTCAGCAAATCTTTTGTTGAAATTACCAACTTTTTTGCAAGCACGCTCCTGACTAAAAATTTGCTGACACAGCAACATTTTTTGCTGACTTTACTGACTTTTTTTTTTGAGTGTAGCTTTACTCATTTTCTGTCATTTGAAAAAATTAAGTAGTTCTTGTAATTTTACTTATACATATGTGACGCGCAAAATAGAAAGGGACCTAAGGCTCCCTTAGGTCCCTTTTTTTTGGGGCATGGGATCGGTCTCATTCGATGCTCAGATGTTGTCCACATCAAAAAAAAATTGATTTTTTTACCCTTAGGTCCCTTTCTCTATGCGCTGTCACATATGCTTCTTAATCCCACTACAACTACATGAGATAGGCACAAGCCCTCAGTTTTTTAATGAGTGGGGCTACTATAGTATCCTATGGTTTGTACTACCACGTTTAAAGTCAGTAAACCACTTTTCTATCATTTGTCTCGATGGAGCAGAGTCCGAATAACACTTATCACGCCCAGCTTTGGCTTGAACGGTGTTTTTTCCCACTAAAAAGCAATGATAAATCAATACACGAAATTGCTTTGAATTCATTGTTTTCCAAATCGCAAACGTAGCGTCACTTAAACAGCTGTAACTATTCACTAATGAACGAATTATCATTAAATTTTGACAGGTATCATCTAAAGGTTGGTAGTTCCAAAAAATAATATGGATTTTTCATTAGTGGCGCCACCTATGTATCATCCTACGGATTTTCAGCCGATGTGTTATTTGAATTGTTTAATTGTTTCAATTAATCGTACACAATATTTAGCAATAAATATTATCATTTGCGTGATAAGTGCAAAATCAATCAAAAATAACTGAATTATCAATTTTTTACAAAAAATTATTTACAAAGATTGAGTTTTTACTGAATTTTATAGCATTTTTTTTAATGAAAAGTCTAAAAAAATAGACAAAATGGCTTTTTTTGACAAGGATTTGTAAAAATGGCATTTTTACAAAATAAGTGAAAAAATGGCAAAAATGGCATTTAATGGCAAATGCCAAAAAAAACTTGCCCTGGTAATAACAAAAGTAACTAGTTACCATTACCAAGTATGTAGTTACATCACCACATATCTGGTAATGATTTTCTACACTGGGTATATGCATATATAGGAAATTTTTAGTATAACAACCAAAAGCTCTGTAGTTCACAAACAAAACAAACACATATGCAGTACTCCAGATATATGAACATGACATACACATACTTTTTTACAATTTTATATTTTTTTTTGTTTTTTTTTTCATTTTCAATTAAAGTTTTAATTGATATTATTACTACTTTAATCGAATTTTGTTTCAATTAATCGTATACAATTTTTAGTAATTAATAGTATCATTTGAGTGATAGGGGCAAAATCAATTAAAATTTTAATTAATATAATCAATTTCGTTGTTAAAATTCGTTTTTAGTTTTTTCTGTGTAGTTAAATGCGTTTTTAATTTTTGGTGTGTAAATATCCGTCGCGTCGAATTTCTTAACAATTTACTCATTAGTTCAAAATGTTAATCACCCAAACTTACAAAGAGAGAAAGAAAGAGAGGTAAATTAAGGGAGAGATAATCTTAATTTTTAATTGTATTTTACAGATAACACAACGGATCTGTGAAAGATAAAAACTTAATTAAAAGATCTGTTTCCGTTAGGTGACGAATTGGATTTTAATTAGACATTTGTTTTTAATGTTCTCTTGATTAGTATGTGTTTTCCTAAATTAATTTTCATATGTTCAGCAATTTAATACAAATTGCATACCATGTCGTTTTTTTTTTTTTTTTAATATTTGACACATCTTTAATCAATTTTAACTCTACAAATGTGTAGATCATAAACTTGAGCAGAAAAATCCCATAATTATTGTAAACACAATGAAACCTATCCTACAGACTTGGTGCCGTGTTGAACACACCTGAGCATGTTGCTGTGGTTCAACATCAATACTTGCATGCATATGTTGTGTGTTGGAAATTGTATTGTGTTGTACATACCTCATACGTACTGAAAGTTACCAAACACTTTCCACCACGAGCCGGTTTCATTGTTGCGTGTAGTGATGATGATGTTGCTTCATTGTCAAAATAGTTTTGCATTATTTGTTAGTTTTTTTCTGTTTTTATGTAGTTAAGAAACTTTTATGCACATTCACAAATCGAACACCACGTTCAAAATACAAATAACTTAATAGTGGTTTCTGTGGTTATTCCTTCTTTACCGCTCAACGTTTCAAATAAAAATAATATAAAATTTAATTTGTTATTCTATTTTTTAGTTGTTTTTGCTTTATCTTTAAATATTTTGTTTAGTATTGACAATTTGCACAATAAACAATCTAAAACAGTACAAAAGATAAGATAAAATGTTGGTTACAGATGTTATATACTCTAACTGAGGAACAAAAATGAATTTGTCTGTGATTCATTAAACTCGCGCAATATTTTATCTATTCGTAACAAAAAAACAACACACTTTGAGGCCCTCCGCATTACAAATGATATCTTTTTCGGTCGGTCTCTCTTAGTTAAGTGAAATGAACATGTAACAATCGATTAACAATAGCAAAAAAACAACAACAACAACAGCATTACGTGGATCACACCAAAAATTTTAAGAAAATTGCATTATAAGATCTATGTTTGGCTTTCAAATTATCATGTGGATAATAGGACACATCAAGACTTTTATACCCTCCACTTTAGTTTGTTACTTATAAAAAAGTTGGCCGGGACTCCACGAAGTGTATAAAAATGTATATATATGCGATCCCTTTGATAGAGTTATATCGGCGAACATGCATCTCATAAGTGGGCGGAGATGATAGAACATTTACTTCCAACAAATGTTTTGCAATATTTTTACCGTTTTTTTTCGTGAAAGTTTCGTTTGTGCGCAAATGTGTGCAAGATTGCCTTTCCTTATGGCGGATAACTCCAATAGAGCAATCTTCTTGTAATAGACAATTTCTTAAGAACTAAAGTTTTTGGCTGAAATGTCCTCCCCATAACGGACAAATTATCTGCCAAAGTTTGCGGTACGCAATAGTAACATTTCACTGGCGGGCAGAAAATTAATGTCTTATTCTTTTTGTCGTTTCCTTTTGATCAATATGTCTGTTTGTTTATATGCTAGTTTTACTAGTTTTTTCTCATAAATTCGTTTTTACCGTGAATTGCGCAAATTTTTTAATTTAGTGGCTTCTAATTATTACTTCCGATACCATTTCCTTGCATTTCACTTGAAAAGAGAATGTGTTTTGGTAATTCTTCGGCACTATCTAAATTTAATAGTTTTTACTAGAAATATGTATAAACAAACTGAGCTAATGTGTTTAACAATTTCAAATCTAACAAGTCCGGCATGTATACTGTATGAAATCCTACACCACAGTATGATTTTGGTTGTAATCCGGAAGCCAACCAAATTCCTGGAAAAGAACTATGATTAACGGTGCAATAAATATAATGAAAATAGGTGTAAAAAAGTGGGTCTCGGTCGAGTATTTTTGGTAGTAAACATCAACACAAAGTATGTATGTATATTAGGGTGAGGCGATTTGAACATCTTAATGGGCGCTTCGCGTTTCTGATTCTTGGGATTGTACTGAGCAAAAAATTCCACTACGACATATCAAAAAAATCATTTTCGAGGTTCCCGAATTTCAATTTTTTGCAATTTTCTAATAAATGCTAGATTAGCGCCATCTTGCGCTGGCTTTTTGAAACAACTAATGAAGTTGTAAGCAATATAACATTACAACCTTTCCAGAAAAGTATTACTTATGAAAATCGGATAAAAAATGTGGCAACTAGAGGTAAAAGTATACATATAAGTAAAATTATTTTCTGCTTGTTTTCATCAACATCATCATCATCATTTCATCATCATTTCATCATCAAGCAGAAAATAATTTTACTTATATACTTTTACCTCTAGTTGCCACATTTTTATCCGATTTTCATAAGTAATACCTTTCTGGAAAGGTTGTAATGTTATATTGTTTGCAACTTCATTAGTTGTTTCAAAAAGCCACCGCAAGATGGCGCTAATCTAGCATTTATTAGAAAATTGCAAAAAATTTAAATTCGGGAACCTCGAAAATGATTTTTTTGATATGTCGTAGTGGAATTTTTTTTTCCTCATGCCAAAAGCTATCGAAAAATCGATGGCACAATATCAAAAAAATTTTGTCCATACAAATCGCCCAACTCTAATGTATATGCTATACCACATAGTGTATGATATAATTATATAAAAACTCGTTTAAAAAGTTCAAATCCCGATTTCTCCGACATTGGAATGGATCGGTGTTCAGTACTATATGGTGTATTTTAGGTCAGGTCTTCTCAAGAAAAATCCAATCAATTTTTTCACTTCAAACTTTTGGCTTCTAGTCGGATCTGACATTCAAAAGTTAGTCTATCAGTTAGGTCTCGAGTTCTACTTTCATAATTGATACGATTCATTCAACAATTTTATACCAAAGAAAAGAAAAACCACGAAAAATTAATAAAATTTTCTAACTCTAACGCTGTAAAAAAAGAACCAAGAATAACTGAGCCAAAGTTGCTTGGAATGAGCACTGTCTGATTAACGAATAAAATTATATAGGCCCCACACAATAAATCGCTTGGGTTTGGTAATACCATTTAAGATGTATGCAAACAATCGCAGGTAAGACTTTAAGTGGCTACTGGGTCAAAACATACACCGATTTTAACCATTATCAAGAAGGTCTATGGGAAAATACAAATTTATGTACCAAATTCCGTTCAATTATCTTCAGAATTACGAGCTGTAGTTTAATTAAAAGAGTCGTTCATTTTAGTTGGACAGACGGACGGAAGAATTCGCAAAATCGACTGAGCAAGTGATCCTGATTCGATCGGTATTCTATAAAGTGTGTCTACGCCAATTATTTTTGGTAGTTATAAACATTAGCACAAACTCAATGTAGCCTGTACCACAGAGTGGTGTAGGGTATAATAATATTATTGAATAAGTAAAGGTGATATTTTATAATAGAAAATTTTTTAAAATACCTTTCCAATTGTCTTAAAACTTTTATTGTGTCCCACGTCATAGTTAAAGTAAAACTTTAAACAACTTTAAGTAAATGGTAAAATGTTAAGTTATTGTACAATATAATGTTATTTACACCAAATTTGTGAATGGTTGGTGCTGCATACAATTATTGCAACTGTTAAGAGTTAAGGTAAATTAAGCTTGTGTGTTGGCTTAAGGTCGTTGGTAAATAAATTCATAAATAAATTTATTTTATGTGTGATGTGAAACTAAAGTTCGACAACAAAATGAAATTAAATCTCAACTAACTAATATTTTGTATTAGTTGTGTAGCTAAATTCTTGACATGTTTTTTTTTTATTAGCGGTATTCACAATCTGTCTAATTAAACAGTATTCGGTTTAGTATTCCCTTTTTAACATTTAGCAAGGAAATTCCCAATGGTGTGACCAACAGATCTAAACTAAACTTAGATATGTTGTAGGAGGTAAAAAATGAAAAGACTCCTATTTTATAGGTGCGCACTCTCTTGGGGATAAAAAGTGCGGTAAAAAAGGCACCGCTTCTCTCTCTAAAACATGTCTGAGATTCACGAAGTTTATAATTATTTCCACACAGATTTAAGATCCTCGATCATTAATTAATTTAATTAAGGCAGAATGGGAATTAAATTTTACCTACTAAGGTATTCCACATTATCCTTCCATTTTAAATTTAATAATTTTGAGGCAGTTGAGATTTTTCACATTTACATTTTTATTTTAAATTCCTTAAGTATCGACTTTTTGTTAAATTAGTATATTTTTTTTTTGCTAAGTTTAGCACCCGGTTTTTAAAAATTAGTAAAATATTTTATTAAAGTAGCAACAAAAATTAGTAAAAAAATCAGTGATTTGTAATAAGAGAATAGCAAAAATGATCACTAAAAACAAAATTGAACTAAAAGTCAACACAAAAATAATAAAGTGTGACTGAAAACTGTTTACCAATTTTTTTTACTAACTTCTTTATCTGAATGTACCACAAGTAGGGAATGCATCCCGGGATTTCCCGTCCCGGGATTCCCGGGAAACTAAGCATTTTTTAGTTCCCGCATTCCGGGGAATTCGGACCGGGAATCCCGGGATTTCAAAAAATACAATTTAAAATAACAAAGTTTATTATTTCAATTTTTCTTATGCAAAATTTTCCAATGTTTTGAAAATGGTAAAAATTTTACATTAGGCTTGTTCGTTTATTTACTACAATTTGCTACTTTTACCACAACTGGAAAAATTCAATAAGTAAACAAAACAACAATTTTAGTAAAGGTAGAAAGATTTTCGAGTAAACGAATACACTGATTAATTTGTATACTTGATCGAACTTAGTGCCTGTTTTAAAAGGCACTAAAAGGACAAAAATATATTTTTTAAGAAAACCACTCAATTAAATAGTGGTTGTATAAAAAATTTTGAATAGCACTTATGTATTCTGTACAGAATTAAAGACAAATTTGTCCATTGATTTTCAAAAATTTTCTAGTAAGTTAAAATTCCCATAGCTTTTATAAAATTTTCTAAAATTATTTTCAATGATATATTAATTTTTTTATTTTTTTTGAAGGACAGATTTTTTAGTCTAAAAACTAGTTTTGATTTATTCAATTTTTAAAAATATATAATTAGACTTATATAACTTCTAATATAAAATAAATTGTTTTCTACTACGAAAATTCCAAGAAAAACCACCTGAGCTTTTCCACAATCATGAAAATTTGAAGTTTTTAAGACATTTTATTTATAAAAATTTTTAATTTATAAAATATTTTTTAATTTATTTCCCTTGCGGGATCCCGGGATCCCTGGAATTCAAAATAAATTTCCCGCTTTCCCGGGAAATCAAAAAGTGCGGGATTTTGCATTCCCTAACCACAAGACTATAAAACATCAAATAATACGTGCTTGTACGGTACATCATTTCTTATTAGCAGGGCTCAGAACTTCATGCATTTATAGTCGTGTTTTAAGTACAGAAAATATCAGGGTTGGCAGGCAATACCGCTAAAATACCGTTATCGATTCAAAACCCTTTCAACTGACTACCGTTACCCCTAAAATACCGTTACCGATATCCTTAAAATACCGTTATCTAAATAACTGAAATACCGTTATCCTTAAAATACCAATACCGAAATAAATGAAATATCGATACCCTTAACATACCGTTACAGAAATAAATGAAATACCGTTACCCCTAAAATACCGTTACCGTTATTTTTAATTTTCTGCTTTTGGTAATTGCACGTGGTTATTGAGTATTTTTCGTACTTTAAGTTGGTAAATTGGTTCTGTTTTTCATTTCGTTTTTTTTGTAAAAAAAATTGCGGGAGGAATCGAAATAACTGACTACCGTTATCCTTAAAATACCGTTACCGAAATAACTGAAATATAGTTAACCTTAAAATACCGTTACCGAAATAATAAAAAACCGTTATCCTTAAAATACCGTTACCGAAATAATCTTAAATAGCGTTACCCTTACCGATAACCACATCATTTCGGTTATCATCCATGGAAAATATGTATTAAAAATCGAAAAATATGCAATCAAAATTAAAAAAAAAACAACAAAAAGTTTTTATTATTGGGTTTTCAATATTATATTTTTTATTATTTGTTTTTAGAGTGGCTTAAATACTAAAATATAACGTTCATCATCGTCAAAATGTTGGTAATTTAATTTTTTATGATAATTTTATCTCCGTGATACAAAAAAAAACATCAAAAAATATTTTTGAATTTCACAAATTACACTACATGACAAAATCTTGACTTTTAAAAATTAATAGAGCTCTGACCATCAATTCTATATACTTCGGACATGCTGATTACAATGGCGTACTTTATTTTTCGATCAATGGTACAGATTTTTCGCTAAATGTCTTTAAAGTTTGGCGGTTGTCCATTCAGTTTTTTAAATAAAAAATTTTTCAAATTCAATTAATATGCATTTTTTTGTGTTAAAATGTAAGCACAAGACCTGTGGCCATATTTACGGTATAAATGCGATGTGCTTATCTTGATATTTAAACCACTACTTAGCGTTTTATATAGGTTTTTATGGTTTTTTGCTATTTCAGCGACTTAAGTCGCCGAATGTACAATCGACCTCAATAAATGTAATGCCTTAGTAAGGAAGCAATTAAAGGGAAAATATTTCAATAAAAAAAATGTATTCATCTATTGCGGCCTATACGTTAAATTGGCGATTTTTCAAAAATTTTGTATGGCAGCATAGCTTTCCAAGATGTCTCCAAAGTTTTACTTTTAGTATAATATGGGATCACTTCTAAAAACTGTTCTTGAAAAATTTCAAGCAAAACAGTTTCCATTTGCAAAAGTTACATATCCTAATAAATACATTTTTTACTAGGGTTAGTATCGTACTAAAGACACTTTAGTATCTTAAACATTAATAATACCTGTTTATCATCGTCGGAAAGCTGGTAATGGTGTTTTTCTGATATTTTCATCAAAACACAGAAAAATACAGGGGGAATATTACCTTAGAGGTATGTAATTATACAACTACCTAATTTTCAAGTTAGTTTTACAAAGTTCTAGTAAAATATGTATATTTTTTTGTAAAATATGTATATTTTTTTGTAAAATATATACAATCCTTGCAAAATATATACATGTGTAGCGGAAAATATCCGAAGAAATACATGTATTTTGCTAGAAAATTGTAAAACTTACTTCGAACTTATGTAGTTGCATAGCACTTAGATATAGTTCCCCCTGTTTTTTCTGCGTGTATTGTTCATAAATTGTGAAAAACTCAGTTTTAGTGAAATATTAAAAATATACTTTGGAATATGGATTTTTAGCAAAATATGCAAGAAATTTGTTTTAAATGACATAATATGCAAAATATTATGCCAAAATATGCATTTATAATAGAATATGCAAAAATATTCATTTATAGCAAAATATGCAAAAATATGTATTAACAAATCGATGCCATATTGTTGCAAATTTGTTGATTAGCAAAGATATTTATTGAATGCTGTTCTCAAGCTAACGACCACAAACATCTTTTTACATGAAGTTCCTTGCCCTGGTTATGAGACTCTGAACCAGTGATACCGGAAGCAGTTTGTTACGAAAATCTCTTTTTTCCCTACATCCAAAACAATGTTTTTCTACATTTTTTCCTAGGCCGTAAATGTACTGAATCTCGCCAAAGAGTTCAAAACATAAAGAGTAGGTATACAATTCTTTAGTGAGAAAAAATAATTAAAATGTGGCTGCAATTGAAAATTAAAATTTTTTTTATAATTTAAGCATAACATTTATCAATTCATCTTTAGTTTTACTTAAATCTAGCCCGTTTCCTGTTTGCGGGCACAAGCTGTTAAATATTTTTCACTTTTGAGTAGTAATTTTAAGTATCGAGTATCAAAAAAAGACGATTACTTGATAGCCAGTACTCATATAACCACCACTATTACGAATATCGAAAATGATGTGCCCAGATTTTATAAAACGAAAGACGATAATTTCGAAGTTTAATATCTACCATATTACATACAAATTTTAAAATATTGAAACAAATTCGGAAAAAGACAGTTATTTTGCATCATCCGTTTCAAAAAGTGGACGATAGTCGTTAATTTTTTATATATTTGATATCTCCTTCGCAGCGGAATGTGGAGTATGTTATTGGTAATGACACCTCATTACTATCTGCATTACCAAAAATGATATATCATTACCTTCTGCATTATTTTATAATATAAAATAATGACTTCCTAATAACGGCCTATTGTATTCATTGTTTCTAAATATAAAATAATGACTTCTCGTAATATTTTAAATAAATACTTTTTACACAGTTAAATTTTATAAATTTTTATTTATTATATGTAAATATGTTTTATGTTTAAATTTTTATGACGAGTCCTAAAATTACACATAGAAAAAACTTAAATTTTTCTGAATGTATTTTCTTAAGCTAATAGTATTTGCTTAACTCCTTATTTTTAAGAATCAAGTAAGCAATCGGATAACCACTTATAATTCAACTTTTTGTAAGCATGTGTGTAACCACTTATTATTCAAAATCTCATAACTACTTATTTATCATTTTTTCGTAAGCGAGCGGGTAAGCGTGACTACTTATAAAAACGACCACGCCAAACAAAAATAATGAGCTTAGACGCCAAAAAATAAGTTGTGCGGAGCTATGAATTTCTATTATATAACTACTCATTTGGTAATGAAAGATTTTGCTGGGTTATTATAGGTGTGAGGTTGTGTTAAAAAAATCAATAACAGATCTCGGTTATACAAATCAAAAATTCCAAATTAAGTAGTTGTGTATTAGAGTGTCCCGATAAATATAATATTTAACAACTGGTTGCAGTAATAGCACTCAAACCATGCATACAAATGAGCCGAATACGACAAAAATAAGCAGTTTTTTAAAGGGATCTTTATTTCCCCACCAGCGATTGGAGATGACGATTTATTTTTATACCCTACACCACTATGTGGTCAGGGTATTATAAGTTTGTGCTGATGTTTGTAACACCAAAAAATATTGGTCGTAGTATACCGATCGGTTCAGAATTTTTTTTTATTTCGATTTAACGATGTCCGTCTGTCCGTCCGTCCGTCTGTCTGTCTGTCCATGCAATCTTGTGCGCACTCTACAGGTCGCAACTATTAAGATATTTTGATGAAATTTGGTACGCAGACCTATGTTGGCCCAAGGACGAACAAGTTTGATTTTTTTGAACATCGGTCCATGTTTAGACCTAGTGCCCATATAAGGGTCCTACCAAAACTATATTGTTTATACGCTGCAGGTCGTAAATATTAAGATATTTTGACGAAATTTGGTACACAGACCTATGTTAGCCCAATAACGCAGCCTATTGATTTTGGTGAACATCGGTCCATGTTTAGACCTAGTGCCCATACAAGGGTCCTACCAAAATTATACTGTTTATACGCTGCAGGTCGCAAATATTAAGATATTTTGATGAAATTTGGTACACAGACCTATTTGGCCCAATAACGCAGCCTATTGATTTTGGTGAACATCGGTCTATGTTTAGACCTAGTGCCCATATAAGGGTCCTACCAAAATTATACTGTTTATACGCTGCAGGTATTAATATTAAGATATTTTGATGAAATTTGGTACATAGACCTATGTTGGCCCAAGGACGAAGCCTATTGATTTTGGCGAACATCGGTCCATGTTTAGAACTAGTGCCCATATAAGGGTCCCCCCAAAATTATGTTGTTTATACGCTGCAGGTCGCAAATATTAAGATATTTTGATGAAATTTGGTACATAGACCTATGTTGGCCCAAGGACGAAGCCTATTGATTTTGGTGAAAATCGGTCCATGTTTAGAACTAGTGCCCATATAAGGGTCCCCCCAAAATTGGCTTGGTTACAAACTGCAGGTCGCAAATATTAAGATATTTTAATGAAATTTGGTGCGCTGACTCACATTATAGAAAATTTTGACATAAGCCCCATTTTAACCCATTCGAATTTCGGATCCAAACAATACACCAGGCTGGTGTAGGGTATTGTATAGTCGGCAAGCCCGACTTTAACCTTTTTACTCGTTAAACTAATATTTAATTGAGTCAGTTCAATATTTGAGTACTTTAATTGTTTCAATTAATCGTACACAATTTTTAGTAATTAAAACTATCATTTGCGTGACAGGTAGAAAATCAACAAAAAAAATTAATAAAATTTCGTAATTAAAATTCGTTTTTAATTTTTTTTTTCTTGTGTATATAATTTGAGATATACCAATATATGGGCCTTTTCAAAAAACTTTTTAGTAATATAATTATATATGGACAATATTTGCAAAATATAAGATATAGTAACAAATGGACCATTATCAAGAGTATTTTTCATATGATATAAGTTATAATCATATATAATTATATGTTGTTCCATGTCAATGGTTGAATTCCAGGGAGAAAAACAATTTTTGTTGTTTTTAAATTCATTTTTACTTTCTTATTAATATTTTTTGACAGAAGTTCAAGTGGCACAACGCACCGCGACCAGCAAAGGTCTTCTGGCTACTCTAAAAATGCAAGCTACCAATATAGCCAATTATCCTATTAGGCAAAATATTTCAAATATGAGAAGGCGACATGAAGCGGTCACCCAGAAACCTAAGTCTCCTATCAGACCGCCTAAGACATTCACAGAGGACATGCTCCCCGATGTCACCGCCTGCAATTCACAAAACCTACAAACATCAGTGTCCGACTGACCATGTCTGTGAAGCAAGTACCTGAGACCACAGTGTCCAGTAAAGTACTTCGTTAAGGAACAAAAGTTGTCCTGAACTCCAATCGGACAAACAAATCAATTTCTTAGCCTGGCGTTTGCCAAGAGAAATTTGCCAGTACTTAGCATACTCTGTCTCCCGCAACACCTTAGCTTCTTCCCAACATACCCCGTGGATACTCCATAGAATGGTTCCGAGCCAATGAAGGGTCCTAAATTGGCTAGATTGTCAGCACATTCGTTACCGTCATGCCCCTCATGGCCAGGAATCCACCCTGGTGTGAGGGAGTTGCTGCTACCAAGTTGATTGAGAGTCAGCATATACTCCATGACGAGTCCACTTGATTTTAAAGCCCTTAGTGCAGCCTGACTGTGAAAAATAATGTGGATGCGGGATCTACCTTTGCCCTCCGTAGGCACTCCGTCACACAGGCAGAAATGGCGAAAATCTCCGCCTGAAAAATGGAGCGCTTATTGCCCTTTGGTAGATCACAGTGGAATCCGGGTCCAAAAACACACACAACCGTGTCAATCTTCGCCTGCTTCGAGCCATCAGTGAACCACATCCCAGCCCCCCTGCTCAGGCTCCCAAGAATGGTTGGTGCACATGCCCATGTCAAATAACACAACTTGACGAAAATCTGATACGGAAGCATCTTTTTCGCGACCCTTGAGATCGCGTCGTCCATGAAGTTCTTAGCAATATTTATGAAGTTGTTAGCAATATTCACGGCATCCTCCATAATGGAGATATGCAATGGTGGAATGCCCAGCATGGCCCCAAGCCAGAAGAGAAATTTTCATCCTTTGTAGAGGTTAAAGATATAGGGCTTCAAATATGGCAATAGTTCTGTATCATGTCATTTTGCGTGGGTTCTGTTGCATGTTCGTTTATGTTAGTCAGCAGGACATGTTACGTGAATGGCCGATTGTGACAGGGGCTCGGTACAAAGTTATGAATTTTACATGGAGATTGTCCTAAATGGACCCCAGTATGCATTTCCAATTATCATTGCAAAATTAAAAATTCAACTGTTTTAAATATTCCTTGATTCTGCTTTATTTTAAGTATTTTTTCCACAGTCAAAATCCAATGGGTATCTAAATCTCTCACCCTATGTCAACATCTTGTGCCTGCATACAGGAATAGGGTTTTAAGGAAACCCAAATATGAAACGATAAATTTTGCTTAATTTTTTTAATTTTTTAATTTGTTTAAAAAATCTAACATTTTATTTGACATCTTTTTTCCTTTTAATGTAAAAATATTTTACACTATATTTAAACTCAATTTAGTACAAACGGTGGGATGGACCCATGGATGACTTAGTGTGCAATGAGCGAACCTTTTGCCAGTTCTTCTTCAACAAAGAATCCAAGAAATTGATGGACAAATGAATGTTTTGTACTAATTCGTCTTGTTTCATATCTACATGGCCAACGGCGACAGACAAGCACAATACTTTCTTCATTTGGCATTTGATGGTGGATTTAATTTCTTCAATCTTTCCCATCATGGATTCTTGGTGAGACAAAAGGCCAGGGAACTTGCCAGCTTTGCTCAAACCGGGACACAAAAGACGGGGAATTTGTTTGATCAAAGATTCGGAAGCCAAGAAAACATCATAAGATTTAGCCAATTTCTTAACTAATTTTTTGCTCTTGTTTAATTTCTTCAAAGCTTCAGCATCCATGCATTCAACGCCGTTAGCCTTGGCTTCATCACAATGTTGTTGATCACCCAAGATGCAAACCTTCATTTTTGGGCGGGGTACGTGCTTCAATTTGACGGTGCCGGAGAAACGCTTGTCCTTTTGTGGATCGTAGTTCTTCAAACGAATTTGTAGTTCCACAGTTTCCAAGAAACCGCGCTTTTTCTTCGAAGAGAACTCGAAAACGCCATTGACGCTTTCGTACTAGGTATCACGTGAAACTTTTGAGGCCATGACCGCTTTCGTCAAAAGTTAAACCGGAAAATTTTAAATTATTTAAATTAAATTGTGTAAATTATAATAAATATGGCGAAATCTACCAGCAGCAACATTAAAAAGTATCATTTTGTCATTAATCTTCCTATTTGCAGCTCACTTTATAAATTTTTTCTCACTAACTGAGAGAATTGAATTCTTTTTATTTTCTAAGCTCTTTGCAAATTCAATTTAATACAAATTGGAATAATTTGTTTCATGTTCTTCGTTTTTGTCAATATTAGAAATAAAAACATTTACCCAAAATAACAATTTCGAATTTTCTTTTATTGAATTCGCTCACAAGATAACTTGCAATTATTTGGAACTAAACTCTGCTCTAGAATTTTTCCTCTGTATTTTCTGAAAGATTCTACAAACTTTTTATGCTTTTACATAGATAAAGAAAGGATAAGTTAAGCCACCAGTTTTCCAAAGCACAAGATAGAATAAGATGAATGCAAAAAATAATAATTTTAATGTTAATAAATTGTACCAAAAATAATCATAACCGTATTTTTTATGTTTGATTTGAGCTTGAATACAACTGTTATTAGTATATTGTTTGAACTTGAATGGAACTGTGTTTCAAGCCTAGAATTGAAGTATATCTTCACTGTAATGTTCGATATGCTGGAATATGCTTTTGAATCACAGTACAAGTCAAACATGAATCAAAGCTTAAAAGTGGAAAACATGACTGGAATAACGTTTAATTTAATTTAAATTGGGTTGCGACACGTCACAGGACTAACTCAAAAAAAAACAACATTTCGTTTAAATATCTTTACCGAAATAATTTAAATACTGCTACTTATAGTCTTATACATTTAGCTTACCAACAGCTGCTAAAGTGGCTTCTTAAAATATTCGAATATTAAAATGAATAGGTTATATGTGCGTGAAATTTTGGGATTGTTAAACATATATTTAAAACGTGATATATAAGAGTCAATAAAATTAGTCAAAGGTGTTCTGGTAGCTTAATAGCTTAACCCCATCTTTATATACCTTTTTTCAAGTTCCTGTATAGAATTGATTCTGTTTCATACTTTAAACAATTACCTTATTTCCATTTGGTTCACCGCTCTCCTTAAAGCCATTCTTGAACATACGCTTATGAGCTTGTTTAAATTCATTCATTAGAGCACTATGATGGTCACCAACCGCATTAAGAGTATTATTGTTGTTGCTATTATTGATGTTGTTTATTGAATTTTTATGATCAATGTCATTCGATGCATGATGTGCATTAGTTGCGTTGTTATTAATATTGGCCTCACGTTTTGACTCGTACTGAAGTGGCTTCAATTCACAATGTGGAGTATGTTCTTTATTATAGTTGTGAGGTTGTCGTTTCTGGAAAATTAAAAAAATCACATAAAATATCAATAACAGATCTCGTATATACATAGGTACAAATCATGGTTATATCAATGTGACTACAACTATTGTTTTAAATTTCGGACTAGAATTGACAGTTCATTGACATATCACATTCATTTCAAGTTTGTTGTTGTACTTACCGCTTTACGTTTTTTTAGTTCCTCTGTAATGGCACTTGAGAGGCTACCACCGTCATAACTATTACTATTTGATTTCTCCAAATCCATATTTAAATTCATTGAAGAATATGATGTTGCTTCTGAGGAAGTTACTCCAGAGTGATTTTGTTTAGCTATTTGCATATTAGCATATTGATAACGTTTCATTGTTGCTGCTACTCCACCAATTCGAATATCACTATCATCATCATCATGATAAATTTTCTTTGTATAGGTATTTGATGACGATGATGAAGATGTTGTAGATTCAGCTGAATATGTTAACTGATGATGATTATGATGGAGGTTTGACATTGATATTGGTGGTGGCGGTGGTGGAATACATACATCTGTAGATATATTGGCCTGATTCATTTTCGTTAATGTTCCAATTTCCGCTCCCATATTTCCTCTTTCTCGTTCCGTTTTACGATGATGATTTTCTTTCAATGACGTTGTTAATGTTCTTCGTATTGTACCTGTCGCAGAAGTTTGCTCATGATTGGGTACATAAGTATTATTTATAGACGTACCACTTTCAGATAACTTTATTATGGTTTTGTTAATTTCTTTATTGCCATTTCCCATGGAAGTTGTCGGTGGAGATGATGAAAATGATGTTTGTCTTATTGGCAAATTTGTTGCAATTGTTGGATTTGTCGCTCTTTCAGCAATACATTTTGTTCGGCATTTTCGTTCATTAGCATATAATGGTTGATTCCAATTTGTAGAGACTTGCGCTCCAGTTGAAGTTTCTTCCCTTACTGCTGTTAAACGTTTCGATTTTACATCTGCCCAACAAGGACTTTGATCACCCGTTACGGAACTCGCTGAACTATTATAACCACTAGATTCCCCTGGAAACAGATCACATCCTGCCCCAGTATGAACAGTCATATCTAGTTTATTTGAACTTTTCATAACGGCCACGGCTTCACTAAATAATACATCTGAAAAATCTATACTATTGACAGTTAAGATTTGATCACCTGGCCTAAGACCAGCTTCACGTGCAACACTTTTCTCTTTTGTAAATTGTACAAATATTCCCGGTTTCCATTCGGGTCCTTTGCAAATGCCAAGGCCCAATTTGGTTCGGGGTGCTACATTTAGAACAACATTAATAACTCTTTCACCATGATTGCGGCTGTGATTACGTTCTGTGCGTTCGGCAGATGATTGATAAGAACATTCTGAGGGTGTTGAACTAATGCTGGGAGTTTTGACTACATTCCATGTAAGGCAATCATTTTCTTTGCTGTTTGAAATAGTTTCATACATAAATGGATAATGACGATTACAATGATTTTGTATTTCTTTTACTTACTCTTTTACTGGCAACATTCCTACACTACGAACTTTTAGTATCAATCGTTCTTGGTGGCTTACAAGTTGTACGAATTCTTTGTGTATGGCATCATCTATTCTATATCCATTTATACGTAGTATTTGATCACCAATCTGTGAATGAAACAAAGAAAGTATGTACATATATATGTATGTTGAATTAACACACGTAATTTAGGTCAAACAGTAGTAAAACTACCAAAGAGATGTAATTTACTTGTGCGTCACGTAAATCCATATGTACTCGTATTGTATTAAGAATTGACTTTTTTCATGACGAACAATATTGTAAATATACGTGAAATACAATTCCAAAAAAAGTTTTACTTTTATATCGGGCAATTGGACAAGTGAAAGTAATTATTAACTCTTTTTATTTATATTCTTATCTAGAAACGTTCATGTTGTTTTCCTTATACTTACAAGGAAATTACCGAGTGCTGTAATCCACAGAACTTAACAGAACTCGGATATATTGTAGAGGGAAACCAAATAAAAATACAAGGATTTTGTAGGTACGTAATTTTACGTTTAGAGGTCGTGCGGCTAAACACGAAGCCATTTTTGGCGCCACTTCTTACCACCTAAATGTAAGATGGCGCACCTAAAAAATATGTTCTTTTCCATTACTTATTTCGGATTAAATCACTACACAGAAAAAACTAAAAACGAGTTTTAATTACGAAATTGATTGTATTAATTAAAATTTTTATTGATTTTGCACCTATCACTCAAATGATACTATTAATTACTAAAAATTGTACACAGTTAATTGAATCAATTAATATTTTAATTGTTTGATTAAAAACAATTTTTATTTCTATCATATGTTTAATTCGATATTTTAGGTTAATTATTTTTTCTGTGTACATATTTTCCTTGTTATTCATTACAAAAGCAACCCTGTTAACTTCTACTTACTTTCAAACCTTTTTGTTCAGCTTCACTATTACGATCTACAATTGAAACAAAAAATCCGGCACTAAATTCCTTACCACCCCGCACGGAGAAACCATAGGATGGTACGGCACCTGGCGTTACCAATATACGTCGTGTATGCGGCCTTAATAAACGTACAATTCGCATACGAGTACTGGCTGGTATTGCACACCAAGATGAGGCAGCTGTTGTCAGTGTTAACATATCACTGGATGAACTAGTGGTTGAACCTTGCATGCTGCTACAATCCGTAAATATCGAAGTGGCCATGATGGAAAACAAAATTTTAATACCAAATTAAAGTCCAAATTAAAGCGGCCGTTTTTAATAAGCTGTAAAGAACAAATGGAAAATATGAATTTATATCAAAGTATTATTAAATAAAATTTCTAAAATTTAAAAGCTTTTTGGGAAAACATATTTCAGAGGTCAATCAGCAAATTACTAACCTTTGTTTGATTATATATCCTATGACTCTTATAAATTCTCCGAATTTTATAAATTTTAAGAATTTTATAAATTCTAAAAGTTTTTTTAATTTTATGAATTTTTTAAATTCTATGAATTTTAAGAACCCTATGAATTTTATAAATTCTATAAATTTTTTAGTTTTTTAATCTAATACCCTTATTCTAAACGTTATAACAATAACAAAATTGTGACAAAACTAAGGTGAATGGAAATTGTTATAGTTTGGTATTCTAAGAAAAATTGTCACAGCAAAACCTTGACAAAATTGTCACGTAATAAAAAGCTTTCACTGGACGGATAAATTATAGGAACCCCAAAGGCTTTGGCGCTGTGTTGTACCCACAAATTTTATAGTTTCTTAAAGCAAAAGTTCTTCAGAACTAAATTCCGTCTTCGGACCGCAATAAAAATTTATAAGAAATTTGTTCGTAGAACATTTTTAACCATTATCTGCAATTTCCTTGGGAGATTTAAGTCCTTAAGAAATCATAAATTGAAATTCAGAAAATATCAATTGAAATTCAGAAATCTTTAACTGAAATTCATGTTAAGTTTTCTGAATTTTAATTGATAATTTCTGATTTTAAATCGATGATTTCTCAATTTCAATTGATATTTTATGAATTTCAGTTGATGATTCCTGATTTTCAGTTGTTATTTTCTGAATTTAAGTTTTTGATTTCTTAAGGATTTAAATGACCCATGAAAATTGCATATAAAGGAATTTTAAATGATGTTTTCTGAATTTCAATTGATTTATTCTGAATTAATGAGTTTTATAAATTCCAAAAAAAAACATTTTTTCAATATTGCAAATTTGATAAATTTTTATAAATTTTACAATTTTTTTCTCTAAGGTTTGTATCTTAAGTCTTATGTTTTCCTATACCCACAATGACATGTAACAAGTTTGTTTCCTAAGTCTATTATATATTATCTTCATTTATTAAAGTTTGTATCCTAAGTCTTTTGTATTCTGTAGTACGTACAATGACAAATATTTATCATAAGTTTTTCAATCTATTCATACTGTTTTTTGTCTTTTTGGTAAGACGACAAGTCCTGACCTTTTACCAAAAAATAAGACAATCAAAAAAAAAAAAACAAATTCCAAAACAACACCCGGCCATGGATGCCAACCAAGTAAAAGTGAAAACGAACAAAACTTTCTCTCCTGCAAGCTGTATAAACAAGGAACATCTTCACATTTCCTATTCAATACATAAACATGAGCATCGCCTCTGTTGTGTCATATTAACAGCCCCTGTGCCATTCATATGGTATGGATGGTTGATGTCGTTGATATTGATAGTTATAATATGTACGTTTATTGTGACTTTACAACAAGTTGGCAAAACAAAATTAAATCCACTACCTAAATTGAACAAGTGTTGAAGATGGCTAATACAAAAAAATCATACAATTAATATTAAATAAATACATGGATTACACTTAAAGAAAGATGTTGTTTTGGAGAGCTAAACCAAAGTTTGGTAGAATTTTTCAAAGTGCTTATGATACTACAATAAAAGATGTGAATCTAGAAAAATTTATATTAATAACATTGTGTTTTGAGTTCTAATAAAAAATATTTTTTTTTAATAAAGAAAAACTTAATCTTAACACTCTTTTTTGAAGTGTATCATGATGAGCTAAAAAAAACTTATTCAGAAAAATGGTGTATTGTGAGAAAAAGAAATTTATCAAATGGAATATTGTAAACAGAAAATGGTGAAAGAAGAAGAAAAAGTCACGTAACGTATGTAAGGTGACATTGAAATTGAAAATACCATTATTTTTTATAAAAAATACAATTTTGTTTAAATATCAAGATATTTAACTTCAAAATGTTAAAACGATATATGGTGGCATAAAAACAAAGCCGTTTAAGTAATATAAAAGTTCATAAAGCATGATCAAGATGTGGATTTTTAGTTTCGTAAAATTGGAATATATAAATGGTTGCCAAAACAAACTTTTTAAGATGAATCAGGATGAAGGATTGTAGATAACAGCAGGTTTAACCTTTATTACGAAAATATGTTTGACTGGAAATCTCTTTAAACTGACGTTTTTTAGACATTAATGTATGAGATAAATGAACCTAGACATGAAAGAAATGCAAAACTAATCAACTATAAAATTTTGCTAGCTTAAAGTACACATTTTTTTTATCCTTTAAAATTATAATCACAAAATACAAAATCATTTAGTAGGTTTAAGGTTAAGAAGAAGAATAAATCTTTTTTCTCTAAAAGTTATAAACACATTAATTTGCAAATCAGACTAGATTTAGTTTCTGTCTTTTTCCTATGGACAGGCTTCATCAGTGATTTTCCATTAAATTGTATTATTGGTTATATTTTATTGTCAGATTGTCTCTATATGATAATATTTCCACAACTCGTCGGCTGTAGGAATCATTTGTTTTTTTTTTTTTTAATTAATGTTTATTGGTTGTTTCAAAAAGCATGACCATTTTCATGATAGACAATACAATAGTTTCGTGGGCATCGCACAACTCATCAGTTGTCCGCAATAAGAAAATGATGATTGGAAAATACAATTAATATTTTTTATAGCAAAAACCAGCTCAAATGTTATTTTCAAAAAAATTCGGTATCCATATAAGTTTTCCGCCAATAAGTTATTACATATTTCTGTTTGCACTACCGAACGTCATCAGAAGTCCTTTGGACAAAAGTGGGCGGAAGACTCAATTTTTTAAGGAGAAAGATCAATGTTTATTCATATTAATTTGCTAACTCATAAACAAAGAATTATCATAGAACATTTTACTCGTGATGCAAAGAATTTGGAGTTTTTTAGTTTAATCCTTATAAATTTCATATTTGCCGATAAATTTTTGAATTTTCTTCTCGCACTTAAACTACACACTTGAATAAATAAAACTAAGAAAAATTCACAAAACAAAAGCTAAATGTTATAAAATTGTATTGAATTTTTATTTATTTTTATTTTCCAATCTCACCCACAGCATTAAAAGATTGAACTCAATTTCTATTCGGTAGGGTGTCAAGTAAATTTACAAAGTGACAAAACTGAATACCAACTACTACATGTATTTCTAAGGACAAACTTAAGAAGAGAAAAATTACAACATTCTTGATGTCAGAAAAGTATCTTGAATATCTACCCATACTCGAATGAAAGGCAAATGTATGAATATTAATAATTTGAGAAGAAACGGTATGATTTTATGGTCCAAATTTTAAATTTCTTATATGTATTATAGAAGGAGGTTCTTCAAAAACTAAAAATTTTTTGAATAAGAGTTATTGACTTTCATGTCAACAAAACGAAATTAATTAAAATGCCGTTAACCTTAAAATAACCAAACGAAATAACTTAAAATAACAATAACCTGAAAATACCTTACGAAAATACCTTTTGAAATAATCCATTAACATTAACCTTATAAATTGATTTCCAACCCTGAGTTTGTGTCTGAAGTCTTTTGTTTTAGTGCCCTTATTAGCCACATACAAGTTTGTTGCTTAAGTCTTTTTTATTTTAGTCTAAACTTCAAACTAAAATTTCCATTAGTTTCCAAAAATTCGTATAAAATTTAAGGGAAAAGCTTGATAAATGCATTAAATTTTATATATTGTATATTATTTGCTACCTTTTGTATTGTATTGTTTGTTGGGACGCGTGACCACTGCATAAAAAAATATTTTTAAAAGTAGCGGAAAATAATCAAAACTTATTATGTTACGTGTAAATATGTGGATCGCACAATAACTAACAATACAATGTTAAAACAAGTTGAAAGTTTGTGTTTACAGCAATATTGCCACAAGCAAAAGGCACTATAACTATTGCATACATCAAACAAATAATAACAACAGTGACTAACCGATTAAATGTGGCACTTAAATAAAAACAGTGGTTACGTTTTCTTTATCTCAATGAAGGCAAAATATTATGAAGGGATTTACAATTTAAGTGATATCGTTGTAAAATACTATGATTTTTAAAGTTTAACCCATAGAAAGTTGTCAAGTTTACTATAAATGCTAACTTACTACCTAAAATAGTGCGAACCGTGAACTCATCTATGTTTTTTTTTAACTCAATATTTGGATTTAAAAATAACTTAGGGGCAGTTTTAGAGCCAGAACTAAGAACCAATTTTTTATAACATTTTATTTAAGTCAAAAATTTTCAAACAAAAAATCTAACTTAAGAAATATTTAATAGTATATTTAGACTATTTAGAGTAAAACTAATAGTTTGTGGCCCTTTTTAGATTTTGAGGCAAAAACAACAAAATTTATTTAGTTTTTCAATACAATTTTCATTTAAACGAGTAAAAAGGTTAAAGTCGGGCATGCCGACTATACAATACCCTACACCAGTCTGGTGTATTGTTTGGATCCGAAATTCGAATGGGTTAAAATGGTGCTTGTGTCAAAATTTTCTATAATGTGAGTCAGCGCACTAAATTTCATTAAAATATCTTAATATTTGCGACATGCAGTTTGTAACCAAGCCAATTTTGGGGGGACCCTTATATGGGCACTAGGTCTAAACATGGACTGATGTTCACCAAAATTAATAGGCTGCGTTATTGGGCCAATATAGGTCTGTGTACCAAATTTCATCAAAATATCTTAATATTTGCGACCTGTAGAGTGCGCACAAGATTGCATGGACAGACAGACAGACAGACAGACAGACAGACAGACGGACGGACGGACGGACGGACATCGTTAAATCGAAATAAAAAAAAATTCTGAGCCGATCGGTATACGACCAATATTTTTTGGTGTTACAAACATTAGCACAAACTTATAATACCCTGACCACATAGTGGTGTAGGGTATAATGACCACATAGTGGTGTAGGGTATAAATATCTAAAATGTACATTTTTGATACACCCAGTATAATTTATTATAATTAATTTTCGATATATCCTGTTACAATGAATAAAGCAAGTATCAAAAAAAAGTTTTTAAGAATATTTTAGCTTTAAATTGTGTGTTGTTATTCATTTACCAATAAAATCAGAAAGAAAAATTTGTAATAAAAAAGTAATATGACCAAGAAACACTAAATAACCAATGTAAATAAATTGCAAAAGCCAAGTCATTTACACTGGTTTTTTAGTTTTTCTTTGTCACATCACTTTTTTATTAAATACTTTTCTTTATGTTTTTATTGTTAAACAAAATTCAAAAAATTATTAACACATTTAAAAATGGATAACAATACACAATTGTAAACTGAAACCGAAATACATATGGGCATTTCCATCATGTCGAACGGGACCGTCGTACACCTTTAAAGTGAAAAAAAAGTCAAAATAAAACGGATTTTTATTTTGACAATAGGCTTTACTTATATCTTTTTATTAGCCCTACAATTGGTGCTGAGGTTGCTTTTTAGCAATTTTTCGTTTTCAAGATAATTGTAAAAAAACAAGGCATTCGCACGGGACAAAAACAGAAGTGGTTTTCGTGGCTAACAATTAAAATGCCGATTTCAGCGAAACCTGAAGCAATATTTCAATGTGACTAATTTTACACTGTTGTGCATTGATGTCCTTTAAAAATGGTTGTAATTTTACCCAAAAACGATTCATATTATTTTTTTAATTTAATTTTATTCACTGTCGCACGTGACATGTCGCACGGGACATTTTTTTCCATCATGAGATTTATGTTGTTTCTGTTGCTCTTTTTACGAAATTATATATAAACAAGCTTAGTAAAAATGTTTTTAAATCGACAGAAGTATTCAAGGTATTTATTTTAATATAATAACCAAAAACAAACTTAAAAGAAATATGTAGTATGAATTAACCCAGCAAAATTGTGGGATGGAAAGAACCCATTGTAGAACAACTTGTACGTGCATGCAACCTGTTATAATTTATGTTCTATCATCGGTGATTTTTGTTTGAGTTTGTCCCAAAAGCAACAGGTTCTTTTCCTCCAAACTAGAACAGGTTACTTTGGAACCGGTTCTAGAACCAGTTATAGAACTGGTTCCGCGATAGTGAAACCTTCCATTTTGACTCCCAGGAATCAGTTCTAGAACCTGTTCCACGTAACTGGTGGTAAAAACACCTGTTCTAGAACACATTCAGAGGAAACCAGTTCAAAAAACTTTTGCTGGGAAGTATTTATTTATATGAAAATATAAAACACAGTTTTTTTTTTGCTTTTACTTCTTGACCATGGTGCATGCCAATTTTAAAAAAATTTAAAAGTATGTATTTATATAAATAAATCATTTACATAAGAAAAAAAAATTTTTAATTTTTAAATTTTACCCTTACGATGTCGCACGTGACCAAATGTGTATAAGTACCAAGATCACAATTCTTCTTATTTTTCAGGTGGGTTTTTATACCCTACACCACTATGTGGTCATTATACCCTACACCACTATGTGGTCAGGGTATTATAAGTTTGTGCTGATGTTTGTAACACCAAAAAATATTGGTCGTAGACCCACCTTATAGTATACCGATCGGTTCAGAATTTTTTTTTATTTTTTCGATTTAACGATGTCCGTCTGTCCGTCCGTCCGTCCGTCCGTCCGTCCGTCCGTCTGTCTGTCTGTCCATGCAATCTTGTACGCACTCTACAGGTCGCAGCTATTAAGATATTTTGATGAAATTTGGTACGCAGACCTATGTTGGCCCAAGGACGAACAAGTTTGATTTTTTTGAACATCGGTCCATGTTTAGACCTAGTGCCCATATAAGGGTCCTACCAAAATTATACTGTTTATACGCTGCAGGTCGTAAATATTAAGATATTTTGACGAAATTTGGTACACAGACCTATATTGGCCCAATAACGCAGCCTATTGATTTTGGTGAACATCGGTCCATGTTTAGACCTAGTGCCCATATAAGGGTCCTACCAAAATTATACTGTTTATATGCTGCAGGTCGTAAATATTAAGATATTTTGATGAAATTTGGTACACAGAACTATATTGGCCCAATAATGCAGCCTATTGATTTTGGTGAACATCGGTCCATGTTTAGACCTAGTGCCCATATAAGGGTCCTATCAAAATTATACTGTTTATACGCTGCAGGTCGTAAATATTAAGAAATTTTGATGAAATTTGGTACACAGACCTACATTGGGCCAATAACGCAGCCTATTGATTTTGGTGAACATCGGTCCATGTTTAGACCTAGTGCCCATATAAGGGTCCTACCAAAATTATAATGTTTATACGCTGCAGGTCGCAAATATTAAGATATTTTGATGAAATTTGATACACAGACCTATATTGGCCCAATAACGCAGCCTATTGATTTTGGTGAACAGCGGTCTATGTTTAGACCTAGTGCCCATATAAGGGTCCTACCAAAATTATACTGTTTATACGCTGCAGGTCGCAAATATTATGATATTTTGATGAAATTTGGTACATAGACCTATGTTGGCCCAAGGACAAAGCCTATTGATTTTGGCGAACATCGGTCCATGTTTAGAACTAGTGCCCATATAAGGGTCCCCCCAAAATTATATTGTTTATACGCTGCAGGTCGCAAATATTAAGATATTTTGATGAAATTTGGTACATAGACCTATGTTGGCCCAAGGACGAAGCCTATTGATTTTGGTGAACATCGGTCCATGTTTAGAACTAGTGTCCATATAAGGGTCCCCCCAAAATTGGCTTGGTTACAAACTGCAGGTCGCAAATATAAAGATATTTTAATGAAATTTGGTGCGCTGACTTACATTATAGAAAATTTTGACACAAGCCCCATTTTAACCCATTCGAATTTCGGATCCAAACAATACAACAGAGTGGTGTAGGGTATTGTATAGTCGGCATGCCCGACTTTAACCTTTTTACTCGTTTTTACTTTAATTGTATAAAAAATCTCTGTTTGTAATCAATATTTGATGAGCTTTCTGCGTGTACTTTCGACGCACTGATAACAAATGTTGTTTTTCAATGTCGCACGGGACATCGAAATATGCGACAATGCAAATCAAAAACTTACAGTTATTTTCAATCGCATTGTTTATTATGCATTCTTTTATGACTCTTTGTACCTTTAGAAATATTTTAGAAAGCAAAAGTCAATGCATAACGTCTCTGTTTAAAAACTTTTATCAAAACAAAATGTGCAATAGAAATATCCAAATAAGAAAAGATGCGCTTGTGCGACTTTGCATTCGAATACCTCGAAATGGGTTATGAATAAATGCGAAATCTTTTTCGTTATTTAAATTTGATTGTTTCCCTATGAAAATATGATAAAACAAAGTGTTTTCAAGAACTTTTAATATTTTAGTCACGGTGGACCTTTCGGTGGAAATGCCCATATTTAAAAAAATTATAAAATATATTTTTGACATTTGCTTTACTTAAATATTCGTTGTAACAGGGTGTATTGAAAATTACTTATAAAAGAAACCTGGTGTATCAAAAATGTAAATATCAGATATTTTTAGTTGGTTTTTGGCAAAAACCAGGTAAAATCTGGTTTTCAGTTTGTATGAAAATTGTATGGAAAAACCAAATTAATATTAGCTGTGTTTTCGACTTAACCATATCCGTTAACTCATAAAAAATTTCAAAGTGCATTAAAACGCGTTTAAGACGAAAACTAACATATCACTTTTCGTATGCACGTTAACTTTCAACACGGATAATTTTCAACGTTGAAAACTCAACGTTTATACATTTTTACATCTGACGTAACTTATTCGCATTACTTCCTAAAAACTTTTTCTGACATACGTTCGATTATAACGGAAAAATTATAAACATAACCTGTTTAAAATTTTTTTGTACTACAATCGGTTTAACGTAGATTTGCTTTAAATACTTAACGTTGATAGGCATGAGACAAAATACAGCTATTGTAATTTTCGGCTCAAAAACTAAAAATGGCCAAAATCTACTAGTTTTTGCCCAGTCTAAATATACTATAACACAAAAATCGTTTTTTTGTCAACTCTTAGTAAAATATTTTTTAAAAAATTTACCTTTAAGGCCCTGTGCGAGATGGCTAAATAAATTCTAAACTAAATACAAATTGACAAAAGGGTTTAAAATTACTTTTAAAATGTTTAAAAAGTTTTTCAAACTTCATAGAAACTTGGAAACCTGAATTTAGTTTAGATTTTATTTAGCCAGTTCGCATCCACCCTAAATATGAAATAAATTATAATTTGAGAACCTTTTTGCGATTTGTAAATCATGTTTATTTGAAAGAAATATAGAAACCAGTTATTGCAACTAAAACCAAAGTTTTAATAATTTTCAGTTGCTGTTTTATCAACTTTAAAACACTGTACTATTAAGTCTTTGTATGTGTGAAGATAAGTACGTTTATGCATAAAAAGCTATTCGTATAAGATTATGTTTATTTATTTTTTATATTAATTATTGCTGAGATTTTATGTATGTTTTTTTTTTTGTACGCTTTAGCCGCCATTTATTGTTTAGTACAGAAAGTTTTGTTGATGTTTTTCTTGTAAAGTTTTAATTACCGTAACTTTTATTTATGCTAAAATTAAATACCTTTATTGTATTTTTAATTTATTAACACTTATAATAAACACACATTACGAGTAGCAAAAAGAAACTGATGACATGGCCTAAGACAAAAAATCTATATAAGATCTTATATTGAAGTTGAGCATAGAGACAACTAAAACAATTGTTAAAACCTAAAGATTGAGTAAAGATTAATGCGAATTAATTCTACTTACATGTAACATATGTATTCTTTCCGATTACGATGAAATTTGAATAAGTTACAAAGGATCGAAAAATAGGAGACATGTACTTTTTAAGCGGTTTGGATACAAAAGTAGGGGGGATATTACCCGATTTTTAAAAAAACTAGTCCTATGTTATATTTAGAAAGCGACAAAGCGAGTGCTTATAAGGCTGCATTAACTATTGATTATTTTAATCAAGAAAATATTGAAATTATGACCCATTCTCCTGCCACCCAACGAGTTTTACATATATACATATGCGTTGTCTTCTATAAAAAATAAATTGCGTAGAACGCGATGTAAAACTCCAGAAGAAGTAACTAACCAGTTCAAAATAAGTAAACGTTTATGTAGAGTAAATTAGGCTTAAGTCTAAATCTAATAGAAAGCCCAATTCACACTGCAAACCAAAGCCAGTAGTTTTCAAAAACTTTTAATTTTTGATTCAAAATTTGGAATTCGACAAGTACATAAAATTAGCTTTTAAAAACTACTATTGTACATTTACACCCAATTTATACTACAACCAAAAACTAGAAGTTTTTAAAAACTTTTAGTTTTTGATTCAATAATAGGTAAATACAAGTACCTAGTTTTCAAAAACTACTAGTTTTTGGTTAGGTGTTAATGTAGTACTAAACAAAAACTAGTAGTTTTTGAAAACTACTTGTATGTAGTTGTCAAATTCCATACAAAGTTTGAATAAAAAAATTAAGTTTTCAAAAACTATTACCCCTAAATTCGTAAACTCTTTGTAAAATTATAGGAGGTTTATTGAACAAATTTTGTATCAAAATGACGTTTTGTAAACCTGCTATAACTTTACAAAAAATTTATGAATTGAGGGGTTAGTTTTTAGTTTAGAGAAAGTTTAACCAGTTTTTCACAAAATATGAGTGATTTGTCCCTTTTTTACATTTTAAGCCGCTTTCGTTTTCATTCTTTTTTTTCAGTACTTATGGAAGAAGAACGAAAGTTTGGTGTAACTATTGATCAAGTGTTATTTTCACTTTAACATGTTGTGGAATGAATTAATAATGCGATACCAGTTTTTTGCAGTTTCTGTTGTTACGCATGAATGCATCAATTTCTCATGAGTTTCATAATAATTATAATAAAAAAATAAACATCAACTTAAGATCAAGAAAAAATTAAAATACACCCGACTATTGCTTAACGGCCATTTTTTTTACTAAACATTGTTCATAAAGCAAAAAAATATTTTCTATAACTAAGTAAATTCATGGTATTTGTGAATTGTTTCATAAAATTAAAGAAATTTTTTTGGAAATTAACTCAAATTGTTAAAGCATTTTTTTTTTAATATTTTATTATAATAGCATAAATTTTATAACAACTGTCATTAAAAAATAAATTTTATAAAAATTATTAAGTTTATTCACAATATATTTTCCATAACCGATTGAGGTTTATTTAAAAAGTCCCAGCAAAATCTCAGTAGAATTAGGGTCTACATAGGGCCCATAATTCGATGTCAAAACTCATTATTTTTGTTCGACAAGTTGTCCATATTCGCTGCATGAAAAAACGCACAAAATGTGTGCACCCGCTTAACCGCTGTATTACAAAAATATATAAAATAAGTACTTACCAAAATAAGTAGTTATTCGTGTGCTTATACGCAGTTAAAAAATAAGTGGTTACAATACGACTTATTTATATACCTACTAGTGGTTAAAAAGTAAGTAGTTACCAAATTCACATTTTCTTTATAAATAAATAAGTAGCCGCGCGTAAACTTCACTGCTTATAAAAACGGCTTCGCCTAACAAAAATAACTAGTACTGACGCCGAATTATAAGTAGTAAAAAATTTTAGTTTCATTATATAACCACTTATTTGGTAATGAAAGATTTTGCTGGGGTAATAGGTAAAGTTTGTTTTCAATTGAACAATCAATTAAAATACATTGAAACATATTGTTTAACTTTTATTATCAATCAATAAAAAACAAACTAGAAAAAAATATGTATCGTCTGTAGGAGTTGTTATCAGTGGTGTTAGACCTCTTTGATCAAAAATCGTCAAAAATGTAAAAATAAGTCGTCAAAATCGTCAACAATTTTATGAAAAATCGTCAAGAAATCGTCATCAGTAAAATATCATAAAAACACTACACCATTTTCAGTTTTATTTAAAAAAATTCCAAATATATTTCAAAAATGTTTTAAAATTGTCCAAATATATTTAAAATTGTCCAAATATATTTTAAAATTGTCCAAATATATTTTAAAATTGTCTAAAGTGTTTCAAAATTATATAAAAATTGTATTTCAGAAATTTCCAAATGTATTTAAAAAGACTCTATTTCCCTGCAAACATTAAAATACGAAAATGTTTCGCAATCGTATCGCCTGGAAGAAAAACTTTATTGCGGCAGTAATCATATTCTTATTGCGGAAAATCCCCCTTTCGGGAGTAAATGTCCTCTCTATAGCGATACCCCCAAGCAATACGAAAGCGATATTTCTGAATGATAAATCGGCGATATCGCTAATTTATCACCTGGAAGATAAAAAGGTGATATTGCTAAATTAACTCCTCCAAACAAACTAAACGATTTATATTTTTTATTATTAAATTGAAATCTGAAAAAGAATATCTGCATACATAATCCATTGACAAAAATATTAATTATCCTGTTGCCATCATACCCGGTTGTTTCCGCGCACTAATCCTCATTTTTCAACGAATTTGTTTCCCATATTTCTCTTATTTCTTATAATTGTTTTTGTACAAATTTTGTATTGTTTTTTCCAACATTTTCAAAAATTTGAAACGAATTGTGTTTATCTTCCAGATGATAAAAAAGTGATATTGCCACAATCTCTATATATAAAAGAATAACGTGACTGACTGACTGACTGACTGACTGACTGACTGACTGACTGACTCAACATCGCCCAGCCCAAACCGCTGAAGCTAGGAAGTTGAAATTTGGTATGTAGGTTCCTCTTTCGGGGTAGACGTCCACTAAGACGGGATTTTTGGAAATTCCTACCGGAACGGGCAAAAAGGGGGAAAGTGTCCCCCTTGACGGCCTGCCAAAACCCCTTTGGCTAGAAAGCTGAAATTTAAGATATGTGTTCCTTGGAGTAGGGGCTAACTTTTCTGGAAAGTACTTTCTAGAATTTTGGACAGGGACGTTGTAAAAATGGGGGTTAAAAAGGGGAAAAAGGCCCCCTTGACGGCCTGCCCAAACCGCTGGAGGTAAGAAGTTGAAATTTGGTATAAAGGTTCCTCCACTATCGTAGACATCCACCAAGACGGAAGTTTTGGAAATTTTTACAGGGACGGGCAAAACGGGGAAAAAGTCTCCCCCTTGACGGCCTGCTCAAACTGCTGGAGCTATGAAGTTGAAATTTGGTATGTAGGTTCCTCGACCGGTGTAGACGTCCGTTGAGACGGCATTTTTGGAAATTCTTATCGGGAGGGGCAAAAAGGGGACAAAAAAAGTACCTTTTTCCAAAAAAGTACCTTTTCCCAAAAAAAGTACCTTTTTCCAAAAAAAAGTACCTTTTTCCAAAAAAAGTACCTTTTTCCAAAAAAAGTACCTTTTTCCAAAAAAAGTACCTTTTTCCAAAAAAGTACCTTTTTCCAAAAAAAGTACCTTTTTCCAAAAAAAAGTACCTTTTTCCAAAAAAAGTACCTTTTTCCAAAAAAAGTACCTTTTTCCAAAAAAAGTACCTTTTTCCAAAAAAAGTACCTTTTTCCAAAAAAAGTACCCTTTTCCAAAAAAAAGTACCTTTTTCCAAAAAAAGTACCCTTTTCCAAAAAAAAGTACCTTTTTCCAAAAAAAGTACCTTTTTCCAAAAAAAGTACCTTTTTCCAAAAAAAGTACCCTTTTCCAAAAAAAAGTACCTTTTTCCAAAAAAAGTACCTTTTTCCAAAAAAGTACCTTTTTCCAAAAAAGTACCTTTTTCCAAAAAAAGTACCTTTTTCCAAAAAAAGTACCTTTTTCCAAAAAAAGTACCTTTTTCCAAAAAAAGTACCTTTTTTCAAAAGAAGTACCTTTTTCCAAAAAAAGTACCTTTTTCCAAAAAAAAGTACCTTTTCCCGAAAAAAGTACCTTTTTCAAAAAAAGTACCTTTTTCCAAAAAAAGTACCTTTTCCCAAAAAAGTACCTTTTTCCAAAAAAAATTCCTTTTTCCAAAAAAAGTACCTTCCCGACTAAAAAAGATGTTATATAATCATATATCAACATATATAAACCCATATATACGTCCATATCTAATTTGATCCGAATATTGGTATATATAATTACATCAAGCCAGATAAGCATGTTATCTCACCTGATACAATTTGATCCGAAAAATGGGTCTATCTAACTGAATCAAATTATATATAAATACATATAATTTGATGAAGATTTTCAAAGAAAAGTTTAGTAAATACTGTTGAGGTCACTTATTTCATTCATATTAAATACTAATGCTTAATGTTTATAAAAATTTTTGCTAATAAACTTAGAAATAGCTGACAAAATAAAACATTACAAATTAAAAATTTGTCGGAACAAATTTTTATAGGTTAGAGTTTTGGTCTTTCTTACAAAATGTGTGTCTTTCTTATAAAATAAAAAATTAACTTTCACAATTATTTTTTTTTTCACGGAAAAATAAATGAACTTAAACCATATTAATTTCAACATATGTATTTTTGTCTAATTTTTATTTTTAAATTTAAAGTAAAAATATTTATTTCGGCTTTTAATTCCACAAAGAAAAAAAAAAAAAAATTTCTCCCCTTATTTATTTTTTTAACCCTTAAATGCATGATCTCTTCGATTTTAACCATTATTTTATATATGATTTCTAAAGGCGTGTACATTTCAAGAAAAGTACCAAAAAAACGTGTTTTAGATTTTTCACAAATATACAGAGCAAAACCAAGATTTTTACTCTAACTGTTTAAAAATTCTGCACTAAACTATAGGAACACTATATACAGAAGGGGCCCCAATGCCCAAAAATGCAGTTTTGTGCATCAAGCGGGTTTTTTTTTAATAAAAAACCGGTATGTTGCCAAATGGCTACACCATGCATTTAAGGGGGGAAATTATTTTTAGTTTAATAAAGAGTATTTTGCCAACTATTTGAAAAATATACGTTGAATTCAATTATAAACATTTATATATGTATGTATATGTCAAAGTGCAAAATTCAAAACCAGATCCACAATTTCAGAGTTTTTTTAATTTGTATAGTGCAATTAAACTTTATAGAATTATGTATAATTAGAAATCATGTCAGATAAATTTATACATGAAATTAATACAATTCTATATTAACTTTGTTATATATTTTGAAATAAGATTGTTTAGAGAAGCTTATACGCCATTATATATAATTATGTTTAAACTATATTTGCTGATCTCTTAATATCTCTTAATATATAACGTCATATCAAACATATTTATAAAACCAAAGTGTTAATATAAATGTATGTGCCCGAGTAAAAAAGTGTATATAAAATTATATGTGAATGGATATATTTGCAATATGTAACTGGATATAATTTCATCCGAAAAATGGTTATATTAAATTGTATCATATTGGATATAATTGTATTTACAAGGATACAAAGTTATATCAAATGATAAACTTATATCCGAATTTTGTTCCGATCAATTTGGATATAAGTTAATACAATACGATATGATTAAATTTAAATGATAAAAAAAAACTTTGAATTGGAGGGCAGCAGGATTTCGTGTCCTACACACTCAGGGGTGTGATGAAAATCGAAAACGAACACTTTTTCAATTTAGAATAATTTGTTTCGCGAAAATCAAATTGGCTTCGAATTATTAATCGTTTTATTTGACGCCGGACATGTAAATTAGGAAATAAAATATAATTGGTATTGTACAGATCCTAAAATATTTACCATTGAAAATCAGATCGTTTTCGTTTTCCATATTCATCACATGCCTGACTGTCAGCCGAGGGCTACTGTTGATAATGAGTAACTATTAAAGACGTTAATGTATAAATCTGTTATTCTTTAAAGACTAGATAATTTTTTATCAAATATGGGAATTTTCTTTGGACTTATAAATTTTTTTTAAATATGTGACGCGCAAAATAGAAAGGGACCTAAGGGTAAAAACAAGGATAAGAAAAGGGCATGGGATCGGTCTCATTCGATGCTCAGATGTAGTCCACATCAAAAAAAAATTGATATTTTTACCCTTAGGTCCCTTTCTCTATGCGCTGTCACATATGTTAAGCTTTTTTTATTTTAAATAAAATTTTAATGGTTAGCCCGGCAATGCACTTCTTTTTTGTTGGAGGCTCATAGTTCCCGATTTATGGAGCTGAAGATGATCTACAACAATATTCAATGGTTTATTTCTTATTTCTCCACTCAAAACTTATCGGACAAGAACAAAATAAATATATCGCTGGGAAGGTACTTGAAATACCTTTTCAATGATATGCAACATGGCTAGACTTATTAACCCATTACGAGCCGGGCCATGATTTTAAATGTTAATTTTTTTAAATTGAATTTTTTAAATTAAAAAAAAACTTTTAGAAGTAAAAAAGTTCAGAAAATATTAATTTAATGAAAAAATTGAGTAAAGCATATAAAAAATTGTTTTTGATCAAATATTACATTAATCTCGAATATATTAGTTAATCTCTAACTTGGGTCTGATATTAACTAATATATCATCGGCTTGCCTGCAAGAAGTGCTATGTTTTTGGTTTTATCAGGTTTTCAGGAGAGCGAAAAAACTGATTTATATTATCCTTTTAAGAGATTTTATTGACATCATATGCCCTAATGATTCACGACCTTATTTATTACAATCATTATTAAGGCATATGATGTCAATGAAATATATTAAAAGGATAATATAAACCAGTTTTTTCGCCCTCCTGAAAACCTGTTAAAGAACACATAACACTACTTGCAGGCAAGCCGAAGATATTGTTATATCCCGATTAAAAAAGATGATATGGTGACATATCTAATTTGATGAAATACAATAACTAATCACATACAATTTAATCCGAAAAATGGTGAATACAATTGTATCTACGTGGATAAAATTGGATTTAATTACTTTAAATTATATACAATTTAATCCGAATTTTGACCAGACATTATTGTATGAAATAATATCTTAATATTTAAAATTTGATGCAATTAGGTCCAGTTGGATAAAAATTTTCGTATTTCTGTTTTTATTAAATATTGTACTGAAAAACAATGGGGAATTCACGTAAGGTTTCGTGTATCGTGTGAACTAAGCAAATCTAATAAGTTTGCGAGTCTTGATGTGAAACTGCATACATAAAAAGTATCTACACATTAATCAGTACTTATAAGAGCTATAGTATAGTTTAAGAATAATCCATAAAATAAAAAAATTCTAAATAAAATGAAATTTCAAATAATTTCCATAAATCATTACTGGATTTTTCACTAAAGGTGAGATTTTCATTTTGAAAGTGAGAAAAGGCGTTCACTTAAAAAAATGAGAAAAATGTCATGAAATAATCGTTTAAAAATGTTTTAAATTTGTAAATAGTGTATGTATGAATAACAAACTACATTTCACTAATAGGGGGAATTTTTTATTAGGTGTTTAAGTTATTTATTACACAATTTTAGTCTGCTTGCGGGTAGACAATTTTTTTGTTTTAATTTCATAGGATATTTTGATATCCTTCAAGCCTATGGATAAATTTGGTGGTGCGTCATTCCTAAACCAAAATAATTACTTCGAAGAATTGGCTAACTTTTATTAATATGACCCAATATTCAATTTAAAAATAAAAGAATTTGTTGTTTCGATGTCAATTTATAACGTTTTAAATGAAAATGAATTTCAATTTGAATTTACTAACGGTGGGTCTCATACTTCAGGTTTAAACTTTAGTTAACCTGAAAAAAATGTACACAAAACAACAACAAAAAATTGTTGTTGTTTTGTGTACATTTTTTTGACATTTTCTTTTGTTTACAGTTAAGTTAAAGTTAAACATGCAGTATGAGACCCACCGTAAGATATTAAGAGTTTATTTGAAGCAAGACTGTAACATAAATTATATAGGGGAAATAAATGTTTCTTTTTTAAATCAATAGACTTGTTTTGTTGCTATATATATGTGGTAAGAAATCCCATATAAAGTGTTAACTCTTTTAACATAATATTTTCAACGTTGATAATGTATGGGTAACCGTCATATAAGTTCACTCAAATTTTATACAAAAGTATTTTGCCAGTTTTCGTGTTCATGTTTTTTTTTAAATCACTTGAATTTTATATCAAAATTTGTTTTTGTAAAAGAATATTTTCCAATTAAAAATCCATTGATTTCGATAAAATCTTAAATTAAACATGAAACTGGGCTATTTTTGGTCTTACAATTTCAATTCCATGGGCGAGATCTTATTAAATATGACAACATATGTAAAAAGATATATTTAGATATTGGGTCATATAAAATTTGTTCGAAAGACGAAATTTATGTCTTATTATATATAGTGCCATACAAAGCAATATATAACGAGACATAATTATATTAAATAATATAAAATAATGTATAACCCGTTTTACTCGGGATATAAAAAATAAAATTAAAAATATTTTTGTATCTATTTATATATACAATTTTGAACGGTTTTATCAATAATATATTCCTATATATACAATTTTCAATAAAGCAAATACTGATATATGATTTAATATGATTACATATGAGAAAATTTCTAAAAAAATTTCGAATATATCACCATATAAAAACATATAAGGTCGCACACAATATTTTATATTATCATATATTTTAATATTAAAAAATATATGTTATATATACTCTTTTTTACTCGGGTGGTCATATAAAGCCACACATATAAACATTTATAATTATATCAAATCATATAAAATTATATGAAAACTTTTTTAGTCGGGTTTTTCCAAAAAAAAGTACCTTTTTTAAAAAAAGTACCTTTTTCCAAAAAATGTACCTTTTTCTAAAAAAATGTACCTTTTCCAAAAAAAAAAAAGTACCTTTTCCCAAAAAACATACATTTTTCCAAAAAAATAACTTATTCAAAAAAAGTACCTTTTCCAAAAAAAAGTACCTTTTTTCCAAAAAAAGTACCTTTTTCTAAAAAAATGTTCCTTTTCCCAAAAAATATACATTTTTTCAAAAAAATACCTTTTTCAAAAAAAGTACCTTTTCCAAAAAAAGTACCTTTTCCCAAAAAAAAAATACCTTTTTCTAAAAAAATTTTCCTTTTCCAAAAGAAGTACCTTTTCCAAAAAAGTACCTTTAAAAAACATACATTTTACCAAAAAAAAACAACTTTTTAAAAAAAAATACCTTTTGCAAAAAAAGTACAAATAAAGTACTTTGTAAAAACAAAGTATCTTTTTCCAAAAAATTTCGTTTTTCCAAAAAGTACCATTTAAAATAATATATAATTTCAAAAAAACTACTTTTTTTCCTCCCCCCACGGATATCTCCACTAAAACAAGGTTTCTTGATATTCGGCATAGACGGGATTTTTGGAAATTCCTACCGGAACGGGCAAAAAGGGGAAAAGTCTCCCCATAAACAGTCTCACAAATTGGAAAAGTGCCTGCCCAAACCACTGGAGGTAAGAAGTTGAAATTTGGTATAAAGGTTCCTCCACTGTAGTAGACATCGACTAAGTTTGTATTTTTGGAATTCCCTACAGGATATCCCAAAAGGAAACTCGGTATGTGAGTTCCTCCTTCTGTGTAGGCGTCCGCTTAGACGGAATTTTTGAAATTCCTATCGGGAGGGGAAATAAGGTAAAAGTCTCCTCCTGACGGCTTGCCCAATCCCTTTTGGCCAACCTAAAATTTTAAATATGTATTCCTTGGAGTAGGACTAACTCACCGGCAACGTAATTTTTCTATTTTGGAACAGGAACATAGTAAAAATGGTGGTTGAAAGGGAAAAATGTCCCCACTAACGGCCTGCCCAAACCGCTTAGGCAATGCAGTTGAAATTTGGTATGAATGTTCCTCATCCATCGCAGATAGCCGCGAAGATGGAATTTTTGTAAATTCCTAAAGGAAGGGGCAAAAAGAAGAAAAGCCTCACCTTGGGGGCCGGTAAAAACCCCTTCGGTTAGAAACCTGAAGCTTAAAATGTGGGTCCCTGGAGTGAGGGCTAACTTATTAGAAAGATACTTTTTTGAATTTTGGACAGGGTCGTTATAAAATGGGGGCTCAAAAAGGGAAAGTTGCCCCTTAACGACCTGTCCAAACTGCTGGAACTAGGAAGCTGAAATTCGGTACTTAAGTTCCTCTCAGCCTGCTCAAACTGCTGCAACTAGGAAGCTGGAATTCCCTGTCGATGGATTTTCGGAAATTCCTACCGAGAGGGGCACAAATAGTAAAAGTTGGCTAGAAAGCTGAAATGTAAAACATATGTTACTTGGAGTATGTGCTCACTTACCGAGAAGGTGCTTTTTGGACAGGGACATTGCAAAAATGGGGATTAATGAAGCGAAAAGTGCCGCTTAAAGGCCTGCCCAAGCCGCTGGAGGTAGGAAGTTGAAATTTGGTATTAAAGTTCCTCCTCTATTCTAGACATCCGCTAAGATGAGATTTTTGGAAATTTCTACAAGTAGGGTCAAAAACAGGAAAAGTCTCCCCCTTAACGGCCTGGCCAAACTGCTGGAACAAGGGATCTTAAATTGGGTTCCTTCTCCAACGTTGACGTCCCCTAAGATGGTATTTTTGGAAATTCATACCGGGAGGGGTAAAAAGGGAAAAAACTTCCCCCTTGACGGCCTGGCCAAACTGCTGGACATAGAGACCTAAAATTATGTATGTAATCCTCCAACGCAGACGTCCTCTAAGACGGAATTTTTGGAAATTCCTACCGGGAGGGGTAAAAACGGAATAATTCTCCCCCTTGATGGCCTAACCGAACCCTTCGGCTAGAAACCTGTAATATATAATATGTTTTCCTTGGAGTATGGGCTAACTTATCGACAAGGCATTTCTAGGACTTTGGACAGGAACTTGGTAAAAATGGTGGTTCAAAAGGGGAAAATTGCCCCCCCCCCTTAACGTCTACGTCTTTAGCTAGAAACCTAAAACTTAAAGAACAAGTGTATATGAAACACTAAAATTAAGAAACTAAATAGAAAACGAGTGGGATTGAAACACTACACAAGTGGAATGAAATGGATATAAACGTTGAACGAGTGGAATTGAAATTATAGACAATGCAAATGGATTGGAAGAGGGAATTACCTGTTCAAACACTATCAACGGAATATGAAACTTATGTAGCATTGAAACATACTCCCCAAAAAGTTAAACAAATTTTCTGAAAGAGAAAAAACCTTAGAAAAGGAATGGAACTTATATATTCCGATATTTAAACTTCATGTAACGAAGCACCGGTGGAAGAAACCGACGCAGTAAATTTTCCAACTGAATTTGTGAATTTACTTGAATTGCCAGGTCTACCTTTACATAAACTGGAATTAAAAAAAAAAACTTTAAGACACGCTAACAACGTAGCTTTGCCCGCTATTTTTAATATTATAAAATGCTTTCCAACCCTGCTTTACGTTATTTATTTTCATTCAAAACACAAATGAACAAAACTACTTACGGGTCTATCTACCTAAGTTCGCACTTTACCAAATTATCTTAACATACACACGTATATTGCAATTTATTATGGATTCATTACTAACAATCCACTTTTATGAGAAAAAGTGATCAAATATTTATTTATTTTAAACCCATTGTTGTGCAGAATTATTTATTTGTGGTGGCTGGGTGAAGGCTTTAAATAAAAAAACTTTAAATAAAAAAACGAATTTAATAAAAATTGTGGAGGGCGCAGCCCCCCCCCCCCTTAACCTTTAAGGCACGCTAACAACGTAGCGGGCTGCGCCCGCTAGTATTATCATAAAAAAATTATGACAAAAAACACAATTTTGGAATTGGTTTTTCCAAATATCTTCCGAATGATAAAAGGAAGACAATTTCAAAATACTACTTGATTATTTTCATTCAAATGGAAAATAGAAGATATCGCTTTATTATCTTCTTGGAAGATATCTTCCAAATGTTTTTAATAGAATTCTAAATGCATTTCAAATTTTTCCAAATGTATTACAGAAATTTCTATTTTTATTTTAAAAGCATTTTAACAAACATGTATGTTTTCTCTTTCATAATGAAAATTTTATAGGAGTTATGAGACTTAAAAGAAAGAGAAAACTGTATGTTTGTAAAAATGCTTTTAAAATAAATATAGAAATTTCTGAATATTGCGAATTCCAAATAGACGATTCGAAAAGAACAATTTGCGGTTTTTTAAACGCTTTTTCTTTATAATTTTGCTTGAAATTCGTTCAAGAGTAAGCAATTTTCCTAAATCGTCAAAACATGTGGAGTTTTTATTCAAAAATCGTCAATCGTCATTTGTAAAATTTTGACTAAAAAAATCGTCAAAATGACGTAAAATCGTCATATCTGACACCACTGGTTGTTATAATCAGTCAAAATTCTATTTTTAGATTTCTATTTTTGGAAAAAATAATTTTAATAATTTCGTTGTTTTCTATTTTAAAACAAAAATTTCAAATATTTTCGGTTTTCTTTTTTGTTAAAATAGTTTGTTTTAATTCAAATTACAAGAAATTCTTTACTCATACACACAAACATAGCCAATATGAACGTGTGTGTTGTGTTTTGAACGTTATGAACGTGTGTGTATTGTTTTGAAAATTAAACAAAAAAAAAAACTTTTAAATATGAAAAAACAAACCACAAAATCGTGTTTTTTTACGTTTTCTAAGTTAAAAATTGATGGTTGTTTTAAAAGACTTTTTAATTATTTTTATTTCTTTCATGGACTGTTTAAACAATGTTTGAAAATAAATAGCAAAATGGTTTGAATATAATGAAAAATCAGTAGTCTTTTTTTAATTGTGTTTTCAATTAATTTAATATGTATTTTAGGTTGTTTTTAAGGATAAAATATTGTGAGTGTTTTTATTAATCTTAAGAAATGTTTCGTCCATTTTGTGAATCTTTTCATAATTTTTTTTTTTATTGTTTTTAAACGAATACCAATTTGGTGATCATAATTTATTCATTGCACTTATGTAAACTCCAATTCATTCAAGAATACAGTGAAAAAACATATTGTTTCTTAAATAAATTTTTTTTTTTTGTAAAATAAAAAATATGTATGCTTCCGAAAAAAATTGGAAGTCATGCTTCATAAACTCCTGCTTCCAAAGTATCCGTTAGTTTATTTTTACCGGTTTTTTAAAAGTAATTCTGAGCTGCTTCAAAACAATCACTTTTCATTGCTTCCAAAGCAGTATCCGTTAGTATATTTTTACTGCTTTTTTAGAAGTAATTCTGAACAACATCCAAAAAAATCACTTCATTATTGCTTCTAAAGCTTTATTAGCCAAAAAGTGATCATAATAAGTAATGTGGATATAGTTTTTTTTTCAAACGGATGATCGCGGGTTCGAATCCTAGCAGGACCAATATTTTTTAATTTTTTTCTTAATATCCCAGCCAGCAGTTTCGGAGCGCTCATAAATAAGATTCTTAAATGGTTCATAGAAATGATTATTGTTTTTTTGAAAACACTCTTTTTTTTGGTAGAAAATATGAACCCTCAGAAAAGAACCCAAAAAGTTGTCTCTACACTCTAAAAAGCTGTCTCAAAATGAGGGTTCATTTTTCGGACTCAAAGAAGATTCCAAAGTACACAGGGGGCTCTTTTGGACGGACCAATTTCAAAGGAAAAAGTGGAAAAATGTTTGTTTTTGGATCTCATTTCTGAGTCATTAATGATCATCTTTGTTTGCTGGGATTTATAATTAAATTGTTTAATTTTAAATATTTTTTTTTAACTTTTCACTTTTAAGCCCTTCATCTTTCACCTCTTCCGTATACCTTTTCCAAAGAAACGAACACGTTAATTAATATGAAAAATCAGTGTTGCTTCTCTGTTGAAAAAAACATGAAAAATGTTTCTTTCCACTTGTACTTTTATTGAAGATAATAAGACACAATATCTCGCAATGACAAAGTTGTGCCCTTATGCCAGTTAACATTCGTATTAAAGAATAGCTCAGCGGTAGAGGGCTAGACTAGCAATAGGTGACAAGGTGACGATACCTTGCCACCAGGCAACAACAAATTTTTAAAATAGAAAACAAATATTTTTTTGCTATTTTTTTTTTCCTTTTAATCAGTTGTCATAAGAGAAATGCGAAAAGGTGCTAGATCATCGAAAAAAAGTGCTAGATTAAATATAAAATTGCTAGAAAAGGTGCTAGCTTTTTTTTACATACGTTGTGAGTTTTTATCAGATTTGCCAACCGATTCACAAGATAATGGATAACGTTATTTCATAAATATTTCGTTAGGGTATTTTAAGGCTAACGATTTAATAAGGTATTTCGATAAGTTGTTTTAGGGTTAAGGATATTTAAAAGTATTTAATATCTTTCATTTGTGGTTTTTTAAGGTTAACGATAGGAATGATTGGAAGATGGCAAAGCAAATTTTGGTAAATTCTTTGTTGTTGTTTTTTCTTTGATATTTTGAATCCCAGGAAAATTTTCTGTTCCAAAGAATCGTTTGTACAGTAGCTACTTTTCATTCACAACCCCTTCTACGGTCGATTCTAACACCGATTCTTTTTGTTTGAAATTGTCCCAAAAGCAACCGCTTCTATGGCTCCAAAGTGGAACCGGTTGCTCTAGAATCAGTTCTGGAACTAGTTCTGGAACTGATTCTACGTCACCCACACCTTCCATATAGGATCCCAGGAACTGGTTCCGGCACCAGTTCCATGGAATCGGTTGTAGTGGAACCAGTTGTAGAATCGGTTTGGTTGGCTACCGATTGTAAAGAATTTTCCTGAGATGTTTAATAACGCAACTAGACGAGAACAAGAAATTCTCATTGAGTTGGTAATTTAACTTAACAAATATTTCCAGAAATTCTAAAAACATCCCCTGACGATTTCCTTAGGCAAGAATGGAATCTGGATAGGGACATGCCTCCAACAGATTATTTTTCACAATTTGTAAAATACGTTTGGGATTTTAGCACATTTAATTCCTTTAATGCAATTAATGTATATCCCGATAAAAATAAATTTAAAAAAAAATAGTAATTTTTCTTTTTAATTTTTGACAATTTTAAGAACCATCATTTTGTGAAAGCAATAGCTTCCCAATAAAAGCTGAAGGTCAAAAATTTATGTATAAACTTTTTGATAGAAAGAGAAAGAAAACTACTTTAAGTTTCCTTAGAATATTTTAAATTATTTCGTTAGGGTATTTAAGGGTTAACGGTATTTTAAGGTTAATGGAATTTTAAGTTATTTCGTTAGTAGTATTTTTAGATTAATGGTAGTCATTTGAAACGGTTTTAAATCGTTATTGATATTTTAGGCTTAGTGTTTGCCAACCACTGTTTTCATATATTGATTACACGGCTCTACAAAAAAAAAGTTGAATGATGGATTTAGTGGATTTAGGATAATTAGGGAGTGCTGATTTCGAATCTGTAACCAGTTTGTTCAACTTGGCTCTAGATTTTGCACAATTCGCGATTTTACTTATTTCCATTTTTCAACCGATTTTTTTAGTAAAAAATTTGTAATTTAGTAACTATAGCTCCAGAAAGAAAATTAAATGTGTATCAATATCTCCATAACTTTTTAGAAAAAAAATTTAAATATAAGACGAAGTCCGATTTGAAATATCAAAGCCAATTTGGAAAGAAAAAGTCCAAAATTTGTATATATGTCAAATTATATTGCATAAACAAATTATATGCACTTTTAGAGCCATTTGTAATTAAATTTAGATTTAAAAAAAATATATCCTACTGTACTACAAATCCACTGTACTATTACTGAATTATTTTTTTCTAAAAACATCAGATTTAATTCACTATTGATTCTTTTGCGAAATTATTGTGTTTTTCAAAGTTCATATAAGCAAATTAACTTAAAAATTTACTATTTTTAGTATTTTGCTATTATTTAGCTTATTACAATTTTATTGTTAACAAAAATCCTATCTCAGATAAGAGGAGGTATATATTAATGAAAAAGAGAAATTTGCATAAAGGAGCAAACTTCCTTCAAAATTCGCGAAATCATATTTGTAATGTAAGAATTACATTTAATTTTTCTTATTTTTTAATTAATTTAAAATAATAGGAGTTTTTTTTTGCATTTTTATTTTCATAATAGCATATTTGTAGGATTGTGGAGCTCGTGAATTCCAACTTTTTTTCGACGACCTTAATCAACATATTACCCAGGTTTTTCTAGCCCGATTAAAGAAAATAATATGGCCCTTTATATGCTCATATATAATTTCATTTGATTCGTATATAACGTTAAAAATGGGCCCATATAAATATATCTGATGTTTATCAGTTTGTATCCAATTCTATCAGTCTACATCGTATTTAATAAAATTAAATAGAATTCTAACAAAACTGTATCCGATTTATGACCCGATACCATTGTACCGATTTTTTGCTGTTAGGCACTGTTTAACGAGGGATCTGTGCACAAGTAAATAAAATATTGTGTGCAGGTCTAAATAAATAATTTCACTTTTCACTTGCACAAAGTATTTCAGTTTGAAGGTAAATTATGATACATAATCTACAATACAACAACATTTGTATTTGTAAGTAATTGTTGTGATTTTTTATTAGCTTTCCTTCTGAAATGCCCCAAATTTAATATAAAATACATTATATTTTCTATCTTTAAAGTGATGTGGCTTAAAAATGTCTTTTAATGATGCAATTAAATTTTTATAGCAATTTTATTTAAATGAACAAATAACTTCCCATAACAAATATAGAAATAATTAAAATAATATGTCGTTGAACTATATTTACTTAAAGTACAATTATTATGATTGTTTTGTATTTATCTTTTATTCAGTGGTCTAAACACGTTTTTTTTAATTAAAACTCATTGGATTGTATCTGTCGTCCAAGCTTTGTAATAAATTAATAAGTAGCTAGCTATTCTTTTCCCCATGTGTGAAAGTTTCTTGACAAGTATTTGAACGCAATCGTATTTTTTAAAACAATAATGGATTTTATTTTGAACGTGATTTTTAATTCAAATAATGAAAAACATATCGGAAAACTATTTTAAAAGTATTCCGCGTTTTGCTAACTTGTTTTTGTTACTAAAGCATACACAAAGAAAAAAAGCTGTTTCATTTCCTAAATTTAGAATAAAAGTTCCCAAAGTTTCCTGGTAATTTAACAACTACACTCACAATAACTCTACTGTAAAAGTTCAATAGTTATTTAAAAAGTAAATCAGTAAAGTTGTCTCAACTAAATAAGTAGTTAAATTGTAAAGAAATATATTTTTCAACTTTTTCTATCAGTCATTCAATAAACAAAATATACAAAATTCGGACTTTCGGTAAGGCACATCTACACGGGATAGAAATCTCGTAGAGTTTATCGTTAAAGTACCATCTCCAGTTGTCAAGAATTTGTTTTTATTAAAATTTTTGTATTTCGAAGAATAATTTATTCTCCAAATACCAAAATATGCATTTAATCAATTGAAATGTTCATTAATGTTACAAGACATTTTAAAAATTGTTACTAATTAAAAAAATTTGTGTACGACAGCAATTGTCAATGGTCTAGAGATTACATTTCGTAGACTTATACAGAGCTGCATTTTCATAAAATCTCGCGAGTTTTCTATCCCGTGTAGATGTGCCTGTAGAAGTTAAAATATTCAATCAAAATTTTCTGTGAAAAACAATCAGTTCTTATAATATATAATAAATCATTTATATATAAATGATTTTAAAATAAACGAGAAATATATCATTTTTACCAACTGGGAAAGTTAATAAATAAGCAAATTCCTTTGCATACAGACAAAAATTATCTAAAAATAGTGTTAAAATAAAACTTAAATTCGTTTTTACAATATTAAATTAATAACTTGTAAATACCCTGTGGGAAAACAGGGGTCAGTGGAAATTAGAGCACATGTCCCGTACAGGTGAAACTGCGCCGGTTTGAAAGAAACGTTTTTTCCTCTGTGGATGACCAATAAAACTATTGCCATAATGCCCACAACAAATCGGTATTAAATCTCATGGGGACTGTGACCATTTTGTAGACGGTCATATACCACATTTTAAGTTTGGGGATTATGTCCGAAACAAATTCATTCATAATGGGGATAAAGTCCTTTAGGTTTATGACCTAAAGGACATTACAGTTGATTTTAACTACATATGTAGTTCCCTGATTTATTGATACCTCTTTTTTAATTAATTTCGAAGTGTGGAGCACAAACTTATAATAAGTTTTGATATCGCAAAAAAGCTTTTCGAGATTTTGCAGATTAGTTATGATTGACTTTCCTGATTTTGGGAGATTTAAAAAAAAATTTAACGGAGTTGTTCTCAGCACATACAAGTCAATTATTACTGTATCACAAGGCGCAAAAAAAATAAATCCTCATGGGTTAATGTAACATATTGCAGTTCCGCTGCCACCCTAATAAACTCTCTCTTCTTTACAAATTTACAATTGTCAGCTAAAATGCTTAACATTAATCTAATAAGAATTCAAAAATTTGTGTGGAAATTTTAATTTGGATTTCCCCTTTATTCAGATACATTTGTGCATAATCCCACATCAAACTTCAACATCAATACTACTTATATGTGTGAATATTCATATAAAAAAATATCTATGAACACACATGTGGGTATGGTACTCGTATATTGCAAAACCTCTTTAAACACCATTTCATTCGTACATACAAATACCAGCAGAAATTTTGACACCATAATAACCCAATATACAAAAAATCTGAAATAACTTATAATGGCGAAACATTAAAAAATAACTCCATCCCAGCAAAAAAAAATTGGAAGTAATGCTTAACAAACTACTTCTTTCACTGCTTCACAAGTATCCGTTAGTGTATTTTTACTGCTTTTTAGAAGTAGTTTCGAACAACTTCAAAAAATCACTTATTTCATTGCTTCTAAAGTATTCGTTAGTATATTTTTACAGCTTTTTTAGAATTACTTCTGAAGAACATCCAAAAAATCATTTAAATATTACTTCTAAAGCATAATTGCTCTAAAAGTGACCCTTAAAAGTGATTATGGTTTCATTTGGTATTTCTAAACAGATGATCGCGGGTTCGATTCCTGGAGGGACCAATATATTTTTAATTTTTTTTTTATTTATTTATTTTTTAACATTTATAATTAATTTGTTTAAATTCAATATTTTTCTAATTTTTCAATTTTTAAAAATATATATAAATAAAAATAATGAAAAATTGCTTTTTATGCGCTTATGAAAATAGTACTGAAAACAGTTCTGAATTGCAGTGCACCTTTTGCACTTGTTTAAAAAGTACTTTTATTGGATATAATAAAGCACAATATCTCGCAATGACAAAGTGGAGTTTTTATGTCAGTCAACTTTCATATCAAAGAATAGCTCAGCGGTACAGAACTAGAAGAGCAATCCTGAGGTCCCAAGTTCGATACTCGGGGGCAGCAATAAAAAAAAAACTTTTATAAAATAAAACAAAATTATTTTTTTTGCGAAGAATTTTTTTTTTAACTTTTAATTTGCGAAGAAAAGCTTCCTTTGCACTCGTTCAAAAAGTACTGAAAAAATGTTGAAGTGAGAGTACCTACTTTACCTTTATTCCACAAATTTTTTGAAAATAATTTTAGGACAAATAAATTCCGCTCTAATGTACAGACTAAGGTAAACGTTATAATTATTTCATCGTACTTATTTTTCAAATGAGAACGAGATACAAATTTTTTTGAAACATTTGTTGTAAAAGGATAGAAGAAGGAAGACTTCTTAGATAATACTAAATAGTTGCTCAGCTTAAATTTTGTTTCAGCGGCTCCATCGATACGTAGAGAATTGTGGGTACGGTGTCCCCCTGCGTGAGAGTGTTTATTGCTTTTAAAATAGACCTTGTCTTGGGAATATTTTAACAATTTTTTCTTATTTTTATATACATTATTTTTATTTGTATTTTTTCTAACGCCGCGTTAGCTACATTATGGTGCCTATTACTACTTGTGACTCATTATGTCCGTTTTAAGACTATTTTTAAGACAGAGAGTCACATCTTTTCATACAAAATAACAATAAAATTCAAAAAATTCAAATTTTATTTGTCAATGTTATGATTGTTTCGATACCAGGTCTTAATTTTTTTTTGAAGTTTTCAAACAAAAATTTTAATAAATATAATATATTATGACTTTTCAACAACAAATACATGGGGAATACAGTCACAACCAAGAGTCACAGACTTTTCGTAGGAATAGGCAGGTATGACTTTTTTATTGTTGTTTTCCATATCAAATTTTATTTTAATCGAATAATAATAAACTTTACTGTTGAATTAACTTATTTTTAAGTAATTTCTACTTATATCGTATATTAAGTGTTGTTAAAGGCAGCTTTACAATTTAAATTATTTGCTGGGTTATATGGAATATTGCAATATTTATATAGTAAGTATGTAGCCAATGGGCCTGTCTGGTCGCCTTCCAAAATTATTCCCAGTTTATAGATAACAATAATTTAAAGTAATTAATTCATTAGTTGAACTTTATAAAATACTATGTACAAAAGTGAACTTATTTAGGTTGTTCACAAGGAGTGTGCTATCTGTTGTATCGTTCTAACAAAGAACAGAGTTGTTAAAAATTTTATTTTGGTCTAATTGTATCTTGTTCTTTTGACGAATGTGGCCCAAGTTTGGGGCAGTTTCGCCGATTTGGGTTAATTTGAAAATCATCAAAAAAATATAGAAAATATGCAAATAATTAGTGACTCACTGTGACCGTCATAAGACTATTTTTAAGACTGAGAGTCATAACTTTTCATACAAAACAACAATTAGGTAGTTCACAAGGGGTGTGCTATCTGTTGTATCGTTGTATCGTCCTTACAAAAAACAGAGTTGTTAAAATTTTTATTTGACTTTAACAACGATTTTCTATTGGAATTTCTATCTGTTAGCACACTCAAACATAGGATAATAAACATACGTAAAAATGTTGGATCGTGCTATTCTCAAATGTTGCATTTTTTCAATTTAAATTTTAACAACTCTGTTTTTGTTATCACGATAAAACGATACAACATATAGCACACCCCTTGTGAACAACGTTAATAAAATTCAAAAAATTCATATTTTATTTGTCAATGAGGTTAATCACAGTTCATGCTATTTTAAGTACAGTCAAAAAAATAAGTTAGTAGAAAAATTAGCAAAACGTGTTGTATATCAAATGTACTAGTTTTCAGCAATTTTTTTTCCTGAAATTCCGTTTTCAGCAAACTATGGCTGAGTTCCAAAACGTCATTTGCAATGCAACTGAACAAAGTCATGCATTCGTAAACGCAATTGATGCGCATATAAAAAGCAAACTGTGCATCACAAATGTTGTTGATGCTTTGTTGACATGTTTTTATTACAAAGTAAGCAACACACTTGTTTGCTTTGTATCGAAACAGTAGTAAAACCGCAAACACTGCAATGTGTTTTAACGTTTAGGAACTCACCCTATATTTTTTTTAGCACCAAACTAATTTTGAACTAATGTTTTACTAATTTATTTTGCTTTAAAAATTGTGCTGATAACCGCATTTATAGCATGGACGACAACCAGATAGACAAGATGTAGATCAGAGAAACAAGCCAGCCGCCGTAAGCCGTTTAAGCCGCCGCCGCCGGTCATTTTTGCCTCAGCCGCCGCCGCCGATTTTTTTCGGCTCATTTCGGCTGGAAGTATCAATTTTCCAAAATAAAAAATTTAAAAGCAAATGTCATTTTTAAAACAAATTTTCTACTTCATCATTTCCTGAACCATCAAGAGTATTTTTTTGTAGTTAAAAAAAATAAAAGAACCAGTTTTATAGTCAGAGCTAAGAAGGATTTTTGTCATAAATATTTCTTAAGTTGGAAGTTTTGCTTGAAAACTTCTGACAGATTTCGCTGAAATTTGGATATGCAATAGAGGAGAGAATCCAAATGAACAATATACATATATACTTTTCAAATGACCAAGTGTAGATTGTAGGCAGAGCTTCGAAAGAATTAATTCAATTTTAGGTTAATTCGCACAAAACCGAATTCAGCTTTAGAAATTGAATATATATCATTCCATCAAAACATGCCTTTATAATTAATTCATATGTTTCATTCCCAAATTTTAATATTAAATAGAATGCATTCTTATGTTGAATACATTCCTTATAGAATTACAATCAATTTAAATAATTAATTTTTTCATTAATTCTAATCTTTTACAAAATGGCTTATCAAAATTGTCATTTTATTAAATCAATAAAAGATCTAAGGGATGAATATACTAATGATTCTGACAACACTTTAGTTTATAATTACAAATTAAATAAAAATGTGGCTTATTTTAGGGATTTAATATTGATATCATATACACCACCCATAAAAATAATTAAAAACGCAACATTTGTTTTAAACTTTTACAAACCGAATGAAACGTGAAAGATCATTATAAAAAGAATGAATTCATGAAAGAATTCATTCATTATGCATGAAAATTAAAAGAATGAAGCCAGTGAATGAATTCATAAGGAATGGTATAATAGTAAGATATATTAGTAAATTTTAATTAAATGTCCAAAAGTGAATTAAAGAATTAATTCATTGTATTTATGTTGGTAGGTTTGGTTAAGTAGATAACATCACATTTTTCAGAAATTTCAGTACACCTGAATTTATTATCAAAAGACACATTTTTAAGACAATAATAATTTACAATAATCGACGCTGTTCTGAGTTCCGCATCCACAAAAAAATTCTAAAGTGAAACATTCCGAATTTTTTTGCTGTTCCGTGATCCACATCCGAATTTTTTTTTCGTTTTATTTCGTGTAGCTTGATGGTAGTGAAACGAATACATATTTTTTAACAACAATTATTATATAATAATTTATTTTAAAATAAGTCTATGAATATTAAAATTTGGTAGAAACAACAAATTTTCGAAATTTTTAATTCCGTGTGATTTTACAAATCAACTCTAATTAAAAAGTTTCGGAACTAAGAACAGGGGTGAATATCTGAATTTTTTAACTTTTCTTCTAAGTTTTTCAACTTTAACATCTTTTCGACCATAATTTTTTTCGAACCATATTTTTTTCTAGATTATTCTAAAAACACATTTAATTTTGAGTGAAAATAGAGTTTGTTTATTTCTAAGTTCCGAATCCACATAAAAAATTCTAAAGTGAAACATTCCGAATTTTTTTGCTGTTCTGTGATCCACATCCGAATTATTTTCTTCGTTTTATTTCGTGTTGGAAAAGCTTGGTGAAAGTAAAAGGAATATTTTGTTGCAAAAATTAATATGTTAAAATTTATTTTAAAATTTGTTGAAACAGTCAATTTCCGACATTTTGAATTTTGTGTGATTTTACAAAACCACTCTAATTAAAAAGTTTCGGAATTCAGAACAGAACTCTGTTTATGAGCGACTTCAAGCACTTAACAATTTGAAATTCAGCAATTTTTCAACCGATTTTGAATATTGTAACGTTTTTGGAAAGACAAAAAATTTAGCTTTCCAAATATATATAGAATTATTTATTTGTAACTGAAATATGTTGACAGTTTTTTTTTTAAATATTAAAATTAATTTTTTTTTAATTTGTATACTTTGACGGCTTTTTTACAGTATTAAACAATTCTTTACTATTGTAATTCATGGGTTTAGTTCTTAGTAAAATCTTTTGTTTAAATTAATTGAAAATTGAAAAAGTTATCGTAATTTTTCTAAACATTTAATTTCAGCAACTCGAGGTTCTTGTTTGCACAATCATTAAGTTTAATATTTTCAATTTTCTTATAAATGCAGAGATTCCATGTTTATAAAAAAATGTATAACTTTGACAATTTTAAAGCGATTAAAATAGAACTTCATTTTGCCCTGAATAAAGAATAAATTAGATAAAAATTAGTTTTTTTTTTAAACAAAATATTGCAATTAAAAGCCGTCAATTAAACAACATAAGAAAAAATTAAGAAAATCAGTTTTATTTGAAAATATTTCCACACAATTTTGTTGAATATATAAACATATGTATATATTTGGAAAGCCCAACTATCTCTCCTTCTAGCTCCGTTCAAAAACTAAAAATCCTAAATTTGTAATTTTTATCGATGAATTTAACTTAAAATTATTTTTTATTTGATAATTCCAAATTTTTTGCACAATTTTCTACTGCTATATTTTGGAAAAAACCTTAAACATCTATAAAATACGTGTATAATGTTCTATCAAGCCGATCAAGCCGCCGCCGCCGCCGATTATTTGGTTGCGCCGCCGCCGCCGATTTTTATCCGGCTCAACCTTAATCGCCGCCGCCGCCGCCGATTTTTTGCTTGCGCCGCCGCCGCCGATTATTTTCATCGGCTTGTTTCCCTGATGTAGATGTCGCAGCTTGTCTGGATGTAGTACAGACAACAGAAATGATAATTTAAAAAAAACAACTCTACACAATTTCTATATTTAAATTTTTAGCAAATAAATTAACTAAAGTAAAATTTCTCTACAAATTTTTTGAGTTTTTTTTATCTACTAATATTCAGCAAAAAGTTTTGTCATTTTAGCAGGGATTTGTTTCATATGCAATTGACTAAGTGTTAGCAAAACTTTTGCTGAGATTACTATTTTTTGGCAAAAATCAGCTCGCTGATATTCAGCAAACACCTTTTGCTGAAATTACCAACTTTTTTGCAAGCACGCTCCTAACCAAAAATTTGCTGACACAGCAACATTTTTTGCTGACTTTACTGACTTTTTTTTGAGAGTAGTAAATTAGCATTTTCGTAAATTTTACAACTTTTTATTGGTTAAACTTCAAAAATCATGCTATTTTACAACGTGCTAACGTTAGCACTTAAACTGTGAATTCCTTCAATGTTATGATTGCGTCGATACCAGGTCTTAATTTTTTGAAGTTTTCAAACAAAAATTTTAATAAATATAATTTATTGTGACTTTGCAACAACAAATACATGGGGAGAATACAGTCATAACTAAGAGTCACAGACTTTTCGTAGGAATAGGCACATAAAATTCATAAAATTTAAAGCTACGATATGTAGATCGTCAATTTAAAAGTAATAAAAAAAAAATTATTGGTTAAGAAATGATAGCGTTTTAAAAAAAACAAGCGGGCTAAAGCCCGCTCGATGGTTTGTATAAGTTCCCAGTCACCTGGGAATTATTAAATTCGGCTGTGCCGAGTCTTTAGATACCCTCCATCCTGGTGTTTTTATTCGGGGATTCTACTAAGTACAAACAAGTATGAATTATTACCCATTTTGTATTCGGTCAATCCACTGTGCAACAAATGTGTATGATTTTTTCCACCACTACAAGTAAATATTTCAGTTTAATCTTGTTTAATCTCAGTGCTGCCACAAGCAAGATTCAAAATTCCCAAAAGTGTAGACAAAATTACCCAAAAAATATGAAATTATAAATGACTTCAATTAACATATTATTACAATTTGAACTCCGAAAAAAGGTAATAACCTCATCAGTAAACTTAAAAAAATGTGATTGGGCCATTTCAATTGTCCCATCGTTCTGGGCATTATATTATTACAAAGAAAAGTTCCTTAAATATGCAGCATTTATGATGAACTTTTGAGTCTTATATGAATCTTCATAAAATTTAGAGAAAAAAGTAACTTTAGAACAAAACACTTAAAAAGCTTGTAAATAAGAGTCAGTTATGAACACATGTGAACTATTTAAAAATAATCTTATTTTAGAGTCTTTCAAAAATCAAGTTTAATTTGCGTTTTTAAATACACACAAAAAAATCTTTGGAAAGCAATTGGGAGCACTTCAACTAAAATAATGTTTTTGTGGCATACACAATATAATAAATTATTCGATAAAACTTTATTAGTTGAAATTTGTTTAATTACTTGGTAACGATTTTTTTGTGTACGTTAATAGCTTATTTGTATAACGAAAGAATTTCAAAGCATGTATAGATTAATACACTTTCCTGATGTATCGGTTTAATTCGTGGATGATCAGTCGCTGTGAATCAATTCATTAACTCGTATGAATAAAAAATAGATATTGGAATTTTTATGCAAACTTCACAATTAGATGTTAAGTCATTCATAAGTCAAAAGTAATTACATACTTACATTGAGGCAGGGTTGGTAGGCTCTATCGCTAAAATACTGTTATAGATTCAAATATCGATACATTTAAAATACCAGTACCGAAATTAATGAAATACCATTATCCCATTATCCTTACAACACCATTATTTTTTAGTCTAAACTTTTTGTAATTCCACGTCGTAATTGTGAATTTTACATACACTTAGTTAATAAATTTATTTTACTTTACTTTGTTTTTTCATAAAAAAAAATTTGCGGAATGCACCGAAATAACTGAATACCGCTTATCTTAAAATACCATTATCGAAATAATTGCAATACAGTTACCCTTAAAATACCGTTATCGAAATACAATTATCCTTAAAATACTGTAACCGAAATAATCTATGATAGCGTTACTTACCCTCACCGATAATCGCACCGTTTCTGCTACCAACAATGCTTTGAAGTAATTGCTAAGTTGTATTCATAGACCCACTATCTATTGGCTAGTTTATGAATTAAATTCTTTTTTTATGTATAATATATTTTTTTATTTACAAATTTGATAACTTTCTCAATTCATTCATTTGAATTGAAATTTAAGTGAAAACTAAACAATTTAATAATTGCTGTCATCCATGCCCTACCCATAAAGTGGCAACACTGCTTATGTTATTCATATAGATGTGTGCAGACATTTAAAAATATAATTCCTTAATTCGTATTTTAAATCTCAATTTTGCAATAAGTTGATCTCAGTGAATTTTCTTTTTACCCCGATGTGGTACTTTTCAAGCTGTTAAAAACAAAAAATCCGCGGAAAGACCTCTGTAGGGAGTTTATTTCTGTGAAAAGTTTGGAAATGGACTAAGCTACATATATCTAAATCATTTATAGTCAGATTGGAACAATATATATATATATATATCATTGAAAGGTAGTAAAAATATCTTATGGACGACATTTTTTTTGTTTGTTTACCTATTACCGGCGAATGAGATTTATTTTTAAGATTTTTTTAAAATAAACCGTTTTTATAAAAACCACCGTATACTACCACATAATTTTTTACTTATTAATATATTCTCAAGATTAAAAACTTTTAAGATGTAGTTCAAATTTTATCACTTCAAACACCGAATATATTAGAAGTCAAGCCTAATTTTTTTGCAGATGGTACAAAAGATACAACTTTGACTCTAACCAACAATTATACTGAATTAACTCATCGGGAATCGAACATATTTTGGGAGTAAACACATTTTAAACCTATTATCGGTATTGAGATTTTTCATTTGTCAAAAGTTAGCCATACTTTGAAAGAAAAAAAATCTCACGATTTTGACCTCTAATATCTTCGGTGTTTGAAGTGATCAAAACTTGATCTATATACACGCAGAGAAAAAACAGGTGGAACTTTATCTAAGTGCTATGTAATTATACAACTACATAAGTTCGAAGTAAGTTTTACAATTTTCTAGCTAAATATATGTAATTTTTCGGATATTTCCACTACACATGTATATATTTTTCATGGATTGTATATATTTTACAAAAAAATTTGCATATTTTACTAGAACTTTGTAAAACTAACTTGAAAATTATGTAGTTGTATAATTACATAGCTCTTAGGTAATATTCCCCCTGTTTTTTTCTGTGTGTATCAAATAAAAGCTTTTCATCTTGATAACATTCTAATAAGCACAATTTTTGTTCTTATATAAGTTTTTTTATGGAATAAAAACATTAAAAAAACAAAAAAATTAAAATTCCTACGCCGAATCATAATGGGTCAACAAAAAAATGCTATCCTAAAGATATTTTTATTACCTTTCCAATGGTGTACGTATTGTTCCAACCCTATCATAAATGAAGAAAATAGAGTTAAGTTCATTTTTAAACTTTAAACCGAAGTAACTCCCCATACAGGCTTTTCGGTGAAAAAAAAATTTCTTCGGGCCCCCAAAAAGAGTTATATCAGTAGTAAAAATTTAGAATCAATCGGTGAGGTGCCTCTAAAGCCAACATACGTCCAAATTATTCAATCGAATCAAAATTGAATCAACACAAATAGGAACAAATCTTATCTCACTTTATTCAATGTCCAATCATTGATTTAAAGGCATTATGAATTATTCAGTAATTTATAAAATGAATCCAATTTTATGCATATAAATTCCAAAAAAAGAATTAACTCTTTCAAAGTCTGGGTGTGTATGTTTGTATTTTTTTCTTATTCAGTAACAACAACAACACACAGTTAATATATTTTTCATGTTAATATGGAAAATTCTAGAGGTGCTTCTACATTTTCTTTCATAACTTTTAAACGTCGGGACCAAATATGCCCATTTCCAATAGCAAACTGCCTAAGAAATTGGACCAAAATTTTTACTAAAAATTAACATCCTAGCACAACTATTTTGAGCGTGATCGTGATTTCAACAGACAGACAGACGGACACGGCTATATCGGTTTCGCTATTGATAACGATCAGGAATATATATTTTTTTTATGTCCCAGATTTTTTTTTCGATGAGTTACAAACGGAATGACAAAATGATATATACCCTCCTGCACAGTGGGATGGAGGGTATACAAAAGTGGCGACGGATCCCCTTTTACCATATCTACCTCTCCTTTCTATATGTCACCACGAATTTGACATTTTATTTTACATGTTTTCTGACCATTATATAAGAGACTATTATTTTAAGAGATAAGACATCAGAACTTGCGCTACCGATCGCTAGTGATAGCTAAAATTTAATATTACCTAAACTAATTAGTATCAGTTGAAAATGAAAAAACAAGCGCTAAATATGTTCCAATAACAAAATTTTTGATATTTATGTTATTAAACAAGTTGTATTATATCCATAGAAAACTTAACTACATACCTACTTTTTTGCCTTCAAACTTTTTTTGTATAAGGAACGGTTTTTAAGCGAGAAGCATGTGAAGTGAAAATTTAGAAAATTTGGAAAAATTAACTTTTTAAAACAGAAAAAATATTTGAAAAATTGCCAAAAATACATTTACGATCTGGCGTGCATTACCGATAATAACAAAGCTAGTTTAGAGTCTCTAATTGTAAAATCAGTTAAAATTTTTTCTCCAGGACTCACAGGATAACGCCAGGATAAGTTTTACAAATATCTCTCTAACTCAAAAAGTAGCCAACAGATTTTCTTGAAATTAAATACAGATTATAGAGGTAGCAGAACTAATTTCGTCAAAATTTATTGATGTTTAGTGCCAAATTCACCAAATTTCGTAATTTTCAAAAAGCAAAAATCGCCATACCTTTTGAAATAATAACAATTGATCAACAATTTTCGGTACGTAATTTTATTTTATTGATAGTGTTATTTACAGCAAAAACCGAAATTATTTGACTACTGAGTTTCAAGTTACGTCTTCAACCTTTGTTGTGCTATATCGCCTTAATAAAGCGATAAATTAAAATTTGTAATCAGAATAAAGAGCATTAGAGGGTTAAGAACCATATGTACAAGTAAAATTACAAACACTATTTCATTTTTTCAAATGACAGAAAAAGAGTAAAGTTACTATATTATACTATGGTTCTGACTATAAAACTGGCCCATAATCTGACTTCTTTTTAAAAGTTAAATTGATGAAAACTAATTTCACTCTTTTCTTTATTTATAGTAAGAAACACCCCTAAATTGTGTAAATCATTAAAATAAACAGTTTTCTCTACTAGAGGTAGAAAAGTTAGTTAGCGGAAATGTATGTTAACATTTTTTTGATTTCACTCTTTAAGTGGATGTGATAGAAGAAGAATAAAAATGGAAATTTTTAGATTTTGTTATTCTTTTTCACTCTAACAGTCATAAATGTTTAAATTCTTTTAAAGCCACGAAAAAACAACCATTTGGTCAATATTAAATATTTCTTATACTATACATTCATTGGAGGGAAAAAATAACATGCGTCAAACTAGTCTAGATTTAAGACTTGATTGCATTGCAAGGCTGTTCGCAATGAAACAAATGTTCACCCATTTATAATATAGTATATGAATGTACTATGCGATATGTTCAGATAGACAAATTGAAAGCGAATTGAAATCTTTATAAACAAATATATGTGAAAAAGAAATGCCGGAACTGTCATAAATCAAAAGATCGATAAAAAATTGCTTTTACACCTGGTTCAAGATGTGGACAATCAATAAACATTTGATTAAGAATTTACAAAATTATGTACAATGACAAATAAAATTGCACATTAAAGTCGAAATTAACCAATCGCAGATGTAGTTCTGAAAATAGTTATTTTAATTCTAAAGTGATTTCTTACGCTGAATCTCATACTACAGAGTTACTTTTAACTTAACTATTGAACAACACAAAATATCAAGAAATTGTATAAAAAACTATAACAATTTTTTGGGTTAACTAAAACCTTTCGTATAAAATTTTTAAAGTAAATTTTTTATTTAAAGTTCAATATTTTCAAATTTTTTTGTTTTAAAATTGGGTTAATTTAATATCTCTCTAGTTATGAAATCCACATAAGCTGTGTTTGTGCGACAAGCTATCAACGTTGGCTTATGTCATTCCCATATAAATTTGACATTAGTCAACGTTTACTGTTAACTCTAACCCCCCGTTTCCACATGCAAGTGCAAGTTCGAATAACTCAATACACTCACACTTTTTAACTAATACTATCACACTTTACGACTTGCGGCTCAACTTGCAAGTAAATTTTGAAGACAGTGGATTTTTGATACTTGCGGCAAGTGAAATGACAGAATAAAGAAAACAGTGTTGCCTAGTAATGTTTTCTATTAATTTACTAGTATTTGGTAAAGTAAAAGTTGTAATGCAACATATTTTGTATTTATTTGTAAAAAAAAGTAAAAAAGAACACAACGGCATATCTTAATGGTAATTTAAAATATCAATTTTAAAAGTTTTTGAAAAAAAAAATTGTTAAGAACAAATTTTTTCCCAGCTTTGTTTTAATATTGAATACTTGGCAATACTGGAGTGCTTTTTAGTGGCAACCTATGCCTTCGACGACATTTAAAAATGAACTTGCAGCAAGTAGTGTGGACACTTGTAAAATTTTCATGTTTTTTCGGTAATTTTCGAAATTTTCGCTGATAATACGTATTCTCAACTTGCAACAATTTACTTGCATGTGGAAACGGGGGGTTAACGTTACTAACGTCAAATTTGTATGGGAATGACATAGGCCAACGTTGATAGCTTGCCGCACAAACACAGCTATAATTTAATGTTTTTAAAAAAATTTTTTAGTCATATTTATTACGACACAAATTTGAGCTGCTGTGAAGAATCCTAGAAATAGAGGAAAAAACATTTCATCCATCAATCAACATTTGATGAAATAAATTTATGAAAAATTGTTCATAATTCTGCATTTTTAACACCCATGATTATTTTTGTTGTTTATTAACATCTATTTCTTTCTATTTTCATTTTTATTTTTCATTTATGTAAAAACAAAATGAAGTCAAAGTTGAACATTGGCTATTTAAATAAATTCAAAAATGTATGAAATAATAATAAAAAAAAAAAAACTGCAGCTGCGATTTGTTATCATGTGCCACAAAAGTTATTGCAGCTGAGCCTAGTTTTGAAAATGCACAAAAGTATGCAGACCATTAGTATAGACTCAGGTGTGGCAAGACTTTTTCGCTGCGTGCCAGAAACGGACAATTTTTTTGTAAAAATTTCTCGCGTGCCACCTTAATTTTAGTTGTCTTTTAAAAGTCCTTTTTTTAAATTTTTAAAATTTAGAAAATTTCTCTTAAAAATATCATTGCAGATGTACATATTTATCAGCGCTATGGATAACCCCCATGAAATAACCCCCAAAGGGAAAAATTAAATAACATCCAAGAAATGACGTAAAAATGTTTGACGGTTATTTAATATTTGGGAGTTTATTTATATTTAATCTTTAAATATCGAGATTATTTCATTATGAAAAAATCCCCAATGAAATAAAATTAAAACAGTTTGAACATTATTTCCTTTTAATTTTTTGGGGGGTTATTCCATTTTTGGTGGTTATTTCATATTGTTAAAAAAAAGTTAAATTATTGGGCGCCATTTCTTATTTAGGTAGGTAAGAAACTAGTTGCAAAATGTGCTTCGGGTAAAAATTTGATTTTGTTAAAATAAATCGCGTGTGTTTTATCATCATAATAATGAATAAAAAGCGAATATTATGGATTTGAACTGAGAAATTTCTATTTCAGATGAAATGGCTCTGCGAAACACGATGAAAACTCAATTTCAAATTCCAACAAAGGCGGTTATTTCATTATGAAACTTATTTTCAGCCTTTATTTAATTGAGGGCTATTTCGTAACACGTATTTTCCCTTTAAAAAAACTTAATATTTTTAGATCCAATTTTATTACAAGTTGTTTTCCATTTTTGTGCAATTTTCTGGTACTTTTTACTTCTCCAAATATGAGGCATTTTCTCATCGAAACATTTAAACTTCTTTCAGTCTAGAATTTTAGAAATTTTCCCAGAATTTTCTGATAATCGAATCTGCGAGTTCTGTATTAACCATATTTCTTTAATCAAAAAATGGAGGCAATACTAAGTTTTATTCATTTTAAAAGACGATTTACAAGCTCTATGAAAAATTTCACCATTATGGAGTTAAATCACACATTTTTGTAGCGAAATTTAAAATTTAACTAAATTTTTTGCTGGTCTTCTAATAATTTAAATTTTTTGAAAATATCCAACAAAACGTCGCGTGCCACCTAAAATCCACTCGCGTGCCACTACTGACACGCGTGCCATAGTTTTGCCACCCCTGGTATAGACGTACTAAAAGTAACAGCCAAGCCAGCTCCTCTTTTGTAGCTTTGCTATATAACCAAATTAAATAGTGGAAAACCAGATTTTCATTTTATTTTTGTTGTTGGTTTTGTGTATTTTTTTTTATCTTGCAAATTTCTATTTTATATCAAGTCTTACCGGCATGTTATTGTCATGCATAGAGGCAGCAACTGAGAATCGAATCGCATGAAATATTTTATTGAGACAAAAATAAACTTCTTGGGGTTTTTAGTCACACGTGTAATTATAGGTACCAAATAAAAACTATAAATACTAAGAAACTTATAGGCATTCCTTTAGGCCGACCCTAATAATACCCTAATCAAAGGGTACATGAACATTTTTAAAGATTGATGGTAAAATTAATCATAGGAAAAGTTTCCCTTAGTGAAAATTCAGCTTTTGTAAATATGTATAACTATGCGTGCAACAAGTAAAAAGTTAATTTTGGGTTATTCTCTGGTAAAAATATCATTAGCTGTGTTTGTGTGGCATGCCTATCAATGCTATCTCGAACAATTTTGACAGTAGAAAGCCGAAATAGGTGAAAAAACTGTCAAAATCGTTCTAGATAACACTGATATGCAGTCACACAAACACAGCTATTATAAACAATTTTTAAACAAATTCTGAAATGAAAAATTATGAAATTTTTATAGTCGGTTTCATGCTGTAGGGTTAACTTTAACTTTATTATTAAACGAAAAAACTGTCAAAATTATATACAAAACAACATATTTTTGGGATAACTAATAGTTAACTCATAACGGTGAGTCTCACACCGAAAGTTTAAGTTTAACTTAAACTTTAATTAAAAATGTCGAAAAATTATATACAAAACAATAACAAACGTTTGGGTTAATTTAGATTTAACCCATAAACCATCAGTGTGATCCCCCGCGTTAAAAAAAATATCATTACTCAATAAACGGAGTGATTTTACAATCTACAACAGCACTATGTTCCAGCCATTTTGCGAACTGCTTGCAAATATTTTTTTATTCTAGCCTGTGAAACACGAAATTTGACAATAGCTGTATTTTCGCTCATGCCTATCAGGTTAAGTATTTATAGCAAATCTACGATAAACTGATTGGAGTATAAAAATTTGTTCAATAGTTAGTGTTCATGATAGTTCCGGTATAATCGAACGTATGTCAGCAAAAAATTTTAGGTAGTAACGCGAAGAAGTTATGCTAGGTGTGAAAATGTACAAACGTTGAGTTTTCAACGTTGATAATTATCTACGTTGGAAGTTAACGTGCATACGAAAAGTAATATGTTAGTTTTCGTCTAAAAAACCAAAACTGCACTTTGAGTTTTTTTAAAATTAACGGATATAGTTAAGTCGAAAACATAGCTAATAAAAAATCTTTTGTCGATTACGTTTTTTTATGTTTATTAAAAATTTTAAATTTTTTTTTTTCAGAGGCAGTTTGACTATTTCGATTATATATCGGTCCAAGAACAACCACTCTGTTTACTAATGGTATCAATAAAATTGAAACTAACCTTCTAAACATCGTCTTTTAATATGTCCCAGCAAACAAAGGTCATTAATGACTCAGAAATGAGCTCCAAAAACATAAACATTTTTCCACTTTTTCCTATGAAAGTGGTCCGTCCAAAAGAGCCCCTGTGTACTCAGAATTGAATCAGAAAAAAGAATGTATAAATTTAAATAATTTTGGGATCTTCTTTGAGTCAGAAAAATGAACCTTCGTTTTGAGACAGCTTTTTAGATTGTAGAGACAACTTTTTGGATTGTTTTCTGAAGGTTCATATTTTCCATCAAATAAAGAGTGTTTTCAAAAAAATAATAATCATTTCTATGAGCCATTTAAAAATCTAATTTATGAGCGCTCCGAAATTGCTGGCTGTGGTATTAAAAAATAAATCTAAGTACCTAATTTCGTAAAACACTTGGGTGAAGTGAAGGGAATTTTCAATGTAAATTGTTTTTGTAACAAAAACAAATTCTATAGAAATAACGCAACACTTCACCGAAGTGATTTAGAAAATTACCCCCTAAATTTCTCAAAAAAATTAAATATTATAAGTTAAGAAAAAATCGTAAACAATAGTCGTCCAAAAAAAAGTTTTTTTGTATTATGTGTAGAGCCAATATACCAGCAAAGAAAATAAGCTATAAATCAAGAAAATCTATGGATAAATTCCGAAGTTAAGGCCAGTAATTTGTTCATAAGAACGAAAAAATTTCGATCGATGTTTGTAGCCCAAAAACTATAATACAAACCTTAGAATACACAAATTTTTTACAGTCTATAGAAAGCTACCCTGCAAATATTTGGAAGACATCTTCCAAGAAGATAATAAGCGATATCTTCTATTTTTCATTTGAATGAAAATAATCAAGTAGTATTTTAAAATTTTCTTCCTTTTATCATTTGGAAGATATTTTTTATTTGAAAAAACCAAATCCAAAATTGTGTTTTTTGTCATAATTTTTTTGTAATAATATTGCGGCAATATCACCTTTTTATCATCTGGAAGATAAACACAATTCGTTTAAAATTTTTGATAATGTTGGAAAAACCAATACAAATTTTGTACCAAAAACAATTATAAGAAATATGAGAAACAAATTCGTTTGAAAAATTAAGATTTAGTGCGCGGAAAAAAACGGGTATGATGGCAACAAGATAATTAATGTTTTTGTCAATGGATTATATATGCAGATATTCTTTTTCAGAGTTAAATTTAACGAGTAAAAAGGTTAAAGTCGGGCATGCCGACTGTACAATACCCTACACCAGTCTGGTTAGAGCCAACTAATGTTTGGATCCCAAATTCGAATGGGTTAAAATGGGACTTGTGTCAAAATTTTCTATAATGTGAGTCAGCGAACCAAATTTCATTAAAATATCTTAATATTTGCGACCTGCAGTTTGTAACCAAGCCAATTTTGGGGGGAACCTTATATGGGCACTAGGTGTAAACATGGACCAGTGTCAATAGGCTTCGTCCTTGGGCTGATATAAATGTACCAAATTTCATCAAAATATCTTAATATTTGCGACCTAAAGGGTATAAACAATATAATTTTGGGGGGACCCTTATATGGGCACTAGGTCTAAACATGGACCGGTATTAACCCAAATCAATAGGCTTCGTCCTTGAGCTGATATAAATCGGTGTACCAAATTTCATCAAAATATCTTAATATTTGCGACCTGCAGCGTACACTGATAGAATTTTGTGCATAGTATTAATGAATTTGTTCATTAATCCAATGATTTTTTCATTGAAAAGTCCCCAAAGAACGCGTTCATTAAATCAATGAAACGTATTCATTAAATGAAAACTAATTGAAAAAAATATTTTTTTTCCCTTTTTTTATTTATTTTTTTATTTTTATTTTATTAATTTTTATTTGTACATGTACATATTTCTTTTTTGTTTTTATAATGTTTTTGACATCTCCCTGAACTCGACTTGAACCCGCAATCACCAGAATGTAAACATTACCGCGTTACCGATTGATCTAAATAGCCAAAACAAAATGATGTCATTACTTGGACCTTTATATTTAAATAATTTCATTTTGCAACCCTAGCGTTCATTACTGGAACATATATCTATTTTAGTAATTAGCAAATTCAAAACCCTTATAAAAATTATAGCATATCTTACGGGTTAGTTGAAAATATATAATGAAAAAATTCATTAAATTAATGAATTTTTCATTAATTCAATGAAATTTTTTCATTAAATCAATGAATTTTTGTATGAACGATAATTCTATCAGTGTATAAACAATATAATTTTGGTAGGACCCTTATATGGGCACTAGGTCTAAACATGGACCGATGTTCACCAAAATCAATAGGCTTCGTCCTTGGGCCAACATAGGTCTGCGTACCAAATTTCATCAAAATATCTTAATATTTGCGACCTGCAGCGTATAAACAATATAATTTTGGTAGGACCCTTATATGGGCACTAGGTCTAAACAGGGACCGATTTTAACCAAAATCAATAGGCTTCGTTCTTGGGCCGACATAAGTCGGTGTACCAAGTTTCATCAAAATATCTTAATATTTGCGACCTGTAGACCATACATGGGACTAATTAATTAGGTGGACTAATTAATTGATGATTTCATTACCATTACATTGATATCAATTGTAATGAAATTATTTTCATTACCATTTTTTTAATTAATGGTAATGATTCTAAAATTTAATTTCATTGATTAATGACAATGATTTTAAATTTCATTACCATTGAAAATGAATAAATTAAAAAAAATAATTGCCATTGACAGAAAAACGTAAAAATGGAGTAAAACTCGGTGAAATCGAAGATGGAATATGCTCCTTCAGGCTCATGCTCATTTGAAATTAAATATTACTTTCCATTCCATTGTTATTTGTACCTAGGTAAAGTTTAACGGAATTAAATGGATCCTCCTTAATAAATTATGTTTTATAACTTCTCTGGCCAAACCAGTTGTTCGTTTTCACTTGTCTGAATTTTTTGTAAACAAATGGTTTTTAATCAATTGTAATTAGTTTTTTTATACATTAGTGTAATTTCATTACCATTAGTAATGATTTTTCTAATGAAAAATATTTCGTTACCATTAAATGGTAATGGAATTTTTTTCATTGTCATTAGTATGAACTAATGGTAATGAAAATTCAATGGTAATGAAAAATTCCCATGTATGCTGTAGACAGACATGGACAGACAGACAGACAGACAGACGGACGGACGGACAAACGGACATCGTTAAATCGAAATACGATTTCTGAGTCGATCGGTATACTATAAGGTGGGTCTGGGACCAATATTTTTTGGTGTTACAAACATCAGCACAGACTTATAATACCCTGACCACATAGTGGTGTAGGGAATAATAATGAAAAATATAAATCGTTTATTTTGTTTCGAGGAGTTAATTTAGCGATATCCCCTTTTTATCTTCCAGATGATAAATTGGCGATATCGCCGAATTATCATTCAGACGTATCGCTTTCGTATTGCTTGGGAGTATCGCTATAGAGAGGACATTTACTCCCGAAAGGGGTATCTTTCGCAATAAGAATATGATTATTGCGCAATAAAGTTTTTCTTCCCGGCGATACGATTTCTAAACATTTTCGTATTTTAATGTTTGCAGGGTACAATCATAACCAACCAAAATTATACTTTCGATACATGTTCAAATGGTCCTGTGTATTAAATTGACGGGGAAAAAACAATTCGCAACAATTCCACGCAAATGAAAAATCATTTTTTTATATGGAGTTTGACATTTTTTTTTTTTTTGCTTTATGGCGAATTATGTTAAATAAGATATGATTATATCCAGTTAATAAAAATAATAAATAATGATAGCTTCAACCACAAAAGCCGTACTCATGCTTCCAATTCAGGGGGGTAATCGCGTAACATATTTTGAAAAAAATTTTCAAATTCGTAAATCTTGCAAATATTGTTAAAAATATAAATCTTTATAAAAATTCTACTTTTCAATTTATTTCTATCCTTAACCTTGTACACTATACGTATGTATGTATAGTATATAAATTAAAAATAAGATTTGTGCTAAAGCCCAAATTAGTTTGGAAGTATCGTAAAAAAGTAACGTAGCACTCTTATAATGAATAAAAAGAGTATAAAAAATAAAAATAATTGTTTTTTTTTTGTTTTTTTCTTGTGCAATTTCTATTTTCAATATAACTTTTTTACGATTTTACTTGACAACAGTTTCGATGCATAGAAAAAAAGACAAAAATATTTTCTATATTATTTTAACACATTGAACACATACGTTTTTTTACTTTACGATTTGACTAATGAAGCCTTAAAACTTTTCTTTTTACAAAAGGTACAAAATTTACGAATTTGAAATTTTTGTTCGGATCGAGTTACGCGGTAACCCCCCAGTGCTGGAGGGCAACACACATACGAGTCATTAGAAAAATCTGCGAAACGGGGTTCAGAAGTACCAGGTGTACCGGTATCAACTGAGCGTTTTTTTGTGAAAATAAAACACTAATTTTTAATGGGAAAGTAAAAAACATTTTATTCAAAGTAGTGGCCATTGCTGGCTACACATTTTTCCCATCTTTCAGGCAATTTGTGGATTCCACGCCAATAAAACTGTTCGTCTTTTGAAGCAAACCAATTAGTCACCCAATTTTCGACTTCCTCGTAGGAAAAGAAGTGCTGCTCAGCCAATGCGTGTCCCATCGATGAAAACAAATAGTAGTCGGAAGGAGCCAAGTCTGGTGAATACGGCGGGTGAGGTAGCAGATCCCAGCATAATGCTTTAATTGTATCCTTACCATTCTGGTCGTTTTTCGATCAGAAATTCTTTGTTGTGCAACATTTAACATTTCTTCCATTTGTTTGTGACTCTTCAAACTTTTTTGGTGGTCTTCCACGTCCTTCATTTCTCACATCAAAATTGTTATCTCTGAACCGTCGAAACCATCTTTTGCATGTTGCTTCTGATAGAGCATGATCACCATATGCCTCGACAAGCATTCGATGCGACTCTGCAGCACTTTTTTTCAAATGAAAACAATAAAATTAATGCTTTCCGCAAATCATCATTTTCTGGTACAAAATTCGCCATCTTTAACACGATGAAAAAATATGATGTTATTTGTTCACAGATTTGATGAAGGGTAGAGGGGGGATCCTTCGCCACTTTTTTTTCAAAACACTGTCATTTCTTAACCACTAATTATTTTTAAAAAATTACTTTCAAATTGAAAATCTACATATCTTGGCTTTAATTTCTATGATATTTATTGTGATTATTTGCATATTTTCTATTATTTTTTTAATGATTTTCAAAGTAACTCAATTCGGCGTAACTGCCCCAAACCTGGGGTATATTCGCCAAAAGAGCTAGATACAATTTCAACAAAAAAAATTTGTTAATACAGCAAAGTCAATCTTTTAATGACTGAAATAAATAATTTAGAATAAGTTCTTTAAGATATGTGATTCTTTTTAATCAATAAATCTCCACTACATTAAAAAAAATAATTTAAAACTATAATATAATTATTCTTCAAAATTACAAAAAATTGAATAATTAATATAAATTTAAGAATGAACACAATTAATTAATTAACTAATTTACTATTAAACATATTTTAAACATATAGAAATGTCTTATAGAGCATTTTAGGCAGGCATGCACCAACCCTTTGTAGCTCCCGGGGCCATCTGGTGATTGTGCCCCAGAGACAGGCACTAACATAAAATTAATATTTTTTCACACTTTTTAAGCATTTATTAAAATCAAATTATTATTTTTCGAAACCTTAGGATCGTAGGTCTAACATAATGAAAAATTATTTTCTTATCACATGATTTGAGGAAGTTATTGCAAAATGTAGTTGCTTCCTATTATTTTTTTGGCACCCCAAAAAACACAAAAATACGTCTGTCTGCAACCACATGTGATATAAATTCATCAAAGTGGATGTCAAGGAAAGGTAATTCAAAAATGCACAAAATATATTTTTTCCAGTTTTTTATCTCCCTTAATAGCGGAGAAAAATGGGATTAGTGTATGTGCCCCACTGGCGAAGGATCCCTCCTCTACCCTATACTAAATATGTTTGACAGATGTCATTGCCAACACAAAAAAATTAAGGCACGTGCACAATAAATGTTCCCTATGGAGACATTTGAATCTTGACGTTCACTTCATACCGGTACACCTGGTATATCTATGAACAATTTTTAAAATAAACACATGCAAAGGGCAGTTCACACTACCCCTATCTATTATTACCCAGTATTATCCCTACACTTAATATAATACGTTAGTAAAAAATCTGTCAAATGAGTTTCAAATGGATTTGACTAATTTTTAACAAATTTTTGGTTGAAACAATGATTTAAACAAATATTTTAGTCATTTTCATTTAACACAATATTGAAAATTCTCAATACTTTAACAAATTTTGGGTTTTACTTTTCAAAATCATTTATAACAAATTTTACACAATCTATTGTTCTCATGTTTCTGTTATTTCCCGGTAGATGGCGCCACGAATATATCCGGAGTAGAGATGGGCGCGTGACAAGAAATTTCCGTGATTCACGCGTGATTTAAAATGATAGCACTCACGTAAGTCGTGCGTGAACGTGAGTTAAAAAAATGTTCGTGCGTCAGTCGTGCGTGAGTAAATTTTTGTGCGTGAGATTGCGTGATTATATTAAACCAGATTGCAATATCTTACAATTTTGTAAAAATGACAAAGATCTTCCCTTACACAAATAATGTGTATTCCAGTCTGTTCAGCAACTAGCCAACAGGCTAGTTAGTAGCTGAATTCTGCCAGAATTCTTGAGGAAAGAAATCGACTTCTTTGACAAATCATTAACAAAATTTTGTTCCACCACAAAAATTTAGAATAACATGCAAAGTTTTTTTATAAAATCGTTGATGTATAACTTAAAAATGCGGGATTTTTGGCAAATTTTGAACATTTATTGTAAAATATTGGTGCAATATAAATTTATTCAAAGTAATTGACATTGTTAGCTATAACCTTTTCCCATCTTTCTGGCAACATATGGATTCCGCGACAAAAGAACTGCTCATGTTTTGAGGACAAGATAGATTCAAGCCAATTTCGGATACCCTGTTCTGAAGTGAAGCGTATTCCAGCGAGAGCTTTCTGCATCGATCGAAACAAATGGTAATAAGACGGGGCAAGGTCTGGAGTATAAGGCTATTTTCTCTATAGTCGTAATAGATGGGACCTTTCTGGTCCCACCAAGTACAGAGCATTACCTTGGCGCCATGCATATTCGGCTTTGGCTGGTTGGCCGGGCTTCACATTTCTTCGCCATTAATTATTCGATGCAATACTGATTTCTTTTTATGGCGCTCAAGCAGCACTTCGGATATGCAAAAACGTCTTTCAACATCTCTCGGCTTCAACTGATGAATCCTGAATCCTGCTGATGAACCGATGAATCCTGCTGATTGCAAACATTTTGAAATTGCTGCTTGAGTGACTCCCAATGATTTTGCAAGTTTTTCTTGAGTTTGACAATAACCTTCATCGAGTAATGCCTCCAATTCATCATCTTCGAACTTTTTTGTCTAACCTGGGCGGTTTTTGCCTTCCGTGTCTAAATCACCACTTCTGAACCGCACAAACCATCTCTCGCACGTTGAAATTGATGGAACATATTCAGGATAAGTTTCGGGGAAAATGGATGTGCTTCAGCTACACTTTTTTCCAAAAGAACCCCGTATTTTTAAGTCAAAATTTGTACCTCAATTTCGCGAAAACTAATCAATATTTTTTATAATTTCTTATTAATTGTTGTTTGAAGACAGCTTTGGTTTTTTAGAAAATTTTCTAATTTCTCGACAGTGAAAAAAGAAAATAAAAAAGCTTTTTAATCAACAAACTATCGGACTGTGGTAAAATTTGGCAGTATTTTATCACAGTGCGACGTACTGCGAGTATCTGATTTGGGCTTTAAATTTAGAAATTTCGTTAAAAAAAAGTTTACATTAAACTGATAGTTATTTTTCTGTGAGTATAAAATCGTTGTAAACTTTATCACAAACTTATAATTACAAAATGTATGTAGTGACGACAATAAAAACTGGATCTTGGATAAAATGGATAGCACACATTTGTACTAAAGTTAGCAGTAGCATCAGCTGGTTATAGCCAATATTGTATATTTAGGAAAAAAAAAATACAAAGAGTAAAAATGCCAAACGATTCAATAAGTGGACTTTATTTCAAACGTACAAGGGATTAGTTAATTGAATGGGCCAATTAATTTACGATTTCATTGGCATTATTTGATAACAATGATAATGAAATTTTTTGGCATTACAATTGATCAATGAATTTCTTTTTTTTTCAATTGGCAATTTTGCGGGATCAGCAAGTCTCAAGATAAACCGTCCAACTGATTTTAACGAAATTTTGTGAGTGTGAATAGTCGGTTCCAGCTTGAGAGACAGAATGCTGGAAACTCCTACAGGGAGGGACAAAAAGGGGAAAAGCATCCCCCTTGACAGCCTTCCCAAACTGCTCGAACTACGCAGTTGAAATTTGGTATGTAGGTTTCTCCTACATCGTAGACTTCCGCTAAGGCAAGATTTTTAAAAATACATACCGGGAGGGGAAAAAGGGCAAAGTCTCCCCCTTGACGGTTTGCCCAAACCCCTTTGGCTAGAAACCTGAAATTTAAAATATGTGTTCCTTGGAATATGAGCTAACTTATCGATAAGGCACTTTTCCAAATTTTGGACAGGAAGGTGGTAAAAATGAGGGTTCAAAAGTGGAAAATTTCATTGGCATTGAATTGTTATGAAAATGTTTGACATTAGCATTTACATCAAGTTATGACATTTAAATTGCAATGCAAAAGGAAAAATTCCCAAGTATGATTTATAATGATCAGTATTGGAATTGTTAAAATTTTTTTTTTATTTCTTCGGATTATTGGAAAGGATATTTTGTGAGTCTAAAAAATTATTTCAATTTAGTTATTTGGAACTACCCAGGAAAAATTTTTACAATCGGTTGACAACCAAACAAATTCTGCAACTGGTTCCACTGCAGTTCCACGGATCTTATATGGAAGGTATACTGACGGAGAATCAATTCTAGAACTAGTTCCAGAACTGGTTCCAAGGCAACCGGTTCCACTTTGGAGCTATAGAACCGATTGCTTTTGGGACAATTTCAAATAAAAATTAAGGGGTTATAAAGGAAAAGTAGCTACTCTACAAACGATTCTTTGGAACAGATTTTCCTGGGTAATAGATGGATATCCATTTGATTTGATTTTTTTAGCAATTCCATTACCAAAGCATTGACATTAAAGATTGATTATGTGGATGAGAATAATTAGTTGGCGTTGTCTTTATATACGCGTATACGTACATATTTTCAATTTCCGCTTGCAGCAATCAAGTAATTCTTTTTTTGTTGTTGTTGCTTCTTTTAAATACTAGAAAAAAGCACATTAAAAGATGTTTCATTTCTTTGTTTCTTTAGCAATGACTGGACTTTATTATGGGAAGAACCACTAACTGTATAAAAGACACTTAATTTGTTTTTATACAATTAATAATTGTATGGGAATAAAAAGATGATGAACTACAGTACAAGTATGAAATAAATACAAGTCATCATCTGTGGCAAAAACTCAAAGTAATTGCTGTTTTTTTTTTTTTAATTTTAAAATAGAATGCATTGAGAAAATATTCAGGAATAGACAAGTACACAGAGAAAAAAAAGCATGGTTAAATCAATTCCACAAAAGACTGAGATCAAAATAAAATATCCGAAAAAAGAAAAATATTTAAATCGTATTCCAAGATTATAATTTCTATACTTGAATATATTTATTATTGAAGAAAAAAACTTTAAAAAAATTCAGAAACAAATTAAACATATGTATAATAACTTGCAATTTTTTTAATTTATACCTCATTCATACTGAACCCAAAACTAGTAGTTTTCAAATTTATTTTGTTTTCGATTGTCAAATCCCATACAAATTTCAAATCGAAAACTTAAAAAAAACGAAAACTTCTAGTTTTGGGTTCAGTATGAATGAGGCTTTAGGATGTTTATACTTTTTTTAATGATCAATAAAAAGCACAATCTTTGTTGAATTAAATATGAATTTCCCAACATTGGGAAATATTTTTTGTATATGTATAGGACGTATGTCCAACACATTCTCATGAGATACGTCCGTTCTAATACGCCCTTTTGCATTTCAGGTGACGATATTTAATTATAATTCACTATGTAATCAACATTGGCAACGCATTACTTAATGTTTTAAAATAATAATAAATGTAGGGAGAATACATTTCTAATTAATGCATTATGTAATTAACTATCGGTAACTCATTACTCTTTGTTTCTAAAAAATGCTGAAGTTAAGCAGTATACATTACAAAGTAATGCATTATGTAATCAATTATCGGTAACTAATTACTTTATGCTTCAAAATAATGCTGAAAGTAAGGAGTACTTATTACAAAGTGATGCATTATGTATTCAATTATCGGTAACTAATTACTTTATGTTGAACAATAATTACACTTGTAAGGAGATTTCAAGGTAACGCATGAGTTTATCGCACCCATTACCAAAATTTTACTGAGCATTTAAGTGCGTATAGGGCGTTAAAGTTTCCATTTGAATTGCTTATACCACCAATAGAGGGCGCGACTTAGCCCTAAAAGCTACAAAACATGGTTACTATGAAACCGGCCTATCCTTATACCAAGTTTTGTCAAAAAATTCCCACGGAATCCATGATTGGTATGAAATGGGTTCAACAGGCGTTACAAGTACTAGCAAAAAGTGCTTTCCTATTCACAAATTGATAATATTATTAGACAAAAGGGCTGGCTGTTCAAAAAGCTCCGGAAAAGCACTAGGAAAACAACGTTGGCAAATCGCTCGGAAAAACCAATAAATATGAGGTCTGGAAATAGAATTTCCAAAATAAAATTTAAAAAAGGTTCATATACACATATGGTCAAAATAATAAGTAAAGCCTGAAATATTTTTTTTAAGGCTCGTAGCTAGGGTTGCCATTTCCATTTTGAGAAAAAGAGGACGTCAACCTCAAAAAAGGAGGACATTTGTCTTAAAAAAGAGGACAATTTTTTTTAATAAAATAATTTTACAAAAATCAACAACGCGATAAAATATACACTCACAATATATTTTCCATAACCGATTGAGGTTTATTTGAAAAGTAATAGGTAAAGTTTGTTTTCAATTGAAGAATCAATTAAAATACATGGAAACATATTGTTTAACTTTTTGTATAAGTCAATAAAAAACAAACTACAAAGAAATGCGTATCGTCTGTAGAAGTTGATATTTTCAGTCAAATGTTCTATTTTGAGTTTTCTATTTTTAGAAAAAATAATTTAAATGATTTCGTTGTTTTCGTTGTTTTCTGTTTTAAAACAAAAAATTCAAATATTTCGGTTTTCTTTTTTGTTAAAATAGTTTGTTTATATACAAAATTATTTCAATTCAAATTAGAAGAAATTCCAAACCAATAAAAATATGAACGTGTGTGCAGTGTTTTGAAAATTCAAACAAAAACAAACTTTTAAATATGAAAAAACAAACCACAAAATCGTTTTTTTCGTAACGTATTTTCAGTTAAAAATTGAAGATTGTTTTAACAGAATTTTCAGATATTTTTATTTCTTTAATGGATTGTTTAAACAATGGGTGCGTTCGGCAGATACAATTTATTAGTCAACAGTTCTACAACAGTTGTACAACTATCTGCTAACCGACCTGATCACTTACCGCTCAGTCTGAGCGCAGAGGTAGCGCTGTCATATTTGGGTAGCGTAAAAAATGTTAGCTACTTTTGATCAATAAGTGATACATTTGCTGTTGTTCATTTACAATAAAAATTGTTTTGTAAGAATGACAAATAAAAACATACAAACATAACTATAGAAAAAGTGTATTTAAAAACAAAACAAAGAAAACATCGTTCAGCAGAGTAAGTAATCACAAATCGCTACAAGTCACCGGTATCAGTTTAAGGTTTCTCTGCCGAATGCTACCAATGTTTAAAAACAGATAGCAAAATGATTTGAATATTATGAAAAATCAGAAGTCCTTTTTTTAATAGTGTTTGCTATTAATTTAATATGTATTTTAAGTTGTTTTTAGCGATAAAATATTGTGAGTGTACAAATAAAAATTTATTTTATAAATAAAAAATTTTATTCCCACTAAAAAAAATTCACAAAAAATTAAAAAATCATTCTGAACTTTAAATTAGTGGTACATAAATAAACAACAAAAAAACAAAGATTAACCAATTCATTGCATACATTTCCAGGAATGTATATTTCTATAATTTCTTGATAGGAATTGTAAAGGGTTTCAGGAATGTGTTTCAATGCTTCCAATTTGAATCAATATATTACTGTGTTTTCTTCAAATATTCATAAAACTCTTGACAATTCATATCAAAATTATATTTGACTCTAATAATATCAGAAATAGCTTCTGGATTCAATTTATTTCTTTTTGCCGTCCACTGCGCTTTGATTAAAGAAGATATATGTTCTACATTGGCATTATGTGCTGGTAAGAAATAATAAAACCCAACAAGGTTTTCATTTTATAGAAAACATTATTTTTGATAAAAAAAATCGCAACAAACTTGTTTTTTACATAATTTTTCAGGAAAAGGAATTCATTAAATAAATTTTCATCATTAAAAGCAATGCTAATTTTTTTTTAATTCAATAGTTGGCTCACTGCTGATAAGCTTCAAATTTGGCAATTACAGGAAGTGATGCCAACTCAATTGAAACAACAGCGTTAAAAAACAGCGATGCCAACACTTCAAATGAAAGTTATGGAGAAAAGTTCAAAAAGTAGGACAACCCCGGACACTTACTAAAAAAGAAGTAGGACTGCACGGACGCCCTAAAAAAGAGGACGGTGTCCGGGGAAAAGAGGACGGATGGCAACCCTACTCGTAGCCGAAAATTTATTTAAATTAAAAGAAAAAAAAAATATTATTTTGTTTTGTTATAACATTTAGTATTTAAAACAATAACAAAAAACAAAAATTAAATTCTGTTGTTTTTGAAGTTTTTTTGGGTCTTCCGCGAGTTTTGATGGGATTTTTAGGCTTTAAAGCATTTATTTTTAAAAGAGAAGCAACACTCAGGAAATTCTTCCTATTAATTAACGTGTTGCTTCCTTTGGAAAGGGGATAGAGAAGAAGTGAAAGGTGGTCAAAGATGAAGGACTTCAAATATGGCAACACTGTAATTGCGCGAGATGTTGAATCTGAGAACAGTTGTTGCGCGCCATCTGATGAAGAGTTGGCGAACTTTGTTGAAGCTGTTTAGTTCATTGCCCTGTTATATTATTTTACTTCGGTGGGGTTAAGTGCTATGAGAACACCGAAGGAGGACGCTGCGTTATGTATGAGGGATAGTAAAAACTCATACATACATATTATTTTTCATAAACTGACGCGGTAACCATTACACCACAGCGCCCACAAATAATATTGACCGATTAATAGTTTCTGCTATAGAACGAAGACTTTGGCCACTTTCTCTTAGTCTTGAAGCAATTTTTGTATCCTACGGAGAACAATCGACCCATCGCTGATTTTTTTACTACACCGATAAAATTTCTCAGTTGCTCAGTTTAAGAATTTCTCAGTTAAAACAGATTATTTTTAAATTAACTGATATAATTGCTATCAACTAATTTTTCAGGTAAAACAAACTTGTGTTTTGTTACCCTGTAAATTTAAATTAAGAAATTTGAAATTGTCAAATAAGTTTTAAAAATACATTTCAAAAGAACTAAAAACCATCTAAAAACAAAGTTGGAGCCAATTTAGTGAATCTGATCATGGAGAAGAACTTCTTTTCCACCACCGGCAACCATTAATTGAAAGATAAATAAAATGCGGATAAGAGGAAATATTTCGAGGTAAGTTTTTAGTTCTTTCCATAAATCTTTTTGAGAAAATTTATTTTTTTTAATTTTTTAGGGGACGGGGAAAGAATCTTATACAACAGAAGGAAGTTAGCAGAACTATACGTGAAGTCGTGAGAACAAAAATATAGGAAGAATATAAATTTAAGTTTAATTTATGTTCGTGTAAATGAAATAAATAAAATAAATTTGACATAACATTTACGCTATATCGCTGGAAAAAATTAGTTAATGTTGTAATTTGGTGCATACACGCAGAAAAAAACAGGGGAACTTTATCTAAGTGCTATGTAATTATACAACTACATAAGTTCGAAGTAAGTTTTACAATTTTTGTGCAAAATATATGTATTTTTTCGGACATTTTCCACTACACATGTATATATTTTGCAAGGATTGTGTATATTTAAAAAAAAAAAAAACTAACTTGAAAATTATGTAGTTGTATAATTACATAGCACTTAGATAAAGTTCCCCCTGTTTTTTTCTGCGTGTAATTTTGCTAAAATATTAATTAAAAATTCAAACAAATTTATGTTAAATTCTTATTTGTATTCATAATTCCTGTAAAATAGGCTTGCCAGACGTACTGTTTTCAGCAGTACGCGTACTTTTTTTTACTAATTGTACTGCTTCCTGCATAACTCCTAAAGAAGTACGCAAAAGTACTTTTTTTTAGCTTCTGTACTTCTTTTTGTACTTTTTTTTGTTAACAACATTAAATAAGAGAAAACTTTTTCTTATTTGATAACACTATCAGATTATTGACGCTAAAACAAAAATTGTAAAAAAAAAAAAAATAATCGGTAGGGCAGTTTTCGAGATTTTTCAACTTTTAGATTTCATTAAAAGCACTGTTTTTCAGAAGTTTTGGCTCAATTTTTATATTTTTTAAATCAACAGAAGGTAAGCTTTCATTTGAATTTAAAGCGGCCCATACATTAAGGAACAATGAGTAGGGAAAAAAATATCAAAAAATTTTGTAAACACGAATTGCACGATGTCAACACGCACACACACACACACATTCAGAAAAAATGGGCATTTTTTTCACGAATGTTCCTTAATATATGGGCCGCTTAATAATGTCTTTTAATATTTAAGAATGTATCCAGAATTTTGTAAGAATTCAGAAAATTAATTTTTTTTGTTTAATCCTTTTTAATTTTGATGGATTTCGTTGCTTTTTATTAATATCCCAGTGTAGAAACGGTAATGACATATCATTATTTTTTGGAGTACCAATAATGACACCCACTTACCTTCTGCATTATTTTAAAACATATAATAATGAGTTACTGATAATGACTTATTTTTATCATTATTTCAAATAGAAAATAATTTTTTAGATTTTTTTTAAAATTTTTTGAAATCTATTTTTAGACTCAATATTTTTTAAACACTGGTAAGGATATATGTAACCACATATTTTTTTTATTTTTTGTATGTTGGCGAGTAAGCTTATTTGTGTGCAGCAGGTCAATTATGTTTTTATCTATTAAATATTACATGTCGATATAGCTCAGATGGTAGAGCTATTGACTGGCAATCTGTAGACCCAGGTTCGATTCCCGCACCAGCAAATTTTATTTAACAAAAAATACAATAAAAAATATTTTTTTTATATAATTAATTTTTTTGAAAATCTATTTTTAGACTCATTATTTTTGTCAGTACTGGTAAGCACATAGGTAACGATATATTTTTTTGATTTTTCGTTGCTGGTGTGTAACCATAACTCATTATTTTTCGCGACATTGCCATATAAAGGTAATAAGAAATGTAATAACACAAGTAACTAGTTACCATTACCAAGTATATAGTTACATAACCACATATCTGGTAATGATTTTCTACACTGGGAATATGTTCTAAATAGAGCAATATGGATACCAAATGTTTTCTTTTGACAAGTAAATCATCGCTGAGTGGATATAGTTTGGAATTTTGCAAATTTCGTACATTTTGCACGATACTCTGGACCAAATTTTGATAAAAATTTAGAGCTACCCCAATTCATTGTTTTGGAAAAAAGTCAAATTAAGGCAATGTAAAATTTCAGAGTTATAAACATTGAAAGAATTCATAGTTTAAGTGTTAAGTGTTTACGATAAATGCTAATTTACTACTTAAAATAGCATGAACTGTGAATACCCTCAATATATTTCAATTGTGTTAGGAATACATTTGATAACGACATTTGCAACCTAAGAATAAATAGAATAAACAAGTATTTTAAAAAATATTGTAACAAGAATTTAAAAAATAATTGAATAAAGTTAATAAATTCACTCAGTTCCAATTCAAAAGGAACGTAAATTTGATTTTCTATAATTCATTTAAAATAAATATACTTCGAATATCTGCAGTATCTTATTATAGTCTCTTACTCTTTTCTTATTTACTTTTACGAAAACATCTGTCAACTCCCAATAAAAAAATAATTTTCAAACGTGCAGGAAAGGAAAAAAATTATTGAAAATTTTAATAGGCTTAGCCACATTTTATTTTTTACTTTAGCAGGATGACAGTTGTTTGCCTTCAGCTAAATTTAACTTAAATATTTTTTTATTTTAATAGTATAATATTTATTTGCATTCATTTTAATTTAACTTAAATGTACCCTAAATTTTGTTGATGTAACAGCTTTTTCTTGTTGTTTTTGTCTACTATTAAGCAAAATGTTTTGCTGATTTCAGCAGGGTAAATTGTAATTTGCAGTTAACTAAAATTTAACTCAGACAGGACTAAAATTTTGTAGAGTTAACATGAGTTAACGGATATAGTTAAGTCGAAAACACGGCTGGTGACATTTCAGCTTAATTGTGATTTGTCTTTCGTATAATAATTTTTTTTTAGTTTCACAATTTTAAGAAATATTTGAGGACTTTTAAGTTTGAGTGAAAACGTAAATATTTCTTCGTAAATTATTCAATTTCATTTAATTTGCTCACTAATTTCTTAATAATTTTCTGAACTTAAGCGAGATGCTAACTTAGCTCCTATTTTTGTTTAAATTAAAATGAATTGGGTATAACATTGGGGATTTAAATATTTAAAATGGGAATAAGCTAAAACTTTTTGGGCAACACTGCTCCCCAATAAAATGAAACAGTATTGCCAGAAAAAACAAAACAGCAGTCACCGCCATCTGCTGCATTAAAAACCGGTATTGCCATTCATCAGGACCTGGAAGAAACTACATAATCAATTTTACAAAAGAGAAAACGAGAATTATAAAGCAATTAAAATTAATGCAAAAAAAATCAAAACATTTTTTCCAATTAAGTACAAATTGTAAATGTTACTGAATTGCAGTAGTTTTCGATAGTTAAATTTTAAAGCAAATGACAAAATATGATAATTTCTTTAAATTTCGCTACATAGTTAAATAACATTAACCACCGATAATGTTTAGTGCTACTAATTCCAATTCTTTTTTGATATTAAATATTACCCCAACGGTATTTGTATTCTGAGAGAGCATTGTAAGCTCGTACTCGATGCCTGAGAAGCAGTGGGCCAGTCTAAATTGTTTTCATACATGACACAATTAAGAAGAAATCGAAAGAGTTGGCGACAGGACATTGCCTTGTGCTACACCACGGTTTAGTTGAATAGATTTTAATAAAGATTTTCCAGAACGTGCCATTGCAAAAATTTCCGATTGATAATTCCAAAAAATAGCTATTGGACTACTTTACGAAATTCTGCCGCTGCTAATTTTGACCTTAACCCTTTCATGGCAAAATTTTTATGACTACAAAATTTTAAAACAATTTTCTTTTTTACTGTTTATAAAAGCCAGTCATATTTGGATCTAAAATTCAAACTTTGATATCATGAATAACACTAAAGGCCAATATTATGGTCGTTTTGCCCTACACCGTACAATAAGATGAACAATACTCTTGCACAAGATATGGCGCAACTGTTTGTTTCTACATAAAATGACACAATATGGCCTACACATTATAAAATATTTTCCACATTTCATACTTGCGTAATAAGAATCAAATCCTATTTGATTTTTTCCAATATATTGTACAACCTTCCAATATGACGTACTGGTTATTTTTTCCGCAATACCAAAAATTGTACAAAAATATTGCGTTGTGTATGGCTAGCTAAACGGGTTAAGATTTTTTATTTTTGATTGCACACAATTGAGAAGAATCTGACATTATTTTGGTGGGGACCAGTATAATTGCAATCTGTAGATAATTTCTTATAAAATTTATTAATATAATATTCTCAAGGCATTGTAGGTGCTTCAAAACTTACTTATCCCAATAAATTGCGGTGTAGGGTATAAAAAAATAAAAACAAATTCATCCATTATTTTGGATGGCTTCAAAAAGTGACATAGTGATTATGTACATATTTTTATAATGAAATTTTCTTGTTATGACAGTAAGTATGTAAATTGTTGTTAAACGTTTTGGTACTTTTACTTAATATTTGTTTTTACTTAGGTGTCTGCTTCTATTATTACGTTACCAATGTTTAACAAAACAAAAGAAAATATATCGTTAACAAAAAGCAATTACAGACAAAAAATAACATAAACATAAGAAAGACGCTTTAGAAAAAAGTTCAAATGTCAACATAAATAACATACCTTTACATTTGTGCAAAACGCATGAAATTCCAGACAAGCAATTTAAAGCACCAAGTGTATAATGATGATGAGAAACAGCAACAACAACAGAGCATAGATTTATTTATTAGTTTTAAAGTAGAATGAACTTAAAAAATATATGTATATATCAACGAAAAATTTATAAGGAAAGACTTAAGAAATGAACACTTTTTTGTTTTTATTGTAGTTTTTCTTATTTTCATCAATACATATGCAAAAAAGAGACAAAAATTAACATTCCTCATACGTCCAATGTGCAATAACTGTATTTGATTTCTTACTTTTTAAAAAATTTTATTTTCACCTTATTAATTTTTATTTATTGCAAAAACAACAACAATATTAAAAAATCAGTAAATAACAAGTGCATTCATTGCTTATATTTATGCCATTTCTTTTTACGATTTTATTATTCTGTATTGGTTTTTCTTTAATGTACCATTCAGCACACTATTTGCACACACACTGTGTTAGTAATTATTGTTCTGGTTTTGCTTCAATTAAAATACACCACACAGCATACACTTGTTAAACATTTAACAGACTTCTGTTAATGTAAATTATGCGCGCCTCTTTATTAAATTACAGTAAATTAAAATGGTTTTTTTTAATAAAAACTCTTGATATTTCCGCCTATAATTTATTTGTTGTTCATACGTTAAAGTTAAGTTAGTGACTGAACTTAGTTAGTGGTGAGTTATGTTATTTTAATGCTAATTCTCAGTGTTGCCAGATTGCAATGAAATTGTAACATCAGTATTGTAGTCAAAAAAAAAGTTCGCTCCAAAACTCGACAAATATACGATTATGGAAAAAAATCTCAAAAAAAAATATAATATACTCAACTTTAGCTGTGTTACTGCGGAGTTCTATCTCAGAGCTTTGAAGAATTGATTCCTTTTTGAATTAATTCAATACCAATCGAATTCAATTTTCTCTAGAATTGAATGAATTCCTTTTCTTAAGTAATTTACTGAATTCGTTCAACTGAACGCGTTCATCAGACAACAAATCAAAGAATTAATTCAATTGATATAGTTCTTTTTATTAAATCAAATGAATTAATTCACTGGTGAACGCGTTCAATTTTTTTTTTCTCTTACTGAATTAATTCACAACTGAATCCGTTCAATTTCATTTTCGTTCAATGAATTAAAAATAAAATTACATTCAGTAAATTAAAAAAAAAAAAAAACGTTCACTGAATTAAAAAAAATTACGTTCAATGAATTAAAAAAAGAAATTACGTTCACTGAATTAAAAAAAAATACATTCACTGAATTAAAAAAAATACGTTCACTGAATTGAAAAAAAAATTATGTTCATTGAATTGAAAAACAAAAATTACGTTCACTGAATCCAAAGCCTGTTTTCTGCCGTTCAGTAGAAGAAAACATTTATTTTTAAATAAAATTTGTAATACGAGTACTAAGCAATTTTACAGCGTTTGCTAGTAAAAATAAACAAATTATTGGGTGTTTTTATAAAAAGAATCAGACGAATTCGTTAACAAATTTGAGTGAAAAACACTGATTTAAAAACGGTTTTCTTTCAAAATTTTTGCACCAATTTGTTAGGACTTCTATGTAGAACAAATGCGGCTAAAAAACTTTAAAGATAAAGCCTTTCAAGTTTGTGTTTTTCACACAAATGTTTTAACGAATTCGTCTGATTCTTTTTATAAAAACAGGCAGTAGGTGTTAGAGAAACCCGATGCAGTTTGTCAACCTACATGATTAAAAACCAAAGCATTTTACTATTAAAAATAAAAACTTTCCAGATAAAGATGAATTTGGAAAAAATATAAGTATTAATTTTTCAAACTTATATGCTTCCCCGTAAAATGTAGATGTTAGACTATGATGTATTTCATTTAATGACTCAGAAGTGAGCTCCAAAAATATAAACATTTTCCCACTTTTTCCTATGAAAGTGGTCCGAAAGAGCCCCCTGTGTACTCAGAAATGACTCAAAAAAATAACGTATAAAATCGAAATTTTCTTCATAATTTTAAATAATTTTGGAATCTTCTTTGAGTCCGAAAAATAAACCCTCATTGTGAGACAGCTTTTTAGATTGTAGAGACAACTTTTTGGATTGTTTTCTATTTTCTACCAAAAAAAAAAAAGAGTATTTTCAAAAAAACAGTAAGCATTTCTATGAGCCATTTAAGAATCTTATTTATGAGCGCTCTGTAGCGCTCACACAAAGTATTTAGTAGTTACTTTCCAACGGAATTCGTTAACCTAGTTTATATGGTTAGACTCCACAGTCTAACGGCATGCTGAGACACGCTTTAGAGTATCGCAAAACAAAAAAATACAACCGTTACTTCCTATTAAAAAAATGAATACGGATCAAACGATTACCTTCTTTCTCGGCGACTCATGGCGATTTCGTGTTTTTTATTTAATCAACGTTTTGTTTGGAGAACCCGTCTTATAATTCCCATACTTTTTTTTGATAAATAGTTTGCATATATAGATTCACATTTCCTTATAAGCTGTTGTTGAACGAAACGGATATCACATATACATACATACGTCAAAAGGAAGGGTTTTACAAAGTCGACAAAAATTGCCAGCTGTGTGTAATGGACTAAGTAAAACGAAAACATTTGAAAACTACAAACTATAGAAACAACAAATAAAAATAAAATTATCAATTTTTTCTAATAGTTAAAACAAAACAATACAACAAATTTTTTTTGTTTTTTATTAATAGAAAAAATTTGAATTTGCCTAAGTTGGATTATATTATTTGTATAAATTTCATTACATTTTTTTATATTTATTTACCGAAGGTCTTTGTATAATGTGTCGTTAAACTTTTGTAGTTGCATAATAGGTCCATTCGATTACTGGATAATTTGTACAAATTTGTACAAATTTTTACTGGATGGCGTTCGTTTACATAAATACTCAGTAAACAGAAAGAAAAAAGAGAGAATAAAGTGACAGTTCTATGTTGAGAGTTTCTAAGTCTTCTTCTTTTTCTTGCAAATTTTTACTGGATAAATTTTTGCCAGTAAGAATTTGCAAGCAGAAAAAACCATGTTTCGAAAACATATGATTGTTTATGGTAAATAAAAAAAAATTATTTTCCAATCATATTATTTTATGGAAATGCAAAGCAGTAAAACTTTCAAAATAAATTATGGAAAAGATAAGAAAACCTTCTGAAAATGTTCTGTTTAAGGTTTAACATCAAAAATTGTCTTCTTTCATAGCGACCAGTTAAAATTTATTTGTATATTTGGTGTTGTAATCAGCTGTGTGTACAAACCTGCAAATTGTTGCAAATTTTCTGTTCGCGTACATGTTTGGGAAAATTTTATTTTGAGAGTAAATCTTGTCTTACTCTCTGATAGTTAGTACTGAGTAATTCTTACTGGACTTGACTGAGAAAAGTAATCGAATGGACCTAATATATAATAAACTTAGGAAACTTATACGTCAAAATTAGTTGATTATACACATTTTTTCTTTGTGTGAATGTATAAAGTTAAATTCTTTGGTATTATGAATGTGCATGACGAAATCAACCATGTAGTCGTACTATACTTGTACTGTGATTGAAATAAAGCTGCCTACACACTAGGGAACATACTTAGAAAAAGAGAGCATTTTTTGTGAATGTGTGAGTGAATTTGTGTGTGTGTGCGTGTTGAGAGCGTGCATTTCGTGTTTACAAAATTTTTTGATATTTTTTGTTCCCTCAACCATGTTCCCTAGTGTGTAGGCAGCTTAACATGTTTTGAAGTGATTGTGTGAAAATATGGCAACATTAATAAAATAATCTGAGAGTAAGTTTTATCTCACGGAAATCGGTGCACGATTTTAATTGTCAAATTGAATGGAAAAAGGGGACCTTTGCATTTGCATTGTGCTTGTACTCTTACAAGGAATTTACGAGTTTATATGAAAACCCCTATTATAAAATCGCCAGCCACATCATAAATCGCCTGTCGCCATTTCCAAAATTAATTCACCAAACGTGTTCGAAATCGTTATACTTGACAACCCTGACGATAACCTCTAAAGAATCATATGTTATCGTTGTCCATGTCATTGTTCGTTTGTCATCTCAAATAGTGTTATTTGACGTATGCGTGCCAATTCCTAGCAGCAAAAAATTTTTTGAAAATGGATCATTTTGATAAAAAAGATGTTATACAAGCTATCCTTATAGCCGATAATAATGTGGAAAACTTTCGTCCCTTGTCCGAGAACAATTCCACGGTAAGTCAATTGATATAAGACGATACTTTTTTATGAACACAATTGCAGGCTCTTATTCGTCTTGTTAATGTTACTATGTTGGATTATGCCCTGGAGGCCTTAAATCGTAGTGGTATAGAAGAGGTATTTGTCTTCTCGAGTTTATATTTACAAAATATAAGAGAGCATATAAAGTAAGTCTTGATGGACATGTATATAAAATGTGAATTTTTCAAATTTGTTTCATTTAATAGAAAAGGAATTGCATCACTTTGTTCGTGGTCGGTAAATATGAAAGTAGATGTAATTGGTGGAGAGGGATGTAGATGTTTTGGCGATGCTATGCGTGAATTGGATGGTAAAGCATTAATACGTGGTAATTTTGTTTTACTTGGAGCAGACACTGTAACAAATGCGAATTTACGACCTATATTTGAACAACACAAGTAAATTATGATAATAATAAGAAAACATTTTTAGTCTATTATTATTTTGTATTTTAGGAAAGCGGTCAAATATGATAAAGGAGCTGCTGCATCACTTATCTTTAAGGAAGCTGAAAACCATCTTAGAACCGGCAATGAAATCATGATTGCTATGGATACACAAAACAACAGACTTCACCATCATCAACGTTTAAGAGTGAATGGAAAAGAATCTAACTTTGAGATACCTCTAGAAGTATTTATGCACAATTCCCAAGTTGCTCTTCTTCATAATTTGATTGATCCTCAAATAGCCATTGGTTCGCCCTCTATGTTGTCATTGTTTTCTGATAATTTTGATTTTGAAACCCGTGATGATTTCGTTAGAGGCATACTTATCAATGAAGAAATTCTAGACAGTCGCATTTATGTTTCTCTACTTCCCCGGGAACAATATGCCCGCAAAGTGAACAATTGGTTAAATTATCAAATTGTTAGCAATGATATTATCAATCGTTGGTCGTATCCACTTGTACCCGATATGGGTGTTATAGAATTACAACAACAGTATATTTTTCTGAAAAATAATATCTACAAAAGCCCCACCGCAAGTTTAGCCAAAGTCACACTGGGAGAAAATATTGTGGTGCAGAGCAACAGTGTCGTCGGTACTGGATCTTTTTTGAGTTCTTCTGTTTTGGGAAAAAATGTTAAAGTTGGACAAAATTGTCAAATTTTTAATGCATTTCTAATGGACAATGTTGTGATCGAAGATAGTTGTGTATTGGAATTTTGTGTTATTGGTCAAAACACAAAAGTCGGTTCTAACACAGAACTCAGAGAAGGTTGCGTTGTAGGAGACGGATGCATTCTACCGTCGAAAACGAAATTAACAAACGTTTTAGTCACATCATCGAATAAAAATTTAGGAGAGGGTAAGTTAAAATTTTTTTTATAAACAAAAAAAATTTTTCAAGTCTAAGAATTTTTCCATACGAAAAAGTTTACCACGTAGAATCTGAGATTGCAAAATATCCCGATTTTACAATATTTTCTATACATGTGTGTATTACTGCGGGAATGTATGGGAACCGATATTTTACCTTTATTCCATTTAAATTACCGCTTATGTGTTGTCTAAAGTTATGTGTTGTTGTTTCGGTTTTTTGGGCAACAACAACCAATGCCGATTGGCATCTTGCATATTCAGCAGCTTATTAATTTAATTTAACGTTACTTTCATTTTTAAGATACCACCTTGAAGAAAATTAGCGATAAGGCGTTCATTATAAATGTCGATGCTAGTGAGTTGACAGTTTTAGAAGATGAAGATGAAAATGTGTTACCGGTTAAAGTAGCAGCACCAAAAATGATGAAGTTACCTATATATAATGAAGAAAGTGACTATAGTTCTAGCAGCGATGAAGAAGAATCCCGAGCTTGTTCCCCCTTGCCCGATGATACCAATAGTAAGTACAATCCAATTTCGTTGCCCATACCAATCAATTGCCCTCATATTCAAAATGAAAAAGCATATATGTACTAACTAGCTGGCAACTTTCTCTTATGGGAATTTCTGTGTAAAAAAGTTAGCATACAATTTTTTATTTTGAATATGGGTATTAATTTCTTATTTCGATTTTAGTCTTCTTATCTGAAGTTATTGATTCACTCGCTAGAGGTTTTCAAGAAAAATCGAATCCTGACTTTCTTATATTGGAAATTAATTCGTCCCGCTATGCTTATAATATGTCTCTCAAAGAAGTTAATTTTAATGTGGTTAAGGCTGTATTTAGTTTGCCCACAATTAAGGAACCATCTAATAATAATGTATTGATTGATATAAATTTGGTATTGAAACAATTGGGTCCAGTAATGTCGAATTATATAAAAAGTGAAGATGCCATGTTGGATTGTCTTAAGGCTTTAGAGGTTTGTGTGACACAAAAATCTATTCTAAACACGATATTTATTTTCTCTTGCGTTTAAGGATATTTATGAAGAAAATGAATTTATTCGTGAGAAAATATCCCAAATTGTTCACTATTTATACGACAAAGATTTCGTATCAGAAGAGGCGGTTTTAGCATGGTACGAACAATTAGATGAAGATGAACATACTAATTTACGTAAAAGTTTATTAAAACTTATAGACTGGCTACAGCAATCCTCGGACGAGGATGATGAGGAAGATGATAGTGGTTAGAGTCTGTAATATTATGGTTTTTATGCTATTTTATTTAAAAACTTACGATGTACAAGTAATGGGTACAAAGTGGAGAGAAAATTATAAATAAAGAATTCAAAAAAATAAACATTAAGAACTTGAAAATTAAACTTTAACGATCTATATTTGTTACTTGCTGGCCACAACCAGTTGTTCCAGCTGATGTGTTATTTGCTGTGCCACCAATGCTACTAGTATTCATCACACTTTGTCCTATACCCAAACGTATATGATGTAAATGAATTTGCACATGTTTTTGAAATGTTTCCACATTAACACCATACAAACTGGAACGCACCTCCTCTATGCAACCTTCTAAAATCTTATTAACCTGTGCCGAATTATCATTGCTGAGATGGGAAGCAACCAACAGAACAGTGGCAAGTTTTTTAATCATACTTAAAATATTTTTGTTTTTCAATATGCCCTGATTGTTACGTTGTACCGCATCTTCGGCTGATTCTCGACATTTTTCACGTAAATATGATGGTGTGAGCATAGCTTGTACCTGTGGATCTCGTGTTATTTCTCCTGCAAAAACTTGTACTTCATTGAGATAGTCTTGTATGTCACGATTCATTTTTTCCATAGATATTACTATAGATGCGTAACGCCTTTGAAATTCTTCACTTAACTGAGGAGCATTAGTTTCGTTAGATGTAGTAGCATTTTGACTATCCTCTGATGATGATGATGAATTATTATGGGCGGCTACTAGTTGTTGAGATGCCTTTAATTCGGCTTCATTATTCATATCATTAAGACGTTGCAATTTGGATTTTTTAATTGTTAAAGCCCGTTTTAAACGCACTACAGTTTCCAATAATTTTGGTGGATATCCATTAATGTTTTCTTCTTTTAAAATGGGATTCTTAAAGGGACTATCAATGACTTCTTGTCCCAACAAGGGATCACTTTTATTCAAATTCATATTAAATGTGTTACGTATGCGAGCGGCCCGTAAAGGAGACATGGCATTGGTATTATTGCTATTGTTGTTATTGCCATTATAGACACTCATTAAGCTAGGACGGAAGTCCTTAGTAATGCTTTGTAGCGGTAACATTTCATAAAAGCTTTCTGATACAATTTCAAAATCTGGTATAGAATGTGTACCCAAACCATTGCGATCAAATGTTACTCGATAGGTGGATGTCATGGACTCAAAGGCATCCACGGTACCGCTAAATATACCATCTTGTGGTATACGTAACCTAGCGGTAACTTTTGTTCCCACCGGTAAAGTCAAAGGAATTTTATCCGGTAAATCTCTTATAAATGCCAAATCCTTAACTTCACCATAACGTCTGGTTTGCATATAACGCATTTTTTGTCTCTTTCTTTCCAATTCTCTTCGTTCCTCATCGAAAAATGCCTGAGAGCATCGTCTAGGTTTACCCATCAATGAACGTATCTTTTGCCATTCAGCTCGCGTCAATTGCCTTGTTCGTAAATTGGGAAATGATTCATTTAAACATACTTGGAAATCATTTTCTCCTTCAAATAATGGTTTATCAATAAACGAATAGAACCATTCAAAAATAACCCACTTATGAGCTTTGGGTAATTTTAATAAATTACGTAGACGTAATCCAATATGTTGGCCAATTCTCTTATCTGCTGGTATTATAGAGGAATTTGCTCCTGTAGTATTAGCACTAGTTTTTATACCCAATTTAGGTGTTGTATTAGACGAGCCTGCGCCGACAATTTTTGTTGGTGTATATTTTTGTTGGGTAGCATATTTCCCCTCTTCCGAACGCATATATCTGGATACAACACCTTTGCGCTTCTTCAATATCTTTGTGGGTGTCTTATTAGGAGAAATATTTTTCATACCAGGTAGTTTACGTGGCGATAAACTCATCCTTAATGGTTTATCATCGTTTATTATGTTATCATCGAAAAAGAAACGATTACGTTTGCGTATTCTAGCCGGCATACCACGAGCATTAAGCATTTGTATAGGTTGTTGGGCTTGAGGCTTTGGTTTTGGGGGCTGAACTGTGCCCACACGTTGTAGACCCAATGTTGCCAAACTAAATGACGGTGGTTCTTCTGGTTCATCGTCAGATATGGGTGGCGAAGGTTCTGTTTTGGTATTCTTGCTAGTGGAAGATGTCTCAATCCCAGCTGCTGCTGTATTATCCTCTTCTTCGTGCATTTTTAAATGGCTATAGAATTAAAAAAAAGTTAATTTGAAAAAAAAATAAGTGTTAGAAAACGCGGTTAAACAAAATTTGCATGTGCAATTGTACCCATCGAATTTATGTATCAAAACCAACCGAGTTTTGAAATCGAAAACAATTTCAACAATCGAAGCCAATTAATAAAATGAGGTGATTCACTCACGATCGTGACTTGCACACGATGCAAATAAGCTCAGCCTGTTATTTGCATTTTCTAAACCTTGAGTATTTATGACGATACAAACTACACATTTTTGCATTGTGTGCAAAACACGATCCTGAATATATATGTGATATGTATATTTGAAATATTTGAGTGGGTTACAGTTTGAGTTACTTTGAAGAGCAAGCTCGGTCCGTAAAATACATTTTAGTTAAAACCTTTTTATGCTATTAAGTTTTGTGATTTTTTTTTTAACCACACGTGCTGGAGTTAGTAAATAAAACAATGCTGCAATTTCAAACTTACAAATATAAATAAGTGGATATTTCAAAAATAATTTCGAATAAACTTTTATACAGGTTTGTACAGGTATGAAAGTATAGTTCGAAGATATGTATAAAGAAAAACATGATTTCAGCTACAAAATGCAAAAAGAAATAGTAATCGAAAATCCTGCATTGTCAATATATTATTTTCGAAATTAAGTTAACTCGAAAATTTGTTGTTGTTTGTACACAATTTTTTGACTTTTTTTTCGTTTAAAGTTAAAGTTAATCCTAGACAGTATGAAACACGCCGTTAATGTTTTGAAAAAATCTGGCTATTTTGACGTTTCGTGTAATCTGTGAATCAGTTTTGTTTACTTTTTGTATTGAATTTTTCCAGCTGTAGTAAAAGTAGTAACTTGTAGTAAGTAAACGAACACGCTTATTCAGTATGTTCGTTTACTCGAAATTCATCCTACTTTTACTACAATTGGAAAGTTTTGTTTACTTTTTGTATTGATTTTTTTCCAGCTGTAGTAGAAGTAGTAAGTAAACGAACAAGTTTATTTCTGTAGGATTCGAGGAATCAGGATTTGCTTACCCATAAAATTAATTGCCTTGAAGGCTTGTTTTTTGAGATTCTTCCAAACTTGAATACAATATGCTGGATAACCAATGAAAATCGGGGATTTTTTTTTTGTAAATGAGAGTTGATTTTTTTTATGTCTAAGAAGCGCGAGGGGATTGAAAATTGGCAATTTTCTATACTTTTGAATATAGAAAATTAACCCCCCCGCCCCCCTAAAATAAAGTTCCGATGTGATATTTTAAAACGCCGACAAACATATTTTTTTTTTTTGTCTCCTCTACCAGAATCAATTGTCAGAACCCCGTAAATTTGAAAAAAGTTCGAGATTGTTGTACATTGTTATTAGGGAATGGGTCCAACACATTACCAAGGTTTTGCTGGGACGTTCATTTTTGTTTTCTCAATGCCATAACTAAATTTCATAAGATAAGAAGGTTCGCATCATGAGGGTTTAGGAAACAGTTTTAAATTTTTGTGTTTAAATTAAAGGATTTATTTTTTAATTTATAATTAATACTTTTTACTTTATTTTATTTTTCTTCTTTTTGGGAAGCAGAAACATTAAACATAAGCACATGTACAATAGTTTTAATTGCAACGATTTTTTTGGTAGTTATTTTTATTTATGTACTTAAATTGTGTGTAGTTTATATAGTTCGTTTTTTTATAATATTTGAGGCTCAAGCCTTTAATTTAAATATCTATTTCAAATGAGTTTACATATAATAATCATTTGAAAATGATGTAATTTATTTGTCTAATATGAAAATACAATAATTAATTAGTAAGAAAAAAGTAAAACGACAAATATTATATATTGGGTCATAACGGAGGCAGGGGTAGTTAATTACAATCTTACTGTCGAATTTAAAAAATAAATAAATTCCCTTTAGAAAATTCTGTAAGTAAACACAATGTGATCGACTTCGTGTTCTTCTTACTGATTGTACTTACAATATTGGGATACTTTATATTTTTTGAAAATTTATTTTGTTTATTTGTACGTACACACAATGTAAAGCGTACAAAGTCGATTACATTGTGGGTACTTGCACAATTTTCTAAAGGGTTGAAAAAAAACTAAAATTTACTATAGAACATAAAAATATTTAAATGATCTTACTTTATAATTTTTTCGCTATGCATTTTCTCTAAAATTCTTACAAATTTGTATGATCAAATGAAATGAACGAAAGATTATAGAGCAAGGTAATAATTAAAAAAAAAAGTAAACATTTTTAAAAGTTATTAGTTTATATAAAACACAATACTCGTATTTAGAATAGTTGCAATAATTAACACTTACTATACAATGCAATACAAATTTACTGTCTGTTTTAAGTAAATTTTATTTATTATTTAAATTTTTATCAATATTTTTTGTAAAGAATAATAATTAAGAATAAAATAATTAAGTTTTAACATTTTTTTTTTTAATAATTTTATATAACAAATATCATTTTTATAACAGTTTATTATAGTTAAATTTTCTAACATTACTAATTTATATACTTATAAGGGTGTCGTAAACACAAAAAAAATCGTTGTCAAGTAATTAGGAGCATTTCAACTAATAAAGTTTTTTCGTATAAATTATTCAAAAATTAATTGAAAAAAACTAAAAACTTGGTAAAGTTCACATAATAGCTGTGTTCGGGTACTCAACATTTAACAAAAAGCGTTTTCTTACAATTGGGTAAATGAGAGCTGTCATGAGAGAGTAATATTCTTGTTCTTCTTGCACGAGAAAGCCCAGACTTTTTAGGTCCGTTCCTTTACGTTACCGCGGGAACCCGCGGGATCCCAAACTTACCCAAAAAGCGTTCCCGTACTCGAAAATTGGGTAAATGAGAGCATTCAAGAGAGTGCATTTGTGTGTTTCTCTTTTTCCAAAGTTACCCAAATTTTTTCTTCGGGTAACTTTGGTAAATTGTAAAACAGCTGATGCAATGATAACCAAAAACAACAATTGTAAAAATAAATTGAAAAATTGAAAAATTAAATTAAACAAACCAATACGCAAAAAAATGTGTTATTTATAATAATTAATTGAACAAAATCAATAAGAACTTTTAAATGCAAATAAATATGTGTGTTTATTCAATTTTTCAAACTAAAATTATACGCATTTTCATATTTTTCTTTAAAATGCATTTTTGGGTTCGAATAGTGGTTTTGTGCGTTCCTTTACTTTTGGGTAATTTTTGTTATTTTGTGAGAGGATTTTTTGTTTACTCTCATTTACCCGAACTTTACCCAAAAAGTAAAGGAACGCACTTTTTTTCGTGTAAATTTGGGTAAATTGTTTTAATCAGCTGTTATATCATCAGTTGGGTGCAACTAGTTCAATTGAACTCTTCACTGATTTGAACCAAAGACCTAATTCACAACTAATAGCTCTTTTAGTTCAATCGATCATTTCATTCATTCAGAAAATATGTTTATCATTTACAAAAATTAGTATAATAGTTGCAAAAGCCTATCGGTGATTTTACAACTCCATAAAATTACCGACAATTTTTTGAAGACGATTGTTTAAATGTGTTAAAGAGTTAAATATGTAAATAAATCGAAGCTTTTGTTTAATATTAAAATCTTTTCCAAATTTAATAAACTATGTATTCCTTTTTGTAAATAGAAATGCCTAAAAAGGAAATTTTTGATTTAAAAAGGGGTTTAACTAGAAAAGCTATCTAGATTTTTACAACAAATTGAACTAGAAAGAGCGCTCACCAAAACGAACTATAATGCACAAATCTATTGACATTTGTTTTTCGGGCTTCAAATGTGGTTTTTCGCGTTCGTTTACTTTTGTGCATTTTTGTTATTTCGGGAGAGTATTTCTTGTTAACTCTCATTTTACCGAACTTTACCCAAAAAGTAAAGAAACAGAGCTAATTATTGATGTATGTTAAAAACACTCTTTAGTTGCAATGCTCGGAATTACAGGACAACGATTTAATTGTGTGTAATTAAGACTTATTAATTTATTTTTTGTTGTAAATTATCATGGAACAATGGAAGTTCAGAAGTCTGATAGAGGTGTGATTGTAACTATGAAATATCTTGACCTGTAATTTAATTTACGAAAAAAACGACAAAAATAATTAATTGAATGGTTATACAATTTAAAAAAATATATATAACATTTTATTGCAACAAGAGCGTTAAATTCGGCTGTGCCGAAAACTATTTTATAATGAAAAATATTTACCGCTTCACCGATATTGTTCAATACAGAAGTAAACGTACAAAGTTTCACAAAATAAATATATACCGTTGTAACTAGAGATGAGCGATCCGGTGATTTTTGAATAACGCTGCTACCAGTGATCGTGATTTTCAAATCACCGTTCTTTTAAACAGTGACCGTGTCACGGGTTTGTACTAGAGAAGGGCGATCCGGCGATTTTTCAGTAACACTGTTCTCAGTGAATGTGATTTGCAAATCGTTGTTCTTTTAAACTCTAATCGTGATCACGGTTTTTCTATGGAAAAGACTGCGATTTTCTGATAAATATACGAAATAATATTGGTTTTTAATATGTCAGTTAAACTTGGTTTAGTTAAACCGAAAACGAATTTTGTCAGCCATTTGAAAGTTTATTAACAAAAATTTGCCGGAAAAACTTTTTCTCGAGTATAATTTATTTCTTTATTGAAATAAAACAAAATAAATCACAAAGACATGATAGAAGGAGACATTTTATTCAGAAGAGTGTGAAAGCAAGTCACTGTTATTGAAAAAAAACATGTATTACTGTGCACAATGAAGTTTGCAAGAAAGAATATTACAAAAATATTAAAAGAACGACATTCCGAGTAACTGCGACTTGAAATATTTGATCACTACCGTAACCAGTGATTTATCAATAACTGTGATTAAATCACCGGTATTAAAATATCGCTCATCTCTAGTTGTAACCTGTGTTGGCAGGCGATACGCTAAAATAGCGTTGTCGGTTCAAAACGCTTTTAACAAATATTCTCCACTGTTGCATAGTGCAGAAGCTTTGCGACTGCCCGGTTCTGAAGGAGCGGCGACTCAGATATATGAGAAGCAGGTTCTTTGACGACCTGGACAGTCTGCGAAATGTTTCTCTGTCTGGTATCGCAGACTTTTTGAGAGGATCTGGATGGTTTCTGGTTTTTTCTAGGGTCATGGTTTTTCTTTCCATGCGGATATGGAGGGAATCGCAATGGGCCTAATGTCCTACGAGTGAACTCGCCGTTCTGGCGGGCTTCCATTCAACCTAACCTAATCCATATTCTCCTGAACTAAGAAATCTTGCAAATTTTTAAACGAAAATTGGTATATCCAAAGACCTGTACCGAAATATTTTTACTATCCCATCGCGCCCTCTAGCGGAGAAATTTGTAACCAAATCGAAACATTAACCCAGATTTTTAGTTTGTTCTCTTATGTTAATTAAACTCAAAGTAAATAATCCAGATTTAACAAAGTGAATACTCACCCCCGTTTTCATAATGAAAACTTAGTAGCTGCTTATACATCACACACGAGTTTTTAATTAGAATGTATTTTAGGTTTAGCAGCTTGTTAGAATAGAGTTTATTCGTAAAGGTTTCTTAGCACACCGATTAAGAGCAACTCTGTGTTTTAAAATCAAACGCCCTCACTACAAAAGAGTATTTTAAATTTAAAGTCGACTTTATTTTGAAACATACGGGTTTGTTTTTTGCGCATAAAAACCATACAAAAATAGTATTTCCAAAACAAAAAAAAATTATGCACCAAATTTGTGCGGAAATGAGAAATCCATTCTCAGTAACTTCACAATAAAACATTTTTGCTTAGAAAATTTATTGTATATAAACCATTTTTATAGAAGGGGTGTACCTTCTGTAAATGGTATATTTTTGAAACAAGTGCGTTTGTCAAAAGTCCACAGATATATACCCAGTCAGAAAAATACAAACGGGAAAGCGGTGGCAAAGCACTTTAACAGGTAGTAAAAGTACTGGAAAAAAGTGCTTTCCCATTCCCAAGATGATAACATCATTAGACAAAAGGACCGGCTGTTCAAAAAGCGCCGGAAAAGCACTGGAGGGACAAAATTTTTGAACGTTGGCAAAACCAATAAATAGGTGGTCTGGAAATATATTTATTTTTATTTATTTTTTTTTTTTTCCAAAATAAAATTTAAAAAAATTTCATATCGCACTTGATCAACAAGAGGGTATTAACTCAAAATTTTTTAAATTTCACTTTTTGCAAGAAATCAACTAACAGCATCAATAAATATCTACTGTAAAAATTTCAACGTATTCCGATTACTCTTTCATCTCAAAAACCACATTTGAGACCATTTTCAGAAAAATGGTATCAACTCAAAAATATATTTTTTTATGTATTCAGATTTTCAAATTCTCCTGAAATGTAACCACAAACAGTCTACCGAAAATTTTAAAATTTTGAGTTAATACCCTCTTGTTGATTAAGTGCAATATGTATTTTTTGGTCCTGCCGTGATTTGAACCCAGGCCGTCAGATTGTCAGACGATTGATCTACCCACTGAGCTAACGACACATATAATACTTGGTGGCTAAACACATAAATGAGTGATAATAGCAGGACAACTACTGGCTGTGCTAAAATGCTAGTACTGGCAAACAGTTTTTTGAAACTAATATGCCGGCGTTGGGAGAGAAAAAAAGTGGGTCTTAAAAGAGCTTTCCCACAAACAATGCAAACCTTGGCATAGTACTCTAAGCCCATTCTTGCCAGTGGTTTTTTTATAAACCACCGAAATTGCAAACCAAATACTGGCAAAACGCTGGCAAAGCGTCCCAAATAAGAGTTCTGCCAGTCATTTATTTTTAACACCGTGGTTACCCAGTGGTATGCCAGTTTTTGATTTTTTGTACCACTGGCGATTTCTGACTGGGTATAAGTACATAAAATATTTTCATATTTACGAAGTTTTTTTCTGGAAAAAAGATACTATATTTTAAACATCAATGTAAATTACAACAAACAATATTTTAATAGTCTATATAATGCATGAAAACCCATAAAGTTTTTATTTTCTATATTTTCTACATCTTCTCTAACTTCATCATTTGTGGTTATTTTCAATGTCTTCGTTTTGTTACTAATGATTGCCAAATATATTTAATATGATCGGCACTTTTAAACAAAAAAAAATCTTATTAATTTTAACTTAATATTCTAATTAAACATGCATTCGTTCGTTTCATGTATATAGCATTATTAATAATACAATTAATTGGTGTTACTATACCAGTTCTGATACCAAAAAATATACATATTAAAAGAGGGTCAAATTAAAAAATAAAGGAAAATTTTTAAAATCCATCGTATAACTATTAAAAATATATATAACACGAATTATTGATTGATTATAGCTGTTTAAGTTTACATCGATCTCTCTCGATATATTTCTAACTCTAACTTTGAAGAAACGTCTTTAATACCTTAGGGTAAATATTTATAATAATGATGATTATGATCATTTTTTTCTTTTAGTTTAAAAATTGATCTAGACATTAAAACGTGTTTCAGAGCCATCCGCCAACATTAGCGTGACCGTACGATTATTTATCCACACCAATTTGGCTAAACGCATTGGATTCAGCCGTGATACATCTGGTATTGGTGCTGTTGAATAACCTTTAGTGCAACGAGTTTGCGATTGTCCTAGACCAAACATACCAGTACTGGTTTGCCAAAATGATAAACGATTCTCATTGCAAGAATACGATACTAAATATTTGCCTTCGGGCGAAAAGGCCAATGACGTAATCGGATGTGTATGAGCTGGTATCATTTGACACTTATTTTGTCTTAGCTCATAAATAGCTAAATGACCATTGATTGCTCCTACGGCAATACGTCTGGTTTGGGTACAATGCGAGATTTGATTAAAACGACATATTGAAGGACAAACTTCGACCAAACCTTTAGTTTTAAGTTCAGCATTGTCTACACAGTGTAAAGTGATGTCCATAACCTCGACAAGTAAACTGGCGATTTCTGCTTGCATTTTATCAATCAGCATTTCAACACACTGCAATATTTCGGTTTTAGCTTTGAATAGGACCGATTGTGTTAGTGGAACATTAATGGATTGTGGATTTTGTTGCATACTATTATAACGGGCCACTTCGCGTGCCATTGTAGTAATAAAGGCGGCCGGTCGAGCCGTTGCTATTAAACGTAATGCATGTCTGGCTGTACGGCAGGCATCGGCTTGTGGTGTGAGTGGCAATTTATAATTTAAATTGGGTACAGATTTTCCCTCACAGGCCAATTCTAAAAGACCCAATAAAACTTTGCTTACATCCAAATAAGGTTCCCAGACAGTAAAACCACGACCCAACAAATCTATAGCTGCCCTTCTGAGAGGCGTATATTGAGGCAACTTTGGTGATGGTGGAGCATAAAGAAGATGAGCTAAGGCCATCGATGTTAAACGTGCCAAATTGTTGGCTATACCAAAACCTTCGACAACCGAAGACTTACGACGATCTCCTATGGAACCACCCGCAGAACGACTGGGAGAATCTTGATTTATATCTTGACCAAATTCGGCACCTATAACACCCAGTAATATAACAGCCGTAGTCTGTTTACGTTTCAATTCGGATAAACTGGACGGCTTACGTATTATCTCCTCTTCCTCCTCTTCATAGTCATCACCACCATTGTCTCCTTCGCCATGACCTACCGGGCCAGTTGCCACACCTGTTGTTGCATTGTGGCCATTGGCACCATTCGTGCTTTGCACATGTTGTTGAGCGATTGGTTCTGTGTGCGTATACATGGGTAGATATTGAGCCCAGCTCTCTACCAATTGTTTGCGTCCACGTTTACCCATTCGCCTCAGCTCGCCCAAAAGAATTTGTTGAGCTGCCTCACGTATTTCTATACAATGATGCTGCCAACGTTTAGCCATCATTTCAACCTGAGGGCGTTTGAATTTCTTTGGTTCCAATGATTCTATTTTATCAGGCAATAGGAAACAATGGTGTGTGGACAACAGACTCCAACCCTGTTTAATTTGCGATGTATGATGAGCCAACAACTCTTCACGTTCTTCTTCTGTGGTTAAAGTAGAATCACTACGCTGTGCCAAACGCAGTAACTTTTTGCTTCTCTCGCTGTCGGGTAAAAAGGATGCTGAATTCATGGACAATAAAGTATTTGACATGGCAACCAAGGCCAATATATGATTCGATGTCAAAGTAGTGCTTAATTCCCAATGCAGACGTGAGGTAAAAACCGCCGTAAGTTCTTCTTGGCGTAATAATTCAGCTGGAATGTTATGTTTCTTCGAGCTGCTAGGAGCTACTACTTTCATACCCTCGGGTATTTCGAAGTTATTTTGCCAAGTGGGTAGCAATAGAGACATATAACCGCCCTTGGATAAGATGCCAAATGAAACGGGTACCATAGGCCTTAACAATCCCAACTGGGACTCACACACCTTATCTAAGTGAGGATCCAGACCCCAGGAATGCAACAGAGATAACAATAACTGAGCCACTTCCATTACCTTCGTTACTTCCATTTTAGAAGCAATTTTATTTTTCAAATCTGTATTGACATTATCCTGTTCTTGGGGTTCTACCACCACCTTTTGTAGACTTTCTTGCACTTTGGCCTGCACCTTTTTCTCAACTATTTCAGTTTTCTCTTTGAATTTTTGCACAAATCCATGTTTATCTTTGTCTTTAAGAATCTTTTCCATGTCACCAGCTTTATTTTTAACTTTGCCAAAGAAATCGCTAATCTTTTTAGAGGCTTCCAAATGCAATGTTTTATCTTTTTGATTATTTAGCACGACTCCCAACGCTTCCAACTCACTGGGAGTCATCTGTGCATATTCTTCGCTATGCAATTCAAATATTAAACCCTCTATATCGAAGAATAATATATGACTTTCGGCATCTTTAGGGTTTGTGCGCAAACCTTGTATGATTAAGGGATTACTGCGGTGTTTCATAAGAAAATCAAAGTTGCCCTGATTGTGACCATGTAATTGCTGCCATTGGGTTATACCACGTTGGGTAGCATGACGTATAGCATTCATATTGCGTGATTTAAGACCACGAAAGAAGTGAACAGCTGGATTTGCCATACCCATTTCAGCGTTTGTAGCCGCAGTATTGCAGGTGGTATCATCGGCTACTTGTTCATCACATACCATCAGTACTTCCTCAGCCAGCATTCCATGTAGAACCCGATCCAAATGACCAGTTTCCATTTGCCAAACATACACCGAACCATCAGAACATCCAACTATCAGAAAATCATCCATAGGACGCCATTTAATGGTTACCACCGGAAACAGATGACGACTTGCCAAAGTAACACATTTTCGTTCTTGCAAGCTTAGTAAAGTAACCGAATGATCAGAAGCTACAGAACAAATACATTTCAATACACGAGAACTACAAGTTTCGGGGGGCACTAAAAGTTGAGTTATTTCTCCAGCATGTACGCAAAAGCGATGCAACAAACTACCACTATACAAATCCCATAGACAAACGGCAAAATCTACACCGCCCGAGATTAAATGGGATTTTTCATAACGAGGATGAACTAACGAGGGACATAAAAGACAATTGACTCGTCCACGATGACCGTAGAGTATTTGATGTGAAGGCCATTCGCTAAAATTTTGTTTGATACCAACCAGTAACTGCATCATAACGGTTTGCGTAGCTGGTACTATAACAATAGATCCATCTTCCCGACCTATTACCAAACGACTTTGTTGTGGCAAATAAATGCTGGATGTCAATTTTACTGGGTGATCTGTTATACGGGCCAATTGATCGAGTATCCCTACAGGGGGAGGATCCATCATTGACCAAGCTTCCACTAGAGAAGTACACACGGAAGATTTAAGTACTCTTGGAGGCAATTGTTTCGCTTGCAAAATACTTATATTATCCAATGGAACATCAGGCACAGTCCACACAGATATAAAACCCTCCGAATCGCCTCTTATTAGATAATATGTGGAAGGTTTACCCTCAACTTTACTGTGCAAAAGTTTCATGGCCGGAGGACATGATAAAACTTTATCGCCTGGATGTTGTAACACATAGTAAAGATACGGAGAATCTCGTACCACACTTTTCGAGTGGAATTCTTTATTGTCGGGTATACAGTTGGCGGGTAATTTGTATAGATAACCTTTACCCTCATCAGTCCAAAGCATAACACGGTCGGAACTTATAAAGTCACCACCCTGCCAACGTTCTCTAGTAGGAGCAATGACTGAACATAGAACGGTAAAATCACCAGCATCATAAATTTGCCAATATTTAGTACAAACAATCAGCACAGTGCGTTGATTTTGAGAACAACAATTCATGGTGATAGCATTAAGACAACGAATCTCTTTTGACTCATTTTCATAGATCGGTTCGGCATGTTTATTTTCATTGCCTATCAAAGTCCACACCTTAACAGTGCCGGTGGTGGTTATGGCCAATACAACGTCATCTTTGCGACGCATTGGTCTTAAAACATGTAAAGCTGAAATCCAATCCGGTTTCACTTTAGAGCTCAGCACATATATAACCTCCAGACTAAAGGGATCCATTACCATGATCTCGGGATAATAGCCAATACAAAAGAGACGCAAGTCATTACTATTAGCTGTATGATAACTTTGTATTTGTGTATGCACCTGTGGCAGCTTAACGGACTCAGTACATTTACCATCTGTTAAATCCCACGTACACATTTCACCATTTTCTGAGGAGCTTACTAAAAAATTGTTGTCTGCCATTATGGAAGCTTTTACCAAGCATAGAACTGGCGCTGTGTGACCTACTAGTAAACAACGCGGTGACATTTTCAATGTATTTGGTTCGACATGCCATAGGCAAATTTGTCCATCGTAGCAGCCAGTAGCTAAAGTTGATTGATCGTCCGACAGAAAAACGCTGGAGACACAGTGTGTGGGTGCTGTAGGTCCCCACAACACTACGGGCACCACAAGATTGGTGCTAACCATTTTCGGGAAGCTTACTGCTCAGATCTTTAATCTATATTCGATTTTAAGATTTTGTTGTAGATTATCCAGCACATGAGTATGAACAAGTGAAGTATGGAAGAAACAAAGAAAATAATATGTACACAAAACAAAAAGATAAAACTATACTCAAGAAAATAAAAGTACAGATAACTTTTTATTCTTCTATTACGCCATTTACTGTGTATTATTGTACGTACTTCAATATTGAGATAATTTAGATTATAAACCTGTAGTTTAAAGTGTTTATGCATAATAATTTGAAAATCTTATAACACGTTTATAAAATGAATCTTGTATGAAAAAATTGTTTTATAAGTCATTTATAAATTTAAGAAGTGATTATGCATATTGCCCTAAATCTACAGTAAATAATTTAACATTGCGGTTTTCATGTGGCACTTCCCTAATGCGTTTTGGAAACAATTGAGGGAAATGAAATTATGTAAATATAAGAATCAATAAATAAATGAATTCGTTATATGAAGACAATTTTGCTCAAAATTAAAATGATTAGGTAGTGCTATTTGTTGTATCGTCCTAACAAAAAACAGAGTTGTTAGAATTTAAATTGAAAAAATACAACATTTGAGAATAGCACGATACAACATTTTTACGTATGTTTAGTGTCCTATGTTTGAGTGTGCTAACAGATAAAAAACCCAATAGAAAATCGTTGTTAAACTGAAATAAAAACTTCAACAACTCTGTTTTTTGTTAGGACGATACAACAGATAGCACACCCCTTGTGAACAACCTGAATACCGAACTTTTCTTAAGATTTTACTTTTTTGGTATTATCCCAGTACATTTAATAATAAATTTAGTAGTTTGTTAGTACTTTACTGTCCTCTTATTGTACATCACGAAACTTCACAAGAAAATAATGGCGATGTCTCTCTTACATAAATAAATTGTGTAATATGTGTGTAATACATAAAAATTATAAAATTTAGGTTGTTCATAAGGGGTGTGCTATCTGTTGTATCGTTGTATCGTCGTAACAAAAAACAGAGTTGTTAAAATTTTTATTTGTATTTAACAACGATTTTCTATTCAGTTTCCTATCTGTTAGCACACTCAAACATAGGACACTAAACATACGTAAAAATGTTGTATCGTGCTATTCTCAAATGTTGTATTTTTTCAATTTAATTTTTAACAACTCTGTTTTTTGTTAGGACGATACAACGATACAACAAATAGCACACCCCTTGTGAAAACCCTTATTGTTAATTTTAATAAATTAAAAAAAGCTCGTTAATTTTTAGAAAACAGTACTGGCAAAGCACGTTTTAAGTAGTTTCGCCATTTCGTAAAAAACAGTGCTCTCCCAGTACAATTTTTGTTGTAACGTCGGCAATTTCTACCTGGGATAATTTGAGGTACGACAGGATCTCTTTAGCTCTTCAAATTATAATGTTTTTTAGGATTAAACTTGCTATTTTCCACTCTTTTAAGCCCAATTTACAATACAACCAAAAACTAGTATTTTTTTAAATTTATTTTTTATCGAAAATTTGTATGAAATTTGAAGTATCCAAAAACTTTTAATTTTTGATTCAAAATTTATATGGAATTTTACACTACATTTATACTTGAGCAAAAACCACATAGTTTTTGTACAAAACTAGTTTTTGCTTGTTTTTTTGTATGCGTTTTGACAAGTTAAAAACTACAAGATCCAAAAACCAGGTAGTTTTTGGTCAGGTATAAATGTAGTATTATACTGAATTTAGACTGAGCGAAAACTACCTAGTTTTATACAAAACTAGTTTTTATTTGTTTTTTATGTATGCGTTTTGACAAGTAAAAACTACAAAAGCCAAAAACCAGGTAGTTTTTGCTCAGGTATAAATGTAATATAATAATGAATTTAGACTAAGGTAAAACAACCAACTTTTTGTACAAAATGAGTTTTTGCTTGTTTTTGTAAACTTCTTGTATTTACTTATAATACTGCATTTAGACTGAGGGAAAACTATATAGTTTTTGTCTCTTGCTTGTTTTTAATTGTCAAGTATAATACTGAATTTAGACTGAGCAAAAACTACATAGTTTTTGTACAAAACTAGTTTTTGCTTGTTTTTTATATATGGGCATTTCCACCGAAAGGTCCACCGAGACTAAAATATTAAAAGTTCTTGAAAACACTTTGTTTTATCATATTTTCACAGGGAAACAATCAAATTTAAATAACGTAAAAAGATTTCGCATTTATTCATAACCCATTTCGAGGTATTCGAATGCAAAGTCGCACAAGCGCATCTTTTCTTATTTGGATATTTCTATTGCACATTTTGTTTTGATAAAAGTTTTTAAACAGAGACGTTATGCATTGACTTTTGCTTTCTAAAATATTTCTAAAGGTACAAAGAGTCATAAAAGAATGCATAATAAACAATGCGATTGAAAATAACTGTAAGTTTTTGATTTGCATTGTCGCATATTTCGATGTCCCGTGCGACATTGAAAAACAACATTTGTTATCAGTGCGTCGAAAGTACACGCAGAAAGCTCATCAAATATTGATTACAAACAGAGATTTTTTATACAATTAAAATAAAAAAAAAACCTACCTGAAAAATAAGAAGAATTGTGATCTTGGTACTTATACACAGTTGGTCACGTGCGACATCGTAAGGGTGAAATTTAAAAATTTAAAATTTTTTTTTCTTATGTAAATGATTTATTTATATAAATACATACTTTTAAATTTTTTTAAAATTGGCATGCACCATGGTCAAGAAGTAAAAGCAAAAAAAAAACTGTGTTTTATATTTTCATATAAATAAATACTTCCCAGCAAAAGTTTTTTGAACTGGTTTCCTCTGAATGTGTTCTAGAACATGTGTTTTTACCACCAGTTACGTGGAACTGGTTCTAGAACTGATTCCTGGGAGTCAAAATGGAATGTTTCAGTGTCGCGGAACCAGTTCTATAACTGGTTCTAGAACCGGTTCCAAAGTAACCTGTTCTAGTTTGGAGGAAAAGAACCTGTTGCTTTTGGGACAAACTCAAACAAAAATCACCGATGATAGAACATAAATTATAACAGGTTGCATGCACGTACAAGTTGTTCTACAATGGGTTCTTTCCATCCCACAATTTTGCTGGGTTAATTCATACTACATATTTCTTTTAAGTTTGTTTTTGGTTATTATATTAAAATAAATACCTTGAATACTTCTGTCGATTTAAAAACATTTTTACTAAGCTTGTTTATATATAATTTCGTAAAAAGAGCAACAGAAACAACATAAATCTCATGATGGAAAAAAATGTCCCGTGCGACATGTTGTTGTTGTTGTTGTAGCAACGCCTCCTACAACAACATGTCGCACGGGACATTTTTTTTCCATCATGAGATTTATGTTGTTTCTGTTGCTCTTTTTACGAAATTATATATAAACAAGCTTAGTAAAAATGTTTTTAAATCGACAGAAGTATTCAAGGTATTTATTTTAATATAATAACCAAAAACAAACTTAAAAGATATATGTAGTATGAATTAACCGTGCGACATGTCACGTGCGACAGTGAATAAAATTAAATTAAAAAAATAATATGAATCGTTTTTGGGTAAAATTACAACCATTTTTAAAGGACATCAATGCACAACAGTGTAAAATTAGTCACATTGAAATATTGTTTCAGGTTTCGCTGAAATCGGCATTTTAATTGTTAGCCGCGAAAACCACTTCTGTTTTTGTCCCGTGCGAATGCCTTGTTTTTTTACAATTATCTTGAAAACGAAAAATTGCTAAAAATCAACCTCAGCACCAATTGTAGGGCTAATAAAAAGATATAAGTAAAGCCTATTGTCAAAATAAAAATCCGTTTTATTTTGACTTTTTTTCACTTTAAAGGTGTACGACGGTCCCGTTCGATATGATGGAAATGCCCATATGCGTTTTGACAATTAAAGACTAACAAGAGCCAAAAACTAGGTAGTTTTTGCTCAGTCTAAATGAAGTGTTAATGTACCATTAGCTTTATTTTCGCAAATTAACCCTTTGCTACTAACTGGGATTTTAACTGAGACACAATTATTGGTTTCCATATAAAATTTTAACTATTAGTTATATTTTAAATGATCAACTGATTTTAAGATGTTTTTGAGGTGAGGGCGCAAATACCAATCGTATCCGACTGGTCACAAATTGGCTTCGAACCAACACTTTCCAGTAATAACAACTCAAGATTTTTATGATCAACAGATTTTAAGATGTGTAATATCAGAGGTGAGGAAATGACCCTATGCTCCAGCTTGGAACGACGGGAAAAAATATATATATAAATATATATATATGTATATATATTTTAAATAGACATTTATTAATCAAGCCTATAGCTGAAAAATGAAAGAAAAAAAAATTGTAACAACTCAATCTTCATCACCACTCTTACTACCTACTAACAATAATAGTTGAGTTTGTGTGACTGCATATTAGTATTATCTAAAACGATTTTGACAGTTTTCCAACTTTATGCCCTCAAAATTTTTCGAGATAACATTGATAGGAATGCCAATCAAACACAGATAATATAAAATAGATCATTTGAGCAAAGAGTGACAGTTTCCAAAACAAACACTAGAAGACAAACCAGAAATTAATAAAATTGAACTGAACAAATACCTGTGGCGTAATAAAAAGAATAAAAAAATTTAATAAACAAATAAGCGAAAAAACCTTTCAACTAACATTGTGTGTATTTTAATTATGCGACAGCAGCGCTTGCTCTTCCACCTTCCTTCCTTCACTTTCCAAATACAAATTTTTTAGAAATGATCAATATTTGTTTGTCGACGGCTTTGTTCTTGTTCTTCTGTTATAGAAACAAAAACTTCAAGTCTCCACCAAAGATTTTAAAGAGCTTTTTTGTAATTAAACAAGCGACAGCAACAATAATAAAATAATAAATACGATTTCAAACACCAGGGAAACAAATATCAGCAGCAGAAGCAGACATCAGCAGAGCCAGCAGCAGTTATGGAACTTCAATGTCGTGCACTTCACCACACAATGAACAAAATGTTGTGAAAAATTAAGACGTAGACGCCGTTTAATTGTAATAACTTTATATTTTCTTTTAGTTTTTCACATTTCTAATATTAATCAAACTTTATTTTTACAGTAAATTCACTTTTTATGCAATATTATAATTTTTTGGCAAAATTTTTCCACTTTTTAACTCGAAGAAAGACGAAAATATCGACCGAGTTGTAAAAAAAATTTATCGATTGTCTCGCATCTGTCATACTTGTCAAATAAAAACGTTAAATATTACGTTATCAAATGTCACGTAGGGACTATGTTGGGGGGAGCAGTAAATCATTTTGAATTTAATTACAATATGACTTATCAACCGAATTGAATTAAAGTTATTAAATTACCTCCATTTACTTTTATTACAATTCTTTAATTCACTTTAATTTTAATCCCAACTTCAACTACCTCCAATAAAAACATTAAGCGTTGCCAGATTATGATGTTGTTCAATATGAATAGCCGTGTTCAGTGATGCCCACTCTATGAAAGCAAAACACGCAGTTATGTCTTGGCCAGACATTTTTTCAACTGAATTATGCGACGAAACAGTTAAAAATCGCTGAAAAGCACTAATTTGAACAAATAGAACTCAAACTCTTGTTCTTATTGCATTGAAAATATTCAAGATTTGAAGAAAAACTAGAATTTTTTTTTATTAAATCTTTATTTACTTAACCGAGCCCTTACCTAGTGTCTTCAAATGCAATGAAATGTGCAAAGAAATTTGAAAATAACACACAAAGCAACAACAACGAAAACAAAGACACTAAGTTAGGGACTTATATGGCTAACTAAAGCTACTAAAAAATATATATATCAGACTTCTATATAAATATAAGGCTAATGCATAATACAATAATAATATATAAACACAAAATTCAAAAAATTAACATTTACATGAGATCAATTAATACAATAATATATTTTAAAATTAATTAGATCTAAAAAAAAAAAATAATAAATGAATGCTGCAAGAATAAATTCTAGAAACAGCTGAACTCTCACAAGATAAGCTTTCAAAGTTTCATTAAAAAGGCGTACATACTAAAGCTATCCATACATCAGCAATACCATTGCGCAACCTCTCGATTTAAGTCCACAATCTACTAACACACATGGTATTAGAATAAAGAACTAAAACGAGAAGCTGTACAACAATACTGCAAGTGTATGGCCAGACTAAATGGAACATATAATTTCCACTTAAGACTCCAATACATGCAATTGTGCAAATTCTACTAATTTAGATTTAAACACAATCAGCGAATAAGTAAACTTTCTCAGTTTCCTAGGCAAATCATTCCATAAACTCGACACACGAGTTTGAAATGATTTTTCAAAAATACTTAGATGTCTAATGTCAATACAAATTTAAAACAGAGCTTTCGAGAATATTCTTAAATACTCTTTTATGCAAATTTAAAAAATGCACATGGAAAATAGTATATTTTTGCATAAAAACGTCCACCTTGGACATGGTATATCCTGTTAACGCTGACGACTCTTTGACGACCACGTATGGGCGGTATAACACGGTTCCCACGGCAGCCGGACTATGTGCGGCAAAATTCTGATGTACCGTTAAAAAATGTTTAGCAACATGCATTAAAGTTTTGCGGAATTTTGACCATCATATGTTTTCACAAGCGCTTATAAAAGTGATCATAGAAAAAAAGAGCGCAGACAATATAAATTGTTAAATCAATTTAATAATCAATGTGGTTATACGAGAACATATGTATGTTCACTAGAAAATGTTCGCCGTACACCATCCAATCTAAATTATTTTTGCAAGGTTGCAAAAGGTTATTTTTTTTTGCCGAACGTAGGGGTCGCCATTTTACAGTTTTCGTTATATCTTTGGCACTTACGGCTGGGGTGAAAAAGCAAAACCTCTCAGGTATAGAGGTAGATCGTTCCATATTCTTAAAAGCCTAATCTGAAATGATCGCTCGAACATAGTAGTATGATGTGTTGGATAAACCAGTTGGGGGTTTCTTTCCGAATTGGACAAAAGAAAGTTGTCAACTATATAGTCCGGAAACCCATTAACCATTGCTTTGTAAAAAAATATCAATAACCTCATACCTACATAATTAACAAAAGAGCACCAGTGTTGCCATTTTAGCATATTTTCTGCTAGATTTAGCAGATTTAGTTGGGCAATTGCATATTTTTTTTTGTAAAAATATGCTAACTGCTTTTTAGCACATTCTGCTAGACGAAAGCAGATTTTTTAGCATATTTTGTTTTATTTAATAAAAGCATATTTTTAGCATATTTTTTAACAAAATAATTTTTTCTGTAACAATATTTATAACAATGTTTTCATAACTATTTATTTCATGCGTAATTATTCAATTCTTTTTTCAGTGTAAACTTTTTTATTAGTATTGATATACTACTATAATTTGAAAATACTACAAAAACCATAAAAAAATCTTGCAAAAATTTAAAATCAGTTACATTTATTGTGAACAAAATTAAATGAGAAAGTTTATTTTTTTAAAGTATCTTAGAATAAATGTAAAAGTTTACATCTCAATTCATAAACACTTTGCAAAGTTCTAGGAGGATTACAAAACAAATTCTTCACATAAAATTTGTTCGATAAACCTCCTATAAGTTTTGAAAACATTTATGAAGTAAGTGGTAAACTTTTATATTTGTTCTAAGATATAATACTAAAAAAATTATTTAGCAGATTTTCAGCATATTTTTTGTATTAAATTTAGCAGATCTTTAGCATAATGAATATAATAAAAAAATTGCGATTTTTTAATTTAATTTATTTAGGCATATATTTTTTATTTTAGGATTTAGCAGATTTTAACAGAATTTTTTTAGGAATCTAGCATATTTCCTGCTAAGAGTTCTGGCAACACTGAAGAGCACCCAAGAAATTGGATTACGTACGGAGTCACATGAGAGCGAAGTCTTAGGCCAAAAACATATCTAATAATTCTATTGAAAATCTTGGTAAACCTATTAAATTCACCGCCTGTGGTACCAGAAAATACCTCGACACAATATAATATATGAGGCATCAACAAGGCATGTGCCACGCGCATCCTAATTGAGAGAGGCAGATACAAGTCAAGAGAATACAACCTTCTCAACAAGAATGATATTTTCGAAGAAACGTTATTAATATGCGATGAGAAATTTAAATGATTGTCAATTAAAACTCCAAGACACTTAATCTTATCCACAAATTCAACTCTCATACCATCGAGAGTAACCATTATAGTATCAGTATCGAAACCAAAACCCATTAACTTCGTCTTTCTTGGATTGACAAGAAAACCATTGCCAGAAGACCAAGATATAACCTCATGTATCATGAAATTTACACCCTCTTCGAAGACATCTACAAAGTGCGAATCGGCATAGCAAAGAAACGGAACATCGTCCGCATAAACGTAAGACTGAAATGATAGACCATTCCCAAATGTAAGATCATTCAAGTAAATCATGAACAGCAGTGGGCCAATAACAGACCCCTGAGGTACACCACTGGTTATTGGTTTCGTTAAAGAGAAAGAATCGCCAATCGAAACAAACTGATTTCTACAACTCAGATAAGAGGATATAAGTTTACAAGCTTGTGATGAAAAATCAAACAAATTAAACAGTTTGTCCACAAGTTTCGAATGTATCACTCGGTCAAAAGCTTTAGATAAATCCAGTGAAAGAACTACATTTTTAACATTATCCAAAAATGTTCTAATCGAATCCGTTAGACCAAGAAGAAGGGCACAAGTACTATACCCACGACGAAAGCCTGACTGATCAAGGTGTAGGATCATTTGATCATTACAATACATATTTTTCTATATTTTCCTTTGATTTTTGAAATCTTTTGTTTTTGAATTATAATATGTATGTTTTTATTTGTCATTCATACAAAACAATTTTTTTGTTAAATCAACAACAACAAATGTATCACTATTTGATCAAAAGTAGCAAACATTTTTTACGCTACCTAAATATGACAGCGCTACCTGAGCGCTCAGACTGAGCGATTAGTGATTAGATCGTTCAGCAGATAGTTGTACAACTGTTTTAGAACCGTTGACTATTAAATTGTATCTGCCGAACGCACCCAATGATTCAAAAATTCTGTCAAGGAAATAAATATTAAAAAAAATGCTAAGAAAATTTCAACACTGACTTAAAAAAAATCACCAGTTTTCCCGCTAATAGCTAAATTATATTTTATTCCGCTAAACGAGTTGAAATATCGCTAGATTTGCCAAGAGAATAGCTAAATTGGCAACAGTTATTAAAATAGCTGATTGCGAAATAAACCTATTCAAATTATTGGATTAATAAATAAAACCTAATAAAATGTTCACTTATTTACTTCTTCCATCGTAAATAAGCTTATATTTAAATATTTTTTATTTTTATAAAAAATTATTTAGACAAATGTTTTGTTTTTTCAATCATATGTTTTCAATCATGTTTTTTTCTTACAAATTCTTACTAGCAAAAATTCATCCAGTAAAAACTTGTAAGTTCTTTGGTATTGAACTGTCACTTTACTCTCTATTTTTCCTCTCTCCTTACTGAGTAATTGTGTAAACAAACACCTTCCAGTAAAAACTTGTACACATTTGTACAAATTTTTGGGTACTCAAACACACTTAATAGGTGTGTTTCTTTACTTTCTGGGTAAAGTTCGGTAAAATGAGAGTTAACAAGAAATACTCTCAGCAAATGACAAAAATACACAAAAGTAAACGAACGCGAAAACCCATATTTGAAGCCCGAAAAACAAACGTCAATAGATTTGTGCATTATAGTTCGTTTTGGTGAGCTATCTTTCTAGTTCAATTTGTTGTAAAAATCTAGATATCTTTTCTAGTTAAACCCCTTTTTAAATCAAAAATTTAATAAAAATTTCCTTTTTAGGCATTTCTATTTACAAAAAGGAATACATAGTTTATTAATTTAGAAAAGATTTTAATATTAAACAAAAGGTTCAATTTATTTACATATTTATCTCTTTAAAGGCACATCTACGCGAGAGATAAAATTTCTAGAGATAGAGCAAAAAACACCTCTAATTAGCTCTATTGTGAATGATTTAACCTATTTAGAGGTGTTTTTTGGTCTATCTCTAGCTATTTTATCTCTATTAGTTTTGAACTAGGTCTTTGATTCAAATTAGTGAATAGTTCAATTGAACTAGTTGAACCCAACTTATGATATAACAGCTGATAAAAACCAATTTACCCAAATTTACACGAAAAAAAGTCTGGGCTTTTTCGTGCAAGAAGAACATGAATATTATTCTCTCATGACAGCTCTCATTTACCCAATTGTGTAGTAAGAAAACGCTTTTTGGTAAAATTGGGATCCCGCGGGATCCCAATGTTGAGTACCCGAACACAGCTAATGCAACAAGACATTTTAAAAATTTTACGAATTAAAAAAACTGTGTATGACAGCAAATGTCAATGATCTAGATCAGGAATGGAAATGAGTTTTTACATTTTTGTACTTTTTCGACCCTCACGGTAGCAAAATTTTTCATATATAAAAAATTTGTCCGAGCAATATCAAACTTGCAGAAAATATTCTTCTACAAAAACTGTACTATTCCAGCCCTCATAAATTTTTTTGATATAAAAAATATGTGCGATAGAGGTAAATCTTGCAGGAAATACTATTCTATACGACACAAAGACCTGCTAACTTTGTTGTTATGTTTTGGTTATATTTTAGATAAGTTACCCGTCCTAAGAAAACAATGTAATATCAATGGCCTTACAACTCTCTCAATATTTTTTATGGGAAAAAATATTATGCAGCTTCGAACAGGAACGAACTCCGACTGGTTAATCAGGGATGGAAAAGGCTCACTTAATCGGGCTCTTATACCAAAAAATGTTAGATCGCTCTTACACATGTAAAAAGTAACTAAAAAATAGATTCCTCTTTGGCTCCCCGAGTAAAAAAAATTATATATAATCATATGGTTCATATATTACAATATATAATTAGACATGTCGCTATGTATATCCATATATAATTATATATGACGTCTTTTTCCAAAATTTTTCCTTATATTATGCCATTTATAATTTCATTTAATTAGATACCGGCCTTTATAATATTGGATATGGTATATATGATTATATATTACATAGCATGGCTGATCTTATTGCATATATAGTTGTATATAGAGCTATATCTTAATATATATGGTGGCATTTTTGCAATATATAATTATATATGGTATCATTTAAACAATATATTACCATATATGGTGACATTTAAACCATATATTATGATATATGGTGCCATTTCAACAACATATGGTCATATATGGTACCTCATCAACAACATTTTTTATACAGTTCCAGATATGATAATATATGCTACTATGTATTGTATAGTACCATATACTTTGATATATTGTATCATTTAAACAACATACCACGTATGGTACCATTTAAACAATATATTTTCATATATGGTACCATTTAAACAATGTATTGTCATATATGATAACTCATCAGCAACTACAATATTAACTGTATTTCAGAAGCTATTAATTGTATTTCAGAAATTATAATTGTATTTCAGAAATTATCGAATGTATTTCAGAAATTATTAATTGCATTTCAGAAATAATCAAATCGGTTTCAGAATTTGTTGAATGTATTTCATAGTTAATAGAGAAAAATTTCTGAAATACATTTCTTAATTTCTGAAATACAGTTTGATAATTTCTGAAATACAGTTGTGAATTTCGGAAATACAATTAATAATTTCTGAAATACAATTGATAAAACTGAAATTCAATTGACTAGTTCTGAAAAACAATTAATAAATCTGAAAAATAATTGATAAGTTCTGAAATACAATTGATTATTTCTGAAACAAAATTGATAAATCTTAAAAACAATTGATACAATTGGAAATGGGGTAGAGCGCCAAAAAGATGTAAATAAAATTCAATTTAATAAAAAAAAATATAATTTTATAAAAAAATGTATAGAAAAAAAAATTATAATTTTATAAAACGAAATTCATATTGCAAAAAAAAATAAAATTTTATCCGAAAAATGGTGGATCGTACTGCAGTAATTTAGATCCACCTTGGATCTAATGATGAAATACGATCCGATAAACGAGTTTATCTAATTATATAAAATTGGATGTGACATAATGATAATCAAGAAGTAATTTCAATAGAATGGACAATTTAATGCAATCTGAGCGATATCTGACTGAATTATTTTTATCTAATGGTATCAAATAAAATGTAACTTTTTGTATTAAATCTAATTTTATATAATTAGATTAACCCATTTTTTCGATTTGCCATTTTTCGGATCAAATTAGATCTAAGTTTATCCCCAAACATATTGCTGGATCTAATTCGATCTGCCAAAATTGAGATCAAATTAGATTTAAGTTTATCCACAAATATATAGCTGGATCTAATCGATGCGCCATTTTTCGGATCAAATTACATCTAAGTTTATCCGCAAATATATAGCTGGATCCGCCATTTTTCGGATCAAATTAGATCTAGGTTTATCCCCAACGATATCATTGGACCTCCCAATTTTATAACTTGATCTTAGTTTATCCCCATATATACAATGGGATCTAATACGATATGATTGGATACACCTAATTTTGAGATCTAATTGGATCAGCTAGATATTACAGCAGATCTTAGACAATATTCTAGATGAGGCTAAAATTGTAAACATACTTAATGGTACTGTAAAAAATTGGAAAATTAAACTACAGAAATCAGTTAATATTTGAATTTAATTATTAAGAAAAATATGTATGTATGTAATTAATTTGCTATTTTTATAATATCAATAATAGATTATCGGCTGGCGACATTATGTCATAGCCGTATGAACAAAATATTTATAATTTATTTGTATAATTTATAATTTAAAATTTTATATTAGTGAATACTTCAGAACATGTAATATAATATATATATATTGCTTAAAATTATGAAAATAAAGAATACTACTACTCATACATACAAGTACGCTCAAACTTTAGGTTATTTTTTTACTGTTAATGGCCTTTAGTAACGAAAAAGATACTGAGAAACAAAGTAAATTGGTATTCTCAATTAACTGAAATTAATCTCAAAGAGAACTCAAATTTTTTATCGATGACTTTAATGAAAATTTCGTAGCTGTAGGAAGAATCTTATTAAAATTTAAAAAACTTGAGGTATAGCATTTCTTTAACCCTTTCAGACCCAGCATACACGATTGTGAGATGTGATGTTTTCTCTTAAAATTACAAATATTTTAAATACTAATAGGTTTATTTAGATAAAAAATTTCAGTTATACTTTTAGCTAAATTATATTTCATAAAATATGAATTGACACCAGGAAATTTTAATAGTTTAAGTACCATTTTACCTTAAAGTTATAAAATTAATACATTTTTGCAAGCTAGTTGGGTCTGAAAAAGTTAAATGCAATATTAAATTTTATAGTGTCAGTATTGATTAAAAATCACATTCAAAGAAATTTTGTATCTAAGCTTTTCAGATTTTAAAATTTTTTTTTCTGAATAAAAAATCTACGTTGAGTAATCGATATGTAACAGTTTTAGGTTTGCTGTTCTTAACTTACTAATATTTTGTTAGTTTCAGCAGTTCTTTCTGCCATCTTCAACGAAATTTTAGTAGATTTAGCAACATTTTTACAGACCTTTTTTTTAAAAAAATCTCAGATCCCGAAACTTTTCAACCTTCGAATATGAAAACTTTTTTATTAAATGCATCGTATTCATATATGACGTTAATATTTAATAAAAAGAGTCAGCTTTTTGTGTTTTAATTAATAAAAAGTTAATGAAATACCTTAATTTAGCATTAAACGATTAATCGATTAACCGCCAATTTTCTCAAATAACCGACCCGAATAACCGGTTAATCCCGGGGGTCAAGGGAAATTATTTCCAAATGCCAACCTCACCCACAGTCCACCTTGGACATGGTGTCCCCTGTTAACGCTGACGAGGCTCTGACGACCGAGTATGGGCGGTATAACCCGGTTCCCACGGCAATCGGACTATGTGCCGGAACGATTCGGATGTATTCGAATCTTCGAATTTATCCGAGCAAGGATTGCCACTCCGGCTTTAAATGAGAATTATTAACTACAAATTCTCATTTTAAAGCCGTTACAACAACAACAACCGGTTAATCCATTTTAGTGATTTTTTGAATAATGCATTAACCGGTTAACCGCCTATGTCGAATAATTGGAAACACTAGAAAATACCCTAACGAAATTATTTAAAATACCGTTAACCTAAAATACCCTAACGAAATAACTTAAAATACCGTTAACCCTAAAATAACTCAACGATATAACTTAAAATACCGATAACCTTAAAATAACCTAACGAAATACTGTTGAAATAACGTTATCACTTATCACTAACTTTATGAAACGGTTGCCGACCCTGTGAAATACTGATGTTGAAATTCTGTATATATTGCTTTATTTTAATAAAGATGATCATTTTAAATAAAAAACAATTTTCCGAAGAATTTTTTTTTGGTAATCTTGGTAATGGTTGGTAAAATTTGTGTTCAGTTTAACCTAATCAGTTCATCTGACATCCAAAAAACTCGGCCTAAATAATATTTTTGTAACTAATTTAGTTTATTAAGTTTTTAATCCCATTTTTAATTTTAAATATTTTTATCTAAATTATTGTAATTTAAAAATTTAATGTTTTAAATTTGAATAAAGCCTTCAAAATTGTTATATTCAAGCAAAAAATTCTAAGGGGAAAATATATGGCATACATTTGCATACTGAGATATACAGTGATGTGCAATAAAATAGAGCCATTCAAGTTTTTTTCTAATTTTATTCTCGTTGCCTTTATTTTTAAAGATCAAAATAGTGGATGGATTCGCCCCAAAATGCGAGGAGATAGTTCAGAAAATTGTATAGAATTTTAACGTGATGTCTGTTTTTTTATTTTGTCACTTGTTTTAAGTAGGCGTGGCTTTTAATGAAAAATAAGCGATATCGACCTTCTATCAAATTACATAGTCAAATTTTGCGAATCATGCATCAAATGTTAAACCTAAATATGAGTACAGGTCCTGTGCTCACATTTCACTACAAAAAAATGGATATTGATTGCATTTGAAAATTTTTGTATATAAAAAACTAAATGGGAAACCGCTTAACTTTAAATGCATTTCGCGGAAAATCTGTACCTTAGATTGAAGAAACCTTTGAATCCGAAATAAATAGAACTGATGGCCAGAACTCTATTATTTTTTTTTTTTTTTTTGTCACGCAGTAATCTTCAGTAATTTTTAAAAGACGGAAGGAAGCTTTTCTGGATTTTGGAGATTTTTTATAGCAAATGTATTAAATAGTGAGTACAATTTAGTCCTTTTATATGCATCTCAATTTGTTGCATAACTAATTAATTTGTTGTTTAAGGCTTTTCTCAAATGTAGGAAACGTTATTACTTTTATTATAGATTATAACATGATTAACGACATCGTAATCGCCTCCAATAGCCAATACAAGACTGAACTTTTTTAATAATTTTCAGTTTTTGTACTTTTTTTAAGAAAAGGGTTTTGTCTGAATATTTTTCCTATAAAAGGTAAAAAATAACTATTATTTAACTTTAGCTAAGTCTTTAAGCATTAATTTATGGCATAATTTAACTCTTTAACGCTTCTAATACCGCATATATTAAGAGTTTAATTTCTTTCTTTGTCGCCCTCTTTCGAGTTGGACTTAGAAGTTTTCTCTTGTGCGAAAGACAATTTAATAACTTTGCTGAGTAAAGCTTTTTTCCGTAACCGAACTTCGGCAGGGCTTAGGCAGTTTATTTGCTTCGCTGACTTAAGTTTTTCTGTGTAATCGGTCTTCGGCCGGGCTTAAGTGGTTTCTATTATGTGATAGGCGGTTCAGTGGCATCACTGAGTTAAGTTATTCTATGTAACCGGATTTCGTCAGGGCTTATATTTTCTTTCCAGATATGGCTGGTTTGGTTTGCAATTGGTTAATTAATATAATTTATTTTAAGAATTTAACGTTTATATATCGCAAAAACAAAGTCTGCCCAATAAACACTAAAAAACTAAAAATTCAAGTGCTGTAAAAAATGCTTGAATTCAGCTTTATTTTATGTGTTTTTTTTTCCAGTGAAAATCCAGTTCATACAAATTGAAATAATTTGTTTTTCTATTCTTGTCAATATTGAAAAAATAAACAAACTAAAAATAATTTTTTTATATGGAGATTTAAAAGGAACTTGAACTTCTTCCTTGGATTCTAATAAATATGTAAGTAATTGACATTTCTTTGAGCCTAAACTTTATTATAATGTTATTTTTTTCTCCTTAGCTAAGAAAAGCACTACAACGTTTGACGATGTCTGAAAAAGGAATGAGAAACTCCAAAAAATTGGTTTCCCTCGACTCAAGATATTGGATATTAAAAGAAAAATATAAACGTTAATGTATGTATGACAAAATAATTTTATAACTGTAAATAAATTGCACCAAATATTACAAGTTCGTGTTTTAATTGGCTTGATTTGAGCTTGAATATATCGTAGGTCTTGAATTCAAGGGTTTTTAATGTGTTGTTTGAACTTGAATTGGACTGTAATTCAAGGCTTGAATTCAAACATATTTACACTGTTATGTTCGACTGGAATTCTAGTGTCCCTTTTGCTGGAGTATGCTATTGAATTACAGTGTAAATCAAGTATAAATCAAGGCTTGAAATTGGAAAAAGTGACTGGAATTACGCTTGGTTTCAACTTTAATTCCAGCAAAATTGTTTATTGGGTGGTGACTATTTGTAGATAAAAATAATGCAAAACTTACGGAAATTTTATAGGATTTCCAAAAATATAAAGTTTGTGCAGAACAGATCAGTACTGCCTAAATTTTACTATATAATTTGATAAAAGGTCGATGTCGCAAATTTTTCGTTAAAAGCCACGCCCACTTAAAACAAGTGACAAAATGAAAAAACAAACATTACCTTAAAATTCTGTATAATTTTCTGAACTTTCTTGGCGAATTAAGCCACTATTTTTATCTTTAAAAATAAAGGCAACGAGAATAAAATTAGAAAAAAACTTAAATCGTACCTATTTCATTGACCATAGGTGTATATAAGAACAAAAATATAAAAATAAAAAATTAAATATCAAATTTAATCAGCCAGATGTCGCTGATTTTCGGGTTAACTGATTTAACTTATATTAGGAATTTAACGTTTATTTTTATATTTATTAAGGCACATTTACATGCGAGAGAAAACTACCAGAGATAGAGCAAAAAGCAACACCAAATAGCCTAAATCATTCACAATAGAGCTATTTAGAAGTTTGTTTCTCTATCTCTAGCAGTTTATATTTATATTGAACATAAGAACAAAAGTAGAAAAATAAAGAATTAAGGTTGGATGCGAACTGACTAAATAAAATCTAAACTAAATTCAGGTTTCCGGATTTCTATGAAAAAGTTTTCCAAAAATGTTCAAAGAAATTTTGCACCCTTTTGTCAATTTGTATAAAATTTTACCTTAAATTAAAGCAAAGTCTCAACTACAATTAAATAATAGTTATTTTGTAACATTACATCAGACAAATATTGAGATAGTGGGCGTTTTTTAAGTAGGGTTAAAAAGGGAATATTACAATTTGACGCTTAATGTGTTAATGGACATTTCAAATGTATATTATAAGTAGTTCAATAATGATCTGTATTTTATTTTAATCCCATTATAAATGGCGAAGATACAGAGAATTCAAAATCCAAACTGTTGAAGTCCATAACTCGGAAACAGCGGATCGCCCACAAAAAAAATTTATTGTTGAACTCAGCATTGAAAGTTCTATCGATTGTGAAAAATTTTAACTATAGTTTTGCCAAAAATGAATTATATAAAATGATTAATCTCTAAGCTGACGAAATGTCTTTGGGCATAGGAAATGAACTATAGCTCTTCTATATATAATCTTTGGTATAATTTTGAGGACATTTGGTGAATAAAATGCTTAAACTGAGGAAAACAATTGTAATTTATATGGCAATACTATGTATACATGAATGTCAAAAACGTAACGAAATTAGGAAATTTGCGTTAAAAAATAAAAGCTGAAATTTTTTTTTTTTTTTACATTATGCTTTTAAAATTTATAAGATTCTAATAAATAATATGTTATATATCGTCCCAAATTATTGATAAATAATAAAGATGATAATGATCAATAATAAATCTTTACATTTCCCCAACAACCACCCACATTCATGAGGTGTAAGGGATTTCTTTCTACATTACAGTTCAATTTGTTTATGTTTAATAATTATGTTTTATATTGCACTTTTTCCTACCATTTTTTTTTATTTCATCCTGGAAACCGTTACTTGTTTCTTTTCTTCGCTAATCTTGAGTTGGCCCTGTACTCCAAGGCGCTACTCATTGGTTGTGTTGCCTTCGATAGGTTATCCATGCACAATTTTGATATTTGTTCATATTTCTATTAAATATTTCTAATTACTTACCTTTATTGTAATATTTTATAACTTGATGACACAGTTTTTCCTTCGAAAACTCGAACTTTTAATTTTTTTCAATTTTGTAAGAATATTTAAACAAAAAGCGACTTTTTATTTTCACAATTAGAGTATGTTCAGTGTGCTCGACTATTTATCAAATTATCTACCACCTCTTTACACTAGCCTAAAATTTGTGCAAACGGATGACAACTCAAGGTAGAATTAGTAATACGTAAACGTAACGTGACCAATCAGCTGATTCAACCTATCCTATAGAAAACACACAGAAGCACTTATTCTACGTAAATGAAACGAGTCGGAACGGAAGAACCTGTTGAAATTTGATTTTCTTTCCGTATTTACGTGACAAATATCAGCTGTCATGGCATGGTATGTTTACTAAAACAATTTAAAAAAAAACTAGTCAAAAGGGATAATACAAACAATATTAAGGGGGTTATTTTGTAATACGCAACGCCTTGCGTTGCGTTGTTTTCCATATAAATTGTTTTTGTAACAATAACAATTTACAAAAAAATCAACGCAACGCAAGGCGTTGCCTTTTACAAAATAACCCACTAAGTGATAAAATTTAAAAATTGTGCAAAACTAATAATAATAACAATGAAAATTAAAAGTTTTGGTTAAAGTTGAGTTTAGTGGCACAGCTCCGATCAGGTCAAAACTTTTACCACAGGTAAAACTTTTTATTGGGATTCCAAATCAATATTTTTTTTTGTCGGTCGGACCTATCTCGGGAGTTATTTCGGTTCAAAGTTCGAAGTTGGACTTGCTTATAACTCCGTTATTTGCGGTCGGATTTGGACAGTACGTACACCATTAGAAAGGTATTTAAAAATTTTATACCAATTAACCCATTGCGGCCCAGTTAAAAATGTTTTAATATGTAGAAGGTTCATTTGAAGAAAAAAGCTTTTTATTTCATAAGATTGCGTATATAATAATATAATTTGTACTTAATTATTTATTGTTGAGACTTACACCTTTCATTCAAGATATAGCTCGACCTCTTAACCCATCAAACAACAAAGTTATTGGGGGTCAAAGTTTTAGTTTTTTTTTTTACATTAACTCAAAAAAATTCATGTCAATTATAGAGTTATAGAAATATCTTTCACTAGGACCAAAAATAATGGCTCCCACTAGATCCATTTAAGACCCCCCCGGAGTCTAAAATAGCCACTTAATGTACTAATTATAAAGTATGGGTACTCAAATAAACGGAAATTAAGAATTCAAACATGACCACAAAGTACCAAAAAATGAAAAAATTTTTGAAAAAATCGTGCGATTTTTTACTTAACAAATAAAAAAAGTTTACCCCTTACAACTTTGCCCGTGTAAGGGCTAAATACAAAAGTTGTACATCAAATTAAAGCGTATATTCTCTATTACAATTATGTTGAAACAAATCATACCATTATATAAGCACTTTTTTCATATTCAAGGGCTTTTCCCGCATAACTCCCTCTAAAAATATGAAAAACTTGAACCGGCTGGTAATGGGTTAATAAATATTAAAAAAGTGTTACGTGCCGAAAAGGCGCTAGGGCGGCAAATGCCGGCTAACACGCGGACAGAACACAAAAACACTCACAGGTTGGTTCATCCCGCCAAACCCCTAACCCATCGGTCCGAACAATTAAAATTCACAACAACAAAAAACTTAAAACACAAGGAAACACGTCGCAAAAAGGGGGGGAAGGATGTTGGCCCCCACTGGCCCTCCCTGCCTTGGTCGTCCGTCTATCCAGTACAATTCACACGACCCCATAAACCACGATACTCACACAATAACTCCTTTAAATATATAAAACTACAGAAAATTTTCTAGAAAGAACGTTATAAATTAAAATTTTATTAAATAATTCCCTAAAGCTAGTGAACTAATTATAAATGACAAGCAATAAAAAAAATAATTATATTAAAATATGTGCAGAAGTTTTATTGCTAATATTTACAGTGCCCGGGGTAATTTTGGGGATTTTGGAGAATCCCGAATGGGAACCCAGAAAATTCCCTAGTCTGGCATCACCATGTCATAAACGCAGCCTACACTGGACGAAATGACTGCCAACAACAAATTACACAGGGCAAAAAGGGTAAAGTATAAAATAAAAAGAAATACAAATAAAACATGCAACAACAGAAAACAAATAATTAAAAGTTGTAAAAAAAATAAACGTGATAATAAAAAAAAATTAAGATAAATTAAATAAAAAAAATGAATAAAGTAATTAAATAAATAACTTTACGATCTTAAAAGTACAATATAAAATTAAAAGTGAATATAATATAAAAATAATATAACAAAAAAAAACTTACAAAGAATGCATAAAAAAAAACAATATGCATAAAACAAACAACCAATGCAAAAACAAAATGAAATAGAAAAAAAACATCTGTACAAAAAGCTACAATCAATAAAAAAAAAAACCATAAAAGTGCCGATGTTATTAATTAGTAAGTTATTTTAACCCTTAAATCGCTTAATTCCTTTTTCTGTTTTATTTTCATTTTTTTTTTAAATTTTCCTATTTATCCTTTTTTTTATAGAATTCACAATACATATAAGCCCACTACGGCTATAACGATGGTAGACTTTGAAACACCCTACACTCAAAGGAGCTCCCCAAAGTTGTCAAGCTGTTTCGCAATATAGCATAAATAAATTCTATATAACGAATTGGACTCTTAATATTTATCCTTTTTTTAAGTTTTACGTAATTTTTCTTTCAGCGGGTTCATAAAATTTCTAAGGCATTATGTTATATGGTTTGTTTCTAACTTATCACTAAACTTAATATAACATGCACAAACACTACACTTACACAAATTTAATATAAATATACTGTTTTTTTTTCTCTTTTTTTTTTTTTTTTAGGTATTTATATTTTCTATTTCATCTAAATTTCTTTCCTTTTAAATTTTATTATCTTTTTCTTAGATTTCCTTAAAATTTTCCTTATTTGTTTGTGGTTGCATTTTCATTCTTTATTTTTTCTTTTATTTCTTCATTTTTCTTTTCAGGCTCAGATTTACTCTCTATTAACATCAAAAATGGTTACCTTTTTTTCAGGCTAAGTTTCGTTTGGCGCTCGCAACCATAATACATAAATTTCCATGGCCTCCCTTTTGAATTCTGGCCCCTGGTACCAGATAGAGGCCATATTAATCTAGTTTAATGAAATGTGTATTAGAAAATTTGCACTTCAGTTTCACTTAATTAAAAATAAAACTTACGTTCTCTTTAATAGAACAAAAACTTCAGGGAATTTATTTTTGTTTAGCGTTTAATATTAATTTCTGTATTTTCTTTTTGTATTTAATAAACAAACATTATAAAGTTTCACCGAACATTACCCGAACTGCCTGTTGTTTGCCTGAATGTTTACGTATCATCTACTTAAAAATGGCTAAGTCTGCTTTGACCTGCATTCATTTTCACATATACGATTATATGGTGATCCTTTTCCTATACCATGGTTGTCCCTTTCTAAGATTTCGCCACCAGAGGGCACTCAAACATGAACAAAAGCTCACAGCCATGGACGAAAATTATGAACACTTAATAAAACGAACATAACTCAGTCATGACTACACATTTGTTTTTCTAAGTACACTAACAAATATACACAGTGTATTACAAAACGAGACACATCATACACACATACATATACCACAAAACACAGCTGACCCATTGTCAGTGGCGTACAAACTACTGATATAGTATTCAGTGACGTGACTTCTGATTGGGGTACGAGGGGCAAAATACCCGCCGTAACAAAACTCCGTTCTCTACAAGTTTTCGCCGTAGGGGACGGTGTACGAGGGAATTTTGAACACAACACAACAAAAATATAAAAAAAAACGTGGGTAACTCCCAATCCCTGAAAACTAGTCCCGATGCTCTATTCACTGAGAAGAAATAGGAAAACGCGGTGAATTTTAATTGTAGCTTATACAAATAACCTTGCACAACGTGGGGAACTCCCACGCCCTGAGATCCTCATGCTCTCAGACTGAAAAGCCGGGCCATGACTAACTAAAACAAATCTACAACAATTAACAAAAGTTTCAACTGGATACTCTTTTCCCTCAAACAAAATACTTCTGATATTAAACACTAAAACAACTAACAAAATTCCGATTTTACTCGACGAACCTACTATCCAAACCTTACAGTTTGCGCAACAGCCGACTCCCGCATTTTTCCCCTTTAAAAATAAACGTAGTGGCAACCCAAAATTTGAAAATCCGTTCGAATCATTTCATGTAATCGGTTCCAATGACCAATTGTAGCACCCAGTGTGCAAAGTTCCAAAATATCGCCATATTTCGTCTTTTTAGATAAAAACACTAAATCTAATCTAAACTATACCGACCAGATTTCCAATATTATAACGGTCCACGCCCCTACACAATTTTTAAACTCCGAACCAACGTTGCCTGTAAGAGTTTGGTATGTTTCTGACAACTTTTAATCGCAAAAGAATCAGAGACGTATAATAAAATCCGACAAATATACCCGAGAATTTATATATTAGTCATTTAAATCCCACCACTAGACAAAAAACCCAATTCCGTAATATAGATTCACCAACCTTAAAATTACACTACTCTGAATGATCTATGAATGATTTTTCTTTTCTTTTTAACAATATAAAACAAGCAAACATCACAAACATTTACTTATCCTATATTGCACAAAAAAAAATATCACAGACCATTAAAACTTATTAATTATATCACAGGTTGAAAGAAAAAATCTATATCACAGTTATTAAAAATTAATTAACAGGGCACTAGTGGCTCGCATAGCCCACTCGTATACCACGCTCCTGACATCCTAATACCAGGCTCAAATGTTGCCAACTCTAACTCTTCCCAAAAACACGCCAGTTAGCGCCCTACAAATCGCGAGGATCAAATAGAAACAGCTCAATTGATAACAACGACAAAGACATATGTGCCAACATTTGCTAGTGCTGCCACTTAATGACAATTTACAACACTTAGAGAAACTACAGGACCCTCTAGTGACACAATCTTTTCGGACATATAAAATTTGAAGGAAAGCCCTTAACAAAATTAGAAATGAAGAAAAAGCAAATATATATTTAGTTTAATCACAGCAAATAATTACATATATCTAAGAAACCAATTGATAAAATCATAATAAAAAATAAAATAAGAATAAAAATGAATAAAATAAAAATAAAATGAAGACAAATAATGACAATGCATAAAAGTAAAAATATTAAAAACTATAAAAAAAAACTACAATATATCATGGGAGTAAATATTTAATAAATTTTTCGAATAAGTAATAACTAAAAAAAAAATAATATATATTGAATCATGCAAGTAAATAATTTAATAAAAATATTGAATTGATAAAACACAAATTAAACAAATAAAAATAAGAAAAAATAACTGAAGAATAAAAAAAATAAAAAATATATTTGTATAATAAAAAAAATTCGATAAAATAAATTTAATAAATTTTTATATACAATTTGCTATAAATAAATAAATATGCTATAAATGATATGATAAAAATACATGTATAAATAAAAGTAACTAATCAAATAAAAATACACAAATAATTTCTACAATTTCACTAAATATAAAATCTGACGGGACACAGCCAAGTCGCTAATAAATATATTGTATAAACAAATAATTAAATAATCATAAATATGCACTAAAACTATAATTATCTAAAATAAAACTTAAGCTATTGCGTGGGTATCACAGATAAATATCACAGTGCTTCATCACGAAGCCTTTCACGACTGTCTCAAGTCAAAACTTAAATAAAATTATGCACATAAATTCACGGTTTCGATTGTGCCCAGGTATATTACCCCAAGCTCTACTCGGCCGCAATCTTACCGAAGGCCATCGAACGTCCCTCCCATACAACGGACCTCTAGGACTTAGTCCTGAGCGGCTATGGCGAGAAACCGTTCGCTGCTTTACAATTGAAACGCTCAGCTGAAACTAAAAAAAAATTAACACAAAATTGAGAGTAAAGCGTGCAACTAGGGTGTACGATTTACAACTCGCTAGGACATCCACTTCATCTCCTGCACTTACCGAACGAATGCTTGTCTTGAGTTTCCCTACCTTTTTACCCCGTGTCACAAATTCAAAGACTCAGTCTCGATTTGGGCCATATAGGTTCACCGGATAAAAGTTTCGGGATTCTCAAAGCAAAGCATTCGTCGTTGGGCTATTTCAAATAAATTTATTATTCTATGGTAAGTGTTTAGATATAATACACACTACAAAAAAGAAATTTTAAGACATTTACAAATGTCGAAGCTCTTTCGTTTGGGCGCCATATTGTTACGTGCCGAAAAGGCGCTAGGGCGGCAAATGCCGGCTAACACGCGGACAGAACACAAAAACACTCACAGGTTGGTTCATCCCGCCAAACCCCTAACCCATCGGTCCGAACAATTAAAATTCACAACAACAAAAAACTTAAAACACAAGGAAACACGTCGCAAAAAGGGGGGGAAGGATGTTGGCCCCCACTGGCCCTCCCTGCCTTGGTCGTCCGTCTATCCAGTACAATTCACACGACCCCATAAACCACGATACTCACACAATAACTCCTTTAAATATATAAAACTACAGAAAATTTTCTAGAAAGAACGTTATAAATTAAAATTTTATTAAATAATTCCCTAAAGCTAGTGAACTAATTATAAATGACAAGCAATAAAAAAAATAATTATATTAAAATATGTGCAGAAGTTTTATTGCTAATATTTACAGTGCCCGGGGTAATTTTGGGGATTTTGGAGAATCCCGAATGGGAACCCAGAAAATTCCCTAGTCTGGCATCACCATGTCATAAACGCAGCCTACACTGGACGAAATGACTGCCAACAACAAATTACACAGGGCAAAAAGGGTAAAGTATAAAATAAAAAGAAATACAAATAAAACATGCAACAACAGAAAACAAATAATTAAAAGTTGTAAAAAAAATAAACGTGATAATAAAAAAAAATTAAGATAAATTAAATAAAAAAAATGAATAAAGTAATTAAATAAATAACTTTACGATCTTAAAAGTACAATATAAAATTAAAAGTGAATATAATATAAAAATAATATAACAAAAAAAAACTTACAAAGAATGCATAAAAAAAAACAATATGCATAAAACAAACAACCAATGCAAAAACAAAATGAAATAGAAAAAAAACATCTGTACAAAAAGCTACAATCAATAAAAAAAAAAACCATAAAAGTGCCGATGTTATTAATTAGTAAGTTATTTTAACCCTTAAATCGCTTAATTCCTTTTTCTGTTTTATTTTCATTTTTTTTTTAAATTTTCCTATTTATCCTTTTTTTTATAGAATTCACAATACATATAAGCCCACTACGGCTATAACGATGGTAGACTTTGAAACACCCTACACTCAAAGGAGCTCCCCAAAGTTGTCAAGCTGTTTCGCAATATAGCATAAATAAATTCTATATAACGAATTGGACTCTTAATATTTATCCTTTTTTTAAGTTTTACGTAATTTTTCTTTCAGCGGGTTCATAAAATTTCTAAGGCATTATGTTATATGGTTTGTTTCTAACTTATCACTAAACTTAATATAACATGCACAAACACTACACTTACACAAATTTAATATAAATATACTGTTTTTTTTTCTCTTTTTTTTTTTTTTTTAGGTATTTATATTTTCTATTTCATCTAAATTTCTTTCCTTTTAAATTTTATTATCTTTTTCTTAGATTTCCTTAAAATTTTCCTTATTTGTTTGTGGTTGCATTTTCATTCTTTATTTTTTCTTTTATTTCTTCATTTTTCTTTTCAGGCTCAGATTTACTCTCTATTAACATCAAAAATGGTTACCTTTTTTTTCAGGCTAAGTTTCGTTTGGCGCTCGCAACCATAATACATAAATTTCCATGGCCTCCCTTTTGAATTCTGGCCCCTGGTACCAGATAGAGGCCATATTAATCTAGTTTAATGAAATGTGTATTAGAAAATTTGCACTTCAGTTTCACTTAATTAAAAATAAAACTTACGTTCTCTTTAATAGAACAAAAACTTCAGGGAATTTATTTTTGTTTAGCGTTTAATATTAATTTCTGTATTTTCTTTTTGTATTTAATAAACAAACATTATAAAGTTTCACCGAACATTACCCGAACTGCCTGTTGTTTGCCTGAATGTTTACGTATCATCTACTTAAAAATGGCTAAGTCTGCTTTGACCTGCATTCATTTTCACATATACGATTATATGGTGATCCTTTTCCTATACCATGGTTGTCCCTTTCTAAGATTTCGCCACCAGAGGGCACTCAAACATGAACAAAAGCTCACAGCCATGGACGAAAATTATGAACACTTAATAAAACGAACATAACTCAGTCATGACTACACATTTGTTTTTCTAAGTACACTAACAAATATACACAGTGTATTACAAAACGAGACACATCATACACACATACATATACCACAAAACACAGCTGACCCATTGTCAGTGGCGTACAAACTACTGATATAGTATTCAGTGACGTGACTTCTGATTGGGGTACGAGGGGCAAAATACCCGCCGTAACAAAAGTTGTATGTCATATTAAAGCGATTTCAATTATCTCTCCAATGGTGCTCATATTGTCAAGATCCGATAATAAATAGCGGAGATACGGGCAAGTCCATGTTTCAACTTTGACCTGAAATAACTCCCGAAATAGGGGTCTCCGACAAAAAAAAATTTTTTTTCCTTTCAGCCCAAAAAGTACTATCTGGGTGAAAAAAAATCGGAGCTGTGCCCCTAAACTCAACTTGTTCCATAAAGTTATCTCAGATATTTACACGCAAAGAAAAACTATAGTATTTTCATCTAAAATAAGCGTATAAGTTGCCTTAGTTGATTGTACACTATACAACTACAAAATTTAAGAATACAATTTATAAAATCACTTAGGCAAATGTCCAAACACAAATATTCGTTGAAACGTCTATATTCGTTGTAAAAAATTAAATCTTTTTCCAGTTTCAATAAACTATTTGTTTTTATAAATAAAATTACTCTGTTTTATTGGAAATTATATTTTTATTAATACTTTAATATCTATTTTATTTCAATATTACATTTTAAACACATTTATGAAACACAATTAAGTATATGAAATACAATTAAGTACAATGATATTACTCTTGATATATGATGATATACCTCTTGCTTGTTCTGTTGTTTGAAAAAAGGGACAAGGAATACACATTAAATCACAGCTTGTCTAAAAAAACAACAAATTTACAATTAGGGTTTTGAATATTTTATTTGAAGGTATTACTTATATTTTTCACAATTTTTTATGTTTAATTTTCCATTTTATTCCATATCCTATTCCATATTTTATTTAAAAAAATTTTTAAATCACTTGCTTTATCTTTTTCTATGCTTCAGCCATCTTAATTTTTGTATGTCAAAGAATAGTCTTAGTTGCTTTTGTCAGTTATCTTGTTTTTTTGTAAGAACATACATATAGCCTGTTGTTTCGCTAAAATTTAACAACGGTATTTTGCCTAAATACTACTTCAATAAAATTACCCACAAAAAGATAATATACAACAGCAAAAAATGATTATTACCTATTACACTAGAGTGCACCCTATACAATTCCTATCAAATTAAACTAACGATATATTTACATGGTATGCTTTGTTGAAGTAACTATAGGTTTTTCTTTGCGTGTACACACAGAAAAAAACAGGAGGAATATTACACAAACCTACACACACATTCACAAAAAAATTGACATTTTTTCACGAATGTTCCCTAGTGTATTATCCGCTTAAGAGCTATGTTATTATACAACTACATCATTTTCAAGTTAGTTTTACAAAGTTCTAGTAAAATATGTAAATTTTATTGTAAAATATATACAATCCTTGCAAAATATATACATGTGTAGCGGAAAATACCCGAAAAATTACATATATTTTGGTAGAAAATGGTAAAACTTACTTCGAACTTATGTAGTTGTATAATTACATAGCACTTGGATAAAGTTCCACCTGTTTTTTTCTGCATGTACGAACATCAGAAGCATTTGAGTTAGACAAAAGTTAATTATTTATCCCCCATTGGTTATTTGAATGAAACTCCACAATCTTTCGATTTGTCCACTTCTCTGGGACACAATTTTTTCTCAAAAAGTGTACAGGCACACAGAGAGGTTAATTCGGCTTAACCGATCATTTTTTATTAATTTTATTGTACTGTTATTTTTACTCTCCGGCATGTACGGAATCATCAATCCGGCTTTTACGGCACGTTAACTGTCCGTAAAACACGTATCCGTCAAAGCTTGTACGTATACGGAACAATAACGGACGGTACTTTCGGATTTTCGAATACAATACGTTTTTAATCCGTTTTGGTGTATCCGTTCCCTCACCGTTAAATACGGAGTTCACCAATTTTCATCAGATTCGAATACAGCACGTTTCAACTCCGTTTTGTGTATCCGTTTCCGTACAGTTAAATACGGACTTTATCGGTATCAGTTTGTTTTTGGAAAAAAGTACAAAATTTATTTATATATAGCTGCTAAAAAATAGTATTTGATAGTATTTAACTAGCAAAAGAAACCGTCCTAACACCCCATCAACCAAAGAATTTGAAGTCACATATATGAAATGGTAAGATTTATTTAACTTATTATGTGTTTTAAGGGTTGATTTTTGTATGCGAGTGCAAATAAGAAATATTTTATGACACAACATTTAGTTGTTTTGATAGCAATGTGCGAATTTGCATCGTATGCAAAACACCATCGTGATTACAGTTAGTTAAAACTTATCTAATTTATTTTTCATTTTGCATGCAGGTATTGAATTTTATTGTGTGCCGATATTGTAAATGGATATTGGAAAGAGACGTAAGCTGCACCAAATATAAATATAGTGTAAATATAAAAAAATAAATTCCATTTTTAATAAATATATAAAAAACTTAAAAAGTACTACTTATGATTAATAAAAATAGGGTCAATATAGGTAGACATGGAAATCCGTTTCTGTTTCAAAAAACGGTACGAATACGAAACGGTATTCTAAAAATGTGGTCACTCCGTTATTCACACGACATAACGGTCCGGAAACGGTCCGGCATTGACGGACTTTCAACAGACTAGTCCTTTTTTTACATGACATAACGGTCCGTAAACGGTCCGTCATTGACGGACTTTAAACGGACTTGTCAGTTTTTAACACGACATTACGGTCCGTAAACGGTCCGTCATTGACGGACTTTCAACGGATTCGAATCAGTTTCGATGTTCCTTAAGTTCCGTTTTCTGGTCCGTATACGAATCCAGAAAACGGTACGGAAACGGAGTTGGATTCCGTTTATGACGGACCGAAATCGGTGCGTAACCGGAACGAATTGTTTGTTGGGAAGTTAATTTTAAGTTAGTTTTAAGCATAATTTAGGTTAGGAGATTTATTCTAAAATCATGCTAAACCTCGGGAGCAAGGGCGTAATCCTGCATTTTTTTTTGTTAATTATTTAATTAAGTTTAACAAATCATTGTTAGTCCGGTACTATTTGTTAGTCCGATACTCAATAAAATAAACCTTAACCTTACTTAAAAAAAATCCACTGTTTTCTAAATAAAGCAATTATAGCTGTGTTTGTGAAGCATGCCTATCAATGGCTGAATCTCATGTAATTGTTGAATGTCATGTATTTGACATCCCACCATGGGATGTCACTAATCCATAGAAATGGATTGGTGGACTGCGATATAAACCTGTCTACACACGAAGGAACATTTGTCAGAACATGGGCATGTTTTTCTCAATGTTCTATCGTGTGTATGTTTGTATCAATGTTTCATGTTGAAATTGTTCAACTGTGGCATCGTCTGTATTAAAAAATGTAAACAAAAATGAAACACATGTTTCAACGAATGTTGTTTTGTGTGTATACAGCATAACACACACAAAGAAACAGCATCGAAAATAATTTTGTTGTTCCTTTGTGTAATTTGCAAATTTTATGGTAAATTTAATTGCATTTGAAGACGCTAGGTTACATAGTGTCTACAAATGAAATGTGCAAAGAAATTTGAAAAAAACACACAGGGGATCAGGAGTTTTTAAGGTGCTAAAAACTTCAAGTCGACTCATTATATTAATTGCAGTATGTCACCATTTTATGAAAAAGGTGGCCCTCCGCGTGGTGATCCCCGGGCAACGTGGAGATTGTTTGAGGCTATGTAACAGTTTTCACCATTGGATTATAATGTTTATAAAACTAATTTAAGTAAAATTTATTTTCAATATTTAATCAATATAAGATATATTATAAACATTTTTATATGTATTAATCTGTAAGATAATTATGTATCGGTAGACTGAATAAATAAAAAAAAAAAAAAAACAACGAAAATAATTTTGTTGTTGCTGTGTGTAAATTTCATAAATTTTATGACATTTTTTATTTCATTTGAAGACACTAGGTTATGGCTCATGTAGACGTCAAGTTACAGCCGGTTGTTTGTGCATGTGAGCGGATACATCAAAGAAAAGTTTTTCTGCAAATCGAAAATAGTAAATATTATCGGTAAATAAATTTGTTAATCACTATCAATAAAACCCACAAATATGTCTGATAACGAAAAAACCATACCCGAAGGATGGGAAGTACGCACAAGCCGTTCAACGGGTAAGTGTATTAAAAATACCAAATTATGCCCAAGAGCATCCCTTTGGCTGTTTTCTTTTTTTGCGAATGATACACTTTTTTTTAACTTACCCAAATTTTATTGATTTTATTTTAAATTTCTCTGTATTTAAGGTCTTACCTATTATTTGAATATCTACACCAAGGAATCCCAATGGGATTTACCCACAGAACCGGCTAAAAAAGAAATAACTTCAAGTGGGCCCACTGAGGTAAGAGCCTCACACTTATTGGTCAAGCACAAGGGTAGCCGTAGACCCTCATCATGGCGTGAGGAGAACATAGCACGTACCAAAGATGAAGCCCGTCAGATATTGGAAGATTATCGTAAGCAAATTGAAAATGGTGATGCCACTCTGGAGGATTTGGCACAAAAATACAGCGATTGTAGTTCAGCCAAGCGTGGAGGCGACTTGGGTATGTTTGGCCGTGGTCAAATGCAAAAACCATTTGAAGAGGCCGCTTTCAGCTTAAAAGTTGGTCAGTTATCTAAGATAGTAGATACTGAGTCTGGACTGCATATTATTTTACGCACAGAATAAATTATTTTTCAACAAAAATTTTTGGCATTTAGCAAAACAAAAAAATGCATTTGAAGGCTTAATTTTAGTATGTCAGATTGAAAAATCTCAAAGGCTGGGAAAAACTTATTCCCATTTTAAAATACAAAATCCTGTTAACAAAACGTCTTGTTCTATAGTTTTAAATCCTTCAAAAGAAACTACATACTATTTTTTAATGCATTACTGAATTCTTACTTAAAAACGAAATCTTGAAATCAATTATTTATTTTTATAATTTTTTTCAAAATGAATAAAAACTTTTAAAAATGTGTAATTCATTATTAAATTAAAATTAATAAAAAAAAAAAAACAGTCTTAACTAAACTAATTTTTTCTGCAACAATTGTGCTCCATTGAACTTTTGTTTTTTTAATATTGTTAGTTGGTGCTTCATCAGATCTTGAAGTTGTTTTTTTGTTTCATCTGAATTATTTTCCACAATATTCAGCAAAACAAAACAAGCACGATTTATTGTTAACCACGACTTAAGTGTGTCTTCTGTGAGTTCTTGGATTAAGAGTGAGCCAAAGGTTTGATGACTGTTATCCTGGCCTAACCGTTCTTTGTCGTTTTTAATGATTTTCTTTAAAACAATGTGGAGACCAGCTTCTTCAATACCCAAAACGGTAACTGTGGGAATCTGAAAATACAAGAGATTAGAAAAATATTCAAAATATGGGTCAATATTGGTCGTAGGTTTAATTTTAAAGCTAAGAAAATTGTGTAGGTGAAAAATCTTTTGTGGCAAAATGATTAATAGAACTTCTCTATAAAAACGTTATTACAGCGTTTACTTACCTCTTCCGTTCCTTCAGTTTCTGATTCATGTTCCTCTTCATCATCACTTTCATTCTTTTGGGAATGTTTGCGCTGTTTATTTTTCAGTTTTGTAGCTTCCGCGATGATTGTTTCAACATCTTGGGGTTTCTTTGTCTTATCCTTAGAATCTTCTACCACACTAACAGACCAATCAGATTTGGCTACTACTTTAGCTAAGGCAACAGCAGCATTAACAAAGTTGTTAGAAGTTACTGCGAAAATAATAAGCACTATTAACAATTATCAAAATATATACGCTTTGCAAAATGAACTTACATTTTTTTAATATTTCTGCTGTTACTAAGCCAACGTGTTTATTGGATAACCAAAATTCAGGAGTTTCAGCTATTGCAGTAGCTATAGGTTCTTCAATTTGTTCAAAAATTTCCTTACGTCTTACTTCCTTATCTTTTTTACCATATTGTAAACCACCTTCAATGCTTGCGATAAATGTGGGATGGAAACAATTGGTACCACCGGGTGAAACTAGCCATTCAATAACTCTCCGACCCCATTGATTAGACATAAGGTTTTTCAATTCAGGATGTATGGTATCATAGATAGCCTTTTTAGTAGCTTTGGTATCATCCAAAGAATTGAGAACAGCTATAGCAAATATGTGACCATGTTCATGGGTACAGATTTTGACCAAATGTTCTTTAATATTTTTAATAATAGCCTTTGAAAATAAAAAAGGATTCACATTAGAAAAAGAACAGCTATGATACAATCCTACAGTCTTACCAGAAAAAGGCAAAACAATTCTCCTCATTATGTAAGGCGTAGACGTTTTTAGGCGTTTTTTCGTTATAACAAATATTTTTGCAATATTTAACAGTCGAGTAACTTATATATATTATTAAAATTGTATTAAGGCAAAAATACACGTTCAATATTATTGATTAATTTTTCAAAAATCAACCAATCAGAACATTTTATTTTTAAATACTTTGTTCCGATTGGTTGATTTTAAAAACATTGGTAGCATTCTGCAGAGAAACCTTAAACTGATACCGGTGATTTGTAGCGCTTTGTGATTACTTACTCTGCTGAACGACGTTTTCTTTGTTTTGTTTTTAAATACATTTTTTCTATATTTTCCTTTGATTTTTTAAATTATTTGTTTTTGAATTATATTTGTATGTTTTTATTTGTCAATCATACAGAACATAAATTTTTTAAAATCAACAACAACAAATGTATCACTATTTGATCAAAAGTAGCAACAATTTTTTACGCTACCAAAATATGACAGCGCTCAGACTGAGCGGTTAGTGATCAGGTCGTTCAGCAAATAGTTGCACAACTGTTGTAGAACTGTGACTGTCAAATTGTATCTGCCGAACGCACCCATTGATCGATAATATTGAACGTGTATTTTTGCCTTTAGAATCGTCAGGAAAATTTCAGTTTTTGTTAATTTCGATTTTGAAAAATTCGATTTGTATGGAGGCGTTTTTACTAAATACGCCAACGCCTTACATAATCAGGGGGAATGTGGCAATGACCACAATATGAACATTTTGTTACACATAAAAATTGCCAGATTTTGTTGCATTTTTGTAAAGATATTTCCTTTATAATTCTCGCTTTGTAATAAATTCCGTGTAATTGTTTTTGTTACAAAAAGAATTTGTATAGAAAATAACGCTAAAACTAAATTTGTAAGATGTAGATTATCTTTAAACATAGTTTAACACAGTTTGTAAACGGAACACTGATTTTGAAATCGAGTTCATTTGGCTAATATTTTGTTCCTATTTTTGCAAAAAAAAAAAAACTTTCAAACTCCATATAAAAAAATATTTTTCACTTTTGTGGAATTGTTGCGAATTTCGCATCAATTTAATAGACAGGACCATTGGCGAAATGTTGCGAAAAACTGGAATTTAATTTTCTTGTAATTGTACCTTTCTAATGACTGTGAAAAATTTGTCAACTATAAAAGTTTTATTACAGTTTTTGGTCTTCAAACAGAGAAAAATGTTTAAACTTGGAAATGGTGCACAAAATCCGTTTTCGGCATGGATGGTAACCGAAACGAATGCGGTTATCGTTAGGGTAACGATATTTTATGTTATTTCGGTAACGGTATTTTAAGGGCAACGTTATTTTAATTTAATTTCTTTATTTATTACAATAACCTAGCCGAAAGGCCATAATCGGTTACAAATACTACTAAAAGTTTGCAAAGCAAACCATAAAATTTAATACAAATAAAATAAAGTGTTAAATAAAATTTAATTTATTTCATTTATTTCGGTATCGGTATTTTAAGGATAACGGTATTTGAGTTATTTCGGTAACGGTATTTTAAAGATAACGATATTTGGGTTGTTTCGCAATTTTTTTTTACAAAAAACAAACGAGTTTAAACACATAACCAATTTATCAACTTAATGTACAAAAAATATTCAATAACCACGTGAAATTACCAAAAGCAGAAAATTAAAAATAACGGTAACGGTATTTTAGGGATAATGCAATTTCATTTATTTCGGTAACGGTATTTAAAGGGTATCGATATTTCATTTATTTCGGTATCGGTATTTTAAGGATAACGGTATTTCAGTTATTTCGGTAACGGTATTTTAAGGATAACGATATTCCGGGTATTTCGGTAACGGTATTTTAGTGGTAACGGTAGTCAATTGAAAGGGTTTTGAATCGATAACGGTATTTTAGCGGTATTACCTGCCAACACTGGTTTTCGGTTTAACTAAGCCAAGTTTAACTGATATCCCAACTGGGCCCAAGTGGAGCGTTGCGTTTTATTAAACAACCCAAATAGTTTATATCTATATTTTCAAATTATTCTTTCACGCCGAACTTTTCTGTACTTACTCTTCTATTTTTAGGTGTTGATTTATGGAAACATATTATCGCCGCCTGACTACCATCTTTAGTAGTCAACATTAGTGGTACAAGTGCTGCAAACATAGTAACTGTTTCCTCTACTTTATCCTCTTCCATTTCTTTAACATATTCCAACATTACAGCATGAACTAATGAATTGTCTACCAATTGTTTATTGGAAACATGTTCCAAATTTGCTTTTATTGAACTTAAAATAGAAGCCTTCATATTATTCATATCCCTATAACAATCGGAAAGGCATTTAACATTGTCATCTTTGGAATTTTTATATAGATCACCATAGAATTCCTGGCGCATATAGGTTTTTTGTTTAATATTTGCTACTGTTAAATATACATGATCCAATATTTTGCTGGATATATTATGACAAGATAATTTTACTATATTTCCAAAAAAGGAATCTACAAGTTTGGACTTGGTCACTGGAGAACCATATTTAAACATGCGTAAAATACAGAAGTGAGCATATTTGGATGTGGACATTTCCACTGCAAATGGCATTAAACTTTCAGACAGTTGTTCTCTTACAGAAGGCGAAGCAAACTTTAACATACATTGTATTATCCGAGCAGTGTCGTGAGCCATAACCACCTTTTTAAGGGTATCGCCCGTGTTAAATAAGTTATACAATTTCTCCACTAATTCCGACTTCTTTTCTGTTTTGCGACATTTCAATTTCTCATAAATCTGTTTGGCTTCAATCGATATTTCATATGTATTCTTAGACTGTTTACGTTTTAGTTTCAAATCTTTTTTATCTTGTTTGAATTTACGCCAATCCGTTTTCTCAGGTTCTCCCAACATGTCACCATTCTCACCTTCTCTTTTGTCACCAACCTTAGGTTTTCCTGCAAATTTATTTCCTGGTCTATGTTCAAACTTCTTTTCGCCTTTTCCTTTAAATTTCTTATCATTTCCTTTGAATTTGTCGCCACTTTTAGCTCCCATTTTCGTGGGCTTACCAAATTTTGATGTTTTCTTATCTTTATTTTCAAAATTTGGATTTTTCTTTCTTAAGGGTTCTTCCAAACCACTGGGTTTATCAGCGGTACGTTTTTTGGTGTTAATCATTTTGTATTGATTAAAAATATTAAAATTCTTTTTTATAAAATAAACACTCCTCTAGTCCACGTGCGTTTAATTCAACATTTACAAAAAACACAATCAGTGTTGCCATATAGCCAGTTTTAACTGATTTTACAATTTTTTTGGGATGCTAAATAGTTTTCCAGTTTTTTCATGGAAAGGATATTTTTGTTTTTTTAATTTCACACAATTGTCCTATTTTGTTATAAAAACAATAGTGGTATTAATTTAACTGCATTTAAGCCCTCGAAAACCGTGTATTTTTGTAATCGCGTATATTTGTAACTTTACCTGTTTATTTGAATGAACGCACCTTTTAAAACTATTCACATTTCAATTTTGCATTTAGCCACTTTTTGATATTTTCATAAATTAAACACAGAATTTTTTAAATTTGTATCATTTAAAAACAAATAAAACAGAAAATAAAAAAGAATAACAAACAAAACAATACAAAATAATTTTATTTTTGACGTTTAGTGTTAACTCTTAAGCTGCCTACACACTAGGGAACATGGTTGAGGGAACAAAAAATATCAAAAAATTTTGTAAACACGAAATGCACGCTCTCAACACGCACACACACACAAACGCACTCACACATTCACAAAAAATGCTCTCTTTTTTTAAGTATGTTCCCTAGTGTGTAGGCAGCTTTAAAGCGGAGAATACACGAAAGAACATTGGGTCATATGAATAAAACTTAGCAATTACTTCGAAGTAATTACTTTGGGCTTAGGAATGGCTTTTAACTCCAAATTTACCAATTGGCTGTTAGAATAGGATGAAATGTAAACGAAAAGTTAAAAATTTAATTTCTAGTCTACTCCCAAGTAGACTAGATTTGTGAAGTAATTGCTTAAAAAACCCTGTATTTCCCCCTATTAGTAATATCTATTTTTTATTCATATGAGCCATTGAGTAGGGAACAAAAATATCAACAAATTTTGAAACACCCCAACAAACAATTCGTTCCGTTTACGCACCGTAAACGGAATCCAACTCCGTATACGTACCATTTTCTGGATCCGTATACGGACCAGAAAACGGAACATAAGGAACATCGAAACTGATTCGAATCCGTTGAAAATCCGTCAATGACGGACCGTTTACGGACCGGTATGTCGTGTTAAAACGGACAAGTCCGTTTAAAGTCCGTCAATGACGGACCGTTTACGGACCGTTATGTCATGTAAAAAACGGACTAGTCTGCTGAAAGTCCGTCAATGCCGGACCGTTATGTCGTGTAATAACGGATTATTTCCCTGTCCATATCCTACCGATTTTTTCAAAAAAAATAGACCATATGTTTATTATTTTCAATACAATGTACTTTTTTTTCTTTTTTATAAATTCATTTATAATTATTATTTATAATTACAATATTTAGCACATCCAGCTCGGTTTACCTATCTATCCAGCGCTTAGGGACCCGGAGTAAAATCCAACATCTATATGGAAAAGAGACAATAAATTAGTTATGGTTTAATTGACTGTGTACACGATGCAAATTCTCACATGTTATACACAAAACTTTGTGAAACATTAAGTTTCATAAATCTTACCTTGTTACTTGATGTTGTTTGATTAATGGTGTGATAGAAAGAATTCCCTCTATTGCATATTCTCCATATATTCCTATAATAATATTTTCACCGACTTTACAAAAATTTTTTATTTTGTAAACAAACCGATGAAATCCGTATTTAAAGGTACGGAAACGGATACACCAATACGGAGTTAAAACGTATTGTGTTCGAAAATCCATTTATACGGTCCGTTAATGTTCCGCATACGTACAAGCATTGACGGATACGTACATTACGGATGTAATGTACGGATATGCTTTAAGCCTATATGACACTTGCTAGTTTCTAGATTCTAGTTTTTTGCACCATCAATGCAAATCATATGAAGGGTACTGCATTACCAACATCAATTTGACAGTTTGATAGTTTTTCGATATAGTTGTTCGCTTCTCACACATTATTTCTCACATAAGGAAATTCGTGCTCTCTTCTATTTTGGATTATTAATCCTGAAACTAGCAAGTGTCATACGGGCTTTAAGACTATATGACACTTGCTAGTTTCTAGATTCTAGTTTTTTTTCACCATCAATGCAAATCATATGAAGGGTGCTGCATTACCGACATTAATTTGACAGTTTGATAGTTTTTCGATATAGTTGTTCGCTTCACACACATTATTTCTCACATAAGGAAATTCGTGCTCTCTTCTATTTTGGATTACTAATACTGAAACTAGCAAGTGTCATATAGGCTTAAATGACTTGGTTTTTGTAATTTAGTTTTGTACAAAAACCAGCTGTATGCGACTTGATGATGTGTTGATTGTATTGTGTTGGATATATTCTAGCTACCGCCACCAATTTATCGCCACAAAAAGTTTTTAAAAGAATTTAATTGTTTTTATTTTGAACACAAATTAAAATCAATTAAGTCCGTACTTTACGGTACGGAAACGGAGTTAAAACATATTATGTTCGAAAATCCGATTACACGGTCCGTTAATGTTCCGTATACGTACAAACTTTGACGGATACGTGTATTACGGACCGTTAATGTGCCGTAAAAGCCGGATTCATGACTCCGTACGTGCCGGAGTGTCCGTAAAAATGTTTCTTGGGCACTAGAGTTGTGAAATTTCGGTATTTTTTGAGTACTCAATACTACTCAATACTTTTCAATTGAGTACTCGATACTACTCAATACTTTTAACGGTTTTTTTAATTTAAAAATAAAAATGTTACGACTTCGTATTTATTAGGAAAAATTATCACAATTCACATACACGTGTTAAATAACTATTGTTATTTACATTTTTATTAATTTAAAACATTTTAAATAAATTAATTAAATAATTTTTCCCAAAAATTCGTTACAAATTTCTTTGCTTCACAAATAGAGTTGTATTTTCAGAGCTGTATTTTTAGAGTACTATTTTTAGAGTTGTATTTTTATACGAAAAATACACATTTCTACGGAAAATTGCATCTTTAAAAGTATTGAGTAGTACCGTTTTAGTATTGAGTACTCAATAAAACAGTCAGTATTGAGTACTCAGTACCGGAATACTCAATACTTTTACAACTCTATTGGGCACGTTGTAAGTTAACATGCATACGAAAAGTAATATGTTAGTTTTCGTCTAAAAAACGTTTTTATGAACTTTGTGCTTTTTTAAAAGTTAACGGATATAGTTAAGTCGAAAACACAGATATTTTTCTGTGAAAAAGTAACATTTCGTGTTTATTGCGATTGTGGCTTTGTTATAAAAATAAAAAATTTGTAATTTTTATAACTTAAATGCAATTTTAGGCATTGAAAGTCCGAGTAAAATTTTTTCACGTGAAAAACAACGTATGGCGCTTACATGGGGGTTACACGATCAAGTTTTGCCTTTCAAGTTTCAATTTTTTTACTAACACACTCACACTTTTCCAAATACAAATTTGGAAAAGTGTGAGTGTGTTAGTAAAAAAGTGTGAATGTATTGAAACTTGAAAGCCAAAAATTGAACGTGTAACCCCAGTATTAAGAATAAAGGCTGCACCGGAGTGGTCAATACCACGTCCACAGGAGGAAAATTCATGTGCGAACAAGAAATTGTTCGCTGAGAAGACAAATCGATGTCTCGTTAAGACACCAAGTAAAATGTGTATTTTTAAATTAATTTGTGGTTGGCAATTCAATAAAAATACAGCACTGTAAGAAAAAGCGCAGGAAAAATCCACCATTTTTTCAACAACTTCGGCGTCTAGAGTTTTTTTCCTTCAATTTGTGAATAAATTTTGAAAAGATCTCTGTAATAGAAAATCGTGTATAAAATATAGTGAATATATTCAAAAATATTGTTTAAGCAATTTGCATAAAATTGCCTACAGACGAACTGTAGAAAACAAGAAAACCTCGCGAAAAATCGTCGGCAATTGTGTGTATTTTTATTTTCCAATCAGTGTCTCTCGCAAAAGTGTTCAAAAATCAAAATGGTGGGTAAAATACACAAAAAGAAAATATCCGAATATACGGAAGCTGCCGAAAATGAGGATAGACAAAGTTATAAAGGTGACGAGAACGACGAAGAAATTTTGGACAATATTGAAGCAATTGCAAGCGGCAGTGAATCGGAAAATGGTGATATTGCCCATAATGAAAACAAGAGTGCTGATTCTGTCATTGCAAACGACGAAGAAACCGGTATCGAAGATGACGACGTAGAAGAGACCGGTCACAATGACGAAGATTTTAAGGCTGAATTGGCCGTAGACGAAGATGATGTAGATTTCGAGGAAAATGACGTTAAAAAGGCAAAAAAACGGAAGGCAACTACAAAAAAATTTGGAGACGGTGAGGATGAGGACGAGCCTTTAAATGGCACTCCCAAAAAGAAGGGTCGTAAAGCTGGTAGCGGTAAAGCTAAAGCCAAAGTTACCAAACCTAAATCCAAGAAAGCAGTCGCTGCTGTTGATGACGATGATGAAGAAGAAGGGGAAGAGGAATACGAAGTTAAAGATATTGTCGGTCATAAAATGGAACGTGGTGTTTCATATTTTTTGATAAGATGGAAGGGCTACACTAAAGCTGATGATACCTGGGAAGCGGAAGATACATTAAATTGTCCCGATATCATTGATAGATATAAGAAGAAGGTAAGTTAGAATACATTTAGTTTTGCAGAGGGTGGGTGGGGAGAACGATGGTAATAGGGAAAGTGCGGGTAAAGTATAATACGAACGCGAAAATTGGTACAGTTGCTACAAAACTGATTGCCATGTTAATGTTTTCAGTGTTTAGAGTTACCAAATAAATGGTTGTTTATAATTGGCAAATGGATTAGAATTTTTTGGCGCAAATTCTATCACGAAGAAAAAAAAGAAATAAATGAATTAATAAAAATGAAAATGTTTTGGACCAAGTTGAGCACAGAAGTTGAGTTTAGGTGTAAATTTGCGATTATTTTTCTATTTTTTGACCCAGATAGTACTTTTTGGGCTGAATAAAAAAAATTTTTTTTTCTCGGAGACCCCCATCAAAGAAGCAAATCGAAAGGCGCTACTGATTCCAGACTTTTATACAAACTTAATAAAAAAATTTTGGAAAAACAAACATTTTGGGCGAAAAGTTTAAATGAATTACATAACTATATTGAGTGGCAACCAGGTATAACATTATGTCTGTTTCCGTTGTTGTTGTAACGGCTTTAAAATAAGAATTTGTAGTTAATAATTCTCATTTAAAGCCGGAGTGGCAATCCTTGCTCGGATAAATTCGAAGATTCGAATACATCCGAATCGTTCCGGCACATAGTCTGATTGCCGTGGGAACCGTTTTATACCGCCCATACTCGGTCGTCAGAGCCTCGTCAGCGTTAACAGGGGACACCATGTCCAAGGTGGACTGTGGGTGAGGTTGGCATTTGGAAATAATTTCCCTTGACCCCGTACTTTAACGCGGTTACCCAAACTATCCCAAAGGCGTTCCCGTACTCAAAATTGCGTATAAATTGTTGCTTGGGCTGTTTTGGGATCCAGCGGGTACCCGCGGTAACGTACGGGAACCCACACTTTGTTGCAGAGGAATAATAAAAACATACGGTCAAAATATTAAGTACAGCCTGAAATATTTTTTTTTTATAGGCTCCTAGCCGAAAATTTATTTAATCCATATTCTCCTGAATTAAATAATTGTGCCACGTGTTTGAAACGTACATGATTTGCTACTAAGGGTTCTAGGAACACGAAACTGAGGTTGAAATTATTTTGTCTTATATAGATCCGTAGTTATTGCCTGTCGTCACATGACGACGCTAGGAGAATATGTGTACAATTGTTATAAAAAAAAAATCAAAAAAATTTTTAAGAATAACGAATATTTATTAAAAACTACATTTTCCCATTAAAGGTATAGAATATTAGCATTATTTTCCAAAATAAATTCAAATATACTTCAATTTCTTAAATAAACTAACATTATTTGATTGAATAGCAATAGAAAATAAAAATTATAACTCTCATAAGTGGCATATATTAAAATAAGATCCAGCATCGCATTTGGAACACTACCCGATCTGTCGATTTGATATCGAGGCCTCGACATTGTCTTTGCTTATCGTTATGGCATCTTTTTAGGAAGTATTCTATTCGATCATAACGTAAAGTAGGGTAGAAGGGGGATCCTTCGCCAGTGGGGCACATACACTAATAGCATTTTTCTCCGATGTTAAGGGAAATAAAAAATTAGAAAAAATATATTTTGTGCATTTTTCAATTACCTTTCCTTGACATCCACTTTGACGAATTTATACCACATGTGGTCGCAGATAGACGTGTTTTTGTGTTTTTTGGGGTGCCAAAAAATTATTGAAATCAACTACATTTTGCAATAACTTCCTCAAATCGTGTAATAAAAAAATAATTTTTCATTATGTTAGACCTATGATCCTAAGCTTTCAGAAAATAATAATTTGATTTCAATAAATGTTTAAAAAGTGTGAAAAAATATTAATTTTATGTTAGTGCCTGTCTCTGGGGCACAATCACCAGATGTCCCCTGGAGCTTCGAAGAGTTGGTGCATCCCTGCCTAAAATGCTCTATAAGACATACAGTTGTGGCCAAGCATTTAAGTCAATTCAAGTTTTGTTCTATTTTTATTGTTGTTGCCTTTATTTTTAATGATCAAAATAGTGTCTAAATTCGCCACGAGAGGCAAGGAGATGGTTCAGAAAATTGTACAGAATTTTAGCGTAATGTTTATTTTTTCATTTTGTCACTTGTTTTAAGTGGGCGTGGCTTTTAACGAAAAATTAGCGATATAAACCTCTTATCAAATTACATAGTAAAATTTAGGCAGTACTGATCGGTTCTGTACATACTGTATATTTTTGGAAATCCTATAAAATTTTCTTAAGTCTTACATTATCTTTATCTACAAATAGTCACCAGTCTTAAAATTGCAGCACTTTAAACATGACCAAAATTTTCTTTGTTTTTAGCGATTTTAAAAGAAAGTTAACAACACTGAAATTTTAACAGGAAATGCTTTTTACTATAACGTAAAAAAAATCTTGACTGATTTACTATATTGTGGTAAGAAAAGCATAAAACTATTCACTTTAAAATTTTAGTGCTGTTAACGATATTAAAAATCGTTAAAAACAAATAAAAATTTGGGCATGTTTAAAGTGCTGCACTTTTGAGTCTGGCGACTATTTGTAGATAAAAATAATGCAAGACTTAAGGAAATTTTATAGGAAGTCCAAAAATATACAGTTTGTACAGAACCGATCAGTACTGCCTAAATTTTACTATGTAATTTGATTAAAGGTTGATATCACTAATTTTTCGTTAAAAGCCACGCCCACTTAAAACAAGTGACAAAATGAAACAAACATTACCTTAAAATTCTGTACAATTTTCTAAACCATCTCCGTGCCTTTCGTGGCGAATTAAGATACTATTTTGATCTTTAAAAATAAAGGCAACAACAATAAAAATAGAAGAAAACTTGAAATGACTTTAATGCTTGGCCACAACTGTATGTTATGTCTTATAGAGCATTTTAGGCAACGCCTGGCGTTGCGTTGTTTTCCATACAAATTGTTTTTGTAACAATAACAATTTATACACAAGGCGTTGCGTTTTACAAAATAACCCACTTATACTTTTCTTACCACAATATAACAAATCAGTCAAGTTTTTTTTTTACGTTGTATTAAAAATTATTTCATGTTAAAATTTCAGTGTTGTTAACTTTCTTTTAAAATCGCTAAAAACAAAGAAAAATTTGATCATGTTTAAAATGCTGCAATTTTAAGTCTGGTGTCTATTTGTAGATAAAAATAATGCAAGACTTAAGGAAATTTTTAGGATTTCCAAAAATATACAGTTTGTACTGAACCGATCAGTACTGCCTAAATTTTACTATGTAATTTGATAAAAGTTTGATATCGCTAATTTTTCGTTAAAAGCCACGCCTACTTAAAAAAATTGACAAAATGGAAAAACGAACATTACGTTAAAATTCTGTACAATTTTCTGATCCTTCTCCTTGTCTTTCGAGGCGAATTTAGCCTCTATTTTAATCTTTAAAAATAAAGGCAACAACAATAAAATTAGAAAAAACTTGAATTGACTTAAATTCGTGGCCACAAATGTATATTGGTAAATATGTATAAACTAATAAAAATAACTGGACTTCTACACGCAAAAAATTAGCGTATGTTATATTATACATACAATCTTGGTAAAAACGATTTCCTACAGTAAAAAATAGTTTTCATTAGCTTAGTTTAAATCAAACCCTTAAATTTTTATAAAAATTACCTAAAAATATAATTTTTTTTTGGTACATTATAAATTCTATTGTACATTATGTGAAATCACTTTCTTTTCTTATCTATTTAAAAAATTGTCAATATTTAGTTATATTATGGGAAAATTATAAAAAATTTATGGTCTGATACATAAAATAAACTTAGGAAGTTTTACAATTCATTTATTTGTTGCCAGATGTTTGTAAAATGTGTATAATTCCTAAAAATAGCATTAAAATTGCCAAAGTTGAAAATTGTTATAAAAATAATAAAGAATATAAAACAATATGGCGAAAAGTAGATGCCAAAAGTGAAAAAAGTTAGAAACATGTAAAATAATATAAAAATTTATTTTAAATGTCATATGGAATTGTCGGTGGGTAAGGCTAATGGACAAATTGAAACGGATATGGCTTTATCTTCACATAAGACATAACTTTCGGTGCGTTTATAAATTTATCGTCCACATTTTCATCAATGGGTTCACCTTAAACTTTTCGGTTAGTTAAACTATTATATAATAGTATAATAATAAAATAGTTAATAACTTTTTATTATTATTTGCATTGCAGTTTAAGTTTTTAACAAGTTGATGTCATCTATAAATGGTTGGCCAATTATCCAGAATGTGCTAATTGTTATTTTTCATTGTTGCTGCCACAAGCTAAAGGTGATCAACATGTTTTAGGCTTGAAGTCTATTATTTATATGACCCAACTGTTGAGACTGGAAAAGGAATTAGTATTAAAAACAGGACAGGCTGACAATGCTTTGTGTGGAATGGTAACAAAGTAAAAAAATAGTTTTTATGTTGTAATTAAATAGTTTTCCAAATTTAAGATATTAAAGCAAAAATGAAGATTATACTGCTTTATTTGCATCCAACTATTAATACCAATAATAATTATAAAATAAATAATTAAATAAATTAAATTGTTTTAATAAGGGAGAAGGAGAGAGCTAAATAATTTAACATAAATTAATAAATAAAATATGGCTTAAGTTTAACCCCCCGATTAAAAAAGATGATATGGTGATATATCTAATTTGATAGAATAGAATAACTAATCAGATACAATTTAATCCGAAAAATGGTGAATACAATTGTATCTACGTGGATCAAATTGGATTTAATTACTTTAAATTATATACAATTTAATCCGAATTTTGACCAGACATTGTATTAAATAATATCTTCATATTTAAAATTTGATGCAATTAGGTCCAATTTGATAAAAATTTTCGAATTTCTGTTTTTATTAAATAATGTACTGAAAAACAATGAGGGATCCACGTAAGGTTTCTTGTATGGTGTAAACTAAACTAATCTAGTAAGTTTGCAAGTCTTTATTTGAAACTGCATACATAAAAAGTATCTACACATTAATCAGCACTTATACGAGCTATAGTATAGTTCACAAATAATCCATAACATAAAAAAATCTAAAAATGAAATTTCAAATAAATTTCCATAAATCTTACTGGATTTTTATTTAAAGGTGAGATTTTCATATATTTACCCGAGTAAAAATAGTTATATAGGAAATTATATAATTTAATATGGACTAATATGTTTATATATAGTCAAGTGTGATACTATATCTATGCGGATATAATTATGTATAGCTTTGAGTTATTCAAAAATGTCTTATATGATGTGATATATAGATCAGTATAAATATACATGCCCCCATATATATTAATATGTACCATATCAAGTTATATATGCTATGACAATTTTAATACAGCGTCATATATAATTCAAAATGGCTTTATCGGAAACATAATTTTATATAGCTCAATGCTAATTTTTTTCTAAGTTGTTTTAGATATGTTTAAGTATAGCGCAATGTAAAAAAAAATATGTTTTTTGAGATATATTTATGTATGATTTCAAAATATAAAAGGCGTACTCATTATACTCCTAAATTCCTCGTAAACCTTGTATAAATACAAGCCATATTTTTTATGTCTGGAATTTGACATTAAACTCATAAACATAGCAGATTTACACAGTTTACGGGTAGAATACTAGTTTATATGAGAAGGCTTAAAATGCTTGGTTACAATTATGTACAACTTCTTCTAAATACTAACCCCTAAATTCATAAACGCTTTGTAAAATTATAGGAGGTTTATTGAACAAATTTTTTATGAAAATGACGTTTTGTAAACCTGCTATAACCTTACAAAGCATTTATGAATTGAGGGGTAAAATTTTTATTTAAATTTTGAATTCTTAACTTAAAGGTGTTATTTTTTAGTACTTTTTAATAGTTTTTGTTTTGAACCTGAAATATAAAGCGTTATATAATTATGTCTTTCTACATCAAAATCCGGATAAGATTCTATATGATTCAATATATTTAGATCTTATCCGATATAATTTTATCCACCATTTTTCGGATCATAGTATATCTCCAATTATATTAAATAAGATATCATTACATATGACTTCATATTATTTTTTTTACTCGGGTAGTTAGAATATTCTTCCACCTCAAGTCCAAATTCTAATATGATATTGTCATATTAGATTTTTATTTGTTGTTTCAAAAAGGGGTTGATCATTTTCATGATAGACAATACAATTGTTTCTTAGACATCACTCTACTCTTCAGTTGTCCGCAATAAGAAAATGATAAATTAAAATAATTATTGAAAATACGCACACACGGCTAAAATCTCATTCAAATATTTATTTTGTTTTGAGTTAAAAATTAGTTGTTTTTACAAAATGTATTGACAACAGACATACATATAAATAGTACCCAAAGGGTACTTTTATGTAATTGTTGCTTTCAAAAAGGAGTTGATTTATAGCTGGTTTACCAAATCAGACAGTTCATATACGAAAGTACAAAATTCTCGTCCCGTCGATTTTTTGTACCTTATGTAATGTCTCGGTTTGAGTAAGAAAGTTATCATTTTCTTATTGCGGACAACTGAAGGGTAATGAAGGTGAGATTTTTATTTTGAAAGTGTGAAAAGTTCAAATGAAACTTTAATTTTTGGGCTACTCATTTTAAAATGAGAAAAATACATTAAAATTGTGATAACAAATTTGACATGAGTTTTTAATAAAATTAAATGTCTTGAAATAATCGTTTAAAAATTTTTTGTTTTAATTTTCATATGTATTTCATGATATCCTTCAAGGCTATTAATAAAATTGGTGCTACGTTATTCCTAAACCAAAATAAATACTTCGAAGAATTGGCTAACTTTTATTAATATGGCCCAATATTCAATTTCAAAATAAAATAATCTGTTGTTTCGATGTAAATTTATAACATTTTAAATGAAAATGAATTTCAATTTGAATTTACTAAGATATTAATGGTCTAATTCATAAACTTTTACTAAAGTCTTATTGCAGGATTTTAAGCTAATTTGTGAAAAACAGTATTCATATTTGCTTAATAACGAAAAAAATAATATATGTAGGTTTATAGTCGATACTCACTAACTCTAAACCTTTTATAAAGTTTGGAGTGAGGAAGCCACCAATTTAATTGTTAATTATTTCATTTTCAGGCATGAAATTATTTATTAAAGCCGTCCCATCCCTAGAATGTGTGGCTTCCAACAACTTGCATCCATCAAACTGAAAAAAGCTACAACAATTGCGTAGCCAAGGGCATTTTTCGAGAAAATTAAAAAAAAAAATGTAAAAATAAAATTAAAAGAAAAACAAAACAATAGTGATGTACAGACTGTCAAAACATTTTTCGAAATTCGATTACTTTTGTATGCTTCGAATACTATGTTCTAAAAAATTAATTTTTTACACACATTTCCATTGATTTGCTTTATAAATAAAAAAATTTTTTTAATGGCTTTTAAATTTATCTTAGCACATCATTAGTTCCCTAATTTAAGAAAATACAGTTTCACTACCGATTACCGAGTCAATCGTTTACTAAATTTGTACATCACTTACGACTTATTTGGGAGAGGAGAGAAAATAAACAATAGTGTTGCCAGTATCAAATTGAAAAATTAATTTATAGTTAATAAAATACGATTATGAATCAAGATTTCTAATAACTCCCCAGCAAAAAAATACCTGACCAAGATCCGTAAAATCACCTATATTGTTCGGCACGAATGCGTTCAAATTGAGGTGAAAAAGGCATTTTTTTAACATTGGCTTGTCATAGGAGAGAAGGTGTTTATGCTACTTTAAGTCTGCTTTGCATGTCATAAAAATGAGTGCTTGGATGTTCTTTTTTATATAGGAAAGCAATTAATTTTTTTTACTATCTAAGGAGAGATGAAAAGTAACTTCTTGGGAATGCATTCAAAAGTCATAAATATCACTTCTTAAATATATATTTGAATGCATTCCCAAGAAGTTACTTTTCATCTCTCCTTAGATAGTAAAAAAAATGAATTGCTTTCCTATATAAAAAAGAACACCCAAGCACTCATTTTTATGACATGCAAAGCAGACTTAAAGTAGCATAAACACCTTCTCTCCTATGACAAGCCAATGTTAAAAAAATGCCTTTTTCACCTCAATTTGAACGCATTCGTGCCGAACAATATAGGTGATTTTACGGATCTTGGTCAGGTATTTTTTTTTGGGAAGTAAAAAAATTTTTTAATTAATGGCATTTTGGAAGTCATTTAAAATACGTTTATTGGAAGTCAGAAATCAGCATATATAGCTACTTTATATGCAGTGAAAAATGCATTCTTGTAGAATGCATTCGGTTTTTTTTTGCTGGGTCCTTATTAAGCGAAATATGTACTTTAACTATAGCAAGCTTCAAATACCATATAATTTTTTTTTATGAATTAGCACATAAGAGTTCATTTGAAACAAGAATATACCATAGAATATATACGGAAAATAAATGAACCATTTATTTTGAAAGTGGTATGAGTCCATTTTCAAAAAAACTGAGTTAAGCATGGAATTAGGTAGAACACGAGGGGATCTTTTCATATAAAAAATTTAAAATTTTCAAAAACTACTGAGATGTTGATGAGAGAATTTTTACTAGTTAACGATTTAGCAAAAATGTTTATTTTGAAAGTGGTATGAGTCCTCCCTATTTTTGAAATAGAACAAAATATAAATAATTGATTGCACGATGTTTTTGGTATTATTTTTTTATGGAAAAGTAAAAAGATACTGTTGGAAGACATTTTATGGTCAATATTCGTGTTGAAAATAGAAATTCGCAAAAATATAGAACACAAAAATGTTTACGTTTTCTATGGTAAATTGCCCTAACTATTATGCGGTGCCGAATTTAGTTCGCGAAATTCAGTAAATAAAATTTTTAACTTTTTTTATGGTTTTCTTAATTATTATGCGATATTAATTTTATTGTTATAATCGTTAAATATTAATGAAGTAAGTAATTTTGGTTAAAGGCGATTGATTTTTCACAACATTTTTTGCAATCTTCTAAATTTTTACAGTTCTTATATTTTGAGGTCTTCGAGAAAGATTTTTATATAACTTTTGCCCAAAATTACCAAATAATTTTTTTTTTGTTTTTTCATATTAAACGATTTTACGAAAATGTTTATTTTGAAAGTGGTGGTTAAAAATACTATTGGAAAAAATTGTATTGGCAATATACGTGTTCAGAGTAAAAATTAGCGAAAATGATATGATAAAATTTTTACCATTTTCATGGTAAATTGTATTAATTACTATGCGTTCTTTGTTAAAACACAAAAGTATCTTCTAAATATTTAGTGAAGCAATTTTGGTTCAAAGGGATTGATTTTTCGCACTATTTTTTTTTTTTTTGCAAAATGGTTTTAAAATTTTGCAGTGGCTACCTCATTGCGAAACCTAATTTTGAGCTCTTCGTGAAATATTTTTCACATAATTTTGGCTCACAATTACCAAATAATTTTTTTTTGTTTTTTCATATTAAACGATATTACGAAAATGTTTATTTTGAAAGTGCTATGAGTCGCATTTTTTTTTTTGGAATAGAAAAAAAAACTTAAAAATAATTGATAGAATGAGGGTATTGATATTATTTTTTTACAATAAAGTTAAATACTATTGGAAAAAATTGTGTTGGCAATTTACGTGTTCAAAGTAAAAATTCGCGAAAATGTTTAAAATAAAATTTTACCATTTTTATGGTAAATTGTATTAACTACTATGCGTTCATTGTTAAAACGCAAAAGTATCTCGTAAGTATTTAGTGAAGCAATTTTGGTTCAAAGCGATTGATTTTTCGCACTATTTTTTTTTTTTTTTGCAAAATGGTTTTAAATTTTTGCAGTGGCTACCTCATTATTGCAAAACCTAATCTTGAGCTCTTCGTGAAATATTTTACACATAATTTTGGTTGAAAATTATCAAATAAATTTTTTATTTTTTCATATTAAACGATTTTGCGAAAATGTTTATTTTGAAAGTGGTGAGTCGCATTTTTTCTGAAATAGAAAAAAAACTTAAAAATAATTGAGAGAAGGAGGGTATTGATATTAGCTGCGTTTGTGCGGCAATCCTATCAATGATATCTCGAACAATTTTGACAGTAGAAAGCCGGAATACGTTAAAAAACTGTCAAAATCGTTCTTGATAACACTGATAGAGAGTCACACAAACACAGCTATTATATATTATTTTTTTACGAGAAAGTTAAAAATACTATTGGAAAAAATTGTGTTGGCAATATACGTGTTCAAAGTAAAAATTCGCGAAAATGTTTAAAATAAATGTTTAAAATAAAATTTTACCATTTTCATGGTAAATTGTATTAAATACTATGTGTTCTTTGTTAAAACACAAAAGTATCTTCTAAGTATTTAGTGAAGCAATTTTGGTTCAAAGCGATTGATTTTTCAAACTATTTTTTTTGCAAAATGGTTTTAAATTTTTTGCAGTGGCTACCTCATTATTGCAAAACATAATCTTGACCTCTTCGTGAAATATTTTTCACATAATTTTGCTTCGAAATTATCAAATAATTTTTTTATTTTTTCATATTAAACGATTTAACAAAAATGTTTATTTTGAAAGTGGTATGAGTCGCAATATTTTGGAATATTAAAAAACTTAAAAATAATTGACTAAATGAGGGTATTGATATTATGCGATGTCGCATTCATAGTTAAAACACAAGTACTTGTAAATATCTAGTGAGACACTTTTTGTTTAAAGCGATTGATTATTCGCAATATTTTTATTTTTTGTGCAAAATGGTATTAAATTTTTTAAAGAGAATATCTTATTGTTGCAAAAAGTATTTTTGTGCAATTTGTGATTTTTTTTTTTTGTTTTTTTGCAAAATGGGTTAAATTTTTTACAGAGACCATCTTATTGTTGGAAAACCTTTTTTGTGCTCTTATTTATATTATTTCTCTTATATATTATTATTAATATTTTTCACATAATTTTGGTCCAACATTACCACATAATTTTTTTAGTTTTTTCATATTAAACGATTTAACGAAAATGTTTATTTTGAAAGTGGTATGAGTCACCTTATTTTTTAAAATAGCATAAAATTTAAGAATAATTAATTAAATCAGGGCAATGGCATTAGTTTTTTGTGGAAAAGTTATAAATTAATGTTAAAAAACATGTTAACCCAATGCCCATAGTGAAAGTTGAAATTCGCGAAAATTTTGCAATCAAAAATGTTAACTTTTTTTTTGGTAAATTGTTTTAATTGTTATGGGATGTCGAGTTCATTGTGAAAGATATATCTTTAGATATTTCAAGAAGTAATTTTGGTTGAAAATTATTGATTTGTTCGCAAAAAATTTGAAAAAAAATTTGAACTACAGTTTTTCTTTATATTTTTTTAAGAAACCGATTAAATACTACTGCCTATTAGAATTCAATAAAAAAAGAATCTTCCAATATTTCAGCGTATAAAAAATATCAAACAAAAAAAGTCAAGTCCACGTAAGATAACAAAATGATAAAAACTATTATTTTGAAAGTGGTATGAGTCCACTCACCATTGAAAAAAACAGGTATTTTCGCAACATATATTAAAAATTCTTTGTGATACGAAAAATTTGACTATATGTTATTAAAAATACGTGTAAAATTTCTTGAACAGAACCACCCATACTTTTAAACACGTTAAAACGCAAAACCTTTTATATCTCATTTTAAAAACAAGTGGACTCATACCACTTTCAAAATAAACGGTTCAAATGTTTCTTTTTTAAATCAATAGGCTTGTTTTGTTGCTATACATATCTGGTACGAAATCCCATGCAAAATCTGACTGCGTATGTTAAGTATTAACTCTTTTAACACAATATTTCCAACGTCGATAATGTATGGCTAACTGTCACATAATCTCACTCATATTCTATACAAAAATATTTTACTGGTTTTTCGTTTTCATGTTATTATTTTTTAAATCACTTTAACTTTAAAATAAGTTATCCTATTTTTTTTTTTCTTCTTAAAGTTAAGATAACTAATAAATAAATAAATTACAACACATTATTTTTAATATATATATATATTTTTAATTTAAAAGTGTGGTATGATAATTCTAAGCACTTGAGCTCTGTAGAGTGATGTTAGTCTTGGAATCTGAATTTGGCGATTTCGTCTAGAATGACCAAAAGTAAAAAATGAATTCAAGTATATAAGGTCACTATTGTAAATCTTGAAGAAATAAAGTTCTAGCTTTAACATAGTTCAAAAACGAACAACCCAAAAATCTAGAAACATATGGCGTCATATGAGTACGATTAAGCCTCCTTAAACAAACGGATTAACCTATTAAACAATACTGAAAACCTTTTCATAGTATTACCAAAAGTGCCACTATATACTTCAATGGCGTATAAAAATATAGGCATGATTAAAGAATGGATGAGCATAACCTTAATTTAAGCTATATAATGTAAAATTGAATTTACATTATATAGCTTACGCAAAGAGTAGTTGACTCTGGAAATGACATAACTAATATGTTTATTGAAGTTCAACTTATTGTCCAACCACAAACCAAGACACTTGATTTGATGTACAAACTCAATATTAGTGCCATTAATATTCATTGCCAAATCCAGTGAATGAGATCCAAAGAACATTACCTTCGTCTTATCCGCATTAATACAAAGTTTATTATCTAACATCCAACCCGTAATAAATTTAATTTAATGGAGAGGAAGTTAAAACTGGGTCAAAATACAAATACCTAGGAATTTTACTGACTCTTAAAATGTCATTTGCAAAACATGTATGTACAAAAAATTATGCTGCAAAAGTCTTCATAAATATAACTTGGAAACATTTTATTGGAAAAAGGGAATTGTCACTAAAAGTGAAGTGGAAATTGTTTCAGGCTGTTTGCAATCAAACCTGGAATATAATAACATGCACCAATCAAAAGTCACATGTAATAACGTATGTATGACATTGCTCCAACAAATGAATGATCAATCCTATCTTACTATAATGTCGCTGCATTACAAAGCGAAAAAAGATTATATAAATTCTTGAATTATACCAAAGGTCTGACTTATTGCAATGAACTTTATAGTCAACAGAAAATTTCTTTAATAATGAAAACTCGTGGTGATATTTTGTATCTAAACGCAAATAAGTATACTAACGAACATTCTAATGAACAATACAAAATGCTCTTTGTGTAATTTAAATGAAGAGGAAACTCTTCAGCACTTTGTAGGACGGTGTCCGGTGCTTAAACATATAAGATGCAGATTTCTCGGGTTCCCAGTGTTAACAGATCATGAAATTTTTGATATCCTAAACGGTGAAACTAATGAAAATTGGAATCCTCTATACAATTATGTTAGAAATGCTTTAAAATATAGAACATTCTTAGTCACTGAATATAACTTATAAAACAAACTGAATATAACTTATAAAACAACATGAATGGATGTCTCTACATTGATAGATCTGTCAAAACAACAGAGTAGTACATTGGAAGATGACAAAGCAAATTGTGGAAAATTTTCTGTTGTTGTTTTTGTTTTTTCGTTGATATTTTAAATGTTTAATAACGCTCCTAGACGAGAACAAAAAATTCTCATTGAGTTTGTAATTTAACTTAACAAATATTTCCAGAAATTCTAAAAACGTCGTCCCCTGACGATTTCCTTAGGCAAGAATGAAATCCGGATAGGGACATGCCTGCAGCGGATTATTTTTCACAATTTGTTAAATACGTTTGGGATTTTTAGCATATTTAATTCCTTTGATGCAAACTCAGCAAAATTGTATTATTTTTCACTCATCAATATATAAACGTATATCCAAACTTCCGGTTGACGGTAAATTAACCAAGCCGTATATATATTCCTTATTATTATTTTTAATTGAAAACTTAAATTGTAATATTTACATGTAAAATTTTAAATCAATAAAGAAAAAAGAACTCTAATATTGGAAACGCAGTAATTTATCTGAGAATACATCTGAGAATTGCCTCTCACCACTAAATAGAAAAAATAAGTCATCTGCATAAGCAAATGATGTACATGATGCAAAATGAATACAGTTGAATAATCATTGAGATATATATTAAACAATAAAGGTCCAAGTACCGACCCCTGTGGAACTCCACTTATTACGGGTAAAACATTAGAACATTTATTACCAATAGACACGTTTTGGCATCTATTTCTGAGATATGATGATATAAGATTGCAAGACGAAACAGATAGACCTAGATTCCGATATAGTTCAACTCTCCCCAAAGATTTTCGATGGGGCTTATGTACGGAGATTGACTTGGCCAGTCAAGAAGGGCCACATGATTGTCTTGGAACCAATCCTTTACCAACTTAGAAGTATGCTTTGGATAGTTATCCTGCTGGAATGTCCATCTAAGAGGCATACTTTCCTCCGCATAAGTCAACATCGTATTTTCCAAGATATCTTTGTAGTGGAATCTGGTCATAGTGTCGGTAATTTGATGTATCGGACCGGCACCATACCACAAGAAACAACCCCAGACCATAATATTGCCGCCCCCGTGCTTGACCGTCTTCTTTGCAAAGCGAACATGGAATTTCTTACCCTTAGGGCGTCGAGCATTCCGGGCACAGTCGTTTCCAAATAAATTAATTTTTGTTTCATGGCTTCACAAAATGTTTTGCCATTTTTTTTCACCGTCTGCTTCGGACCAATTGGAATGACTTCTTGCAAACGCTAACCTAGCCGTTCGCGATGAAATTACATTTCCAATATCTGCTGAAATCGCTCTTGAAGACACAAATGGGTCCTTCGCAAGAGTTACAATAGGGATATCTGTTGTTTTTGAAGACTTGGGCCACTTTCTCTTAGTCTACAATTTTTCTCTCCTCCGGAGAACAATAACTTTCGACCTATCGCTGATTTTTTTTTTACTATATATTTCGTTATGAATTAAAGATAAACAACAGTAAAATAACTAGTCTTTCCAAAAAACTAGAGCAGACTGCGAAAATATTAAAGAATTCAGCAATGTAATCTTCTGCAATCTTCTGAGTGTACTTAATGTTTAAAGCCCGGTTTTTTGGGCGGTGTACAAATGTTCTACCATCTAGTCCGACACGATTTACCTTCGTTTCATCGCTCCAAAGCACATTTTTCCCAAAAGGACAACTGATTTCCTTTGTGGGTTTTGGCAAAATCAATACGTTTCTTAATATTTTTTCTTGAAAGAAGAGGCTTCTTTCTACTTATTCGTCCAAATAAGTTTGCTTCATTCAGTCTTCTTCTTACTAACCTGCTTGACACTTGAACGTTGAATTTTTCCCTCATTTCATTTTTTATTTGACGGGAGGACATAAAATGGTTGAGTTTGCTTTTGCGTACTATAGTCCTGTCCATATAAGTTGTAGTTTTACGACGGATTGGCTTACGTTCTTTATTTTGCGTATGATATTTCTTGTCGGCAGCACATAGACGAATAGCAGCATTGTATACCATATTTCGCGAACACTTTAGTATTTTAGCAATTTCAGTTGGAGATTTCATCTCGTTGTGGAATTGAGATATAAGTCTTCGTTTTTGTGGATTACAATGTTTTCGACGTCCCATATTGGTACAATTAGAAAAGAATTTACTTATTTCAAACACAAATTATGAAAAGATAATTATTACTAAGTGCATCGAGTAAAATTTTGACAATTATTGCAAGTGTCATATTTTTATGTCCAAAGTAAAGTAATTTTGTTGTAAATATTTGCATGTTTTAAATATTGCAAAGTTTTATATATAATCTGAGACTAATTGATTACAATTTACTATAATAGAAAAGAAATATAATTATTACTTTATAATTATTAAGAGAAATGCATGAAGATAATTGTATGAAGTGTCCTATTTCTATGTTCATAGCTGTATATATTATGTCCTATGATTCCATTAGGAACAAAGGGCCACAAATTTGGACCATATGTGTATACTAAAATTACTTAATCTTGTTAATATTATCCTTTCTGGTATAATTCATTCTGTCTACACTAGATGTCGCTAAATATTTAACATAGCATGCATGTAATGCAAAAATATGAATTTTTTGGATTAAAAAAAAAAAATTCGTAAAAATTAATTTTTAGAGGTATCCTTAAAATTTTTCTTTTTTTAAATATTTGACTATATTTGAATCAATAAAAGATATATTTGAATCAATAAAAAATCTGCAATTAACATCAAATTATTTTTTGAATTTTTATAATATTTTTGCTGGGAGCCTAAAAATATTAAAAGTTAAATAGAACTTTAAAAAAAAATTATGTTAATTGATTTTGAAATTTTTTGTCATGCTCTTATAATTTTGTATAAGAAAAAAAAAGAAAAGAACCAATTTCTTAATTTAACTACATATAAAAAAAATTCCAAGTGTCAAAAAATGTACAGTAGTCGCTCGGTTATATGAACTAATTCAAACAGAGCCTGTTCACTAAATGGAGAAGTTCACATAATCGAGAGAATATAAAATAAGTAATTCAAATGATTTTTATTACATTAAGTTTTTATTTTTAATAAGTTTTTTAATAATTAATGTACATGAAAGTAGTCGGTTATATTTTTTGTACTTTTTTTGCTTCAAGGGATTTCTGTAGTGCCTTGTCCCTGCATTTTCGCAATGCCAAAATATCATTAATATCAGATATATTATTTTCACTCCAAGCAATAACTTTATTGAATGCTTCGATTGCCTCCGTTGTGCTAATTTCAGCTGTTGTTACGATGCACTGCTCTTGATCATCATCTTCAACTTTGCTATCTATATCTTCGCTACCAATGTCTTGATTCCACGTCTGAATCTCTTCCCGTGAAAGCTGTTCACATAATAGAGATAGGCTGTGTTCACTCTTTAGAACCTTCTGTGTTTAAATTTTGTTGTTCACTATTCTGGAAGTTTACATAACTGGATATTCATATAACCGAGCCGCTACTGTATTTTTGTAATTTCCTCTTTTATGGGTTATGAAAAAGTTTCCAACTTTCTTAGATTTTAATAAAATGGTATATTTTTTTCAAAAAATTAAGGTAATATTATTTTAAAAAAAGTATAAACTTTGGCAAAAACACTTTCCTATTTCATTAATAAATCCATTAATAAATCCTTAAAGCTTGATAACATTTAAAAAAAATATGTTGAATTGATTTTCATATTATTATTTATTTTGTTAGGAATAGACCTTTAGTTATTATCAGGGCAAGGACTTTGTTTGTAGTCAGTGGCCCAAAAATGATTTTGACCAAATACTTTTCCGAATCAAAGAATTTGCAAAAAAAAAAAATGGCATCGATTTGTTGTTGCATATTTATTGTATATTTTGCACATTATTGCATATGTTTTAATATTTTTAAATATGAAATTCGATTTAAGAATTCATACTTTAAAACTAAAAAAAATTCTCTGTTGGTAATATAACATTACACTAAAAAGAGAAACACATAGTATACAATATGTTGCCATCCAGTAACACATTTTTTATAGACGTAATTTTAAATTAACGTTTTCGGGTGTTATTGCTCACAAACAGAAAGTTGAAAAATTTTATAAAAATTATTTTAATATGAATGGGGGAAATGTTTTTATTTGATCTGTTATTTAAGTAAATGAATGTTATTTTAGTTTGACTCAAGATCATAAATTAATATCACCTTCCGTTTAAATTATTTTTCAAATCAAAGAAAGATGATACAATTTTTACAAGTAAATTACAAAGAATAAAAATTCGATAAGACCAGCAAGGCAGAATGCGCATTTTCGGCTTTCGCTACAAAGCCATCATCAGTGCCTTTCGCCTTTGAGTGGGTTAATATTTGATAGTCGTCTACTTATATGACTGTTGAAAGCAAATCGAGTTATCAACAACTCAACTTAGACTAACATCAACGAAATTTAACAATGATATTTTTATCCTTTTGTTATTATTACTCTTTTTTGCTTTGAACCTTAATTCTTAAGATATCTCAGCTGATTCTATTAAACTCTGTGTATGATAAACACAGATGTTTGAATTACAACGAACCGTTAAATTTAAATTTAAATGTATGTTATTAAATTATATTTTTTGCCCCGGTCAATATGTTTAATATGAAATTACTGCTTGCTTGGAAGCAGTTTTGTCAGGGAAAATTGAGCAGTGAAGCGATTGCATTATTGTTGATATCATGCCTGATTTTTGTTCGAGATAGCTCGCGTGAAAGCACTTGTTTCGAAATCCGAAAAGGCATGAATTCACCGCTTTTAATTAGTGCTCCTGTTTTTCTTTTAAAATGTCGATAAATCATGCCTTATAGGAAGTGCATATTATAAAGCTTTTCAACTATTAAAAATCATGCCTTCTCAAAAGCACAATATTCCTGCATATTTTTCCGTTAAGAGAAAATGCCTCTTATTTTTAGTAAAACCTCTTATTTTCATTAAAATAAATTTTTTCCGCATTTTAAAAAATTTTGATAAAAGAACCGCAAAAATATTTAAGCAATCAAAATTTATTGCTCATTTCATGCCTTTTCGAGAAGCACAGCAAAAAGCGATGTAATCAATTAAACAACTTAGACCTTTCATTAGTGCTGTTTACGAAGCTATATATTTTAAGAAGCGGTAAAAGTAGCAGTAAGGAAGCAGTAATCGTTTTTACTGCTTCCACATTTTTGCTGGGACGTGACTTGGCCCACCCTGTATAAGGACCAGACAGGATTTTGCGTAATAGAAAGTTTTATTGACACAAAAATCATGAAACAGTCCACAGGTACTATTTTTCATTCGGTTTCAATAGTTTTAGCTTATGCCTTAAATATGTAAAATATTTTACATAATAATTTAAATGCACATAAAAAAACATAAACAACTTTTAATTTTTGTAATTTTAGCAAGTTATTTCCTCGCCGAAGAAAAAAGGAGCACCCACCAAAAAGGCTAAAAAACCAGCAGGTAAACCTAAAAAAGAAGAAACCCAGCAAGAATGGGAAGTTGAAAAAATTATAGATTATGCTGAAGAAAAGAAAGGTCGTGTTTTTCGTATACGCTGGAAGGGTTTCGGACCTAAAAATGATACTTGGGAACCGGAGGCAAATTTAAATTGTCAGGATATAATACAAAAGTTTTTATCAAAAATGAAACTACAAGAGAATGTCTCGTTTAAAGAATTGCGTGAAGAACCCAAGAAACCCAAACGTTTGTTTAATGAAACAGCACCACGCACCAACATCAATAACCCAATAGGACGCAAGTCTAAGAGAGCGGTCACTAAAAAAAGGTAAGGTAAATATTGCTAATTTTCAAAACAAAAACAAATCCATTTTACTGATTGATAACACTTTTAATTTGCAGAGTTTTCTATGGTGATATGGAAGATTAAAATGGAATTGTATTATTTACACCAGCAAAATGGAGAATTTTTAAATGCACATTTATATACAAACAAAAAAACATATGCCCCCTGAATCTTTTAATGTTTATAAACTTAAGTGTGGCTTCGTTAATATTTGAGTTCCCATTTTGAATATTTTTCACAAATATTTATATTTATTCTGAGTTTTAAGCAAACATTTTTTTTGTAACTATGAATTTATTAATCCTCGTTTAAATCTTTCTTTGTGTAATTGTAAACATCATTGAAGTAATTCAATGATCGACATTGACAATTCATTTTATTTTTATTAAACAAAAAAAAAAAAAAAAAAAAAAAAGAAAACAACTATTGCCACAGCGCAATATTTCGTTATTTTAAACTTTCCAATATTTATTTGTATTTTAAACAAAATAATTCCTTCATAAAAACTTCCCCTTTTTCTAATAAAGAAACTTAAACTTATCAGCAAGTAAAAAAAATTATTTTAAAAAAAATTATAAAAAAATCTAAGAATAAATATTTAAAACATATTTTTGCATAACATTTTTGCAAAAATTGTAGAAATAAGAAGTTTCTTTAAAAATTCAACTAAAAATAATACAAACAAAAATTACTGTATTCATATAGAAAACTCCACAAAATAAAAAGAAAATACAAAATAAATATTCAAGAAAATTAAAAACATCTTTTTAGCAATAAAATAGTTTTAAAATGGAAAAAGTTTCAACAAAAATTTTAATCTAATAAATACTTGAAAAATTAAAAAAATAAATCCCTCTATTATAATTTATGGAAAACAAAAACTTTCTTGTTACTAAAATTAATTTCATTTAAAATAGAAACTGAATAAGAATTGAGAAAACTAATATAATTAGACTTTGTTTTAATTCAGTTTTACAACAAAAATACTTCCAATAATTATTTTATGGATTTACTACACATATTTGGCCATTTAGTTCAATCAATTTCGAATTGATATATTCTAGAACACATTTTAAGATTTGAGGGCCTTAATTCATAAATAAGTAAAAATAACGACTATACAATGAATTTTTGTGTAAAAAAATTTCAGAGTCGTTAGTTTAAACTTTTGAATAACGCTATAAAAGTTAATTCATTTTTTGAATTACCTTCATGGTTGACATCCGCAAACGATACACGGTTATCGGTAATGTTATTTTTAAATTATGTATTTCGGTAACGATAACTCATTTACTTTGGTAACGGTGTTTTAATTAGTAACGATTTTTTAATAACATTAATTTATTTCGGTAACGATAATTTAAGGATAACGGTATTTGTTTTTGTTAACGGATCGATAGATAAAAAAAAATATACATTGTTAAATTTCAATTTGAAATACATGTGAATTACATGAAGTTAACAATACGAAACGTAAGATTATAAAAATCTTTTTAAAATTCTTTCGTAAATTTAGGTAAACATTCTTAAATGGTTTTACCTGAAACGTTTCCTTTTAACAGGAACATATGTAACATACACATTTTGAACTTATTTTAGAAAAATTAATAATTGTGAATTGGTGAAACCCAAATTCCCACTTAGAGTGATTTCACAATTTCAAATGAAACGATTAAAAACAATATCAAAATCCTTTTTGTATTTTGTGTTTACTGTTTAAATTTCGATTTTTAATCAAATCGATAGATTTCCATCAAATATCAGAGTTGTAGATAATCATATTCTTAGTAGGAAAATATTAAATTACAACAAAATAATTCTAACAAAAATCCTCAATATAAGAAAATCCTAAGATTCCTTTCTTCAATTTATCCTCGCATCCTGTAAGTCCTGAAATTAACTTAAGAATTGTAATAATATGAATTTTTTGCTCAGAATCTTAAACAAACATAATTATTTTCTATATAAATCAAGTCTTCATATCAGAGTGGCAATTATAACGACAGAACTTTATTAGATTATCTACTGAATTATGGCGTTCAAAATATAAAGATATAAAGATTATTCTTTATATACACATAGATCTTATTTCAATATTTTAAGATTTTTTCTTAAAAAATAAAAATTTTGGAAGCCTGCATGCTACAGAACATATTCATTTTACTATTTTATAGCTAAAATTGGAAATTAGCTTGAAACATTTTTGTTTATTGTTATTGGCACAAAATAATTTTAAGATTCTGAGGATTCTTTTTTGATCACTTAATTTTATATAATAATCTCTAACAAATAAACGTCTGCTCTATTTACAGTGACGACGAGGATGTTGATGCCGGCGAAGTTGAACAACAAACCCATTCAGCACCAATAAAAAAATCTCTCAATGAATTTGAAAGATTATGCAAATCAATCTCGGAAACTGTATCAAAAATAAATACTTCAATTGACGAGCCAATAGAGGATAATGTAGATTTACAATTTCTTAAAATGATGATGAGTCTAATGAAAGATATTCCATCAATTGCTAAAAATAAATTTCAGTCAGATATGTTTGCTGAAATTTATAAACTTCGTGTTCAGTGTTCAAATGTAAAAGAGTTAGATCGAAATCGCGGTAATACTAAAACTGCTCCTGTTGCTGTTGCTCCTGTTGCTGCACAGTCGACACCGAAACCATCGAATACTAAACCGCAGAGTAAAAAGAGATCAAAACGTAAGCGTAGGTTGTAAATTTTCCATTTGGTGATTTTTTAAAATGTCTTAAATTATAAAATTAATTTATACATAAAAAGAAGAAATATTTTACAGTTTTAAAATCATATGAGATCAATGCAATTTTAATAATAACAAAAACAAATAACATTAAATATCAGGCTATTTGTATAAAGCTAAATAATTTTAATATTCAATCTTTGTAAGGAAATTATCAATGGAATAATATTTTATACAATTCAAATATTCAATTCAGTTTTAAAGCTTGCAATTTTTTAAAATAAAATTATTTTAATGTTCAGATTATAGTTATAAGCACATAAAAATTATTGCAGTTTAATAATCCCGATACACATTTTAAGTATAGTTTATTGCATTGACATTTTTATTCGAAATCCTTTTTTGAAGGTAAGCCGTATTTTAGCAACTATAAACGTTTTGATTGCTTTACTGTTAGTTGGAGCAGTAATAAATTAATTTTCTCAAGAAAAAATAAGTTCTTTGTCATAAGGTTAAATTATTATTTTCTAAATGGAATTGTTTTCAGTAGCCGAAATTTTGAAATTGTTCAGTCCCTTCTTTTTAAAAATTCTAAAATTGCAACAGTTGCAGTTTATTTTACATCACTTGATGGACAAAAATATAGAGAGAATACGATATATTCCACGAAACCATTTAATCGGTCTAATTCGTATGTATAGTTTTAAGATTTTTGAATTGATAATTTTATTGGATTCTAAAATTTATAATTAATATTAATAAACATTAATTGAACAGCAAATTTTTAATTTTTTATTATTTTTTTTTTCAGTAATAAAATTTTGAATTTTATTTCCTCACCATATGTAAAGAGAGTATACATACATACACCTGCGGTCACACACATCTTACCACTTCCTTTTTTAAATTTCTCAGCTTATGTTTGGACTACATGCAATATTTTTTTAAACATGGATTTTATAAATAAAAATTTCATTGGTTTCGAAAGTGTACTTTTCTTCTTTTATTTTCATATATTTATCCCGGTTTTCCCAAAATGTATTCAATATTAAACAATAAAAAAAAAAAACCAAAATTGCTGGTTGTTTACTTGAATATTGGATAAAATATTATTATAATCTTAAGGCCCGTTAACTTATCACAATTTATACCCTGGTTAAGACCTCTACTAGCCTTAACCACTGGTAAACATATTTTTTGAATAACTTATCTAAATTTTAAGCAAGCATTTCTTCTAACCGATGCTAAAATTTAACCATAGAAATATCTGTGGTTAAGAAACTTAACCAAGGCTATTTTAGAACAATTCACCCTACATAAGATATTTTAATACATTAGACTTGTAATGATGATTATTAAAAAAATTTAAAGCGCAGCTTTAACCAAACTTTGACAAAGAATCGTTTATGACACATGTAAGTATTTTCGATGTGCATTTCCCCCACTTTACCAAAACTTATAAAAATTGCATCAGTACTTAAAATCGTGCACAAATTGTTGCTATTTAGGATTTAGGTTTCTGTGATAGCTTACAGAAATTGACCTCAATATAAGGAAATAGGAAAAATTAATTTTTTTTATTGGTTCAGGGAGCCAAAATCTGTCTTGAATAATTAAAACCAAAAATAGTGACCAATATTACAACAATTTGACACGAATTATACACCTCCACAAAATGAAAAGTCGCTGTTGGTAGAAGCTTGATACATACTTTTAGTACTTTACTTGCTGATATCTCTATTCCGAATTCTCTATCACCTCTCAATTTTGAGAAAATCGTGATTAAAATCGCGAAAAATAGCTTTCAAATAGCTTAAGACTTTTTGTTACGATGGTAGTAAAGAATGAATTTTGTTTTCTAAAATACATAGGACAACATTTTCTTAATTTGTGTACCGTTATAGGAAAAAATTCTTTTGAAAACCACTCTCAGAAAAACAATTGTTCCATCAATTTTGGGTAACTTACATTTAAGAATTTGGAATCAGCGTATCAAATTCAAAATGAATCATGTATCAAAGCTCAAGACTACTGAATGAAGTACAAGACTACTGAATTTAATTCTTAAATATAAAAAAGCGCATAGAAATCACTCTTAAATTTATGAAATGTGAGCCAATCATGTTTTAAATATTTTAAAAGTATGTGAGGAACCCCTGGACAACCCACAGTTTTGACTCCCAATTACAAAAAGATACAAAATCATGCACAGCGATTATTTTTCTACTCACTTTGATGTACTGATCACATAAATTGCCTTAATTTAATAATCTATCACAAAATTTCCACTATTTTTTTTTTAATTTTATGCGCGAATCTTTCCGCGGTTGTCTCGATTAGCACGAAATACTTATTAATAGTTCCAATAATCCACTTTTATTTTATAGACTTACCAAATGGATTTAATTAAATCACCTTTCGTAGTATGCAAAAAGACACAATCATTTTATAGCATTTAGCGACCGCGAATCTTAAAAAGAACGACGTGGTCAAGTGTATTATTTTTTTTACGACCAGAAACACACAAAAAACCGCGAGAAAACTTTTAATTTTCCCGTATTAAAAAAAAAAAAAATTTTGTTATTAATTTTTGTTTTTATTCTGACATTTCATACTAAGGTTAACTACCCAGAGTTAAAATATTGACAAGTTATTATGGTTAAATTTTCATAGGCATAAATATTTAGTATTGGTTATTTACCCATGGTTAAGGTAAAGTTAACTTCTCGAGAAAAGTTAATGGGCCTAAGTCTAATAAGATGTCTACCCCCCTCTGGAGGCTGAAAGAGTTTCGATTTGGGAAGGCATTGACTCAAATTCACTTTTGGAATCAAAATTCTTTTTAGCTCCAGTTTACTCTGTGGCTTATGCTGAGCCACTTTACGTTTCATCACGTGCCATAAATGTCCGATAGGATTTAAATCCGAAGAGTTTCCAGGCCAATCCATGTGCTGAATACCGAGGTCTTTGAATGTGTTTTGCACCTGTCAAAAAGATTTAAAAAATTATTTCATAATTTTTAGCTACAAAAATGCGAATATATATAATGATACTACATATTTATAATCAAAACTTAACAATTTTGCACGGTGTCATGGTGCGGAGTCATCCTAGAATGCCCTAGAATCCTACACAATAGCCACGACAAGTCCCGTTATGACTTCGCCATATTTTTCTCCGTTCATAATTCCATCCACAAACAACAAAGTACTCTGTACATAATAAGAAAAACATCCCCAGATCATTTGACCCTGAGGCTGCTTGACCATTCTATTTACACACGTGTCCTTAAATCCTTCTCCTGGAAAACGTCTTACGTACGGAGGATTGTCCACACTGTGCAAGTTAACGTTTCGCCATTGGTCGAGAGTCCAATTGCGGTGCATTTTGGGCCACTCCAAATGTTTAACTTGGGGTATGGCATCACCAAAAAAATAAGTTATAACAAAATCGTTATCACTAGATGTCACTTTGTTAAAAAAATTGACAATTTTCTTTTTTTATTTAAATTTAAATAACAAAAAACAAACCAAAAAAAAACGTTTATTTCAAATTTTATTATTTGAATATATTCCGCGCTTGTTTTTTCCTTATTTTGAACAGTTTTCAGCAGTTTTGAGTTTTTAAATATAGGCTCAGCTGATACTAAACTCGTACTAAATAGTTGCTCAGGTAATAACTAAATTTCAGCGCCCTCTACCGGTGAGTAGTGTAAGTTTTGATTTCCTATCTCTATAATTAATAGTCTGCGTTTAGCTCTCATTTTTGTGTCAGAAGGGGATTTTTTGCTGGTTTACTGCCACAAAGTCCGAATTCCCGGAGTCATCTGCGAACCGTTTCCACACTAATGCTAACTTGGTGGTCTTGTTCGAGATCTCTTGTTATTTCGACGGCATTTTTAAAACGATTCTTTAGGCTTATTCGGTGTATAACGGTATCTGTTCGGTCAGATGTCTCTCTTTTTTCAGCAAATTTATCACGGTTGGATGACACAGCCTATCCGTCTTGCAATTTTGCGGCAAGGTACTCCTTCCTCCAATGTCATTATTTTTTGGTCCGGAGTAGGGTTTGGGGTTCGGGAATTCCCGGGCGGGAATTCCCGGGAAATCCCGGGAAAAGTTTGCCGGGAATTCCCGGGAAAATAATATCTTTTTCCCGGGAAAACGGGAAATTTTAAAAATATTAAATTTTTTAAATTGTTTTTGTTTCGAATAGGATTTTTTAATTTTAGTCATAAAAAACATTTTAAATACCAAAACAAAAATATCATTGTTAAAATCTTTTAAAAGGGAATACATTTATTTGACACACAAATAAAATCTTTGCCAAGTAATAAGGAGCATTTCAACTAATAAAGATTTTTGGCATAACTTATTCAAAATTTAAGTAGTAAAACCTAAAAACTTGGTAAAATGTTTAAAATAAATATGAAAAAAAGCTTTGTTTCTTACAAATAATCGCCCTTACTATCTAAATTTTTCAAATGTATAATTTAGGTAAAGTCGACTTTAGTTAAAATATTGGGTGGCAGTATACTTTGACTTGGTTTATTTTTGGAGCATTCTGATTGGTTAATTTATTTTCAACCAATCAAAATATTTGAAAATATAAATATTTTTGTAAGGTTTTCATACACAAAATGAACAAAACCGTTTGATTAAAAATAAAGTCGACTTTAAAATACTCCTTTATATTAAGGGTCAATAATTTTATAAGTAACGTTTTCATTAATAAATGTGAAAACAAAAGACTAATGGTTAACGGTGGTATCAAAATTTGGTTATCCGACATCTAAATTTGGTTCACAAAAAAAAAAAAAATTGATGGTCATGCAACTTCTCTTGAAGAAAACAACAAGAATAACGTTTCAGCTAAAATTAGCAAAGTACCTGAAGAAAAAAGTGTAAGCTGAATAGGCATTAAAGGTTTTATGGTAGGGCAAACATTTCCTGAAATGGTATCCAAATTAGCTGCAGTCAATCCGCACCATAACTAGATCTTCGTTTATTCGAGAAAGTTTTTATAATAAAAACCTGGCATTGCAAATAAATGAAACCGATGTAAAGAACATTATATTAAATTACTACAATCATGTAAAAGATATCATGATAAAAGAAATATCGAGCAATATTTCTAACAATAGGAGATTTACTATAATCTTAGATGAATGGACAAGAATATCACAAATGAGATATTTGAACATATGTATAAACGGAAATAATTCATTTTATAACCTGGGGTTGGTTTATATATCAGGAAGATGTAATGCTGATGAAATAAGAAGAATTGTAGAAATAAGACTAGAAGAGTTTTATTTGAAAATAACATTGTGGCCACCATATCTAATGGGCCAAGTGTGATGAAACGATTTGTTTCCGACGGTCCAGTAGTAGGTGCCTGCTGAAATCATGCAATTCATTTGGCAGTGCTGCGAGTAATTTATGTGGAATCAAATGTTCAACATTCTGTTATTTTTTACTTTGAATTCTCACTACACAGACTGCATTTGTACTGAAATAGTGTTTTTTTTTAACAAAAATTACTTATATAGGTGGTTTTAATTAACAATTTTGTTCAAAAATATTTCCCGGGATCAAATTTTTTCATTCCCGTTTCCCGGGAAATAAAAAAGTCCGGGAAATCCCAAACCCTAGTCTGGAGTCAATCGCTTATATTTTAGACTCATTTTTGAGGTCATATCTGTTTAATATGCCACTACTGATTTATAAATGGTTTTTTTTTTCACAATATTCCGTATTTATTTCTAATCTGAAGTTTCTTGCACAGATAAATTGATATAATTGCGAAACATCAAAAAATACCGTTATAATTTGTATTTAAACAAGCGTTTGTCAAAACTCAGTGGTAAGATATGCGTGACCGCAGGTCTATTATCAGTTTGTCATTCCGTTTGTAATATTTTGAAATATGGGTTTAAAACCCCATAAAGAATAGGGCTTATGAAAATGTATACCGATCTAGCGATGTCCGCCTGTCTATTGAAATGGTGATCACGGCGCGAAGACGCAAGTAGGGTTATTCGCCCTAACCTGGATTAATTAATATACATCCTCCCGAGCAGTTTGGCATTGAAAATGAGCAAAATCGGTCCAGTGGTTAAGAGTTGTAGAATGAAAATATGAAGTTACCTCTAAATTTCCATACACATTGGCACTTCTTTTGTACGTAATCGTAAAAATCACAATGTACTATTATTTTACTTTTTAATTGTTTAATTTTGTTTAAAGTTCTCTTCTATAAACAAAAAAGAGAAATAGGTAAAATTGAAAGATTTATAAAATTGAACGCGTTCACCGGTGAATTAATTCATTTGATTTAATAAAAAGAACTATTGCAATTGAATTAATTCTTTGAATTTGTTGTTTGATGAACGCATTCAGTTGAACGAATTCAGTGAATTACTTAAGAAAAGGAATTCATTCAATTCTAGAGAAAATTGAATTTGATTGGTGGTGAATTCATTCAAAAAGGAATTAATTCTTCAAAGCTCTGATTGTTGGTTTTTAATTTTTATTCATAAAAAATAAAAATTGTTTTTTCGACCTTTTTATTGATTAATTAGAAATTTATTAATTCAGTTCGAGGCCAATTTCCTGATTACTTTTTCAAAAACTGCTAATTAATCAATAAAAAGGTCGAAAAAACAATTTTTATTTTTTTGAATAAAATTAAAACCAACATTTTGACAACACTCGCAATACAAATAAAATTTGTATTTTATTTGTACCGACGGTACGAAATACAAAAACAAAAAACTTTCATAATATTTCTATTGTTGGTTATGTCTTTGCAGAGACTTCGAAAACATTTTATTGTTTGCTCCATTCTCATTTCGTTGATGTAGTAGACTACGTTTAATATGAAATTTTGATGTTTCAAATTGTATGCACTATTGCCACCACTTTATAAAGAAAACTGAAGAAGGGGACTTGGAAAATCCCCGAAACGATCGTCTTTTCATTCCTGAAAGTGTTAGAGGTTTTTGAAAGCAAAAACTCTGTGAAGTATTTGTTAGGAGAATATCCTGATGAAGAAAAATAGCAGTTTTTGAAAAAAGTACTTATTATGTTAATTCATAATAAGGAAATTGGCCTCGAACTGAATTAATAAATTTCTAATTAATTATTACCATTATTTTTAAGTCAGGCCTAGTTTTTAGGGTGTCAGTTAAACTTGGTTTAGTTAAACCTTAAACGAATTTGAGATATAGAATCTTATATTTGAGATCAGTGTTGCCATTTCAGTGATTTTCGGGTATTTTTTGGTGCTTTTTTCCATCCCGTACCCGGTGATTTTTTACAAATACCCGTTTAAAAAAAGCGGGTATTACAGTGCTTTTTCATTTTTCTGGCAGTGCTTTTTGTACAGTTTATATTTTTGGTATTTGTTGCCGCTTTTTAAAATTTTTCTTGAACTTTCTGTCAAAGTTGAAAAAATAATACGAACTATACAAAAAATACGTTTTTTCACAATGTTTGTAATACAATTTTAAATAGCAACTTCGTCATATTAAAACTTCAAAATTTTTAAATATTAGTTTGGTGTTTTTTAACCCTTTTTTGGTTATTTTTTTAACCTTTTTTACACGATTTTTCAAAGCTAAAATGAGTTTTTAGATTCTTGACTGAAAAATTAATATCGTGCTTTTTTACCCCATTTTTGGTAAATTTTTGCCCTTTTTACCCGTTTTCATAATGCCCATGCCCTGCCTTCAAGAGTTGGCCACACTGTTTGAGATATAGAGTCATATATATGAGATAGAATCATATATGGTTCACTCCATTAGTTGACGCTGGCTAACAATAGTTGATGAACTAGTCGTTATATGCACCCAGGGTCCCTCAAATCGACTTAGATGGAGCCACATATCATGGATCATATAACAAAATGCATTTTTAAAATCTAGTGGAAAATGTTTTTCATTTGGGTTCCCATACTTATACGCTACACGCGTACTTCTTTTCAGGGCCAGAAAAAAAATTAATTTTTTAATTCTAAAGTGAACGCCCGACAAAATGCATTACAGCAACGTCCCCTTCAAGATCTCTGTTAGTGGTTAGTTTATGTGTTAACTGTTCCACAAAGTATTTTAAACCCTATATAGTAGGGTGGGTCGATTTAGCAATCGATAATGTGCCATCGATTTTTCGATAGCTTTTGGTATGAGGAAAAAAAAGTTCAAATACGACATATCAAAAAAATCATTTTCGAGGCGCCCAAATTTCAATTTTTTACAACTTTCTAATAAATGCTAGATTAACGCCATCTTGCGGTGGCTTTTTGAAAGTTTTAAATAATATAACATTACAACCTTTCCAGAGAGGTATTACTTATGAAAATTGGATAAAAAATGTGGCAACTAGAGGTAAAAGTATATAAGTAAAATTATTTTCTGCTTGTTTCCATCAACATCATTTCATCATCAAGCAGAAAATAATTTTATTTATATACTTTTACCTCTAGTTCCACATTTTTTATCCGATTTTCATAAGTAATACCTTTCTGGAAGGGTTGTAATGTTATATTGTTCACAACTTCATAGTTGTTTCAAAAAGCCACCGCAAGATGGCGCTAAATTTGGGCGCCTCGAAAATGATTTTTTTGATATGTCGTAGTGGAACTTTTTTTCCTCATGCCACAAAAGCTATCGAAAAATCGATGGCACAATATCAAAAAATTTTTGTCCTTACAAATCGCCCCACTCTACTATATAGGCTTCAACCCATTTCATTACCTTTTAACGAAATGCACAGCAATGAAGGTCAAGTTTTTCGCAACAATGTACGAAATTTATTTTCAAAATTGTCCAGGAATTTTAAAATTTTTTCGGAACAACAAATTTATATTTTTGTGATTTTATTCGTCTACTTTTGCTTAACAATTTTTGAGGAGAGTTATTATGTACGCTGATTTGAAAAATATTTTTCGAATTCAAAACTCTTATAAAACGGCATCCGTTTTTCCAAAATCCAAATTTATTCTTTAACATTTTCTAGACCACGTTTTCAACATTTTTACCCATAAACATATATTTTTGTTACTTTATTTCCAATGTGGAAATTTTGTTCGAAAACAAAAGGGGTTTTCATATAAACTCGTAAATTCCTTGCAAACCTTGTATATATACAAACCATATTTTTTATGTATGGGGTTTGACATTAAACTCATAAACATACCAGGTTTATACTGTTTACGAGCAAAATACGGGTTTATATGAAAACCTCTAAAGTAAAGTTTTTCTTTGTAAAAGTGGACATATTTTTACAAGAGTTGCAAATTTCCGAATTCGAACAAGCAAAACATCTACTAATTTTAATGAAACTTATTAGAAAAGTAAATAGGAAACCAGGTTAGAGACATTAATTTCCTGAAAATATGTGCGTTCCCGTACGTTGTTACCGCGGGTACCCGCGGGAACCCAAAACAGCCCTAACAACAACAATACACGCAATTTTGAGTACGGGAACGCCTTTTGGCTAGTTTGTGTAACTTCGGTAAAGTACGGGAACAGACATAATATGCCTATTTTTTATTCACTGGATTTATTTTTGGATTTATTTTATTTTGTTAAAAAATTAAAGCTTTGTTTTTTAATTTGAAAAATTTATAATTTTTATTAAATTCTTATACTTATTCGCCAATATAATGTGCAGGAAAATCATTAAATTTTGTAAAAATGTGAACACAGGAATTGAAATAAGCTAAATCCAAAATGGATTTAAAAAATAAATAAATCCGTTTTGGATTTAGCTTAATTTTATTCCAGAAATTCCATTTTCGCAAAATTAAATTTTTTCTTTCACATTATATAAGGGAATAAGTGTTAGATCTGGATAAAAATATAAAATTTTAATAATTGAAAAACAAAATGTGGATTTTTTAACAAAATAAAATAAATCCAAAAATAAATACAGTGATTAAAAAAAAGGCCAAACATTGTTCACTTCCATTTTCAAATGTCTCGATTTCTTTTTTATAAATAACTTAAATATAGTTTGCAACTTCGAAAAAAAAAAACAATTTAAATTTTATTTAAAAATTTCTAAACATCGATATAAAAAATTGATTTAAAGTCCTGGTTGAATACCGAAACCAGGTCCCTTAGGCTCTTCCGACAAAGAGGTGGGTTCACCTTTAGGTTCACTGGCAAAACGGCCATTACGGGGACCAGGTGGAGAAATACGATCAGCTTTGCAATCAGCCAAAATGGCTTGCATGTCCTTAGAAGTTAAATCTTCCTAAAAATATAGAAAATACACATAAAAAGACTGCAAATAGAAAAATTTAAGACAAAATGAAATTTACATAATAATCATCATTAATAGCCACCATTGGAGCATTAACACAAGCACCCAAACATTCCACTTCAGAGATGGTAAATTTCATATCTTTGGTAGTTTCGCCAACGCCAATATTTAGAGTTTTCTGCAATTGTAATTGTATTAAAACAGTTCCAAATTGATTTACAATTGTTAAGTAATACCTTGCATGTTTCTAAGATTTCATCTGAGCCTCTTAACCAACAGGGTGTTGTGGTACATACTTGAATATGATATTTACCAGTTGGCTTACGCATAAACATAGTATAGAAAGTAGCAACTTCATATACACGCATATTAGGTAATTCTAAGATCTCGGCAACTTTATGCATAGCAGAAATTGGCAACCAACCATACTGACGTTGAGCCAAGTCCAATAATGGGATCATAGCACCACGTTTGTGTCCCTCAGGGTAGATACTTAGAATAGCATCAACACGCTGGAATAAAAATTTAAAATTTTTTTTAACAATGTTCAGGGTTTAAATTTCGCTTTACGTTATGGTTTACATTAGGTCCATTCGATTACTGCACCGAAAACAATACGTAGTGGCATAGTCAATAAAATCCATAGTAAATTTATATTTTACAAAAATCAACTATCTTAATTATGAACAACTATGAACAAAATCAACTATCTTAATTATGAACAACTATGAAAAAATTGTTTTTAGGTTGCCTTGTGATCTAAAACTTCAAAATACTACTTCTTTCAATAACAAAAAATAAAATATGTGCATATGTAAGTAAATATATTTATGGCTTTAATTACAAAATATCTCAAAATTTTCTAACATTTTACAGATGACGTCTTCACGCAAATTTTTAAAATAACATAACTAGCAAAAGCCAGTTTTTGCAATATGTGGAAAAAGCAGAAAGCAAAGGAGTAGTAGTATAATAATTATGTAAATATTGTAAATATTAATAAATTTTTATGAAAGGTTGAAGTTGTGTTTTTTTTTTGGGGGAAAATAACGTAAAATGGCAAGTTACATGGTTTATATTCACTATTTTTGAATTGCCCATAGTTGACACTTACTACCTTTAAAAAAGTATATTACTTTAACCACACTATCGTTGGCATTGACTTTATCCATAGTTGAATTCTATATTTCAATTGAATGTAGTTGTACTCCACTATTTCATATTCACTATGTGATAGTGAGGGTTATTTCACCTATGACATAGTGAAAAATGTAGTAATCAGCAACTATGTATTATTTTGGGTGTGGATAATTTGTACAAATTTTTACTGGATGGCGTTTGTTTAAACGCAAACTCTTAATTTAAATACATTCGTATCATGTACCCTTCGGTTTACCCCTACCCTTTGTAGGGTTAATAACTTTTTAAAATCTAATTTTTACTCCGCTTTTTCTATAACATTGGTGGCAGTAATTACACCAAATCTAACGAGTAAGTGTAGGCCCAGAATAAGAGAGCAGCGATTTTTTCCATACGGGTGAAAAATTTTTGGGCCAAAATAGAAAGAGTCAGAAGAGCCATTGATTGCTAGTTGTTCTCTTCGATATTACAAAATGTAGTGAAAACCAGCAAAAATAACAATAGAGTTGACAACATTGGTGAGAGTATGAGAGAGAAAAAATGAGAGAATAACAAAAACCGGCATTAAAATAAAATAGATTCTATCTCACAACAGCTACGCCCAGCGATTTTTAAATGTCAAATTGTATGGAAAAAATCGCTGCTCTCTTATTCTGGGCCTACACTAAAACCGCTCGCGTTGCTGTTTAAACATTGTTGGTTGCCTCTTTATACTCTCTCACATAATTTTCAACCACAACTTGTTGATCAACCATCTTAGCTTTACAAGCAATTTTGTATATTATCCTTGCATTAAGGTAAATTTGAAATAAACAGAGACCTTTTCTCTAACAGAAAATCGAATTTTTGTCTTTTTCTTTATTTTTTTCCTTGGAACCTGCATCTACGGCAAACAGTGTTCGTTTACACAAATACTCAGTAAACAGAAAGAAAAAAGAGAGAATAAAGTGACAGTTCTATGCTGAGAGTTTCTAAGTTTTCTTCTTTTTCTTGCAAATTTTTACTGGAAAAATTTTTGCCAGTAAGAATTTGCAAGCAGAAAAAACATATGTTTCGAAAACTAATGTTTGTTTATTGTAAATAAAAAAAAATTATTTTCCAATTATGTTATTTTATGGAAATGCAAAGCAGTGAAACTTTCAAAATAAATTATGGGAAAGATAAAAAACCTTCTAAATATTTGCTTAAGGTTTAACATCAAAAATTCTCTTCTTTCATAGCGACTAGATAAAATTTATTTTTATATTTGGTGTTGTAATCAGAGCTTTGAAGAATTAATTCTTTTTTGAATGAATTCACTACCAATCGAATTCAATTTTCTCTAGAATTGAATGAATTCCTTTTCTTAAGTAATTCAATGAATTCGTTCAACTGAACGCGTTCATCAAATAATAAATTCAAAGAATTAATTCCTTTGCAATAGTTCTCTTTATTAAATCAAATGAATTAATTCAATGGTGAACGCGTTCAATTTTATAAATCGAACGGAAAAAAAACTGAATTAATTCCTTACTGAATTAATTCACCACAGAATTCGTTCAATTTCATTTTCGTTCAGTGAATTAAAAAAAAATAAAATTACGTTCAGTGAATTAAAAAAAAATAAATTACGTTCAGTGAATTAAAAAAGAAAAAAAAATACGTTCACTGAATTGACAAAAAAAATTACGTTCATTTAATCGAAAAACAAAAATTACGTTCGCTGAATTCAAAGCCTGTTTTCTGCCATTCAGTAGAAGAAAACATTGTATTGTAAAAACGTATAAATGAAATACGTCAAAGTCAAGCATCTACATTTTACTGGGAAGCATAAGTTTTCAAAATTAATAGTTATATTTTTTCCGAATTCATCTATATCTGTAAAGTTTTTATTTTTAATAGTAAAAGGCTTTATTTTTTAATCATGTAGGTTGATAAAGTGCATCGGCTTTCTCTAGCACTTAATATATATATGTAATTTGTTTATTTTTACTAGCAAACGCTGTAAAATTGCTAAGTTGCAAATTTTATTTGTAAATAAATGTTTTCTTCTACTGAACGGCAGAAAACACGCTTAATTCACTGAACGTAATTTTATTTTTTTTAATTCACTGAACGTAATTTTATTTTTTTTTAATTCACTGAACGTAATTTTATTTTTTTCAATTCACTGAACGAAAATGAAATTGAACGAATTCAGTGGTGAATTAATTCAGTAGGGAATTAATTCACTTTTTTTCCGTTCGATTTATAAAATTGAACGCGTTCACCAGTGAATTAATTCATTTGATTTAATAAAAAGAACTATAGCAATTGAATTAATTCGTAACAAAATAAATCGAACGAAAACAAATATGAATTAATTCCATTCAATATATGGAATTATATGTGAATTAATTCATCGAATTTTTAATTCAGAATTGAAAAATTGAATTAAGGAATTAATTCTTCAAAGCTCTGGTTGTAATCAGCTGTGTCTATATATATATTTGTTCCTTTTACTCCTGCAAGGAGCATAGGGCCGTGTCTACAAACTTGCAAATTGTTGCAAATTTTCTGTTCGCGTACATGTTTGAGAAAATTTTATTTTGAGAGTAAATCTTGTCTTACTCTCTGTAAGTTTGTACTGAGTAATTCTTACTGGACTTGACTGAGAAAAGTAATCGAATGGACCTATTTTTGTTGTATATAGTTCATGATGCTATTCTACAAGTATATGTAGAAATTTGTTAAAAGTCAATCCTAAGCCAAAAGTAATTGCTTCGAAGTATGTATGAATATTATTCATATGACCGAATCTATTAAGTAAATATTCTAAAATTCTTATTTTCTGAATGTTATTCATTTCGATTCTGAAAGCTATTTTACTTAAGAAATTAGATTCTTGAGACTATTTCTATAGAAAACTTTTGAATTAACTCCGTTTAAGAATGACTGGTAAAATTTCCTTAGCTTAAGATTTTAAAAACTTAGTAAAAACTCCAATATTTTTATAGTTTTTCCTATAGAACAGCGGTTCCCACTAAGTTTTGCTTCACGGACCCCTTGAAACATTTCTACTAGCTCACGGACCCCAAAACCAGTGTTGAGCGTACCTCTCGCACAAAATGGCACAAAATTAATAAAAGCACCTGCTTATTTTAAATGATGGCCAATTTTAAGCAGGAGTAAGGAAAAAAACATTTTTTCAAATCAATATTTTGTTAAATAATTTAAAAATTATAAAAAAGTTTTTTTTTAAATAACAACTCTTCGCGGACCCCCTGGAATTCCATTTGGGAACCGTTATGGAATAACCTAAATATGTATTTATAAAATCCTTTAATTCTCAGTAATTTATCCTCTTAAAATCATGCAGAGAACAGTTTCCTGAAATCCGCGTTCAGCGGATTTCAAATTAAAAATGGGCCTGGATTTCTACTCTACTGGAAAACTAAACTAATCTTAAGCAAGACAATAGGATTTTTAGTTTTTCAAACTTTAAATTTGGTTTGATTTCGGTATACATTTACCTTCTTATTTTCGGGTGTAAATTCAAATGGTATATCAGGATTATCTTCGGGAGTATCACGGTGCACAAATAAATTATCACTGCGATTTACGGCCGAATTAGCAATGGTACGTATACTGCCGCGCTTTAAAAATAAAATACATTTATTAATTTATATAAAATTATTGTATTGCATTTAAAATTACATAACCTTCTTGTTCACTGTTTGTAATTTGAATTATTTCAATTATACTTACCACATATTGCAAAGTTTTGGTTGCACAATTGGCGAGCATTTTGTTTAACTATATTAAACTAGTTTCAATCAATATTTTTCAGGGAGAAGAAATTCGTCCAAATTTACAAGCACGGTCGAAAATTCTGAAACTTGCAGATTTTTTAGAATTGCCAAATAAGTCAAAAACAGCTGGTTTATGTTTATATGTTTTTGACAGCTATTTAAAACAGGGTGTCCTTATTGTACACAATTCTACTACTATTTCTTGCAACCGATACATATCGTATTTTAGTGTAGGCACTAGTGCTGGTAAATTAGGGTACTTTTTAATATTCGATTCAGTGGAATGATCATCTCGAATCCGTAACCAAGAAGGCCACCAGGGTATATTATGCCTGTCAGAGGCTCTTTGGGAAAACATGGGGTCTAAAGCGGGGAATACACTAAAGCTGCGTTTACATCTGCACCGAAATCTCGAGATTTCGATATTCACCACTCTTAAAAAGCAATGAAGGAAAGCTTATAGATGTTCAATTTTGGGTAAAGTAAACATATTTAGTTCTAATAAATAGAGTTGTGAAATTTCGGTATTTTTTGAGTACTCAATACTACTCAATACTTTTCAATTGAGTACTCGATACTACTCAATACTTTTAACGGTTTTTTTAATTTAAAAATAAAAATGTTATGAATTCGTATTTATTAGGAAAAATTATCACAATTCACATACACGTGTTAAATAACTATTGTTATTTACATTTTAATTAATTTAAAACATTTTAAATAAATTAATTAAATAATTTTTCATAAAAATTCGTTACAAATTTCTTTGCTTCACAAATAGAGTTGTATTTTCAGAGCTGTATTTTTAGAGTACTATTTTTAGAGTTGTATTTTTATACGAAAAATACACATTTCTACGGAAAATTGCATCTTTACAAGTATTGAGTAGTACCGTTTTAGTATTGAGTACTCAAAAAAACAGTCAGTATTGAGTACTCAGTAACGGTTTACTCAATACTTTTACAACTCTACTAATAAATACATTTTCCAAAAAAATAATAGTTAATACGCATATGGAAACGCAGCTATAGGCTGCGTTTACACAGCACCGAAATCCCGAGATTTCGATATTCACCACTCTGAAAAAACAGTGGAGATATGCGTATAAACTATTTTTTTGGGAAAATGTATTTATTAGAACATAGGTTTTCCTTCATTGCTTTTTCAGAGTGGTGAATATCGAAATCTCGAGATTTCGGTGTAGATGTAAACGCAGCCTAAGGAACATTCGTGAAAAAATTCCCATTTTTTTGTGAATGTGTGTGCGTGTTGACATCGTGCAATTCGTGTTTACAAAATTTTTTGATATTTTTTGTTCCCTACTCAATGTTCCCTTATGTATGGGCAGCATAAGGCCACACATGGTCTGCTGGTTATTCAGCACCATTTTGAAACCTATGATCACGTATGCTGCCTTAGCATGGTGGCCAAAGGTTGAGCGGTCAACGGCAAGGGATACTCTAAAGAGGTTGTATCGGCTGGTGTGTACTGGCATTACGGGGGCTGGAAGATCGTGCCCGATGGATGTCATTGGACCCATTTTGGGTATTCCACCATTGCATATTTCCAATAATTAGGCTGCAAGCATAGGCTCACTTCCTGTCCGGGGGTCGGGGACATGAGCGGGGGCGTAAAGGGTCACATGAGGATCGCCGGGATCTTTATGGACGACCCAATCTTAAGGGTCGCGGATAAAATGATCCCGGAGAGGATTTTTCTCAGGAATTTTGAAATTATGCCATTTGACAGAAATATGTGGACCAGCCGATCCTGGCAGCCCGAAGAGGGGGCTCAGATATGGTTCACTGATGGCTCGAAGCAGGCTAATGGTGACACGGGGGCAGGTGTCTTTGGACCCAGATTCCAACGTGCTTTACCAATGGGCAAGTACCCCACCGTCTTTTAGGCGCAGATTTTCGCCATCTGCGTATGTGCGAGAGAGTGCCTGCGGAGAGGCACGGTTGGATCCCGCATCTGCATTCTTTCTGACAGTCAGGCTGCGCTAAAGGCTCTAGGAGATAACGGGGTATGATCTGGTCTAGTCATGGAATGTATGGGAATTCTTAACGAACTCGGTAGGAACAAATCCCTTACACTGGGATGGATTCCTGGTCATGAAGGGCACGAGGGTAACGAAAGGGCTGATTGTCTAGCCAATTGTGGAGCCCGTCGACCATTCATCGGCCCGGAACCATTCTTTCGGATACCTAGGGGGTACGCTAGAAAAAAACCCAGGCAATAGAGAGAGACTGAGTTTGCTAAGCATTGGGAAACTTCTACTGGCCAAAGGCAGGCTTTGGAATTTTTGCTTCGAATTTTAAATAGGCTGAAGTAATCTCTATATATAAAAGAATAACTGATGAATAATAATAATGAATAACTGACTGACTGACTGACTCAACATCGCCCAGCCCAAACCGCTGAAGCTAGGAAGTTGAAATTTGGTATGTAGGTTCCTCTTTCGGCGTAGACGTCCGCTAAGACGGGATTTTTGGAAATTCCTACCGGAACGGGCAAAAAGGGGAAAAGTCTCCCCCTTGGCGGCCTGCCAAAACCTCTTTGGCTAGAAAGCTGAAATTTGTGATATGTGTTCCTTGGAGTATGGGCTAACTTTTCTGGAAAGTACTTTCTGGAATTTTGGACAGGGACGTTGTAAAAATGGGGGTTAAAAAGGGGAAAAAGGCCCCCCTTGACGGCCTGCCAAACCGCTGGAGGTAGGAAGTAGAAATTTGGTATAAAGGTTCCTCCACTATCGTAGACATCCACCAAGACGGGAGTTTTGGAAATTTTTACAGGGACGGGCATAAAGGGGAAAAGGTCTCCCCCTTGACGGCCTGCTCAAACTGCTGGAGCTATGAAGTTGAAATTTGGTATGTAGGTTCCTCGACCGGTGTAGACGTCCGTTGAGACGGCATTTTTGGAAATTCTTATCGGGAGGTGCAAAAAGGGGACAGAAAAAGTACCTTTTTCCAAAAAAGTACCTTTTCCCAAAAAAAAGTACCTTTTCCCAAAAAAAGTACCATTTTCCCAAAACGGTACCTTTTTCCAAAAAAAGTACCTTTTTCCAAAAAAAGTACCTTTTTCCAAAAAAAGTACCTTTTTCCAAAAAAAAGTACCTTTTTCCAAAAAAAGTACCTTTTTCCAAAAAAAGTACCTTTTTCCAAAAAAAGTAACTTTTTCCGAAAAAAGTACCTTTTTCCAAAAAAAAATTCCTTTTTCCAAAAAAAGTACTTTTTCCAAAAAAAGTACCCTTTTCCAAAAAAAGTACCCTTTTCCAAAAAAAAGTACCTTTTTCCAAAAAAAGTACCTTTTTCCACAAAAAAGTACCCTTTCCAAAAAAAAGTACCTTTTCCAAAAAACACACAATTTTCCAAAAAAAATACCTTTTTCAAAAAAAGTACCTTTTTCAAAAAAAAGTACCTTTTCCCAAAAAAAGTACCTTTTTCTAAAAAAATTTTCCTTTTCCCAAAAAACATACATTTTTTCAAAAAAATACCTTTTTCAAAAAAAGTACCTTTTCCAAAAAAAGTACCTTTCCCAAAAAAAAGTAACTTTTTCTAAAAAAATTTTCCTTTTCCAAAAGAAGTACCTTTTCCAAAAAAAGTACCTTTTTCCAAAAAACATACATTTTTCCAAAAAAAAAACACCTTTTTAAAAAAAAATACCTTTTCCAAAAAAAGTACAAATAAAGTACTTTGTAAAAACAAAGTATCTTTTTCCAAAAAATTTCGTTTTTCCAAAAAGTACCATTTAAAATAATATATAATTTCAAAAAAACTACTTTTTTTCCTCCCCCCACGGATATCTCCACTAAAACAAGGTTTCTTGATATTCGGCATAGACGTGCGCTAAGACGGGATTTTTGGAAATTCCTACCGGAACGAGCAAAAAGTGGAAAAGTCTCCCCATAAACAGTCTCACAAATTGGAAAAGTGCCTGCCCAAACCACTGGAGGTAAGAAGTTGAAATTTGGTATAAAGGTTCCTCCACTGTAGTAGACATCGACTAAGTTTGTATTTTTGGAATTCCCTAAAAATGGGGATTAATGAAGCGAAAAGTGCCGCTTAAAGGCCTGCCCAAACCGCTGGAGGTAGGAAGTTGAAATTTGGTATTAAAGTTCCTCCTCTATTGTAGACATCCGCTAAGATGAGATTTTTGGAAATTTCTATAGGTAGGGTCAAAAACAGGAAAAGTCTCCCCCTTAACGGCCTGGCCAAACTGCTGGAACAAGGGATCTTGGGTTCCTTCCGGTATTTGGGTTCCTTCTCCAACGTTGACGTCCCCTAAGATGGTATTTTTGGAAATTTATACCGGGAGGGGTAAAAAGGGAAAAAACTTCCCCCTTGACGGCCTTGCCAAACTGCTGGATATAGAGACCTAAAATTATGTATGTAGTAGGTTCCTCCTCCAACGCAGACGTCCTCTAAGACGGAATTTTTGGAAATTCCTACCGGGAGGGGTAAAAACGGAATAATTCTCCCCCTTGATGGCCTAACCGAACCCTTCGGCTAGAAACCTGTAATATATAATATGTTTTCCTTGGAGTATGGGCTAACTTATCGACAAGGCATTTCTAGGACTTTGGACAGGAACGTGGTAAAAATGGTGGTTCAAAAGGGGAAAATTGCCCCCCCCCCCCCTTAACGTCTGCGTCTTTAGCTAGAAACCTAAAACTTAAAGAACAAGTGTATATGAAACACTAAAATTAAGAAACTAAATAGGAAACGAGTGGAATTGAAACACTACACAAGTGGAATGAAATGGATATAAACGTTGAACGAGTGGAATTGAAATTACAGACAATGCAAATGGATTGGAAGAGGGAATTACCTGTTCAAACACTATCCACGGAATATGAAACTTATGTAGCCTTGAAACATACTCTCCAAAAAGTTAAACAAATTTTCTAAAAGAGAAAAAACCTTAGAAAAGGAATGAAACTTATATATTCCGATATTTAAACTTCATATAACGAAGCACCGGTGGAAGAAACCGATGCAGTAAATTTTCCAACTGAATTTGTGAATTTACTTGAATTGCCAGGTCTACCTTTACATAAACTGGAATTAAAAAAAAAAAACTTTAAGACACGCTAACAACGTAGCGGGCTTTGCCCGCTATTTTTAATATTATAAAATGCTTTCCAACCCTGCTTTACGTTATTTATTTTCATTCAAAACACAAATGAACAAAACTACTTACGGGTCTATAAGTTCGCACTTTGCCAAATTATCTTAACATACACACGTATTGCAATTTATTATGGATTCATTACTAACAATCCACTTTCATGAGAAAAAGTGATCAAATATTTATTTATTTTAAACCCATTGTTTTGCAGAATTATTTATTTGTGGTGGCTGGGTGAAGGCTTTTATTATAAAAACTGTACTTTAAATAAAAAGCGAATTTAAAAAAAATTGTCGCGGGGGGACGCAGCCCCCCCCCCCTCCCTAATCTTTAAGGCACGCTAACAACGTAGCGGGCTGCGCCCGCTAGTAACACATATTTTTGTAATCGAAAGAAAAAAAATTATTTTTTTTATTAAAATATACTTTTACGGTGGGTCTGATACTGTAGGTTTAACTTTAACTTAACTAAAAACAAAATAAAACGTCAAAAAAATGTACACAAAACAACAACAACGTTTTGGGTTAACTATTATCCTAAGTTTAAACCTGCAGTATGAGACCCACCATTATAAACCAAAAGAATTGACTGTAAAAAACAGTAGTAAATGTGCCTTAAGAATAATAACTAAGTTTTAATAAAATTATAAAGGAACAAAAAATGGGAAGATCCCAGCAAAACCTTGGTAATGGGTTGGACCTTTTTCACGCATTGCTTGGCAATGGGTAACCCTTTACCCTTGGTTTTACTTAGAAAGCTAAAGTAATACATCAATAAAAAAAAAAGTGATACATCAATACTTATGTGGGAGGTATGAAATAATGAGCTACCGATATAGAGATATATCCCTACTTATTTGGAGGCTTTAAAATAATATATTACTGATATTGTGTTATATAATAACTTATGAATAACGGTAAATATAATAAGTTACTGGCATAGCATTATTAGGGTGGGTCGATATTGCGTCATCGATTTTTCGAAAGCTTTTAGCATGGGGAAAAAAAAGTTCCACTACGACATATCAAAAATATCTTAATATTTGCGACCTGCAGCGTATAAACAGTATAATTTTGGTAGGACCCTTATATGGGCACTAGGTCTAAACATGGACCGATGTTCACCAAAATCAATAGGCTGCGTTATTGGGCTGACATAGGTCTGTGTACCAAATTTCATCAAAATATCTTAATATTTGCGACCTGCAGCTTATAAACAGTATAATTTTGGAAGGACCCTTATATGGGCACTAGGTCTAAACATGGACCGATGTTCACCAAAATCAATAGGCGTCGTCCTTGGGCCGACATAAGTTGGTGTACCAAGTTTCATCAAAATATCTTAATATTTGCGACCTGTAGAGTGCGCACAAGAATGCATGGACAGACAGACGGACGGACAGACGGACGAACGGACAGACATCGTTAAATCGAAATAAAAAAAAATTCTGAACCGATCGGTATACTATAAGGTGGGTCTAGGACCAATATTTTTTGGTGTTACAAACATCAGCACAAACTTATAATACCCTGACCACATAGTGGTGTAGGGGTATAAATGACCATAGTGGTGTAGGGTATAAAAAATTATTTTTGATTATGTTGATTTTCTTAATTCTCAAGAATTATAATTTTTTGTATTTATTCAGGATTTAAAAATGTTTTTTTGATTTGCGAATTAATTTTAGGCAATAATATATTTTCGCGAATTAAAAAACATAAAAATAATTCGTGCGACTTATCTTTATATTTTTTTATTCGCGAATTTATAACTCAGCTTTTTTATCATCTTTGAAAATAATTATTTTGAATAAATTCTTCATACTTCGCGAATTATCTCTTAAAACAAATTACTCAATCGAATCAAAATTGAATCGATGTAAATTATACCAAATCATTATCTCACTTTGTTCAATATCAAATCATTAAAGGAATTCACAGTTAAAGTGCTAACGTTAGCACGTTGTAAAATAGCATGCTTTTTTGAACCCATAGAAAGTTGTCAAATTTACGATAAGCTAATTTACTACTTAAAATAGAATAAACTGACTGATTCATATTGACTGATTCATAAAATGAATAAAAAAAGAATTATCTTTTTCAAGCTGTGAATGAAATACAAGAGAGAATATTAAGCCTGCTTGGAATCAATAATTTTGGTACACAAGTTTGAAATTTTGAGATGTGCTATATCTAAGTTTACGCGCTAAATAAGAATATTTATATGAATACCGAAAATACCAAAAATTCGGTACTGGAAAATGTTCAAACCGAAATACCGATTCGGTATTTGAAACCCAAGTATCGACTCTAAAAAAAATTTTGTTTTCGAATTTTTTTTAAAGGTTAAAGTCGGGCATGCCGACTATATAATACCCTACACCAGTCTGATTTAAAGCCAACTAATGTTTGGATCCGAAATTTCAATGGGTTAAAACGGACTTGTGTCAAAATTTTCTATAAAATCATAAAAGAAGAGAAAATCGAAAATATAGCCCATATGGGCGATAGGTCCAAATATGGACCGACTCTATCTAGAATCAATAGGCTTTTTCCTTGGGACCATGTGAGTCAGCTAACCAAATTTCATTGAAATATCTTCGTATTTGCGACCTGCAGCGTGTAACCAAGCCGATTTTGGGGGGACCCTTATACGAGCATTAGGTCTAAACATTTTTAACCAAAATCAATAAGCTTCGTCCTTGGACCGACATAGGTCTGTGTACCAAATTTCATTGAAATATCTTCGTATTTGCGACCTGCAGCATATAAAAAAAACAATTTTAGGGAGAAACCTTATATGGGCACTAGGTATAAACATGGACCGATTTCAAGCAAAATCAGTAGGCGTTGTCCTTGGGCCGACGAATCACTTTACATTTTTATTTTCCGATAATTAATGAAGGCTGCACAGTGGCAGCCGATTTTGCCTTTTTAAAAAAAGGCCAGTAATGAAGTGGCAACTCTGGCGATATTGGCTGGGGATATATAAAACTGATATTTTTTAAAAATACTACAATAACATGATTTTTAAATAAAACAATAAAATATTAAAAATATTGTTAATTGAATTTTTGACTACCGTTCAAATATGCCCTTTAAAATGCTGTTGTTACAGTATTTACCCCCCTTAAATCGAAACAAAAAGTGATTCTGAGTCGATTGGTATACTTAAAGGTGTGTCTAGGTCCAATATTTTTTGGTGTTACAAACATCAGCACAAACTTATTATACCCTGTCCACGTAGTGGTGTAGGGTATAAAAAGTAGCATCGTTCACCAGATTAGGTAGCGATAGCGGGTTTCTCTGGTACACCTGCCTTTTGACTAAGCGGTAGGTAATCAAATCGTATTGGGTAGCATATTAGTAGCAGTTGAGCGTCTGGTAAAGGCACCCAATGTTAGGTTCTATAGATTTTTTGATTATGAAAGACTTTGTATAAAAGCAGAGTTGTATTAAATTTTCACAAATCGCATTCTTTGTTCATTTTAGATTTATTGATGACAACAAAATGTCTGGAAAACATAAACAATGCAATTAGCACGTCCAGAATGCAAGTCATGTAGAGAGAGGTCTACAAACTCATTACAAGAAACCAAGGATTTTTTTAAACCAAACAAAGATTAGGAAACCATAGTCCAAAGTACACATTGTCATTTGTACATCTTACGGTGGGTCTCATACTGCAGGTTTAAACTTTAGTTAATAGTTAACCAAAAATTTGTTGTTGTTTTGAGTACATTTTTTTGACATTTTCTTTTGTTTATAGTTAAGTTAAAGTTAAACCTAAAGTATGATACCCACCGTTAAGGTATACACTTTTTAAATATTTGAATACAAAACAAAATTATTAAAAGAAATATTTAAAAATATACATGATTATAAACTAAAGAATGTCAACTAAAGTATTAACGGTAACAGCATTTTGATATGACAAAAACAAAAACAAAAACGACAAGCCAACTAAAAAACTCAAACAAATATAAAACACTTTCCCCAAAGCAAAATTTATTATTAAAATACAGTTTAACAAACACACATACAAAAACATAAACAAAAATTTAAATAAACAGAGCACAATGGGTAAGCAACAAAATTTGGCGAAACTACGATGCTTTAGAACCAATGTTCAAAATAGTGGCGGTGCACTTTTATTCAATTTTTTTAAACATACAATCAAAAGGTTTGTAATTTATTATATTACAGTTGTTTGTGTAGTAGTTGTTGCTTTTAATTGAAATTATAGTTGTTTTTCGGTTAAAATATACAAAACAACTATTATCACAGTCATTTAAAAAAAACCATTAACGAGAAGTACTCTATTACTTAACAATTGTTTGAAGCAGTTATTTTAAATATTGTAATAATTAACTACCAAAACAGTTAATTTTTCTTATTTGTTTGAACAATAAAAAGTTTCGTCGAGTTTTTAAAAATTCTTCTTTAGCTTGTATTTGTTATTATGGATATACATATTCTTACCCTTTAATTCATAAACGCTTTGTAAAGTTATCCCTTTCCGACCTATAGCCGGTCCAAGTGACAGATTTATCTAAATTTTTGAATTCCGTTTATGTGTGTACATAAAATATTTAAGGATATTAAGTTTCGTCAGTAAGACCTTTTATCCTTTTTTTTAGGATACGCACAATTGTGGCACTCCAAACAATTTTGACGTAAAAAAAATAACAAAATAATCACCAAGTTACACTTTACACACAATATTTAGTATTTTTTCTTATTAAAAACAATTGTTTGATAAAATATTCCACAATATTTCTATTGATTCTAAATAGGATCGGTCCATATTTGGACCTATCGCCCATATGGGCGATATTTTCGATTTTCTCTACTTTTTTGATTTTATAGAAAATTTTGACACAAGTCTGTTTTAACCCATTCAAATTTCGGATCCAGACATTAGTTGGCTTTAAATCAGATTGGTGTAGGGTATTATATAGTCGGCATGCCCGACTTTAAGTTTTTTACTCGTTTTTTTTTTAAGTTTGTTCAGTTTCCTTTAAAACTTTATTACAGATGCTTAATTCACTTGTTTTTTAACTGCACAAGTGGATTTACTAGCCCATAGTACATTTCAAAGATAAAAAGACAAAAAAACCCTACCAAAATAAAGAAGATTCACCAAGAAAAAAAAAAATGGTACACATATAAACCTAAACCCAGAAAAAATCATGGTTAATTAACATTTTGTGGAAGATAAAATGAAGGTGAAAGATATTCGCTGGTTGGATGCTTAGTGAGGAATCATCTGCTCTACATAGTTATTTTCATAACTTTTACAAACTATTATAAATATTACACAAGATTTGTGCTTTGTGTTGGACTGTAATGAGTTTTTTAATATACAGTGAGGAGCAAAAGTGTAACAGGGTACACATTGTTCAGTTATTCTGCTTTATATTTTTAACTACGAAACCAAATCAAATAATTTTTTCTTAATTTATTTGTTTATTAACCTCTTCTAATTAGAAATCAACAACAATATTTAAAATATTTTAATTAACGAAGAAGATGAGGACATTTTTCTCTATTATGACAAATGTTACACTTTTGCACCCTGTTAAGTTTTAATAAATTTCTTAAGAAATTTTTAATATTAACTTAAAAAATTATAACATTTTTGCGGCTTTTATATGTAGTTGGGAAAATATTCCATTTATCTGATGAAAATGTGTGTATTAAGTAATATTTCCCTATTGTTCAGGTCGCAACTTGCGACTCGTAAGCCCTTTTTAAGGGCTGGCTATGTTTATCATGCTGAAAATTTTCCTAAATCCAAAAGTATTAACTATATTTCATGGCGGGCAATAGCACGGATTATTTTTCATTGAGAAATGTGCTAGTTGGTTGATTTTCCTACTAAAAATTTTTTTTAGATGACTTTTGAGTTTTTGAATTTGGGCACAGTTCTACATTTTTTGCAAAAAATGTGATAGTTTTCTATGATAACTACACCCAAAAAATTACGTAGTTGCATAGTTAATAAAATTCATAGTAGATTTAAAATATATTTAAAATAGCTATGGTAGTAAATAAGAACTACGTGTTTATTAAAAATTTAGTTTTTGTTAGTTACCCTGTATACAATATTTTGAAAATGTCAAATTTATAATAAAATAGAAGAATATACTTTCAAATCACTTTATATATTTGCAAAGCGCAGCTGACTTAACAAAAATACCAAGAAACTATAATTTTTTTATTGGCACATTGATTTGTTTTCCACCATTATTGCTGTTGATATTGAAAATTGGATACTTGGAGGATTTGACTGCCCGTTATCCAGAAGAGTAATGTAAATTTCGTAATTGTTTACTGTATTTAGATTTTTAAATTAATAAATATTTTTATAAATTATCTTTCGTTTTTGCAACCATTCGCGTGTTTGTCAGTTTTTTTATGTGGTTTATATTTATTATATTAAAATGAAAATAGTTGATGGGTACTATATTCAAATCATTCTTTTATTTCACTACCAAATCGTTACAAATAACTTCCTCCATGGTTGATTTATAAATTTAAAATAAACGTAGTTGTCATCCACTACTTTATGTTAACTATGCGATAGTGAGGGTTATTTCACCTATGATCACTATTTTTGCAACTATGTAATTTTTTGGGTGTAGTAAGTTCGGTTACTAAATTTTGTGGCATTCATTTTCCTTTGGTATACCTTCAATATAGAACATCATATGAAACCCATTTTACTAGGCAGCCCCATATCCTGAAGTAGATTGCTACAAGTTTCTATGTTTGAAGCCCTCTTTTTGGGGGAAACGTCGTAAACGAACTAAAAGCATATTATTTTTATATATTTTATTTAAAAATGTGGCAGTAAATAATTTTGTACACAAAACTGGTTCATATTACTAGTTTAATAATAATTCTAATAACACTACCATATACGGAGCCCCAAACCATGAAAGCTGTTGACATGTTCATTACAATTTTAGGCGCCCTAATGAAAATGGGTTTCATCCGATATTTTTAATTGACAGTATATTAAAGAAAAATTAATGGCTTAGAATTAGAGGATTGAATTTACTAGCTACCAAATAAAAAATAAGGCATTTTTTGGAAAAAATTTTGAATTTCGGCCAAATTTGCAATATACATAGTACTCAAAAACATTTTATTTAATAGGGAAAGCTACCCAATCGAAAAATTTTTGAATACCAAATAGTCCATTCTATTGTCCCGTTAAATATTTTTGGATTTACTAAAAAAATTAGTATGGTTAATATTGTCATACCTCAAGATGGGCTTGCGACCTGAACAATAAGGAAAAATTTTTTTGACACCTAATTTTTGAAGAGATAAATGCAATATTTTGCAACAATTCACCGAAATGCATAGAAAAACAGCAAAAATTTCATGATTTTTAAGTTTATATTTAAAATTTTTAAAGAAAATTATCAAAAATTAACCGGGTGCAAAAGTGTAACATTTGTCTTTAAAGAGAAAAATGTAATTTTTTTTCCAGTTAAATAAAAAAGTTAATAAATATATAACGCTAGAAATAGTTACTCGATTTGCTTTCATAGTTACAAATTTTAAGCAAAATATCTGAACCATGTTAACCCTGTTACACTTTTGCTCCTCACTGTAGGTATAGCTGACAACAAAAGGTTCTCACTTTTGTTTTATGTTTTGACCAAGTTTATAAAAATGTAATTATTTGTTATTTTTTGTTGTTATGAGAACAGTTGGAAATCTTCATCTACAAAATAATGTTACGCATGAGCCATGAGATGTTTATTTAAGATGATGAGTGAAAATGTACATGAATTCAGTTCAATCTTACAAAGTGGAAACATATGTAATCCAGGTAATACATAGAGCGTAAGTAACAATATAATTTATTTTAGATAATTTACTCGTTTGGCCTAGTAGCATAAATGTTGGAGAAATTAAATCTGTGAACTTTTAACAAAAGAAGTTATTTTTTCCGACAAAAAATTGCAGACTTTTTCAAGAGACTACTATGTATTGTTTAAATTTAAATTTTTTAGGAGTGTTATTGACAACAAAACCCTGGAAACTTTTGGAAGTTATGTAACTTCCAAGGAAATATAACCACTAATAATATAATAAACATCGTATTCTACTCGTAAACAGTGTAAACCTGGTAGGTTTATGAGTTTAAAGTCAAACACCATACATAACAAATATGACTTGTATTTATACAAGGTTTACAAGGAATTTACGAGTTTATATGGAAAGCCCTAATGTTATCAACAAGGCAAGGAATTTCATGTATTTATTAATTAAATTTTCAGCCTAAATGTATACATCAACAAATTTTTAATATTCAATAGAGTTTCCTTGAAAATTATAGAAGATATTAGAAATATAGCCATATATATTTTTAGGGTCAAAATTTATCTAATAAATGCATGAAATTCCTTGCCCTGGTTATCAATAATAATATAATACACTCAGGGATTTATGTAGGTAAAATCAACTGCAAATGACAGTTAAAATGACTTCATTTGCAGTTAAAAAGGTGTAGACTACATTTGCATTTAAATGAACTGCAATGTGGAGTTATTTTTAACTATTAAAAATCAACTGACAAATGTAGTAAAAACAACTACAAATGCAATTAAAACAACGTACATGCAAATTATTGTAAAACTCTACAAATAATTGCAAGTGTAGTTAAAATAACATAAATAAAAATTATTTTAAAAATTATTAATTTAATAAAAACAAATTTATGTAAATACTCTTAACTTAATTTTGTTCCATAATAAATTTAAAATTGAGAAATAAAAATTTACACTTAATATCACTTTTATTGTTCACTATATTGTTCTAGATGTCCGTCTGTGAGGGATGAAATATTGTTTGGTTTTCTTTTTCTCTCCAGGTAGAAAGGGAAGAAAATATAAAAGAACTGAAAGAAAATGAATTCAATATATTTTAATACTCCCGTAAATAAATTTATATTTTATATTATAAAACTTACCTTATTATTTTAATAATTCAATAAAATATATAACCTTTTCCGTATACGTACGCGTCTTTATTCTTTAGCGTCGTTTTATGACTAAGACAAGAGAAATCATGTTCTTCTCATATTCTTTCACTAGAAATTTCTAAACAAATGCTTCGTACACACATTCTTCTTTACTTCGTACACGTACACACTTGAAATTTAAGTATTTGTAACAAAATTCAAAATAACTGCATAAAATAAATGTTACTACATTGTAGTAGTTTTTGAAGTTTGTTTAAAAAAATAACTGTCAAAAACATTAAAAAAATTTTCTCTAAGTAAACTAACTGCAATTGTAGTTAAAATAACTACAACCGCATTACTACACAAATAACTGCCAAGTAGTAACTGCAGAACTTTTCTGAGTGTATAAATATAATCAGACTCAAAAAAGTTTGTCGATAGAACATACTGAAAATGACAGTTGAAACAAAGGTATATGCAGTGAAAAAGGTGACAAAGTTATTTTACCTTTAAAATAACTAAAAAATTTGTTATTTTTAACTGTTGAAAAATAACTAACAAATGCATTAAAAATAACTAACAATGTCGTAAAATTAATTGACAAATTTTTACTACAAAAATTTTAAAACAACTGACAAAATGGGTAAAATCTAAAGCTTTTTTACTTTTAATTCTTTTGGTATTATAAAAGTATATTTTAATAAAAACACCATTGGTTTTTGTCTTTCGATTATAAAAATATGTGTTATTAATTCAGCCTATTTAAAATTTGAAGAATTATGCATTGGAGATACAAGTTTCAGATATTTTGCAAACCAGGAATATATCAATTACAACAAATATAAACTACCCGGGTAAAAATTTTAATATGGTGTCTTATATAATTACGTTTTATGTGATTAGTTCCCATATGCAACCACATACAATTTGATCCGAAAAATGGGTCATCTGCATGTGTCTAATTATATCAAATTATATATAATTTGATGTAATTTGATCCGAGATTTGTCCATATCCAGGACATCAAATTATATATAACTCCATATAAACATATCTGACTTTATATAATTAAATCAGACAGTAGGTAGGCTTTTTATGACTAGAAGTTAGGCTTAACAGCTACAAAAATCGGTTGTGTTTTATAAAAATGCATTTGAATGCTTTTGTCTTATGAAACGTACGCATAATTTTTTTATAATATGAAATTATATGTAAAAAATAACTTCGTTTATAGAGCCTTATATGGTTATATGTAAAACCATGTTTAATTAAATCTTAATTTAAAAATTTACTAAAATATGTTGAACTATATATTTTGTGTAGGATTGTATATAAAATTACAATAAAATATTTTTAGTATGGCGTCAAATACATTTTTATGTAACTTTGTATGGAACCATATATAATCATATCGGTCACTACATATATTTTTATTAATTTCATATGGCTTATGTAGTTATATATGGAGTAAGATTTGGGTACCCGAGTAAAAAAGAGTATATATAACATATATTTTTTAATATTAAAATATATGATAATATAAAATATTGTTTGCAACTTTATATGTTTTTATATGATGATATATTAGAAAAACTTTTAGAAATTTTCTCATATGTAATCATATTAAATCATATATCAGTATTTGGTTTATTGCAAATTTTTTATATAAGAATATATAATTGATAAAACCGTTAAAAATTTTATATATAAATACCCAGGTAGAAATTGCCGACGGTACAAAAAACAAAGCACTGGCAAAGCGTTGGTTTACAATGGTACAAAAAAAAGCATTGCAAAAGCACTTTTTTAGAACGCGTTTCCAACCTTTGGAAAGACTGCTTTCCCAATACTTGTTTTATAAAGTTTACCACTGTTTATGAAAACAAAAACCACCGACAAAATATCGGTTCAAAACGATTTGCCAACGTTAGGTAAAAGGACTTTGCCAGTGCCTGTTTTACAAAATTTACAACCGTATATAAAAAATATCACTGGTAAAACATCGGCTTAAAACGAATTGCCAACGTTTGCTAAAGGGACTTTGCCAGTACTTATTTCACAAAATTTACGACTGTACAGTTTTAATAGTGTTAACTTATAATTTATTTTTAGTAATCTTATTACTAATTCCCTTTTATTACTGATATTATCAGTATTTTAATACAAAACATCAATGTGCTCAAAACACTTATTTTTTATGTACAGAAAAAAATGTTTTGCAACCATTTTATTTTAATCCAGGCTTTATACTCAGAAAAAGGATTTATTTTTTAAGATTACTTTTTTTTCGAAAAACTTTTTTGTAAAAATATCGTTTTCACTCCTAATATTCTCAATTTAAAGTAAAAAACAATAATTTCAGTTAAATTTACTAATGTAAAACCCAATTCGGCATTTAAAATGCCTGAAAACCACTTTTTAGTCCATTGTAATAGTACTTTTCAGAACGTTGGCAGAGCACTTATTCTACCATTTTTACCAATGCTTTGCCAACGTTCGGAAAGATAAACGGCCAACCGAAGATGGACGTTATCATTTCAAGGTTGACCCAGTACTTTAATTTTCGAAAAACGGACGCTCTGCCAGCGCTTGTACCACCATATACAGTGATTTGCCAACGTTTTGCCGATTGTATTTTTCTACCTGGGTAGATACGAAAAATATTTTTGATTTTATTTTATATATTACAATATATTAGTTAATCTCAGACACAAGTTCGAAACTCATTTCATCAAAAACTATTTTTTTTATGTTTTACTAAATTTTTTCATTCAATTAATATTTTCTGAGCTTTTTTATTTTTAAGTTTTTTTTTAATTTAAAATCATGACCCGGCTCGTAATGGGTTAATAAGTCTAGGCATGTTGCATACCATAGGTAAGGTATTTCAAGTACCTTTCCAACGACAATGTGACAGCGCATAGAGAAAGGGACCTAAGGGTAAAAAAATCATTTTTTTTTTTTTTTTGTGGACAACATCTGAGCATCGAATGAGACCGATCCCATGCTCTCCTGACCTTAGGTCCCTTTCTATCCTTAGGTCCCTTTCTATTTTGCGCGTCACATATATATTTTGTTCTGGTCCGATAAGTTTTGAGTGTAGAAATAAGACATTGTATATTGTTATAGATCATTTTCCGTATTCAAAATGACAAAGTGTATGGTAGCTAACTTGCTGTTACATAGCATATGCTAGTTAGTTAGCATATGTTTTTTCGTTTTGAATACGTTGGCTAATCTTTAAAGAATTCAACAGTATCGAATTTATACAATAACGTCTTTAATAGTTACTTATTATCAACAGTAACCTGAGGCTGGTAGTGTATAGGACCTGAAATTCTGCTGCCCTCTAATACAAATTTTTTTTTATCATTTAAATTTGATCATATCGTATTGTATTTGTATTTGTTATATCCAATTTGATCGGGACAAAACTCGGATATAAGTTGATAACTTGATATAACTTTGTATCCTTGTAAATATAATTATATCCAATTTGATACAATTTAATATAACCATTTTTCAGATGAAATGATATCCAGTTACATATTACAAATATATCCATTAATATATAATTTTATATAAACTTTTTTACTCGGGTACATATAATAATATAAATTACCTTATAAAAAATTCGGTCAAAAAATGCTATCAGATGTAGTTGTATATAATGATATGTGTCTTAATGAGACTCCATTCATAGCCAGATATAGCTCAATCACATTATATATGACCATTAGAGTGGTCCAAAAAAAAAAAAAAGTTGGAATTTTCACGCTCCACAACCCTACAAATATACCACTTTGAAAAAAAATGTAGTCTGATCAAAAAAATCACCAAAAAAGTTTTGTTTAGAGGTAGCACATCGCAATTGAAGTTTCGAGGTGGTACTTGTCCTATTATTTTTAATTAATTAAAAATAATGGAAAAAATGAGAAAAATTAAATATAATTATTATGATCGCGCCATATCAAATCTAATATATTTTTAGGTGTACATTACGAATATGAAATCAAAATTGAAATCGGAGTCGCGGATTTCGTGAAATTTTAAAATTTCATACAAAAAAGGATCAACTTCGATCAGGATGTTTTCTTATATTTACCAATATGAAAATTTCGTTTTTGCATTAATATATATCTGCTAAATGTCCTATTATGTGGGATAGGGTTTTTGGTAGCAATAAAATTATAGAAATCTAAATAATAGCGAAATATTAAAAAATGTCAAATTTTAACTTAATTTGCAAGGATATCTGTTATCCTTTTTAAAATTAAAATCAGTGTTATATATAATGAAGGTCGTTGGTAAGTAAATTGCAAAAGTATAACAAATTGCATTTTTCGATAACACCGTTTACAGGTAATTGGGAAAATATCTCAAAAAACTTGAGTTTTTTGAATTTTCAAAAACCGCGAATAATTCATAAACCACAAATTTTTTTTAAGTTTCGATTGCTGATTCATAATCTTCGTTAAAATAAAGATCAGATTTGAGAAATTTGCGCATACAAGGCAAAAACAAGTTGAATTTTTAATTACATCTTTTCGGAAAATTTCGAAAATTTGACTAAAATATGTATTTTTATGTACACTCATACAAATAAGTCCGTAAAAATAGCAGAAAAAGTTACTAAAAATTAGTTAAAAATGATGCTGCAGAAAAAACTGCTAATATTAGCAGAATCAGTTTGCTAAATATTAATAAAATGAAAACAGCAAAAAAAAACTGTTAAATTTACAGAATTTGAGTAATATTTGAGCTGATTTTTTGTTAATTGCAAATAACAATTTAACTTGCTGAAATCAGCTAAAAAATTGCTAAATAATAGTAGAATGAAAATAGCAAAAAACAAAACTGTTAAATCTACAAAATTTTTGCTAAAATTTTCTGAAATCAACAAAACTTTTGCAGATTACTAGTGGACTGGAAAAAAGTAAAAAAGGAGCAAATGAAATGAAAATTAATAAATAAAAATAAATGTGTATTTAAAAACATACTTGTGACCATTATTTAATGTGTCAATTAATTGAAATTTTTTCAATTGGCATTGTTCAATGCCTAAATGCCCATTTATAAAAGAAGTAATTGTTGAATGTTATTTTAGTTTGACTCAAGATTATAAATTAATATCACTTTCTGTTTAAAATTATTTTCAAATCAAAGAAAGATGATACAATTTTTACAAGTAAATTACAAAGAATAAAAATTATTGAAAGAATTCGATAATACCAGCAAGGCAGAATGCGCATTTTCGGCTTTCGCTACAAAGCCATCATCAGTGCCTTTCGCCTTTGAGTGGGTTAATATTTTGGTAATCGTCTACTTATGTGACTGTTGAAAGCAAATCGAATTTGTTATCAACAACTCAACTTAGACTAACATCAACGAAATCACAGATTAATACCAGATGTGAAACCAATAACAGGTTTCAAAAAAGTATTCCCGAACCGTATGGTTTTGTTTACATGGAAGTCAAGTCAAGAGGGAGATAACAATATAAAATCTCCATACATTTTGTATTGTGCATTTTTTGTATATATCTGTCTCTTTTTAGATTATTGTGCTTTTCTTTTGTGTTTTTCTTAAATTTTTGCGTTTTGTTTTTCTCATTTTCTGTCGGCCATATTGCCCAAATCAGCTGATTCATATCTGGTATAATTTGTGAACGAAATTTAACAATGCTATTTTTATCCTTTGTTATTATTACTCTTTTTTGCTTTGAACCTTAATTCTTAAAATATATCAGCTGATTCTATTCAACTCTGTGTATGATAAACATAGATTTTTGAATTACAACGAACCGTTAAATTTAAATTTAAATGTATGTTATTAAATTATATTTTTGCACCATGTCAATGCGTTTAAGATGAATGGGGGAAATGTTTTAGTTGATCTGTTATTTAAGTAAATGAATGTTATTTTAGTTTGACTCAAGATCATAAATTAATATCACTTTCTGTTTAAAATTATTTTCAAATCAAAGAAGTATTTGTTTTCATGTTTTAATAAAAGAATAAATTAAGAAAAAAAATTAAAAATCCGCGTAATTCTTATATTTTTTTATATTACAATGCTTTTTCTTCAATTATGTGTACATTTCATTACCATTGTTTTCATCAATGCTAATTGAAAAAAATTTCATTGGCATTGAATGGTGATGAAATTTGTTGGCATTGACATTGAGATAAAGTAATGCCAAATATATTTCAATGTCAATGAAAATTTCCCAAGAATGATTTTTTGTAAAAGTGGTAATATTTATAGACAATAATAGAGGTTTTCATATAAACTCGTATTTTACTCGTAAACGGTGTAAACCTGGTATGTTTATGAGTTTAATGTCAAACTCCATACATAAAAAATATGGGTTATATTTATACAAGGTTTACAAGGCATTTACGAGTTTATATGAAAACCCGTAATATGTTAACCCTAACAAAATGTATTTCAGAGACCCTTCTTTTGATTTTTCATTGTTTGCTGATCGGATATGTACTTCCGAATTTATTTGAGTTTCCATTTTCACCTCTAAAGCTCCACCCACAGGAAAGGTGTGACCGATTAAAAATATCGTATTCTTTAAATAAGCTTAAAAAGTACAATATTGGGGGGAAAATTATGGTCATCCCCGAAAACTCCACTTGCTCCCCAGAAATAATTTTAATCACAATTTTCATATTAAAATGGTTCGTCCAAAATAAACCAAAATAAATGTATTACGATAAATAGAAACTTTTCTCATAAATTTTAATAATTTAGATATTTTATGAGTAGGACAAATTTTCAACCATTTCAATTTAGCTTTATTTAAAATTTTGCATTATTTTTGTCTAGTTAAAAATATGCAGTAATTTTTATGAGTCATTTAACATTCTGTTTATAAGCGCTCCAAAATTGGTGGTTCAGTTTAAAAAAAATTTGTAAAATTACCAAATCTTCTGTTAAAAATTAGTAACTAAAATTCAGAAAAATACTGTAAAGTTAGCAAATTTTTTGTTAAAAATTAGTAACTAAATTCAGCAAAAAAAAATAGCAAAAAATTTTGTAAGTTAGTAATGTGGAGGTAGCAAAAAAATTAACTAAAAATTCAATTTTAACTAAAAATTATTTAAAAATTTGTTAAGTTGAAGTACTAACAGTTTTACTAACTTTTCTACAAACTTTTTTCTATGAGTGTATAAATTTAAAAAAAAAACCGCGAATTACTTAAAAGTTACTTAATTTTTTTAAGTTTTAATTTCAAATTCCTTATATTCACATTAATTAAGACCAGATTTAAAAAAAAATTGTTAAATAATAGCGTACAGGTTAAGAAATAATTAAATTTAAAATCAACCCTAATTTTTGTATAAATTACTCTAGAGATAAATTACTAATTCTTAAAAGACAACTTTTTGTGCTACTTCTAAATAACAGCGGATTTAGCTGAAAATTGGCACAGAGAGTTTTTAGACATTAAGGAATAGGGGCAACATTGTGGAGATCGCGAATTCCAACTTTCATGTTTTTTAGTCCACTCTAATGACCATATATAACTATTTTTACTCGGGTAAACAAAAATTTTTAAAATTCCAAGAAATTCAACGAAATTTAAAGAAAATTAACAAAAACAACTGTTTACTGTAAAAATACTGTTTTGGTAATTGTTTGTTATGATATTAAGAATAACTGATTTAAACAACTGTTACGAAAAAGTGGTGCAAAATTGGACCGACAGGATGGCGTTCAGTCGCGGAGACCATATGCCAGAAATTATTTTTAAATATTAATTGCTATGAAATTTGTGAGCTAATAAAGCCAACATTTTGGTAATTCCATTGAATTTGTTGTTTTATTTTTTATAAAAGTTCTATGCCTTGAAAAAAACACCCTATATTTTTTAAGGGACTTCACGGCCAGGATAGGTCAAAAGTTATACTGAACACTGAACATAACTGGGCACTGAATATAATTCCAATAGTTCGTTCTTTGCAATAACTATAAATCTGGCCACTCTATGAGCACTACTTAACGTAAACATGTTCCGTTTACTAATTTAATATGACTTTAATAGAGTTATATTGTATTATTTTTTATAACATGCCTGCCTTACTTTTAGCTGGTCAAATTCCAATAAAAAGTCGGCATAGCCACCTGATCGTACGTGCCTATAAGGTGACCGTTATTATGCGAATCAAGAAATGATCAAGAAAAAGCAGAAATAAAAACTACTGCAACTTAACGCAACAAGTTGTATCAAACATTGTAAGACAACAATGAAATCAGCAACCACTATTGTAAACCGAAAGCAGAAAATCAAGGTAAATGTCATCATACACACTTCTTTAGCCACATATTAACAGCTAATAACTGTGGCAAGCACACACATAACACTATCTTCCTTAAGCTTAATTTATAAACCAACTTCTCAGTTGGCTTTCTGCTAAGCGCAGTTAGTGCCTTTGACCATCAATATCTGGGTTTGATCGCTACATTTCAATTTAGTTTTAATTCTCAACGTGAAGCGTCTTAACGTGTACGCTTAAAAACATAAATATTCAATTCAATTGACGCCATTACGAGTTAGTCATTTTTAAAAATTTTCAAAAAAAGTGAAATTTATTTTTTAACGGTTTTGTTTAAAGCAGATCTTTGCTATTTTGTTTTTGTGTATTACAAGTGTTGTTTAGGTAATAAAAAAACATAAATCCAACATTACGGGTTAAATTCAGAATTATATAATAATTTTGCTTAAATTAATGACTTTCTTTAATTTAATAACATGTTTAAACATAATCATATTTTTTATATTTGTTATTTGTAAAATTATTTTGAAAAAACTAGTTCCGGTTCATTTGATGTTAATGATGTTTAACAAGTTGTTATAAAGTTACATAAAAAAAATTGGGTCGTCTGTGTTAAAGCAGCAGTCTCTAAAGTACATATGTTTTAGAAAACAAGATCAAGTGAAAATTTTGTGAGACTTTTGCCGTAAAACATGAAACGTTAAAGTTCTTTGGAACACCAGTCTATATAAAACGTTAATTTTACAACGATTTATTTTGAAGTTTTGGTAAATGTGAAAGAATGTGTCAGCATTATCTATTTCTTTATTACTGAACAATTTTAAGTAGTTAAAAGAAAATTTTAATGAACAATCTCTGGAAACATTTGGAAGATATCTTCCAAGAAGATCTTAATGCGAGTACATACTCTTACTTCTATTTTTCATTTGCATCAATATGATCCAGTAAAATCATGTTCCTTTTATTTTCAATTAACACCGATTTGAAATTTAGTTTAAAAAGAAATTTCAAATCACCACCACATTACGAAATATGACAGCTAAATCTGGATTTCGATTTGACAACAACAACACTTTTTAACAAAACTAAAGGAAAAGTCTTAAATTCGGGTTGCCTACTACTTACATTTCTTTTAAAATAGTTGCAGTTTGTCGTTTATTTCTAATTAATAATTTATTAACTGAAATATGAAATATTTTAATATTTAATATACATATTATAGGAACTGTTTATTTTTAAAGAAAATTTTTACTGGATATTTTAACTAAATTTTAATTGAAACCCGTATTTTAGTGAATTTTGTTTATGGAAAAATTGATTGAAGAAATTGTAAAATGTGTGTTATTTATAATTTAACTACTTATTCAATAAAAAACACTAACTTACTTTTTAAATAACTATTGAATCTTTACGGTAAATAACATATGTTGTAAGTGTACTAAAATACGACAACTTGTAGAAACAAATTAAAGGAGCCTTCATCACATTTTCACTCACAACTTCTTAACGGATAGACATATTTTGTCTATTTGCAAGAACAAACTGCTCAGGAGGAAAGCCATTAATGTAGGTGAAAGTGAACAACATCGGTTGCGTCCCAGCGCTGTGATCGCTATTTCAACAGACATACCGACATTGGTTGATCGGCTAAGAATTGAATGAGAATCAAGAATACATATACTTTATGGGGTCTTAGGCCTATGCTTCGACATGTTATAAACAGTATAAGAAACTGATATATGCCCTCATCGCTATGGTGGATGGTATAAAAAACTTTAATTTAAATATATTTCTAAAAAGCAATTAATTTACTGGCGGACTCCAAAATGTATTACCATTATGAAAGAAACAATGTTAATATAGCTAATAAGGAAACTATAGAGATATAACAAGCAGTACAATTTAAATTACTACTTAATAAAAATGTAGTTTTTTTTAATTGTTGAAAAATAATGAACAAATGCATTTAAAATAACTAACAATGCCATAAAAATAACCGACAAATTTTTATTACAAAAATTTTAAAACAAAAAGTACTGTATTTTACCGTTTTTTTTTTGATATTATAAAAACCCGAGTAAAAATAGTTATATAGGAAATTATATAATTTAATATGTACTAATATGTTTATATATAGTCAAAGGTGGCACTATATCTTTAGATACCCGAGTAAAAAAAATTTGATATAATCATATAATTTTTTATGTAATTGCATATAGTAACTTATAGTTATATATGGCCACATATGCTTTTAAATTCAAGCATATATACTTTTATATAGACATATGTTAGATATTTTTTCCTCAAAGGTTTTAATATGGAGACATATGTGATTTTATATTATTACATACTGGCCTACATATAATTGCATGTGTTATATATAAGTACATAAAGTAACATATTACAGATATAATTACATATACGTTTATATATAATTTAGTATGACACTATACATAATTTTATAAAACTATATGTGGAGCCATATAAGAAATATTTCATAATTTGTGTTAGATATGATTATATATTGACGAATAAGAACCCATATATAACTTAATATGGTTCCATATCTACAATATTTCATGATTTCTTTAATATATAACAATATTACGTTCTTTATAAAATCATCTATAATTATATATCATCCCATATAAGCAATTATTTCAAAGTGATTTTATATAAAAATATATAAGGTCCATATACACATGTGTGCAATATAATAGATACATTAAATTTTTTTCTAATTTTATTCTCGTTGCCTTTATTTTTAAAGATCAAAATAGTGGATAAATTCACCCCAAAATGCGAGGAGATTGTTCAGAAAATGGTGCAGAATTTTAGCATGACGTCTGTTTTTGTATTTATACACTTGTTTTAAGTAGGCGTGGTTTTTAATGAAAAATAAGCGCTATCGACCTTCTATAAATTTACATAGTAAAATTTAGCGAGTACTGATCAGTTCTGTAAAAACTGTATATTTTTGAAATTCCTATAATATTTCCTTAAGTCTTGCATTATTTTTTTCTACAAATGGTCTCTAGACTTAAAATGACAGTGCCTTAAATATGACTAAATTTTTCTTGTTTGTAGCGATTTTAAAATAAAGTTAACAACACTGAAATTTAAACACGGAATGCTTAATACTACAACGTAAAACAAAGTTTGTCTGATTTGTTATATCGCGGTAAGTATAGAATAAGGTCATTCAGTTTAAAGTTTTAGTGTTGTTAACTCAATTTTAAAATCGCTAGAAACAAAGAAAAATCTGGTGATAATGCAAGATTTAAGGAAATATAGAATTTCCAAAAATATAGAGTTTGTATAGATCCTACCAGTGCTCGCTAAATTTTACTATGTAATTTGATAGAAGGTCGATATCGCTTCTTTTTCATTAAAAGCCACGCCTACTTAAAACAAGTTACAAAATAAAAAAACGGCCATTACGCTAAAATTCTGCACCATTTTCTGAACAATCTCCTTGCATTTTGGGATGAATTTATCCACTATTTTGATATTTAAAAATAAAGGCATCGAGAAAAAAATTAGAAACTAGTTTTAGATTCAGTAATTACTAGGGATTGGCGCGTGACTAGAAATGTTCGTGAGTCACGTTATTCACACGTGATCGTGAGTAATATTTAAATATAATTCGTACTTGATTTGTGCGTGAGCGTGAATAAGAATATATAACCCGTGCATGATTCGTGTGTGAGTTTATTTTTTGCATTATATATTTTTAGTAATTTTTACTATTTTGTAATATTTTACTATTTTTTTTACTATTTTTCTTATATCTTGGTTGTATAACATAATCCTATTAACTTTAAAATTTCAGTCTTGTTAATTTTATTTTAAAATTCCTAAAAATAAAGAAAATTTTGTTCATGTTTAATGCACTGTCATGGTAAATCTGGATAAAATTAATGGAAGATTTATCGAGATTATAGGATCACAAGCAGACCTATGGGTTAATCATTATATTTGGAAATTAATTACACATGCAATTACACAATTACATGTAATTGTAATTGAAAAAATTCAATTACAATTACATATTATTTGTAATTGTAATTAAAAAAAAAAACAAATACAAATAATTTGTAATTGAAAATTTTCAATTATACATTACATATAATTGTAATTGCAAAAATGTCAATTACTATTACATTTTTTCGGAAAAGAAATAATGAGAAAAAGCACAAGTGAGGGGTCAGCCCAACCCCAATGACGTATTCTTTTTATACTTATCCACGCCTATCCAACCTATCCCAGTCAGTTTTTTCTACAAAATTTTAACAAAAAACACTTTAATTCTAAATGTAATTGAAATTTGTAATTGAAATCACTTTCAATTACAATTACTTGTAATTGAAAATTTTCAATTACAGTTACATGAAATGTAATTGATTTTTTTTTAATTTCAATTACATTTATTTGCAATTGTAATTGAAATGCCCCAGGTCTGATCTCCAGATATTGCATATCTTTTTTATTTAAAAAAATAATTTTTATATATTGTTAGACGTGGTCATATATAATATGATCTAAAGTATAAGGTAAATTTTTAGATATAATTGTATCAAACTATGTAGACTTTTATAACATTTTATATAATTTTATACAAAAAGATATAATTTGATGTAATTGGATGAGGACAAAATTCGGATACAATTGTATCGAATTGTATACAATTGTATACAATTCGATACAATAAGATACAATAAGATGTTCTCATTTTTCGGATATAATTATATCTAATAACATAAAAGATTATATATAATTAAATATAACTTCATATGGCTCCATATCATTTTTTTTACTTGGGTATGTTTAAGTATAGCGCAATGTATTCTATGTATGATTTCAAAATATAAAAGGCGTACTCATTATAACTCGAAAATTCCTTGTCACCCTTGTATAAAACAAGCCATATTTTTTATGTATGGAATTTGAAATTAAATTCATAAACATACCAGGTTTACGCAGTTTACGGGTAGAATACAAGTTTATATGAGAAGGCTTAAAATGCTTGGTTACAATTATGTACAACTTCTTCTAAAGCGTGGTTTACATTATCAGATGAAAACAGCTATTACCATCGAATTCTCATAATTTTATGAAATATAGCAATCTGACTGTCAAAATTTCAATCGGATTTTCTGTACGTATCAGACAAAATGTGTTTGCACTATAGGATTTTGTCTATCTGACTGATTTTTTTGACAGATCCTATGAGTTATGGTATAATGCAAAACACGCTTACATAATTAAAGTTTTATTTAATTTTGAATTCTTAACTTAAGCGTGTTATTTTTGAAATAGTACTTTTTAATAGTTATTGTTTTGAGCCTGAAATATAAAGCGTTATATAATTATGTCTTTCTACATCAAATTAGATATAATTATATCGGGTCAAAATCCGGATAAGATTCTATATGATTCTATATAATTTTATCCACCATTTTTCGGATCATAGCATATCTCCAATAATATTAAATCAGATATCATTACATATGGCATCATATTATTTTTTTTTACTCGGGAATATATTTTAATAAAAAAAATATTTTTTCTTTCGATTACAAAAAAATCGTAATATCCTACCAGTTTAGGATATTACCAGTTTTTATGTTTTCCTGCATTGGAGATATGAGTAGTTCACTTGCAAAGTCCGCTATGTTAATACAACAAAATTTTTAGAAAATCGATTAAAACTTCTAGTCCTGAAATAGAGTTATGAAAATTTATATTACTACATATATAAATAATATATATATATATATAATATAAGTAATATAAATTTTCATAACTCCATTTCAGGACAGAAGTTTTAATCGATTTTCCAAAAATTTCGTTGTATGAACACAGCGGACTTTGCAAGTGGACTACTCATATGTACTATACAATTCAGTGTTGTCAGTTTAGCGGATTTATCCCCAAATTAGGGATTTTTTCGTCAATGGGGATATTCCGTTTGGGGATCTGGGGATTTATTGGGGATGAAACGAAATTTTAGGGGATTTTTTGGGGATAACATATTATTGCTTTTTTATATTTTTCTGAATTTAACCCTGATATTTCTAAATATTTATATATTTCTTTTAAGAATGATGATAATAGTGTATGATTTTAGGCTACACTAATTTGTGTCTGGCAAGTTAATGTGCGTACAAACCTTAATTGCTTTTGGTGAAAATTTGAATTCCTTTTGGTTCCAAAATATTTAAGGTTATTCGAATGTAATATGAGTTATAAGAAGCTCTTCTTAAATTAAATATATACTTTACATGCAAGGTTGCCAATTTAGCCATTTTCCGGCTAGATCTAGCCATTTTAATTTCATCTAGCCATAAAAAAATGGCTAGATTGGATCTAGCCGGAAGATTTAGCCATTTTATTTTGCCCTAGCCATTTTTTCTCTTAATGTTTTACGGTTAATTTCATATAAAAGTGCTTGAAAATTTTATGATTTTCAAAATTTTAGTACAAAATTTTCAATCTTTGAAACTTTTATTTGGGTTCATAGACACATGTAATTTTTACATTCGATTTAAAATCATCTTTTTTGTAAAATTTGAATGAAAATATTTTAGAAATTCGGAAAACATTAAAATTTAAAGGCTACTTTCATTAAATTCGTGTTAGAAATCTTCATTACCACTGATTTATATTAAAATTATTAGGTTTTAGCATTATTATCCAATTTTAGCCATTCTCCGTAATCTAGCCATTTTTTTAGTTCAAATGTTGGCAACCTTGTTTACATGTTATCCAATTGTCAAAAATTCAATCTATTTGCTGAAATATTAAAACTTTTTAATACAGTACCATACGCAACAAAATGTCTAAAGCTGATGAATCGGAAAATTTTGATTCTGAAATATTTAAAACCAAAAATTTTGGTTCACATTTTTTTTTGCTGTTATTTAAATTTATTTGTTCTTTTTTATAATTTGTTACAATTACAAAATTTATTGAGTTTGAGTGTATAACTTACCGAAAAGAATGAAATAAATATAGTATTTTTACATTAATTTTTTAAAAAAAGTTAACGAATACGAATTTTTTACAGAAAGTAAAAATTGGGGATTTTTGGGGATAAAAAATTGAAAATTGGAGATAAAGGATTAAAAAAAACTGGCAACACTGATACAATTCTTTAATTTTCATTTGCAAACTAAAAATATATCAATAATATCAAATATAAACTAAACAATAATTTTTAAAAACTCAACGAAATTTTTTATTTTTGCAGTAACCCGGGTTAAAATAATTATACATAATGTGATTAAGTTATATCTGGCTATGAATGGAGTCATATTAAAACACATATTATATACAACTACTCTGATATTATTTTTTGAATGAATTTTTTGTATTGTAATTAATATTATTATATGTCTCCAAATCTTACTCCATATATAACTATAACTCTAGTGACCGATAGGATTATATCAGGGACGTGCGGTGAAGTTTTAATTGGGTGTTCTCCACAAATATTTGAGAACAGTGCAAAACTATGGTCATAGGAAAATTACACAAGTGCAAAAAGTACAACCATACTAGCATATCAGGGAAATCAATGATAAACGGTAAAAAAAATTAAAAAATGTTAACTTTAATGCTGCGTTCATTTCTATTTTTAAATCCCGAGATTTCAATAGAAATCTCGATAGGAATTCTTGACCGTTTACATTTGCAATATTACTAAAAACCGTTTTATTCATTGGCGGAGTACAATTTACATTATTTTATGTAAAGATCTAACGCCAATTATGTTAGTAAATTCGTTTTTTTTGTAAGGACGACAAGCTAGAAGCCAGATTTTTCAATATTTTGATGGAAGAAAGACATGCACGCAGTATTGTATTATATGAAAGTCCAAACATTTGTGAGATTTTCATGAGATTTCTTACATATCTTGCGAATTTACGGGATTTCATTTCTACGGGGAATCTCGGGATTTTACATGAGATTTCGATTGAAGTCTAAATTTTAGTCGAAATCTCGGGATTTGGGTGCAGATGTAAATGCAACTTACAATTACATTTACCCCCTTGTTTCTATAAAGCGAGCGGAATAATTCCGCCAGAGGAATGTGTGTATTTTGTTATTGTAACAAAAATAAAATATTTACATTCTTCTGGAAGAATATTTCCTTTCGCTTTAGAAAAATAGGGGATCAGTAATTGATTGTTGAGAATATTGTACATTTGCTAAGTTTTTCTCTGTTTCTAGCGTTTTTTCCGTATTTGTAACGATTTTTAATAATTTTTAGCGATTTTCCGTTCGAAAAAAACTTTTTTTATAAATTATATTTTTTACTCTCTCTAATATTTGTTGTTTCATTTCATCATAGGATTGATTCAATACAAAATTAAGCAAGTGTCATCCGGGTTGAAATAAGTCTATTCTTGGTTTCTTCCAATACCAATAACAGATCGTTATAGATGGGGTGCCGTTTTTTTGTTCTTCTTTTAATTTATTTTTATTGTTTTGCTTTATTTTTTACCTTCCATTTTTTATGCTTTTTAATTCATTATTTTTAAATTGTCATTATCTTTTTTTGCATTACAAAAAGTACGATTTTTTAATGAAATTTTTAAAATTGAAAACCTGAAATTCATAAAATTCAAAAGCTACCGTTTAAAATTCAAGAAATATCAAATAAAATTTAAAGGTAAAAACTACCAAATAAAGCCAAAAAAATACCAATTGACATTAAAAAAAATCGAAATAAAGCTCAAAAAATACCAAATTAAATTCAGTTTACATTTATTTAATTTCAATTGATATTTTTTTATTTCATTTTGTATGTTTTGAATTTAAATTTATATATTTTAATTTATTTGGTATTTTTGAATTGCAATTGATATTTTTCAATTTCATTTGGTTTCTTGCTTTTTAACTGATATATTTTTTTTTAATTTCAATTTGTATTTTTCTAATAGCAAACCGTGTTTTTTGATTTCGAATTGATATTTTTTTAATATTAAGTGGTATTGGTATTTTTTATTTCATTTAAAATTTTGTGAATAACAATTTGTATTTTTTAAATTTCATTTGTGTTTTTTATTCCGTATTTCTTTTTTTAATTTCAAATGGTGTTTTTTGAATTTGAAATAATATTTTTTAATTTCAATTTGGTATTTTTTGAACATTAAAAAAACATTTTTTCATTTAAAATTGCTAGTTACAAAATACAAAAGCTGTTTTTTGGTTATTATGTATATTTTATTAATATCAAATAAAGCTTTAAAAAGAAATTGCAATTTTTTAATTTGCCGAAAGAATCATTTGAGTTTGATTTCCATTTAGAAATTGTTATTTTTTGTATAAGAAGTAGTGTATTGTTTTTAGGTTTTTTCAGTTACAATAGAACAGAGATGAAAAATTATGAAGTTAATTTTTGTTTGAAATATTTCCTTTTATTTAATTCTTAAGTATTTAGCATTTACTTTTCCGCAAAATGAAGAAAATTGTTTAAAAAATTAAATTAATTAATAACAAATTAATAGCAAAAATTTCATCTCTGCAATGAGGCAATACTATTTAATTTATTTGCTATTTTGATTTCCTATATTTTGTAGTCAGATTTTTTCTTAGATTTTACTTACTTACTATGACTATAAATTATTCACTGATTCATAAAATGAATACATTTTTATATGAATTGATTCAAAAAATAAATATTTCTTGCAAGCTCTAGCCTTATTTATTAGTAAGGTGCAGTTCTTTTCTTCTCACAATATGTTTTTGTATGTATGCGTGTTTTCTTTGCAACATTGTGTCTTTTTTTAATTAATATGTTCGCAACAAATTTCCGCACATTTCTAACATATATTTGTGTTTAAACTATGTTGCTCAGCAAATATTTTTTCCTAGCAGGTCTGTGCTGTTTGTTTTGTTGAACAAATGTTTCATTGCGTGTTACTACTACTACTACTACTATATATATCAGTAGTAATAACATTCGTTTTCGTAGGAACATTGTGTATGTAGTCTTGAACATCGTGTATGTATACAAAATACATCACAACAGTACACGATGTACTTAATATAAATACAGTAAGTGACTAATGTGCGGAAATATTATAGAACTCTGGAAAATTTATAAAAAATTTAAATTTACAAACATGTGAAATATTTTTAAGGTGTGCAGAGAACACCTCCGCACATTAGAGGGAACGTCACTGGATTATATATGATTCCATTCTAAGTTACATAAAACAGTATGTAACGTCATATTAAAAATATTTTGTTATAATTTCCCCCCTAGTAAAAATAATTTTTATATTATCATTTATGATTTTATTGTATATAATTATATCTCGTCGAGTATTGTGAAATGTATATTTTTATATAATTATATAAAAAGATATTTAATTATACAAAATCATATTAACCAGATACATCATTTCCCAGATCAAATCATATATGGGTAAACATAATTATGTCTAATAATATAGTATTAGATCCGGTGGATCTGGTTAATATGATTTTATATAACTAAATATATTTTGATATAATCATATACAATTATACTTGGTGTTACATTTGACAATACTCAACGATATATAGATCATAAAATCATAAATGGTTATACAAAAAAATATTTTTACTCGGGTTTATATAACTCTATATAAATAATATACAAATTAATATATAATTCAACTTCAAATTTTGTTATATGCAACCCTATTAAAAAATTATATGATAATATATAACTTAGTGTGATCAGAAAAATGACCCGATATAGTTGTATCAGTTGTTTATCAGTTTTAATATAATTGTATCAGTTTAGATTTTAACGGTTTAGATTATATATTAATCAGAAGAAATTGTATCTAATTTTGGACCTGATATAATTTTATGGGTTTATATCGCTTGATATCAGTTTAGATCCAAATAGATACATTCGTATACAAACTTATATAATTATATCCGAATTTTGATCTGATACAATTAAATCAGTTTAAAACTTGGATACAATTGTATAAGGTAAATGTCAGATACAATTAAATATATTCTATTTATATAAAATTGTACCAACTACGATCTAAACAGATACCTTTAGATATAAACCGATAAAATTTTATCAGGTCAAAAATCGGATGCAATTTTATATTTTCGGATAAAACTGCATATTTATACAGATATAACATAATCACATTATATATGACTATATCTAACTATTTACTCGAGAAGTTAAGAGTTAATTACATATATCTTCACATATAACCATATAAGGCTCCATAACCAAATCATTTTCAGGCACGGTTGGCAGGCAAAACCGCTAAAATACCGTTATCGATTTAAAACCCTTTCAACTAACAACCGTTAGCCTTAAAATACCGTTACCGAAATAACTGAAATACCGTTATACTTAAAAAACGGATACCGAAATATATGAAATATCAATACTCATAAAATACCGTTACCAAAATAAATGAAATACCGTTATACTGAAAATATCGTTATTTTTAATTCTCTGCTCTTAGTAATTGAGTATTTCTAACAAATTAAGTTGATTAATTTATTTTGCTTTTATTTTACTTTGTTTTTTGCAACAAAAAATGCGGTATGCACCGAAATAACTGACAACTGTTACCCTTAAAATACCGTTAACGATATAACTAAAATACCGTTAAAATAGCGTTACCGTTACCCTAACGATAACCGCATTCGTTTCGGTTACCATCCATGTTTTCAGGCGATTTATTATATATTATTTCATATTAAAACATGATGCGTACGTTTTATAAGACAAAAGCATTCAAATAAATTTTAATAAAACACAACCAATTTTTGGAGGAAAATTTTTTTAATATTTTTTGTTATATTTATTTTATAGAATTTGGTTCAAACTATAGAAATTTCAATGTTAACTTAATAGCTGTTAACCATAAAAAGTCTACCTACTATCGGATAAACTTATATAAAATCGGATTTATTTATATGAAATTAGATATAATATGATGTCCTGAATATGGAAAAATCTCGGATCAAATTGTATCAAATTATATCTAATTTGATATACATAAGAGATGACCCTTAATACAAAAATTTATAAAATTGTTAGCGAATTAGATGAGTTTAAAAAACCAATGAGACATCCTAAAATTTGGATACACACCACCAAGTATGACATATTTCTACGTTGGAATTTAGTTTTGCAACCAAAATGTGTGTGTAGTTTAAAACAATCAAATTTAATGATCTCGAAAGATCTATAGATAAAAGTTATAAAGTTAGAATAAAATAATTAAACATTTGTGTACGTATTTATATATTTGTGTTGTTTTTGTTAACCTACTTTTCCGCTAGATATAACAAGTTTGAATCTACAGTGCAGATTTGTTTCACTTTACAGTTAACATTACTCTGTTAAATAGTTAAACAAGACAAATGCACATAAAAAAATACATCATAAATAATATTATTGAAAATAAGATAAATAAAAATAATGAGTGCGTTTACCAGACGCTCAACTGTTACTAATCCGCTACTTAACAATCTGGTGAACGATTTGATTAGCTACCGCTAAGTCAACATGTTGTGGTACCTCTACCTTGTTTTGGTAGCGTAAAAATTTTACGGTACTTGTGAACAGTTAATGATACATCAGCTGTCGTTTGTTTTTTTTTTTTTATATATTTTTGTTAAAAAATAATAAACGTATATAAAACGAGTAAAAAGGTTAAAGTCGGGCATGCCGACTATACAATACCCTACACCAGTCTGGTGTATTGTTTGGATCCGAAATTCGAATGGGTTAAAATGGGGCTTGTGTCAAAATTTTCTATAATGTGAGTCAGCGCACCAAATTTCATTAAAATATCTTAATATTTGCAACCTGCAGTTTGTACCAAGCCAATTTTGGGGGGACCCTTATATGGGCACTAGTTCTAAACATGGACCGATGTTCGCCAAAATCAATAGGCTTCGTGCTTGGGCCAACATAGGTCTATGTACCAAATTTCATCAAAATATCTTAATATTTACGACCTGCAGCGTATAAACAGTATAATTTTGGTAGGACCCTTATATGGGCACTAGGTCTAAACATGGACCGATGTTCACCAAAATCAATATGCTTCGTCCTTGGGCCAAAATAGGTCTGTGTACCAAATTTCGTCAAAATATCTTAATATTTACGACCTGCAGCGTATAAACAATATAATTTTGGTAGGACCCTTATATGGGCACTAGGTCTAAACATGGACCGATGTTCACCAAAATCAAACTTGTTCGTCCTTGGGCCAACATAGGTCTGCGTACCAAATTTCATCAAAATATCTTAATATTTGCGACCTGTAGAGTGCGCACAAGATTGCATGGGCAGGCAGACAGACGGACGGACGGACGGACGGACGGACGGACAGACGGACATCGTTAAATCGAAATAAAAAAAAATTCTGAACCGATCGGTATACTATAAGGTGGGTCTACGACCAATATTTTTTGGTGTTACAAACATCAGCACAAACTTATAATACCCTGACCACACAGTGGTATAGGGTATAAAAATCAAGGAAACCTCTACAAATATTTTTATTTTAAAACAAAAACAAAAGTAGCATCGTTTACAAGATTAAGGTAATCATAGAGCGCTACATATCAATTGTAGCGGTAGCGGGTTTCTCTGGTAAACCTGCCCAATTTCTTTAAATTTGGAGCAATATATAAAATAGAAAATTATTTTATATTAATTAGAAATTTATTAATTTAGTTCGAGGTCAATTTCCTTATTATGAATTAACATTATAAGTACTTTTTCCAAAAACTGCTATTTTTCTTCATCAGGATACTCTCCTGACAAATACTTCTTCGAGTTTTTGCTTTCGAAAACCTCTACAATTTCAGGAATGAAAAGGCGATCGTTTCGGGGATTTTCCAGGTCCCCTTCATCAGTTTTCTTTAGAAAGTGGTGGCAGTAGTGCAATGCAAATTGAAGCATCAAAATCTCATATTAAACGTAGTCTGCTACATCAACAAAATGGGAATGAAGCAAACAAAAAAATATGTTTTCGAAGTCTTCTGCAAAACATAACCAACAATAGAAATGTTATGAAAGTTTTTTTGTATTAACGAAGAAGTAAGGTAAAAATAAAATTTGTATTTATTTATACCGATGGTATGAAATATATACAAAAATAAAAAACTTAGCAGGGCAGCGACTTTCATGCACTTAAAAATCGAAAATATGCGCTTAAAATATGCGCTTGAAATATGCAGTAAAATATGCACTTAAATGGAAATATGCACTAAAATCCAAAAATAAACTCGTAAAAGCAAAGAAATGTACTTTAAAATGATTGATTTTTAAAAATTATATTTATTATTCGAGCGTTTGGTTAAAAACTAAATCCAATATAAATGTTGTTGCAAATTCTTTGATTCGGAAAAGTATTTGGTTTAAATCATTTTTGGATTAATGACTACAAACATGCATTTGCATTAAAGTCGCTGCCCTGGTGGTTAGTTTGGGAAAAAAATTTCCATTAATATATTCTTTTGCACAAGCTTTTTTCGCATTCCGTCATTATTTGGCAATTTTTTAAGTGCGTTTCTTTTTAATTTATAATCTAGGGATTATAATACACATTTCATACAACAAAGTTTGGTGGCTAGTTGGAAAAAAAAAAATCCGAAAAATAAAATTTGAAAAAAGGAAAAATTTTATCATATCGTTTTTGGTCTCCTCAATATTAAGACCTATTTGCTGTTTGCGTCCAAATACGATAATAACTCCCAAAATAAACTAATTTATTCTTAACGCTCATTTGTCTATCTCTTTCAATATTTTTTATTATGAATTTATGTAATAGATAATATCCACATTTAAACTGGAATTTTATTTACAACAACAAAACCCTAACGATAAAAATCACAAAAAAAAAAAAACACTTTCTATTTTCATAAACGATTAATTATTAATGAATGCTAATTTTTGTGAAATCGTTCATTAGTAAAAAAAAAAATATGTGAAGAAATATGTATGTAAGTGATTAATATTCAAAATTAAATATTTCGTAATAGTTTTGTTAAGAGAGAAATTTTGAAAAAGCACCAGATATTAAAATATGCGTAAATATTTATACATAAAATATAGTTTGTTCAATAACTGTGAGTAGTATGACTTAAAAGAAAAATCTTAAAACAAATTATAAAAATATTCGAGTTAAATATAATCCAAATTTTATTTCATATTTCAAATACTCAAATAGTTTGAAATAAAATTTAAATTTTAACATTCAATAGAATATAATATTTTCCTACTGAAAATATGCTATTAAAAATTCAATATAAAATTGTAAGAATTTTTGGAATATTTGCAAAGACAACAGATTATTTTAATTTGGTATTAAATCTGTGAAACGCTACAAAACTTTTGAGTATAAAAAAACTTTTGAGTAAAAAGTACAATTTCAACTTTGACATTAAAATTTTTTTTGGGCTTTTTAAAAAGTACACTTTACGTATGAATAATATGTAATTATTAATTAAAATGTTAATCATACGCACTGTAGTACAATCGTTAACCATTTCGCAGCTAAAGGCAAAGTAAAAAAAAAAACGTTGTTGAAATAAAGCAAATTTCAACTTTACTACCAATTTATGTACTGTACTGTACTGTGTAATTAAAGATTAACAACACGACTCACTTAGTCATTATGTCGTATAAAAATTCCCCTTTAACTAAAACCGTGCATGACTCAAATGAGATAAATATGATTAAAAGAATTTCGATTTAAGATAACAATATTAAATAATTAAATATTAATGCAATCAATTTTGACAGTTATTGACATATATGTATCTATTACAATAATTTTAATTTATATTTATCTAATCTTTTGCATAACTCTATCATCACATTCAAAGATTATGTAAACTCATTTAATGGAAAAATAAATCATTAACCAATATCATGAGGGCTATTTGAAAAACCAATAGTCATTTATCAATAAATCAATGTAAAAAATAATAACCGACTAAATATATTAATACAAAAAATTTCACTTTTTCACACTTCCGCAAAAAAATTTAAACTATTTTTTTTAAAGTAAATTTTAGAAATTCCCTAAAGACCACCTTATGAAGAAGCTCAATAGAAGGTATTAAATTTCTCTAGTTTACAAATCAAAAAAAAAAAAAAAAACAAAAAAACACTTGAACAAAAGATTTCAAAACTAAACAACAAAAATATTCAATAAATATTTACACGAATATTTCTTTTACTAACAACAAATAAATTAATAGACGGTCTGATGGACAGACAGTCAAGTCAACACCAACTTACAATGAGAGTGAAATTATTAAACCATTTTTTTGGAATACATTTTAGTCTAAACTTTTTTTCTTTAAGAAGTTAGTTTTTCAAACACGTAGCAACTGTTAACAACTTATATGCTTTTTAGGCTGTTACCTAATTAGTAACAATGAATATTCATATGTATAGCGAAGACAACAACGCACAGTGTCGTGTAGCGGCCAAAAATAGTAAAATTTAAATAGCAAATAGTTAAGCCAATACTCGTAAAAGTCAGTAAAAATTAAAAAATATATGTATATTGGAATGGACTTCAATTTCAAATTTTATAGTTTTCGTATTGGTAAGTGCGTAAATATTGATTCGGCAGTTTCCGAGAGAAATACAAAATTATTATCATGAATTTTTCCGGGGTTTCGAATTTTCTTGGGGTCTTGAAACTTTGCATGAATTTTGTTTTGGCCTTCTAGCCGAGTAGGCGCATAAAAGTTGTCCTATCAGTGTGTTCGCGAGTTCTACTTTCCGAATTGGTACGATTCATTCAACTATTTCATAGCAAAAATAACAATAATATTTACAAAAAAAAGAAACACTTATGATGTTGAAAATTTTATATTTTCGAATGTATAAGTACCCAGCAAAAAAAAAAAAAAAAAAATTGGAAGTAATGCTTTACAAACTACTTCTTTCACTACTTAACAAGTATCCGTTAGTGTATTTTTACAGCTTTTTTAGAAGTAATTCTGCACAACTTCAAAAAACTCACTTCTTTCAATGCTTCCAAAGTATCTGTTAGTATATTTTTCAGCGTTTTTAGAATTACTTCTGAACAACTTCCAAAAAATCACTTAAAGAGTAATTGCTCTAAAAGTGATCGTAAAAAGTGATTTTGGTATCATTTGGCATTTCCAAACGGAGGGTCCCGGGTTCGATTTCAGGTGGGACCAAGATTTTTTTATTTTTTTTTTAAATTTTATTAATTTTTGTTTTAACATTTAATAAAATTTAAATTTTGTTTAAATTCAATATTTTCTTAATTTTTAAAAATATGTATATATGTATATAAAAAAATTATGAGAAATTACTTTTTATGCACCTGTAAAAATAGTACTGAAAACAAAACTAAATTGCAGTGCACCTTTTGCACTTGTTTAAAAAGTACTTTTATTGAAGAGAATAAAGCACAATATTTAGCAATGACAAATTGGTGTTTTTATGCCAGTCAACTTTCATATCACACAATAGCTCAGCGGTAGAGCACTAGACTAGCAATCGTGAGGTCGCAAGTTCGATACCCGGTGGCGGCAATAAAAAAAACTTTTGTAAAATAAAAAAAAATATAATTTTTTTTGCGAAGAATTTTTTTTTAAATTTTTAATTGGTGAAAAAGAGCTTCCTTTGCACTCGTTCAATAAGTACTGAAAAAATGTTAAAGTTGGAGTACTCCTCTCCTATGATACTTCAATGTTAAAATCATAAGTGTTTATGTTAAAAAAGAAGTACATCTAGAACATCAATTGTAGTGCTTTTTCTACTGCTTTAGCATCTCATTTTTTGCTGGGTAGTATTGTATATAAAAGTGTACTAAATTTTATTTACGTAAGACAACTCCTTCTATTTTTTTTAACCCGCTCGTTATATGAATTGAAGACACTGTGCGACCCCAACGAACCTACACAAATTTCAAGTATTTTTGTATATACTTGCAAAGGTGGGAAGTGGCTGCAGCGGCAGTACAAGAACTTGAAGAACTACTGTTCCAAAATAAAAATAAAACAAAAAAAAAAAGAAAACAAAAACTTGTTAAAAAGTTTACTACATACATATGTCGCCAAATGACTTGAAGAATAGTACAAAACTGTAAAAGAATTTGTAGATGGTGAAATTTTTTTTTGTTAGAAAGTGTGTGACCAAATGTTTCTAATGACAACAACAAATACAAAACCAAATAAAGTCACCTTTAATAATTATTATAGAGTACCTATTGAATTATAAAATATAAACAACCTTTATTGATAAAGTAAATATTATGAAAATGGCAAAAATATTAACTATTTTAGTTATTGAGGTCAGGGCCGTAGCCGGAGATGGCCACACCCAAAATGATTTGACAAATTTAAAAATTTTAATTATTAGGGCTAGGCTATATTTTTTTTTCGTAATAATTAAATAATAAAAAATTTTGGGATATTTTATTGTATAAAGAGTTGTCCAAAACCGGATCAGTTTTGATTGTAAGTCAGGGTTTTCAAAATTTTAGATATGGAAAAGGTCGACAACTCTGAGCCGGGTTTAGCTATAAAACTTAGGTAAATTTGATAAATTCAACTACAAACGTTTTTTTTTTTTTTGCTAAGTTACACAATGTTTCAACCACCTAAAGTTTTGATGGTGTGTGTTATTACATAAACAAATAAGCATGCTTAAACATGTTTTATACACTGATAAAAAGGCCTCTCAAATACCTTTGGTTTGACACCAAATTTTCCTATAGTTATTTTGGTAGATATATGAAATAAAACGGAAAAAACAAAAATTGGGCCGTTTACGACACCATTTTTGTAACGCTTAAATATGAGTTTGGGCAGCTAAAAAAATACGTGTCTTTAGATTTCTGTTTGCTACAACATATCCGAAGCTCATTAAGATCTGCCGATCCGCGTTGGGAGTCTTTCCTTGTTGGATAAATATTTTGAAGTTCGTTTTGTAAATAAAAAATTTTTATGTTACGGAAACATCGACTTAACACTCCGAGATAAATCCAAAATGGCTTTATTGCATTTTTTAGGTTTTTCGTTTTTACGGTCTTGAAATGCGTCAGGCATACAAAAATTGCCTATTAGTTAGGTCTGGAGTTCTACTTTCTGAATTGGCACAATTCATTAAAAAATGTTATACCAAAGAACAAAAAAAAAATACGAAGAAAAAGAAATAAAATTGCTGTAATTTTGAATTCAGTTGTGCAGACAACAACATTGCCGTTTCTTCGAAAAGCTAAACCTTCTCACTTAGAAAAAGTACGGTAACTTGAGAAATTTTCTATGTATTGTTCTAAACCACTTTTTGGCATACAAATAATGAATATAGTAATAAAAGAACCGGGAGGAATTGAGGCAAAGTTACACCCGTTTTTTGTTCTGCTTATGAATAAAACTATAAATATTACCTTGGTAATGGGTTGGACTATTTTCACGCATTACCTGGCAATGGGTACCCCTTTACCATTTGTTTTATTTTGAAACCTTAAGTAATATGTTAATATTTATGTGATACACCAGCACTTATGTGAGAGGTATTAAATAATGAGTTACTGATATAGGGATATATCAGTACTTATTTGGAGGCTTTAAAATAATGCATTACTGATATTGTTATATTGTTCTTATTTGTAATGAGTTTAAAGTCATTGCTGCCAAGTGTAGAAACGGTAATGACATATCATTATTTTTTGGACCACCAGTAATGACACCGACTTACTTTCTGTATTATTTTAAAAGATATAATAATGAGCTACTAATAAATACTTACTTTTTTCATTATTTCAAAATAAAAAATAATGTATTACCAATAATGACTTATTTTTATCATTATTTCAAAAATAAAGTAATGTTCTAGATTTTTTTGTTGTAAATTTTTTCGAAATCTATTTTTAGACTGAATATTTTTTCAACACTGGTAATGATATATGTAACACATATTTTTTTTACTTTTTGTATGTTGGCGAGTAAGCTGACTTGTCCGCAGCAAGTCAGTTATGTTTTTATCTGTCAAATATTACATGTCGAGATAGCTCAGATGGTACAGCTATAGACTCGCAGGCTGGAGTCCCAGGTTCGATTCCCGCACGAGAAAATTATATTAAAAAAAATTTTTACATAAAAAAAATTTTTTTTTTTAAAAAACTTATTTTTTTTTTGAAAATTTATTTTTAGAATCATTATTTTAGTCAATACTGTTAAGCACATACCCTGCAAACATTACAATATGAAAATGTTTTGCAATCGTATCGCCTGGAAGAAAAACTTTATTGCGGCAATAATCATATTCTTATTGCGGAAGATCCCCCCTTCGGGAGTAAATGTCCTCTCTATAGCGATACTCCCAAGCAATACGAAAGCGATACTTCTGAATGATAAATCGGCGATATCGCTAATTTATCACCTGGAAGATAAAAAGGTGATATCGCTAAATTAACTCCGCGAAATAAACTAAACAATTTCTAATTATCATTATTAAATTTAACTCTGAAAAAGAATATCTGCATACATAATCCATTGACAAGAACATTAATTATCCTGTTGCCATCATACTCGGTTTTTCCGCGCACTAAACCTTCATTTTTCGACGAATTTGTTTCCCATATTTCTTATAATTGTGTTTTGTACAAATTTTTTTATTATTTTTTACAACATTTTCAAAAATTTAAACCAATTGTGTTTATCTTCCAGATGATAAAAAGGTGATATTGCCGCAATATTATCATAAAAAAATTATGACAAAAAACACAATTTTTGATTTGGTTTTTCCAAATATCTTCCAAATGATAAAAGGACGACAATTTCAAAATACTACGTGATTATTTTTATTCAAATGAAAAATAGAAGATATCTTCCAAATGTTTGCAGGGTAGGTAACGACATATTTTTTGATTTTTCGTAGGCTGGTGTGTAACTCATTATTTTTAGCCACACAAAGGTAATAAGAAATGTAATAATAAAAGTAACTAGTTACCATTACCATTACCAGGTAAGTAGTTATATAACCTCATATCTAGTAATGATTTTCTACACTGGGTGATAACTAGGGATGCCAATCGGGATTGATATTTGAAAATCCCGGGATTCGGGATTTTGTATGACTTCGGGACTACGGGATCCCGGGATTTTACGGGATTTCGGGATTTTTCGGGATTTCGGGATTTAAATTTTCCTTTATTTGTAAAAATTTTTATGTTATGTAACTAATTTTTTTATAGAATAAAGCGTTTTATAATTATTTAATAGTTGTTAATTAATAACATTTCAGTCAGAAATTGACAGTGGTACAAAAAATCAAGTACTTGCATACCACTGGGTAACCGCGATGTTAAAAATAAATAACTGGCAGAACACTCATTTGGTACGCTTTGCCAGCGTTTGCAAAAATCGTTTTGCCAGTATTTGTTTTACAAAACATCACGGCAGCAAAGATACATATGAACTTTTTTTAAATTTTATTTTGGAAAATATAATTCCAAACCACCTATTTATTAGTTTTGGTAGCGTTTTGCCAAAGTTAAAAATTTTGTTTCTCCAGTACTTTTCCGGCGCTTTTTAAACTGCCGGTCCTTTTGTCTATTGGCGTTATCATATTCGAAATGGGAAAGCAATTTTTGTCAGTACTTGTACCACCTGTTAAAATACCTTGCCATCGCTTTCCCGTTTATAATTTTCTGGCTGGGATAATATATGAAAGACTGTCATTAAGTACACTTGCGCCCAGTATTTTTTAAGCAGATTTTAAAACAGATTCGTTGCGATAACCTTGCTCACTAAATCTTGTAATTACAGCAACAAAGTTATTTGGTTATCGTTATCATATGTTTTCATGGAAGAAATCAAACTTACATTCCCAGCCAAAACTTACAGTCCCAGTTTCAGAAATCGAATTTCGCTTGGAAGAATAAATCGGTAAAATAACAAACAAACTTGATTTTTCGCATGCAGTACTCAAAAACTTAATATTGTTTACCAAACTTTCAAATTTTTCTGCAAAGTCTTTGCATAGTTTACTCGAATAATCTACTTAATTTATAATTTTACCAATATCTTGGCATCAATTTCTTATCAATATGAGAAAATTCAAGAAAAAACGTAGGTAATCTAAAATTGCTCACTTTGTTTATTTGCGTTTATTTTAATCCCAAGTAAAAAAAATTGATATGGAGCCATATGAAGTTATATTTAATTATATATAATCTTTTATGTAATTAGATATAATTATATCCGAAAAATGAGAACGTCTTATTATATCATATTGTATCGAATTGTATACAATTGTATACAATTTGGTACAATTTGATACAATTTTATGCAATTCGATACAATTGTATCCGAATTTTGTCCTCATCCAATTACATCAAATTATATCTTTTTGTATAAAATTATATAAAATGTTATAAAAGTGGACATAGTTTGATACAATTATATCTAAATATTAACCTTATACTTTTTATCATATTTAGGACCATATCTAACAATATACATACAAAAATAATTTTTTTAAATAAAAAAATTTTCAATTACTTGTAATTGTAATTGTTCTTTTTTTGAATTGCAATTACAAATAATCGGCCTGATTACGAGTGTCGAATTTGTAGTCGAAATTTTCGACTCCATATAAAATGATTTTGTATATAATGGAAATTATAAAGAAATGAAACTCTGATGCTGGACTTTTTTAAATCTGAGTGCTATATATGGTAAATCCAATTGAAAAATTGTTCAAAAGTTGCGTTTTTAGTGAATTTTCAGCAAATTCGACTTAGTTTCGACTATGACTACGACACTCGTAATAAGGCCGAATACGTAATTATAGATGAGTTTTTTTTTCAATTACAATAACATGTAATTGTGTAATTGCATGTGTAATTAATTACAAAATGTAATGATTAACCCCAGGCCTGCTGGAGATCTTATAATTTCGATAAATCTTCCATTACTTTTATCCAGATTTATCATGACAGTGCAATAAACATGAAAAAAAATTTCTTTTAATTTAGTAATTTTAAAATAAAGTTAACAACACTGAAATTTTAAAGTTAATAGGATTATGATATACAACCAAGATATAAGAAATCAGTCAAGTGTACGTTATAGTATAGAGAATTTCGTATTAAAGCTTCAGTGTTGTTAATGTTATGGGTGCGGTGCGTAAGCCATTTTTGACTTATGCTCAAAAAAAAACATTACTCACGCACGAGCATTTCGTTTTTTACTCAGCACACATGATTATATTAAATTACTTATTAAACTTACAATCAGAAAATTCTTACGCAAAACAGTAAAAATTACTAAAAACATATGATGCAAAAAATAAACTCACACACGAATCAATCACGGGTTATTCTTACTCACGCTCACGCACGAATCACTTAAGTATAGTAATTATTACTCACGATCACGTGTGAATAACGTGACTCACGAACATTTCGTGTCACGCGCCAATCCCTAGTAATTACTAAATCTAAAACTAGTTCAAAATCATTGATAACATGGAACCAAATATAATACAATACGGTTTTATATGGACCTTATATATTTTTATATAAAATCACTTTTAAAAAATTGCTTATGTGGGATGATATATAATTATAGATGATTTTATAAAGAACGTTATAAGTTATATATGGGTTCATATTCGTCAATATATAATCATAACTAACACAAATTATAAAAGATTTCTTATATGGATCCACATAGTTTTATATTATTATGTATAGTGTCATACTAAATTATATATAAACGTACATGTAATTATATCTTTTATATGTTACTTTATGTACTTATATATAGCACATACATATATATGTAGGCCAATATGTAATAATATAAAATCACATATGTCTCCATATTAAAACCTTTGAGGAAAAAATATCTAACATATGACTATATAAAAGTATATCTGCTTGAATTTAAAAGCATATGTGGCCATATGTAACTATAAGTTACTATATGCAATTACATAAAATAATATATGATTATATCAAAACTTTTTTACTCGGGATATTAAAAAATAAGAAAATCCCGGGATTTTTGAGAAATAATCCCGGGATTCGGGATTTTGCGAATCCCGAAAATCCCGGGATTCGGGATTTCCCGTTTGGCATCCCTAGTGATAACGTTTTATGTTATTTCCTCTATGTAACCAATTTTACTTCCTACAAGTATGTATATATTTTAGTCGCTATTGCTAAAAACTGAATTTATTACATTACATATTACAAGTAGCAACTTATTTCAGTACTTTCTTCTTAATGACTTATTTGAGTCCATACCGGTAATCTTTAGGCAACCACAGCTGCACTGTTTTAATCCGAGAGGATCAATTTTCGCGTGATATTATTTTTTACGTCCAATCTACCAGAAAGTGAGAGGGGGAGGGGGGTGAAAAAATAACACTTTCACTTATATATGGGTGCTCTCTCTATTGAGCGCCAATTCTGAATAAGCACGAAATTAACTCTTAAACACATTTTAAACTTTGACTTATTTCTTGCATTCAGAGGCTTATAGTAGAATTTCATAACAAATATTTTTACTGAACATTTTAACCCTCTAACTCTTCAGAAGAAAAGTCGAACTCACCTAAATTTTTCAGCTATAATAACATTGTGAGACAAATGGTAGGGGTCAGGGTCAGTAATCGATATAACTTTCCCCGGGTTCAAACTACCGGGGAAAGTTATATCGGTAAAAAATAAGTTATACGTGTCCCGGCGTTTCGCTGGGTCACCCCTAGGAATCGAGATATATCGATTTGACCTTTGGTGGTCTTTTTCTGTTCATATAACGTTTTTCTATATACTCAACAGTTTTGCCGGTAAAAATAAATGTATGAAGAAAAAAATATTTTTTGCCTAAAATATTAAAAAAAAGTAATAAACAAAAGGTTATTGATTTTTATGGTAGCGGTAACAAACATTTATTTTTACCGGCAAAACTGTTGAGTATATAGAAAAACGTTATATGAACAGATTAAAGGAATTGTAATTTTTAATTTTTTTAAAATTGTTTGAGTAAAATCGGACTAGTGGTTCTCGAGTTATGTCAAAAAAAAGATATATCTCGATTCCTAGGGTTGACCCAGCGAAACGCCGGGACACGTATAACTTGTTTTTGACCGATATAACATTTTCCGTTGGTTTCATCTCATCCCGATTTTGACTGTCGCATAGTGTAATAAATAAAAGGAGTATAAATAGCCGAACGAAGTAAAAATTGCAAGTTTTAATAAATTTTATTTGTTGCTGAAAATTGTTTCAATTTTTGTAAATAATGAATATATTGAAGTATGTATACTTTATTATTAAACCTTATGGAAAACGATATTATAATCTTATTGGAATATGATGTCGTTTTCGGATATTTAAGGTGATAGCGATTTTGCTATCGTATCGTTCTTTGGTTTATTAGGTAATTGCGAAAGTTCGGATTAAATCGGACCATGTTAATTTGTGCCATTTCGCAATCGATTTAAGTTAAAATCTTTATGAGATATTGCGATATCTTAAAAATATATAAAACATAAATTTTAGTAATATTCCAAAAACCCAAAGCAGTTATTTTAGTCGCAAATGATACCCCACAATTGCTTATTCTTAAGAGACGGAGTTAAAATATAATTGATTGGAATAAGCCGTAGAAAAACTTAAATTTTTAATTTTTTTTGTTCGAAAAATTCAACATTTATAAGATTTTCTTTTTCCTTTCTTTCCAGTTTAAGTTCTTTCTCTCCTTTTCACACAAAAATGCGAAACACTTTTGTACTCATATGTTTAGCCTTGGCTTGCCTCACAACCACACAGGCTGCTGTTTATCGTCGTGGGGATAAAATTTCGGAAAATTTTAAACAACTCGATTTGGCACCCGAAGAAATTGATCCCAATGTAGCACCAAGTGCGCCAAATAAAATTGAAGCTTTTGATGAAAGTACTGACGAATCATTAATTAATAGTGCTGACAATGAAATCGTCAACGAAGCTGAAGGACAAGCTTTGACAACTGGTGAGGCTGAAAATGAAATAATTGATGAATCCGCTAATGAATTAGCACAAGCTGTTGCTACGGCTGCACCCGCTGTTGTCACTACAGCCGCACCAGCTGTGACTGCTACTCCAGTCAATAATGAAGATGATGCTGGTGGTTTAGCTAAATACTGTAAATGTTCTGAAAATTATTGTGATTGTTGTCGTACCTTTAACTTACCCTTCATTCCGGTAAAAGGACCCGGTTGTGCTAGAATGACGTATTTGGGCAATGAAAAAATGTCCGTCAGTTTGAAATATGGTGATTTGACTTTGGCCTCTAGGACTGTTTCAAGTAAGAGAGCTCGTCCAATTTGTGTTGGTCTACCCGGTGGTTACTCACAATTCTGTGGCCGTGTTTATGGTTTGTCCAAGGCCAAAGAAAATTTCAAGGCTTGTTTGGGTTTCGAATTACGTGCTGATGATGAAGTTGAAGCTGCTCTACGTGTATCCTGTTTCAAATTTGGTCCAGAAGGTTTAAGAGTAGCTGACGCTGAACCTTTGCCAAGTGAAGTCAATAAAGAAGAAGATGATGATGATGATGGTATATTCGGATTTGGTGGTAAGTTAAATTCCTGCTTTTTGTTTTCAGAATTTAATTTATTGATTTCTATCATTTTTAGCTGGTGGTGATGATGAAGATGAAGACGATTATGATGAGGAAGATGATGATGAAGAGGAAACTGAAGCTGAGGAGGAAGTCGAGGAGGAAGCCGATGATGATACCGATTATGCCGATGATGCAAGCGATGACAACGAAGAAGCTCCCGCTGATGCTGATTATGGTGGCTTCAGCTTAGCTGGTCTTCTCGATGAATTAGATGATGAGGAAGAAGATGAAACTAAGCCCAGCTCAACACTTGCTGCACCTATTGCTTCTCTAGCCACTCTGGCGCCTGTAGCTGATACACGCACAGCAGCTGGTTCTGCCCAAAGTAAAGATGATATGGGCTCTGCTGCAGCTGATGCTACTGAAACACTAGCCGAAGCTGTTGCTGGCACAGTTGAAGGAGTCACTCCTGTCTCTGAGGTAACTCCCGAAGCCTCTACCGTCAAAACGAAAAAATCCAAAAAGAGTAAAAAGAATAAGAAAAAGAAGGCTGTAGATGCCGAAGGCGATTTTGCTTATGACCTTCTGAATGGTTTATTGGCTTTTTTCAATTAAGTTTGCGAAGGTGAGGTGTGGAGCAATTATGATAGATAATATTGTAAATACTTAATATTGAGTTGAGATACAAGACAAAATGTATTTAGGTTTAAGATTTTGACAAAACGATTAAATTATTTATTTAAAAAAAAAGATTAATTTATTTCCATTAAATGAGAAATTAAATTGTAAATTAATTTATGTATTAAAACAATGTAAAAATATAAATTTATTTATATGAGTTTCAATTTTTGTAAGGACAAGGAAAATTGAAGAAATATTTAAATAAGAAAAAGATTAAGAGAGAGCATCCAACAAAAGACGCTACTTAGTTTTAGAATGCTTTTTAAATAATTTCTAGAAGAACGCTAAAACACTACAATTCTCTTCACTAATTAAAAGCGATTTTAAAAAGAAATTTAAGAAATTTCGAAACTTTGCCACACAACCCGTTTTTAAGATACGACATTTCCGATAACTCAGCCCACTCTAAGTACAGGCTCAGAATAAGAGCAGAATAGAGTTTTTTTTCCATATAATTTGAGATTTAAAAACTGCCGGGCGGTGAGGTCGTTGTATAGACTCCATGTTATTTTAATGGCGGTTTTTCTAATTCTCTCAATTTTTGTTTCTCATCCTCTCACCAATATTGTCCACATTTTTGCTATTTTTCAAAGAGTGAAGTCAACAAAGGGAATCCATGGATCTCCTGATTTTTCCTTTTTAATGCATAAAATTTTGTAATTTATTAAAATTTTTAATTTTTTATTTAAATTAGATATTGAACATATTTAGTAGTTTGTTACTTCTCGTTTAAGCATGTATTTTAACCAGGGACCGAAAATAACAGTTATTTTTGAATTGTTAAACAAAAACGCGCATATAACCAAATATCAGAGAACTGATTCAAGTACATCATAATGATCCTTGTGGCCTAGTCTTCCAAAAAATGCATTGATTTTATTTTTTTGAGCAAAAATAAGTTATTTTTTGACCTTTATTTTTTCGAGCAAATATAAAATTTGAGGAAATAAGAAGATAAACAGAGAAAATCTGAAGTAGAATTTTTGTATATGTCTGTTTGATCACTTCTGAAATTATTCATATAGAGACAATCTGACAATAAAAATATAAACAATAATACAATTTAATGGAAGATCACTGATGAAGCCTGTCCATAAAAAGGCAGAAACTGGATCTAGTCTGATTTGCAAATTTAATGTGTTTATAACTTTTGAGGAAGATTTATTCTTCTTCTTAACCTCAAACCTACTAAATATAAAAGTTATTTTTTGACTTTTATTTTTTTAAGCAGAAATAAAAGTTAATTTTCGACTTTTATTTTTTCGAGCAAAAATGAAAGTTATTTTTTGACTTTTATTTTTTCGAGCAAATATAAAAGTTATTTTTTGACATTTATTTTTTATGCAGAAATAAAAGTTATTTTTTGACTATTATTTTTTCGAGCAAAAATAAAAGTTATTTTTTTGAGCAAAAAACAACAGTAATTTTTGACTTTTATTTTTTTGAGCAAGAGTAATTTTTTTATACCCTACACCACTATGTGGTCAGGGTATTATAAGTTTGTGCTGATGTTTGTAACACCAAAAAATATTGGTCGTAGACCCACCTTATAGTATACCGATCGGTTCAGAATTTTTTTTTATTTCGATTTAACGATGTCCGTCTGTCCGTCCGTCCGTCTGTCTGTCTGTCCATGCAATCTTGTGCGCACTCTACAGGTCGCACCTATTAAGATATTTTGATGAAATTTGGTACACAGACCTATGTTGGCCCAAGGACGAACAAGTTTGATTTTTTTGAACATCGGTCCATGTTTAGACCTAGTGCCCATATAAGGGTCCTATCAAAATTATACTGTTTATATGCTGCAGGTCGTAAATATTAAGATATTTTGATGAAATTTGGTACACAGACCTACATTGGGCCAATAACGCAGCCTATTGATTTTGGTAAACATCGGTCCATGTTTAGACCTAGTGCCCATATAAGGGTCCTACCAAAATTATAATGTTTATACGCTGCAGGTTGCAAATATTAAGATATTTTGATGAAATTTGATACGCAGACCTATATTGGCCCAATAACGCAGCCTATTGATTTTGGTGAACATCGGTCTATGTTTAGACCTAGTGCCCATATAAGGGTCCTACCAAAATTATACTGTTTATACGCTGCAGGTCGCAAATATTATGATATTTTGATGAAATTTGGTACATAGACCTATGTTGGCCCAAGGACGAAGCCTAGTGATTTTGGTGAACATCGGTCTATGTTTAGAACTAGTGCCCATATAAGGGTCCCCCAAAATTATATTGTTTATACGCTGCAGGTCGCAAATATTAAGCTATTTTGATGAAATTTGGTACATAGACCTATGTTGGCCCAAGGACGAAGCCTATTGATTTTGGTGAACATCGGTCCATGTTTAGAACTAGTGCCCATATAAGGGTCCCCCCAAAATTGGCTTGGTTACAAACTGCAGGTCGCAAATATTAAGATATTTTAATGAAATTTGGTGCGCTGACTCACATTATAGAAAATTTTGACATAAGCCCCATTTTAACCCATTCGAATTTCGGATCCAAACAATACACCAAACTGGTGTAGGGTATTGTATAGTCGGCATGCCCGACTTTAACCTTTTTACTCGTTTTAAATTAATGATGACTAAAAATTCCCATGGAGCTCGCTTTTATAGGGATTCCTCATATTTTTATGTGTTTGATATGAATTTGTCAAGATTTTAATATTTTAATGTGTTTTTGTAAAAACAGTAACATTTATTTATGCTTAAAAAAAATCAAATAATAAAAGTCAAAAAATAACTTTTATTTTTGCTCGAAAAAATAAAAGTCAAAAAATAACTTTTATATTTGCTTAAGAAAATAAAAGTCAAAAAATAACTTTTATTTTTGTTCAAAAAAATAAAAGTCAAAAAATAACTTTTTTATTCTGACTTTTATGATAAAAGTCTTAACCGTTACGGTCCCTGACTTTAACATGTGCTTGTCATAGGAAAGAATCAATAGCGTTGTAACTTAACAAATTGTAAGTAGAAAACTATGCTTGTGCGTCATATTTCCATGTTTTGTTGTAGTTGCATTATTTTGTTTTGCATTTTTTAATATTTCCCAGTGTAGAAACGGTAATGGCATATCATTATTTTTTGAACTACCAGTAATGACACCCACTTACCTTCTGTATTATTTTAAAACATATAATAATGAGTTACTGATAATTACTTATTTTTATCATTATTTCAAATAGAAAATAATTTTTTAGATTTTTTTGAAAATTTTTTGAAATCTATTTTTAGACTCAATATTTTTCAAACACTGGTAAGGATATATGTAACCACATATTTTTTGATTTTTTGTATGTTGGCGAGTAAGCTTTTTTGTGTGCAGCAGGTCAATTGTGTTTTTATCTATTAAATATTACATGTCGATATAGCTCAGATGGTAGAGCTGTTGACTGGCAATCTGTAGACCCAGGTTCGATTCCCGCACCAGCAAATTTTATTAAAAAAAAAAAAAATACAATAAAAAATATTTTTTTTTATATAATTTATTTTTTAGAAAATCTATTTTTAGACTCATTATTTTTGTCAGTACTGGTAAGCACATAGGTAACGATATATTTTTTGATTTTTCGTATGCTGGTGTGTAACGACAACTCATTATTTTTCGCGACATCGCCATATAAAGGTAATAAGAAATGTAATAACAAAAGTAACTAGTTACCATTACCAAGTATGTAGTTACATAACCACATATCTGGTAATGATTTTCTACACTGGGTTAATAAGGAATTCTATATCTGGTCACTAACGACTCGTAGATATGTTGAATGAAATTTTGCAATAACGAATTTCGAAATGGTTCGTGCAGGGAGCTGTTTTTCCTTGGTTAGTTTTAGTTTTAATTTTTATTTTTCCTTTTATTCTTTTAGAAACCTTTGCTTACACTCAGGGAGTTATATAGGTAAAATGAACTGAAAATGACAGTTAAAATAACTACATTTGCAGTTAAAAAGGTGTATACTACATTTGCATATAAATCAACTGCAATATGAAGTTATTTTTAACTCTTAGAAATCAACTGACAAATGTAGTAAAAATAACTACAAATGCAGTTAAAACAGCACTGATGGAAACTATTGTAAAACTGTTAAAACTAAAGTTTTTGTTAGTGAAATTTACTAACACCAATTATTTATTTAATAAAAACAAACTTTTGTAAATACTCTTCACTTAATTTTATTCTTAAATAAATGTTACAATTTAGAAATAATTGTTTTTAGTTTTTAACTTTTAATACATACCTTGTCGTAGATGTCTGCCAGCGGGCGATGAAATATTTGTTTGGCTTCCTTTTTTAGAAGATAAAAATATTAAAGAGATGAAAGAAAAGAAAATAAAAGGGGTTTTCATATAAACTCGTAAATTCCTTGTAAACCTTGTATAAATACAAACCATATTTTTTATATATGGAGTTTGACATTAAACTAATAAACATACCAGGTTTACACCGTTTACGAGTCGAATACGACTTTATATGAAAACGCCTAATATTTTATAGTATTTACGTGCACTCAAAAAAGTTCTGCAGTTACTACATGACAGTTACTTGTGTAGTAATGCGGTTTTAGTTACTTTAACTACAATTGCAGTTAATTTACTTAGAGCAAAATTTTTTAATGTTTTTGACAGTTTTTTTTAAACAAACTTCAAAAACTACTACATTGTAGTAACATTTATTTTATGCAGTTATTTTGAAATTTGTTACAAATACTTTAATTTTCAAGTGTGTATGTGTACGAAGTAAAGAAGAATGTGTGTACGAAGCATTTGTTTAGAAATTTCTAGTGAAAGAATATTGTCTTAGTCATAAAAGAATGCTAAAAAGTAAAGACGTGTAATACGGAAAAGGTTATGTATTTTATTGAATTATTATAATAAGATAAGTTTTATAATATAAAATATAAATTATTTACGGGAATATTAAAATATATTGTATTTATTTTCTTTCAGTTCTTTTATATTTTCATCTCTTTCTACCTGGAGAGAAAAAAGAAGCCAAACAATATTTCATCCCTCGCAGACGGACATATAGAAAAATATAGTGAAAAATTAAAATGATATTAAGTGTAAACTTTGATTTTTCAATTTTAAATTTATTATGGAATAAAATTAAGTTAAGAGTATTTACATAAATTTGTTTTTATTAAATTAATAATTTTTAAAATAATTTTTATTTATGTTATTTTAACTACATTTGCAGTTATTTGTACAGTTTTACAATAATTTACATGCACGTTGTTTTAATTGCATTTGTAGTTGTTTTTACTACATTTGTCAGTTGATTTTTAACAGTTAAAAATAACTTCAGATTGCAGTTGATTTAAATGCAAATGTAGTCTACACCTTTTTATGACAGTTAAAATAACTGCATTTGCAGTTGACTTTACCTACATAATTCCCTGAGTGTACAAATCGATGCCATTTTGTTCTAAATTTGATGATTTGGATAAATATTTAGTCCATATTAGTTTTGGACTATCGAGAAAAAACATGCATTTGCATGGAATTACTTGCCTTAATAATTACAGTTAATTTCTTTGGGAAAATACAAAACAACCAATATTCTTTTGTATTTTAATATATTTGTATATTAAGCTAATAAAGCCTAAAATTTGTGTAAAAGTATTTTAATTTGTGTGAGAGAAATGTATTTTAATTTCGTTACAGTTTTTTAAATAAGTTATTTTTAAAATCATAATAACTACCAAAACAACATTTTTACAGCAAATAGTTATTTTACTTAGTTATTAAAAAAATTCGTTAATATTTAAAAAATTTTGTTTAGTTTATATCCGTTATTATTGATATTCTGGGGTTGCAAACAAAAATCAGAAAATTATATTTTATCTCCAATGCATTAAAAGGCAATAACCGGAGAATCGTATGAAATTTTGACTTCAAATTTTAAGAAGTAATTACATATATTTTATAATCCACAGAAAAAATTTGTTATTTTTTTTATTAAAATATACTTTTACAACATTAACCAGATTAACTGTCAAAAACAGTAGTTTTTACCTATATTGTCAGTTGTTTTAAAATTGTTGTGCTAAAAATTTGTTACCTAATGTAACGAAATTGTTAGTTATCTTTAATGTATTAGTTAGTTATTTTTCGATTGTTAAAAATAACTATACTTTTAGTTATTTTGAAGATAAATACCTTTGTCGCCTTTCTAACTGCATATACTTTTATTTTAACTGTCATTTTTAGTAGATTCTACCGACATTCTTTTTTGAGTGTACCAGTGCTTCCATGCCTATCGTGTAAGCGAACAAAAACCAGAATAGCCCCTCTGATTGAAATTTTTCAGTTCAAATGGATGTAGTTTTGGATATAATACTTGGAATTTCATTTCGAAATTTTAGCATGATCTTTCTAGGGAGAAGTACTAGCGATTTTCTTTTTTTTAATATCGCTTATTTGAAGCTCCTCATTCAGGCTGTCTCCTTAAGATAAAGGTAATATATCCATTGTTTTCAGTTTGTGAATTGGTACACAATTTTTTTTAATAGCTAATCATCTTAAAAATGGCAACTCTATTTTGTAGCAGTAAAATTGTTGTTTATTATTATCATTATGTTTGCTTAAACGAATTTTGTTGTTTCTATCATTTTAAAATGTTAATTCGTGTGTACTACATACACAATACATAGACAACCATTCCTCCTCCTTCGTAATTACATGCATGTATGTATATTTATGCATGAACAAAGAATGAACAAAGCATGACAATATTTTCTGTTTGTCTTTTGTTTATTCAAAATTATTATTCCACTAAAATCATGTAGTTATTTTGTTTGTTATTTATAAAATGGTTTATTTTTCACACCTCCTACTCATCATTTATATGTAGATTTGCAAAGTGTTTTGAATTTAAATTTGATGTAAAAAAAAGGCGACAATATTTGAATTTTGAAAAAGGAAGAAGTGGAGAATTTAATAATTTAAAATTAATAACTATAAGAAGTTAAATAAAGAACTATTTCAGCAGTAACGTTTAAGAAAATTTACATTTAATGATTCATTTATCGTATGAGGCAATTTACTATTCTACAAGATGTTCGCCGTGAGGCGAATCATTCACTACATGTATTATATTTTTATATATCATGTACATATTTATCATTTATTTTTGTTCGTCTAAGGCAAAACTTTATCTGGAAACACTACCTTTGGAAAAATAATTAAACTTTAATTTATATGAGTTAAAAATCTTTTAAATGTATGAATTTAAAAGCATACTTTAAGGTGTAATTGCTAAAGGAAATAACATAACCATGACATGCAAATAACAATTAAAATATTGATGTTGAACAAAAGTATTATAATTGAAATGAAACTACATACAGCTGTTGCCAACTAATTAGAAACGCTCTTGTTATATTTTTTCAAAAACAATTGTATTCTATTTATTACTAACACACCATATCATTCGCTGCAGAAACCATTATCTTGGTTTTTATATGTGCAAATTACGAAGGTTCGGTATGGGAAATTTGCTCAAATTTGCTTTTAAATAGGGGAAATTTGTTTTGAAATCAAAGCAATTTGCTTTGAAATCAAAGCAATGCTCTCACTTTGCAGACAAATTTGCTTTGAAATCAGAGAAATTCTCTCATTGGGGAGCCCGTTACCGAACCTTTGTAATCTGAACAAAATTTTGTTGGGGCCGTGAGCGTAAGTGTAGCTGTATTGTTTATTCTTACTCTATGTTGCTATTCTTATTATCAAATGCACTCAGTTTTGTTGTTGTGAATTTCAAATGCGGTTATCATTTTTGCAATTTGTTAACGTCTTAGTACAGTTCAAACAAAGCGAGACAGCTAAGTAGAAACGCCCAATTAATAATTAAAATCTTCATTGTAAACTATTGGCCCTTACTATAAAAGATGATTTTTGATTTAAAGTATACTTTATTTTTAAACATACAGTTTTGTTCATTTTATGTATGAAAACCCTGCAACCGGCATTTACTAAACGGTTCAAACTGGTTAAGTATACTGTTAAAGGCTGAGTTACCCAACCGTAAACGTATCTGTAACGAATCAGCTGTTTCGAAACTACAAGAAGAAATGTATACGAATGGTTACTAACACGTAAATGTAAACGTACTTGCCGGATCACTCTGTTGAAATCAGAATTTTCTATCCGGCATCGAAACAGCTGAATGATTTTAGTCGGAAAAAATATGAAATGAATAAAGAAAATTGATTCAAACAACAAATAAGGAATAAGAATTAACAAATAAATGGAAAAATTTAGAATAAAATATAAATCCACATGAAATAGATGCTAAATAGTAATGTCGTTTACGGTAATCTATAAGTGTACTTTTTAGCTACGGCATGGTACAGTTAAGGCTGAGTTACCCAACCGTAAACGTATCTGTAACGAATCAGCTGTTTCGATACCACAAGAAGAAATGTATACGAATGGTTACTAACACGTAAATGTAAACGAACTTGCCGGATCATTCTGTTGAAATCAGAATTTTCTATCCGGCATCGAAACAGCTGACTGATTTTAGTCGGAAAAAATATGAAATGAATAAAGAAAAATGATTCAAACAACAAATAAGGAATAAAAATTAACAAATAAATGGAAAAATTTAGAATAAAATATAAAACCACATGAAATAGATGCTAAATAGTAATGCCGTTTACGATAATCTATAAGTGTACTTTTTAGCTACGGCACGGTACAGTTACATCACATATACGTTTACGGTCCCATAATTCACCCTTTACATGACATTTACGTTGACGGTCCCATAATCCGCCCTTAAGTAGTTGGGTGCTCTGTTGTGAATAACATATTTCTTATAATTTTAGAAGCATTGGAATTTTCTACTATGTTCCATATTCACGACCGTTAAACTATAAAAGACCGAACATTATAAAGGAAAAGGAAGTTGCGCATTGACATTTGTGGAGTGAAGTTGTACTTTAACATTTGTGCTGTTAAGTTGTGTATTAGAATTGGTATAGTTAATATAATTGCGCTTTAGACTGTGCATAGTAAGTTGTGCATAGAGTTTGTGTGTGTTATGCGGTTTTGTGTATAAAAGCACCAATCAATACTCAAAAAAGTTTAACAGTTACTACATGACAGTTGTTTGTGTAGTAATCACTAGTTGTTGTTTTTAACAGTAATTACAGTTGTTTTACTATAGAAAAATGCAAAACAACTGTTATGACGCTTATTTAAGAAAACAACTAACGAAAAGTACTGTAATTTCGTAACAGTTGTTTAAATCAGTTATTTTTAATACCATAATAAACAACTAACATAATAGTAATTTTACAGTAAACAGTTGTTTTTGGTAGTTATTAAAAACATAAAAAATTTCGTCGAAATTTTTTTCATTTTAAAAATTCTTGTTATACTCTACACCACTACGTGGAGAGGGTATTATAAGTTTGTGCTGATGATTGTAACACTAACAAATATTGGTCCTAAACCCACCTTATAGTATACCGATCGGCTCAGAATTTTTTTTATTTCGATTTAATGATGTCTGTCTGTCCGTCCGTCTGTCTGTCCATGCATTCTTGTGCGCACTCTACAGGTCCTTGGGCAGATTAACGTCGGCCCAAGGACGACGCCTATTGATTTTGGTTGAAATCGGTCCATGTTTAGACCTAGTACCCATATAAGGGTACCCCCAAAATTGTCTTTTTTACACGCTGCAGGTCGCAAATACGAATATATTTCAATGGAATTTGGTACACAGACCTATGTCGGCCCAAGCACGAAGCCTATTGATTTTGGTTAAAATCGGTCCATGTTTAGACCTAGTGCTCATATAAGGGTCCCCCCAAAATTGGCTTGGTTACACGCTGCAGGTCGCAAATACGAAGATATTTCAATGAAATTTGGTTGGCTGACTTACATGGTCCCAAGGAAAAGCCTATTGATTCTAGATAGGATCGGTCCATATTTGTACCTATCGCCCATATGGGCTATATTTTCGATTTTCTCTTCTTTTATGATTTTATAGAAAATTTTGACACAAGTTCGTTTTAACCCATTCAAATTTCGGATCCAAACATTAGTTGGCTTTAAGTCAGACTGGTGTAGGGTATTACATAGTCGGCATGCCCGACTTTAACCTTTTTACTCGTTTAGTTTATATTTGTTATTATTGATATATTTCTACTTTGGAAATAAAAATTAGAAACTTTTCTTGTATCTACAATGCATAAAAGCATAATAACTGGGGAAAGATTTGGATTTTTGCTTTAAATTTTAAATAGGCTGAAGTAGTTAACACATTTTTGTAATCGAAAGAAGAAAAATTTTTTTTTATTAAAATATACTTTTATAACACTAAAAGAATTAACTGTAAAAAAACGCTAGTTTTTACCCATATTGACAGTTGTTTTAAAATTTTTGTAGTAAAAATTTTGAGTTAATTTTACGACACTGGTAGTTATTTTTAATGCATGTGTTAGTTATTTTTCAACAGTTAAAACTAACAAAAAATTTAGTTAGTTTAAAGGTAAATATTTTTGTCGCCTTTTTAACTGCATATGCCTTTGTTTTAACTGTTATTTTCAGTAGATTCTACCGACCAACTTTTTTGAGTGAATTGATACCAGAAGTGGGATTGGTTGTTTCGATTGCAATAGAAAAGAACCCGGATTTTAAAGGAAATAAATCAATGTTTTCAAAAGGTAAAAACTTAATGATATTTATATTTTCAAACATTGTGATTGGTTGAAAATAAATTAACCAACCAGAATGCTCTAAAAAAAAACCAAATCAAAGAAATACACCTTCAAAACAATTCAGTTGTGACAAACGGAGTTTTTCCAACCAAATGGAATCGGTTGCTCCAACCTCTGCTATAAATCGTCTTTGTCCTGATGTTCACAAGTATCCGTTAGTGTATTTTTACTGCTTTTTTAGAAGTTATTGTGAACAACTTAAAAAAAATCACTTTTTTCGTTGCTTCCAAAGTATCGTTAGTATATTTTTACAGCTTTTTAGAATTACTTCTGAACAACATCAAAAAATTCGCTTAAGCATTGCTTGTAAAGAGTAATTGCTCTAAAAGTGATCGTAAAAAGTGATTTTGGTATCATTTAGCATTTCCAAACCGAGGGTCCCGGGTTCGATTCCCGGCGGAACCAATATTTTTTTATTTTTTTTTAATTTTTTTTATTTTATTAATTTTTTTTTAATATTTATAATGAATTTGTTTAAATTCAATATTTTTTTATTGTCTAAATTTTTAAAAATATGTATATATAAAAGAATGGTGAAAAATTGCCTTTTATGCACCTGTAAAAATAGTACTGAAAACAATATTGAATTGGAGTGCACCTTTTACACTTGTTTAATAAGTACTCTTATTGAAGAGAATAAGGAACAATATCTCGCAGTAACAAAGTGGTGTTTTTATGCCAGTCAACTTTCATATCAAAGAATAGCTCAGCGGTAGAGCGCTAGACTAGCAAGCGTCAGGTCGCAAGTTCGATACCCGGTGGCGGCAATAAAAAAACTTTTGTAAAATAAAAAAAATATATTTGATGAATTTTTTTTAACTTTTAATTGTTGAAAAAGAGCTTCCCTTGCACTCGTTCAAAAAGTACTGAAAAAATGTTGAAGTGGGAGTACTCCTCTCCTATGACAACTCAATATTAAAATTATTAGTGTTTATGTTAAAAAAGAAGTACATCTAGATCATCAATTGTAGTGCTTTTTCTACTGCTTCGGCATCTCTTTTTTTGCTGGGTAAATAATGTAATACTGCCGTAGGCTGAGAAGAAAAATTCCATATGGAGGAGAATTTGCCTGTTATATGGATTTTAGAAATTGTTTTCTAATTATTTATCAACAGCTGTATATATTTTGAAGAACATACTTCATTTCTGTTATATTTGCAAAAACTTTTCAATTCAATAGACTCTATATACTACATACAACTAACTAACCACACAAAATACCTAATAACCTAATTTCTCATTACAAAACTTAACCATACAAAAGCAAGTAAAAAAAAATTAAAGTCTGGCATGTCGACTATATGATACTCTAAACAACAGCAAGATTTGGGTGATATTCTGGGAAGCAGATAAAATTCCGCAAACGGAATTTTAATCAAAGAAATTAATTAATTAATTAATGAAATTGCACTAATGCCTTAGCAACCAATTACATTATTAAAAAAAAGCATGTATGTTATTTACTAAAAAAAAGAGAGGATGATTAAGTTACTTTACATAGGGTGTTTTATAAAAATGGAGCCCTCGGAATCCCACCCGGACCTGGCCTATTTGAACTATCGGAGTGTCTTACTTTATCCAATACTTTAATTATAAGCTTATTAATCATCCCAGTGTAGAAAATCATTACCAGATATGTGGTTATGTAACTACATACTTGGTAATGGTAACTAGTTACTTTTGTTATTACATTTCTTATTACCTTTATATGGCGATGTCGCGAAAAATAATGAGTTGTCGTTACACACCAGCATACGAAAAATCAAAAAATATATCGTTACCTATGTGCTTACCAGTACTGACAAAAATAATGAGTCTAAAAATAGATTTTCTAAAAAATAAATTATATAAAAAAAAATATTTTTTATTGTATTTTTTTTATTTTATATTTTTTTTAATAAAATTTGCTGGTGCGGGAATCGAACCTGGGTCTACAGATTGCCAGTCAACAGCTCTACCATCTGAGCTATATCGACATGTAATATTTAATAGATAAAAACACAATTGACCAGCTGCACACAAGTAAGCTTACTCGCCAATATACAAAAAATCAAAAAATATGTGGTTACATATATCCTTACCAGTGTTTAAAAAATATTGAGTCTAAAAATAGATTTCAAAAAATTTTCAAAAAAATCTAAAAAATTATTTTCTATTTGGAATAATGATAAAAATAAGTCATTATCAGTAACTCATTATTATATGTTTTAAAATAATACAGAAGGTAAGTGGGTGTCATTACTGGTAGTCCAAAAAATAATGATATGTCATTACCGTTTCTACACTGGGTTGTTGTTTTGGAAACCAATAAAAAATATTTCAAAAGAGCAAAATTTTTGTCCCTCTTTCGCTTAGATTTCGAGATAGCGCAAGGGGGAAGAATATTTTTTAAAATTCTACTAAGGAGTGTTATGAAAAGAAAATGCACATACTAACCCAGTGTAGAAAATCATTACCAGATATGTGGTTATGTAACTACATACTTGGTAATGGTAACTAGTTACTTTTGTTATTACATTTGTTATTACCTTTATATGGCGATGTCGCGAAAAATAGTGAGTTATGGTTACACACCAGCATATGAAAAATCAAAAAATATACCGTTACCTATGTGCTTACCAGTACTGACAAAAATAATGAGTAAAGAAATAGATTTTCAAAAAAATAAATTATATAAAAAAACAATATTTTTTATTGTATTTTTTTTTTAAATAAAATTTGCTGGTGAGGGAATCAATCCTGGGTCTACAGATTGCCAGTCAATAGCTCTACCATCTGAGCTATATCGACATGTAATATTATAATTGACCTGCTGCACACAAGTAAGCTTACTCGCCAACATACAAAAAATCAACAAATATGTAGTTATATACTATATCCTTACCAAAGTTTAAAAAATATTGAGTCTAAAAATAGATTTCAAAAAAATTTTCAAAAAAATCTAGAAAATTACTTTCTATTTGAAACAATGATAAAAATAAGTCATTATCAGTAACTCATTATTATATGTTTTAAAATAATGCAGAAGGTAAGTGGGTGTCATTACTGGTAGTCCAAAAAATAATAATATGCCATTACCGTTTCTAGACTGGGAAATGAATGGAAATTCAAAAACTAAAAAAAAAAATTTTATATTTTATTTAGAATCATTGTTGCCAATTTAGCTATTTTCTCGTCAAATCTAGCGATATTTCAACTCGTTTAGCGGGATAAAATATGATTTAGCTATTAGCGGGAAAACTAGCGATTTTTTTAAAGACAGTCTTGGTGTTTTCTTAGCTTTTTTTACATTTATTTCCTTGACAGAATTTTTTAATCATTATTATTTAGCGATTTATCGCTAAATTTTTATGGAATACTTAAAAGTTGAAAAAATTTAGCGATGTATCGACAATTATTTTAGAAAGTTCTAAAAAGTTCGAAAAATATAGCTATTTTTGGGAAATTTTTCAATAGAATCCGAAAAGTTCGTGAAATTTAGCGAGTTATCGCAAAATTTTTTAAGTTTTTTATAATTTAGCTATTTTATAGAGATTTTTTAGTTTGATTTAGTGATATTTTTAGGAAAAAAGTTGGCAACAGTGTTTAGAATATCTTATTTGAGATGTATTTAATAAAAAATTGCAAAACAAAATCTATTCTCTAATTTTTGACGAAGTTTTTGTTTAACATTCTGTATCAGTTTTTGCATAGTGCGTTCTTTTATTGCTTTCGAAGCCCGAATCCAGTTTTTTTAAATCTTGCAGATTATGGGTTTCTTTCTCTTTCCTTCTTTACTAGATTGTCTCAGTGTCTCTCAAGTGGTCGAAGTTCAAGAACATTTATTGGATTCTCATATTTGGTAAGAAATTTAATATTGTTATTTTTATACACTCAAAAAAGTTTGTCGGTAGATTCTACAGAAATTGACAGTTAAAACAAAGGTATCTGCAGTTAAAAAGGCGACAAAGGTATTCACCTTTAAAATAATGAAAAATGTTGTTATTTTTAACTGTTGAAAATAACAAGCAAATGCATTAAAAATAACTAACAATGTCGTAAAATTAACTGAAAATTTTTTCCTACAAAAATTTTAAAACAACTGACAAAATGAGTAAGAACTACTGATTTTTACAGGTAATTCTTTCAGTATTATAAAAGTAGATTTTTTTTTCTTTTCATTACAAAAATATGTATAATTACTTCAGCTTATTTAAAATTTGAAGTAAAAATCCCAAATGGTTCTCCAGTTATACAAGTATCTGATTTTTATTTGCAAACTGGGAATATATCAATAATAACAAATATAAACTAATCATGAATTTTTAGAATTCAACGAAATTCAACCAAATGTTTTATTTTTTAAATAACTAACACACACAACTGTTTCCTGTAAAAATACTGTTTTGGTAGTTGTTTATTGTGATATTAAAAATAACTGATTTAAACAACTGTTACGAAATTACAGTAATTTTAGTTAGTAGATTTCTTAAATTTTTCCATAGAAAAACAACTGTAATTACTGTTAAAAACAACAACTACTGATCACTACACAAACAGCTGGCATATAGTAACTGTCAAACTTTTTTGAGTGTATATACTTTTAGAGCCTTTTGTAATTAAATTTAGATTAAAAATAAAAAAATATTCTACTGTACTATTACTGAATTCTTTTTTTCTAAAAACATCAGATTTCATTCACTATTGATTTTTTGCGAAATTATTATGATTTTCAAAGTTGTTTGTTCTTTGGCCAATGCAGAATTAAGACTGAAGTTTGATTACAACGATACACGGACAGGCGGACGGATATCGCTAAATCGACTCAGAAAGGTTGATCTACTCCCATTATTTTTAGTTGTTACAAACATCAGCACAAACTCAATATGCCCTCGTCAACAGAACGATGCAGCAAATAAAGAATTTCTTTGAAAAACCGCAAAAAACTCTGAAATTTTTTTCTCATTTTGTTATAGGTTGATTAACTAAAGTTTTGTTTTTTTTTTCTTTGCACATTTCTATTTCTTTACGTATGTTTGCAACCAAAAACCATGAATAAAATATAAAAGTTCGTATTAAACATTTACATGCATAAAAAAAGAACAAAGTTAAAAAGAAGTGTTATCATTCCTAACGGATGAGTCAGCAGAGCAAGTAGGGTGTTAAAATGATGTACAATGCGTTCAGGATGAAAAAAGTTTGAAAAACTAAAAAAACAGTTGCTGACTGTAAACAACTGCGAGTCTTTAAAAATCAATTTCCAATAATTCAACAAAAAAAAAAAAACGAAAAAGAATATGTTTGTAGCTCCCATTTTACCTCTTAATCTCTAAGATAGCTTAAAAGGTGGAATAGGTCAACTTCAAATATTTTTTGCTGAAGCAACTTTCATTTATTTTTGGGGTACTAAAATTACTAAGAATTAGTTAAAAACGACCTCGCAAGAAAAACTGCTCAAATTTTTGTTAAATATGAATTAGATAGGAACAGCAAAAAAACTGTTAAATATTGTTAAATATTCAGAATTTTAGTTATATCCAGTACAGAAAATCATTACTAGATATGTGGTTATGTAACTACATACCTGGTAATGGTAACCAGTTACTTTTGTCATTACAATCATTATTACATTTGTATGGCGATGTCGCGCAAAAAAAGTGTTATGCTTATATACCGGCATACGAAAAATCAACAAATATGTTCTTTAATAAAGTTTAATAAAAAAAAATATACCTTTTTATTACACAATTTTTTTAAATAAAATTTGCTCGTGCCGCGCGTCGAACTTGGGACTCCAGATTGCTAGTCGATAGCCCTACCATCTGTGGTATCTCGACATTTTATATTTGATAGATAACAACATTATCGGCCTGCTGCTCACAAGTATGCTTACGCGCCAAGATATAAAAAATATGTGGTTAAATATATCCTTACCAGTGTTGAAAAAATATTGAGTCTTGAGAAATAGATTTCAAAAAAATTTACAAAAAAAATCTTTTGAACGAAATTTGAATCAATTCACATGAATTTGGCAAAAATGAATTGCAATTCATTTCCAATTGAAATAAATTCGCAAAATTAATTGAAATTAATTCCCAATTCATTTGAATTGAATTGATTTTGAATTAATTCAAATTATTTAGAAAAATGAAAAATCAATTGCAATGAAATTATTGATTGCTTCTTGAATATTAAATAAGTTTTTGTCGTTCAGCGTATGTCAAAACCAAAATAAGTAATACAATACCTGAAGAAATAAACTCCAAACACCATGATTGATTGCAATTCATTTTTAATCCATTTGAATTATTTCAAAATTAATTCAATTTATTTATATGGGAAATGAATTGCAATTCATTTTCAACAAAATCATTTGAATTGATGCAAATTTCATTCAATTCTTTTCCTTGGTGAAAAGAATTAGTTGAAAATTTAGCTAATTCGCAATGAATTGAAATAAAAAAAGAATGATTCATTTACAGCTCTGTCTTGTACACTAAAAATCCTCAGTACTTTAGTTTTGAGTGTTAATTTTCAAAACTATTTATAACAAATTTTTAAGAATCCATTCGTTAAATTTTACAATTTATTGTTAAGATATAATATTTTCACGTTTCTGTTATTACCCGATAGATGGCGCCAGCTGTGTATACCCTCCCGATTTTTAAAATGCCCCATAAGTATCTCGAAAACTAATTGTAAGAGAGATAGAGCAAAATTGATAAAATGTTTGCTCCTACGGAGTGCCTTTATATGCCGTAGGATGATATGACGGGCAGGGTCCCGAGACCCTAAATTTAAAAAAATTTTACGACTCAGTATGATTAGATATAAAACTGTAGTTTTACTAATTCCTTACTTAAATTTAGAATTGTTAAATTTAACAAAAAATTTTATAAAATTGCCAAATTTTATTTTAAGGCAAAAAAAAATAGGAATAAATTTTGTTAAAGTAACAAATTTTTCTGTTCAGCCAACAGACTTATTATTTTGCTAAATAATTAGTGGACTAAAAATTCACAAAGAAAAAATGTAGAGTTTCCGGGTTTTTCGATTTTTTTATGCAAATAAAAATACAAAAAATGTGTATCGTCTGTAGGAGTTGATATTTTCAGTCAAATATTCTATTTTTAGATTTCTATATTTAGAAAAAATAATTTAAATAATTTCGTTGTTTTCTGTTTTAAAACAAAAAATTCAAATATTTTCAGTTTTCTTTTTTGTTAAAATAGTTTTTTTATATACAAAATTATTTCAATTCAAATTACAAGAAATCCTTTACTCATACACACAAACATAACCAATAAAAATATGAACGTGTGTGTTATGTGTGTAGTGTTTTGAAAATTGAAACAAAAAAAAAACTTTCAAATATGAAAAAACAAACCACAAAATCGGTTTTTTTCGTTTTGTCAGTTAAAAATTGATGATTGTTTTAACAGACTTTTCAATTATTTTTATTTCTTTTATGGATTGTTTAAACAATGTTTGAAAATAAATAGTAAAATGGTTTGAATATAATGAAAAATCAGTAGTCCTTTTTTAACTGTGTTTTAAATTAATTTAATATGTATTTCAGGTTGTGTTTAAATAAAAATCTAGCCTTCTAAAATTTGTAGGTTATTATTTTTTTTAGTAAATATTTATGTTGATTTTTAGTAAATATTTCTGTTGATTTTAGCTGGGAATGAGATTGGCCTGCTAAAAAATACGTGTCTCTTATTTTTTTTCTCCTCCATCACATATCCACATTTCATTTCAATGAAATCTGAGAGAACCCATTTGGATATCTTCATTGTAAGTGACTTTATGGATGTTGTTAAGAATGACTTCTACAAAATCAGTAAAAATATACTAACTGTTATTTTGGAAGCAATTAAATAAGTGCTTTTTTTGAAGTTCTTCAGAATTACTTCTAAAAAAGTAGTGTTTTCTAAAGCATATTTTTTTTTTGTTGCTGAGGTGATTTCAGCGAAAATATATTTTTTCTTTTATTCGATAACCATGCGAGCTCATCTATTATCGAATTTTTTTCGAAGCCTGTTTTGGTTCTTGTTAGAACATCTAGGCGACCGGTTCAAAAACATTAGCATTACACAGAAAAAATTTACAAAATTCTAATTAAAGTTTTTAAACACCTTTCTCATACCAAATTTGTAAATACAAAAAAAAACTTTTTAAAATGGCACCAACAAAGAAATTTGTAAATGTAACAACTTCTTCTTTTTTTTGTAACTTTGAATTTTTATTTTATGAAAGATAACAATTTACAAATATTTCAAACAAAAAAATTGTTGGGAATAAAATTTCAATTTAAAAGAAAATGTGATTGCTTTTACAAATTCCCATTTTTGGTGCCTGCTGGTTTTTCTGTGAATGCATATCAATCTTCCAAATTTGACGAATACTTTATCTTCATGCCGTTTTAATATCAAATTTCGAAAATTTCCGGCATACTCTCGCATAAAAAAGTAGAAACAATTAGCGATTTTCTTCCTCCTAATTCCCTAAGGTGGCAGAAAAAAATGAGAAAGAATGTTCTTAGAATATTTGTGCTATCACATATTCTTTCTGCCAAATTTCATTAATATACATTTATTCCTTTTCAAGTTAACACGATGTCCTTTAAAGGTATCCTACAAGAATCCTGTGTGTCCTTGGAACCAAAGTTTTTTTTTAATTTAGACCTTGTATGCATTTCGAAAAGTAACGAAAATTTGCTTTTGTGTCCCATGTATTTTTGACCAAAGTAATTGTCAATTTCTTTCGTTTAGACTATTTTCGTAATAGAAAAACAGGCCCTTATACTCATTATCGACAGTTTTCAGTGGACATAAATATATATTTTAAGATTTTGTGTCTGTTTCAAAATATGTATTTTTTTTTTTAATTTTACAAAATTTTAATTTAGACACTTTTTCACTTCCAAACCGTGCACTGTAGACGAAAAATTGCTTCACAAAAACTTAGCAAATTCTGTATTTTATCTAAATAACTAAATTTCTTATTAAGAAAAATTCATTTGGCGCATTTGTGGCCATTTTAGTAATCCCTGACTAGAGGCGGGCTTATCACATCTCAGCAAAAAAAGTGATGCCAAACCAGTATAAAAAGCAGTGCAGTTAATGATTAACATGTACTTATTTTTTAACAGAAACACTAAAGATTTTAACATTGAGTTGTCAACATTTTTTCAGTACTTTTTGAATGAGTGCAAAGAAACTCTTTTCCATCTAACGGATATTTTTGAAGTAGTGAAAGAAGTTGTTTGTTAAGCATGACTTCAAATTTTTTTGCTGGGATTATGATGCCCTTTAGAGATAGCATTTATTTTAATTTAAAATAAGTTTTGTAATATATTTTTCGAGCTTACCAACCCAAATGTTCTCTAAACTATTTAGGATTATTGGCCCATAGCTTAATGAAAGTTTATTGTTATTTTTCCATGTTCACAGCCATTCCTGTGTTTTAGTTTATCTTTTTTTTTGTGTGGCTTTTTTTGTTTTTGTTTGCAAAAATTAAACAAAAATATTCACTGTATGCCAGTGTCTCTTTACCAGTGTTGCCACTTTTTGAATAATTATTCAAAAACGGGACTGTGTACACATTCGTTGGATAATTTTTGAATAATGACATTTTTGTATAGTTTTTGTGTAATTTTACTTTTTACAGAAATTTACGCAAATTTTTAAAAGTTCCGTAAGTTTTTGAAAGTTAATAAAAATTAGTCGATATATAGCCGAAACGAGATTGTCTGTGAACCATTTACCACAAATCTCCAGTTTCAGGTGAATGATTTTGTAAATTTTTTCAACGAGTTTAAAAGAAATCAAAAATGGTGCTATTTATTTTTTTGTTTTATTCAAAGCTCCGTCTTTTGTTTATTTTTTGCGAAAATAATTGTCAAGTTTCTTTTAAAAATTCTCTTGGTTTGCAAGACCATATAAAAATGCAGCGAAAGAGTGGGAAAATTTGGGTTTGTTCTGATTGTTGCTTTCTAATCTCTGAAAATTTTTTGGCTGTAGTTAACATGACACGAGGCCTTGACCAGACGAAAATTTTGTGAACGCAGCAAGGTGGAGCAGAATCGAAATAGCTTAGAATTCGGTAAATCCAACATTTTCCAGATTTCAACAGAATCGTATTAAATTTTTGAAAAAAAATATCGGTAATTTTTTGTGAAATTGTTATTCTTTTTATTTGGTTCAAATTTGAGGGGTATGGGAGAGAATAATTAGCAAGTAGGTAATATTTTTGCATGCAACGCATCTGAATGAAGTACTCTTTCTGAAAAAACATAAATACTTTTTTCTGAAAGAAGCTTTTAATGTGGATAAAATACCATTTTATTAATATTCAAATTTAAAAGGACGCAATTTTAAGCCTGAAAAAGATATTGCATTGAAATTCCCTTTAGTTAATAGACTAATTTGTTATATTTTTCAGGGAAATTGGCCTGGATTTGCTTGCAGAAGGTTATTGCAAAAATACAAAATTTTATTTTTAAATTCTAAGTCTTTAAAAATCGGTTTATAAATAGAAAAAATGCAAAACTTTGGTAAGAAATGGCGAAATTTTTTACAAAATATTTTTATTCTTCTCCACTGTGCTTAGGAGAGTTTATTTTGAAATTATATAAGAAATTATAATTTTTTGTGTAATTTCATACGGTTTTGGATAATTCTTGACCTACAATTGTGTAATCTTTTCTTTTACTGGTGGCAACACTGCTCTTTACACACATGGGTGGTCTGAATAAACATAATAATCATCGAATGATGGTGCATGTTGTCTACACCTCGATTTCAGTGTTATATTTTTGTGATATTTCACTTTATTTTTTTTTATTATTATTTTGGGATATATGTTGGTACTAACACGTTAAATGAATGGTTGAATAAGTTGTATTCAATGTACTCAAATACAGGTAGGTGGTTCTTATGAGCTGTTTTTAGTGTAACTACCGTTATTGTTGTTTAAATAAGTTTGTATTATTGTAGCAAAAATTATTGTATACGGGTATCTGGTGGTATGTAGGTAAATTGAAAGTCTATTTAGGAAGTAATTTTATACGGTTGATTGGAGAGTTTTTTTTTTGGGTATTTGTTGTTAGATATTTTATTATCACAAGTGTGCGGTATACCTACATATGTATCAGATAACACTATAAAAAAGTGTAAAAGACCTCCTGTTGCAACACATCTTTTCTAATAAATTTATATTGGCTGAATCCAAAAAAAAAATTGAGGAATACAATGTTTTTGAGAAATCTCAGTTTTTATCTATTGGCTTAATAGTTTTTTTTAAAGATAATAAATCTGCATAAATTATTCTTTTGAGTAAAATCATTACTGTGGGTGTTCAGTGACAGACACAGGAAGTTTGAAATTACCGTTTTTTTATTTAATCCTTTTAAATTTCATATTTGGTAATGCAATTCGTCATTTTCTTCTCACGCCTAAACTAAACACTTGAATAAATACAATTTTGTATCAAACTGAAGATTCCATTCAATAGATCTGGAAATATATGACGTAAAATATACAAATTTTTAATTTAATATCTTTTTTTAAGCAAATTTACTACCAAAACTAACATAAAGCATTAGCAGAGAGTTGAACAATTTTTTTCTGAGGTGAAAATTTGTTTTTCGCCGATTTTGGTAAAATTTTCATAATATAATGCGTCAAACTACCATTAGTTTTCTTTATTAAATCTTAGAAACTTTAAACAAATTTTAGCTTAACGACCAACTTATGTTAAAAAATCCCATTTTTTCTCAAAATTTTTTGAAATTAAATAGCTGCCATAGCAAAATTAAAACAGGAACATACGTACTATTTAGCATTTTGATTTCCTATGATGTACTTATAAAATTCTGATAGCACAATCCTTAATTTTTTTTATTTTGGTATAATAAATTTTTTAGAAAATTTAAATTGGAGTTGCGAAACTACTTTAACAAACAATTACAATTTTCAGCCATACATACACTCAAAAAAGTTTGACAGTTACTACATGACTGTTGTTTGACTAGTAATCAGTAGTTGTTGTTTTAAACAGTAATTACAGTTGATTTTCTATAGAAAAATGCAAAACAACTGATATGACGATTATTTAAGAAAACAACTAACGAAGTACCGTAATGTGGCAACAGTTTTTTAAACCAGTTGTTTTTAATATCATAATAAACGACTACCAAAACCGTAATTTTACAGTAAACAGTTGTTTTTGTTAGTTATTTAAAAAAATAAAAAATTTCGTTGAATTTCTTTGTTTAGTTTATATTTGTTATTATCAAGGTTGGTTACCGTTATCGTTAAAATACCGTTATCGCTAAAATACCGTTTCAAATTGAATACCGTTACCGTTATCGATACCTCTAAAAAAAATTCTAAATACCGTTATCGTTACCGATACCGTTATTTTTATGGGTAGTTACCGGTATTTTACCGGTATTTATTATTTTATATAAAAATTACAATTTTTTTATTTTTTATTTTATAATCTTGAGTGTTTTTTTTTACAAAAATTTATAGATAATAATTTTACTTATTAAAACTACCAGTATTGAATTTATAGCTTAAAATCTGTGTTTTCAGTACTTAAAATTAAAAATATGCCATGTTTTTACTTGTTTTTATATGTTTTTAACATATAGGTTGTTCATAAGGGGTGTGCTATCTGTTGTATCGTTGTATCGTCCTAACAAAAAACAGAGTTGTTAAAATTTTTATTTGTGTTTAACAACGATTTTCTATTCAGTTTTCTATCTGTTAGCACACTCAAACATAAGATATTAAACATACGTAAAAATGTTGTATCGTGCTATTCTCAAATGTTGTATTTTTTCAATTTAATTTTTAACAACTCTGTTTTTTGTTAGGACGATACAACGATACAACAAATAGTACACCCCTTGTGAAAACCCTTATAATTTTTAATACCGGTACGTACCGGTATTGCTGTTTCGATAACGGTATACCGTTACCGAAACAGTCTTAAATACCGTTACCTTTACCGTTACCTAAACAAACGAAATCTGATACCGTTACCGTTACTCTTACCGTTATTCGTTTCGGTAAACAACCTTGGTTATTATTGATCTATTTCTAGTTTCCAAATAAAAATCAGAAACTTGTATTGCATCTCCAATGCATAAAAGCATAACAACTGGAGAACCGTTTGGAATTTTTACTTCAAATTTTAAATAGGCTGAAATAATTACTTGTATTTTTCTAATCGAAGGAAACAATTTTTGTTTTTATTAAAATATACTTTTATAATACGAAAAGAATTAACTGTAAAAAACAGTAGTTTTTACCCATTTGTTCAGTTGTTTTTAAATTTTTGTAGTAAAAATTTGTCAGTTAATTTTGCAACATTGGTAGTTGTTTTTAATGCATTTATTAGTTATTTTTCAACAGTTAAAAATAACTAAAGTTTTAGTTATTTTAAAGGTAAATACCTCTGTTTTAACTGTCATTTTCGGTAGATTCTACCGACAAATTTTATAAGTGCAGGAATGGGTTAGACAAAAGTCAAATCTGAGTATTTTTGGGTTGAAGAATAATATAGCATTAGAAAATTTAAGAAAAAAATGTAATTTGTTCTTGGATTATATATTAAAGTGGTCTTTGATACATAAAAGTCCTGGGGAATGTGCAATAAGTTGAAAATTTTTTATTCGATTCTTAATTGTATATCTTTTCGGAAAGACAGCTAAGCATTAATTACGGTTCTGCATACATTTGGTGTAAAAAATATATTCAATGAAAAAATTTTCAAAAAAACTTAAAAAAATAAATTTTTCAACTTATAGATAATAATAAAATTTTCAATCGATTTCCGGCGCGATTTATAAATAATAATCGCCGGTAAATTTCATATCAGTAATTCTTATAAAAAAAAAAATTAACAAAATCCATGGGATCGCCCTGTTTAAAAACGGGTTCTCATTTATTCTGAAAGCTTTATTTATTCTGAAAGCTTTACTCCTATTCTATAATTTTCAATTTCATTTTCAGTTTCATTTCGATCGGAATAGTAGCTAAGAAAATGTATATTTATTACCATTTAACACAGACCCCACTGTGCGACGACATAGATCAACATTCCATTTACCATACTTCTTTACTTTTTCTTGGGTGCTACAGTACGTATGAGTAATATTATATTGATATTTAGGTTTTAAAGTAAACAATTTATTTTAAGAAGTTTCTAAAAAGATTATTCTCGATAAAAATTTTATGATATACTAGTTTTTAATACAAATAAAAATTAATATTTATTTTCCATATTAACCCTTTGCTGTAGGGCGTAACATATACACTCCGTTTCACTTCATCGGTGTTTGCCCAATATACAAAGAATTTAGAATACAATATTTTGGAAAAACCATACTAAATTTAAATGAAGTTATATGTATACTAAATGGCTTAAACTTCTACTCCTTGTATAAATATATAGAAGTTTGTTTAAAATATAGAAGATTTATTTTAAGTGAATCTATTTTTTAAATTTCGCTGGAAAAACAAATTTATAAATTATATTGTAATTTTATTAAAAATTATATAAAATACTATATGAATGAAATCTACTTACCTAGAATAGTGTCAATTTGGCTTACAACATTTGGCTTACAACATTAATTATATTGTAAATGAATTAAATATGTAAATACAAAATCTATTAATAAATAATAATAATAATAATAATAATAATAATAATAATAATAATAATAATAGTAGTGACTTGTGGCCGAGACCACCGTCATGTTCGGCTTAAATGGACCCCAGCTCGCGCGGTATCTGGGGGGGGGGGAAAGAGGTGGGATAATAATAATAATAATAATAATAATAATAATAATAATAAAAATAATAATAATAATAATAACACAATACAACACTAAAGATGCATCGGGCATGCGACATATCAATTCTGATAGATTTTAGGATGAACATCACGATTGTGAACACCAAATTTCAAAATTAGCTCTAGGAAAATGGAAAATAAACTGATACATTTTTTGCGCAAATTATAATAAATATGAAGAAATCTTTCAGTAGTAACATTAAAAATTATCATTTTATCAATAAAAGGACGCGAAAAAATTTAAATTTCCTATTTGCAGCCACATTTTATATATTTTTCTCACTAACTGAGGAATTGCATGCTCTTTTGTCTTCTAACCCAGTAAGTAGCTAAGAGGATATTGTGAAAATGAGGCTAAGAGAAAAGCATACGTTTTCAGACATACTTGTATCGGTTTCTGTATATACAGTAGTGGACTAAAGTGGATACATTAATTTAAGATTTTTCGAAATTTGTTATAATTTTTATTTTATTATAAAAATTTATTATAAAATATAGAAACTTAAATGATTTTTTTTAAAGCATAAAACTGAAACATTCTTCTTCAATAAAAACCTAAATACAGTAGACTATATCATTAAGAAGTTAATGAAAAAAATAATTGCAAATTGTGACCGCTTTTATCCAGTATTGTTCATATTTGAAATTTTCGGCAAGTTTTTTCTTTAATATTTTGTCGAAAGTCCTTTGTTCTTTAAAACAGATTTAATGCGAGAAGGAATGCTTTCCACGAGATTTTTAATAGTTTGAGGTGGAATATTAGCCCATTCCGCTGAAACTCCTGACCAAAGATTATCTAAGTTGGTCGGTGCTCGTTCGAATTGGGAGAGTCTTCTTTTGACAATTGCCCACCAATTCTCGATGGGGCTCTGACGTGGCCACTTCAAAAACTGGAAAAACTACGCTTGGATATCACAAATTGAACAAAAGTTATTAATACAGATTTAAAAATATTCAAATATGTATCCACTTTAGTCCACTACTGTATTCACTACATTTCCGTCGTTTTCGAAAGTTTTACTAGTTTCAGTTTTTGGCTAATAAAAAATTTCGAAAAATATCGAAATAGGTATATAAATATTTTTTCTTTACGTAAATGAATGTTCTTTAGTTGACTCTAGATCAGAAATTTAAATAATTTAAACAGAAAGTGATATTAATTTATGATCTAGAGTCAAACTAAAAAAAAGAACATTCATTTACTTAAAAATAAGAGATCAACTAAATATTCCCCCATTCATTTTTTCTTTACTATCAGAAAATCTGGAGCTTCATGCAGTAGAGGGTTAATTTTTGGGCTTCTTTTTTAAATTTCTACAAACTAGTATAAGGTTGTTGTTTCCCATTGTTTTGTTATTTTTTTAAGTTAGTTTTCTTTGATATGCCTTTCTTGTTAATATTTTTTTTTTGCTGACTCTTCAATACAAATTTTTTTTATTGCAAATATTTGTTGTTACAAACTAGAATAACTAAAGTTAAGTATATCATAAAGATGCCTTAAGGTATTCATTTTTGTGGCTAAACATTATTGAAAAATTCAACTGATAAATAAATTCAACTAATAAAATGTAAATAGACTTTCTTTTTTTATAAAATATCGGAAGACACTATTTTTGGATTAAAAATATTTGTGGTAGTAGTAAACTTTTTACCTTTAATTGTTTTTATTTATTTATTCAGTCTACTGATACATAATTATCTTACAGACGAATACATGTAAAAATGTTTATAATTAACATCTTATATTCTTCATATTGATTAAATATTAAGGGTTTTCACAAGGGGTGTGCTATTTGTTGTATCGTCCTAACAAAAAACAGAGTTGTTAAAAATTAAATTGAAAAAATACAACATTTGAGAATAGCACTATACAACATTTTTACGTATGTTTAATATCCTATGTTTGAGTGTGCTAACAGATAGAAAACTGAATAGAAAATCGTTGTTAAACACAAATAAAAATTTTAACAACTCTGTTTTTTGTTAGGACGATACAACGATACAACAGATAGCACACCCCTTATGAACAACCTTATTGAAAATAATTTTAACTTAAATTAGTGGGTTTGAGGTTAAGAAGAAGAATAAACATTTTCATCAAAAGTTATAGACACATTAAATTTGCAAATCACACTAGATCCAGAGTCTGCCTTTTTCTATGGACAGGCTTTATCAGTGATTTTCCATTAAATTTTATTTTTTTTATGTTTTATCAACATTATACTCCCATGGTGAAAAACTGTTACATAGCCTCAAACAATTTCGACCACTGCGCCGCTCATTTTCGCCGTCAAATGTCTGTAAATTTGACATTGCCCGGGGATCACCACGCGGAGGGCCACTTTTTCCTAAAAAGGTGACATACAGCATTTAGTATAATGAGTCGACTTGAAGTTTTAGCACCTTAAAAACTCCCTTGATCCCCCATGATTGAGCTGGTTATTTCATTAATTTTTTTTGTTGAATTTAAATTAATTTTTAACTTAGGACTAGGGAATGCATCATCCCGCACTATCCCAGGAAAGCGGAAACTTTTTCTCCAATTCCCGGGATCCCGCTAGAAAAGTAAACCATTAAAATTTTTAACAATCAAATGACAACCATAGCAATTCTGCAACTGGTTTCATTGTAACCGATTCCACGGCAATGGCGCCGGAACCAGTTCCACGGATCTTACTTATATGAAAGGTATGCCTGATATAGAATTAGTTCTAGAACTAGTTCCAGAACTGATTCTAGGGTAACCGGTTCCACTTTGGAGCTATGGAAGTGGTTGCTTTTGGGATAATTTCAAACAAAAATCATTGGTGATACAGTTTTCTCTTAAATATCGTACATCTTACATTAGGCAAAATCAAAATTTGTTACTGATTTTCTAATTTTTTACCATATTTTAGACAAATAACACATCGGGTGAAAAGTCCGTGGGATAACCAATAAAACAAAAATTTTTCCCAAAATCAACATAGTCTCCTTCAAGAGCGACACAATCACTTTAACGCTTTTCGAACATTTCGATACTATACTTTTTTTTATAGAATGATTTATTTTTGGCCTCAAAATAGGCCTCTGTTTCGGAAATCACCACTTCATTCGAAGCAAATCTCTTTCCAGGGAGCATTTTTTGAAGTCTGAAAACAGGTTAAAATCACTGGGAGTAGGGTTGCCAGACGAGCTTGATTGTCAACCTTTTTCAATGCGTGTCAAGAATAAAGAAAAAATAAAAATGTCATTTGTCAAGCTAAAACTGAATTTTAGAAATTTTTCCATCAAATTGATAAGAAAAATGAACCATTAGCAAAAAAAAGAAAATGTTTTTAAATGTACCATGACTATTTTTTATGGATAAGTGACTGTTTCCAAGTTAGTAAAGCATAAAAAGTCTTTCTTTGAATGAAAAGGAAACGTTTGAGTTAGAAGCTAACCAATTTTTACAAAATGCTGTAAAATACTTAGAAAAAAGATATAATTTTGGAGAAAAATCAGATTTTTAGCAAATTGCTGTTTTACTTATATATAAAAAAAACTCTTTGTTGTCAAGGAATAATTAAGCAGAGCTGCATTTATTTTAAAAATATCAAATTCAATTAATACTGATACACTAATAGAAAAAAGTCCGTAAAAAATTTAGTAAAAACTACTAAAAATTAGTTAAAAATGATGCTGCAGAAAAAAACTGCTAAATTAGCAGATTATTTTTGCTATATATTAGTAATATAGGAACAGCAAAACTAAAACTGTTAAATATACAGAATTTTAGTTATATATGAGCTAAATTTTTGTAAATGGAGATTAGCAAATTAACCTGCTAAAATCAGCAAAAAATTTTGCTAAATAATTAGTAGCCTAAAAAATCACCAAAAAATTTAAAATTTTCGAAGTTTTTTTTTCGATTTTTTTTTAAATGCAAATAAAAATCGAGCCTTTTGAAAACAGCAGTTTACAATTTTTTAGCAAATATTTCTGCTGATTTTAGCAGAATAGACTACTATTTGCATTCAACTAAATTTAGCTTAAAAATAGCAAAAATTTTGTAGATTTAACAGTTTGTTTTTGCTATTTTTAGTCTACAAATATTTAGCAAAATTTTCTGCAGATTTTACAGTACAATTTGCTATTTTCAATTAACTAAAAGTTAGCCTAAATATAACTAAAATTCTGTAAATTTAGCAGTTTTAATTTTGCTGTTCTCATTTTACTAGTATTTAGTTAAAAATTCTGCTAATTTTAGCAGTTTTTTCTGCAGCATCATTTTTAACTAATTTTTAGTAACTTTTTCTGCTATTTTTACGGATTTATTTCTATGAGTGTATGTTGTATGCAGATTACTGCTGCCTTCGGGAAGTTCGGAAGAATTGCCAAAAGACCTATCCATTGACAGCATATGAGCCCATTTCTTTAAAAAATGTGGTACAAAGAATGTAGAAAATCTGTATAAATTAATATCATTTAAATTTTCAAGTCAATTTTGCAATTTTTTTGCTAATTGAACTGAATTTTAAATTGTCAAGAAAAATCAAGCTTTTTTTTGAATGTCAAGAAAAATCAAGCTTTTTCCTCTGAATGTCAATCTTTCTGCCAATTTCGATCTGGCAAGCCTAGCTGGGAGCCAAATCTGGCGAATACGGTGGGTGCGGAAGCAATTGAAAGTGTAATTCGTGCAATTTGGCGATGGTAGCCAACGGCTTGTGACACGGCGCATTGCCTTGTTGAAAGAGCACTTTTTTTTCTTTATATAGGGCCGTTTTTTTTTTTTGCGATTTCCTCCTTCAAACGCACCAGTTGGGCCAGATCACTATTGAAGGACGGCCTATTAGAGGAAAAAAGGAAATAATATGGCTTAATAACATACAGGTGTAGTCTGGTATTCGAGATGTGGGAAATCTCCTGAGCGAGGCGAGAAATAGAGACACTTTTACAGAGATCACAAAAAATTATAAAATTATTTAATTGTCACTAATCGCTAATATTCGAAAAACGAATAGCAAATAAAGAAGAAGAATAAAGTTGCAGATTTTCTGATGTCTTTAGAGTAGAAACACAATAAAAGATACTGCCCATTGGCCATAAATTAAAGTTAAGCTAAAAGATACTGACGAAAATTGTTAAGACAACGCGATACCTGTCATTAAAAAAACGGCCTCTGCACTTTAAAACAGACTTTTTTTTGATAAAATGTTGCAACTCTAAAAACAAATAATTAAAGTTAATAAGAGAACTGTGGAATTTTCGTCACGAACATAGAATAGATTCTATTCTGGCGAAATTTAGTCAGAAGCCCAACGAATCTTTGCATTTCATACAAAATGTATGGGAAATTTTTTTCACTTTTAGTTTTAACTTTGAAAAAGATATGTAATAGGCTAATAGTGCCTAAAAAATTGTGAAACGAATAAATTAGTTCTCGACACGAAGTTCAATCTCAAAAAAAAAAAACTATTCGAACGAACTGATTCACTGACTCAAGTTGACGATAATTACCGAATAAGCAAAAAACCTTTAGTTAAAAATGTTGTTGAAATGGAAATGGAATTTTAACAATTATTTTTGTCTTTTAAAATTTGGTTTTATTTTTTTTGTGTTTACATTATGAAGACGAGTTGCCACTTTTTTAATGTTTTAAAAATGTTGGATCATTTTGACCCCAAACGCATGAGGGGCTTAATCTGGATTTTTCTTTTGCGCTAAAACTACAAAAAATATTTTGGAAAACCTATATTAACATATTTTGATTTGTGTTATTTTCCGCGTATTTTGTTTTTAAATATAATAATAAAAAAATGCAACAAGTGATATTTTTAAAGCTAAAGAATGAGAAATCATTAAAAAAAATTGTTTTCTATATGATGTTTCAAAATGAAAATCAACATATGAAGAGAAAGTATTCCAAATAATCCCTTAAACAACAATACCCAGTGTTGCCATTTCAGTGCTTTTCGGGTATTTTTTGGTGCTTTTTTCCTTCCCGTACCCGGTGATTTTTTACAAATACCCGTTTAAAAAAAGCGGGTATTTACGGTGCCTTTTCATATTTCAAGCAGTGCTTTTAGTGCTTTTTGTACAGTTTATATTTTTGGTATTTGTTCTCGTTTTTTAAAATTTTTATTGAATTTTCTGTGAAAATTTAAAAAATAAAACAAACTATAAAAGAAATACATAATTGCACAATGTTTGTAGTACAATTTTAAATAGTAACTTTAAAAAAAATTTTTTTTTTTTTAATTTTGAAATATTAGTTTGGTGCTTTTTTACCCCTTTTTTGGTTATTTTTTAAACCTTTTTTCACGATTTTTCAAAGTTAAAATTTGTTTTTAAATTCTTGATTTAAATTTTTCAAAAAATTGACATCGTGCTTTTTTACCCCATTTTCGGTAAATTTTTACCCTTTTTACCCGTTTTCATAATGTTCACGGCAAAGGTTTAAAAGGCTTAATTCTTTCATTCACTTTTTAAAAATTAATAAAATTTGGGTTAAATTTCATTCCCTAATAGCATTCTTATGGAATTAATTCGATAGCTTAATTCCCTATAGCTTAAAATTATATGAATTCATTCTATTTTGATTGAATTCTAACTGAATGAAACCCAATTTACCTGAATTCATTTAATAAAAAAGTGAATGAAAAATTATTTGTTTTCATTCACTTAATCAAATGAAAAATTTTAATTTGTATGTAATTGCTTAAATATTAGCATAATACAATGAAAAACGTTTAAAATTCATCTAACAGAAATAAATAGTATCGTATGCTTTGTTACAGCTTGTATGCTTTGGTTTTGATTATATGTTAGTTTCAAACTACACTGCACTAAGTGAATGGTAATAAAATTTCTTCATTCAATTAGTAAAATGGTGAATGAACATGCGATTTGAATGATTCAAGTTAGGAATTCATTCAATTCATATTAAAGCTTTGGGAATGAAGCTTATGAATGAATTCTTTACGAATGGTTTAAGGGAATGGTACATGAACCTTTTTAAAATCTGAATTTAATTTTTAGTGAATTAAGCTTAAATTGAATTAAGTTTTTCGAAGCTCTGGTTCACGGTGCTTTCCTGCCTTCAAGAGTTGGCAACACTGACAATACCTATTCCTAGAAAAGCTTTGACAAATAAAAATAAAAAAAATAATGCAGTACATACAAAAATAAATAAAAACATAAGAAGCACGTGTTGAGTTTTTTGCCCCAGCAATTACTATGAATGAAAAAGTCAAAATTTTACTACTAAAAGCTTTTTGTTACAATTACTGGAAAATAATGAAATCTTCAACAAACAAGGATAAACTTTACTCGAACAAAAGCAGGAGAGCATAAAAAGAAAAGCTTATTTAGAAGAGTAAAGCTTTAGGAAATGAAAAATTATATACTGTATTTGTATACAACATAATTTCATTACAGATAAAACTGAAATAATATTTTAGTTGGCTTTTAACTCTACAACGATACGCTTGGCTTTGAAATAATACGGATTTAAAATACGGTTTATATAAACAAAATTATAACAAAAATACCACAGAATTATTCTTAAACACCTTGAAATTTATATAAAAAAATATATATATATACATATACACAAATTTAAGTTGAAAGAAAATTACAAAATAAAGAAAATAAAGGAAAAAAAAAGAAAAATATTGAAAATCAAACATATTGAAAAAATAAAAAATATTAAAAATATAAAATGTTATAAATAAATTTTAATAATTTTTCTATAAAATCGCGGGAATTGTAACAAAATTCTATTTTGGGTTTCTTTGCTAAGAAACACAAAAGCTTTGTAACTTTAAATAATCTATGAATATGTACTATATTTTTAAACGGGAAATAAATATTAATTAAATATCACAATATGAGTGCGTTTTTTTTGTACATATAATGGTTTCAAAATTACTGTGCGTGTGTGTTAGTGCGCATCTGCCTATTGAATCGTTTAGATTTTTTTTAAATAATTATGACCAATTATTTAGTAATTAATCGTGATATTATATAAACTTGTCATTTAAGGATTATTGAAACAAATAGCCGTTTTAAAATGTAAATGGTTTGCTTGTAGAATTATTAATTTACATTAACCCTTAAACATGCCTACGCTGTTTTGCAATGAAATTTATACACTCACAATATTTTTTCTATAAAAACTACCGAATATCTACATTAAAAGAATAAGAATAAGTTAAAAAAGGACTACCCATGTGAAAATTGAAATATATATGAACATACATGATCATACATTGACTTGTATATGATCATGCATGGACATACGTGATCATATATGACTATGCATAGCTCAATGTATGACCATACATGATCTCATATATTTCCATATATCTTTGGATCCGAGGGTATATGGATGTATATGACCATATATAATCATATATGAGTATATATGACTCATATGTGAGCATATATGGTCATATATGAACATGTATTGTCATATACCCTCAAATTTCGGATCCAAAGATATATGGAAATATAGGAGATCATGTATGGTCATACATTGAGCTATGCATAGTCATATATGATCACGTATGTCCATGCATGATCATATACAAGTCAATGTATGATCATGTATGTTCATATATATTTCAATTTTCACATGGGTACCCACTTTTTGTTTAAAACAATTATATTTTGTCGTTTATTTTTAATTGTTAATTAATTAACTGGCAAAGTCAGTAAAAATAATAGATTTCTCGATTATTTTAAAATTAATTGTAACTGATTGTTTTTAACAGAATATTTTGATTGAATATGTTAACGTCTACCGAAAATCAGTATTTTGTGTATTTTGTTTATTGAATAACTGATAGAAAAATTTTAAAATAAATTTCTTTGCAATTTAACTACTTATTCAATTGAAACAATTTTACTGATTTACTTTTTAAACAACTGTTGAACTTTTACGGTAAAGTTATTGTGAGTGTACCATTTGTTTGCCATGAAAAATAAACAGTAAGTGCGTTGTGCGAAGCATGGCATTGCTCCCTGCATATTTTCTAAAAATCATAACTTTATTTGAATATTGGTATTTTAATGCGGTTTCGGATATTTAATCCTTACCAGAAATACAGTTCAACATTGTAATTAATTGTTATGTTACTTAATTGTTTGTTTAAATATAAAGTTCTTTTTGTAAAACCACCAGACGTAGGAATCGAACCTGCATTTTATCCCACATATACAACTTAGTACTACACTTTAGAATTGCGTGAGTGAATTTAAAAAAACCAACGATTTAAAAAAAAACTAAAAAACTGCCGCGATTTAAATCATGATCTATCATTTAAATAGATTTTGTATTGTTTATTCCAAATGTGTTTTTCTCAATTTTTTCACTATTTCACAATTTGGAGAAAATCGCAATTAAAAAAAAAAATATTTTGGCCTTTTTATTAAGTATAAATAGAGTGCACCTAACTTAAGGCAGGCGCATTTATAATTGGAAAGTGACTCAACTCTACTGCACAGATTGAAATGTTAAAGGTGTGTTCACAATGAGGTCGTACTACGAGTTGTATAAAATTTAGTTTTTTCTCTTTCATACTAATACGGTTTTGTAGTTTGCTATGTTTTTTTAATCCACTATCAGTTTTTTCGCTCTCCTGAAAATATGTTCAAAAACATGTAGCACTACCCAGAAACATTTTTTACAATCGGTAGCCAACCACACCCATTCTACAACTGGTTCCACTGCAACCGATTCTCTGGAACTGGTTCCGGAACCAGTTCCTGGGGTCCTATATGGAAGGTGTGGGTGACATAGATTCAGTTAAAGAACTGATTCTACAGCAACCGGTTCCACTTTGGAGCTATAGAAGGGCTTGCTTTTGGGAAAATTTCAAACAAAAAGAATCGGTGTTAGAATCGACAGTAGAAGGGGTTGTGAATGAAAAGTAGCTATTCTACAACAGATTCTTTGGAACAGAAAATTTTCCTGGGTACTTGCAGGCAGAGCTTTGAAGAATTAATTCTTTAAGTAAATGAATGTTATTTTAGTTTGACTCAAGATCATAAATTAATATCACTTTCTGTTTAAATTATTTTCAAATCAAAGAAAGATGATACAATTTTTACAAGTAAATTACAAAGAATAAAAATTATTGAAAAAATTCGATAAGACCAGCAAGGCAGAATGCGCATTTTCGGCTTTCGCTACAAAGCCATCATCAGTGCCTTTCGCCTTTGAGTGGGTTAATATTTTGATAATCGTCTACTTATGTGGCTGTTGAAAGCAAATCGGGTTTGTTATCAACAACTCAACTTAGACTAGCATCAACGAAATTTAACAATGCTATTTTTATCCTTTTGTTATTATTACTCTTTTTTGCTTTGAACCTTAATTCTTAATTATTTAATTCAGTTTTAGAATTCTGCATTAAAAATTCAATGAACTAATTCAGAAAAGACTATATGTGACAGCGCAGAAAGGGACCTAAGGGTAAAAAAATCAATTTTTTTTTTTGATGTGGACAACATCTGAGCATCGAATGAGACCGATCCCATGCCCCAAAAGTGTTCCCTCCCAGAGATATGCGCGTTTTATGAAAGTGAAGTCGACGATTCTAAGGTTATGTGAAAAAATTTTCGTACTAACAGAGTGATATTCACGATTTAAAAGAATTATAAATGAGTATTTATTATAATTCACAATTAATAATTGCAGAAAATAAAGCTGGATTCGAAAAACCGCGAGCAAAATTGATATCAAACTCATGGAAACAGCGCGCTAGGTAGAAAACAGCAAAAACCAACTACACAAAACAAGAGGTAGGGACGACCTACGCACGTAGGTTGACGTGAAGGTTGACCAACACGTTCCTGACGTCATGAGATGTGTCTCTTTCAAATGAGACCAATACCAACACGCTCAGTGATGGTACACCATAGATACACGTATTTAAATCTTTAAAATGGCTCTCCTGAACAAAACCGTTTTCGTTCGATTTCCTTTATTACGAATTAATTCAATTGCTATAGTTTATTAAATCAAATGAATTAATTCACTGTTGAACGCGTTTAATTTTATAAATCGAACGGATAAGCAGTGAGTTAATTCCTTACTGAATTAATTCACCACTGAATTCGTTCAATTTAATATTTAATTCAGTGAATTGAAAAAAAAAATTACGTTCACTGAATTGAAAAGCTATTTTTTGCAGTTTAGTACACAGTGGAGTATTTTCAAAATATTTTGGAAATAAAATCAGCCCCGTAATTGGTTGGTCGGTATGAGATGAAACTTCACACGCCCATAAAGAGACTAAGAACACATATAGTATTTATATTTTTCTGAAAGCATACTTATTTTAGATAGGCCTAAAAGAAAAAAATATTCTCCACTTGTAAATTTTTCTTCCCCCAGTAAAACATTCCATTTTTGTAAAATTTTCACAGTGTTTTGGGATTTTTTTCTATTTTTATGTAAATAATAGTAACAAATCAGAAATGGCTAATTTATTGCCAAAATATTTTGAAAACACTCCAATGTGTACTGAACGGCAGAAAACAGTTTTTGAATTCAGTGAACGTAATTTATTGTTTTTCAATTCAGTGAACGTAATTTTTTTATTTTTCAAACGTAATATTTTTTTAATTTACTGAACTTATTTTTTTTTAATTCACTGAACGTATTTTTTTTTCAATTCACTGAATGAAAAATTAAATTGAACGAATTCAGGGGTTAATTAATTCAGTAAGGAATTAATTCACTTGATTAAATAAAAAGAACTATATCAATGTGTTTTTTGTTGAACGCGTTCAGTTGAACGAATTCAGTGAATTACTTAAGAAAATGAATTCATTCAATTCTAAAGAAAATTGAATTCGATTGGTAGTGCATTCATTCAAAAACGAATTAATTCTTCAAAGCTCTGCTTGTAGGCAAGCCGACGATATAAGTAATTGAAATGACTTATATCGTAAATCTAGAAACACAATTTCTAGATGTAAATTTTCAGCAAATAAAATAAGTAAACTATAGTTTCTACACAAATCTTTTTATTTTTTTGCTGAATACACTCAACCAAAAAAGTCTGTAATGGCTACTGAAAATTTTGCTGTTATTACGGGAAATTTAACTGTTTTGAGGCCAGCGGTATTGTTTGCTAATTTTAGCAACACATGTCTGCTGATCTGTAGTACAATAAAATTAGTAGAAAAAATTAGTAGGCGCTACTAAATTTTAGTAAAATTTATGTAAAATGCAATTCAAAATCAATTTGCTAAAATCAGTTAAAAAACTTACTAAATATCATAATTTTAGTACAATGAAATTAGTATAAATAATTAGTTGCAGCTACTAAATTTCCGTAAATTGCTGTAAACTGTAATTTAAAATCAATCTGCTGAAATTAGCAAAAAAGTGTACTAAAAAATAAGCAAGCTGTAAAATCTAAAAAAACAATTTTTTTTCTTTCGATTGTAACAAGGGTATAATTACTTCATCGTAATTGAAATTTGGAGTGAAAATTGCAAACGGTTCTCTAGTTATTGCCGTTTTATGCATTGGAGATGCAATAAAATTTTCTGGGTGTTATTTCTAAACTAAGAATATATCAATAGTAACAAATATAAACAAAACAAGAATTGTAAAAAATCAAAAAAAAAAAAATAATTTTAAATTAGTATATTTTTCTGCTAAATTTAGCACTCGGTTTTGAAAAATTAGTAAAATGTTTCTCTGAAATCAGCAGCGAAAATTAGTAAAAAAATGCGTAATTTGTAATAAGAGAATAGCAAAAATGATTACTAAAAATAAAAATTGTACTAATAATCAGTATAAAAATAGTATATTGCGATTGGAAACTGTTTACAAATTTTTTTACAAACTTTTTTATCTGAGTGTAGATATTCAGCTAAATGTTTTATTGATTTTAGCAAAGATTTTTTCATTTGTAATTGACTTAGCGTTAGCACAACTTTTGCTGTATTTAATAATTTTTTTGACATTAGCAATTTTTCCGCCAGACAGACTAAAACACATTAATTTTCAGATCAGACCAGATCTAGTTTCTGTATTTTTCTATGGAAAGGCTTCATCAGTGATTTTCCATTAAATTGTTTTGTTAATATTTTATTGTCAGATTGTCTCTATATGATAATTTTTAAACAACCCGTCGGCTGTAGGAATCGAACCTGTGCCTTTTCCTACATTACAAACGTAACTAACATATACAAAGGTGCGACAGCTTAGCCATCTCACCCCAGTAAGGCCTTAAATGCAATGCAACTAATTCATAGGTTTTCTTTCCTATTCAGCTTTCTGTTATTGTTTTTTATCTTCAGAAGTGATCAAACACAGACACATACAAACATTCTACTTTTAGACTTTTGTTTATCTTCCAATCTTCTCCGTGTCCCTTCTTCGCAAATATTGCCACACTGACGTATGGTATATTGGAGACGGGTTGCCACAGGGAAAATTTTGTAATGTATTTTAGTACAGTGTTGTTTAAACGTCATATACGCCAGCTGCAATTAATAATGTAATTAATTCATTATTAAATTAATTTCCAAATCAGACCAGATCTGGACAGGTTTCATCAGTGATTTTCCATCAATTTGTATTGTTGTTTATATTTTATTGTCAGATTGTCTCTATATGATAATTTTTCAACAACCCGTCGGCTGTATGAATCGAACCTGATAATGGTTTTATTCTGCTAATATTCAACAATTTTTTGTTGTTATTTCAATTTACTAAAATTTAACTCGAACATAACTAAATAACTATCCAATGAATCTATTTAAGATTAGGTACTTTTACCACCGGTACTATAACTAATACCTAGCAGCCCAAATGTACGGTTTCTCTGTCCCAGAACCAGTTCTATAATTGGTTCTAGAAATGGTTCTAAAGCAACCTGTTCTAATTTGGTGGAAAAGAACCTATTGCTAATAGGTCAAAATCCATATAAAAAGAATCTGTTGTAGAAAACAAATTAGAATCTATAGCTGTGTTTTCGACTTAACTATATCCGTTAACTCAGAAAAAAACTCAAAGTATACGAAAACGTGTTTGAGACGAAAACTAACACATTAACACGTTTATAGATTTTCGCATATAACTAGGGTTTTTCTTTTCCCGGACTTTTTCATTTCCCGGGACAGCGGGATTTTTTTCTGAATTTCCCGGGATCCCCGGAATTCCCGCTCGTTAGAAAATGAATATATCCGGCTTATGTTTACTTGAAAAACTCGATATCTATTAAAAAAACTTACGACAAAGTTCAACTTTTGGTTGCAGTCATAAAAAAATACTAATATATTCTGAAATAAGGGCTACTTACTATAAAATATCCATATATTTCCCTTTTTGAGATCAATTCGTTTAACAGTTAAATAGCGAACTAATATGCAGGTAATATATTTGTATGGAAGGCCGTCTTAATTTTAAAACAACTCTTTGAAATACATTAAATAAATATTAATTCGAGGTTTAAACGGTTAAACAAATTGAATCATAAATTCTTCAGGATATAATGGAATTGTTAATGGGTGCAAATTTGTATCGGACCAGCTTTAGAATCAGAACTAAGATCGATTTTTTGATTAATTATGGAATCCAAAAATTTCCATTTCTAGATATTTTGTTTCTATGCAGATTTACAGAAGTATTCGTCTATTTTTATTAAAAAGTTTAAAAGTGAGTATTTCTCACACAAATTTTTAGGCAAATCGTCTAAGTCTTTTTATAAAAATAGACACTAAAATATTATTAAATAGTTTTATAACTTTAATTGGTATTTTTTGAATAGAACTTTTTTATGGCACAACTACATAAAAAGAATTATTTAATTTTCATTGTTGCATTTTTTTACATTAACATATAAAAAATCAAAAATAATTTGAAAAAGCATCTAATGCATTATTTTAAAAATAATAGTAAGCTTTAAGTGCAGCGAGAAGTTTTCAACTCAGTCCCGTTCAAAAATATATTTTTTAATATATTGTATTTTTTAAATATCCCAGAGGATGATTTGCGATGCAAATCGAAAAATCGGAAGAAAATTAAAAAATAAAATATTGAAAAATAAAATATATACGAATTTTTATTTTTTTTAAATTTATGACCTAAAGCTAAACAATACTAAAAATATAACAACGCCAAATCTCAACAATATTTAATCTAACAAAAACATAAAATTTGAAAAATACAACTGAAATAAAGGAATAGCAATTGAAATTTAAATGAAATTATTTGAAGTAGGTAATAAAAATTCAAAACACTTACATCAATTGAAAATACGAACATATTATACATTTTTTTTAAAATTTTAATGCCAAGTTTTTTTTTGAGGTATTTGGCGCTGAAATACTGATGTTGAAATGTTGTGTATGTATTAGGGATGCCAAACGGGAAATCCCGAATCCCGAAATCCCGGGATTTTCGGGATTGGCAAAATCCCGAATCCCGGGATTATTTCTCAAAAATCCCGGGATTTTCTTATTTTTTAATATTAATATAAACGCAAATAAACAAAGTAGCAATTTTAGATTACCTACGTTTTTTCTTGAATTTTCTCATATTGACAAGAAATTGATGCCAAGATATTGGTAAAATTATAAATTAAGTAGATTATTCGAGTAAACTATGCAAAGACTTTGCAGAAAAATTTGAAATTTTGGTAAACAATATTAAGTTTTTGAGTAATACATGCGAAAAACCAAGTTTGTTTGTTATTTTACCGATTTGTTCTTCCAAGCGAAAATCGATTTCTGAAACTGAGACTGTAAGTTTTGGCTGGGACTGTAAGTTTGAATTCTTCCATAAAAACATTTGATAACGATAACCAAATAACTTTGTTGCTGTAATTACACGATTTAGTGGGTAAGGTTATCGCAACGAATCTGTTTTAAAATCTGCTTACAAAATACTGGGCGCAAGTGTACTTAATGACAGGGCTTCATATATTATCCCAGCCATAAAAATACAAACGGGAAAGCGATGTAAAGGTATTTTAACAGGTCAGGGGTACTGACAAAAATTGCTTTCCCATTTCCAATATGATAACGTCAATAGACAAAAGGACCGGCAGTTCAAAAAGCGCCGGAAAAGTACTGGAGAAACAAAATTTTTAACTTTGGCAAAACGCTGCCAAAACCAATAAATAGGTGGTTTGGAATTATATTTTCCAAAATAAAATTTAAAAAAAGTTCATATGTATCTTTTTTTTGCCCTGCCGTGATGTTTTGTAAAACAAATACTGGCAAAACGATTTTTGCAAACCTTGGCAAAGCGTCCCAAATGAGTGTTCTGCCAGTCATTTATTTTTACATCGCGGTTACCTAGTGGTATGCAAGTACTTGATTTTTTGTACCACTGTCAATTTCTGACTGAGATGTTTCAATATTCATAAAATGTACCACATTATTAATTAACAACTATTAAATAATTATAAAACGCTTTATTCTATAAAAAAAATAGTTACATAACATAAAAATTTTTACAAATAAAGGAAAATTTAAATCCCGAAATTCCGTAAAATCCCGGGATCCCGAAAAATCCTGTAGTCCCGAAAATCCCGATTGGCATCCCTAGTATGTATAGTGCTTTGTTTAAACAAAGACCATCATTAAAAAATATAAAATTTCCGAGGTACGAGTATTTTTGTTGGTATTTAAACTTGATAATGTATAATAAAATTTGTTTTCGGTTTAACTAAACCCAAAAAATTCGGCCTAAATAATATTTTTTTATATTATATTATTAAATTTTAAATATTTTTTATTTAAATTATTTTTAAAACAATCAATGTTTTCAATTGAAATAAAGCTTCCAAAATTTTAATATACTAGCTAAAACTTCTGTAAAAGAATAAAAAAAATCCCGGGAAATCCCGCACTAAATTCCCGGGATTTCGGGATTGAAGAAAGGGCGGGATTCCCGGGAATTCCCGGGACAAAAACCCTACATATAACATATCTTCTTTGTGTTACTTCCTAAAAAGTTTTGCTGGCATACGTTCGATTATACCGAAACTATTATAATCATAAACTATTTATAATTTGTTTATACTTTAATCAGTTAAACGTAGATTCCCTATAAACATTTTCACTGGAATTCAAGTTGAAATCAAGTTCAATTCCAGCTCTGTTTTCCAGTTTCAAGGCTTGAATTCAACTTTTATTACATTTTATTTCAATAGCATACTCCAGCAAAAGGGAAACAAAAATTCAAGTTTGAAATATTTTTGTTAAATAAACAAGTGCTAGAATTTGAAATATACTTTACTTCAAGCAGAATTTAAAGCACTTGAATTTTTAAAACCTATGTGCTTATTGGGTTTGATTTTAATACTTAACGTTGATACACTTAGGGAATTATGTAGGTAAAATCAACTGCAAATGACAGTTAAAATAACTGCATTTGCAGTTAAAAAGGTGTACACTACATTTGCATTTAAATCAACTACAATGTGAAGTTGTTTTTAAGTGTTAAAAATCAACTGACAAATGTAGCAAAACCAACTACAAATACAATTCAAACAACATACATGTAAATTATTGTAAAACTGTATAAAGAACTGCAAATGTAGTTAAAATTACATAAACAAAAATTATTCTAAATATTATTAATTTAATAAAAACAAATTTATGTAAATACTCTTAACTGAATTTTATTCTGGAATAAATTTAAAATTAAGAAATAAAAATTTACACTTAATATCACTTTTAATGTTCACTATTAAGATATTGTTCTAGATGTCGATCTGTGAGGGATGAAATATTGCTTGGCTTCCTTTTTTCTCCAGTAGAAAGGAACGAAAATATAAAAGAACTGAAAGAAGATAAATACAATATTTCTTAGTATTCCCGTAAATAAATTTATATTTTATATTATAAAACTTACCTTATTATTTTAATTATTTAATAAAATATATAAACTTTTTCCGTATTATACGTCTTCACTCTTTAGACACAAGAGAAAACAGGTTCTTCTCATATTCTTTCACTAGAAATTTATAAACAAGCGCTTCGTACACACACACACACTTGAAAATTGAAGTATTTGTAACAAAATTTAAAACAACTGCATAATATAAATGTTACTACAATGTAAATTTAAACATTGAAAAATTTTGCTTTAAGTAAATTAACTGCAATTGAGTTAAAATAACTACAACCGCATTACTACATAAATAACTGTCATGTAGTATTTGCACAACTTTTCTGAGTGTAGTATGAACGCAAATACAAGTTTATGTTAATGAATCATAAGGTGTTCTGCAACCTGCTCTTTGGATTTTATCTTTTTACTGCGATAGTTTTATTTTTGCTCTTTATTTTTCATCAATGTGCTAGAGTCAGCAGTTTTTGTTTTGCAAAGTAATTTTTAGTTAGTTTTTAGTAACTTTAGCAAATATTTTTGCATACAGTTTTCTGTTAGTGTAGATTTATATTATAATTTCATTTTAACCCGTATTCTGATTTACCATCTCTAGCCAAATAACACATAAATTTTAAACACACAATAAAGTAAGAGAATAAAAACATCTGTTATAATGGCAAATGTGAATGTTAATTCTTGAACTTTATTTTGTTGAAATAATTGCAAAATTTGCATAATTTAATGCAATTAGTTTGAATTTTACAAATAATACGGGGGTCGATAAAGATAACTACGCAACTGATAATAAATGAGACTCATTTAAATCCTAAACAAAAAAAAAAAAGAAAACCAATATTTTATGAAGGTTAAAAGTAACGATAATAAATATTATTAAAGCAGCAATAAATAATAAAACAAATTATTTCGAAAAAATTAATGGTTATTAGTATTTCTGCAAATTATTTGTAATGTGATAATACATTTTCTTTTAAATTAAAACTTAACCATTTTACATAAATTCTATGAATATAATTGAGATTTTTATTACAACAATTCTATTAAATTCAAATTACCCAGCTAACAAATTTTGATGCACTCGGAAATTATGATTTATAATTGAATCAGAACATTCTTATTTTGAAGTCAAAAACTATTTAAATGTAACATTTTGTTAGGTTTTAGAGCTGTAATGTCAAAAAATATTAAAAAGAGTTGAAAAAACAATTTTTATTTTTTAAATAAAAATTAAAAACCGACATTTTGTTAACACTCATAGTACGGAGAAAAAATATTTTTGCCTCTTCTTGTATTAACAAAGAAGAAGGGTAAAAATAAAATTTGTATTTACTTATACCAATGTTATGAAATACAAAAACAAAAAACTTTCATAATATTGTTGGCTATGCTTTGCAGAAGACTTCGAAAACATATTTTATTGTTTGCTCCATTCCCATTTCGTTAATGTAGCAGACTACATTTAATATGAGATTTTGATGCTTCAAATTGCATTGCACTACTGCCACCACTATCTAAAGAAAACTGATGAAGGGGACCTGGAAAATCCCCGAAACGATCGTCTTTTCATTCCTGAAAGTGTAGAGGTTTTTGAAAGCAAAAACTCTGTGAAGTATTTGCCAGGAGAGTATCATGATGAAGAAAAATAGCAGTTTTTGTAAAAAGTACTTATTATGTTAATTCATAATAAGGAAATTGGCCTTGAATTAATAAATTTCTAATTAATACATTAAAATGGTCGAAAAAATAATTTTTATTTTTTAAATAAATATTAAAAACCAACATTTTAAAATTCTGTATATTTAACAGTTTTATTTTTGCTGTTCCTATATTACTAATATATAGAAAAAATAAATCTAATTTTAGCAATTTTTTCTGCAGCATCATTAACTCTTAGTAGAATTAACTAAATTTTTTACGAACTTTTTCTATTAGTGCAGTAACTAAGTATTGGAGGTTTAAGCTTCTTTTTAATAAACTTTTCATCTGATTTGCTTGCTGGGATATAAATTACTTTTTATGTCATGTATAATTCAAATTTTTTGTATAATAAAGGGATTATTAATATGCAAAAATCTATAAAAGTACAACATCCTTTTATTCCAATTAATATCACACATACGCTCTGTTGAACTGATTTGAATATTAACAATTTTTCTTGTATGCATTTATGTCAATTATTTTTTAAATTATTTTCTTATTTTTTCTCCGTTGATAAACATCATCATAATTTTCTTTCTTTTTGCATATTAACTAGAAATTATAATTTATGCTGCTGTTAACTTTTCGAAATCAAAAGGATTTTTTAAAAATCTATTAAAATTTCTATGAAAAAAATGTATTAAAAGCTAAAATTTCTGTAATCAAAAAAAAAAAAAAAAAAAAAAAAATATTTGTATTTGAGAAGAAAGCTAAATCAGCGTACGAGTGAATGAACGAAGAAAAATTTACATAATGATGTCATGCTAAATTATAAAAAAATGCACAAGCGTTGAAAAATTACATCAAATCACACAGTGTTAGTAAAAGAAAAAAATATTTATAGTGAAATTAAAGAAAAACAGTCAGCAAGAAATCATACTTAAACGTGTTTTAGAAGTGCAAAAATAAAATGTTTAAGATTATATAAAAATATTTGCAAAAATCTATAAAAGTAAATGTAAAAACGTCGTTGGACAAATTTATTTAACAATTTGTGAATCAAACTGAATATTTGTAAATCCATGGATAACTATTGCAACTATAAGGGGCAAAATTATAAAAATGGGTAAGTTACAGTAGAAGAAAAATTATTTTAGTGGTAAATTATCATCGTAATGAATCTGTAGTTAAATGGAAATTGTGTTTAATTTCTAACTCTAATCTACAACCATTAAAAATTAATTGCTTACTTCTTAGTACTCAGTTTACACACAAATGTTAATCTAGAAATAGTAAGATTAACTGCTTAATCGAACATTAAGGTGGTGCTTCTAGATGACGTTTTGCTCCACACGAACGAAAATATAATAACAAAATACATGCAATACAAAAACAAAATACATGTAGTCACTTATTCGTGTGACAACGGACGTCTTCTAGAAACCCCATGTAAATAAGATGGTTAAACCATATTTTAAGCCCCAATCAGAGAACGAAGTCGAGCGACTCAGAGCAGCGGCGAAGCCGCCGCCAATTTTTTTTGCGATTCAGCCGCCGCCGAAGTAATCGGCTGATTTCGGCTACAAATGTTAAGTGGATAGAGTCGGCTAAGCCGATTATTTTAACACATTTATACTTTTTTAAGATTTTATTTACAAAAAATTGGAATTAGAAATTAAAAAAATATTATGCTACTCAAGTCAACGAAACTAAATCCATTGATTGGTGGCAAGAGCATAAAAAAAGTATTAAAAAGAATTCAAATGTAGCTCAACTGGCGCTGTTTTGGAATACCAGCAAACAGCGCTTCTTCGGAGCAAGCCTTTTCTGCAGCAGGCAACTTTTTGAATGAGAAAAGAAGTAGACGGAATCCTAGAACTTTACATAAACAATTATTTGTGCACGACAACAGGAACATAGTAAAACCGTTACTATCGACCTAAACTAATTCATCGACCTAAACTAATTCATTGTAATGATATATTATTATATACATATTTCTATTATAATCCCAGCAAGCATGGCAATACGAAGAAGTTTCCTCCGTCGGGAACAACTGTTAAGGCTGAGTTACCCAACCGTAAACGTATCTGTAACGAATCAGCTGTTCCGATACCACAAGAAGAAATGTATACGAATGGTTACTAACACGTAAATGTAAACGAACTTGCCGGATCATTCTGTTGAAATCAGAATTTTCTATCCGGCATCGAAACAGATGAATGATTTTAGTCGGAAAAAATATGAAATGAATAAAGAAAATTGATTCAAACAACAAATAAGGAATAAAAATTAACAAATAAATGGAAAAGTTTAGAATAAAATATAAAACCACATGAAATAGATGCTAAATAGTAATGTCGTTTACGGTAATCTATAAGTGTACTTTTTAGCTACGGCACGGTACAGTTACATCACATTTACATTTACGGTCCCATAATCCGCCCTTTAACCGAAAGCAATACTTCCAGGCAATACGAAAGCAATACCCCAAGAAGATAAATCGGCGATATCGCTCAGTTATCACCTGGAAGATAAAAAGGTGATATCGCCAAATTTTATGGAGGAATTTGTTTCCTACCCAAGTAAAAAAAATTGATATGGAGCCATATGAAATTATATTTAATTATATATAATCTTTTATGTAATTAGATATAATTATATCCGAAAAATGAGAACGTCTTATTGTATCATATTGTATCGAATTGTATACAATTGTATACAATTTGGTACAATTTGATACAATTTAATGCAATTCGATACAATTGTATCCGAATTTTGTCCTCATCCAATTACATCAAATTATATCTTTTTGTATAAAATTATATAAAATGTTATAAAAGTGGACATAGTTTGATACAATTATATCTAAATATTAACCTTATACTTTACATAGGACCATATCTAACAATATACATACAAAAATAATTTTTTTAAATAAAAAAAAATTTTCAATTGCTTGTAATTGTAATTGTTCTTTTTAGAATTGCAATTACAAATAATCGGCCTGATTACAAGTGTCGAATTTGTAGTCGAAATTTTCGACTCCATATAAAATGATTTTGTATATAATGGAAATTATAAAGAAATGAAACTCTGATGCTGGATTTTTTTAAATCTGAGTGCTATGGTAAATCCAATTGAAAAATTGATCAAAAGTTGCGTTTTTAGTGAATTTTCAGCAAATTCGACTTAGTTTCGACTACGACTACGAACCTCGTAATAAGGCCGATTATGTAATTATAGATGAGTTTTTTTTTCAATTACAATTACATGTAATTGTGTAATTGCATGTGTAATTAATTACAAAATGTAATGATTAACCTCAGGCCTGCTGGAGATCTTATAATTTCGATAAATCTTCCATTACTTTTATCCAGATTTATCATGACAGTGCAATAAACATGAAAAAAAATTTCTTTTAATTTAGTAATTTTAAAATAAAGTTAACAACACTGAAATTTTAAAGTTAATAGGATTATGATATACAACCAAGATATAAGAAATCAGTCAAGTGTACGTTATAGTATAGAGAATTTCGTATTAAAGGCAATTTTTACTCATGCTCAAAAAAAAAAACAAAAAAAAAAACAAATTACTCACGCACGAGCATTTCGTTTTTTACTTAGCACACATGATTATATTAACTTATTTATTAAACTTACAATCAGAAAATTCTCACGCAAAACAGTAAAAATTACTAAAAACATATGATGCAAAAAATAAACTCACACACGAATCAATCACGGGTTATTCTTACTCACGCTCACGCACGAATCACTTAAGTATAGTAATTATTACTCACGATCACGTGTGAATAACGTGACTCACGAACATTTCGTGTCACGCGCCAATCCCTAGTAATTACTAAATCTAAAACTAGTTCAAAATCATTGATAACATGGAACCAAATATAATACAATACGGTTTTATATGGACCTTATATATTTTTATATAAAATCACTTTGAAAAAATTGCCTATGTGGGATGATATATCATTATAGATGATTTTATAAAGAATGTTATAAGTTATATATGGGTTCATATTCGTCAATATATAATCATAACTAACACAAATTATAAAAGATTTCTTATATGGATCCACATAGTTTTATATTATTATGTATAGTGTCATACTAAATTATATATAAACGTACATGTAATTATGTCTTTTATATGTTACTTTATGTACTTATATATAGCACATACATATATATGTATGTATATATATAGCACATACATATATTTGTAAATTTTTTTTCCGCGGTTTTTTTTTAACTAGCTCCCAAACTTTGTTGTATGAATGGGGTATTATAGTCACTAGAATATAAATTTTAAGAAACCGCACTTAAAAAACTCCAAAATAATGGCGGGACGCGAAAAAGACTTTATGGTAAAAGAATTGAAGTTAAAAATTTTCCTTTTTGAATTTTTTTTGTTTGCGATTTTTTTTGCAATTTTTTTTTTTTTTCAACTAGCCACCAAACTTTGTTGTACGAAATGAGTATTATAGTCCTTAGATTATAAATTAAAAAAAAAAACCGCACTTACAAAATTGCAAAATAATGGCGGATCGCGAAAAAAGATTATGGTACTAGAATTGAATTAAAAAACTTAATCAGCTATTTATGTTCTGCAAAGAAATATATTGATGCAAGAATTTTCCTTTATGCAATTTCTTGTCGCAAATTTTTTTTTGCAACTAGCCACCAAAACTTGGTATCAAATATGGATACCATAGGCCTCGGATTATGAACTAAAAAATGCTTTTAGTAATTTGTAAACCTAATATTTTTAAAATAAAAAACTTCGACAAAAACGGCAGGTAATGAAAAACAAATGGGTGTTTCATTACTATGTAAACATTAGGTAAAAGTAATGAAAATTAAAAAAAGGTTCATTTTAATTTTCAAAACAAATGAAAATTAAAAAAAATATTCATTACCATTTTTTAACGCAATGGTAATGACAAAAAACAATACCATTTTTTCATAAAATGGTAATGATAAAAAAAGCTCCATTACCATTACATCAAGTAATGGTAATGAAAATGTAATGGTAATGATTTTAGCCCATCTCTGATTTTTAGTAATTTTAAAATAAAGTTAACAAGACTGAAATTTTAAAGTTAATAGGATTATGTTATACAACCAAGATATAAGAAAAATAGTAAAAAAGTAGTAAAATATTACAAAATAGTAAAAATTACTAAAAATATATGATGCAAAAAATAAACTCACACACGAATCATGCACAGGTTATATATTCTTATTCCCGCTCACGCACGAATCAAGTACGAATTATATATTCTCAGACTCACGCACGAATCACTTGAGTATAGTAATTATTACTCACGATCACGTGTGAATAACGTGACTCACATTTCTAGTCACGCGCCAATCCCTAGTAATTACTAAATCTAAAACTAGTTCAAAATCATTGTTAACATAGAACCACATATAATATAATACGGTTTTATATAAAATCACTTTGAAATAATTGCTTATGTGGGATGATATATAATTATAGATGATGTTATAAAGAACGTTATATTGTTATATATTAAAGAAATCATGAAATATTGTAGATATGTAACCATATTAAGTTATATATGGGTTCTTATTCGTCCATATATAATCATATCTAACAAAAATTATAAAAGATTTCTTATATGGCTCCACATATAGTATTATATTATTATGTATAGTGTCATACTAAATTATATATAAACGTATACGTAATTATATCTGTAATATGTTACTTTATGTACTTATATATAGCACATGCAATTATATGTAGGCCAGTATGTAATAATATAAAATCACATATGTCTCCATATTAAAACCTTTGAGGAAAAAATATCTAACATATGACTATATAAAAGTATATCTGCTTGAATTTAAAAGCATATGTGGCCATATGTAACTATAAGTTACTATATGCAATTACATAAAATAATATATGATTATATCAAAACTTTTTTACTCGGGTATGTATCTATTGGTTGTTTTTGTACAAATTTTGTTTTCATTTTTTCCAAAATTTCAAACTAATTTTCTTTATCTTCCGGATGATAAAAAGGTAATATTGCCGCAATGTTATCATAATAAATTATGACAAAAAATTTAATTTTTGAATTATTTTTTCAAAATATCACCAAATTATCTTCCAAATGATAAAAGGGAGACAATTTCAAAATACTACTTGATTATTTTCATTCAAATGAAAAATAGAAGATATCTTCCAAATGCTTACAGGTAATGCTATAAGCAATACAAGCCTGAGTTTTTCTTTGTTTTACTCTTTTTAATAAATTAAAAACCTTACTTAAAATTTTTCAAAAAATGTCGGCTGCAGTCGACTTTCAGCCGCCGCCGGATATAATTTTGGTCAGCCGCCGCCGCCGACAATTTCTTATCGACTTCGTTCTCTGGCCCCAATCGGTGCACCACCATCCAGCATACGCCGTAAACTATAAACAGCCGAGTTTTTGTACTTCCAGCTACCATCACTTTTACTCATTTTTATTACTATTGTAATTACCGAAACTTATTTCTAAATATTGAATTCTTCTTGTATTAATTGATTGCTTTGATGTCCATGGCATAGATTTCATATGTAGATATCTTACTCTTCTTCTTCTTCTTTTGTCAACAAACACATTTTTTCACACACATTCAAATATTTTTTGTATAGACGTATGTCTAACACATTCTCATGAGATACGTGCACTGACAGCGAATGTCAAAGTGTAAGAGATCTATGTAATCTATGGTCCATGGATTCCAAATTCTATAAATAGAATGACACATTCCGTAAAATTTCTTTAAAAATGAATAATTTGTCGTGCCGCGATCTGGAATACAACGGGCGATCTTCCGATTGTCAGCCTATAGCTTTTCCCTTAGACCAAACTCAATTAAAAAATTTTAACCCTTCCCATGTGAAAATTTAAATGTATATGAACATACATGATCATACATTGACTTGTATATGATCATGCATGGACATAAGTGATCATATATGACTATGCATAGTTCAATGTATGACCATACATGATCTCATATTTTTCCATATATCTTTGGATCCGAAATTTGAGGGTATATGACAATACATGTTCATATATGACCATATATGATCACATATGAGTCATATATACTCATATATGATCATATATTGCCATATACATCCATATACCCTCAAATTTCGGATCCAAAGATATATGGAAATATATGAGATCATGTATGGTCATACATTGAACTATGCATAGTCATATATTATCACGTATGCCCATACATGATCATATACAAGTCATTTTATGATCATGTATGTTCATATATATTTCGATTTTCACATGGGTTGTGAAAATCGAAATATATTTGAACATATATGATCATATATTGACTAGTATATGATAATGCATGCGTATACATGACCATATACGTCCATGCATATTCCATGTATGACCATAAATGATGTCATGTATTTCCATACATCGTCGGATTCAAAATTTGAGGGTATATGACCGCACATGTTCATATATGACCATTTAGGCTCACATATGATTCATGTATGCTCATATATGATCATATATGGCAATATACCCTCAAATTTCGGATCCGATGATATATGGATCCACATAAATATTATTATGTTCTACAAAATTTTATTGAAATTAAAAAAACTTTTTTTGAATTTTCTGGTATTGAACCCGGCCCTTCAGGTTAATAGTTCACACTTTTACCCACTGCACCACAACTACTTTTAAATTTCTTAGCCATATTTACTGTTTATACATATGAATATTTTATTTTAATTAAAAAAAAAACATCTAAATTTTTGTCTTTTCCGGGATTCGAACCCGGAAATCCGGCGTACTAGGCCAACTCCTCACCCACTACACCACAAACACTTAATAATTTTAATGACTAATTTTGAATTTATATATTTTATTAATACAGTATAAAATTCGTTTATCAATACTAATTAATAGTTGTGTGTGTTATCAATACAATCCACAATTCGGTTGGTTCTACAGAAACTTGAATTTAAGGTCATATTTGATTAGGATACCCGTATTTGTAGTTACCACTTTCGAATTTTGAAATTTTTTTAAAAAAGGTTATAGATAACACCAATTTTCTTGTATATTCACTAAATAAATGGCTGCTTCTACTGCATAGAATTACTAAACTGATACTAATTTTAAAATTGATTGGAGATACCAATAATTTGTTAAAAGGATTGTTTTTTAGTTCATTTTCCCTATTTTTAATACCTAGTAAAATATTTTTGATGTAGTATTCAATTATAGGTAATTCCAAATAAAATAAAGTCCTGGCAAATTCATTTTAATGGTTTTGATCGAAAGCCAACCAATCTTTTTCCTGGGTGTATATATAGGAAAAATGGTGAGAAATTGCTTTTTATGTACCTGTAAAAATAGTACTGAAAACAATATTGAATTGGAGTGCACCTTTTACACTTGTTTAAGAAGTACTTTTCTTGAAGAGAATAAGGAACAATATCTCGCAGTAACAAAGTGGTGTTTTTATGCCAGTCAACTTTCATATCAAAGAATAGCTCAGCAGTAGAGCGCTAGACTAGCAATCGTGAGGTCGCCAGTTCGATACCCGGTGGCGGCAATAAAAAAACTTTTGTAAAATAAAAAAAAAATACAATTTTTTTTTGTAAATAATTTTTTTTTTCACTTTTAATTGGTGAAAAAGAGCTTCCTTTGCACTCGTTCAAAAAGTACTAAAAAATGTTAAAGTCAGAGTACTATTCTCCTATGACAATTCAATGTTAAAATCATTAGTGTTTATGTTAAAAAAGAAGTACATCTACATCATCAATTGTAGTGCCTTTTCTACTGCTTCGGCATCTCTTTTTTCGTTGGGTAATATTATGAAATAAAAACTGTGATATTAGGAGACACATGCCACGATTGTACTCGCGGTCCTAAAATTTTAATATCAGTATTAATGTGGACGTGGTAGGCCACTACCGTTATATTGAAAAGGTAGTGCTTGCCAACCATGATTATAATTAAATAATTAATAAATTTATATAGTCGTGTTCAACAATCTAAAAGAATTTAAGTGGATTTGAAAGATATTCACTGATATCAAATTTTTAATATCTAAACACAACCTTTTTTATTCAATTGCGATTTTCTACAGAAAATTGCATAACACTTTTTAAAAAATGCATTAAACTGTCAATATGTTCCTAATAATAGGTTTGTTTTTTCGAATTTTATATTTATAACAACTTGTAAAAAAACGAATATCCGTACTTACCCGACTTTTCTTTAATTTTTTGTAAACAAATAAAATTTATAAAAGCTGTTTTCGTACAAAAACTTCGCCAGAACTCGAAATGGAGCAATTATCTTGTGTGCTCTGCTCTACCTTTACTAACAAACGCATAATTCATTTGTAACCTTTTGTTGTTTTTAATATATTTTTATGAAATAAAAAAATTCTAAAATTTCAAATATTTTTGTTTACACTTAAAAGAGAAAAGCCAAGAATTTTTTAGACTTGGTAGCATTTTTAGAACTATTTAATTTTTAAGATGCTAAAATTATACTTAATTAAAAGTTTTATAAATGCTAAAATTTGTATGGAATATTTTTACAAAATTCGAAAAAATAAACCTAATGCACATTTTTGATATTTATCAAAACTACATACATATATGCTAGTATTATCGTAAAGTTATATTAAAATTTAATTTCAAAACTCTATATCTACATTAGTGACGTAAATAACGCAAATAATTTCAAAATATGTTTACATATGAATTACTTAGTTGCCATTTTTAAATTATATTCTAGCAGACAGATTGATTCAAAATTATTAGCCAATGAATCAGTTTTTTGGCTCTCCTGAACATTTATATTTTTGCAGATATAGACTATTGAATCTAGGGTCTCAATATATATAATTTTTTTTTTTAAATTTTTACCATGTATAATTTTTAACCTAAAAAATAATTGCTGAGCTTGTTATTGCTATCTTAAACATCCTTTAAATGGCAAGAATGCATTGAAGGACATTTTTTGCTTGGAGCTCAGTTTGTTTAAAAACGTTTTTTTTACAAATTCATATCAACAGTCATTTCTCAAGTTAACAATAAGTAGAAAAGCAAATGCTGCATAAAAAATATATATAAAGTAAAAATAAAATAAAAAATTCTAAAGAGCAGCATCAAACAAGAAATATATAATATCTTAAAAAGTTTAATATTACCAGGTAAGTTTAACTACTCGAGTCAGTCAGTCAGTCATGTAGTAGTAGCAACAGCAGCAGCACTTATGTGTAGTAGGGTTACACTTATATTGCAACACAAAAAGTTTCAGGCCAACACAACAAAAAAAAAACAGTTTAGAATTTCACAATTCAGTGCAATTGGCAACAAATTGGGTTGTCAGCACCGAATATATTTTGTGGGTGTATATTTCAGTACAACGTTATTTGAAATTGCCTTCCGACAATATGGCCTAGATCGTACTTTGCTTTTTCTACTTATTTGAAATAAGTTCTAAATTATCTTAATGGACATTTTTAAAATATTCTCTCCATTTTTGAAAAAAATCTTTAAAAAACCATTAAAAATATTTTTTGTTTGCAATAACTTTTTTAATATTTCTTCGTGCAGTAAGAGCAAAGATAATTACATTTTCGTATAAATTTAAATCTCCGACGACGAAAATGGATCTAACAAAGCTTAAACTTATAAATACCACCCTACTACTCATACAAGTGATAGCAATGGTGGCAGCAATAGTGCAATGAAATCCAATGAAATGAAAAACCATGTCAAGTGTTGTTCATTGTCGTAGATATAGAAAATACTGACTATTTCAGCAAAATTAAGTTTCGTTTTGCTGTTTTTGTATGAAAGGCAAAAACATCTAGTTAGTTAACTTTTTATTTTAGATATCTTAAAAGCCCGATACTTCATTGCCGGTGCTTTAAATATCAGATTAATCAGCGGTTTTAGCACATTTAATTTTTTTAATGCAATTATTGTATATCCCGACAAAAATAAATTGAAAGAAACTTATATGCAAGTGCTTGTGCAAATTTAAATGTTACTGACACTTTAGAAAACATTGTTTTCTATTGTTGTTTATACATGAATGGATGTCACTACATTGCTAGATCTGTCAAAACAACAGAGTAGTATATTGGAAGATGACAAAGCAAATTGTGGTAAATTCTTTGTTGTTGGTTTTGTTTTTTCTTTGATATTTTGTATATTTAATAACGCTCCTAGACGAGAACAATAAATTCTCATTGAGTTTGTAATTTAACCTAACAAATATTTCTAGAAAACGAATTACTCGTTAAATGAACCCTTAATTAGATCTCAGATTAATTTTAATAAATTAGAGAATAATACTATTGTAGATTTTAGTTATTCAAAACATATGTTTAAACTTTATTTAAATAATTTGTTTTAATTTTATTTTTAGCGAGTAGTCTGAAAGGATCATTGTTATCCATAGACTTTATAAAAATAAAGAAATGAAATGAAATTCTAAAAACGTCGTCCCCTGACGATTTCCTTAGGCAAGAATGAAATCCGGATAGGGACATGCCTACAACGGATTATTTTTCACAATTTGTTAAATACACTCACAATATTTTATCGTTAAAAACAACCTAAAATACATATTAAATTAATTGAAAACACAGTTAAAAAAAGGATTAATGATTTTTCATTATATGCAAACCATTTAGTTATTTATTTTCAAACATTGTTTAAACAATCCATAAAAGAAATAAAAATAATTGAAAAGTCTATTAAAACAATCATCAATTTTTAACTGACAAAACGTAAAAAAAACGATTTAGTGGTTTGTTTTTTCATATTTGAAAGTTTTTTTTTTTGTTTGGATTTTCAAAACACTAACACACAACACACACGTTCATATTTTTATTGGCTATGTTTGTCTGTATGAGAAAAGAATTTCTTGTAATTTGAATTGAAAAAATTATCTCTTCAGTGACTTTGATCTCTCCAGCAAAACTTTGGTATTGGGTGCGATATACTCACCATTACCAATGATAACTCGTTACCTTCTACATTATTCTAAAGTAAAAAGTAATGACTTACCGATCACTGATTACATATTGTATTATTTATAACCGCAAAGTAATGATTTAAACATTTTTGAAAATCTATTTTTAGATACACTACTTTGTGTTTTTTTGTAAGCATGGGGGTAAGCTGTATAATTTTTGACATCATGAACGAAAATATGAAGTACAACAATTCATTTACTTTTAAAGTAATCAAATGTTATATGTGTCGATAGCTCACGGAGTAGAGTTCTGGGCTAACAAGCAGGGATTCCAGGTTCGAATCCGAGCGTGACCACTACAGTGCTCCAAGCTTGTATGGAGGAAAATAAATTTTGAGTTTTTGACTGTGCTACCCCCTGGAAATATTTATTTGGGTGTAAAACTACGACAATCGGATATCGGGAAGACGTGCCGCATCGACCCTGAAGTTTGGAACACGGATTACAAAGGGAAAATATGACTTTTTGTGCATTTTCTCGAAAACATTGATATTCTAAAACTAATTCGAATTAAAAACACTAAAGAATCGTAATTTTGAGTGAATTCTCTTTGTAATAAAGCAATAAAAACTTAAAGCGGTTAAAAATCAGCCGAATTATAATAATTTCCCCAGACAACTGCTGTGTCGCAGGCCACTTAATCAAGAAATTCGGGTCCAAATTTTAAAATTTATTGAAATAATCTACTACAGAAACATTTTTTTATTCTATAAGTTCCACGAACTCAGATAAGAATTATTATTTTCTATTGTGTTTTGCTAACTCGTTTTAAATTAGTGCTAAAAAGGTCGGAATTCTTAAACACCGTTTTCAAATCTACAATTTAAAATATTTTAAATTTTTTTTAAAGAAATTTTAAAAAATCAACGATTGGACTTTAAGGTTTTATTAAGAACATACTAGAGATTAAAAACTAAAAAAATTTAGGATTTAATTTTTTAATTTGGCTGCGGCAGAGATTTTCTTTAAGCGGATTTCGAGAAAACAAGGATTTTTGGCATTTATTTAGCTTTTAGGCAAGTTTTCTTTTTTCTTCTTTTTATTTCACATGATTTTGGCCGAAATATAACAACACAAGATTAAATACTTCAATCCTCAAAATTAGGGCAAAATATAAAGTATTCATATAAAGACAATCTGACAATAAAAATATAAACAATAATACAATTTAATGGATAATCACTGATGAAGCCTGTCCATAAAAAAGGCAGAAACTGGATCTAGTCTGATTTGCAAATTTAATGTGTTTATAACTTTTTAAGAAAATGTTTATTCTTCTTCTTAACCTCAAACCTAATAAATACATTAAATTACCCCTGTGTTAGGTCAGAGGTCAAATTTGAGGAGATTTTAAATTTTATTTAAACATAATAATATAACTTTTTGATATTATTTTTCTAGATCTAAAAATAATATTCTTAATTTAATTTCAGAAAATTAATCGCGATTTTGACCACGCTCCTGGTGAAAATTACAAAAAGTACTCGTACAAGTGACTTAGGCTTGTATTCAAAAAAATGTTTTGAATTTTATTACAGTTTAATAAAACAAATTAACATGCAAATAAACAACAAAAATCGTTCAATTAGCCTGTAATAAAACAAAAAGTTTTTTGTGAATAACCATGTTAAACTCGTACCATACTTTAGTGAACACAACATTTAAATTTCAGATTTCTAGCCAAAGGTGTTTTTCTAGGCCGTCGAGGCTTTTCACATTGTTGCTCCTTGCTACACAGCACATACCAATCAGTCAATCAATACCAATCAGTCATTTAGTCAGTCAGTCAGTGAGTTAATGGTTCAGTCACGTTATTCTTTTATACATAGAAAATAAGAAGATAAAAGAAAATAAGGTCAACATAAATTATGAAGATATTTTGCCTTTTTAGTTAAAAAAGATCTACTTTATTTTATATATTTAATTAAGAAAAACTAAAACATAAATAAAATACTTTTAACTAGTCGTTTAATGTATGCCATCGCTTTTTCGCAAACATAAACTGTGTTAACCTACATTTTTTTAATTGCTAAGACCAGTTAACAGATTTCATTTTCTCATCCCAGCAAAAAACAAAATAGAAGTCATGCTTCACAAACATCTTCTTTCATTGCTTCAAAATCATCCGCTATTTGATTTTTACTGCTTCCTTAGAAGTAATTCCGCACAACTTCAAAAAAAAAAAACACTTAAGTATTACTTCTAAAGTGTAATTGCTCTAACAGAGATTCTAAAAAGTGATTTTTTTTACAGTTTATTTCCAAACAGCTGATCCCGGCTTCGACCACTAGCGAGACCAATTTTTTTATTTATTTTTTTAATATTTATAACTAATTTGTTTAAACTCAATAATTGTTTTTTAATTTTTAAATTAAAAAAATTTAAAATAAAAATGATGAAAAAGAAGGATTTTTATGCACTTGTGAAAATAATACTAAAAAAATATTGAACTGCATCGCACCTTTTACACTTGTTTAGTAAGTACTTTTATTGAAAATATAAGACACAATATCCTGCAATGAAAAACTGGTGTTTTCAGGCCAGTAAACTTTCATATCACTTGCATAGAGAGCCAGACTACCACTCTTGAGGTCGCAAATTCGATACCCGGTGGCGGCAATTGAAAAATTTTTTAATAATAAAAAAAATCTTTTTTTTCCAGACATTTTTTTTTAACTTTTAATTGGTGAAAATGAGTTTCATTTGTACTAGTTCAAATAGTGCTAAAGAAATTCTGAAATAGGAGTACTGCTCTCCTATTAAAAAAGAAGTACATATAGATCATTATTTGTACTGCTTTTCTTACTCCTTTTTAATCTCCTTTTTTGCTGGGATGATGAATATTAGTGTGGACCGAATTCGAACATTGGAAGAATTGTGCTTAGACAGACTAGACAAGCCACAAGACGATACAAAAAATATTTTTGGAAAGTTTCAGACAAATTGGAATTTATCTTAGACTTAAACTTTTCATTCGATAATCTGAAATTTTCGATCAAATTGATTTTTTTTCAAAATCGATATTTTTCACTAAAAATATTTCTCCATTCACTCTTATTAAAGAGAAAACAACGAAAATTTCACAGATAAAATTTACAAAATTCTGTTTGTAATGTTAAACACCTTTTTTGCATAAACAAACAAAAATTTTTTTAAAAAGGCACCAACAATGGAATTTGTATATACAAATCCCTTTTTGTAACTTTTTTGTAATTTGTTAAAAATAAAATCAATTTTTTTTTAACAATGTGTTTTGTAAATACAATAATTTATTTTTGTAACTTGTTTGTATTTGTTAAAAATAAAAAAATAAAATTCAACAACGAGTTTGTTATATTAAAACAATTATTCGCTTTATGTTGTCGTATTGACAAAAAAAAAATACTTTTTTGAAATTTTTGTTACAATTTACAAACATTTGAGCAATTGAAAACAAAAAATAAATGATTTGTTTTTTTTTTTTTTGTTTCAAAAAATTCTAAGGCTATTTTTTTGATATTTTTGATACAATTTACAAACATTTAATAAAAAAATTGTTAGATATCTAAGTAAAAAGCCAACAATTTTTTTTAATTACTTAAAATTTTGTGATACTTTTTTCTGTGTTCGATCGGATAAAATTTGCTGTGGAGACCACAAATTTTACTTGATCGAAAATTCCATTTTTTGTGACAACTTTCGATTAGAAAAACTATTTGTTCACTGTGTTCGAAAATTTTAGATTTTTAAATTAAAAGCATCGAATATAAAATCCATACGTTATTAGTACTGGTAAAACTCAAAAAATGTTAAAACCTTGGAAATTGGAGTAATGTGTTATTTCTAAAAATAGAACAATGTTGCATTGTTTGTGTCGTTACTTTTTCAGTTCTGTGTAGTGTATAACTCCATGCCTTTGATAACCTAACTTTAGCTTAGATCACTATACGGTGATGTTGAATTGTAGTACGAATGTATGTAGTGTAAGACAGGTGCTTGATCAAACCACGGACACTTTAATATAGACGACAGCAAACAATTAAAACCAAAAATTTTACTATCCCTAGTAAAAATGATTTTTATATAATCATGTATGATTTTATACAATTATATCGCGTCGAGTATTGTGAAATGTATGTTTTTCATATATGGATTAATACAATTATATAGAAAAATAAATGATTACATCCGAAAAATGGTGGATCAGGTTAATATAATTTTGATATATTTTGATATATATTTTGATATAATCATATAAAGTTATACTTGGTGTTACATAAGACAATACTCAACGATATAAAATTCTATAAAATCATAAATGGTTATATAGAAAATATTTTTACTCGGGATGTATCAGAACTTCTGAAGAAGGTTTAGTACCAGAAACTGACAGTCAGTCTAGTTCAATGAAATTTAAAGCGTGGTTATGATTTTTAGAAATATATTTTGTTCTTCTCTACCACGCCCTTTACGAGCAGCGATTTCACTGAAACATTCCAAAAATAATTTTTATATCTATTTCCCTAAAGGTTTAATTCGATCTACCCTATGCTACATATAACATTTGTCGTACACATTTATGTTTTTCCAAGCTCGTCTTTTTCGACTTCTTTTGTTTTCTTTTTTCATTTTGAAATAATTGTATATTACCTTCATTTTTATTATTCGAAAAGAAAACAAAAGAAAAAAAAAAAACAAAAATTATTAAAAGAAATAGGCTAAAAATAGTCCTTTTGTTCATGCTAAATTCAAAACGTTTGTAATAATAGTTAAAACGCCTAAAGATTTTATGACTTAAAATATTGTGCAAAGCATGCAGATGACGGTCAAGATGCATGTGAAAAGGAAATTTTTATTTTTAAATTTGTTTCTTGTAAAAATTTCTTTAAATAGAAATTATATAGAAACGAGTAAAAAAGTTAAAGTCGGGCATGCCGACTATATAATACCCTACACCAGTCTGATTTAAAGCCAACTAATGTTTGGAACCGAAATTTGAATGGGTTAAAACAGACTTGTGTCAAAATTTTCTATAAAATCAGAAAAGAAGATAAAATTGAAAATATAGCCCATATGGGCGATAGGTCCAAATATGGAGTCAACGAACCAAATTTCATGGAAATATCTTTGTATTTGCGACATGCAGCGTGAAACCAAGTCGATTTTGGGGGACCCTTATATGGACACTAGGTCTAAACATGGACAGATTTCAACCAAAATGAGTAGGCGTCGTCCTTGGGCCGACATAAGTCAGTGTACTAAATTTCATAAAAATATATTAATATTTGATACCTGTAAAGTGTTCTCAAGAATGCATGGACTGACAGACAGACGGACATCGTTAAATCAAAATAAAAAAATTATGAGCCGATCGGTATACTATAAGGTGGGTCTAGGACCAATATTTTTTGGTGTTACAAACATCAGCACAAACTTATAATACCCTAACCACGTAGGGGTGTAGGGTATAATAAGTAAACAAAAATAATGATATTATAATGATACTAATCTAGCCAGACAAGTCATGTATTTTTTTACATGGTTTGAGGAGAGAAAAAAAATCACTGTTTTATTTCATCAATTCGCAGTCGGTTTTGATATTGTAAGTTAAACAGATACCTTAATCATGTTTCTAAATGTACTACCCCAGAAAAACAATCACGAAATATGTTAACTAGCCCTTTCTAGTGGCTAGCTAACATATTTCCAAAAAAAAAAACTATATATAACTTATCTTGTTTAAACATTTTCAACAAAATATTTGAATAAATGAATCAATTAAAGCATCTCCCAAAATCAAATTGCAAAGCTTGAAGTTCTGTCAAAAAATATTGGTTTGTATATTTTATCAGGGGTCTCCCATGGTCCTGATGAATGGCAATACCGGTTTTTATTGCAATAGATGGCGTTGACTGTTGTTTTGTTTTTTCTGGCAAGACTGTTTCATTTTATTGGGGAGCAGTGTTGCCCGAAAAGTTTTAGCTTATTCCCATTTTAAATGTTTAAATCCCCAATGTTATACCCAATTAATTTTAATTTAAACAAAAACTAAAAAAAAAAAAAAATAGGAGCTAAGCTAAGAAAATTATTAAGAAATGACCCTTTAGAAAAACGTGTAAGTCCACACAAAGTAATCGATTTCGAGTACTTCACATTGCGTGTACTTACGATTTGGGATACACAATAACACTTGTATATGAAACTAAAAATATTTGAAAATTTTAAAAAAATTTGTCTAACTTACGTTGCACTATACTTGTGGGTACTTACGAAGTATATTGGTGTGTGGGCCATTACAATGCGGCCATACCCTGGGTAAAGTAAGCCAGCTTGTGTGTAGGGTTTGAACGTACTCGGAAATACTCGTGTGTACTTACTATAATCCCCGAGTGCTTACAAACTCTACATACAAGCTGGCTTACAAGCCAATATACTTCGTAAGTACACACAAGTGTAGTGACATGTAAGTTAGACAAAATTTTTGAAAAATTTCAAATATTTTTAGTTTCATATACAATTGTTATACACAAGTATCCCATATCGTAAGTACACACAATGTGAAGTACTCGAAATCGATTACTTCGTGTGGACTTACACGTTTTTCTAAAGGGGAGTGAGCAAATTAAATAAAATTGAATATTTTACGAAGAAATATTTTAGTTTTCACTCAAACTTTAAAGGCCTCAAATCTTTGTTAAAATTGTGAAACTAAAAAAAATTTATCATACGAAAGACAAATCACAATTAAGCTGAAATGTCACCGTTTCAAAATAAAAGTCGTATATTAAATTTTCGAGAGAAAAAATTCTACACAATTTTCACACGAAGTTCATTATGGTGAAAAATCTTTTTTTTTCTAAAATTTTTATGGAATTTGACAAGTAAATACGAGTAGTTTTCAAAAACTAATAGTTTTGGGTTAAGTGTAAATCTAGTAGGTGTAAGTACTAGGGCTCGTAAACTCTTTTGAACATTAAGTTTGCATAAGTCGAGTTTACACGATTCAGAAGGTACATAAGACATTATACGAAAACCCCTGGTACTTTTTGAGGCTACACAAAATTTATTTTTTCTGAGTCCTTTGCATGTAACAATTTCAGTATTTGGAAAATAGAAAATTTTTTGATTAACTATTGAGCTTGGTTGCTTTTCGTTATTTCAAGATTTAACAGACCTAATTTGGTCGACTTTAATTTGAAATAATACGCATATAATTTATACCAAAATTCTTCTTGTTTTGGGCTTAAAACTAAATTTTTTAAAATTTACAAATTTTTTAATCTGTCCACAAAACGAAGTCGAAATCCCTAATTTGGGTCCAAATCCCCTTACCTAATAACTCTGTAAAACCTCATTTGACATAAAAAAATCCTCCCTTGACAAAATTTCCCAAAATAAAATCTTCCTTTGACAAAATTTCCCACATGCTAGCGACATATACAGTTTGTTTAAAAAATTATCGATGTTGCATCTCTATATTATATGTCTTTGTATTTTATACGAAAACTCAGAAACTATTAATTATAGAGATAGGAAATCAAAACTTACATTACTCACCGGTAGAGGGCGCTGAAATTTAGTATTATCTGAGCAACTTTTAGTGTCAGTTTATTATCAGCTCAACTCAAAAACTTCTGAAAAATGCTCAAAATAAGTAAAAAACAAGCGTGGAATATATTCAAATAATAAAATTTGAGATATCCTTTGTTTTTTTGCTTTGTTGTTTGTTATAATTTAAATTTAAATAAAAAAGGAAAATTGTCAATTTTTTGAACAAAGTGCCATCTAGTGACAACGATATTTTTATAACTTATTTTTTTGGTGATGCCATACCCCTGCGAAAACTCCCCAAATACGTCGGAGGCACAATTTAAAATGTTGAAAAATCAAAGATTGACAAAACAATCTAAGTAGTGTGAAGTTGGCTGCAATTAATCTAAAGCTAACAGGGATGGGAAATAGGGTTTTCACTTCAATGTCAAAAACTGATCGGAGAGTACTTTTTTGATCCCAATAGTACTAAAATTTTTGTTTTGCTTTTGTTTTTATTATTAACTAAATAAAAAATCATAAACTAATATTAAATAGTATCAACGTATCAACTTTTCCATCTCTGATAGCTAACCAAAAAGTATTGGTTTATTTTGTTTTTATTATTGTTTCGTGCGTATTTCGGTAGTAGTTATTCATAGAAATAGCCCAGTCACTTTGTTTCTGCGATGGCGGTAAAAAGCAATTTTATGTAATAGTGTGTTTAATCTACTTGATTAACCCTCTAACCGGCAAGCCCGCCTCCAGGCGGGGTATATTAAATTGACCAGAATTGCGCCAAAGGAGTATTTTATAATAAGAAATTATGCTTTTTCAACAGAAAACAAAATTTATTAAATTTTTTGTGAAGAATTTTTTTTGTATACAATGCACGGTTTGGAAGCGAGAAAGTGTCAAAGATAAAATTTCGTAAAATTTCAAAAATTAAATATTTTAAAACAACCAAGATTTTCAAAAATCTTAAAAACATATTTAAATTGAATAAAACAATTGATAGTGATCATGAAGTAAGATTGGAGCTAAAGCTATTCAAAAAGTTTCTTACTTTGGTCCAAGGACGCACAGGATTCCATAAGGATACCTTTAAAGGACATCGCCTTAACTTCAAAACGAATGGACGGATTTTTCTAAAATTTGGTAAAACAATAATATTTGGTATAGGTAGCAAAGTTTATAAGTTTGAATAATATAAATTGAAGTTTTGGTGCGTTTTCGCTCAATTTCGCGTTTTTCGAAAAACGAAAATCGCTACATCCTTCTAAGTAACAGCACAAAAAATGTAATTTTTTTATTGCAATTACATCTTGGTAAGAGAAGTAATTTATGCCTAAACCTAGTAATTTTTATGCGCTAGTTTTCGAGATTCACCCTCAAACTATCTTGGTCCATATCGCCTAAAGTAGGCAACGAAAAAAAATTTTGTAGAAGAACTTATTGTTTATTTTTCGTGAGGAACACATGGTATAAATTTCATTGCAAAAAAGGTTAGGCCGGTTAGAGGGTTAAAGTTAATCCAACTTTTTTATCTTCATTGTTTACACATGCATTTTGTGATTAACTTGACAGTTAAAAGTTTAACTCTGTCAGTTTAAAATACCGACCGATAGCGATCCGGCATATGATGAGCATGAAAATGTCGGCGTTAGTAATATATTTGTCGGCAATGCTAAAATATGTTGCGGCATTGTCTTAACTTTAATTTTCATCTGACTTTAGTGTGTGTGTTTTACAGTGCTGCCACCCGAAAATTAATTCAATTAATAGTATGAATACAGAGTCGTTTAGAATAGTAAAAGTGGGATTATCTGTTAATCAAAAATATTAAAATAGGGTTTAATCGGCTTGTTTAATGCTTGATTAAGCAGTTAATTCTACTTTTATGGGATTAACTTTTGTGTATATTTGCACTATAAAACTCAAACCCATTAAAAATAAAGATTTTGAAGTACTTTTCCATAGTATGGAGTTAAAGTGTATTTTAGACTAGGTCAGTGGTTAAGAAAACCAAATGCTTACAGCTCGGAAAGGAGCTTTGATGGAACTTTTTTTGATTTCAGATTCGAGTTAAGGAGGTCAAAATTAATTAGAAAGGTTTCAGTAAAAGTCTATTTATGCAAAAAATAAAATGAGTGGTGTAATTAGCAAATATACGCTCTACACATATGAGTAATAGTTAATTCAATTCCTATTTATATTAATTATACGGTCTAATAAATATACAATAGGGGTTTTCATATAAACTCGTAAATTCCTTGTAAACCTTTTATAAATAGAAATTTTTTATGTATGGAGTTTGAAATTAAACTCATAAATATACCAGGTTTACACTGTTTACGAGTATAATACGAGTTTATATGAAAACCGCTACTATATTTATTTTATAATAACAACATCAAGGCGTAAGAGTTGTGTTAAATAAATATTAATCACCTAAAGCCTAGGCTTTAGGTTCTAGACATTTGTCTAGAAGAATATATTTGTATAGCAATAAATAGATTTAATTAAATAACGAACTGTTGTCACAAATTAAGCCCACATGAATACGAATATAACATCAGATTTTAATCAATCTAAATTGTGTATTTTGTTAAATAGAAAACAACAAAAAATCCAATAAGAGATAAATGCCAAAATAAAAGTATTTACAAACATAAAAAAGGGAATACAAAACAAATAAAATAACATAATAGCACAATTATAAGCAAATTTTTCATGGTTGGTGTACGGTTCGGAATTAAGAAAGAATGAAATTCAAAGTTCTAAAATTTTCTCAATTACTCACAGGATTCCGGCCAGTTGAAATTAAATGTATTTAAACAAAAAAGTTATAAATACACTGTACAATAGTTTCGAACTTTTTTTTCTTCCAAAATTAGGGGGTTCTGACAATAGTACTATATGAAATGAAAGGGCTATTTATGAAATAAAGTGCTATTAAACAAGTTTTTACCAAATATCTAAAAAAAAAATTACTTGTTTCAAACTAAATGATGCTATGAAGGATCAAACTCTCCGGAACTATTTCAAATATTCTTCCTACTACCAAACGTTCGAGCCCTATTGCGTCAAAAAAGAATTCAAAAAATACACTACGAAGGACATTTTTAAATACTGATTAGCGAACTATAAGCATCCTCAAAAAATTTTTTTAGGATTTAAAAAATTAAAACTTAAGTTTAAATTAAAACTTTAGATTAAAACTTTAGTTTAATTTGTAAAATATTAATTGTTGTCAACTTTATTAGCCTCTATAAAGCCATTGCTGGCGCTGGGGCAAAATAAAATTTTGTTAATTGAAAACATTGAAATAAAGAATAAATTAATAAAAAAAAAAAAAAAATTTTTTTTTCTTCATAGTTAGCTCGATAATATGCATCATTTGAAAGTTATTGCGTCACGAAATTTAAAAACTTTAGAAATTCGGCACAAATTTACATTCCGAAGATTTCAAAGAAAAAAATATTGTGAGTGTATAAATGCAATCATTTGTAAATTTTCAAGTATTATTATCATTATTTTGATATTTATATCGATTTATATTTCTATATAAAGGGCAATTGTGTTCAAAGTATGAATTTTAAGCCATTTCAATAAATATTCAAATGGTCAATTGTCAGTTAGTTAATATTGTTATGCGTTTATTTGTTTGTTGCTAACTTACCTACAAATGGCATGTCAAGTACAGTTTTTTGGCATTGCTGTTCTATTTATTTAGTAGATAAAAGGATTGTTTTATTTGAACACAAATTAAGTGGCAATTTATAAATTATGGTAAAATGTTCGTTTGTTAGTATATATTTAAATGGGTTATGGTTGGTTTGACAATTATCCTATTTTAGTAAGGTTGGATAAAAATTGAACTAGTACAGATTTTAGAAATTTATTTTTGTAGAAATAAACAAATTAATAAAATTTTTTCCTTTTTTTTTATTGATGTAGTGACATTTTCTAGCTTCTAAACCTTGTATTCAAAATAAAAATTTATTTACAACAAATTTTGTTAATTTAGTTTTATACCGAAATGGCGTAATTTCTGGTAGTAAAATATTTCTTTGGTTCTTTGGTAATAGATCAACGATAGTTTAAAATTTAGTTCATAAAAAAAAAAAAAAAAAAAATATTTTAAATTTAAAATATATTTGGAGTTTGTAGATATTTTTACAAAGACTACGAGGTATATTTTACATACACGAAAATTGTACTAAATTCTGTTTTATGAAAAAGTTTTTATTTAAAATTTTTTTAGGATTTTTGTCGGATACCAAACTGTTTACAGATGGTATCAGTATAAATATAATCAAATAAGAAACAATCTACGGAACTGTATGAACACTGTTTTTGACTCAGTTTCGTAGTCTACCGCTGAGTTTTCCAAAAACATTGGCCCTTACTATAAAAGAGTATTTTAAATTTAAAGTCGACTTTATTTTTAATCATAGGGTTTTGTTCATTTTGTGTATGAACAACATTTTGATTGGTTGAAAATAAATTAACCAAAAATAAACCAAGTCATGGCACACTGCCACCCAATATTTTAACTAAAGTCGACTTTAATTAAAATATGCTTTTGAAAAATTTAGATAGTAAGGGCGATTATTTTTAATTTTTTTTTTTTTAAATCGTTGAAAACAGAAGTTGTTAAAAACGCTTTTAAATATCATCTAAGAGCTCATCTTCTAGCGAAGAAATCAATGCATATATTAAGAAAATCCATTGATAAATTCCCAAATTATGGCCAATGATGTTTAACAAAATATATAAATTTTTCATTACATTAACACAAAGTTTTGTACTACATGTCGTATGAGTGATATTAATTTAATACTACAGGTGTTACTCATACGACGTGTATGTTAATGTAGTGAAAAATACTAATATGGTCCCGAAACTCGAAATAAGTATTGCCCAAAAATCTGAAACGTTCATTTTAGGGAATTTTGGGCTCTGTTAAAAAAAAGAGTCCGAAATCAGTTTTTCAAAATTCAAAATGGCGGGTCCAATAAGGCAGCCATAAACTTAAAATTTTTAAATATTTGGACAATAGATTATCAATATGGGGGTTTTGGGTCCTTCTAAAATCTAATCTGAGCTCGGTTTTTTAAAATTCAAAATGGTGGATCCAATATGGCGATCCCTTATTATCAATAAGGGATTTTTGGACCTACTAAAAACAAATCTGAGGGGCAATTCTGTAACTTTTTAACGACAAAATTCGGTAGTTAAATTGACAAGTTTTCATAGTAAACTGACAACTTAACTACCGAATTTTGTCGTTAAAAAGTTAGAGAATCCCACTACTGAGCTCGGTTTTTTAAAATTAAAAATGACTTAAAATTTTTAATAATTTGGACAACTGATTATTAACAACCCAGGAAAATTTTCTGTTCCAAAGAATTGGTTGTGCAATAGCTACTTTTCATTCACAACCCCTTCTACTGTCGATTCTAACACCGATTCTTTTTATTTGAAATTGTCCCAAAAGCAACCCCTTCTATGGCTCCAAAGTGTAACCGGTTGCTCTAGAATCAGTTCTGGAACTAGTTCTGGAACTGATTCTACGTCACCCACAGTTCCTGGGATCCTATATGGAAGGTGTGGGTGACGTAGAATCAGTTCCAGAACTAGTTCCAGAACTGATTCTAGAGCAACCGGTTCCACTTTGGAGCTATAGAAGGGGTTGCTTTTGGGACAATTTCAAACAAAAAGAATCGGTGTTAGAATCGACAGTAGAAGGGGTTGTGAATGAAAAGTACCCAGGAAAATTTTTTACAATCGGTGGCCAACCACACCCATTCTACAACTGGTTCCACTGCAACCGATTCCATGGAACTGGTTCCGGAATCAGTTCCTGGGATCCTATATGGAAGGTGTGGGTGACGTAGAATCAGTTCCAGAACTAGTTCCAGAACTGATTCTAGAGCAACCGGTTCCACTTTGGAGCTATAGAAGGGGTTGCTTTTGGGACAAATTCAAATAAAAAGAATCGGTGTTAGAATCGACAGTAGAAGGGGTTGTGAATGAAAAGTAGCTATTGTACAACCGATTCTTTGGAACAGAAAATTTTCCTGGGTAGCTATTCTAGAACCGATTCTTTGGAACAGAAATGTTTCCTGGGAAGGGAGTTTGGAAACTTCTAAAACCGAATCTGTGCTCGGTTTTTTAATATTCAAAATGGCGGATCCAAGATGGCGTTAATCATCTTTAAACTTTATAGTATTCCGGCCGTTTTCAGTCAGTTAGGAGGTTTTGTTGTCTTTAAAAATGAATATATTATTTTTTTCTTATATCCTAATTTTTTGAATCTCTTCTTCTGCTCCAACGCATACACTCATAGAAATAAATCTGTAAAAATAGCAAAAAAAAAACAACTAAAAACTAGTTAAAAATTACCTTGCAGGAATAACTGCTGAAACTAGCAGATTTTTTTGCTAAATAGTAGTAAAATAAGAACAGCAAAAAACAAAGCTGTTAAATTTAATTGAAAATGAAAAATTAAACTGTAAAAGTTGCAGAAAATTTTGCTAAATATTAGTAGGCTAAAAATAGCAAAAAGAAACTGTTATATCTACAAAATTTTTGTTCAGTAGAAATATTTCCTAAAAACAAATGTTAAACTACTGTTTTCAAACGGCTCAATTTTTATTTGCTTTAAAGGAGAAACTTTGATTTTTTTTGGATTTTTTAGCCTACTAATTATTTAGCAAATTTTTTGCTGATTTTAGCAGGTTAAGTTGTTATTTTCTATTAAAAAAAATATAACTCAAATATATACATATATGTATGTGGTGCGCATAGTTCGGAGACATAGCCAAAAATGTGCCCAAACTATGCTGTATATGAGTCAGAAATGTCTTGATACTATGAGCAGGACCTAGGAAGAGTTTGAGGACAGTCCCCAAACTAACCAAATGCGCATAGTATCAAGACATTTCTGACTCATATACAGCATAGTTTGGGCACATTTTTGGCTATGTCTCCGAACTATTCGCACCACATACATATATATATATATTTGAGTTATATTTCTGTATATTTAACATTTTTAATTTTGCTGTTCTTATCTTACTAATATTTAGCAAATATCATCTGCTAATTTCACTAGTTTTTACTGCAAATTCATTTTAGTATTTTTAACAAAATTTTTTACAGAGGTTTTTCTATTAGTGTATAACTTTGAGGCTTCTTCTGCGTTTCTTTTTTTATATTAAGATCTGACACTTAAAAACACACTGCGGATTCTCCCTAAATTAAAACCTAATATAACTACTCTGCGTTTGCTTTCATACTCGCATAATTTAATTCTCACATTCTCTTCAATGCTGCCATATTTTCAAAAATATTCCCAGTATTTGGTGATGTTTAGAGATGGAAAAGTTGAAACGATTGAACTTTTGTTTTGGAAAATCCCTGTTTTTCATTCCCGCATAGAAAAGATCAGATCTGACCAGATTTCAGTAGATCTAATTTCAGCAAATGTACTTACTTAGATCTCAAAATTGTGGATAAATTTGAGATTTAATTAAGTCTCAAGATTGAGGACAAATTTGAGCTCCAACTGGATATGATCGGACCTAAGCAGATTTGGGGCACTATATATAATGAGATCCAATTTGATTTTGACATTAAACTTGAATTAAGGAACGGGTACATATAATTTGATCTCCTTACAGAGTAATTCTTTAAACAAAATTTGTTTCAGCATTTTTATTTTGGTGCCGTCTCAAATGGAATAGATTTGTTAATAATTCTAGCCAGATCTGCTCATATCTGTAGACGAACATCACCCAATTTTCCAGATCACTTTAGATATGAATAGATCTGGAACTAGATCTGATCAGATCTGGCCATAAAGTGTATCACATATGCCCTATCTGATCATATGTGATCAGATCTGGTACCGGACCTAATTACATTCAATCACATTCATTTAGATCTAAACAGATCTGATCAGATCTAAACTTTTTTACACGGGTCTTTATTATTAGTTTCGAACTCACTAAGCTATTCCTTCTAATTTAATGATCTTTACCGAAGTTAAAATCCCATCCCTGATGCCCTCCACACGTACACAAAAAAACAGTAGGCACCAGGCTTGCCAGATACTTTTTTTCGTTATCCCCAAACAAATCTCAAAATATCTCCAAAAAATCCCCAACTACAAAAAATGTTAAAAAAGATACTCGAGTTTATTTAATTTGCGCAAATTTTCAAGATGTTGAACTAATTTTTTAACGAAGTCGTAAATTCGAATTTTTCAAGTTTGTGTCCACAATCAGGCCTTTAAAAATTTTATTTGACTTTCAAACCTGAATCAATTTTTAACAACTCGATTCGCAAAACTCAATTTATTGATTTAATCAGTTTGATTTTTGTTGATTCTTTTCATAGAACCAAGCTAATTGATTCCATTTTAACAACTCCATTTAACCAAAAATCTTTGCTTTGATTTATAGTTCGCGAATCATATCCTAAAATGAAAAATTTAATCGAATCAAAATTAATTCAGTATAAATTTGAATAAATCTCATCCTAACTTTATTCAATTTAAATCATTGATTTAAAGGATAATCAATTATTAACTAGTACATAAAATTAATAAATTTTAAAGCCAGCTTATTCAAAAAAAAATATAATTTTCAATATTTTAGATCTGAGGCATAAAATATTTATTCCTATTAGAAACAGAGAACTGCAAAATCAAATTTTTCTTGATTTAATCATACACTAAATAAAATCAATATCATGCTGCTGAACGCGTAGTTCGGAGCAGTTTAAGTCGTCTGTCGAACACGTTTTATTCACATTTAATCACTCAAAAAATATCACTGTTGAATAAAATCACACTGATCGAACATTTGAACTCACATGAATAAATCAAAGTATTAGTTGTTTTATAAAATAAAATAAAAAAAAATAAAATAAATAAAATCTTATTGTTTTATAATGGGTACATTATAAATGTGTTCCTACAAAGTCTGATACTGTAAACCCCTTCTTTATTGTTATGAAATTATTTTTCTTTTATTTGGTTTTAATCATGAATAAACTCATATGCGTTCATTTTTGTATTTTCTGATTTATTCTACATCAAAATAATCGTTGTTGATCCGAATTAATATGAACAAAATGAATGGTATGATATGATTAAATCAAAGGTGAAACAAGAATCACTTGGTTTAATTGATTTAAAATCAGCAACGAATATGTGTATTAGAGTATATTCTGCGCTTGAACGCAAACGAATGTTTATTCGGGTGTTGATTACCTGTGATGGTTTTGCAATCAGCAGTTGCAGTTCTCTGGTTAGAAAGCATTGATTTGTTACGGAAAATGCATAAAAGGGTAAATTTGAATTTTTCGTTGAAATTACGCGAAAAAACTTGACCAATGTTTTCTGAAAATTATTCAAAATTAATATAATCTCCAAAATTTGTAAAAGGTTGTAAATTTCCCCAAAAAATCCCCAAAACATTTTTTAAATCCCCAAAAAAATTCCCCTTTTCCTAAATGAAAATTTTTGTCCCCAAGACCAACATAATATCCCCTAATTTGGGGACAAAACCCCAAGTCTGGCCAGCCTGGTAGGCACCAACAATGGGAATTTGTAAAAGCAATCACATTTTCTTTTAAATTGAAATTTTATTCCCAACAATTTTTTTGTTTGTAAATCCAAAAAAATAAATTTTTTTTGGATTTACAAATTTCTTTGTTGGTGCCTTTTTTAAATTTTTTTTTTTTGTATTTACAAATTTGGTATGAGAAAGGTGTTTAAAAATTTAACTAGAATTTTGTAAATTCTTTCTGTATAAGATACATGTAAAGAAAATGTGAATGGATGTATAAAAACAACCGTCACTGCAGGCGCGGTCACTTTAATTGTTTTTTCTCAACTCAAGGTTGTATCTCTAATCATAAACAGCGCAAAATTAAAATTGCATAGTGTTGCCAATAGATTGTACTATACATCAAGTTGTCCAAAAAAAATTTGTTTGATTCACTCCATATTATTGCTCAATCATCAATATACAGGCGATAAATATAATATTACAAATGTATGGGCCGCTTAGCGAACTTAGCGTTGTGATGCCACATGCTATTTTGAACATTCCCTACGTTTGTTATAAAAATTCCCTTCTTTCTCCTACATCCAAAAAATTGTTCCCAACATTAATAAAACACTACAATGTCAGTATATTTTAAAACTTTTGAGCAAATGAATAAGTTTTAAATCAATTTCAAGTTTTTGTATCAGATTTGAGTTACATAAGAAACACTTGTCGAATAACATCTAACAAATATATTAAGGGGCAAACAATAGAATTCGTTTCAAAACTTGTATAAAAACATACTTAAGACAAAACTCGTTCTTAGTGCTGACTATAAATTGGCTTTATGAGTAAAAAATTAAATAAATGGAAAAACTGTTGTAAGTTTTCATTTTCCCACTTTTAAATGGACTTCAATTCCATGGATTGGGCCATGGAACTTAAAACTATGCATGTCTTAGTTTTGACTCGATCAATTAAAGTTTGACTCTGACTAACTCTATCAATTATTTCTGTCAGTTTAAAAAAACTTGAGAAATAAGAAGCATCTAAATTCAGTTTCAATGGATATAAAAAATTTTTGAAATTCCCCATGTACGTATATATTAATAATTTTAGAAAGGTGGCAACTCTGGATAAAAAACATGAACAATAAGGAAATCAACATTTTTATTTTTACGAGTATTTAGAGCTAGACACAAATAGTTTTGAATTTAATATATGTCAGACCTTACCTCATACAAAAATATTAGAGATTTTTTAACCTTCCATTTGACCCCTTAGATGTGACATTAAGCCAATAAAAAAAAAGAATTCGCTAAATTTGCCTCCTTTACAACTTATTCAAATTTCATAAAAATATGTGCGCACAACTCCGCAGACCTTCCTTGTAAGTAAAATTGAGTATGAAATAATGAATAAAGTAACATATTTATACATGATATATCGTACATATATATTATATCCTTTTCAAACATATGTGCTAGATATAAATCTTACCAGCATATTAAAATGTATTATAACACTGTGCAAGGGTTATTCTCATACATGGAAAATCGATATACATGCCAAAGAAAAAACTATGTAAAACTGCGAACCAAATTTTTCATGATCACCTCAGACATTGCTTTCAAAAGGACTTTAAATTTTCAAAGAATCACCTTTTGTCAACCCCTTTTTTTTAGTAATTTTACACACATTCTATCATGCTGATTTTGGTATCAAATAAAAGACGAGAATCTCTATATTTTAATAAAAGATTTTTTTTTGTTTTCTGCTAATAAAAAATTGTTTCATAACTGATCTCGGAATTTGTGTAACTTGAAGAAAAAATTTTGTCTTTCTAAGGGCCATTAACAATAAACAAATTAACCTAAAGTTTGAGCTAACTTAGAGTTACAGATGTTAAATTCCATACAAATTTTAATTTTTTAACTTTCAGTTTGTGTTAACTTTAGGTTATTTGTTTATTGTTAATGGGGGTAGTAAGTCCATAGAAATTTAATAACAAATTTTTTCTTCGCCCTTTTGTCATAAACTACGTTTTTATTGAAATGTGGAGATGCCCCCTCCTTTTTGATTTTAGATAAAACTGATAAAACATATGTTGCCATTATATAAATGGTCTCTACTTTCAATTTTTCCATGGGCCACACGGGAAGTTGAAAATTATAGCACGGTGTAACTAATTTATAAAACACACATAAATATCAAAAAATCAATAAGAAAGAAAAAAAACCGGCTTAGAAACCCAGTGTAGAAACGGTAATGACATATCATTGTTTTTTGGACTACCAGTAATGACACCCACTTACCTTCTGCATTATTTTAAAACATATAATAATGCGTTACTGATAATGACTTATTTTTATCATTATTTCAAATAGAAAATAATTTTCTAGATCTTTTTTTAATTTTTTGAAATCTATTTTTAGACTCAATATTTTTTAAACACTGGTAAGGTTATATGTAACCACATATTTTTTGATTTTTTGTATGTTGGCGAGTAAGCTTACTTGTGTGCAGCAGGTCAATTGAGTTCTTATCTATTAAATATTACATGTCGATATAGCTCAGATGGTAGAGCTGTTGACTGGCAATCTGTAGACCCAGGTTCGATTCCCGCACCAGTAAATTTTATTTAAAAAAAAAAAAAATACAATAAAAAATATTTTTTTTTTATATAATTAATTTTTTATAAAATCTATTTTTAGATTCATTATTTTTGTCAGTACTGGTAAGCACATAGGTAACGATATATTTTTTGATTTTTCGTATGCTGGTGTGTAACGACAACTCATTATTTTTCGCGACATCGCCATATAAAGGTAATAAGTAATATAATAACAAAAGTAACTAGTTACCATTACCATGTATGTAGTTACATAACCACATATCTGGTAATGATTTTCTACACTGGGAAGTTAAATGGAAAATGTTGAGCAAATAAACAAAACAAAAAATACAAAAACAAAAATGGAAATTTTTATGGACAAATGAGGTAAAAAGTGTGTCTAACTAGCCATACACATACATTTAACAACAATCATGATTTATTTAGCTTGAGTTTGTTAACATAAAAGTAGTCACAAGGACACTCCTCAATCATTATGAATTATTAATGTGTTTTCTAAGTATAGGTTAGCCTGGGGGAATACAATAATTTCTCTTTAGTTTTTAATGCTGTTTATTTATTTTATACGGATATTGGAGAAAATTTCGTTTGTATACGATGCCAAATATATACAATAAAAAATATATTCGTTCAAAACTTATTCCTTATAATATCAAAAGGTACGTTCATATTAACATTTCCACCTCTGGGTTGAATAGAAAAAATACTACGCACAAATATAAATCAAACAAATGTCTGTACGAGTTTGTATGTGTATAAAAGATTTTAAAAAAATTACCAACCACAAAACAACAATACAACTAAGGGCAAACATAATTTTGAAAATGGCATAACAAAAACATTACAGTCATCGGAGAGAAAGAGAGAGAGATAGAGTTTACAGGAATAACAACAAAATCAATACCAAGAAATTGAAAGTAAAATCAAAATTTTCCTTTGATGAATATTTCCATTTTTAAGAAGTCATTACACTGTGTGACACTGATCTTATACTTGTCAAGTGTAGGTTGCAGGTCTGGTTGAGTAGACCTAGAGCTTCCAAAGGCTTAAATCCCTCATTCTATTTGAATTCTGATTGACTATCAAATGACTGCATTCTCAAACTGCAATTTTACACTAGTCTTATTAATTTTAAAGACTTCAATCATTTTTCATCATTCGATTTTTTATGATCAGATCTGGCAACATAGTTAATAAAGATTCAATCATATATATTTAGATCTAAACGGATCAGGTCTAAAATTTTTTACACACTCAGGGAATTATGTAGGTAAAATCAACTGCAAATGACAGTTAAAATAACTGCATTTGCACTTAAAAAGGTGTAGACTACATTTGCAGTTAAATTAACTACAATATGAAGTTATTTTTAACTGTTAAAAATCAACTGACAAATGTAGTAAAAACAACTACAAATGCAATTGAAACAACATACATGCAAATTATTGTAAAACTGTACAAACAACTGTAAATGTAGTTAAAAAACATAAATAAAAATTATTTTAAAAATTATTAATTTAATAAAAAACAAATTTATGTAAACACTCCTAACTTAATTTTTTCTATTTAAAATTGAGAAATCAAAATTAACACTAATGTCACTTTTATTTTTCACTAGTAAGATATTGTTGTAGATGTCCGTCTATGAGGGATGAAATATGGCGTTGTTTGGCTTCCTTTTTTTCTCCAGGTAGAAAGAGATGAGAATATAAAAGAACTGAAAGAAAATAAATACAATAATTTTTAATAATCCCGTAAATAAATTTATATTATAAAACTTACCTTATTATTTGTATAACTTAATAAAAAATATATAAACTTTTCCGTATTACGCGTCCTCACTCTTTGGCGTTGTTTTATGACTAAGACAAGAGAAAACATGTTCTACTCATATTCTTTCACTAGAAATTTCATACACATGACGCGATTGTTTGATTGCTTCGTGTGTGTGCACACACACTTGAAAATATAAGTATTTGTAAAAAAAATTCAAAATAACTGCATAAAATAAATGTTACTACAATGTGGTAGTTTTTGTAGTTAGTTTGAAAAAATAACTGTCAAAAACATTGAAATATTTTGCTCTAAGTAAATTAACTACAATTGTAGTTAAAATAACTACAACCGCATTACTACACAAATAACTGTCATGTAGTAACTGCAGAACTTTTCTGAGTGCACGAGTAGTTATTACAATTTCCCCCGGTAACTGATGTACGGCAGAGCACTCAATAAAGAAATTCGAGCCGAAATTTAAAAATTTTTTAATTTTGTATTCTATTACACTAATAGAAAAAAGTCCGTAAAAAATTTAGTTAAAACTAATTAAAATTAGTTAAAAATAATGCTGCAGAAAAAACTGCTAAAATTAGCAGATTATTTTTGCTATATACATATTATTAATATACAATAGGAGCAGCTAAAATAAAACTGTTAAATGTACAGAATTTTAGTTATACTTTAGTTAAATTTTTGTAAATAGAAAATAGCAAATTAACCTGCTAAAATTAACAAAAAATTTTGCAAAATAATTAGTAGCCTAAAAAATAAAATAAAAAATTTAAATTTTCTAAGTTTTTTTTTCGATTTTTTTCATGGATGGTAACCGAAACGATGCGGTTAACGGTAAGGGTAACACTATTTTAGATTATTTCGGCAACGGTATTTTAAGGATATCGACATTTCATTTATTTCGTTATCGGTATTTTAGTTATTTCGGTAACGGTATTTGAAGGATAACGGTATTTTAAGGATAACGGTCTTTCGGTAACGGTATTTTGGGGATAACGGTAGTCATTTGAAAGGGTTTTGAATCGATATCAATATTTTAGCGGTATTGCCTGCCAACCCTGATTTTTTTTTAAATGCAAATAAATATTGAGCCTTTTGAAAGCAGCAGTTTACAATTTTTTTTAGCAAATATTTCTGCTGATTTCAGCAGTATAGACTGCTGTTTGCATTCAACTAAATTTAGCTTAAAAATAGCAAAAATTTTGTAGATATAACAGTTTATTTTTGCTATTTTTATTCTATTAATATTTAGCAAAATTTTGCAGAGATTTTACAGTACAATTTGTTATTTTCAATATTTTCAGCCAAAAGTTAGCTTAAATAAAACTAAAATTCTGTAAATTTATCAGTTTTAATTTTGCTGTTCTTATTTTACTAGTATTTAGCAAAAAATCTGCTAATTTTAGCAGTTTTTCCTGCAGCATCATTTTTAACTAAGGTTTAGTAAATTTTTCTGCTATTTTTACAGATTTATTTCTATGAGTGTACTAAAAGTTGGGTAAATTTTAAAATAAAAAGAAAGAATTTTTTTTGCTGTATTAAGAATACTACTACTAAGTAAAATACATTTCGAACATTGTGTGGATAAAAAATAGGATACTTTACGAACATTGTTTTACAAAATTTTGAATCCAAGCACGCAATTTCATTTTTATGATATTTACTAAAAACTAATATATTAAAATATAAACAATTATATTTTTGTATATATACTTTTGTGGCACAGTGTATAAAATATTTTTCAAAGCTTTTACAAAGAAACTATTAAGCAGAGTAGGAAAATAAACTGTACATAACATGTAGAGTAAGGTACATCTAAGCAGAGCTTTGAAGAATTAATTCCTTTTTGAAAGAACTCACTACCAATCGAATTCAATTTTCTCTAGAATTGAATGAATTCCTTTTCTAAAGTAATTCACTGAATTCATTCAACTGAATGCGTTCATCAAACAACAAATTCAAAGAATTAATTCAATTGCAATAGTTCTTTTTATTAAATCCAATGAATTAATTCACCGGTGAACGTGTTCAATTTTATAAATCGAACGGAAAAAAAGTGAATTAATTCCTTACTGAATTAATTCACCACTGAATTCATTCAATTTCATTCAGTGAATTAAAAAAAAATAAAATTACATTCAGTGAATTCAAAAAAATAATAAGTTTACTGAATTGAAAAAAAAATAAAATAAGTTCACTGAATTAAAAACAAAATAAAATAAGTTCATTGAATTCAAAGTCTGTTTTCTGCCGTTCAGTAGAAGAAAACAATAATGTAAAAATAAAATTTTTAAATAAGCAATTTTACAGCGTGTGCTAGTAACAAATTAGAAATCGGATGCTGTTTATCAACCTACATGATTCAAAAATAAAGCCTTTTACTATTAAAAATAAAAACTTTACAGATATAGATAAATTTGGAAAAAAAATATAACTATATAACTAGTTTGAAAAATTAATAGTTATATTTTATTCCAAATTTATCTATCTATATCTGTAAAGTTTTTATTTTTAATAGTAAAAGGCTTTATTTTTGAATCATGTAATTTGTTACTAGCACATACTGTAAAATTGATTATTTAAAAATTTTACTTGTACATTATTGTTTTCTTCTACTGAACGGCAGAAAACAGGCTTTCAATTCAGTGAATTTATTTTATTGTTTTTCAATTCAGTGAACTTATTTTATTTTTTTTTCAATTCAGTGAACTTATTATTATTTTTTTAATTCACTGAATGTAATTTTATTTTTTTTTAATTCACTGAATGAAAATGAAATTGAATGAATTCAGTGGTGAATTAATTCAGTAAGGAATTAATTCACTTTTTTTTCCGTTCGATTTATAAAATTGACCGCGTTCACCGGTGAATTAATTCATTTGATTTAATAAAAAGAAATATTGCAATTGAATTAATTCGTAACAAAATAAATCGAACGAAAGCAAATATGAATTAATTCCATTCAATATATGGTGCTTAGTGAGTTAATTCATAGAATTTTTAATACAGAATTGAAAAATTGAATTAAGGAATTAATTCTTCAAAGCTCTGCATCTAAGGAACACATACCGTATCTATCGTTTTAGTAGTTGTGTGTTTGTACACAAACCGAATGCGGTACACTACGATTGTCTGATGAACGCAAACGCTACGATTATGTAGTGTAATTTCAACACATATTCACATCCCGTAGCGTACCGAATTCGCTTTGTGTGTATAAAAACAAACACTAATTAGAGAGAATAGCGTATGTGTTTTCTACGCAACCAATATGCTTGTGTACTGTGTTCGCGATGTACGGTACGCAACCCTAAAAGTTCGGTTCGTTAGAGTTTATTTTCCTACTCTGCTATTAAGTGTTTAATTTTATTATAAAATATTCTTTTAATACAACAAAAATTATAAAGTAAGATACTTTTCGAACATTGTGTGGACAAAAAAGGGGATACTTTTCGAGCATTGTGTACCAAATCTCGAGATCCGATCCGCTATTTTATATTTATTATCAAAATACCCAAAATTATTAAAAAAGTTGAACTAGTTATAAAAATGTTATTTTATATTAATCCAAAACAATAAATGGGTAAAATCTCTGATCACTTAAAAAAAAAAACAGTGATCACAAAAAACGACAACTTTTAACTGTGAAAATTTTTACAACTCTTGTCGCAGTGTCCTTGGAATACCCTTCCATATTTTTCAACTTTTTTAAACTCAAATGAAAGATAATTTTATATAGATAATAGGTTTGAAAATGAAGAAAATTAAAAACATTTTTGGACTAACTTTTTGAAGCCTCGACTGAAAATGAAAAAAAAAACGTATTTCTCAGAAAAATTTATGTAGCAATATTTCAAAGCCCCTTCGGCCGATAAAATTTTTTTTATTTTTTTGGATTTAGCGAACTACAATATATCACAACAACAAATATTTTTTAACAAATTTTAAAGAAATTTTTTAAACTTTCCGAAATTTAGAACCGAGAACCGATTTGGAAAATTTTTATTTTTTATTGTTTACTGGGCGCAAACGCAAATTTTCCGCACCCCCCCCCCTCGTTTTTGAAATTCGCAATTCGGCAGAGTTTGGCCCACCAACATACCAGTTTTAAAAAAATATTGAGTCTAAAAATAGATTTCAATAAAATTTATAAAAAAATCTAGAACATTACTTTTTATTTGAAATAATGATAAAAATAATTAATTATTGGTAACGCATTATTTTTTGTTTCGATGTAAAGAAAAAAGTAACTAGTTAGTAGTAACTCATTATTACATATTTTAAAATAGTGCAGAAAATAAGTCGGTGTCATCAATGATAGCCAAAAAAATAATGATATGCCATTACCGTTTCTACACTGGGAGTAGTCCACAAAATAATGATATGTCATTATCGATTCTATACTGGGCAGTACAAAATTATAGCCTTTTTAAAGTACTCATTGAAAACGCAACTATGTGCCCAATATAAATAACAAAAGAATATTAGAAATTCTTAATGCCTATACCTCATTCAGACATTCATTATATTTTTTAATTAATTTAATTGCCACTTTAATTGAATAAGTTTTAAATATATAATTAATATTTATATTGTAGGTATTATTTAAAAATTTTTTTGAATATTACATTTATTTAAAACATTTTAGGGTAATTACTTTTGATATGTGCTCCTAAATTTTATTTACTTTAATATTTTATTTTTCTAATGAATATGACTAACATAATTCCTGGAATTGTAATTTATTTAATATTCAACATATAGAATGAAGGCATCATTTATTGCCTTTTCAATTAGATATTATTAAATATTTTATCTTTCATAATATTTTGAATTTTTTTATTTTATTTTCAGAATTTTATGACCTTTTGATAATAAATCATAAATATGCAGGAAAATAAAAAAAATTTCTAATAATCATTATAATGGTTTCAATATTAACATATTAACAAGGAAACTACTCCAGTGGGGTACTCAGCAAGTTTAAAAAAATTTGAATATATTATAGGATTACAAAAATGGGAGTCATTAATATTTGGGCAGTTAAAAATTTTTTTTTTTAATTTTATCCAAATTGATAAAATACTCCAGCGGAGTATTTTCCTTTTTGTTATAAATACTTTCTTTTTTGTAGAATAAATGTAATACACACTAGCCATCCCTGTCCACCCACACTATTATTTTCGAGTATTGGGGATATGAAATGTTATTTTCAAAAGAAAATTGAAGAAAATTTGACAATTCGTAACGCCAATATTTGTAGATATGGGTTGCCGATGCGTAAATTGACCTTTATTTATATAAGATTAAAAATACCCGACTAAAAAAGATATTATATAATCATATATCACCATATATAAACCCATATATACGTCCATATCTAATTTGATCCGAATATTGGAATATATAATTATATCAAGCGAGATAAGCATGTTATCTAACCTGATACAATTTGATCCGAAAAATGGGTCTATCTAACTTCATCAAATTATATATTAATACATATAATTTGATGAAGATTTTCAAATAAAATTTTAGTAAATATTTTTGAGATCACTTATTTTCATTCATATTAAATACTAATGCTTAATGTTTTGAAAAATTTTTGTTAATAAACTTGGAAATAGCTGACAAAATAAAACATTACAAAAATTTGTCGGAACAACTGTCTTATAAAATAAAAAAATAACTTTCAGAATTAATTTTTTTTCACGGAAAAAATAACTGAACTTAAACCATATTTATTTCAACGTATGTTTTTCTAATTTTTATTTTAAAATTTAAAAATTTCAATTAAACTTTATAAAATTTTGTATAATTAGATATCATGTCAGTTATAATTATATATAAAATTAATACAATTTTCTATTAACTTTGTTATATATTTTGATATAATATGGTTTATAAAAGCTTATATGCCATTATATATAATTATGTATGAACTATATTTGCAGATCTCTTAATATATCGCTGGAGACCAAATCGCATATGATTATATATAACGTTATATCAAACATATTTATAAAACCAAAAAGTTAATATAAATGTATATGGTTATATAAAGCCACGCATATAAACATTTAAAGTTATATCAAATCATATAAGATTATATAAAAACTTTTTTAGTCGGGTAGGTACAAACCACATCATATAAATAAAATATAAAAATTTTATGATTATCATCATCATCATTATTCTCATAATCATTGATAAAGTCATATACCGATAATTTTATTTATATTATTATCGTTAATAATAAAAATTAACTGTTTAACCCATTAGGGTGACTCGTTTTGCCACTTTTCTTCTGGTGCGAGATGTAATAGCGGGAAAAAGTTGTGGATCCCCATGTTTCAGTTTGCTATTCCTTTACACACTAGCGTACGAAAAATAAGACACATATCGAAGTATTGGCCTAATACCCCATAAAGTATATATATTCCAGATCCTTATGGAATTCTAAGATGATCTAGCGATGTCCATCAGTCTGTCTACCTGTCAAGATCACGGCCCCAATGCTATATTTTTCACTTAGATTAATGAACACTAGACCATACCTCAAAAAAAAAAGTTCGCCGTACACCCTCCAATATAAAGTATTTTTGGAAGGCAATTAAAAAAAAATTTTTTTTTGCCGAACGTAGGGGTCGCCTTTTTTAATTTTTCGTTATAGCTTTGGCATTTAAAGTCGGATTTTAAAGTGTGATACGGCGATTTTTTTTGCCTCGAGGAGACCAGTGTTTTGTTATAAAGGAAAAATCCAATAAAAAATTTTTTTAAAGGCGACCCCTACGTTCGGCAACCAATATATAAAAAAAATTTCTTCTGGGTTTATCGAAAAACTTCCTTAGCAAAAGTTTTATGATTTTTTGCGAGCTTTAATTTTCTGACATTAGGGTGGTAAATTAGGGTCGTAGCAACTGAGATCTGGTGGGTAACTACTAGAACGGGATACTTGAAGTCAGTGGCCCTTAGAGCAAAATACTGGTCTCCTCAAAAGAAAAACATCGATGTATCATACTTTAAGATCCGACTGTAAATGCAAAAGATATAACGAAAAATGTAAAATGGCGACCCCTACGTTCGGCAAAAAAAAATTTTTTTTGAAACCTCCTTGCAATAATACTTCATATTGGAGGGTGTACGGCGCACTTTTTTTTGCCTGTAAGGTGGTACGCTCTAATGAACACCCTTCCTACCATTTTAGTATTGAAATTGAGCAAAATCGGTCTAGTGGTTTATAAGTTGTGAGTAAAAATAAGAAGGTACCATAGAGAATTTAATTGAACGACCCAAATCAGCAGATCATTACCAGATATGTGGTTATATAACTACATACATACCTAGTAATGGTAACTAGTTACTTTTATTATTAGATTTCTTATTACTTTTGTATGGCGATGTCCCGCAAAATAATGAGTTACGCTTACACATCAGCATACGTAAAATTAGAAAATATGGCGTTACCTATATGCTTACCAGTACTGACAAAAATAATGATTCTAAAAACAGATATTCAAAAAAAAACTTTTTTAAAAAAAAATATTTTTTTTTATTCTAAAATGTTTTTTAATAAAATTTGCTCGTGCCGGGAATCGAACCTGGGACTCCAGATTGCGAGTCGATAGCTCTACTATCTGAGCTACCTGGACATGTTACGTCAACATACAACAAATCAAAAATATGTGGTTACATATATCCTTACCAGTGTTGAAAAAATTATGAGTCTAAAAATAGATTTTCAAAAAAAATTTTGAACATTATTTCATATTTGAAATAATCATAAAAATAGGTCATTATTGGTAAGGCATTATTTTTGTGTGTTTTTAGATAATATAAAATGTTAGTTGGTGTCATTATTTCTTAGTGCAAAAAATGCCATTACCGTTTCTACGCTGGGCAGATATGAAGTTATATAACCACATATCTGGTAATGATTTTCTATACTGGGAGATAAATGTGTTGTATTTGTTTTTTTATTCCACATCCTGCGCTTAATAAAACCGGAAAGTGATTTCTCAAATCCTAGTTTTGTTAAGCGAAATTTTCAATAGATTAAAATTGTACACTTAAAAATAGAGAAATCTTTTCAACCGGTTTACAATCGATTTGACTAATTTATAATAAGTTTTTAGTTGAAACGCTGATTTAAACAAAGATTTTAATTATCTTCATTTAACACAATACTAAAAATCCTCAGCACTTTCACTAATAATTTTGAGTGTTAATTTTCAAAATTATTTACAATTAATTTTTAAGAACCCATTCGTTAAATTTTACACAATTTATTGTTAAAATATAATATTTTCATGTTTCTATTATTACCAGGTAGATGGCACCACCAATGTATCCGAAGTTTTAAAGATGGCTCTATTTCTTTCCCTCTCGATTTTTTTAAATGGCCCGTATCTTGAAAACTAAGAGAGATAGAGCAAAATTGATGAAAATTTCGACTACCCGTAACCGTGCAACACTCGATACAAAAGTTATCTCTATCCAAAAATGGACCTTGGCGGAGTCTTGGACCCTTGGAAATTTATAATAAAATTTTTTTAAAAATTTGTAAAAATTGTATCATCATTCTTTGATTTGAAAATAATTTAAACAGAAAGTGATATTAATTTATGATCTTGAGTCAAACTAGAATAACATTCATTTACTTAAATAACAGATCAACTAAAAACATTTCCCCCAAAAATTTTCGACTTCATAAAATAGGCCATATTCGAAAACTAAGCGAGATATAGTAAAACGGACAAAATGTTTGCTCTTAGAGGGCCCTTACATGCCCTCAAATTATATAGACTAGGTCCGGGGAGGGTTCCGAGACCATAAATTTAAGTAAATTTTACGACTCAGTACAATTACAGATAAAACTGTAGTTTTACTAATTTTTTACTTTAATTTAGATTTGTTAAAGTCAACAAATTTTGTTTTAGGCCAAAAAACAGGAAAAAATTTTGTTGAAGTTACAAAATTTGCTACTCAGCCAACAGACTTATTATTTTGAGTGTAGTTTTGAAATAAAACACCTGTTAAAAACTTGTTTTATAATACAACATTATAAGAACGAACGTTAAAATATACCACAAACACATTCAATATAATAATGGTTTGATATACATATTAAAAAAACTGTAAATCTATTCAAGTTAACAGTTCTCAGTAAAAATTTAAATTTTTGATAACTTGGAAAACTGTGTCATACCAATATTTTCTATTATTTTTGCCTCAAATTCAGCTTTCGCAATAATAATAGAATTTTTTTTAAACTGAAATATCGTATTGACTTAAAAATTTTTTTCGAAAAGTTAGACTTTAAGCCCTTATTTATTTATTAAATAATAAATACTCATGTATTTATTACAGTAAGTCTATTAATAATGAATAACTTTACTCATAAATTTAAATATCATCAAATTAATTATTAAGAGAATTTATCATTTATTTTATTAATTACTAAGTGTAATAAAAAACCTAAAACACGTGTCTGCTATTTGAGAATAATTATGTATATTAGAGCGTACCACCTTACAGCAAAAAAAAAAAAGTGGCCCGACAACCTCCAATATGAAGTATTTTTTCAAGGTTTGAAAAAAAATTTTTTTTTTACCGAACGTAGGGTTCGCCATTTTACATTTTTCGTTATATCTTTTGCATTTACAGTCGGATCTTAAATATGATACATCGATGTTTTTCTCTCGAGGAGACCAGTGTTTTGCTCTAAGGGCCATTGACCTCAAGTATCCCTTTGTAGTAGTTACCGACCAGATCTCAGTTGGTACCACCCTAATGTACCACCCTAATGTACACCCTAATGTCAGAAAATTAAAGCTGGTAAAAAATCATTTAACTTTTACTAAGGAAGTTTTTCGATAAACCCAGTAGAAATTCTTTTATATTTTGGTTGTCGAACGTCATTCGATTTTTCCTTTATAGCAGAACACTGGTCTCCTCGATGCAAAAAAATCGATATATCACACTTTAAATGCGGAAGCTATAACGAAAAATTAAAAAAGGCGACCCCTACGTTCGGCAAAAAAAAATTTTTTTTTTGAAATTGCCTTAAAAAAATACTTTATATTGGAGGGTGTATGGCGAAATTTTTTTTTGAGGTACGGTCTAATGTATATCCATTCTACACAGAAACAACAAACAAAAACATATTCTTTTAAATTGAAATTTTATTCCCAACAATTTTTCTGTTTAAAATGTTTTAAATTGTTATTTTTCAAATAAAAATTGTTTAAAAATACAAAAAATTTCATAGTAAAAAAAAAACAAAAAAATTTTCGGTTTACAAATTCCATTGCTGGTTCCTTTTTAAAAAGTATTTTTTGTATTTACAAAAACGGCATGAGAAATATGTTTAAAAGTTTAATCAGAATTTTGTAAATTCTTTCTGTGTACTTATTGATTATAGCTACACTCAAAAAAGCTTTTGGGTACAATCTACTAAAAATGAGAGTTAAAAGGGACAGTTCACGAGACGACAAAGGCAACTTAAAATGCATTTATTTTTAACTGTTAAAAATAACTAACAAATGCAATAAAAATAACTAACAATGCCCTAAAATTAATTAACAAGTTTTTGCTAGAACAATTTTAAAACAACTGGCAAAATTGGTAAAAACTACTGCTTTTTACAGTTAATTTTTTTGATTTTATAAAACTATATTTTAATAAAAAAAAAACAATTTTTATGCTGCTATTACAAAAAATGTGTAATTATTTCAGGCTCCTTGAAATGTGAATTAAAAACTTCAAACGGTTTTCCAGTTATTATCTTTTTATGCATTGGAGATATAATAAAATTTTCTTATTTTTATTTGCAAACTGAGAATATATCATTAATAACAAATACAAATTAAACAATAATTTTCAGAAACTCAAGGAAATTAAAATATCTTTAATAACTAATCATAAGAAATGATTACTGCAAAAATACTGTTTCGTTAATTGTTTATTGTAATATTTAAAATAACTGCTTTAAATAACTGTTACTAAATACAACACTCTTTTCGTTACTTTTTTTAATAACTGTCATAATAGTTGTTCTGTATTTTTCTGTAGAAAAACAACTGTAATTACAGTTAAAACAACTACGGATAAGTACGCTACAAACTGTCACGTAGTCCACATAAGTCTAAATTCCCAATATATTGTAGATATTCTACACTACTAGAAAAAAACTGTTAAAATGTTATAGTTTCTGAAAATTAGAAAGAAAAGGAATAAATCTTTTTCTCTAAAAATTATAAATATTAATTTTTTAATCTGCCTTTTTTGTATGGACAGGCTTTATCAGTGATTTTACATTAAATAGTTAATTGTTTATATGTTTATTGTTATATTGTCTCTATATGATAATTTTTTCAACAACCTATAGAATGTAGGATTAGAAAACGTGTCCCCACATTTCAAACATAATTATATTGAAGTGCGACGACAGCTTAGCCATCTCACCCTAGTAAGGCCTTGAATGCAATGTAACTACAATAATTCATTGTTTTCTTTCGTCCATTGAAACTATTCATTAAATTAATGCAGTTGACATTTTAATGTTTATCTGAATTTTGTTGTTTGGTTCTGAGGTCCGAATTATATTTTATTGCCCAATATTTCGATTAAAATCTTTGATCATCTTCAATGGGAATTTAAAATATTAAAGATCTGGCCTTCACCTTACCTTTTGTAATATATATTTTTAACGACTTTGACCTCTTTTGAAAATTTTTAATTACAAAACAAACTAAATAATTTAAAAGTAAAATGTTTTTTTTTTATTTTCGAAATCAAATTTTGTTTATGTGGATTCCACATCTCAAGGCTGAAAACAAGGCATATTACAAGAAATTCCATGGATATATGCCAAAGTTTTAAACAATTTTGTGCAATAAAAGAAGTGATCAAAATATTAAAAAAGATTAAGTTTGCAGAGCTTTAAAGAAAAAATCCGAAAAAGATTAAATGCCACCCTACTACACATTCCTCACTTAAACAACTTGAACAATTTTGCAAAACAATGTAAGGGAAATAAATTTTTTAATATAAAAACAATATTGAATACTTTTTGTTGTATGTTTGTTTATATCTTTACAATGCAAAAAAGGGAAAACAATAAAAAAATGACAACGTGTTGCTTTTAAAAAGAAAAATATGAATATAAATTATTAATATTTGTAATTATGTAAATAAAATTGGCATAAACTTGGCAAAAAGAAAACACTTTGAAAAATTATCATAAATATTAAATCTTTTAATTATACTTTAATAAAATTTAATTAAATGTAAAAACTTTTTCATAAAATAACTTGTATTTGGTAATAAATAATTGAAATAAATTGAGTGAGTCCCAGCCTGGCAACAAGCATATTTGCGATCGAAATAAGTGCACAAATAACGAAGCATAATATGGTTAAAAGTTAAAAGGAAATATAAATATATGTCAGGAGAGTATCCTGATGAAGAAAAATAGCAGTTTTTGAAAAAAAAAATGTAATTATTATGTTAATTCATAATAAGAAAATTGGCCTCGAACTAAATTAATAAATTTATAATTAATCAAAAATCGAAAAAAACAAATTTTATTTTAAATAAAAATTAAAAACCAACATTTTGACAACACTCATAGTACGGAGAAAAATGTTTTTGCCTCTTCTTGTATTAACAAAGTAGTAAGGTAAAATAAAATTTGTATTTATTTATACCGCTGCTATGAAATACAAAAACAAAAAAACTTTCATAATATTTATATTGTTGGTTATGCTTTGCAGAAGACTTCGAAAACATATTTTATTGTTTGCTTCATTCCCATTTTGTTAATGTAGCAGATTACGTTTAATATGAGATTTTGATGCTTCAAATTGCATTGCACTACTGCCACCACTTTCTAAAGAAAACTGATAAAGGGGACCTGGAAAATCCCCGAAACGATCGTCTTTTCATTCCTGAAAGTGTAGAGGTTTTTGAAAGCAAAACTCTGTGAAGTATTTGTCAGGAGAGTATCCTGATGAAGAAAAATAGCATTTTTGGAAAATAGTCCTAATTATTTTTATTCATAATAAGGAAATTGGCCTCGAACTAATTTAATAAATTTCTAATTAGGAAATATAAATTTCTTAGAAATTCTCAAAATTTGTGAAAAATTTATCACCATTTAACTCCACGATGTCTCAAACAAGATATCTGATGAATACTCGTGATTGAATATGAAAATAAATTTTTCAGTTGTCCCAACCCTTTTTCAAATATAATAATCCTATTTCGGTTATCACAACCCTACCAACAATACCCAGAAAACAGAATGGTGTTTACAACCGAATTTATGGTCAATCGAATGCTTCGGATGTTCACTTGTGACTACCGAATTATTGTTGAGGAAATACAAATTCTGTTGCCATTATATTGACTATTGACTCTATTGATATTCAGTTGTAAAAACTGAAAAATTCGCTTGCAGCAACCGCACGATTCCAGTGGCAACAAATTCGGTTGCAAGCACAAATCTGTTTTTACTGTGTGTTTATATTTGGAATTTATGATAAAACTGTACAACAATTTCGAACTTTTTCCAAAATTACGAGATTCTGACAATAAATTCTGATAGAGGGGACAAAAAAAGAATATATGTGTGTCGGCGTTTTGAAAGATGATATCCGAATTTTATTTTTTTTCCTCCCTTTTTCAAATGTTTATTGTGAATCGGCATAGGAAACCATGTGAATCTTTAGGTATAGGCTAGGTTTAGGTATAGGATGTGTTCAGCGAACTTATGTAAAACACTACGAGGGACATTTTCGTGGAACATTTCAGTCCTCTAACTCTTCAATTAAAGGAACTTTTCTTGACCTACTTTTGAAAAGGGACAAAAAAGACTCGTAAGTTAAAGAGTTAGAGGGTTAAAATGTTCCACAAAAATGCTCCTCGTAGTGTTTTACATAAGTTCGCTGAACACATCCTATACCGAAAACGGAAGATTCACCTGGTTTCCCCCTAAAATCCAACTTTGTTGGACATTTAAGCGCCAATTCTGAACAAGTACGAGATTAACCTTTAAACGCACTTTAAGTTTTGACTTATTTCTGGCATTGAAGTTAAATTTTCAACTGTGATGTGTTCAGAGACTTATAGTAGAAATTCATGACAAACTTTTTTTCGGAACATTTTAACCCTTTAACTCTTAAACTTACGGGGCTTTTTTGTCCCTCACTAAAAAGGGTCAAAAATGTCCCTTTAATTGAAGAGTTAGGGGATTAAAATACTCCATTAAAAAATATTTATCATGAAATTCTACTATAAGCTTTTAAAGATATTAAAGTTGCAAATTTAAGTTCAATGCCAGAAATAAGTCAAACTTAAAATGTGTTTAAGGGTTAATTTCATACTTATTCAGAATTGGCGCTCAAATGTTCCACAAACCTGGATTTTAGGAGGAAACCACGTGCATCTTCCATTTTAGGAATAGGATGTGTTCAACGAAGTTATATAGAACACTACGAGGAACATTTCAATGCCAGAAATAAGTCAAAACTTAAAATGTGTTTAAGGGTTAATTTCATACTTATTCAGAATTGGCGCTCAAATGTTCCACAAACCTGGATTTTAGGAGAAAACCATGTGTATCTTCCATTTTAGGTATAGGATGTGTTCAACGAAGTTATAGAAAACACTACGAGGAACATTTCTTTGCAATATTTTAACCCTCTAACTCTTCAACTTAGGGGTCTTTTTTGTCCCTTTTACTTATATATACTTATACAGTAAAACTCGGTTAAGAGGAACTCCGGGGGAGCAAAGAAATTAGTTCGTCTTAAGCGAAGTTTGTCAAGTTTGTCTAAAATACTTTTTTATTCATAAAATAATTAAGATTTTTAATATAATTAAAAATTTGAATAAAAAATTGTATAATCCTTTCATTGCATTTGCTTTAATAAATCGTTTATAAGGAAAATAGCCGTGTGAAAAGTTTGAAATTTGTCAAATTGAAAAATATTTACACACGATATTCCCAGTTTTTTAAGACTTCGTATTAAACATGGAGAATAATATGGAATTCAGTGTGTGGGACTGTTACAAACAGTTCGGTTAAACCGAGGGTTCGTCTTAAGCGAGTTCATATTAACAGATGTTTTTTATATGAAAACTGATTGTTTTTTATATTAAGCGAGTTTTACTGTACTATACTTTTAAATATTTTACTTTTGATTTTTTCTTTTAGCAGAGTTGTAGTTTTGTGGTAATTATTTTAGCGGAGTCACATTTTTATATATTTTTTCGTCAAAAATGCAACTCTGAAAATAGGGAGTAGTAGTTTTAAGTATTGAGTACCCAAAAAAACACAAATACTCGATATTCGATATCCACTACTCATATTTTTACCAGCACTTGTTTAAGAGTTATAGATGGATAAATCCATGAATCTATTTGCGGTAATTTTGAGGACATAAATGTAAACGGCCTGGCCCGTTTATACCGAGAAACCTAATTTTTGCACAAATCTTATTTTTTACTCTCCACCTATCGGAAAATGTGCAGGGAGCTGGAAAAATTACACTTTTACACATATTGGTGCTCTAGTAGGCATACACTGTCCATTTTACTTAAAAAAGTTATTACTTAAGAAGTTTTTATACATTTTTATATCCTACACTACTCTGTGCAACAAAGTATATTGTGTTTGTGCTGATGTTTGTAACTACCAAAAATAATGGACATATATCCACTTTCTAGAATACTAATTGACTCAGAATCACATTCTGAATTGATTTAGCGATTTCCATTCGTCTATGCATGTTTCCTTATAATCAAATTATAGGTCGCGATTTTAAAGAATATTGGACGAAAATAGGTACATATGTTTTTATTGGCCCAAGGATGAACTCTATTAAAAGTGGTTTAAATCGGTCGGACATACTTAGTCACCACAGAAGCGTCCTGGCTGAGCGTAAATGTATTGAGCTTAGATGGTATTCCCAAACCAAATAATAATTCATACCAATTCGGAAAGTATAACTCGAGACCTAACTGACAGAACAATGTTTCTATACCTGAATCGGCTAGAAATCGTTAATTTAGAAGTGTAAAGTTTCAAAACCAAATGAAAAATGAAAAATTCACGATTAGCATTTTGGATTGACCTTGAAAACAGCAGAGTAGTCGAACCGTCGAAAGTATCAACCTTGAAATCAGAATATCTGATCTAACGCCGGTCTCTAATATTGGAGAAATAGGAATTCAAACTTTTCAAACGAGTTTTTACAGAATTAAAGATTACACTATATAGTGTAGGGTATAATTACTTTGTGCTAATGTTTGTTGCTACCAAAAACACCTGATTTGGACTCACTTTTTATTACAGCTTATTATATACTTCACTATATTTACTGCACCGTTAATTGAAATTCTATTCCCAGAATTTAATCCGATTTTCAGAATATTATGCAAGTACTGTGCTGTAGAGTATCATATAGTCAGCATACCCGACTTTAATTTCTTTTACTTGTTTCTTTCATGTTTTATTGTTAAGCATATAAAGTTGTAACATGTAAATTGTTACTTCTTACTTATGAAATGTTTACTGGTTTTTATTTTAAGTACTACACTATACCACCTTAATGTTTAATGTATAAATTAGGGTGATACTTATATTTTAGATACGAAGTAATTTTTCTGTAAAATTTTATTATTAAAATATGTAACATGGAGAAGAGTCTCTCCCATAAAATGTGGAAACCTAGTAGTTATTTATAAAAAGAAACTAACACATAACACATGTTCGGTGTTCTGGTACATATTTAAATAGCACTATATACATATATGTATGTAAGAGTATATAGAAAAGAAAATAAACTTGGTCTTGTTTTTTTAAGAAGTGTGAGTTTTAATGTTTACACGTTTTGTATGTCATACATATGTATGTATATGAGGCTTTTAACACCAAATGTGTCCCACTATAGCAAAAAGTATAACGGTATTAATTCTACATATCGTCATATAAAATAAAAAAAAGCCAATAGTTACTAAAAATTAAAAATCGACTTTTTGATCGATTATGATGCACAGTATCAAAATATATATTCCTGCAAAATTTCACACTTCTACACTCACAATAACTTTACAGTAAAAGTTCAACAGTTGTTTAAAAAGTAAATCAGTAAATTTGTTTCAATGGAATAAGTAGTTAAATTGCAAAGAAATATATTTTTTAACTTTTTCTATCAGTCACTCAATAAAAAAAAAAATACACAAAATACGGACTTTCGGTAGAAATTAAAATTTTCAATCAAAATTTTCTGTTAAAAACAATCAGTTGTTATAATACGATTAATTATAAAATAAACGAGAAATCTATTATTTTTACCGACTTTGCCAGTTAATAAATTAACAATTTAAAATAAACGACAAAATACAATTGTTTTGAACGAAAAGTGGGTAGTCCTTTTTTTAACTTATTTTCAATTGTATTAATGTACATATTTACATTTAAGGAAAAATATTGTGAGTGTACGACTAAACACGACGATTTTATTAACAAAATTCTAAATAGCCCCAAGTATAAGCACAAGCAATTTTAAAAAGTTTTTTGCTTCTCCTGTAAAATTTTTTAAATATAACTTACGGCTTTTTCGATTTCATATGACGATATATACAATACTGAACGGATACTTCCTTCAAAACAAAGCCGAAAGACACTCTAAAAGTTTTTGTATCGACAGAAAAAAATTTTAACTTTTTCTTAGAAATAAAATAAATTATGTCGATGAAATTAATTGCAATCGTAAAAGTGTACACTGCAATTTGCATATAAAATTAACTGATATTGAAGTTGTTTTAAACACAATTGGAATTAAAAATAACTGCAATTGTAGTTAATTTAAATGCAATTGCAGTGTACACTTTTTTAACTGGAATTGCTTTCTTTACGCTCACCAATATCGTGTCGTTTCAAAGATGATAGTTAAACAGCTGATGGGCACTGTTGCCAACTTTTTCCCTAAAAATTGCTAGAAAATAGTTAAATTACACAAAAAAAAAAACGAACGAGGGGTATGTATAGTTGATATTTTATTTGGTAAATGAATATTTTCCAGTTTGATTTTAGATCATAAATTAATATCACTTTCTGTTCAAAATATTTTTCAAATTAAAGAAAAATTATACAATTTTCACAAGTAAATTACAAAGAATAAAAAATTTAAAAGAATTCGATAAGGCCAGCAAGACCGAATACGTATTTTCGGCTTTCGCTACAAAGCCATCATCAGTGTCATTTGCCTTGATGGGTTAAACATTGAATCGTCTACTTATGTGAAAGTTGAAAGCAAATCGAATATGTTAACAACTCAACTTAGTCAAAATCTAACAATTCTATTTTTATCCTTTGTTATTATTACTCTTCTTTGCTTTGAACCTTAATTCTTAAAGTATCTCAGCAGGTTCTATTCAACTCTGTGTATGATAACCACAGATTTTTGAATTACAACGAACCGTTCAATTTAAATGTATGTTGTTTTAATTATATTTTGCGCCGTATCATGTGTATTTAAGATGAATGATGGGTATGTATAGTTTATATTTTATTTGGTAAAAAAAAAACTTAAAAATTTAATTTAATAATAATGACTCAAAAAATCTGACAAGGAAATATATGCAAAAACAAGTAAAAAGGTTAAAGTCGGGCATGCCGACTATAGAATGCCCTACACCAGTCTGGTTAAAAGCCAACTAATGTTTGGATCCGAAATTCGAATGGGTTAAAATGGGACTTGTGTCAAAATTTTCTATAATGTGAGTCAGCGAACCAAATTTCATTAAAATATCTTAATATTTGCGACCTACAGTTTGTAACCAAGCCAATTTTGGTAGGACCCTTATATGGGCACTAGGTCTAAACATGGACCGATGTTCACCAAAATCAACAGGCTGTGTTATTGGGCCAACATAGGTCTGTGTACCAAATTTCATCAAAATATCTTAATATTTGTGACCAGCAGCGTATAAACCATATAATTTTGGGGGGACCCGATGTTAACCAAAATTAATAGGATTCGTCCTTGGGCTGACATAGGTCGGTGTACCAAATTTCATCAAAATATCTTAATATTTACGACCTGCAGCGTATAAACAATATAATTTTGGTAGGACCCTTATATGGGCACTAGGTCTAAACATGGACCGATTTTAACCAAAATCAAGAGGCTTCGTCCTTGGGCCGACATAAGTCGGTGTACCAAGTTTCATTAAAACATCTTAATATTTGCGACCTGTAGAGTGTGCACAAGAATGCATGGACAGACAGACAGACGGACATCGTTAAATCGAAATAAAAAAAATTCTGAGCCGACCGGTATACTATAAGGTGGGTCTAGGACCAATATTTTTTGGTGTTACAAACATCAGCACAAACTTATAATACCCTGACCACATAGTGGTGTAGGGTATAAAAAGCTAAGAACACGTCAAGGCTGACTTTAAAAAATCGCTAGTTTTCCCGCTAATACCCAGTGTAGAAACGGTAATGACATATCATTATTTTTTGGACTACCAGTAATGACACCCACTTACCTTCTGTATTATTTTAAAACATATAATAATGAGTTACTGATAATTACTTATTTTTATCATTATTTCAAATAGAAAATAATTTTTTAGATTTTTTTGAAAATTTTTTGAAATCTATTTTTAGACTCAATATTTTTTAAACACTGGTAAGGGTATATGTAACCACATATTTTTTGATTTTTTGTATGTTGGCAAGTAAGCTTACTTGTGTGCAGCAGGTCAATTGTGTTTTTATCTATTAAATATTACATGTCGATATAGCTCAGATGGTAGAGCTGTTGACTGGCAATCTGTAGACCCAGGTTCGATTCCCGCACCAGCAAATTTTATTTAAAAAAAAATACAATAAAAAATATTTTTTTTTATATATTTTATTTTTTAGAAAATCTACTTTTAGACTCATTTTTTTTGTCAGTACTGGTAAGCACATAGGTAACGATATATTTTTTGATTTTTCGTATGCTGGTGTGTAATGACAACTCATTATTTTTCGCGACATCGCCATATAAAGGTAATAAGAAATGTAATAACAAAAGTAACTAGTTACCATTACCAAGTATGTAGTTACATAACCACATATCTGTTAATGATTTTCTACACTGGGTATCTAAATCATGTTTTATCCCGCTTTTAGCAGAAAATAGCTAAATTAGCAACAGGGCTGATGGGAGTCGACGTTTTGTTTACATTTTGTGAGGACTATGTCTTTCGCTGGTGATTAGTTTTATAAAATTGTGCTAATTAATTAAATTGAAAAATGTTAAAAAATTATATACAAAAAAAATTTTTTTTGGATTAAACGCTCAAATAGATTGTAGTTTAAATTAACTGAAAATGTAATTTAAAATAAATGAAAAATCACATGAAAACCGGTCTACTTACTTTTCATTTCATTTTAAATGTTAATAAATTAACTACAAAATCCTTAAAAAACTAATGATTTTTCATTTATTTCGTTTTTTTAACTTTCAAAAAATTAACTACAAAATCCGTAAGAATAAATGATATTTTAGTTTATTTCGTTTTTTGAACTGACCTAGAAATCTAAAAATTTTAAATGAAAATATTAACTGTAACAGAAAATCCGTATTTATATGTAACCATGTGAAAATTGAAATATATATGAACGTAAATGATCATACATGGACTAGTGTATGATCATGCATGGGCATACATGATCATATACGTCCATGCATAGTTCAATGCATGACCATGCATTATCTCATATATTTCCATATATCTTCGGATCCGAAATTTGAGGGTATATGACCGTACATGTTCATATATGACCATGTATACATATGATTCGTGTATGCTCATATATGAACATATATGGCCATATACCTCCATATACCCTCAAATTTCGGATCCGAAAATATATGGAAATATATGAGATCATGTATGGTCATACATTGATCTATACATTGACGTATATGATCATGTATGACTATGCATGATCATATACTAGTCAATGTATGATCATGTATGTTCATATATATTTCGATTTTCACATGGCTACATATAAATACGGATTTTCTGTTACAGTAAATATTTTCGATTAAAATTTTTATTTTTTAAATAAAAGACAAAAAAAGTTGAAAAATATATTTCTTTTCATTTTAACTGTATAATCATTTAAAAATAGATGTATGGATAACTTTTTAAATAAACTACAGTCAGTAACTGTAATAATATTTTCAGTGTACTACTAACGAAGGAACTAAATCGACCAAATAATGCATTATACGAGTAGTTTTAAAAATGTTGCAAACAAAAATGTTGATTTGTAAAATACGTTTGGGATTTTAGCACATTTAATTCCTTTAATGCAATTAATGTATATCCCGATAAAAATAAATTAAAAAAAAACTTATATGCAAGTGCTTGTGCAAATTTAAATGTTACTGAAACTTTAGAAAACATTATTTTCTATTGGTGTTTATACTTGAATGGATGTCACTACATTGCTAGATCTTTCAAAATAACAGAGTAGTATATTGGAAGATGACAAAGCAAATTGTGGTAAATTCTTTGTTGTTGTTGTTGTTGTTTTTGTTTTTTATTTGGTATTTTGTATATTTAATAACGCTCCTAGACGAGAACAATAAATTCTCATTGAGTTTGTAATTTAACTTAACAAATATTTCCAGAAATTCTAAAAACATCGTCTGCTGACGATTTCCTTAGGCAAGAATGAAATCCGGATAGGGATATGCCTCCAACAGATTATTTTTCACAATTTGTAAAATACGTTTGGGATTTTAGCACATTTAATTCCTTAAATGCAATGTTGATTTATATGATTTTTAATGATTTAGTGTCGAAAGAAAGCAAAAATAAAAAGTTGTTTTGTTTTTTAAAAAAGAAAATATGCAAAACGATTACTACTTTGGTATCGTGCATTTTCAATCGTTTTGACGATAGCGTTTCGATGATTTTGCGCTAATGGAAACCAAACTAGCTGTCAAAAAAAAATAATTTCTAAAAAATGATTACAAAAATTTACTCTGCTTGAAGCAACACAATCGTCAAAACGATTTCGTCAGATAATCGTGCTGTGGAATTCGGGACCAGGTTTAGGACACATCGACACCAGTAAATAGTGTTGTATAGTGTAATATGTGACCTTCTCCGAGAAAAGGCACCTAGTGTGTGAAAATGAAGTTTTAAATTTAACATTAAAATTTTAATGTTTTTTTCATTTTTATCGATTTTCCCACTCTTAAGTCCAAACCCGTTTTTTGACACACTAGGACCCTTTTCTCCGAGAAGGTCACATACATATATCAAAAAAAAAAAAAAAACGCATTATAAATTTGTCATTAGTTCCCAGTTTTTTGAAAAATTAAACAATTTTAAAATTTAAAAAGTAAATACTCTAAGTTTAACATTGATACGATTTACTTTTTTTAACTGAACAATTGGTAGGGAAAGTCTCATATGGTCCTAAATATTTTTCTTTTTGCCATTATTGTTGCCCATAACTTTGCTTTCTATATAAATTTATATTCATACGAATATGGCTTTTAAACTTTATGACTGGTTTAAGTATATTATACAAAAAATTCAAGTGTCACATATTTTGCAAAATGTTCTATGACTGCGCTATGGGCCCGGTAATAAGTCAGTCTTGTTGGATTAAAAATTTTAATTACATAAAAAAGTGAGTATGTTTTATTGTGATGTCACATATTTACTTATTGACTTGAGTTAATAAATTTACTTAAAAAATTAACTTACGTAATAGAAAAATTAATTGCTTTCGGGGCAATGGCGAAATTGTAGTCTTTCTCAAATATATTTGATGAATCTTTAGAAAGTCTATTTAAATTTTTGTTAAAAACTCCTTTATAAAGACTAAAACTTATTTCAGGCTGCATAATTTTTTTTATAAAACAAAATACTTGGCAGTGGAACTGTTTTACAGTGTGTTTTTAAAATCCTCTCCTATAGTAGCCTGTTAAGGCTTTCCGTTTTGATGTACATGTGTTGTTAATATTTATTTAAGATTTAAAAGCATGACGTTGTACTATTTCTTTTCAAAGCTTTCTTGTTGTAGATTACGATGATGATTCTGTAAATTTCATAATGTTATTTCAAAAAAATTTAAATAAGACACTCGTGTCTAATGCCTTTGTTAATACTTATATACCAGTAAACATATTTTTCTATTTGCTTTGTAGGTCCAAATTCATGTTTATCTAGAGATTAATGTCGTTTTGTTAGTGTTTATTGTTTATATTCTTCTTTTAAGCTGTTAGTCTGAGTGTTAGACATTTGTATTTATGTTTTTTTTTACATATTTTAAGGCCGTCTTTTTATTTGATAAACATCAATCAAATTTCTTGTTCATAGAACAAAACAGTGTAATTAACCTTTTTACATGACCTTGTCAGACATTCTAGAATATCATATTAATGGTTATAAGTTGACAGGTCTTTATAACCAGAATTTTTTTAAATTTTGAGATAAGCACGTCAAATAATTTTAAAATCTTATTGAAATCGTTTGAAAAGTTGTAAATATTCTTCTAATCAAAAGGTGTCAAGCTGTAACCCTTAATGTAGCCAAGAATATGTATTTAATATTCTTTATGCTTGAAATTGCTTTTTATGCTTTGTTAAATATAAAATGTTAAGATTAAACATATTTTTTTACCACTTTATATTAAATTTGTTATATTTAGTAATCATACGCATAGTTAAATTATAAAGATATTTTGGTTAATTTAAATAACTCGTACGCGTATTTTGGCTGTGTGTATGAAAAAAGGGTTATTAAATTAAATTTAAAAAGGCATACAAAGCAGAGAACTGCAAAATCAACTTTTTTCTTGATTTAATCATACACTAAAATTCTTATTCACATTTAATCACTCAACAATACTTAATGTTGTATAAAATCAATATCATATTGCTGAACGCGTAGTACGGATCAGTTTGAGTCGTCTGTCGAACATGTTTTTTTCACATTTAAAAAAACTCACTGTTGAATAAAATCACCATCATGCTGCTGAATGCGTAGTCGGCTGATCGAATATTTGAACTCACATGAATAAATTAGTTGTTTTACAAAATAAAAAAAAAAAATAAAATCTTATTGTTTTATAATGGGAATGTACACTGTACCATTTATTAAATGTGTTTCTACAAAATCTGATACTGTAAACCCCCTCTTTATTGTTATGAAACTATTTTTCTTTTATTTGGTTTCAATCATGAATTAACTCATACGCGTTCGTTTTTGTTTTTTCTGATTTATTCTACATCAAAATAATCGTCGTTGATTCCAAAAAGGGATCCGGGATTTTTTAGTTACCGCATTCCCGGGAATTTGGACCGGAAATCCCGGGATTCCAAAAAATGCAATTTAAAATAATAAAGTTAATTTGTTCAAATTTTCTTATGCAAAAATTTTCCAACCTTTTGAAAATAGTAAAAATTTTACATTACGCTTGTTCGTTTACTTACTACAATTTGCTATTTTTATCACAACTGGAAAAATTAAAAATGTAACCAAAACAACGATTGTGTAAAAGTAGTAAGATTTTCGAGTAATCGAACACACTGATTAATTTGTGTACTTGGTCGAACTTTCTAAGCTCCTTTAGTGGCTCTTTTAAAACAAAGGTTTAAAAGGCTTAATTCTTTCATTCACTTTTTAAAAATTAATGAAATTTGGGTTAAATTTCATTCCTTAATAGCATTCTTATGGAATTAATTCGATAGCTTAATTCCCTATAGCTTTAAATTATATGAATTCATTCTATTTTGATTGAATTCTAACTGAATGGAACCCAATTTACTTGAATTCATTTAATAAAAAGGTGAATGAAAAATGACTTTTTTTCATTCACTTAATCAAATGAAAAATTTAAAAAGCATGTAATTGCTGAAATATTAGCATAATACAATGAAAAACGTTTAAAATTCAGCTAACAGAAATAAATAGTATCGTATGCTTTGTTACAGCTTGTATGCTTTGGTTTTGATTATATGTTAGTTTCAAACTACACTGCACTAAGTGAATGGTAATAAAATTTCTTCATTCAATTAGTAAAATGGTGAATGAACATGCGATTTGAATGATTCAAGTTAGGAATTCATTCAATTCATATTAAAGCTTTGGGAATGAAGCTTATGAATGAATTCTTTACGAATGGTTTAAGGGAATGGTACATGAATATTTTTAAAATCTGAATTTAATTTTTCGTGAATTAAGCTTAAATTGAATTTAGTTTTTCGAAGCTCTGCTTAAAACCACTCAAATAGTGTTTGCATAAATAATTTGGAATCGCACTTATTCTGTACAGAATTAAAGACAAATTTGTCCATTGATTTTTAAAAATGTTCAAGTAAGTTAAAATTTGTTAAATAATTTTTCCAATTTTCTAAAATTATTTATTATACACTCAAATAAAAAAGTCTGTAAAAGTTACAGAAAAAACTGTAATATTACAGAAAAATTAACTAATATTAGGCCAGCAGACCGATTAGCTAATTTTAGCAAAATGTGTCTGTAATTATTAGTAAAGTCAAAGTTGTGGAAAAAATTTGTAATAGTTACTAAAATTTAGTATAATTTTAGTATATTCATAATGGAAATCAATTTGCTAAAATTAGCCAAATTTCTTACTAAATATTAGTGAAATTCATTTAGAAGCAAAAATTAGTAATTTTACTATATATTAGTAAAATTTCTGTAAATTTAAAATGGAAATAAAATAGTACTTATACTAAATATTAGTATGCATACTGTATTTTATTTCCAAAAAATCTAAAATAAAATCCATAAAAAATGCTTACGAATAGTAAAATTTATTTCTTTTTAGTTATAAAATGAAATGTAATTTTAAATACGATTTAATTATAAGTAAAGTTTTAAAATTTAAATAACTTTTAGATGAATGATACATTGAATGTATGTATATAAAAGGATAAAAAGATTTATTATAAATATATGTACTAATAAATATATGTACTAATAGGCTTTTGAGATCAATATCAAATTGATATTCACATTTAAATTAATTTTTGGAATATTAATACATATATATAAGTATTTAAAAGAAAGTCACACATTCATTTAATGCAAATTTTTATAAGTATTCACTTTTAACGGTGGGTCTCATACTGCAGGCTTAAACTTTAGTTAATAGTTAACCCAAAAATTTGTTGTTGTTTTGTGTACATTTTTTTGAAATTTTCTTTTGTTTATAGTTAAGTTAAAGTTAAACTTACAGTACGAGACCCACCATAAAAGTATTAAAAAAATGCCCACATTTATTCCAAATAAATGTAGGTACATTTTATTATTTATCTATTACGCTCGGTTTCATATTTAAATTTAACTTGAACTTAACGATATTGAAAGATAAAATGTCAAAAATTATATACGAAATAACAAATTAAATAACTAATGGTTAACTCAAAAACCTTCAGTATGAAAACCACCGTGTAGGTTTTTGAGTTTACTTTTATCCATAATTTTTTGTTGTTTTGTACACAAATTTCTTGACATTTTCTTTTGTTTAATAGTGAAGTTAAAGTCTTCAGTATGAAACTCAGCTGTAAAGATTATAATTAGAAATTAAGAGTTTCAAAGTTAACAAAAGTAGGCAAATGTTATTTCCTTTAATTAATAAATTGATGCGAAAACAGCGAAAAATAACATGTTTTAAACGACTTAAAATGTGAAATTATCAAATTAACTAATATAGGAGTAAAATTTATAAATTTTTCTATTCATTTATATTTTTTAGATAAGTTGTCAGGCTAAGGATTGCTGTTGATAACTTGTCTTTAGGAAAATTGATTCCAAAAAAATGTGATTGCAGAGCCATACATGTTTACATTCAATCGGATATTTAAAATGAAAAACTACAGAAATATGAAAAGGATATGTCAAAGCCCCTAAAATACTTTTTAGTTTCTAAGTAACAGTGTCAAATTTTTACAAAAATATATTTATAAACTGCATGCTATTAAATCATTGATACCATTACCACGATCGCCGTATTCGCCTCCACGCTTAAAGGATACCGACACTTTATTCTTCCAAGCTTCACGTGGGCTACAAAACTGTAGATAAAAAAATAGAAGTTGATTTTTGCTACATATAAATTAATATAAAGACAATAAACTTACTAAAAATGCACACATAAATTCACTAACAGCTTGAACCTTTGTACCCACTGTAAATATCTCATGAATAATATCTTCCAAACAAATAATGGGTGATTTTTTGCCATTGATACGAGCAAAACCTTTTTAAATACCAATTCACGTATGGTACCAATATTGGGATAACCATATGTAATTGTAAAATTATGTATCGCTTTTCCATAATTTTATGGTTTTGTCATTTTCCAAAGCCGCCGAAGCAATAGTATTCTCTGTTGGATGACAAGCAGTATACAACACAGTGTCGGTGTGACCCTGTCATTTCTGGATCACCTCTTTCGATTGTAGATTCCAGATGTAAACCATATTAACTGCCGGAAACAACCCACAAAAAAGTATTACAAACATTTAAAACAAATTTATAGATAAAAAAAAATCTTGCCTTTAACTAACATTTCCTCCAGTTACTGAAAAATTTGCAAAAATACAATATTTTTCATTTTTATGTCCAGTGTAGGTTTTTAAACATTTTTCTTTTGAATAGTCTCATAATTTCAAAGTAGCCGCCAATATATACTTGCCATCATCTATTAAATAAATACTACATAAGCCAATATAGCTAGAAGAGCAATTAACGAACCATCACGATTAAAATGAACGGCCGAGACAGGTCAATTCATAAGATTTCGAAATTATTTCTTTTCCCACTTCTGGTACTCACATGAACTCGGCAACCATTCCCCATTGGGTGAAAACAGTTGATACTGCCTTGGTATGACCAGCCAAAGTAAACTTTAAAGTATAATTAGTTTTTATGGATAAAGACGATTTATTTGAAGATGAGGATGTTGTTACGGTCGAAGATGATGTTTGAAGAGTATTAGGATCACTGGATGCGGTGGACATAGGTTGTGGAGCATGTACCCCAGGATGACCACCATGTACTGGTCCAATAGGAACCATTGTTATTGATTTTTACAAGTTATTATTTTAAGTCACTTTGTTTTTTTAACCAATAAAACACTACCGAATGTTTTTGTTAGAAAAACCTCGTGCTAAGAGTTGTGTCGTTCATGAACGAACTAGTTCATTTGAACGGTTCAGTTCATTGAACGATATGACATCGTTCACCATTATTCGTTCTTTTCGTTCATTTCGTTATTTTTTTTAGTCAGAAAATTTGTATCCTTTTCTTATTAATTTTATTACAGAATTAAATGTTTTTCTTAATAATTTAAAAATTTTAATAAAATTGTAATTTTCTGACGCTATTAGTCTATGCTCAATAAAATTAATATATCGCTGACATGCAATCGGCTCTTGCAGTGATGCCAGAGATCAAATGTCACTTTTAGTTTTCATTTTAATTTTGTAATAGAAAAACAACAAAAATTTTTTTAAAAAAGAATGGAAAAGTGTTTAGTTTTTTATTATTTGTCGGTAAAAATTAATGTTTCATAAAATTTGGTATTTTTCGAAGAAAAATCTATGATATTTCTTATCCATGAAAATGTCAAGTGTTCCCCACCACTTTGCAATTGATATCATTTTGACGTTTTTCTGCAATGGTTTTGACATTTCAAATCATATAATTTATTGCATATAAATACACCGGGTTAGCACGCGTGCAATTTACAGTTGTTTATAAGAATTATATATGTTTAAAGGAAAACTGGTCAATATTTTGTTACAATTTATATTTAAGGATTTTTTCTTAATTGTCTATAAATTTTTATATTAATTTGTAAAATTAATGCAGTTTTCATTATTTGTAATTGTCGCCATAATGCGCAATTACAAAAGCACCTCCCAGTACGACTGCTCTCAATGAACTAAAACAGCAAAAACAGTAACATCGATACACACGATGGAAAATTGAGTTTGGAAACACAAAATATCAAAAAATTTTGATAACACGAATTTGACCATGTAATGTCTAATTTGACGGTTTGTCAAGCATGTTGGACGAAAAACAAAATTTTTTGATTTTTCGGCAAGTTTGACAAACACGCTTTACCGTCTATTGAAAAAAATCATCAATCATTGGATTTTTAATAAGTTATTTTGTAACAAGAAAGGGATAGCGTTAATAAATAAAATAAAAAATGCAAAAACAGAAATTCAAAAATGAAATTCCAATAAAAAAATTAATAAAAATAATTTCGTCATTATCATCCGCTGTGTTGATTTTGTGGTTTTGAAGTAAAGTTTTACAGCATGCTTGATCGTATAAAGGCCGCTTATGTCAATAATTTTTTTTCTTTGAATTTAATTTTTTTTTCTGTTTTTGCATTTTTTAGTTCATTTATTAACGTTATCCCTTTTTTGTTATAAAAAAATGTTTCCATTACACTGTAAAGCGTGTTTGTCAAATCTGCCATGTTTAACAAGCTGTCAAATTAGCCACTACATGATCAAATTCATACAGCCGTCCAGCATGCTGTACAGCATGCTTGATTTTCTATAGGTCGCTATACACGAAGGGCATTTTGTGACGAATGTTCCTTCGTGTGTAGGCAGCTTTAGAATAGAAAACAATTGTACCATTTACAGTAAAATTCTTTTAAGCTAAACTTGGTTAAAGACGAATTATCGGTTAATACGAACTAATTTGAAAGACGTTTTGGCATCAATTTTCGTATAAAAAAGATCATCTGCTTTATTAAACGCTTTATCATATTTACTGCCGATGATTGATTTATGAAGCAGTTTCATCAATATGATAACTCTTTTTTTCACCGAGTGCACGAATATGGATGATAAAAATACATATTGAAAAAATTGCAAAACAAATTGTATTTATAGCAAAGAAATATTCGATAAAAGCAAAAAAAAAAAAAAAAACGTGGAAATATAAACATTGAAAAACAACAAAAAATTTTAAGAACAAATCTATTTTTATTATAAATGAAAAAAAAAAAACGCTTAAAAACAACTTGGTCTTTCTGGTAATCATATTGCAACAAAAATTTCTATCAGGTTGTGTATATTTTCAAAAAAAAAAAAATTTTAACTTTCAAAATAACAAAGATTAGTAATTTTTTTTGCTAATTTTAGCTAATCGGGTTTCAAAATTTAGTAAAATTAAATTTGTAGATTTAGCAACTCAAATTAGTAAAAAATTCTGTAATTTGTAAAATGAGAATACCAAATTATTTTACTAAAAAACAACTTTATACTAAAAATTAGTATAATACTAGTATAATAAAATTGGAAACCGTTTTACTAATTTTTATACTAACTTTTTTTTTTTAGTGTACCCTATACCACTACGTGGAGAGGGTATTATAAGTTTGTGCTGATGTTTGTAACACCAAAAAATAATGGTCGTAGACCCACCTTATAGTATACCGATCGGTTCAGAATTTTTATTTATTTCGATTTAACGATATCCGTCTGTCCATCCGTCCGTCTGTCTGTCTCTCTGTCTCTCTGTCTGTCTGTCCATGAATTCTTGTGCGCACTCTACAGGTCGACATGATCCTGGTGATAATAATAGCAATGGTGCTGCCTCTGGTATTAACTCCAACGACGCAGATGTTGAGGTTGATGACAACGACGAAGCTAGCTCTGGTAACGAAAGACATGCCTCTGATGGTGACGACGGCGATGAAAATAATTCTCGTGGTGACCACAACGATAGAGATGGCGCTTGTGATGATGATCACAACGATTGAGAAGACTGGGCTGGTGACAACGATGGAGATAGCGCTGGTGATGGCAAATATAGACATGGCTCTGGTGGTGAAAAGAGCGATGGAGCCGATTCTGGTGAAAGTAACAGTAGAAATGGCTTCGTTGGTGAGGACAACAATGGAGGTGACTCTTGTGGTAACGGCTGCGGTAATAACAGTAACGACGGAGACGGCTCTGTTGGTGAGGACAACAATGAAGGTGACTCTTATGGTAACGGCTGCGGTAATGACAATAACGACACAGGTGGCTCTGGAGGTGATAAAACGATTATCCCCGATTTCTGGAGCCCGGTAATCGCGGATCGACGACTTTCAGATTGTTGACGACTACACTGGCCGAGCATTATATTTTGGCCCTCCGTGACTAGGGACTCAGGAGCATATTGCGGATAGCTATCAGCGATAATCCGACGGTGCTGTTCCTGGGGGTACTGTTGGACTCTCGGAATGCTCTCCAGATCCGCAACCATCTCCAAGAGATCGGCAAGGGTGGTGAAATCTTTCCTCCTAATGTATCTCTGGTAGTTAGGCCTGGAGTTTCGGTATATCCTATCCAGTTTTTGTGCCTCCTTATATCCCATTCTTCGCATCAGAGTTTGCAGGTCTAACAAATAATCTGTGAACGACTCCAGAAACGATTGTTACATCTGAACCATATCAGTGCAGAGTTGGTCAGGAGTAAGGGCATCATGCGGGGCAGGACGTCCATATCCACAGAGTACATACCGGATAATTCTTCCAGTCTGTCCAGAAATTCAAAGGGGTAGTCTACCCCATCGAACTGAACCTCCCATTCAGATATAAGCTCCACGGTTGCAGCCATTGTAGCCATTTTGCTAAGGGACTTCTTTGTAATCAAAGAGTAGAAGTATTCATGTAGTTCTGAAAGCCTGCTCTCTCTCTTTGACGGTGTTAAAGTTTTTATTTTTTCCTTTAGCCTGGTGCTTCGGTAACGATATAAAACCTTTAACTCTCTGTCCCTGCTCGGGCGCCACTGTAACGACGAGTTTTCCTCCGTTTGCTGGGGTAACCTCGCGGGGGTAGGGTTCGTCACAGGAATTTATTTTGTTCAGTGACAGAGAGAAAAGGCGTTGTTAAAACTTTATAAAAATTCAATTTATTGATTCACTTATATCTAATTACGAAACACCTAATGCTAAACTTAATAAAGTGGAAACAGAGAGATGCGGTTTGCTCTTGTTGGATCTAATATTGCTGGGTGCACGGGGATTCTACGTCCTTCTAACGAACGGTACGCCTCCTGGTAGAAAATGTTCAAAGATACGGTGGGAAGTGACCAACGAACGGCACGCTTCCTGCCAGCAAATGTTCAAATATACGATGGGGAGTGACCAACGAACGGCACGCTTCCTTCTAGCAAGTGTTCAAAGATACGGTGGGAAGTGACCAACGAACGGCACGCTTCCTTCTAGCAAATGTCAAAAGGTACGGTGGGAAATGACCAACGAACGGCACGCTTCCTTCTAGCAAATGTTCAAAGGTACGGTGGGAAGTGACCTACGAACGGCACGCTTCCTTCTAGCAAATGTTCAAAGGTACGGTGGGAAGTGACCAACGAACGGCACGCTTCCTTCTAGCAAGTGTTCAAAAATACGGTGGGAAGTGACCAACGAACGGCACGCTTCCTTCTAGCAAATGTTCACAGATACGGTGGGAAGTGACCAACGAGCGGCACGCCTCCTGCTAGCAAATGTTCAAAGATACGGTGGGAAGTGACCAACGAACGGCACGCTTCCTTCTAGCAAATGTTCAAAGATACGGTGGGAAGTGACCAACGAACGGCACGCTTCCTTCTAGCAAATGTCCAAAGGTACGGTGGGAAATGACCAACGAACGGCACGCTTCCTTCTAGCAAATGTTCAAAGGTACGGTGGGAAGTGACCTACGAACGGCACGCTTCCTTCTAGCAAGTGTTCAAAGATACGGTGGGAAGTGACCAACGAACGGCACGCTTCCTTCTAGCAAATGTTCAAAGGTACGGTGGGAAGTGACCAACGAACGGCACGCTTCCTTCTAGCAAGTGTTCAAAAATACGGTGGGAAGTGACCAACGAACGGCACGCTTCCTTCTAGCAAATGTTCAAAGATACGGTGGGAAGTGACCAACGAACGGCACGCTTCCTTCTAGCAAATGTTCAAAGATACGGTGAGAAGTGACCAACGAACGGCACGCCTCCTGCTAGCAAATGTTCAAGAATACGGTGGGAAGTGACCAACTAACGGCACGCCTCCTGCTAGTAAATATTCAAGGATACGGTGGGAAGTGACCAACGACCGGCACGCCTCCTGCTAGTAAATATTCAAGGATACGGTGGGAGGTGACCAACGAACGGCACGCTTCCTGCTAGGAAATGTTCAAGGATACGGTGGGAAGTGACCAACGAACGGCACGCCTCCTGCTAGTAAATATTCAAGGATACGGTGGGAAGTGACCAAAGAACGGCACGCCTCCAACGTGTGTAGACAGAAACGAGCGGAGCGACTTCTGTCGTTACAATATTAACATATTTTGATTGAAATTTGGTACACCGACTGGTTGAAATCGGTCCATATTTAGACCTAGTGCCCATATTAGGGTCCCCCCAAAATTATATTTTTTATACGCTGTAGGTCGCAAATATTAAGATATTTTGATGAAATTTGGTACACAGACCTATGTTGGCTCAACGACGAAGCCTTTTGATTTTGGTTAACATCTGTTCATGTTTAGACCTAGTGCCCATATTAGGGTCCCCCTAAAATTATATTGTTTATACGCTTCAGGTCGCAAATATTAAGATATTTTGATAAAATTTGGTACACCGACCTATGTCGGCCCAAGGAGGAAGCCTATTGATTTTGGTTAACACCGGTCCACGTTTAGACCTAGTGCCCATATAAGGATCCCCCCAAAATTGGCTTGGTTACACGCTGCAGGTCGCAAATATTAAGATATTTTAACGAAATTTGGTTTGCTGACTCACAAGGTCCAGAGGAAAAAGCCGATAGATTCTAGATAGAATCGGTCCATATTTGGACCTATCGCCCATATGGGCTATATTTACGATTTTCTCTTCTTGTATAATTTTATTGAAAATTTTGACACAAGTCCCATTTTAACCCATACGAATTTCGGATCCAAACATGGCTTTTAACCAGACTGGTGTAGGGTACTGTATAGTCGGCATGCCCGACTTTAACTTTTTTACTCGTTTTTTTTTATTTTATTACGGACAAGTTTTTTAGTCTAAAAATTAGTTTTGTTTATTAAATTTTTAAACATATATAATTAGAGTTATATAATTAGTAATATAAAATTCTTTCCCACTACGAAAATTCCAAGAAAAACCACCTGAGCTTATTCACGACCACAAAAATTTGAGTTCTTTAAGACATTTTGGGCCATATGCATTAGGGTGGGTCGATTTAGCAATCGATATTGTGCCATTGATTTTTCGATAGCTTTTGGCATGAGGATAAAAAAGTTCCACTACGACATATCAAAAAAATCATTTTCGAGGCGTCCAAATTTCAATTTTTTACAATTTTATAATAAATGTTAGATTAGCGCCATCTTGCGGTGGCTTTTTGGAACAACTAATGAAGTTGTATACAATATAATATTACAATCTTTCCAGAAAGGTATTACTTATGACAATCGGATAAAAAATGTGGCAACTAGAGGCAAAAGTATATAAGTAAAATTATTTTCTGTTTGATGATGAAATGATGATAATGATGATGATGATGTTGATGAAAACAAGCAGAAAATAATTTTACTTATATACTTTTACCTCTAGTTGCCACATTTTTTATCCGATTTTCATTTTTCATTGTTTACAACTTCATTAGTTGTTTTAAAAAGCCACCGCAAGATGGCGCTAATCTAGCAAATATTAGAAAATTGTAAAAAATTGAAATTTGGACGCCTCGAAAATGATTTTTTTGATATGTCGTAGTGGAACTTTTTTTTCCTCATGTCAAAAGCTATCGAAAAATCGATGGCACAATATCAAAAAATTTTGTCCATACAAATCGGCCTACCCTAATATGTATACCCGAGTAAAAAAGTTTTGATATAACCATATATTATTTTATGTAATTGCATATAGTAAGTTATAGTTACATATGGCCACATATGCTTTTAAATTCAAGCAGATATACTTTTATATAGTCATATGTTAGATATTTTTTCCTCAAAGGTTTTAATATGGAGACATATGTAATTTTATATTATTACATATTTGCCTACATATATATGTATGTGCTATATATAAGTACATAAAGTAACATATAAAAGATATAATTACATGTACGTTTATATATAATTTAGTATGACACTATACATAATAATATAAAACTATGTGGATCCAAATAAGAAATATTTTATAATTTGTGTTAGTTATGATTATATATTGACGAATATGAACCCATATATAACTTAGACATATATCATCCCACATAGGCAATTTTTTCAAAGTGATTTTATATAAAAATATATAAGGTCGATATAAAACCGTATTGTATTATATTTGGTTCAATGTTTATAATGATTTTGAACTAGTTTTAGATTTAGTAATTACTTGTAATTGAAAATGTTCAATTACAGTTACATGAAATATAATTGATTTTTTTTTTAATTTCAATTACATTTATTTGCAATTGTAATTGAAATCCCCCAGGTCTGATCTCCAGATATTGCATATGTTTTTTATTTATATTGTTAGATATTCTTTGTATATTGTATATTGTTAGATGTGGTCATATATAATATGATCTAAAGCATAAGGTCAATTTTTAGATATAATTGTATCAAACTATGTCCACTTTTATAACATTTTATATAATTTTATATAAAAAGGTATAATTTGATGTAATTGGACGAGGACAAAATTCGGATACAATTGTATCGAATAGCATAAAATTGTATCAAATTGTACCAAATTGTATACAATTGTATACAATTCGATACAATAAGATACAATAAGATGTTCTCATTTTTCGGATATAATTATATCTAATTACATAAAAGATTATATATAATTAAATATAACTTCATATGGCCCCATATCATTTTTTTTTACTTGGGTAATCACTTTTTAAATTTATAAATTGCTAATAAAATAAATTTTTCATACAAAATTTATTTTATAAACGAGTTAAAAGATTTTGAAATTATTATGCATACCCGGTGAAAAATGCTCATATACGCTGAAACATGTTCATATATGGTTTATGTATGGACACATATGAACAAATATGGATTCTTTGTGTATATATATGAATTTAATATGAACATCTATGGAAGTATATGTGATTCCATATATGGAAAAATATTTCATATACAGACATATATGGAGGCATCTGTTATTTCATATATGGAAAAGGCACTCATATATGGACAAATATGGAAGTATATGTTATTCAATTTATGCAAAAGGGACTTGTATATGATCATATTTGGTAGAATATATTTTTCCATATGTGTAAAAGGAGCTCATGAATAAAAAAATGAACATATGTAGCGCCTAATTTGAATGTCATACATAAATTTATATCTATAGTACAACCTTATAATAAAGGACATCAACATTAGCATATATTTAATAAATGTATATCTTCATATATGTCCACATATGAACATATACTTAGGTGTTATCTCATTTTTCGGATCCATACATATATGGTTGGACCATAAATGTTCATATATGGACATTTTACACCGGGTAGGCACCTTTATTTATAAACATTTTTAAATTATTATAAAATATTTTCCAATTTATTTCCCTTGCGGGATCCCGGTAATTCAAGATAAATTTCCCACTTTCACGGGATTTTATTAGGGTATGATGGTTTTGTAATCAGCAGTTGTAGTTCTCTGATACAAAGCTTTCCAAGTCATTTTCCCTCTACAAGAAACAGTATATTGTACCCTAAGTGAAACTTACAGAATTAATGACGCGTCATTGATCCATCAAAAGTGTGTATGAGAAAAATGCTAGCCACTTCATTGCCTGTAGATATGCCCATTCAGTATTTTTCTGTAAAACCTTTACTTTAGGAGTTATAGCGCAAAGGAGCTTTGAGCTAATTTTAGTCCAGTTGTAGGGCTAAAAGCCGCGGATCAGTATCAGTTTTTGGCCTTTCTGTCATGGAATGAACGATATATTTAAAAAGATTTATTTTGCTTTTAATCTACTCTGAATTTTCTATTATATGATGAAGATTATACGTATTTACAGAGCTCCAAAATTAAATGAGAGGTACATGACACCACTAACGGTCATGAGAGGGTTAAACGTTTGTATAAAGGAAATGTTTGTTTTTTCATTATGAAAAAAAGCAGCTATGTGACTTAATCACCAGAAGCTTCTAGTTTAAGAGTTATAGATGGATAAATCCATGAAAATTTTAAGGACATAAATGTAAACAGCCTGGCTGGTATACATCGCAGAAACCTAGTTTTTGCACAGACCTTATTTTTTACTCTCAACTTAACTGAAAATGTGCGAGCAGCTGGAAAAATAACACTTTTGCACATATGGGTGCTCTAATATTCAGTAGAATTTATGAAACAAATACTATGAGTGTACGAATCGATTGTCAAAGCTAGTGTATATTTATTTAAATTAATTGGATTCTACGCAAATACGTACATTATTGTTTCATTAATTTCAACTTGAAAATAAATTAAAAGATACCTAAGCAAAAAAAAAAACCATTTATGTACCTTTTTTTTTTGTAAAACTTTATGAAAATGTTTGCTTTTTTTTGAATCTGAAAAAGTTAATATTTTGTTAATGAAATAAAAAGTGAAAGAAAAACAAAGCGTTTCTTGGGAAAATGTTTTTATTGACAGTTATAAAGAAAACAAAACATTGAGTACTGCAGCTAAATTATTTTATTTTACATAAACAAGCAATATGTTGAAAAGTTAAAAAATATAAAAAACCTCTTTTTTTTCAAACAATAAAAAAAGAATATTGTGATTTTAGTAACTAAAGTGTGCAAATAATATAAAGTTTCCTTTTTTTTTCAAATTTAAGACTCATTTTCAAAAATGTCTATTGTGAAGCTAAATGGAACTTTATTAAAAACATGTTACAAAATTTCTTTATTACAAACTTAATTGTATTCTATACGAGTTTTAAATGGAAAATTGTTTAAAGAAGCCTGCTTCTGCTTTTTCATTCATTCACAGAAAGGTCACTTTTATTAAGTGTTGTATCAAAAGGTTTTTCATTTTGATTAAATTTGTTTATATGTATATCACAATATTGTATCATTTTAATAATATATTGAAGAGTTTATCCTTTATTTATTTATTCTTTTATTTTTTTTTTTTGGTCGGGTTATATGGGCTGTTGACAAAATTTACTTATTAAGTGGTTTTATGTTTTCTTAAGAAACATCCTTTTGTATATACAAAAAGGGATAACATGAGTTTCAATAGATTTAAAATTGGAAATATGGAAAATGTTTCCTAAAGTAGGTGTGGTAACATTAAGAAATAGCCTTTTAATATACAAAACTTTTTTGAAATAAAGGCAAGAACGACCCAAGGCGTGATGCACAAAATTGTTAGCAGTTGCTTTAAATTATGATTCTTTGATTGTTAGTTAAACTATTTGAATAGATAACCTGGTTTGCGATTTTTTTGTGAAGAAAAAAAGAGAAAGTGTAAAAATATCAATTTGGGAAATCACAAAATTGCAAATTTCACAATAATAACAAAATAATTAAGCCTGACTAAAAAACATAAACAACAATATTCAACAAATTTTAAGTTTTTGCAAAACTTCCTATTGTGAATTATGGTAAGTTGAATCGAAATCTGAGGAGAACATATTTTTCAGTGGAACGATTTCGAAAACTCGCTGTTTTAGAATTTGTGTTTGATTTGCCATTTTTTTTTGACAATACTGCAAGAATTTTCCTTCATGAAATTAATGATATATATAATTTCATAGAATTTTTTTATTCACAATTTTCGATTATGAAAAAAAAAATCAAAGTAAAGGGATAATTTGTCTGACTTTGAACACCCACAGTTTCCGTAGTTCTTGTCGGATTCTGTTGGGCGTATACTTAAAAATGCGGGATTTTTTGGCAAACTTTGGGCGTTTGTTGTTAAACAACGGTACAATATAAATTTATTTAAAGTATTGGCCATCGTTAGCTATGACCTAACAATCTTACTGGCAACAAAAGAACTACACATTTTTTGAGGCCATGTACGAATCAAGCAAGTTTCGGATACCCTGTTCTGAAGTGAAGCGTATTCCAGTGAGAGCCTTCTGCATCGATCGAAACAAATGGTAGTCGGACGGAGAAAAGTCTGGACTATAAGGCGGGTGAGGCCAAACTTCCCAGCCACCATTTTCTGAATAGTTTTTAACTGGTCTTGCAACATGTGACCGACCGTTGTCATGATGGAATATTACGGCTTAATATCTGGTCGCATATTCACGGAGTTTTTCGGCCAATTCTAGCTTCAAACGAATCAATTGTGTTCGGTACAGTTCCACTGTGATCGTCTGGCCCGATTTCAGCAGCTAGTAATAGATGGCCCTTCTGATTCCATCAAATACAGAGCATTACCTTAGCGCCATGGATATTCGGCTTTAGCATTGATTTGGCTGATTGGCCGGGCTTTATATACGATTTCTTGCGCTTCGAGTTGTCGTAATGGATCCATTTTTCATCGCCAGTAATGATTCGATGCAAAAATGACTTCATTTTTTAGCGTTCAAGCAGTATTTCATACATGCAAAATCGTATTTCAATTTCTCTCGGCTTCAACTCGTGTGGCACCCAATTTATTTGTTTATGGATGAATCCTGCTGCTTGCAAACATTTGAGTAACTCCCAATGATTTTGCAAGTTCTTCTTAAATTTGACAACAATCATCATCAAGTAATGCCTCCAATTCATCTTCTTCGAACTTTTTTGGCTGACCTGGGCGGTCTTTGTCTTCCGTATCGAATCACTTCTGAACCGCACAAACCATCTCCGGCACGCTCAAATCGTTGGAACATATTCAGTATAAGCTTTGGTGAGCAATCGATGTGCTTCAGCTTCACGTTTTTTTAAATTTGCGGGAAGTCGCAAATGATGCTTTGGTGGCACAATATTCTACATTTTCGAAGCAAAAAAAAAATTTTGTTGTTTACACTATTTTGTTCAATGACTAAGTGAGAATAAAAGGCCACATAAGTTATTAAAAACACAAATCGTGTTTAAAAGATACGCCATCCTTGTGAATCGCATATTTTTAAGTTATACACTCAATAATAAATCAAAAAACATTTTAGTGGTAAGGTCGAGTTTTAGTGATATGCATTAATTTTCCTGAAAGTGTTTTATAATTTTTTTTAAAAATTAATTCTGGATTTCTATGAACTTGTTTTATAAATTATAAGTGGCACTTCGTCGTTTAAATTTCATTTAATTTTTTTTAAAACATTAATGAGAGTTTCATTAATTTAGTGAAGGTTATTATAGAATTTTATGAAATTTTTTTTAATCAATTCGTTCACTAAATATTTATTATGATTTTTGCATTTGCTAAATACTTTTTATTTATTCACTTTTTACTCCAGCTCAGCGGCGACAACAACCAGCTATAATAAGTAATAATAAATGAAATTGCTTCATATATTTTATGAATCATTGGCTGAATGATTCATTCATTGTCGGAATGATATATTCACTTTATGAAGAGTTTCATTAATTTTATGAACTTTTCATAAACATTCGACCTTACTATCTAAATTTTTTAAATGTATATTTTAGTTAAAGTCGACTTTAGTTAAAATATTGGATGGCAGTATGCCATGACTTGGTTTATTTTTGAAGCATTCTGATTGGTTGATTTATTTTCAACCAATCAAATTGTTTGAAAATATAAATATTTTTGTAGGGTTCTCATACACAAAATAACCAAACCGTATGATTTAAAATAAAGTCGACTTTAAATTTAAAATACTCTTTTGTGGTAAGAGCCATGATTTTAATGAAAACTATTTAATTGATTCTATGAAAAGTTTCAAAGAATGACTTCCCGTGACAATTTTCTTTGAAACTATGTGGAAATTCATTACTGAAGTGAAGATAATTCTCACAGTGTAATCATTTTTATTAGAAAGCCGTATCAAGTCAACATAAACAAATCGCAATTAGCACGCCATACCAGTGATGCCAGTAGCTATTTTGAAAATTCCCTAATTTATGTTAGGAAAATTTCACTGCATCCAAAAAATTGTGTCATAAATTTTTCCTATTCTATAAATCCATTGAATTTAACAAAATACTACAATGTCAGTGCATTTTCGAATTGTATTCGGAAAAAATTTTAAAATAATTTCAAGTTTTTCAATCTGATCTCACTGAAGGATAAAATATAGGAAATATATTAAGGGCAAATAAAAAAATTCTCTTCAAAACTTGTATAAAACACTACTACTTCTTCAATTTCCATGAAAAAATTCTTTTAAGATTATAATTTCTCATACTAATTTGAGATGAATTCGATTGTTTCTATAATGCATACATATAGTACATACACAGAGAAGACAGATTTACTATGACAATTGACTGAATCATTTGGTTGCAGAAACCGAATTATGTGGTTATCATAATTAAGTGAGTTCCTGGAACAATTGAAATATATTGTTTGAACCGAAATTTTGTTTTGCTAACCGAATTTCTGTTGCCACAAACAAAATTTGGTTTTTATTACACAGTTTTCTCTGTGTATAAAGAATAGATGTCATGAATAGTGTTCGGTTCTTTACAAAAAACCGAATATTAGTTATTCAATTTGAAAAACGATTGACATTTATAAAGAATTTTTTACAAAAAATATTCTATAATACTAATTTTTTAATTAAAAAGAAAAAAAAAATCATTTAACCTAATAATCGATCGAATAAAGCTATGATGTGCTATTAGACCGAATAAGAAAAATATGCTTAATTCCGAATAGTGATCAAATATTCGTTGACTTAGAAATTGAATAAAAAAAAAATTTTAAAATTGTATACCGGGTTATTAGTTCTGTGTGAATGTGAAATTAGTATTTTTGTCATGTACTTTTCCATTTTTAAAACTGAAAATGCTAGTTTTTTAAAATTTCCCTATATTTGCACGGAAATATTGTACAAAATATGTACTTTTTTTCCTACACGCGAAATTTTGTAAAAAAATATATGTATTTATAGGGAACTTTCTGTACAAATGGCAGCACTGCTTAATACTGCATGTTTTCATGAGACCCACTATACGTATGAGTAATATTTATTTTCATGTAAAAATAATCATACGCCGTGTGGTACTAAAAACACTAACGCGTCCATTTGTACGAAAAATCTATTGTGACAAAATACTGAACTAAGATGACTGCCTTAAAATAAGACTGTGATGCTTAGAAGACTAAAGCGTTCTACTCCTATGAGACTACATGCTGGCACATTTCGCCGTAAAAATGTATTAAAAATGTTATTTTCTTATTTGTTTTTCACTTAACTGAGTTATACTAATATTAAGCATAATTATGTTAAATATGATTTTGGGATAAGACCCTCTAACTGTACTCATTAATCGATTATAGACATGTGTAATAAATATTGGGAAATAAAAAAAATGGCATGTTAACTTTTTTTTTTGGCAAGATAGTATATACAAAAATTTTTATAAAACTTTTTACTAATATGATTTTAAACGATTTTTAAAAAGTCAGGCATTAAAATATAAGTTTTATATAGATTAAATAACAAAAATAATCATACACCATGTGTTACTAATGCAAAGTTTAATGAATCGTTAACAAACTTTTAAAACCTTATCCCAAATTATTCAATAAAGATCTTTGTTCCATAAAGAAGACCTTTTTACAAAACACTAACTTTCTTAGTTGGGGTAATCATATAAGAATATTAACAAAAAATCATAAAAATATATTAAATATTTCAACAATGCAAACTAAATTACTACGATAATATGAGCTGAAAGTTCTTTTTGTGGTTTTTGTTTTAACCACTTACTAAACTTTATCTAACATAATTATAATAAATTTCATTTTGCTTTAAATGAAAAAAAAAAAATATATATATATATATATATATATATATATGTAAGTAAACTTTTGAATCAAGTAAAAACAACACAAACAAAATATTTGCCAACCTATTTTTTTCCAAGAAATAAGAACCATATAAAAAAAACACTAGCTTGTTTGATATGTGCCAAGAAATATAAAAAATAAAAACTACGAATTTATTTGTAATATGTGTTAAACATTAAGTGGTCATAGCAATGATTTTTTCGTTTTTTTTCTGAATATGTCAGAGGTGGGGAAAACATAAATGGCTTGAAGGGCCATATGGCGGATATCAAAAACTTACGGAGGGCCGCACCATATTACACTACTCAACAAAAAACGATATTTTTGCACAAACTTCTACTAAAAGTTTTTTAAGTTATTTTCGGTGTAAATTCAAACAGATTCCATTAAATAGTGTTCTAGCTGTGGGCTTTTCTTTTTTATTCCCTCACCCATGGAAAATACTTAAAAATCAATATTGTGGAAAAGTAAATCAACATCAAAGTGCTTTTGGAAACACTGTGTTCCGGTCCGGTAAAAACTATTTTTTACTATATTTTTTATTGTTGATTTATTACAATTTATATTGTTCATTTATTTAGTTACATGAATTAAGAAAAAGCTCTTCAGAGGATGACAAACAGATGCACTTAATATAGTTTGAAAAAACCACTAAAAATATTGTCGTATTTCACAACACATGAAATTTCACAATATTTTCACTGTTAAGTACCGTAAGTTGTTTTTCACGTGGAAAAATTTCATTCGAACTTTAAATGCCTCAAATTGCAATTTAGTTTAAACAAATTATCAATTTTTTAATTTTATAACAAAGACACAATCAAAATAAACACAAAATGTCAATTTTCACGTGAAACTGATTGTTGTGAAAAATTATTTTTTTTATATGGAGTATAACAATTTTTTCACGTGAAACTCAAACAACTTACGGTACTTTAATAACCAACAAATTAGTCAAAACAACTAATAAAAACTACTTACATACAATTTTTTTTTGATTTTTTTTTTTTTTTAATAAAATGTAGTAAATATACCAAAGCTGATTAAGGTCAATACAGAAGTCGATAAAAACCGACTTGAGCATTTATTACCACTCTCTCACATTGGTTAATAAACCTATATTAGAGCACCCATATGTTCAAAAGTGTTATTTTTTCAGCTCCCCTCACATTTTCAGATAGGCTGAAAGTAAAAAATAAGATCTGTGTAAACATTAGGTTTCTGCGGTGTAAACCGGACAGGCCGTTTACATTTATGTCTTCAAAATTACCCTAAAAAAGGTTCATGGATTTATCGATCTATAACTCCTAAACTAGAAGCTTCTGTTAATTAAGTTACATAGATGTTGTTTACATAATGAAGAGGCAAACATATTCCTTATACAATCTTTTAACCCTCTTATGACCGTTAGTGGTGTTTTAAGCGGTAAACATCAAAACTTGTGTCAAAACTAAATTTTGAATGTCTCTCATTTAATTTTGGATATCAGTAAATACGTATACCTTTCATCGTATACATAATAGGAAATTTAGCATAGATTAAAAGCAAAGTAAATTCTTTTTTTAATATTTCGGCCTAAAACTGATTCTGAGTTATAGATTTATTATATCTGTGCACTAGGAAACCATGTGAATCTTGACTTTTATGTATAGAATGTGTTCAGCGAACTTACGTAAAACACTAGGAGGTACATTTTTCTAGAACCATTTAACCCTCTAGCTCTTCAATTAAAGGGACTTTTTTGGCACCATTTTAAAAAGGGACAAAAAACACCCGTAAGTTGAAGAGTTAGAGGGCTAAAATGTTCCACAGAATTGTTCTTCGTAGTGTTCTATATAAGCTCGCTGAACACATCCTATACTTGAAATGAAAGACTCATATTGTTACCTCCTAAAATCCAGGTTTGTGGAACATTTGAGCGCCAATTCTGAATAACTACTAAATTAACCCTTAAACACATTTTAAGTTTTGACTTATTTCTGGCATTGAACTTAAATTTGCAACTTTGATGTCTTCAGAGACTTATAGTAGAATTTCATGGCAAATATTTTTGTGGAATATTTTAACCCCCTAGCTCTTCAATTAAAAGGGAATTTTTAGCCCCTTTCTAAAAGGATCACAAACGACCCGTAAGTTGAATGGTTAGAGGGTTAAAATGTTACGCAAAAATATTTGTTATGAAATTCTACTAGAGGTCTCTGAAGACATCATAGTTTAAAATTTAGTTTCAATGTCAGAAATAAGTCAAAACTTAAAATGTGTTTAAGAGTTAATTTCGTGTTAATTCCGAATTGGCGCTCAACAAAGCCCCATATGTGCAAGAGTGTTAGTTTTTTACCCGCCCCACGCACTTTCCGGTTGATTGGGCATAAAAAATAATATCCACGAGAAAATTGATGCCCTCGGATTAAATACGGCCTGTCATCCTCGGCTTTAAGCCCTAAAAATGGACTTAAATTAGTTCAAAGCTGCGCTATAAATCTTAAAGGTTTTACAGAAATATACTTAATGGGTATATTTATTGGCAATAATGTCTCATAGACGTATCAAAAACTCATATTGATTTAAGTAGTTAAAATTAAAGTGATTTAAGTGGTTAAAAATGATTAAAAGTGATTAAAGTGGTTATCGACTTTAACCACTTAAATAACCATGACGCATCATTGATACATCAAAGGTGTGTAGGATAAAAATTCTAGCCACTTCATTGCCTTTATGTTAAGAGTTATAGCGCAAAGAAGCTTTTAACTAATTTTAGTCCACTTTAAGGGCTAAAAGCGGCGGGTGTCTAGCCTGTTTTAATCCGAGCGGATCAATCTACTGGAAAAATACGTGGGGAGGTGAAAAAATAACACTTTTGCATATTTTATATTCTTCGTGGGTGCTCTAACCTACATGCATTCAAATACATATATCCATCAATCTAATGGATTTGTTAAAGTTATTTTACATGCCTGTATTGTTTTCAAAAACTTTGTATGTTTAGGAATTTGTTTTTTTTCTTCATTTGTTACATATGTACACAGAGAAAATGGATTCATTGCCGCAACAAATTTTTTTTTACCAACCGAATGGTTTCATTTGAGCCACGAATATATTTGTTTGTGGTTACAAAAATTCGGTAATACAACAGAATTTCGATTAAAACAATATATTTAAAATGTATCAGGAATACATTTGATTATGACAACCATATAATTCGGCTATTGCAACTATAACCTTCCATTACTAAGAAATTCACTTATCACAATGAATCTTTTTTCTCTGTGTATGTTCGTAAATACCTAAAGATTGCATGTATCGTAGATAAGTTTGTTCAAATACGTTTCATGTTACATGTTATGACCGAACAACTTTTATATGATGAAATATGAGTTCATATCTTCTACATAAATATGAACAGCAATACACACATTCTATAATTGTGTGGATGGTAAAATAATTGATGAGGGATTTTAAGTTTAGTCCTTAATATCATAAACTCTCAAGGGAAATTTTTGTTTTGTAGTATGAAGTATTAATAATAAAACACTAGTTTACAAAATAATACATTTTTTTAAGTGCACTAACGCGACAATTTTTTTTATACACTCCATACATGATGAGGATTTACCGTTGCCCAATTTATGAATTGATTTTAGTTGAATTTCGATCCTGATAAGGATTATTTAATTACGATAAATTTCTTTTTATCGAAAGAAATCTTTTCGCGCTAAATTTAACATTTAGAATATGCTTTCAAATACTTTGGTTCAACAAGCATGGAATCTTAATTTATTTACCAACTTTTTTATTAAAAATATTTTGGTTGTGTTGCAATTTAGCCTGTTCACACACGCCTTTAATATTATATTCTTACGTTTTTATCGTTTAGAAACGTTGGTTTATTTCCTTTAAATAAATTGGCTTCTTTTCTATTGCAAGCAAAATAACACACACACTTTTTTGTTTGATTTTGAGCTTATACACTTATTTAATAAACGCCTTATTTACATACAATTGTGTAACAGACACACATTTACCAACGATTTTTAGTACAACGATTTACTAAAGCCCGACTGAATCACACAATCGCTAATAACACGGTGCTACAAACAATTTTTTTCCAGACACTTTTCAAGTGACCTAGTGTAGGTTGATGGTCCATCAGAGAATATTACAAAATTGCAATATACCCTCAAATTTTCGAGATAACGGTAAAACGGTGACTGGCACATTTAAACATTTCCCTACGGGGAAAGGGACCGGTCCAAAGTGACACGCAGGAAAGGTCCCAAGGGGGCAGGACCGGTCCTTAATCGGCCTTTTTGTTTGAAAGAGACACGTCACTTTAACATGGCGTTGTCATTGGAAATGACCAATTGCCACAGTTTAGACACCTTGTGACAGTAAGGTGGTGTGTCTAAAAATAGCTTTTCAAATAAACTAATAAAAAATGAAGAATTAAATATAATCTACTTGGCGTCGAAGTAGGGATCGATAACACAACCTTCTGCTTGTAAGGCAAACGCTCTACCGTCTGAGCTAATGTTGCTTACGCGTGATGGCTGGCTGATGGTAAAGTTATATACTTTTCGTTTCTGTTCAAATAAAAAAGAAAAAGAAAAAACAAACACTACAAGCAAATAAAGAAATGGAAAAGAAAAAAATAGAAAAGAAAACAACATTAACACACACACAAATATAGTGGAAGTGCCTTGAATATGCCCTCGATTGACCGGTCATGGGATAGGTACTTTAATGTCAGTTAACTCGTTTTTTGCGTTGGCCATAATTAAATTAAAAAATCAATTAAAAATTAGGAAATTACCTCAAAACCTCTGATAATATAAAAAAAATTTTAAAAATTCCCCATAAGTTAAAAAGAAAATTAAATGAAATACTAATTTTTAAAACTAAAACAGCTTTAACATTAAAAAACGTTGAGAATACAAAACTTGAAGTTTCTTAGCAAAAAATTATATAAATTTAAAATAAAAGCTAAAATAAGCAAATCGTAAAAAAATAAAGTTCAGAATAAATAAGAGTAAAACAAATAAAAAAATATTTTTAAAAATATGCCGCGAATTTTGTTTTTTATTTCGGTATCGGTCAAGTTTTTTAAAAGCAACAGTGAAAGTAACGAATCAGAAAATACTTAGAAAATTAATTCATTCTATTTGGTTCATATTTGTACTAATTTAGTAATATGCCTTCGGTTGACCTGTCATGGGATAGGTCCTTGGAGGGCAATTGACTCCTCATTCCCCGTAGGGTTTATAACTCAATAATTTTTTAACTGATTTTGAATTTTTAAACGGTTTAACTGTTGAATGTCGTAAAAATAACTGACAAATTTTACTATAAAAATTTTAAAACAACTGAAAAAATGGGTACATAAAAATTACTATTTTACAGTTAATTTTTTTGGTATTTTAAAAGGATATTTTAATTAAAAGAAAAAAATATCCGTAATTACTTCAGTCAATTTAAAATTTGAAGTAAAAGTTTCAAACGGTGTATTGGAAATACAATACAAGTTTCTGATTATTATTTGCAAACTAGGAATATATTAACAATAACAAATATAAACTAAACAAGAATTTTTAAAATTTTAAAATTCAACGAAATTTTTTATTTTTTAAATAACTAACAAAAATAACTGTTAACTGTAAAAGTTTATTAAGATACTAAAAATAACTACTTTAAACAACTGTCACGAAACTACAGTACTTTTCGTTATTTGTTTGCTTAAATAAATGTCATAGTTTTGTATATTTCTATAGAAAAACAACTGTAATTACAGTTAACAACAACAACTACTGATTACTACACTAACAACTGTTATTTAGTAACAGTCAAACTTTTTTTAGTGTAGGGCACAGAACATTTTTCTGTAATTTAGTGAAAAATTCCTATTTATGACCAATTGGCTGTAAGTTTGGAATTTATCCATTCATATTTTTATTATATACCTTGATTGCTTCATTGGAATATGCGCTCTAGGCTTAAAAAATATTTTTTTAACGAAATAGCGTACGACCTAAATCAGTGTTTAGACGTTAGGCGTGTATCAAATTAGGCAAAAAAATTTTTGAAACAACAACAATTTTGTACGTTGATGTACGATTTTTTTTTTGATTCTGCTAGTGGGGTTAAACTACTGAACCGATTAGAAAACAGTTACTACCACCTATAAACCCATTGAATGTTCTTGGGTCAAGATACCGCCTCCCAAAAAAATTCTTAAATATTGAAAATAACTATTAAAAAAACTATTATTGCAGTTTTGGGTATTTTACAGATAGCACTTTTTAAAACGCATATTTGCTTTCCGTAGGTGAAATGGCAGTAAACTAGTGTAGTTGCAGACAATATGTTGCATGTTGGTGATGGCATTTAAGTGTTAAAATGATAAGGGCTTACATTTTTAGTTGAAAAAAATATTAACAAAAAGTAACATCTAGAATATATTCCTGAATAAATATGTTACAATATTGTTTGAAAACAACAAAGAGGTTGTTTTCCTAAAGTTTTGACAGAAAGTTGATATATGAGGCTTTTTATACCAATTGGCCCGCTCAGGAAAAAATTTGTTAGATTAATACCAAACTTACTGTATTTATTGTCATTTATTATACCGAATAAAACATGGAAATACTTTTAAAATTTTTCCAAATAAATTAAATCTTGACAAATTTTGGATGTAGTTTTTATATTTAAAATCTTCTTAAAATGTTTAAATTGTTGATGTAGTTAATTTTTTGTTTTTCATTTCCCAAATTCCATCGAAAAATAATATATATCATATATGTAAAAAATCCTTAATAAACACAACTATGTTGCCCACTTTTTGAAAAAATTTTAAAAGTTGTTCCATCTCTTACTTTATTCAAACTTAATCGACCTTTTATTGATTTTATTTTTATTATTTTCTTAGCATTATTTTCACAATGTCCTTTACCTAGTAATTGTGATTTTAACCGGCACATTTGTTGTTGTTTTCAATAAGAAATTTTAATTTAACTGTTGGCTAAATTTTAATCGTCCATTAAGTAATCGGGGCTTAGAATATTTCTAAGTCGGGCTTTTCGAGATCCTTTTTAACTCAATATATTAATGGATTTATTTATTCATCACTTAATATTCGACGTTTTTCTGGTAGCTTTCAGCATCATCAGCATCATAAATTTTTAATTAATTTGCCAGATTAAATTTGTTGTTGTTTATACAATAAAGACCAACACAAATACTATAAATTTGACTATAGTATAGAATGCTTTTTATATAAATGTTTGTATATTTTTGTATAAAAATAAATAACTCTTTCTTTCTAACTTTCAACAAAATATGATTATACAATACAAAACATTAAAATAATAGTGTTGTGGCTTTAGAACAGTGATTCCCACTAACTTTTACTTTACGGACTCCTTGAGACATTTTTACTTGTCAAATAGGTGTAAATTTTTTTTCTCCTCTAATATAATCTGAATCGCATTAAAATCGGCGAGAAATCAATTGGAATACATTCCTTGTAAGACATATTTGCTTTCTGCGCATACATTGGCTGTAAACTAGTGATATTAGAGGGTTAAATTTAAAAGTTTTGTAAAAAATAACCATTATTTATATTACAATGAGTGTTATTTTTGTTCGGTTTAAGATCAAATATTACAAATTCCAAATAGAATTTACAATTTTTCATTTTACAACCAATAGAGAAAAAACTTATGAAAAAACTTTCCTAGAACCAATGGTTGACAATTAATGCATTTTCAAGTGTTTCTAAAATCCACTATCATCAGATTGTCTTTATGGAGTTCTCTCTAGGCTATAATGTAGACTTTAGTTTTTTGTATACATATATACGTTCAATTTCAAAGAAAAGTATTATTTATATTTTCATAAATTTTTGCTTTTATATATTTAGCTATAAAGTAAATATTAAATCCCATATTTTAGAATTTTTATTTATTTAATATTTTTATCTTTAAAATTCCTTACAATTTAAATGTGCAAATAGAAATAAAAATCATATTATATCTCATAGAACCGACATTATGTTTGACATTTTGTTAAGCTTCCCTAAATCTTTTATATGATGGAAAATAAAAATAAACGAAAATAATACTAAATTCATCTGAATGGAGCCAGACATTTTTCTCAAAATTTAATATACTACAAGTTTTTATTAAAACTTCTAAACATTTTCAATGGATTGTATGCAGTAAAATAAAAGAAAAATAAATGTAAAAATAAAAAAAATTACACCGAGATAATAATGTTTTTTAAATCATTGAAGCAGTATTGGAATTAAGCCAAACATTAAATTAATAAAGCCTTTTATTAAATTCTTAGAAAACTTCAACTTATAAAACTTTTCACTTTTACAAAAAACATTACATTTAAGAATAATGTTTGTAAAAATGTTTTTCTTATAAATTTGAAGAATAAGAAAAAAACAAAAGTCAGTAATAAAATTAAAATCCATAATAAAACTTTTAATCCAATTTTTGAGTTTAGTAGATAAAATTACGAGACATCAATAGTAGTACGCAGTAAACTGTTATAGAGTGTAAAACATTTTAAATTACTTTGAAGAGTTATGGCAATTTTTATACTCTCCAAGTGTAATAGAAAGTATATATGTATGTATGATTCAGTCATTCCGTTTCTCAAGTTCCCTATGCATTTCTAAGCCAATCTAGCGATATATTCGTATGTCTATCTGTCCGTCCGTTTGTCCATTGAATGACGATCATGGCGCGAAGACTGACTAAGTTGCTCGTTTTCACCTAGATTACTGATCGTCCAACAGTGGGAGAAATTCAAGTCTGGGTCAGAAAAGTTAATTACGTCTGAACTACTGGTCCGATCGTAATAAAATTTATGGAGCCTACTCAGAAAATTTGAAATATTTTTATCAGTCCGTACTAAACTGATAGAATTTTCATTCTTAGTATTATTGAATCGATTTTATAAAAATGGATACATTGATTTAATGAAAAAATTCATTAAATGTGTGAAAATTCATTGTTGTTGTGAATTTTTTCATTAGATTTTTTTTTTTAGTTTTTCAGTTTTATAAAAAAATTCATCATTTAACTTATAAGATCTTAGATACAATTTTACCTCTTTTTGTTATATCCTACACCACTACGTGGACAGGCTATTATAAAAAGTTTGTGCTGATGTTTGTAACACAAAAAAATATTGCACCTATACCCCTCCTCTTAGTATACTGATCGACCCAAAAGCACTTTTTGATTCTATTTTACGATGTCTGTCAGTCCGTCCGTTTGCCTGTCTGCCCATGTATCCTTATTCGATGCTACAGGTCGCAAATATTAAGATTTTTTGATGAAATATGGTACACCGATTTATATCGCCACAAGGACGATGCCTATTGATTTTGGTTTGTACATTTTTAGTAGACCGTACCACCTTACAGGCAAAAAAAAAAAAAAAAAAAATACGTGGCACACGAACGTAGCGGTCGCCCTTTTTCATTTTTCGTTATAACTTCGGCATTTACAGTCGAATCTTAAAGTGTGATATATCGATTTTTTTGCCTCGAGGAGGCCAATATCGTTTATATCATCGTTTATAAAAAAATCACTATCGAAACATCGGTTTAAACGCTAGGGGTAAAAGGACTTTTTCAGTACTTGTTTTACAAAATTGACGACTGTATATGAAAAGTACTACTTGAAAAATATTGGGTTACAGCGCTTTGCCAACTTTTTTTTTTTTTTTTTTAAAGAGAAGCAACACTCAGGAAGTTCTTCCTATTAATTAACGTGTTGCTTCCTTTGGAAAGGGGATAGAGAAGAATCGAAAGGTGGTGAAAGATGAAGGGCTTCAAATATGGCAACACTGTAATTGAGCGAGATGTTGAATTTTAGAACAGTTGTTGCGCGCCATCTGATGGTGAGTTGGCGAACTTTGTTGAAGCTTTTTAATTCATAGCCCTGTTATATTATTTTACTTCGGTGGGGTTAAGTGCTATGGGAAGACCGAAGGAAGACGCTGCGATATGTATGAGGGATAGAAAAAACTCATACATATTACTATTTTTCATAAATTGATGTTGCCTTGGTTGGGGCTCGAACCCGCATTACACCACAGCGCCCACGCTGGCCTACTTATGCCAATAATTTTATACTGCTTAGAAGTTTATTCTGGGGCTTTGGGTTATGTTATGAAGAAGATAAGATTAGAGTTATGAGATATTTATACTCTCTTAGAATACGTCATTACATTTCGTCTTATGTTTTAAAATTTTTAGGATGTCCATTTGATAAATTTGTTAATATCAGAAGTATTTTACATTTTTATAAAGTTTATAAATTGCAAATACCGCAGTTCTTATTTGATATTTTTAAGTTTGGCAGATCTACCAGAAATAGACAATTAGTTATTCCGAAACTGACTCCGCTTTTGGGGCGATCTTTTCTAGGAAGTGTTGCTCATAAATACAACAAATTGCCGTCTACTTTAAAGACATTTGATTTTTCTATAAAAGCATACAAAGAAAGACTTCTTCAAATATTTTCAAATACTTAATTTATTCATTTTTATTTTTATAGGGACATACATTAATTGCATTAAAGGAATTAAATATGCTAAAATCCCAAACGTATTTTACAAATTGTGAAAAATAATCTGTTGGAGGCATGTCCCTATCCGGATTTCATTCTTGCCTAAGGAACTCGTCAGGGGACGATACTTAATTTATTATTTTTTTGGCCATTATTTTTATTTTTTTTTATTTTTTTCTCTCAAATTTTTTTAAAGACCTGGGAATTGTCATATCATTCTTATTTATTATTTTTATTGTTTTTTATTTTTAAGATTATTATATTTAAATTAAATTTTATTTAACACCTAATTTTATTTGTATTAAATTTTATTGTTTGCTTTGCAAACTTTTAGTAGTATTTGTAACCGATTATGGCCTGCCTTTCGGCTAGGTTATTGCAATAAATAAAAAAATTGAAATCGAATGGCGGAATCTCATACAATTCGTAATTTTTTATGTTTTGTTTTTCCATTTTTCAATTTTTTTTAAAATATTTTAATTTATAACACAGTACAACACTAAAAATGCATCGGGCATGCGACATATCAACTCTGATAGATTTTAGGATGAACATCACGATTGTGAACACCAAATTTCTAATTTCCATCCATCACATTGGGGACGGATTTCCATCCATCACATTGGGGACGGATTTTCATCCAACATATTGGGGACGTATTTCCATCCATCACACTTTGAACGGATTTTCATCCATCACATTGGGCACGAATTCCCATCCATTACACGTTGGACGGATTTTCATCCGTCACACTGGGGCGGTTTTTCATCCATCACTATGTTCCACAAGGATGGAAACTACAAAGATAGAACCCACAGAAAACTTCAAAGAGAGAAACTACAAAGAGGAACTACAAAGAGCAAAAACTACAAAGAGCAAAAACTACAAAGAGAATGACTACGAGGAGAACAACCACAAAACTAAAACTTCAAGCCACAAAATTACAAACACAACAATCATGTGTAACTCAGCTTTAAACTGGCACACAACTGACAACAACAACCGTTACACATAACCATCGACACTTATTGTGAAAACAGCCACAGCAGCATCAGACCATCAGTATTTGAGAGAATGTGGTAACCACAAAGCAGCACAATTGTAGCCGGAGGACAGTATATAATGAGGAGTTTTGAAGGAAGAGCTCTCTTAGTTCGACAGCCGGCCAGTGTTGCCAGGTTAATTGGGCACAAAATCGTCAAATATTTTTGAGAAAATTGTCAAAAACGTCATTGCATTTTAAAATATCGTCAAAATATTGTTAAAAATCGTCAAAACTTTAATAATCAAATATTTTTATTATTATAACCCTAAAATAATATAAAATTTAAAAAATCACCCGGTTTTCGGTGTCAGCTGTAATTTAAGAAAAATTCTAAAACTAGTTTTTTATTTGATTGGTTGAAGTGAAGCAAACTTTCAATGTAAATTGATTTTGTAACAAAATTAATTTCTATAGAAATAACGCAACACTTCATCGAAATGTTTTAGAAAATAATCCTTTAATACTCGTATCTCCAAATTTCAAACAATTTGATGTATGTATTGAAAATTTAAAAAAATTAACTACCTTAAATAAAAATTTTATGATAAATTGTTATAAATTACCTGAATAATTTTTCAGATTTATTGATATAGATAATGGAAAAATAACCTATTTTTGAACAATTGTTGCCATATTTCCTATTGAAAAAAAAAAAAATCGTCATTTTGAAGAGGAAAATCGTCAAATTGTCATTTGGCTATTTTCAATGGCTATTGGCAAGCAGCCAACACATGCAGTGGTAAGATATCGCAAGTGTGAAATTTTAGGGAGTTAGATTTCCATCGAACTAGCTTAGTGACGGATTACATCTGTCAATCGCCGGATTTACATCCAGCTAAGAGTTAAGAAGTATAAAGACATGTTCTAGTGTAGAGGCTCCCGATTTCACAACCAGGACGAAGGGGTTGGATATTCATCCGAAGCAGGATTACCCTCCACATCTATCACCAAGAGAACGTTGACAAGTTTAAATTTATTGTACAAAAATTAGAGAAAGTGCTAAATAAAAAACCCAACGTTAATCCGAAAATAAAACAAAGTGTTTCAATTAATCTTCTTGCATAAATAAATTTAATGTTAGGACCCTGGACTAGCTGAGCTATCCCAGCTTTAAACCCGGAGTAACCGGAGGTTCCTTACAATACAAGTTGATATTTTTAAAATATAAGAATTTTAAGCTTTATTAATTTATCTTGCAAATGTTGGCTTATTTTTGCTATTTTCTTCAAAAGTTACGCTTATTTTAGTCTTTTTCTTTGAAAATATAAAATATTTTTGCTTTTTTCTCATTTTATAAATTTTTTGAAGTCGACCAAATCTCTTTTAATTAAAATTAGCTTTTTGTTATTTTTTAATATAAAAATCATTCTTATTAAAATCAACTCCTTGATTTTCCAACCTAAATTGCAGTACATACCCAGTAGCAAATGGACGAACTAGTTCTAAAATATACTAGTTTCTTGTCTAGTAATTACATAACTAGTTCTCAAAATAATCATTTTGAACCAGTTGTGTACTAGTTAAATACGATCTATGTAGAGACTGTTTAAAAAAATTACCTGAATTAAAATATGAGATTTGAAATTATTTTTTTTGCATTTATATTTAATTAAAAAATCAGAGTTCGTAAATAAACACTTAAATTTTTTTATTGTGAATTGAATTGAGGTGTAAATCAACTGGTACAATACTGGTGCCAAAGAGTCAATCCAGAACTAGTTTAGTAAATTTCTTATAAGAACCAGTACAGCTTCTTGTTTTTCTTCCAAAAACAATAATCTTTAAGAATTTGTATACCTAATAGTCTCATTGAAACTGTGCAGAGATTTCAAAAGATTGAATTTAAATACGAGTTTTGAAATACTACCTTTGTTTGTAATACGTGATACATTCTTAGTTTGCAAATAAACACTAAAATGCTTTATTGTCATTAGAAATTATAAACACAAAATATTTGAAATTTCATTTGGTAAATGGATATAATTATCTCAGTAAGAGGAAACTATCGGTCTAATCTGCGTTTTATCAAAGGAAAAACCTCTGTTTTTTATCTATATAATTCAGATACAACCAACTGGTACAGTACTTTTTCCACCAGTTTTGCTCCCTATTTTTCGTCGTTAAATTATAATTTTCAAACTAGTTATACAACTAGTACCAAAGTGGGAGTTTGGCGAAAATTGCCCTCATCCCTATGACATCTCCATGTTAAATTCTACAGTTGTTTGTATGGAGAGGCGGTAGAACTCGTACTAGTTGCCTGGTTTAAATAAACTAGTACATAACTGGTTCTGAACTAGTATTTTTTGCAACTGGGTAGTTCAAATATATCACAACCTTGTTTGAATTCCAAGATTTTAAGGAATGTATCATCAATTTAAATACAAAATTTAACTTTTATAAGCATTTTAATGAAGAAAGTAATGAAATTTAGGGCACATTTTTCATTTTAACTGCTTATTTCATTGTTCCTTCAAAAAAATTTTAAGTGCTTAAAACATTGTTTGTTAGCTTTTTTATGGTTGGCCTACTAATAAGTAAGGTAGGCATATTCTATTGTAATTTCCCAGTGTAGAAAATCATTACCAGATATGTGGTTATGTAACTACATACTTGGTAATGGTAACTAGTTACTTTTGTTATAACATTTCTTATTACCTTTATATGGCGATGTCGCGAAAAATAATGAGTTATGGTTACACACCAGCATACGAAAAATCAAAAAATATATCGTTACCTATGGGCTTACCAGTACTGGCAAAAATAATGAGTCTAAAAATAGATTTTCAAAAAAATAAATTATTAAAAAAAAATATTTTTTATTGTATTTTTTTTTTAAATAAAATTTGCTGGTGCGGGAATCGAACCTGGGTCTACAGATTGCCAGTCAATAGCTCTACCATCTGAGCTATATCAACATGTTATATTTAATAGATAAAAACATAAATGACCTGCTACACACAAGTAAGATTAGTCGCTAACATACAAAAAAATCAAAAAATATGTGGTTACAAATATCCTTACCAGTGTTTAAAAAATATTGAGTCTAAAAATAGATTTCAAAAAAATCTAGAAAATTATTTTCTATTTGAAATAATGATAAAAATAAGTCATTATCAGTAACTCATTATTATATGTTTTAAAATAATGCAGAAGGTAAGTGGGTGTCATTACTGGTAGTCCAAAAAATAATGATATGTCATTACCGTTTCTACACTGGGTTTAAAATGTTTGAAAACACTTTACCCATTGTAATAGTTTTTCCAGATTGTTTTGCCAACGCTTCGCTAACCTTTTGAAAAAGATATGGCCAACCAGTCGACGTTATCATTTCAGGGTTGGCAAAGCACTTGTTTTACCATTGTTACCAATGCTTTGCCAACGTTCCAAAAGACAAACGGCCAACCGAAGATCGACGTTGTCATTTTAAGGTTGACCCAGTAGTCTCAATTAAGCTACAAAATGAAATTTTGAAAACTTCGAGCATTGGAGGTTGTTTTTTTAAGCAGCCCTCCGTTGCCTGAAGTCTCTTTATATTCGGGATTGGCGTAATGAGTAGGTGAGTGGGTAATTGTTGTTGGTTAAGTTGTTTGCTGGATGAACTTTTTGTTATGAATCACTACTACATATTAAATATGAAATCATTAAACTTTTATAAAATGTAGGGCTTCATTACAACGAAGAATTACTAGTGCAATGTTTATAATAAAACAAGTTCAATATTAGTTTTTAGAATACATTTTTAAATTTGCTATAATAAATCAACATTGTAATTGATGCATTTCAACAAAAAAATGTAGAAAAATAATTTTTTATTACATTTACACTTAACAAAAAACCAGTAGTTTTTGAAAACTACTCGTATTTAATACTTGAAAAATTCCATACAAATTACTAATCAAAAACTAAAAGTTTTTAAAATCTACTTGTTTTTGATTATAGTGTAAATTGGGCTTTATTGTTATATGTACTACATTTATATCGTAGCAAAAACTACCTGGTTTCTGGCTCTTAGTTTTTAACTTGGCAAAACGTATACAAAAAAACAAGCAAAAACTAGTTTTGTACAAAAACTAGATGGTTTTTGCTCAAGTGTAAATGTAGTATTAAACAAAATCATATTTAAATTTTTGATTCTGTTTATAAATTCATACCCGTCATACTTGTTTGTCTACGTTTTCGGCTTTTTGTTCGAAAATTAATTTCATTGATTATGTTTAAATGTAAATTTTCATTGTTAAATGTATTATAATTTTCTTCTTCTTATTTTTTTGTTGTTTTGTGCGTGTATTAGATTGGTTTTCTACGTTTAATGAAAGATTATTATTTATTTAAAAAATTTTCTTTTATTTATGTAAATTATAAAATACATTAAACAATTTGTGACAATCATATTATTTGAAGCTAAATAAACAAAATTTAATGAATTTCATTTTTAATGTGGGTTTACTTTTTCTTAGAGTTTGAAGATGTTTTTTGTTTAATCCCCCCATAACGTTGTGTTTGTAACTAATAAAAAAAATCAAGGAGCTCATAAATTTTAATATTTGCTTGATCAGCATCAATAGCGGAATTGATATAGCAACGCAGCAAAACCTCAGTAATGGGTGCTCGTTGCTAAATCTAAATAATAAGCAGTGGAATTACGGTCTACTTACTGCATATAACTCAGTGTTAAAACTCATTATTTTTATTCGACAAGCTCGTTTTTGTAAATAGTTGTACAAATTCGCTGCATGAAAAAACTAAAAAAATTTGTGCACTTGCTTACCCGCTCCATTCCCAAAAGTTAATTTGAATACCCTATAACGTAAGCTAAAACAAAGTCAAGTTAAAAAAAATGGGTAATATGGAAAATGCAAAAATTTTGGCAAAAGAAACTTATTTCAACTTCAGTAATTTGGCATGTTTACTTAAAACCTGAAGGGGATAAATATATTCAAAAAATGTACAAATAAAATGTAATTCATTTTTAATTTAACTTACATATATGATTAATCTTTAAATTTAATTTTTTTTTATATTTCCACCTTTTATATGCCGTTATTAAACATTAAATATAAGCTAGTTTACTTGGTCTTGAGTAAAATTTTAAGCATTTCAAACTTTCCCCCAACTTTTCTCAATTTACCACAAATTTACTGTTTTAAAAAAACACTAAAAAATCGGAGCAAAACTCATTTTACCCAGTACTACCAGATGGCCCCCATTGAATATAAGCCCTCGATACATTTAAATTAATTCTTTAATTAAACTTTTCGACTTTGCTTAAGTTTTGGCAAAAATAAATGTATTTATATCATATCTGGGATATCTTCATATGGCATTAAAATTTCATTAAATTCAAATTTATTAAAAATGCTAATAAAATCCACTAATGATTTTAAAACTAATTATAAAGAAGCAGTAAATCAATTGTTTACAAAAAAAAAAAAAAATAAAAGAATGTTCAAATTGCGTTTTGAAAAAAAAATTTGATAACTGTTCCAAAAGCGATCGGGATAAGGCCGGCGCACTATGCTTCGTCCCATGGACAAAAATCAAAAAAAAAAAAAATTTTTGTCTCAAATTGTGATTAAAGAAAGATTTTTTTAAACATAAGACAGTAATTCAAACAAATGTGAAAAAAAATATTTGGTGTGATTGCTTTTGCCGCCAAGAGAGGGCGCTTAACTCAGAGAATTTTATGCAAAAATGACTTAACAGAAAAATGGGTTTTAATTGTTTCACGAAAATAATTCTCAAAAATACATTTTTTTTAAAACTTGTTCGAAGATTTTTTTTTAATTACTTCAATATATTTGTAGTTAAAATAAAATACGGATTTTAGTATATGTTTACAAACCAATTATTTTTTATTACTCCGAAAAACACATTTTTTTTGTTGAAAATCCAAACATTACTTAAGTTTGATCGAGGATAAAAAAAAATTATATAAAAGTAGATTTTTTTCTTCTTTTTTTGTAAGTTTATACTGTTATATAATAGATCATTAAAAAATTAATTACTTTCTATTACCACAAATTAAAAAAAAAAGGATTTTTTGAAATGCCTAAATTCATGATTTTTACACAAATTTCACGCATTTAAGAGTATTTAGTATTCAAACCATGTGAACCTTTCATTTTCGGTATAGCATGTGTTGAGCGGACTTTTGTAAAACACTACGAGAAACATTTTTATGGAACATTCTAACCCTCTAACTCTTCAATGAAAGGGAATTTTTTGGGCCCTTTTTAAAAAGGGACAAAAAAGACCCGTAAGTTGAAGAGTTAGAGGGTTAAAATGTTCCACAAAAATATTCCTCGTAGTGTTTTACATAAGTTCGCTGAACACATCCTATACCTAAAATGGAAAATTCCCATGGTTTCTCCCTAAAATCCAGGTTTGTGGGGCATTTGAGCGCCAATTCTGAATAAGTACGAAATTAACCCTTAAACACATTTTAAGTTTTTACTTATTACTGGCCTTTAAGTTAAATTTTCAATGCTGATGTCTTCAGAGACTTATAGTAGAATTTCATGACAAATATTTTTGCAGAACAGTTTAACCCTCTAACTTTTCAACTTACGGGTCGTTTTTGTCCCTTTTTAAAAAGTCCCTTTAATTGAAGAGATAGAAAGTTAAAATGTTCCACAAAAATGTTTCTCGTAGTGTTTTACAAAAGTCCGCTCAACACATGCTATACCTAAAATGGAAGATTCACATGGTTTGAATACTAAATACTCTTAAATGCGTGAAATTTGTGTAAAAATCATGAATTTAGGCATTTCAAAAATCAATTTTTTTTAATTTTGCATAAGTTCGCTGAACATACCGTATGCCTAAAATGGAGGATTCACATGGTTTCCTATATTAATCCTATTTAATTTTTATTTTTTTTTTTAGAAAAATCATTTTAAGCGTTTAAAACCCATTTTTTGTGAAAGGAATTTTTTATTAATGAATCGATTTTACCCAAATTTGGTACACATATGTCTTGACCTTATATCAATTCCCTTGCTAAATTTCATCGCAATCGGATAATTTTTGCAGGTTTTATAAAGATTTTAAAATAAAGGATATATGGCAGGACTAAGAGTCCTTGGTTTGATTTTGATAAAAATTTACACAAACGTTTCCAGTTTTATGTGAATCTCAATGGATACTTTTTGTAATTTTACGTCCATTTTTGTAGCTAATATATTATTTTTAAATTTCAGGACCTATGGGAGGTGGGCGTATAAAGGATAACCCGATATTTCCAAAAATAAATAACTAAGGGGTTCTATGTGAGTATATCAAATTTCAAAACTCTGTCTCCACTCCTTCTATTTTTGTACAATCGTTATATGGGGATGAATCACTGTGCGGCGGCGTAACACTTCGCATACACTCACAATATATTTTCCATAACCGATTGAGGTCTATTTGAAAATGTTGTTGTGTTTTCAGTTGAAGAATCAATTAAAATATTGTTTAACTTTTTGTATAAGTCAATAAAAAACAAACTACAAAAAATACGTACCGTCTGTAAGGGTTCATATTTTCAGTCAAATGTTCCGTTTTTAGTTTTCTATTTTTATAAAAAATTATTTAAATAATATCGTTGTTTTATATTTTAAAACAAAAAATTAAAATAATTTCTTTTTCTTTTTTGTTAAAATAGTTTGTTTATATACAAAATTATTTCAATTTAAATTATAAGAAATTCTTTACTCATACACACAAGCATAGCCAATAAAAATATGAACGTGTGTGTTGTGTGTATAGTGTTTTGAAAATTCAAACAAAAAAAAAAAAAAACTTTCAAATATGAAAAATAAACCACAAAATCATTTTTTTCTAACGTTTTGTCAGTTAAAAATTGAAGATTGTTTTAACAGACTTTTCAATTATTTTTATTCCTTTTATGGATTGCTTGAAAATAGATAGCAAAATGGGGGGGGGGGGGGGGGGGTGGGAACAAAAAGGTAAAATTTCGCCCCCTGACACTATGTAAAGGACCTATGTACAAAAAAATCTGGAACTTAAAACATTTGCTACCTGGTCTGTATTGGACTAACTCATTGAAGTTGTACTTTTGGATTTTTTTAAAAACTTGTTATAAATAAGCTCTAAGACCGAAGAAGTGTAATTTTAATGATCCGTGCGGAACTTTGCAGTTAACAATCTGAAATGCGAAGTTCAAATATCCAGTACAAAAGGGTCAAACTAATTTATTTAAGGAGACATTTCTCAAAAAAATAGTTTTCTTCTAATTATATTCTGGTATTTAAAACTATCGGTAAAGAAGTATCGGGCTTTCTAGTAATTATCTATATATACAAAATTTATAAAATTTATTTCGGCTCCTTCATTATCTGTCAATTGGTTTTTTTTTCTTGTATATAATTCATAAATTAATAATTGCAATGGCATTTATAACCACTTGCCATGGAGCAATGAAATCAGAAACTTCAAATCGTTATCATTATTTCAAAAAATGCCAATGAAAAAAATGTTATTTCAATTGATTAGTCCCATGTAGAATGTATGTTCAAATAAAAGAAATATGCCTAAAAGTATGCAAATTACATTTTATGAAAATTAAAGTTAAATTAAATTTAGATATTTTGTTTTTTCTTGATGATGATTCTTAGAACAAGGACGATGATATGGATGATGATGAAGAATTACAATGCAAATAACCGCAAAATTGAATTTTTGTGTTTGTCTTACAACATTAACAACGACAACAAACACGAAAAAGTCTAAGCTATTATAGCAACTTATAAAATAATTATAAATGGCCATGGTAACCATCTAACCATCCTACTTATAGCCAAACAATTTTTTCTATTTCAATTTCTCTTCTATTTGCCTGGAAGTACTTACAAAGACTGGCTATAAAATGTCAGCCTTTATATAATAACCCAGCAATATTTTTCGTTACCACATAAGTGGTCATATAATGATACTTAAATTGTTTACGAATAATTCGTCGTCGGTACTGGTTATTTCTGTTAGGCGAAGCTATTTTTAGAAGATGTTTAGCTTATGAGCAACTACTTATTTAATTACAAAAGTAATGCGATTTTAGTAATTACTTATTTTTAACCACTAATAAGTATGTGAGTAAGCCTTATTTAATAAATTCAAATCACTTATTTTTTAACTGCTTGCGCTGCGTTTTTTTATGCAGCGAATATTTACAGTTACTTACAAAAACGACCTTGTCGAATATAAATAATGAGTTTTGATACTGAATTTCATGCAGCAGACTAACTATTTATTATTATTTACACAGATATTAGTAACGACCACCCATTACTGTGATTTTGCTGGGAGTACTTTTGATATTTATGTTTCTATACTGAGGAGTATTTACGTTTGGCAAACATCAAAAACGAATCTTAGGAGCATAAATATTACTTTAGTCTTCATTTATGTTTTAACAAGCAATTATGTATTTTAGATTTTTGGAAAGTTTTCAAAAAAAAGATGCCATCTTTTGTGCTGCTAATATATTTTATAATATTAAAAAAAAACAACAACAATTTTATATTTGATGGTATTAACTGTATACTTATTTGTTGTTCTTTAATTTATAGAAATGGAAACGAAATTGGATTCACGGCAAGGACAATTTCCGGCATCCTTTCCGGATACGTTTAAGAATTTTTTTGCCATGATGAATGAAGATGAAGATCATATGGATTTATTTTCCAATTTATTGGAAGATAAGGTAAGTAAATTAAAAATTAATTAAAGTCTACTTTTTATATATTATTTTCATATGATAGTGGTAACTCTATTGTACCTCTGACACTTTAAGTATGTTCATTGATAAAAAAATCTGTAAGCATTTCAGTTAAGTTTACTAAAAATTAAGAAAAAAGTACCTTGCAGAAGAAACTGCTGAAATTGGCAGATGTTTTTTGCTAAATTCTAGTAAGTTAAGAACAGCGAAAATAAAACTGTGAAATTTACAAAATTTTAGTTACATTTCAGTTAAGTTTTAGTTAATTAAAAATAACAAATTACCCTGTTAAAATCTGGAAAACATTTTACTGCATATTAGTAGACTAAAAATAGTTATTCTGCTAAGTGATTTTTAACTAATTTTTAGTAGTTCTAACTAAAATGTTTACAGAATTTTTCTTCTTCTATTAGTGTAATAATAAATATAAAAATTACCTAAAAACACTTCAAAGCTTTTTGCGCCATAACGTTTTTTGAAAATATACTATATAGGAATTTTTATTTAGAATAAGAAGATAAACACTTCCTTCATACTATACTTCTACCTCAGTATGATATATTGTGAAGTTTTAAGGTGAAAAAGTCAAAATTTGTGTGAAGACTTAAACGACCCTCGTTAAAATTTCGACAGTGACAATTAAGATTGGTTTTCATTATTTTGTGTAGTAATATATCTAGTTTTCATAATGTAATTACATTTTTAACAAATATCAGTTATTCCGTGACAAATTGACCATAATTTGACTTTGAAGTATCGGTTTATTATACATATATGTATGTTGTATGGAAACCCTTAGTAACAAGATTTGGATACGCTAGAACCCGTAATTTTGTGAGGTTTGAAAAAAATGCATAAGAAAAAAATGGGGGAGGTGGGGTGGGGACAAATGGCTCCTCATCGGGGTCAAAGGTGTTGGTGAAGGGTTAAAAATCCAACAAAGCCCCACAACTTTGCCGGAGTCCCCCTAGAGCGGTAAAATGTAAGACCGACCCCCATTGATTTGTCTTTTTCAAAATTTTTTCCGAACATAACTATCCCTTATCTCCACTCTGTAAGAGGGCTCCCATACAAATGACATTTTTATAAAATTTACTCTCACCGCTTTAACTGTCCTAAGGGTGCCCCTAGAGAAGTCAAATATATGAGTGACCCCCCATATTTTTTTAGTTTCAACATTTTCTGAGAAAATATCTACCCTCTATCTTTAACGCTTAAGGCGGTCCCCATACATTTTTTTATTTTTTTATAATTTTTTTTTTATGAAATCAGCTTTTACCGGTCCCATGGTGCCTTCTAGAGTGGTTGAATGTAATATCGACCCCCATTAAATTTTCTCCTCAAACATTTTTTCCGAACATACCTAGCCCCTATCTCTTATCCGTAAGAGGGCTTCCATACAAATATGACATTTTTATAAAATTTCCTCCCACCGCTCTAACTGTCCCAAGGGTGCCCCTAGAGGAGTCAAATGTATAACTGACCCCCAATATTTTTGAACCACAATATTTTCTCTGAATATATCTACCCTCTATCTTCAACCCTTAAAGCGGTCCCCATACAAATTTTTTATATTTTTATAATTTTTTTTTTATGAAATCAGCTCTTACCGGTCCCATGGTGCCTCCTAGAGTGGTGGAACGTAATATCGACCCCCATTAAATTTTCCCCTCAAACATTTTTTCCGAACATACCTAGCCACTATCTCTTATCCGTAAGAGGGCTCCCATACAAATATGACATTTTTATAAAATTTCCTCCCACCGCTCTAACTGTCCCAAGGGTGCCATTAGAGGAGTCAAATGTATAACTGACCCCCAATATTTTTTGAACCACAATATTTTCTCGGAATATATCTACCCTCTATCTTCAACCCTTAAAGCGGTCCCCATACAAATTTTTTATATTTTTATAATTTTTTTTTGATGAAATCAGCTCTTACCGGTCCCATGGTGCCTCCTAGAGTGGTGGAACGTAATATCGACCCCCATTAAATTTTCCCCTCAAACATTTTTTCCGAACATACCTAGCCCCTATCTCTTATCCGTAAGAGGGCTCCCATACAAATATGACATTTTTATAAAATTTCCTCCCACCGCTCTAACTGTCCCAAGGGTGCCCCTAGAGGAGTCAAATGTATAACTGACCTCCAATATTTTTTCAACCTTAACATTTTTTCGGAACATATCTACCCTTTATTTTCAACCCTTAAAGTGGTCCCCATACAATTTTTTTAGTTTTTATAAATTTTTTTATGAAATCGAGGAGGGATTTTTTGCCAGGACTTGTTAAAGTGCCACGCCAGCACTTTTCCGTTTGCATTTTTCTGGCTGGGTATTTACTCCATTGATAAACCAAGAAATATAGGGAATTAATCGAATATGCTGCTCTATAGCACTAGCCAGGTGGAAATTATGTGTGGTAACAAAAAAGAAGCACTGGCAAAGCGCAAGTAGACCGCAGTCTTACAAAAAGAAGTACTGGCAAAGCACTAAATTTGGACGCTTTCCCAATGCTTGAAAAGGGTGAATTCCCAGCGCTTGTTTTCCTATAACATTATTTTGCTTTGGGAAAAGAAACTCTAAGAGTGGATATTTAAATAATTTTTGACTCCACAATACAATAACTCCAAGAATCGTCTATTTTTAGAGTAATTTAAAATTCTTCAGTGATGAGTGCCCTAGTAAAAATGATTTTTATATAATCAGATATGATTTTTATATAATTATTTATGATTTTATGCAATTATAACTTGTCGAGTATTGTGAAACATATATTTTTATATGATTATATCAAAAGATATTTAATTATATAAAATTATATTAACCAGATCCACCATTTTCCGGATCAAATCATGTATGGGTTAATATAATTATATAAAAAATATATTATCTGATCCGAAAAATGGTGGATCTGGTTAATATAATTTTATATAATTAAATATCTTTTGATATAATCATATAAAAATATATGTATCACAATACTCGACAAGTTATAATTGTATAAAATCATAAATGATTGTATAAAAATCATATATGAATATATAAAAATCATTTTTACTAGGGGGCTCATAATTTGGTGGCAAGGAAAAAACACTTGATTTTTATGTTTTTTGGTGCTATCATTTGGGTGTCAGGAAAGCACTTTAGTTTTTGTATATGAGCGTTGGCAAAGCATTTGATTTTTATGTTTATGGGTGCTTTCCCAGGGCTTGGTAAAGCATTAGCACCACCGTGGAACGGTGTTATCATTTGGGCGTTGGGAAAGCGCTGTTAACAAGCACTCCTACCACCTATTTCGGTGCTTTGCCAGTGCTGGCCCCTTTGTAATTTTCTACCTGGGTGCATTTGCATGTGCACAACGTATAATAGTCCGATTTTGGTCTTTCTTTCGTGAAATAAAAGATCTGTGTTGCAAATGTAATTGGTTTTTAAAAACAACATATCTTATCCTACAAAAAAAATGATAAGCGATCCTAACTGTCTGTGTCCAAATTTTAACGAGGGCCGTTTAAAATGAAGTCTTAACAGAAATTTTGATTTTATTCGCTTAAAACGCCACGAGAATTAATACTCAGACCAAAGATTAGTATGAAGAGAGTGTTTGTCCTCTCATTATGCATAAAAACACTTATATGGTATTTTTTCGGAAAACTGCAAATTTAGGAGTTATGCCGCAGAAAACCTTTGAACTGTTTTTAGGAAATTTTTAGTCCAAACTGACTGGCCTTATGCGTCCGAGAGATCGAATTTTTGTACACATATTATTTTTTATGCCCAATCTAAAAATACTTTTGCAAATTTGGGTGGTCTATTGCACATATGGGTGCTCTATTAAGCACTAAATTAACTCCTAAACACATTTTAAGTTGTGACTTATCTGTGGCCTTCAACCAAAGTTTTAAACTTTGATATCTTCCGCAACTTATAATAGAATGTCATGACAAATATGTTTGCAAAACATTTTAACCCTCTAGATCTTCAACTGACTGGTCGTTTATGTCCCTTTTTAAAAAGGGGTCAAAAAGTATCTTCAATTCAAGAGTTAAAGGGTAAAAATGTTCCACAAAAATATTTATCATGAAATTCTGCTATAAGTCTCTGAAGACATCAATGTTGCAAAATTAAGTTCAATGCCAGAAACAAGTCAAAACTTAAAAGGTGTTCAGGGGCTAATTTCATATTTACTCAAAATTGGCGCTCAAATGTTCTACAAACCTGGATTTTAGGAGTAAACCCTGTGAATCTTCCATTTTAGGTATAGGATGGATTCTTATGGAACTTATGTAAAACACTACTAGGAATATTTCTCTGGAACATTTTAACCCTCTAACTCTTCAAATTAGGGGTCTTTTTTGTCCCTTTTTAAAACGGGGCCTTTTTCCCTTTAATTGAAGAGTTAGAGGGTTAAAAAGTTCCACAAAAATGTACCTTGTAGTGTTTTACATAAGTTTGATGAACACATCCTATACCTGAAATGGAAGATTCACAGGGTTTCCTAGTGCGCATTTGTAATAAATCTATAACTCAGAATCAGTTCTTGGCTTTTCCGTCATGGAATGAACGAAATATTTAAAAAACTTGTTTTGCTTTTAATCTACGCTAAATTTCCTATTATATGATGAAGAGTATACGTATTTACAGATCTCCAAAATTAAATGAAAGGTATTCAAAGTTTAGTTTTAATACAAATTTTGATGTTTACCGCTTAAAACACGACTAACGGTCATGAGAGGGTTAAGAGTTTGTATAAAGACAATGTTTGCCTTTTCATTGTGTAGAAAACAGCTATGTAACTTAATCACCAAAACATTCTAGTTTAAGAGCTATAGATGGATAAATCCATGAACCTTTTTTTGGGGTAATTTTGAGGACATAAATGTAAACGGCCTGTCCAGTTTACACCGCAGAAATCTAACTTTTGCACAGATCTTATTTTTTGCTCTCAACCTATCCAAAAATGTGCGGGGAGCTGGAAAAATAACACTTTTGCACATATGTGTGCTCTTATATACACACATATATGAATGCTCAGTTGCCAAATCAGTTAACTCCACTTTCTGAATTTTATAAAACATTAATTTCAAAATACTTTATTGACTCCCAACTGTATAATATTCAAATCAAATTTATCTGATAACAAATATACAATAATTGACAAAATTTATAATTTAAACTGTACACTCAAAAAATAAGTTAGTAAAGTCAGCTAATTTTTAGTCAGGAGCGTGCTTGCAAAAAAGTTGGTAATTTTAGCAAAAGGTTTGCTGAAAATCAGCGAGCTGATTTTTACCAAAAAAATAGTAATCTTCAGCAAAAGTTTTGCTGAATATTAGTAGACTGAAAAAAACTCAAAAAACTTGTAGCGAAATTTTACTTTAGTTAATTAATTTGCTCAAAATTTAAATATAGAAATTGTGTAGTTGTTTTTCTTTTTTATCATTTCCGTTGTCTTTACTGCATCCAGACAAGCTGCGACATCTACATTTGTCTATCTGGTTTGTATTGTGGTTATCAGCACAATTTTTGTAGCAAAATAAATTAGTAAAACATTAGTTCAAAATTAGTTTAGTGATAAAAAAATATAACTAAAACTTTTGCTGAAAACGGAATTTCAGCAAAAAAATTGCTGAAAACAGTAAACTTGATATACAAGACGTTTTACAAATTTTCTACTAACTTATTTTTTTGAGTGTATTTACTATTTTCTCATTTGTCTTATTGAGACGCATTCATTTTTCTTTATGGAGTTAATCGATTTGGAAAACTGAAACATTCACATATTGCAGCTTTGTTTGTTGTTTAAAAAATCTTCCCAAGGGACAACTTCTTTGTGATGTAATGAATGAGGTGATTAATTTAGAAGTTGTTCCATTTATTTTTGCTCGGCATATATTACACATTTTATATGAATGGATGAAGGGGTACATTGTATTTGAAACACTAAACATGGGGAACGATACGGAATGGAATAGGGAATGGGTAGAATTGTAACACTAAACACGTGGAAGGAAATGGGATGGAACGGGCAACAAAATTTATTTTAGTGTTTATTCCTAATATGGTAGCAAAAATAGGTCACCCTGTAGTTGTTTTATATAAAAAAAAAATCCCTTGGCATCTCTCCCGGACCATGCCAACTTTGTAATGTCCATCGCTCTTAGTTTTAGAAAATGTCAATTTTACAAAATGGCTACAGAGCCAAAATTTTGCCCAATTTCCCTATCACGCTTAGTGTTAGAGATACTGGCTATTTTATAATTTATATGATATAAAAATTAACACACACCGATTATATAAAATCCGTTTTTATATAAATCCGGATTTTATATAAAATCCGTTTCCCGTTTTTCCGCTATTTCGATTAGTTTCAGAAATGCTGGCCAGTTTAAAAATTTCGAAACCTTCGAAAGAGAATTAATTCTTTAATTAACTTTTTAGAACTGCGTACTAGCATTCTTATAGAATCAATTCGAAAAATTGAAATTTGTTATTATATGCTGAAAGATCAACATATAAGGGCGGTCCCAGAACTACCCGATCTAACAAAGAAAACACAACAAATTTGGGAAAAATTTTCTTTATTTCTCAAAATAGTTTCTTTTCAGCTCGATACACTTTTAACTGCGATTTTCAATAGCTTCGATACCCTGGTTATAATAAGATCTGTCTAGCTCTTCAAAATAGACATAATAGAATAAGGTGTGTGATGAAGTAATTCGAGCTTAAATTCATTGATTTTGGCTACCGGAATAGTGGATGTTTTAATTGGTGAATTGTCTTGATGAAATAACTCAACTTAAAACATATGTCTTAATACAGATGAAAAACGTTTAAAATTCGTCGCGCTAAATGAATGATGCTTAATGTTGAGTGAAACTGTAATGTAAATTATAAAAGTGATATAAATTAATGTAGAAATTCAATTCAAGTAATAGAATAGAACATGATCACTTTTTTAAAGCAGATTTACATTTTTCGTAAATTAAACTTAAATTAAATTAATTCCTTCGCAGCTCTGCTACAAATGAATTATTTTGAAGAAGTTTTCATAAAATTAACTTCTTATTTTAATATTATTTCTCTATTACAAATTTCTTTCACTTTTTATATAGAACTTTAATTATTACAAACATTTCCTTGTTTAAAAATTATAGAACATAAAAGTTAAAGTTAAAATTTATATTCGTAATTTAGTCACTATAACTGACCATAGTAAAATACTTTGACATTCAGCAATTTTCTTCCAAAACTTTTCAACAGAATAAAATGTTTGGTAAAACTTTTGCCTTCCGGAAAAAAAGTTCATTACCTACAATCTTCTACCAAACACATAAATCAAGTTGTATATTCGACAATGATTTAAAGCCACGTGCATACATACATAAATATTAGAGTACGGTTGAAACATGTTAGTGTAACTGTACTGCAGACATCTGTCATCTGGTTTAACGGTATAAAATTTTATTACAAAACTCAACAATAAGCGAAATTGTTGATAACAAGTAACAAAATTAAATTATTCTTTGTCGAATATTTTATACACTTTACAGCGTTAAGAAGTTAAGAAACAAAATCAAGATAGAGAAGTAATCGAATAAGATCCTTCAGTTTTGTATTTTCTAATACCAACGATAGCGTCATCTTTTTGTAAGTTGTAAGTTTTCAGTTACCACAAAAAGTTTCAGTTTTACCAAAAACGTTTCTATTGTCAAAATTGTGTGTAAATTGTTGTTACTTCTGGTAACTTGAATTTCCACGATATCGCCGTAACATGTCTAATATTACACTAAAATTCATGAGGCTAAAAGTTGGCTATGGGTATTTTAGAATTTTTTTAATTTTGTTGTTTTCATATCGGTCATTAACATTTTTTAGTAACTTACAAACGCTATAATGAACTGAAATACCGATACTCTCTCTCAAGGTAGAGTGGAGGGTACAAAAAGAAGAACTAATGCAACTGAAAATAACTGATGTAAATTCAATTGTTCACGCTTAAACACACCTCTGGTAGACAGATAGACAAAATAAATTACTGGGCTTCACAATAAACTGTTTTACTTCAGAATCACAACTGATTTATTTATTGTTTTATTTCATATTACAGTCTTGCCATACTTATTACATAGTATATAAGGTTTATAAATTAACCCCTAAATTCATAAACGCTTTGTAAAATTATAGGAGGTTTATTGAACAAATTTTGTATGAAAATGACGTTTTGTAAACCTTCTATAACTTTAAAAAGCATTTATGAATTGAGGGGTAAATGTTGATATGAAGAAATTCATATTAGTTTATTAAAAGTAAATGTTCAAATAAGTACACTCAAAATAATACGTCTGTTGGCTGGACAGAAAAATTTGTTATTTTAAGAAAATTTATTTCTATTTTTGGCTTAAAATAAAATTATTTTGTTAATTATTTTGTTAAATTTAACAAATCTAAATTTAAGTAAAAAATTTGTAAAACTACAGTCTTATCTGTAATTAGACTGAGTCGTAGAATTTATCCAAATTTAGGATTTTGGGACCATCCTTGGGCCTAGTCCATATCATGTGAAGGCATATACGTGCACTCCAGTGGAGCAAACATTTTGCTCTATCTCGCTTAGTTTTCGAGATATGGGCCATTTTATGAAATGAAAAATTTTTATTAAAAATTTTCGAGGGTCCAAGGCCCCGCAAAGGTCCATTTTTGGATAGAGATAGCACTTTCGTCGGAGTGTCATAGTTTGGGGTAGTGGAAATTTTTATTAATTTTTCTCTATCTCTCTTAGTTTCCGAGATATGGGCCATTTTAAAAAATTGGGAGGGAACGAAATAGCGCCATCATTAAAACTTTTGTAAAATTTAACGAATGGGTTCTTAAAAATTAGTTTCAAATAATTTTGAAAATTAACACTTAAAATTAATTAAAGTACTGAGGAGTTTTAGTATTGTGTTAAATGAAGATAACTAAAATCTTTGCTTAAATAAATGTTTCAACTAAAAATTTGTTAAAAATTAGTTAAATCGTTTTAAGTGTAGTTTTATGAAATTTCAAAATTGTTTCCGTAACCAACGGGCACACATATCCATCCTCCAACTCTTTCCAATATAACCTTGAGTTATGTATATTCACTCTTAACCACATTCTTACCCTCTCCCCTCTATATTTGTACATCTTATTATCTATATAACTTCTTTATTTTAATTTTATCTTGTATTTACAATCATCAAATATTTTCTTTTAATTAATAATTATCTAATGTTTCTTAATTTCTCTTTTATTACATTTTAATACTAAATATTATTATATTTTTTGTTATATTCTTAAATTGTTTCTTATTAAATTAACCGTTATATTTATCACTATAAATGAGCCCAGCATTGTTAAATCTGAGTCAGTTTCTTATTACCGTTAAAGTAATAAAGTTGTCCAATAAAAAAATAAAGATCATTTATAAAATCGCGCACAATAGTTTCATTTACATATTATTCTTGGGGCATGATGGGACTCCAACACTGTTGCTTTTACCCATCCCTTTCGATTGTGATTGTACCAAACATTCTCCCCATTTTCGAATGGTTGTTTCGACACCTCATAATATTTCTTATAATACTGGTTCTTCAAATTGATGTTTTTATTTATGTTCGGTACGACTTTTGGCTTATATAAATTATATTTATCATACCGACTGCACCATGTTTTACTTCAGGTTTATTTCATTCATTCTTGTCGTCGTATATTAATATATATAACAAAAAATTTTAAAGATAATCAATTAATATGATTAATCTGATCGAATTACATTAAATTATTTACTGAATTTAATCTGTTGTAATTGTAATGAATTTATATAATCACAAATAAGTTTCTTTAAGAAAAATTTATCCGATTTGCAAAGGCACTTTTGTCATCAGAAAACAAAGTTTTCTATAAAAAAGTCCTTAGAAACTAATAATTTTTCTGTAAACAAAAGTTCTTTGTATCAAAGAATTGTTTTCTTTAAGAAAAATACCCAAAGAAATTTTCTATTACACAAATTTCTTATAATCTGAAAATGTTTCTTGAAGAAAAACTTCTTCCAATTTAAGATACTTTCTAAAGGAAAAGTTTATTAGAATCAAAGAATTTTTCAATAAAAAAAGTCCATAGCATCCAAGTATTTTTCTGTAATTTCTAAAAAACTAAGAATTTTTCTCTAAGAAAAAGCGCTCAGAATCTAAGATCTATGCATTAGGAAAAAAAAATGTTCAACAGTAGTAAGATTTTTTCTAAAGGAAAAAGTCTTTAGCAAAATTTCTCTAAAGGAAAAAATCCTAAGAATCTAAGAATTTTTTTTATTAGAAAGATTCCTTAGAATATAAGTATTTTTTTTTATAATGAATGTTATTTTTGTTCGGTTTAAGATCAAATATTACAAATTCCAAATAGAATTTACAATTTATTTATTTAAGAAAAAGTCCCTATAATTTCAGGGTTTTTCCTTTGAATTTGAGAATTTTCCTTTAGAAGGTTTGAGGTTAAGAAGAATAAACATTTTTCTCTTAATTATAAACACATTAATATTCAAATCAGACTAGATCTAGTTTCGGCCTTTTTCTTTGGAATTATACGTAACTATACTAAGGTGCGACCAACTCACCCAAGTAAGGCCTTGAATGCAAGATCTTACTTGGGACACATACAAACATTCTATTTTTAGATCTTTGTTTATCTTTCAATGCTTATCTTTTTCTTTAAGAAAAAATCCTTAGAGTCTAAGATATTTTCTTTAGGAAAAATGTTTGGAGTCTAAGATATTTTTAAAGGCAAAATACCTTGGAATTTAAGAGCTTTATTTACATTTTCCTAAGCATCTACGATATTTTCTATTAAGAAAAATTATTAGAATCCAAGAAATTTTCTAAGTATTCCTCTTTAAGAAAAAGTTCTTAAAAACTGAGAATTTTCCTTTAAGAAAAAGTCCTTATAATTTTAGAGTTTTTCCAACAAAAAAGTCCTTTGAATCTAAGAACAGAAAAAGTGCACAGAATCCAAAGTTCTTAAAATCCAAGAATTTTTCTTTAAGAAAAAATCCTTAGAGTCAGAGATATTTTCTTTAAAAATTTTACACTCTATAAACTTTTTTCTAAGGGAAAGAACCTACAGAATCTAGTAATTTTTTTCAAGGAAAAAAAACCTTAAAATCTAAAATTTTTTTCTATTAGAAAAGATCATAGAAATCTAAGTACTTTTCTTTAAGAACTGATTCTTACAATAGAAAAATTTTTCTTTTCTAAAATGTTCTCAGAATCTAAAAATTGTTCTGTAAGAAAAAGTCAATAGGGTCTAAGAATTCCTTAAAATCCTTAGAAAGTAAAAGTTCTTAAATTTTATTTAAGAATAAGTCCTCAGAATCCTAGAGTTTTTTAGGAAAAAGTTTTTAGAGTCTAAGATTTTTTCTAAGGGGAAAAATTCCCTAGAATTTGATAATTTTTATAAAAGAAAAAATTTTTAGAAAAAATCTATCAGAAAAGTCCTTTAAATCTAAGTATTTGTCTTTAAAAAAAGTCCTTAGAATGAAAATTTTTTTTAGCTAAAGTCCGTAGGATCTACAAAATTGTCTATCATAAAAATGCTTCAATTCTAAGAAATTTTCTTTAAGCCAAAGTTCTTTAAATCTGAGAATTTTTTTTAAAGAAAAAGTCCTTTTAATCTAAGACATTTTCTTTGCGAAAAAGTTTATAGAGTTTTAAATTTTTTCTTAAGGGAAAGTCTCTAAACACAGAAAGAATTTAGAAAATTTAGAAAAAAATTTTTTTTTTTGTAAAGCACCGTAAGTTGTTTTTCACGTGGAAAAATTTCACTTGAACTTTAAATGCCTCAAATTGCAATTTAATTTAAACAACTGCAAATTTTTTTAATTTTATAACAAAGACACAATTACAATAAACACAAAATGTCACTTTTTCCCAAGAAAAATAATAGTCTTGTACATTAAATTTGCGTGAAAACAAACTCTACACAATTTTCACGTGAAACTGATTGTAGTGAAAAATCATTTTTTTAATATGGAGTATAACAGTTTTTTCACGTGAAACTCAAACAACTTACGGTGCTTTACTTTGAATATTTTAAACAAAAAAATTGTTGGGAATAAAATTTCAATTTAAAAGAAAATGTGATTGCTTTTACAAATTCCCATTGTTGGTGCCTACTGTTTTTTCTGTGATTCTAAGATCTTTTCTATTAGACAAAGTCAGACGGACGGACGGACAGACGGACATCGATAAATCGAAATAAAAAGTGATTTTGAGTCGATCGGTATACTAAAAGTTGGGTATAGATCCAATATTTTTTGGTGTTACAAACATCAGCACAAACTTATATAGTTTTTCTTAATTTGATAAAGAATAATGTGGCAGAACCAAAAAAGTAGCAAGATGCACAATATATATTTTTTTTAATATAAATTAAAAACATTTTTAAATCGTTTTTAAAGATTTCAAAATATGTACGTATTATTGTTGTACAACAATAAAAATATTCATAGGTAGTATTATTTTCCATCTCATTACTTTGCTCATGTACAAATTGTTTTAAAACAAAAGAAAATCGCTTACTATTCGTTGTATATTTTTGTGTGTATGTTACAGGTAATACCACGAGCAAATAAATTTCAACAAAGACGTTATGGAGGAAGTTTACGTTGCACAACAAATCCACATAGACAAGGTTTGGAAGGCGATAGAGATGGTAGTTTATCATCATCTGGCACAGGTGGAGGAGCAGGAGGAGGTGGAGCACACAATGTAGGACGTTCAAATTCCTTTAGATTCAATAGACCACGTAATGCATTTAGTTCATCATCAAGTTCAGGTTTAAATAGTTTGGGTATTATAGGAGGAATGGGCGTAGGAGATGGAGAATGTAGTGCAGCCGGATCTACAACTGCAATAAACAATAGCAAGTTGAGTGGCAGTAGTAGTAGTAGTTTGTTGTGCAAACATATTCAATATTGTTGTCTGCATCAGCAGCAACAACATCAACAGCAAAAGAATTTTACCCAAACTATACCAGCATGTACCCAGCAACAACATCATCATCATCATCAGCAATTGTATCAACAGCAACCTTCTTCACAACAACAACAACAGCCATCAATACACTTTGTACAAAAATCATATCACCAAGACTATACCAACAACGCAATTCCTTCTAATAATCTAACTTCTAATACCAACAATAGTTGTAGCACTAGTAACAATATGACATCGACAGCAGCAATAACTACAGCTCGTCTAGGACCAGATGGTGAGGATAATTCGACAGGGATTTTAAATAATGGCATAACGAATTGTTTAGGCAATGGTCAACTTCATCATCAACATCATCTTCAACAACAACAATCGTCCTCGTCTGTAACCTCTCAACAAAACAAGCAGCAGCAACAACCACAAAAACGCCATTCAATTATATTGGAACGTGCTTTTGACTTTGGTAAGTAGACTAACAAAACTACCATACCAAATATATACATGTACTTTAGGGCAGGTCAAATTGTATGGATAAAAATTTTTTGATATTGCGTACTCGATTTTTCGAAAGCTTTTAGCATGGGGGAAAAAAGTTCCACTACGACATATCAAAAAAATCATTTTCGAGGCTGCCAAATTTAAATTTTTTGCAATTTTCTAATAAATCTAGATTAGCGTCATCTTGAGGTGGCTTTTTGAAACAACTAATAAAGTTGTAAACAATATAATATTACAACCTTTCCAGAAAGGTATTACTTATGAAAATCGGATAAAAAATGTGGCAACTAGAGGTAAAAGTATATAAGTAAAATTATTTTCTCCTTGTTGTCATCAACATCATTATCATCATTTCTCATCATTATCATCATTTCATCATCAAGCAGAAAATAATTTTACTTATATACTTTTACCTCTAGTTGCCACATTTTTTATCCGATTTTCATAAGTAATACCTTTCTGGAAAGGTTGTAATGTTATATTGTTTACAACTTTATTAGTTGTTTCAAAAAGCCACCTCAAGATGGCGCTAATCTAGCATTTATTAGAAAATTGCAAAAAATTTAAATTTGGGAGCCTCGAAAATGATTTTTTTGATATGTCGTAGTGGAACTTTTTTTTCCCCATGCTAAAAGCTTTCGAAAAATCGAGTATGCAATATCGATTGCTAAATCGATCCACCCTAATGTACTTATATAAAAAGAAAATCAAGCAAACAAGTTAAAGTCGGGCATGACGACCATTTGATATACATACAACAGAAAGTAGCGAATGCTTCGATCCGAAATTTCAATGGATTGAAGTGGATTGGTGTCAAAATTTGTTTATAAAATGTTAAAAATTTAGAAAATCTGTAAGAAATTTTGATTTTGCATAAGGCAACAAATCGGAAATATTGTCAGTGGGGAAATATAGTAGTAATACAAAAACTTAAATAACTATCAACAAATAGCATACCACGTCTAGTCTCAAGCAAATATTGTTTTGTTGGGATGATCACACATGTTATTAACAACGAACTCACAAACATACTCAAAAGGATACTCTTATCTAAAATGTTGCTTTTCAAAAAGTGTTGATTTATGACTGGATTTTACCAAATCAGTCAGTTCATATACAAAAGTGCAAAATTCTCGTCCCGTTGAATTTTTGTACGTTATATAATATTTGGGTGTGTGTGTTCCAATTATCATTTTTCTTATTGCAGACAATTGTATTGTCTATCAAGAAAATAGTCAACTTCTTTGAAACAACAAATGAATTCTTATATGACAATATCGTTGAGGTAGAACAATATTCTAACTAAATATATAAAAATACAGAAAGTCCGAAAAAACTATTTTTTTTTCTATTTTTTAATGAAAAAATTAAAATAATTTTGAAAAAATAACATAATAAAAATATTGTTATTTGAATTTTAGACAACCGTTCCAATATTCCCTTTAAAATGCTTTTGCTGTTACTTACGTTGTGCAGTTTTGAATTAAAATTATACGCATAAGTGTTCGATTTGATAATTGGCCATATAAAAAAATATATTTCTCAACTCTGCAAAAATAAATAAAAAAAAAAAAAAACAATCAATTCGGTGTGTTTTTCCATAAGTTTTGCTTAATATTGATTTAAATGTTATTTTTTTGGGAGGTTTATCCATATTGAAGAATACTTATAAAGTATTCGTATATAATGTGTTTGGTATGGAAAAAGTTTTCTTTTATTATGTCATAAAACTTGTGATTACAAACCAAACTATGAACATGCCTGAACATGTCATGAAATGAAACATGAAAAAAAACCGATCAAATTGATTTTAATTGAACACACAGCTGCATTCAATGCCAAAAAGAAAAAATATGTATGCGACTACAAATTGAAATGCTATTTTAAGGTCAAATACTCAGCAGCTTATTCACGAGTAATATTCAAGAATTGAAACAGGAAAAAAACTGCCAATTTATCTGGCCGGCATTTAATGGCAAAAAAATGTCAATAATATTTGGTGCATAACATTAGCTTGGCCATTTATTAACAAAAAAAAAAAAAAAATACCAGATTTATTTGTAATTTAATATTTTGACACAATAATGGAAATGTTAGTACTACTCCAATAATTGGAAATATTTTAAACTAGAATTTAAACGAAATTATTTTAGTACAGTGTTGTTTTAATGTCGTATAGACAGCTGTAATTAATATGCATTTTATCAATTTTAATTTAGTAGGTTTGAGATTAAGAAGAAGAATAAAACTTTTTCTCTAAAAATTTTAACACATTAATCAGACTAGATCTAGTTTCTGCCTTATTCTATGGACAGGCTTCATCAGTGATTTTCCATTAAATATTATTATTGTCAGATTGTCTCTGCATAATAATTTTTCTACAACCCGTCGCACAGTGCTTTGATCCCATATAACGATTGGACAAAAATAGAAGGAGTAGACACAGAGTTTTTAAATTTGGTATACTGACATATGACCCCTTAGTTAAGAATAATTTTAATTTTTGCAAATATCGGGCCAAGGACACGAAATTTAAAAATATTATATATTAGCTACATAAATGGACGTAAATTTACAAAAAGTATCCATTGAGATGCACATAAAACTGGAAACGTTTGTGTAAATTTTTATCAAAATCGAAGCAAGGACTCTTAGTCCTACCATATATCCTTTATTTTAAATTCTTTATAAAACTTGCAAAAATTATCCTATTGCGATTAAATTTGGCACGTGAATTGATATAAGGTCAGTCCATATTTGTGCTAAATTTGGGTAAAATCGATTCATTAATAAAAAAAAAAATGCCTTTCACAAAAAATGGGTTCTAAACGCTTAAAATGATTTTTCAAAAAAAAAAAAAAAAAAAACAAAAAAATTAGGAAACCAAGTGAATCCTCCATTTTAGGCATAGGGTATGTTCAGCGAACTTATGTAAAACACTACGAGGAATATTTAACATTTTAACCTTCTAACTCTTCAATTCAAGGGACTTTTTTGGCCCATTTTTAAAACATACAAAAACGACCCGTAAGTTGAAGAGTTATAGGGTTAAAATGTTCCGCAAAATATTTGTCATGAAATTCTTGAAGACATCAGCATTGAAAATTTAACTTAAGTGCCAGTAATAAGTAAAAATTAAAAATGCTTTTAACGTCCCAGCCAGCAATTTCGGAGCGCTCATAAATAATGTTCTTAAATGGCTCATAATAATGATCATTGCTTTTTCGAAAACACTCTTTTTTTGGTAGAAAATATGAACCCTCAGAAAACAATCCAAAAAGTTGTCTCTACAATCTAAAAAGCTGTCTCAAAATGAGGGTTAATTTTTCGGACTCAAAGAAGATTCCAAAATTATTTAAATTTATGAGGAAAATTTCGATTTTATACATTCTTTTTTCTGAGTCATTTCTGAGTACACTGGGGGCTCTTTTAGGCGGACCACTTTCATAGGAAAAAGTGGAAAAATGTTTATGTTTTTGGAGCTCATTTCTGAGTCACTAATGATCATCTTTGTTTGCTGGTGTGTTTAATTTAATAAAAATCTAATAAATGTTATTCTGTAAATTTCCTAGTGGGTCTTTTTTTTTTGTGAAAAGTGAGAACATTAACCCTATATGGATGAAGTTACTCAAAATAATAATTTTTATCAAGTGAAAAAAATTTTTTTGTTATTCATTTAAAATGATATTTTTCCGAAAATTATTAAAGATGTTATTCTGTAAATTTCCTAGTGGGGCATTTTTTGCCCAAAAGTATAAAAGCTAACCCCATATGGATCATATTACATAAAATAATTATTTTTATCCAGTTGAGATTTATTTTTATCCATTTAATGGCTTTACAATCTCGTAGTCATAATTAATATTAAGTTTCATGGGTCTTTTCTGACCCCAGGCCAATAAGGGTTAAAGATTTTTTTATACAAATGTGAAGGTAATTATAGTCTAACCAAATTTAAGTGATATTTTTCCGAAAACTATGTAAAATTTGATGAAAACATTCAAATTCTGTTAAATTTTTTAAAAAATAAGTAATTTTTGTAAAATGTCCTGGATAGCAGGACAAACTCGAATTATCATTTTTCCAATTTATTTTTTTTTTCTTTAATGCCAACTATTATGTGGTACAACTAGCAATCGACATCGCCAAATTAGGTAATTTAAAAAATCTTTAAAATAAATTAAAAAAAAACACGTTTTTGCATTTTTATCAAATTCGTGGGTCATTTTGGATTCCAGGCTAAAGTGGGTTAATGAAGTCCGATGAAATCAAAATTTCATGTCTGAATCATTTTAACTATATTAAATAAATAAATGAAAAAAAATACAAAATTTTTAAAAATTTCGAATTTTGGGAATTTTTAATAATAACCCATGTGAAAATCGAAATATATATGAACATACATGATAATACATTGACTTGTATATGATCATGCATGGGCATACATGGTCATATACGTCAATGCATAATTCAATGTAATATTTACCAAGTATGTAGTTATATAGCCACATATCTGGTAATGATTTTCTACACTGGAAGATTAAAGGAATTGTAATTTTTAATTTTTTTAAAATTGTTTGAGCAAAATCGGACTAGTGGTTCTCGAGTTATGTCAAAAAAAAGATATATCTCGATTCCTAGGGGTGACCCAGCGAAACGCCGGGACACGTATAACTTGTTTTTGACCGATATAACATTTCCCGTTGTTTTCATCCCCTCCCGATTTTGACTGTCGCATAGTGTTATCATTTCTATCTAGATATTCCTGGGCTTTATAACATTTGAGTCCATTACGCTGTTTTACATTGTGAATAAAATTTTGCGACTTCTTCAATTCTCCAATTTGCATAATGCCTAGAAAAAAATTAAAAAAAAAATTATGTTTCATAACCTCATTTTTTGAATAAATTCCATTTCAGTGAATCTTTTTGGGACCATAAGCACTCATATTCCGCTTTAAGATCTGCAAAAATTCATAAATATGTGTTTGCTGAAAAGCCCTAAAACGCATGGGCATGTAAATATGAACCCTACGTGCTCATGCATGGATCCATATTTGTCGATTTTACAGGGTGCAATAATTTCTGTTGTACAACAATTTAAAATTATTGAACCGAAAAAGTTTTTAATAATAAAATTTCATCATTTATTCATGTTTTACTTAATATTGTTATTCATATAACTTGTTTTCATTATTTGCTTTTTCAACAATAAGCATTTATTTAGTTGTTGTTTGAATTAAATATTAAGACTCATATGCATAATCCCTTTTTAAATTTACAAATTGCTTATAAAACAAATCTTTCATATGAAATTAATTTTAGAAACGTGTTATGTGGATTTCAAATTATTATACATAAGCACTTTAAAATACAATTTTCTTTATTGATTTAACATCGGTCAGTTTATTAGTAGCACAACAAAATTAAACTGAAAAATTAAAATTAGTCATAATACATAATTTATGTCGAAAACATGTGCATTAAATTATATTTGCTTGTTGTTGCAAACTTAAACAAAATTTTAAATGATTTATTCGAGTCAATAACAATATATTTGTATCATGGATGGTGACCGAAACGATGCGGTTATCGGTTAGAATAACACTGTTTTAGATTATTTTGGTAATGCTATTTTAAGGGTAACGTTATTTTATGTATTTCGGTATCGGTATTTTATGGCTAACGGTATTTCAATTATTTCGGTAACAGTATTTTGGTTATTTCGGTATCGGTATTTTAAGGTTAATGTTATTTCAGTTATTTCTGTAACGGAATTTTAGCGGTAACGGTAGTTACTTCTTTTGATGCATGCCGTAGTTTTTTTTCCAAAAACACAAAGGAAATTAAACCAAAACAAAATTTGTTAACTTTATTTAGTATGTAAAATACACAATAATTATGTACACTATACTGTACCATCTTACAGTCAAAAAAAAAGGGCGCCATACACCCTCCAATGTGAAATATTTTTGTAAGGAGGTTTCCAAAAAAAAAAATAATTTTTATGCCGATCGTAGGGGTCGCCATTTTACTATTTTCGTTATATCTTTGGCATTTACAGTCGGATCTTAAAGTATGATACATCGATGTTTTTCTCTCGAGGAGACCGGTGTTTTGCTCTAAGCGACATTTACCTCAAGTATCCAGATCTCAGTTGCTACGACCCTAATGTTCAACCCTAATGTCAGAAAATTAAAGCAAAAAAATCATTAAACTTTTGATACGGAACTTTTTCGATAAACCCAGTAGAATTTTGTTATAATATTTTGGTTGCCGAACGTAGGGGTCGCCTTTTTAAATTTTTTTCATTGGATTTTACCTTTATAGCAAAACACTGGCCTCTTCGGGGCAAAAAATCGATATATCACACTTTAAAATACGACTTTAAATGCCGAAGCTATAACGAAAAATTTCAAAAGGCGACCACTACAACTATATTTCAGTAATTTCGGTAATGGTATTTTAAGGATAACGGTATTGTGGTTATTTCGGTACCGATATTTTAGGGGTAACAGTAGTATGTTTTTGAGTCGATAACGGTATTTTAGCGGGCATTTGGTTTTTAAATACAAAAAATTGGGCAGATTTTTAAAATTAATTGAGTTTGCTTTCACACTAAAAATTCATAAATTTTAAAAAATTTAAAATTTTTTTTTGTTACATTTAAAGGAATTCCCCAATTTCATTCAATTTCAAGCGTAGAAACGGTAATCACATATTATTATTTTTTGGACTACCAGTAATGACACCCACTTACCTTTTACGTTATTTTAAAATATGTAATAATGAGTTACTGATAATGACTTATTTTTATCATTATTTCAAATAGAAAAAAATTTTATAGATTTTTTTAAAAATTTTTTGAAATTTATTTTTAAACTCAATATTTTTTAAACACTGGTAAGGATATATGTAACCACATATTTTTTGATTTTTTGTATGTTGGCGAGTAAGCTTACTTGTGTGCAGCAGGTCAATTATGTTTTCATCTATTAAATATTACATGTCGATATAGCTCAGATGGTAGAGCTATTGACTGGCAATCTGTAAACCCAGGTTCGATTCCCGCACCAGCAAATTTTATAAAAAAAAAATACAATAAAAAATATTTTTCTCATGAAATCTATTTTTTTGAAAATCTATTTTTAGACTCATTAGTTTTGTCAGTACTGGTGACCACATAGGTAACGATATATTTTTTGATTTTTCGTAAGCTGGTGTGTAACCATAACTCATTATTTTTCGCGACATCGCCATACAAAGGTAATAAGAAATGTAATAACAAAACTAACTAGTTACCATTACCACATATCTGGTAATGATTTTCTACACTGGGTTATAATTAATTTATAATTTAAATACGTCTACTCCGCCCAGGTTTTTAAAAAATTTAAAAAGGTGTTCAAATTTTAATTCTGTATCATATGTGGCAATAAATGTTTGACATATAGTTGGGGCAGTTGACATGGAATTTATTGGTATTAAATAACCGTTTTAAAGAGCGGAACAGGCGTTATCACTATCATTTATTTCACTATGCGACAGCCAAAATCGGGAGGGGATGAAACCAACGGGAAATGTTATATCGGTCAAAAACAAGTTATACGTGTCCCGGCGTTTCGCTGTGTCACCCCTACACTCATAGAAATAAATCCGTAAAAATAGCAGAAAAAGTTACTAAAAATTAGTTAAAAATGATGCTGCAGAAAAAACTGATAAAATTAGCAGATTTTTTTACTAAATACTAGTAAAATGAGAACAGCAAAATTAAAACTGCTAAATTTACAGAATTTTAGTTATATTTAGGCTAACTTTTAGTTAATTGAAAATAGCAAATTGTACTGTAAAATCTGCAGAAAATTTTGCTAAATATTTGTAGACTAAAAATAGCAAAAATAAACTGTTAAATCTACAAAATTTTTGCTATTTTTAAGCTAAATTTAGTTGAATGCAAATAGCAGTCTATTCTGCTAAAATCAGCAGAAATATTTGCTAAAAAATTGTAAACTGCTGTTTTCAAAAGGCTCGATTTTTATTTGCATTTAAAAAAAAAATCGAAAAAAAAACTTAGAAAATTTTAAATTTTTTGGTGATTTTTTAGGCTACTAATTATTTAGCAAAATTTTTTGCTGATTTTAGCAGGTTAATTTGCTAATCTCCATTTACAAAAATTTAGCTCATATATAACTAAAATTCTGTATATTTAACAGTTTTAGTTTTGCTGTTCCTATATTACTAATATATAGCAAAAATAATCTGCTAATTTAGCAGTTTTTTTCTGCAGCATCATTTTTAACTAATTTTTAGTAGTTTTTACTAAATTTTTTACGGACTTTTTTCTATTAGTGTAGGAATCGAGATATATCTTTTTTTTGACATAACTCGAGAACCACTAGTCCGATTTTGCTCAAACATTTTTAAAAAAATTAAAAATTACAATTTCTTTAATCTGTTCATATAATGTTTTTCTATATACTCAACAGTTTTGCCGGTAGAAATAAATGTTTGTTACCGCTACCATAAAAATCAATAACCTTTTGTTTATTACTTTTTTTTAATATTTTAGGCAAAAAATATTTTTTTCTTCATACATTTATTTTTACCGGCGAAACTGTTGAGTATATAGAAAAACGTTATACGAACAGATTAAAGCAATTGTAATTTTTAATTTTTTTTAAATTGTTTGAGCAAAATCGGACTAGTGGTTCTCGAGTTATGTCAAAAAAAAGACCACCAAAGGTCAAATCGATATATCTCGATTCCTAGGGATGACCCAGCGAAACGCCGGGACACGTATAACTTCTTTTTTACCGATATAATTTTCCCCGGTAGTTTGAACCCTTCCCGATCACTGACCCCTACCATTTGTCTCACAGTGTTTTAATAGGGCCGAAAGTAAAAACTTGGACACAATGATCTGTTCCTTAAGTGATTAGCTGTTATTCAGGAATTTTTCAAGGACTTCTACTTACAAATTTAGAAAACAAAAATTGCGTTCAATTTTTTTTAAAAGGCAAATAAAAACTGCTGAAAAAGATTTTGAAGATAGATAAGATCATAAGGTTATTACACCACAGTGCGATATCGGAAAGCGGAACAAATTACGGGAAGGGAATTTCAATAAAAGTTGCGCATATTAAAAAAAAAAATGGTGTCTATTAATTTGTTGACCACTAAAACATATCCGAGTTTGGGTAAGACCCAGAGTAACACCACTTGGTTATTTCCTTATCAAAAACTAACTGATCGATTAGTATTCAGTACTACAAGGTAAGTCTATGCCCATTAGTTTTGATACCTTTTACCACACAGTAGTATACGGTATACGAACATGACTCCATTCAATTTCATTTGTTAGTATAAAATGATTTATATGTATGGTAAATATTAAAAAAATAAATAAACAATACTGGTAATTTTCAATATTTGATTATTTTGTCATTTCAAAGAATAAACAATTAAATAAAAACCACAAAGGCAGAAATTGCGATGTTTACGAGGGCAGTACGAAATGTTCTTAGCCTGACATAGAGATGGTGGTATAAACAGCAAAAAGCTTTGTATAATGGAAACTTTCATCCGTCATATGAACACATCTTAAATTTCATTTCGATCTGTCAACTCATTCGTATAGTAACAGTTGTTCAAAAAAGGTGCTTCACTAATTTTTTGATAATGAAAAAATTAGAAATTCGCAGTGTGATTAAATATTTACATAGAAAGGTTTATCGGCACAAGAAATTCATAATGATATGGTGAATGTGTTAGGGGAAAGTGCTCCTTCATATGCAATAGTAAAAAATTGGGTTGCTGAATTTAAACGTGTTCGTAGAAGCATTGCAGATGAACCACGAAGTGGACGTCCAAAAACTGCAACAACGCCTGAAATCATAGCTAAAGTCCATGATATGGTATTAGACGATCGACGAGTGAAAGTGCGTGAAATATGTAATGCCATAGGCATCTCAAATTATTTTTCATTTCTGCAAGATGGGTGCCGCATTTGTTAACAGTTGACCAAAAACGCATTCGAATGAAAATTCCAAAATTCAACGAACTGAAGTACGAATTGCTTGACCAGCCACCTTATTCTCCTTATTTAGCTCACTCTGACTTCTACCTGTTCCCAAATCTTAAAAAATTCCTTTCTGCCAAACGTGTTAGCTCGAATGAAGATGCAATTGCAGCTTTAAACGATTATTTTGCGGAGCTTCAGGAAAATTATTTTAAGCAAGGGATAGAATTGCTAGAAAAACGTTGGACCAAGTGTATTGAAGTTTCAGGGGATTATATTGAAAAATAAAATAATTTTAAAAATCTAGCTCTTGTTTTTCATTGTTATACTAAGAACATTTTGAACTGCCCTCGTGTAATCACTAGCAGCAAAAAAAGCATGTTAACAGTTTTGCATATAGAATATTGAAATGACTGGTTCAATTCCATGTAGGCTAATTTAAGTTAAAACTAAAATTGATTTAAAAACTCTATTTTTGTTGGCTTTTTTTTTACAATTCCAACACAATAATTTAAAATGAGTTTTAATTACGAAATTCATTTAATCAGTTTATATTTTAATTGATTCTGCACTTACATAGAAAAATTACATTATCAATAACTGAACCGTGTTATTCAAAAACATTTAAAATAGCCTAATTACAGATTTTTAAGTTAATTTGGCAAAAAGAATATTCACAAATGATTAATAAGGAAATATTGATTAACTGCTAAAAGCAGGGTATAACCTAAATTATGCCTCTAATAAAGTTGGGAAAAAGAAAATCCATTCTTGGATGGAATACAACATTTTTTAACAGAAACTAAAAAAAGTGCAAAAATTTCTGGACTAAATAAACTCTTTTTACAGAAAATTTTACCAAATTTGCATGAAAATAAAATAAAAATAAATTCAATAAAATAGTGATGTATTTATAATAAAATCATACTCGATATTCGAATACTTTTAGTATTCGAAATATAAAAAATTCTTTAACACAATTTGTTCCCATTACAACTTCTTAGTAATGTTTGAAAATATTTTTTAACATGTTTTGCTTTCTCATAAAAAATTTTAATTTACAAAAGTTACAAAACAATATTATTCACCTACGATTACCGAGTCAATCGCTCACTAAGTTTATGTATTACTAACAAAATAAAGAGAGAATATACATGGTGTTGCCAGAATTAAATACAATATAACTAAAAATTTTGTAGATTTAATAGTTCTTGTTTGATCATCACCATCGTACATTTTTCTTAAATCAAACCGATTAATTACACAGAAAAAAAGTTATTATGGCAACACTCAACAGTCACCCTGTATTTAAAAAAATATTTTACACGATTACAAAGGATTTTCTTATTTATTTGCATACATGTGTATTATTAATATTATTAATTTTTTTTTGTAAAGGAGAACAAAACTGCAGTTTCATTTATTAAAATAATATCTTCAAAATAAAATGCAATCGAAATACAGAATTTTCGATTAGCTTAAATATAGTTTTGATAAAAACATGTTTTAAAAAAACAGGTTAACCGACAAATAATAACCGGTTTTCAGTTTATTCGAATTTGAAAATTATTCTAAACCAGTCGGGTTTTTTTAAATTAGAGAAACCGGTAAATCAGTTTTCGGTTACGGTGACTTTAAACCTTGTTTTAACTAAGGTTAGTAATTAAAAAAAAAAAATAAGTGTTCTACCAGTGTATTATTTATGGTACAGTTTTCAATTTCTGTCTGGTTAAAAACCCGTATTTGTTTGTTACGAATTTGGCTATGTACGGACCTTGAGGCGGGTTAATAAAGAATATAATTTCCATAGTGCAACAAAAATGTTCATGATTCAAACGTAGAATATCGTCGCAAAATGTCACATGTGTTTTTTAATAAATTTTCAGGAGAGTGAAAAAACTGTTACAAAATCTACTTTTAAGATATTTTATTGGCATCATATGCCTTAATGATGATGATTAAATGAGGTCGTGAATCCAAAATGCTTTATTTTAGTGATTTGCTGGTGATCAGCTGTCTGCACAACTTCGCAGCTGCTTGACTAATTTTGCTAACAAATAATAATAACACAAAATTTTGGGTAAAATTGAAAGCCAGTGTAGTATTTACGTGCCGGGATCACCGTTGAAACTAGAGTTGTTAAAGTATTAAGTATTTGGGTATTGAATAAAGGCCCTGCGTGCATTTAAAACAGTCAGTGAAATATTCACAACACTTTTTGCAATTCAAATATCATAAACTGAAATTCAGAAAATATCAATTAAAATTTAATTTTATTTAATTTATAAAATTTACGAACTAATCTAATACTTTTTTAAGAATAAATAATTTATATACAAAAAAATAAATATTTTTAATTAAATTAATTAATTTTAATTAAATTAACTAATATTTTAGTATAATGAAATTTATTATGAATTATTTAAAAAAATTAAATTAGTATCAATTATTTTTTTATTTCTTTAATTCATTCATGCATTTATTATTTAATTTCTTCATTAATTCATGTTCTTAATATAAAAAAATAATTTTAACGAGTAAAAAGGTTAAAGTCGGGCATGCCGACTATACAATACCCTACACCAGTCTGGGTAAAAGCCAACTAATGTTTGGATCCGAAATTCGAATGGGTTAAAATGGGGCTTGTGTCAAAATTTTCTATAATGTGAGCACCAAATTTCATTAAAATGTCTTAATATTTGCGATCTGCAGTTTGTAACCAAGCCAATTTTGGGGGACCCTTATATGGGTACTAGGTCTAAACATGGACAGATGTTCACCAAAATCAATAGGCTTCGTTCTTGGGCCAAAATAGGTCTGTGTACCAAATTTCATCAAAATATCTGCGACCTGCAGCGTATAAACAATATAATTTTGGGGGGGGGGACCTTATATGGGCACTAGGTCTAAACACAGACCGATATTCACCAAAATCAATAGGCTTCGTCCTTGGGCCGACATAAGTCGGTGTACCAAATTTCATCAAAATATCTTAATATTTGCGACCTGCAGCGTATAAACAATATAATTTTGGTAAAACCCTTATATGGGCACTAGGTCTAAACATGGACCGATGTTCACCAAAATCAATAGGCGTCGTCCTTGGGCCGATGTAAGTCGGTGCACCAAGTTTCATCAAAACATCTTAATATTTGCGACCTGTAGAGTGCGCACAAGAATGCATGGACAGACAGACAGACGGACGGACGGACATCGTTAAATCGAAATAAAAACGAGTAAAAAGGTTAAAGTCGGGCATGCCGACAATAAAGTCGGGCATGCCGACAATACCCTACACCAGTCTGGTTAAAAACCAACTAATGTTTGGATCCGAAATTCGAATGGGTTAAAATGAGGCTTGTGTCAAAATTTTCTATAATGTTAGTCAGCGCACCAAATTTCATTAAAATATCTTAATATTTGCGACCTGCAGTTTGTAACCAAGCCAATTTTGGGGGGACCCTTATATGGGCACTAGTTCTAAACATGGACCGATGTTCACCAAAATCAATAGGCTGCGTTACTGGGCCAACATAGGTCTGTGTACCAAATTTCATCAAAATATCTTAATATTTGCGACCTGCAGCGTATAAACAGTATAATTTTGGTAGGATCCTTATATGGGCACTAGGTCTAAACATGGACCGATGTTCACCAAAATCAATAGGCTGCGTTACTGGGCCAATATAGGTCTGTGTACTAAATTTCATCAAAATATCTTAATATTTGCGACCTGCAGCGTATAAACAGTATAATTTTGGTAGGATCCTTATATGGGCACTAGGTCTAAACATGGACCGATGTTCACCAAAATCAATAGGCTGCGTTACTGGGCCAACATAGGTCTGTGTACCAAATTTCATCAAAATATCTTAATATTTGCGACCTGCAGCGTATAAACAGTATAATTTTGGTAGGATCCTTATATGGGCACTAGGTCTAAACATGGACCGATGTTCACCAAAATCAATAGGCTGCGTTACTGGGCCAATATAGGTCTGTGTACTAAATTTCATCAAAATATCTTAATATTTGCGACCTGCAGCGTATAAACAGTATAATTTTGGTAGGATCCTTATATGGGCACTAGGTCTAAACATGGACCGATGTTCACCAAAATCAATAGGCTGCGTTACTGGGCCAACATAGGTCTGTGTACCAAATTTCATCAAAATATCTTAATATTTGCGACCTGCAGCGTATAAACAGTATAATTTTGGTAGGACCCTTATATGGGCACTAGGTCTAAACATAGACCGATGTTCACCAAAATCAATAGGCTGCGTTATTGGGGCAAGGTAGGTCTGTGTACCAAATTTCATCAGAATATCTTAATATTTGCGACCTGTAGAGTGCGCACAAGATTGCATGGACAGACAGACAGACGGACGGACGGACATCGTTAAATCGAAATGACCACATTGTGGTGTAGGGTATAAAAAATTCTGAGCCGATCGGTATACTATAAGGTGGGTCTACGACCAATATTTTTTGGTGTTACAAACATCAGCACAAACTTATAATACCCTGACCACATAGTGGTGTAGGGTATAAAAAATGATAAACTAATTTCTCACAGTGTAAAACACCAATACATTCACATTCTCTCTTTCTTTAAATGCATTCATGCAGGCCTTTAGTACTGAGTACCCAATACCGACTGTTTTTTCGAATACTCAATACTTAAATGTATCTACTCAGTATTTTCAGAGTTGTATTTGTATGAACGCCTAATTTTACCATGAAAAACACTAATGCTGGGATTCATACTGAAGGTTTTTGAGTTAACTATAAGTTAACCCAAATTTGTTTGTATATAAATATGAGACCCACCGTAAGAAACTACAACCCTGTTTATACGAAATCATTTTCAGGCAATTTATATGACTATAAAAATTATTGAGTTGTATCGAGTCAGTAACTACTTGTAAAGTATTCAGTAGTATCGAGTATTTAAAAGTGTCGGCATTTTCCAACCCTTGTTGAAACAGAAAAGACATTTAAAATTTTTTTTTTATAAAATGGTCTACGAGTATTTTCATTTGGATCATTGGATCCATTAAGGATGACGCCAATAAACCAAAATTTGTTGCACAGTGTTATTAAGGAAATGTTGACAGAATATGTTTATTTATATATTATTTTAGTTTTAATAAAAAAAAAAATCAATTAAATAAATTTATTGTATAATTTTCATTTCCGTTTGGACAGCGGAAATGTTTATAAAAATATATACTTATTGTAAGTTTTTAATGTGCTTTATTTTTTCGTTTTATTGCTTCCAATTTTGTGTCAATATTTGCAACTACTACGTGTACATTAGTGTGGACTGAATTAGGACTTTGGACGCCAAGTATAGAGAATTTCTGTAAAAAATTTAAATCAAGCAAAAACAATATTAAATTAAATAAGAAACACCTTTGACATTCAAATTTTTTATATTTTATTAATTTAATTTTTTTTACTTGTTTTTTAAATACGAAAACAAAATCTAAGATGTTGAAATTTGAGCCCTGGTTTATGTATTACGAAAGTACTCTAAAAGGCACAAAAGAAAATTAAAAACAATGTTGCCAATGCAAATTAAAGGCTGATAACCGCACTTCGAATTTATAGTACGATTTTCTATTAACAATGAATAATAAAGCTTAATTGTTTAAAAATTTTGGAAATTTTCGGAAATTTTATATTAAAAAAAATTAGTATTTTTGCTAAAAACGTGAAAAAAAAACATTTTTTTTAAACCGATTCCATACCGGTACGATACCGGTATTAAGGGATAAGGGTTTTTTTAAATCAAGAATTTCGGTATTGGTATCGGTTGTCAATTTGAAAGGGTTTTGAAACGGATAACGGTATTATAAAGGTATCGGTTGTCAACCTTGATTAATGCACATTTTTGCATATTTTGATTAAAATTTCCTTTGGTGTTTCCATAGAACTTGATCACAGCGAAGTAAAATACTCGTAACGTAAGAGCGCTATGAACAGTGTTGCCACGAACAAAAATTGTTTGTAAAGCGGAGAATACACGAAATAACTTCGAGTAGGGAACAAAAAATATCAAAAAATTTTGTAAACACGAAATGCACGATGTCAACACGCACACACACACATTCACCAAAAAATCGGCACTTACCAAATGAGAAAAAAATTACCAAAATTTAAAGTTCTTAGTTTTTATTTAAATACCCAGCAAAAAAAGTCATTACAAAAAAGTTATTTTAAAAGCACTCCGAATAGCATCAACTGATTGTGGAGTAGTTACAATTTAGCTCTAACACTGATTTATTTTACACGTGATGTCCCATGTTGTCAGTAGTTCAATTTAAGCATTTTGTTAGTAATTTAAGAGTGATTACATGATGTTAATAAAGTATGGTTTTTAGGTATACATTTTCATAACTTCAATACGAGTACATTTTGTTTGCATTTTTAGAGTGATTTAGAAGTACTCTTTATAATATATAATATAATACATTTTTAAAATTAATTTAAATGTGCTTTTTATAATGTCTGAAATAGCATATTTTTTAGGCAATTTTAATGTTTAGCCTTTACAGAACCCATTTCTGAACCTATTATGTAACAAAAGCTTCAATTTATTATTATTTGTAGGACAATAATAAGGAAGCACTTCTTTTGCAACTAAATCAATTCGATTAAGCCAAAATTAGACAAAACCAAAATTTTTTTAATTTTTGTTCAACAGTTTTTATTTTTTTTTTGAATAAGTTTGTAACATGTTTACTTCAGTCTTTAAATTCAAAAAAGATACGATATTGAATTAAATAAGATTAATACACTAAGGCCGAGTTTTTGGGATCTCAGTTAAACTTGATTTAGTTAAACCGAAAACGAATTATATCAGCCATTTCAAGTTTATTAACAAAAATTTGCCCGAACAAATTTTTATCGTTTAAAATTTATGTCTTCATTGAAAGAAAATAAAATAGATTTTAGAAGCAGTATTTAGTTATAAACTAAGTTTAAAGATTATCTACATCCTAAAAGCTGGGCCTAAATGTTATATGTAACCCTCGGATTAATTTTTTTAAAAACATTACTCAAGGAATTTTCAGAATATTAAAGCGTACCTACTAGAAAACTATTTTTTTATATATTTTTTTTTTTTCATTTTAACAAATAAAGGAAAGAAAAGCATCGACATTTTATAACTCTACAATAATAAGGCCATCATTATAAATTTGCTGAAGCCGCAGATCTATGATTGAAATTTTAGCTTTAAATTCATTAAAGAATCCGAGAACCGTTCGAGGAGAGTTTTTCCCCAGACATATTTCGAAGACGAATACCATGTCGTCATTTGAATTTTGCAAGTCAACCATCGTTAGCTTAAAATCAACGTGTTCATTAAACGATGCATTCCAATACTATAATTTGCAATCGTGATTAGTTGAATTCTTATGTTGAAGAAGTTCATTTAGCAAAATTTTAACTTTAATTAAAATTTGGAACTTTAATGGACATTTTAAAGTTGACGGCAGTTATTTTTTTAAATCTATTTTTGAGTTGAAGAAATAATATATTTTCTGTCGCTATAAAATTATTTATTTAGTTTTTACGACTTTTAAGGCGTAATAGCAATTACAGCATATCCACATTTAAAACAGGTGACATTTATAGAACTTTTTGTGTATAAACAAAGGCAAGGGACCAACCTCTGTTAACGAACCTCTTGATTGGTCTATTTTAAACGATAAAATATGTTAACATTGCAACAAATTTTATTAACATATGTATTTCTTTGGTGCACGGTGCAAAAGCACGCAAGCGACTTCATAGGGCCTTAACAATACATTTTAATTGTTAGCTTTTATATATTTGCATTTTGTGAAAAGAAGAATTCATATCTGGGTCATAGTCCAGGAGATTCAATGGGATCCAATTCTATATTTCCTTCCCTTTTTCAATGGGAACTGTAATTGCAATATTTTTTAAAGTATGTACGAATAATTTAAAAATATGTAAATAATCGTAAATTAATAAAGCAAAAATTAAAATAGTTAATTTGAATTTGAATTTATTTACTTGAATTTCTATGCTACAAGATATAATCTTATAATTACAGCATAGAACTTAAATTGATTTACATAGGTTGATTGTTTTATTACAAAAAAATTGATTATATAAAAAAAAGCAATGAAAAATGAAAAATTTTAAAAATAATACAATAATAATTAGTTGAAAAATAAAAAAATTATAATAATAATAAAAACCAATAGAAATTAAAATAACAAATAAAAGTAAAAATTAAACAAAGAATTTAAATAAAAGAAAAATAGAAAAAAAATATAAAATATAATAACATTAATAATTAAAATTCACAGAAAAAAAGATTTGAATTGAATGATCATAATTATTTATTTTAGAAAGTGAAAATTTATTTTTAATGAACTATGTAAGTAAATTTATTATTTCATTTTTAAATTTTAATGCGTTACTATTCTGCTGGATGTTGGATGGTAATGCGTTCCAAAAACGTATGGCATTAATAAAAAACTGCCACTCTGAAACCAGAGTCTGAAATAATATAGGAGTAACTCTCCTGCCTCTATTAGAGATGTTAAAAGTTAGCCTATCATAAAGGTATTTAGGTGATTTGTCATAAATAATCTTGTGTAGAAATAGAAGAGTCATAAGCTTAAGCAGACTTTCGAGAGATATTCCGTATAGCTGGCTAGAGCACTGAGATATACGACTATATCTTCCCAAACCAAAAACATATCTGATAATGTTATTATAGACGACATTTAATTTACGCTTGCTCTCGCAGTCACAATTAGAAAAAATTTCACAGCCGTAAAGCAAAGACGGCATTAAATAAGATTTAGCAAGAAGCTTTCTTATATTCAGTGGTGTATAGTACTGTGTTGCCCAAAGAGAGCGTAGCATGCTATATGTTTTACCAACGATACTGTTTACATAATTGTTGTTGAAAATTATGCCAAGATTTCTCACGGATACGACTATCTCAATTTTATTATCATTTAGTCTGATATCAAGATCACGATTAATATTTGACATTCGTTTGTAAATCACAATACATTTAGATTTTTTGGGATTGAGACAAAGTCCATTTGCCGATGCCCAACGGTGTATTTTATCTAAATCATGATTCATTTTACTGACGGAATCATCAAGCGACTTTATCGAACTACTAAGATAAACCTGTACAACATCAGCATACATGTGCACATTGGAGTATTCAAGCTGTGCTGGCAGATCATTAGCATATAAGGAAAAGAGAAGAGGCCCTAAAATAGATCCCTGAGGAATTCCTCTTAAAATATATGCGACATCTGATATATTGTCGTTATGGAAAACAGATTGCGATCGCCCCGATAGATATGACATGATCAGTTTTGTCGACGTAGTAGAGAAATAAAAAAGTGTTTTAGCTTTTTACTCAAGATGGTATGGTCTATCGTATCAAATGCTTTTGAGTGATCAAGCAGTACTAAGAAAACCAGTTCATCATCATCAACTTTCTGTCTTATACTCTCAGTAACTTCTAAAAGTGCAGTAACACAACTATGTTTCGGACGAAATCCTGACTGTCTTTCAGAAAGGAGGTTGTGTTTTCTGATGTAGGAGCTCATTTGGTTGTGTAATAATTTCTCTAGAGCCTTGGAGAGATATGGTAGGATTGCAATGGGCCAAAATTCGGATCTAGATTTTGGCACAGGTATAATTTCAGCGTGTTTCCAGTTAAGAGAATATGAACTTGTTGTAATTATTGTGATAAAAAGATATGTGATATATGGTAGAAGAAGTGGAAAAAGTATTTTAATAAATTTTGGGTATATATTGTCATAACAACAGCATTTGATTTAATACTAGAACAGCACTTCAGGACATCAATTTGATCAACGCACTCAAATTCAAACATAATTAACTATTTTGTTTTTTTAGAAATAAAAAATGGAATCTCTAATAAATTCGTAATTTACAAACAAATGCATTTACAAAGAAAAAAAAAAAAACAACATTATATATACATTTTTGAAAGTCCTTTTAAAGCACATACATTCGAAACAGAAAAAGAGCACTTATCGCTCCATTGTAACCAATTTAAAAGTTGTTCGTTTCAAATGACTTACACATATTTTTGCTGGGTATATTAAAATATTCGAGGCAAACGACACTGATGATGGCTTTGTAGCGAAAGCCGAAAATCTCCAATAATTTTTTGAGTGTCATGCAGTGTTATTAGTCGTATCATAGAGGGCAATAAATACTTAGGTTGTTCATAAGGGGTGTGCTATCTGTTGTATCGTTGTATCGTCCTAACAAAAAACAGAGTTGTTAAAATTTTTATTTGTGTTTAACAACGATTTTCTATTCAGTTTTCTATCGGTTAGCACACTCAAACATAGGACACTAAACATACGTAAAAATGTTGTATCGTGCTATTCTCAAATGTTGTATTTTTTCAATTTAATTTTTAACAACTCTGTTTTTTGTTAGGACGATACAACGATACAACAAATAGTACACCCCTTGTGAAAACCCTTACTATAAGTATGACATTGATACGGTAAACTCTTTTTAGCTGGACAGTTGGTGTGAAAAGCCTCATATGTACGTGTTCATTTGCTAGTATAAATTTACTGTAGAGTACGTGGTAATATTAGAAGTTGCATTTATTTATACTTGTAGAAAAATATAGTTACATATCAACAGTCATATGATGATAGTGCGTAATTGGATGTGTTTGGTGTTTGTCATACTATAGAAAATATCTAACAGCTATGGGGTATCAATTTATAACAAGAGATATGCATTATTTTGGACGTGTTTTATATCTAAGGTACACTTTAAAAATGTCAATATTTATACCCTACACCACTATGTGGTCAGGGTATTATAAGTTTGTGCTGATGTTTGTAACACCAAAAAATATTGGTCGTAGACCCACCTTATAGTATACCGATCGGTTCAGAATTTTTTTTTATTTCGATTTAACGATGTCCGTCTGTCCGTCCGTCTGTCTGTCTGTCCATGCAATCTTGTGCGCACTCTACAGGTCGCAACTATTAAGATATTTTGATGAAATTTGGTACGCAGGCCTATGTTGGCCCAAGGACGAACAAGTTTGATTTTTTTGAACATCGGTCCATGTTTAGACCTAGTGCCCATATAAGGGTCCTACCAAAATTATACTGTTTATATGCTGCAGGTCGTAAATATTAAGATATTTTGATGAAATTTGGTACACAGACCTATATTGGCCCAATAATGCAGCCTATTGATTTTGGTGAACATCGGTCTATGTTTAGACCTAGTGCCCATATAAGGGTCCTATCAAAATTATACTGTTTATATGCTGCAGGTCGTAAATATTAAGATATTTTGACGAAATTTGGTACACAGACCTATATTGGCCCAATAATGCAGCCTATTGATTTTGGTGAACATCGGTCCATGTTTAGACCTAGTGCCCATATAAGGGTCCTATCAAAATTATACTGTTTATATGCTGCAGGTCGTAAATATTAAGATATTTTGACGAAATTTGGTACACAGACCTATATTGGACCAATAATGCAGCCTATTGATTTTGGTGAACATCGGTCCATGTTTAGACCTAGTGCCCATATAAGGGTCCTACCAAAATTATACTGTTTATATGCTGCAGGTCGTAAATATTAAGATATTTTGATGAAATTTGGTACACAGACCTATATTGGCCCAATAATGCAGCCTATTGATTTTGGTGAACATCGGTCCATGTTTAGACCTAGTGCCCATATAAGGGTCCTACCAAAATTATACTGTTTATACGCTGCAGGTCGTAAATATTAAGATATTTTGATGAAATTTGGTACACAGACCTATATTGGCCCAATAATGCAGCCTATTGATTTTGGTGAACATCGGTCTATGTTTAGACCTAGTGCCCATATAAGGGTCCTATCAAAATTATACTGTTTATATGCTGCAGGTCGTAAATATTAAGATATTTTGACGAAATTTGGTACACAGACCTATATTGGCCCAATAATGCAGCCTATTGATTTTGGTGAACATCGGTCCATGTTTAGACCTAGTGCCCATATAAGGGTCCTATCAAAATTATACTGTTTATATGCTGCAGGTCGTAAATATTAAGATATTTTGACGAAATTTGGTACACAGACCTATATTGGTCCAGTAACACAGCCTATTGATTTTGGTTAACATCGGTCTATGTTTAGACCTAGTGCCCATATAAGGGTCCTACCAAAATTATACTGTTTATATGCTGCAGGTCGTAAATATTAAGATATTTTGATGAAATTTGGTACACAGACCTATATTGGCCCAATAATGCAGCCTATTGATTTTGGTGAACATCGGTCCATGTTTAGACCTAGTGCCCATATAAGGGTCCTACCAAAATTATACTGTTTATACGCTGCAGGTCGTAAATATTAAGATATTTTGATGAAATTTGGTACACAGACCTACATTGGGCCAATAACGCAGCCTATTGATTTTGGTGAACATCGGTCCATGTTTAGACCTAGTGCCCATATAAGGGTCCTACCAAAATTATAATGTTTATACGCTGCAGGTCGCAAATATTAAGATATTTTGATGAAATTTGATACATAGACCTATGTTGGCCCAAGGACGAAGCCTATTGATTTTGGTGAACATCGGTCCATGTTTAGAACTAGTGCCCATATAAGGGTCCCCCCAAAATTATATTGTTTATACGCTGCAGGTCGCAAATATTAAGATATTTTAATGAAATTTGGTGCGCTGACTCACATTATAGAAAATTTTGACATAAGCCCCATTTTAACCCATTCGAATTTCGGATCCAAACAATACACCAGACTGGTGTAGGGTATTGTATAGTCGGCATGCCCGACTTTAACCTTTTTACTCGTTTTTTAAAGTATTTTATAGAAATTTAAAAGCGAATTATATTTATTTAAGTTTTTAGTTTTTTTAAGCTGGGAATTGAACCTGAACTCTACATATATGTTGTTCTGTTTACTGTTAACACTGACAGAAAAAATGTACGTAATATGTAGAACAAAAACACATTGCGGCCATTCAAAGTTAGCTTTGGATTTAGCACAAATTTTGTTGGGTTATTACTTACTTTCGGTGATGGCAATGAAGACAGGATATTCATTTAATACTTTTGTAGATTTTGCTTTAAAAATATTTTTTTTTCTAAGTGCATGGCATGTTGCAGTAAAGAACAAATGTTCAGACAGTTATTACGTGTTTGTAAATACAGACATCTTGTAAGTGCAACAAAAAAGTACGTGAACATACATACATTTACTTTTATGAACAAACAAAATTTTGTAAAGAAAATTCCTTTTGCTAAACAAATAATAATAATACAGCTTCCATCTGTATTATGAATGAAAATATTTGAATTTTACAACACGAAACAGGCAAATAAATATTGCAAGCAACTTCTAAAATAATTCTTAAATTTTAAAGATTTTTTAAATATTTTTTTCAACATTTAATGCTTTTTATTATTTTTTTTTTTCAGATGCTAGTTGTGATGAAAGTGATACAATCAGTACAACATCATCAACACCAACCACAACTAATATTCCGTACAACATTTTGAAACCAATTTTAAAACAGCCACAACAAAATCAACAGCAGCAACAACAACAAAATTCTCATCAAATACATGTCGTACAGCAAACTTCCTCATCAACTATACAACCAAAATCAATATTAAAAGACAATAGTCAACAGCAACAACAATTGCAGCATCAGCAGCAACAATATCGAAGTTTACCACAACCTCCTAAAAATGCTGGTGTTGGTGCATTTCATACGAAAGAGTCGGCACTACAGAGAATACAACAACAAAGTGGTTTACTACAGGGTAGTCGAACAAATCTAACAAATCTATGTGGTGCAAATCCTTTAGGAACACAAAATCATTATTCATCAACACAATCAACATCAGCAGTACAAGCACAGCCAGCAGCAGCAGCAGCACCGACAACATCATATGGAAATTCAACGGTTGCCAGTGGTGGCAACACTGGCAATATTACAGCAATAGTGCCCAATATAGGTGGAGGTGGTGGCATTGGTATAGCAAATCGAAGTTGTAGTACTTACAACATGAATACAATTGGAAATACTAGTGGGAATACAATTACGAACAACGGTACATTTGCTACTGGTTCGGGTTTCATGGAATTACATTCACCTTCTCATTGTGGTGGCAGGGAGCTATCGGGTGGTTTTAATAAATTAAATGAAACATTTATCAATACACATACAAATAGTTTAAGTACATCATCGACAAGAAATAATCTACAATCAATTCGTACACAAAAGTCGCCCATTTTGAATAGAAGACGTTCATCGTCGATTGTTGCAAATCTTCTTACAGCAGATTTTACCTACAATCAATCGTCGTCGTCGTCGTCAATAAATGTAAATGCCGTTAATGATACCACAAATATGTCCTCACTATCTCATAGTAATACCCGGTAAGTAACTTTTCTCTTTTTAAGGTCAAGTAATTTGTGAAAATCATGTAATAGCTTAAAGTCTTGTGTATAATACACTTAAAATATTACGTCAGTAAAAAAATCTATCAAACGGGTTTCAAATCGATTTGACAAATTTTTAACAAATTTTTATAATTAACACTCAAAATTACTTACAGTACGGAGGATTTTTAGTATTGCGTTAAATGAAGATAACTAAAATCTTTGTTTAAATCAGTTTTTCAACTAAAAATTTGTTAAAAAATAGTCAAATCGATTTGAAACCCGTTTGACAGATTTTTTTACTGATGTATTATTTAAGTGTAGAGAAAAGAATTCCAAGGGTGTGGTGTAGGGTATTCAGTGGATTGGATTTTGAGCAAAATTGTTCGAACAATCCAAAATGTCCAAATTTCGAATAACGAATAATTCGAATAATTTAATGTGATTAATCGATTAATCGAAATTGGTAAAAAATTACAAAAATCTTTAAAAACTAAATGTTTTTATTAAAGTACCCAGTCAGAAAAATACAAACGGGAAAGCGGTGGCAAAGCACTTTAACAGGTGGTACAAGTACTGGCAAAAAGTGCTTTCCCATTCCCAAAATGATAACATCATTAGATAATAGGACCGGCTGTTCAAAAAGCGCCGGAAAAGCACTGGAGGAACAAAATTTTTAAACGTTGGCAAAACGCTGGCAAAACCAATAAATAGGTGGTCTGGAAATATATTTTCCAAAATAAAATTTAAAAAAAGTTCATATGTATTTTTTTAGTCCTGCCGTGATTTGAACCCAGGCCGTCAGATTGGCAGACGATTGCTCTACCCACTGATCTAACGAGACATATAATATTTAATGGCTAAACACATAAATGTGTGATAATAGCTGGACAACTACTGGCTGTGCCAAAATGCTAGAACTGGCAAACAATTTTTTGTAACTAGTATGCCAGTGTTGGGAGGGCAAAAAAAAAAGTTGCTCTTGAAGGAGCTTTCCCACAAACAAAAAAATTGATTTTATAAAACAAAAAAAATTTAAATTAAAAAAAATCCAAAAAAAATTTTTTTGCTTGCAACCGGATTTGAACTCGGAACCTTCCGACTACAAACATTTTTTAACGAAGCGTCAGCATTTTTATAAAATCATTGGTTTTCCAGTGAATTGACTTTTGTACGCCTGGTAGCATTGGCTAGGTAGCACTCGATAACCACTGGTTGCAAACCTTGGCATATCACTCTAAGCCAATTATTTGCCAGTGGTTTTTTTTATAAACCACCGAATTTTTGTAAAACAAATACTGGTAAAACGAGTGTCCCAAATGAGTGTTCTGCCAGTCATTTATTTTTAATACCGTGGTTACCCAGTGGTATGCCAGTGCTTGATTTTTTGTACCACTGGCGATTTCTGACTGGGTAAGTACCTATGCTAAAATCCCACAACTTGTTAAACAAATTGTGAAAAATAATTTGTTGTAGGCTTGTAACTCTCCGGATTTCATTCTGGCCTGAGGAAATCATCAGAGGTTGACGTTGTAGAAATATATTAAAAACATAACATTTCGCGATAAAAAAATTGTGTGAAACAAATTTAATCATCTTTTGACGCATATTTTATTATTTTAAAATATTTTAATCATTTACCTACATTTTTTTGAATGCAATCTGATGCAAACAATTTTGGTTACGGAGTTTAAAGTAACGGAGTTTACATTTGGTTACTTTTTTCGTTTTCTTTCAGAAACGCTTTGTCAGAATTTTCTTTCCGAAACAAGGTGAATCCAAATATGACATTGTTTTTCTTACTCGTTAAATAGTTTGGTATTATAACAACCGAATTTTCGGTTGCAGCAACCCAACGATTCGTGTGGAACCAAATTCGGTTGGCACAACAAAGTTTTTTGTTGGTGTACTTAATTTTGATCTAGATTTGAACTATGAAAGTAACCGGTTCTAAAAAATTTTCCTGGGAATGAGTTTGCATTATTTTTCCAAAATTTAAACTATGGTAGTTTTAAAACTTCTTTAATGGAAAACAATATCAACAACTGTTGTTATCTATCTAAAACTTTTTAGAATTTTAATAGGTATACATTGAAATAATCTTACATTAAAATAATTTTATTTTAAAACTAAACAAAACATTTTAAATTGAATTAACTAACAATGTAATTGAATACAAAGAAAAAATAGACAACTTTTTAATAAAATATAACGAAACCATTTACATACAACAACAGGAAAAAAATAAATCAAACAAAAATAAATTAAAATGCTACGTAGATACTTATTACAAATTTTAATTGGAAATTATAAATATATTTAAGGCAACATTTAATATTCATATGAATGACTTTTAAATAGAATTCTAAATGAATTAATTTTGCTTATTATTTTAAGAAAGTAAATCCAGACTATTTAATTTCGTCATAATAACAGGGGCAATTAAAATGTTTCTATTTTTATTGTGGTTACACACAGTTGAGCAGAAATAATATAAATGACCCACTGCAGAAACGGTAATGGTGTGTTATTATTTTTTAGACTACCACTAATGCTACGTCCTTAACTTCTGAATAATTTAAAAATAAAATAATGCGTTCATACATTCTGCATTACTTTTTTGTTTTTAATTTTTTTTATTTCTCAATTTCCATTGCACCTGTCAAAAAATTGGTAATATGTAATTTGTTTTGCAGCGACCAGGTAGTCCTGTATGAGTAATTATAGGCACCAAAGTCCCATTTCCCGGTATACTTAAAATAATACGTCAGTAGAAAAATCTGTCAAATCGGTTTCAAATCGATTTGACTAATTTTTAACAAATTTTTAGTTGAAGCACAGATTTAAACAAATATTTTATTTATCTTCATTGAACACAATACTAAAAATCCTCAGCACTTTAACTAATAATTTTGAGTGTAATTTTCAAAATTATTTACAACTAATTTTTAAGAACCCATGCGTTAAATTTTAGAACATTTCTTGTTAAAATATAATATTTTCATGTTTCTGTTGTTACCCGGTAGATGGCGCCACCAGTGTATCCGAAGTTTTAAAGATGGCGCTATTTCTTTCTCTCCCGATTTTTTAAAATGTCCATTATCTCGAAAACTAGGATAGAGATGATAGAGCAAAATTGATGAAAATTTCGACTACCTCTAACCGTATGATGTCCCAGCGAAAATGGGTTATCTTTATTAAAAAATGGACCTTGGCGGGGCCTTGGACCCTCGGAAATTTTCGATAAAAATTAAAAAAAAGCCACTTCATAAAATGGCCCATATCTCAAAAACTAAGCGAGATAGAGTATAGAAACCGGCAAAATATTTTCTCCACGGGAGTGTCCTTATATGCCATCACATGATATGGACTAGGCCCGGGGACGGTCCCGTGCAGAGAAACAAGCCAGCCGCCGTGAGCCGTTTAAGCCGCCGCCGCCGGTCATTTTTGCTTCAGCCGCCGCCGCCGATTTTTTTCGGCTCATTTCGGCTGGAAGTATCAATTTTCAAATATAAAAAATTTAAAAATAACTATATTTTTTAAAAAGAATTTACTAATTCATTAAACTTGAACAACCAGAGCTAAAAACAATTTTTTTACATGAAAAGAAAAAAGTTAAAATCTTCTAAATATTAAATTTTTATAAATATAATTTTTTTAAGCTATAAAAGCTTATGTAAATTTATACTGTGAAAAAAATTAAAAAAAAAAGTTCTTAATGGGTTAATATAATACTTCAGAATGCAACTCTTTGCAGATGTGTAAAAAATCAATTAATAAAAAAACATAGCTGCTTAACTTTGCATTTAAAACTCAATATATGTATTTGGTGTATGCATTTTTATCAAAAATTATGACGAAAAATCGTTACAGAGTTGAAGTCGTGTTAGCATATGTAGATATACGAAAAAGTTTGTAAAATGTATTAATTTTTGTTAAAAGCGTTACTTCTCCTCTTCATATAAATTCTTACAGTTAGTGTTTAGCTTTATTGGTTATTAAAATATAAGCTATTAAAGTTAAAAAACCTTATGAGTTACTGGTAGAGTTTGCTGTTCGGTTTTATTCGAAACCGAAACCGCGGTTTTTTTAGCCTCAAAACCGAAACCGAAAACCGACAAAAATAAGTCAGTTTTCGGTTTCGGGTTTTAAATTTTTCTTAAATACTTTAACGAATTAAAATAATTTAATAAATTGCAAAGATTCATAAAAGAGCTCTAACACCTTCTAATGCAGCCTCCGAATAATGGGAATTATTGGAAAGTTTATAATTTTCTGAGCCATTATGAGTTATTTATTATTAATTTTTATGCACTCATAAATACGAGTCCAATGTGATTAATTTATAAATCTAAAATTTGATCACTCTGAAAAAACATGCTTATTTGTAACTCCAAAATTTGAGTCTTCTCCGAGTAAAAATTTCAGAGCGCTCAGTAAAATGTCGGCTGGGATATTATTGAATCTTGAATTTCAAAAAGGGCTCAGCTCCTATTTGACAAAATTTTGTATTTAATTGTAATTAAAATTTTCTACATTAAACATTACTTTAAAGAATTTTTTATTTTTGTTATTACGGATAACATAAGCTGAGGCTTATAATTTTAGAAAAAAAATTGCACCAAAAAATGAAGTGGTTTAAGAGATATTTAGTTTCACATATTCAGTTCAGATTTTAACCCTGTATTTTTCAAAAAATCCTTTTTCGTAGTCTGCGAAATTTATAAATTTTATATTTATATTGTTTTAAATAAATTGCTAAAATTTAAATTTATCCTCTTGAAAATACAGATTTAGTTGCGGACAAAAGAATAAAAAAAATTTAATTCATAATAGTTTTCCGCGTTTCTTTTTTTTCTCCCGTAAAGCCCTCGAAACGGCGTTATTGCATATATTTGAGTGAGAAATTCAATTAAATTTTAAGTAATAAGTATATTGTGCGTTTTAAACTATTTACTTTTTATACTTATTTAATTATTTAAAAAAATTCTAGTATTAGAATAAGAAAACCGAAAATTAACCGAAACCGCGGTTTTTATAATTTTGAAAAACCGAAACCGCGGTTTTCAGATTTTTCGGTTTTTAGCAAACTCTAGTTACTGGTTACGGAGTTTACATTTGGCCTATAAAATTGGTTACAAATTTTATGTATTAATCAAAAATTGGTCAGATTGTTATAAATTTTGTAAAACAGGTGACAATGCGCTGATATATACCGAAATATATAACTCAAATGTAATCCATGCATTAGAAATTAGCTGGTTACATGGTTTTTATCACATTTTTTGATATCACCCATATATATTTTTTCAATTCTAAAATACATTTTTAAAAATGGGTGATTGGGCATCTAATTAAAATGGGTCCCTACAAGATATGTGCATCCTGGCCAAACTTTCTAACAAAGCCTCCATTCAAAAGTCTTCAAACAAGTTTAATTTCTTAAATCAATTTTTTAAAATTAAAAAGAATAAATAAAAAAAAAAATTGATTCCCAGTATGCTTTAATTGTCTGAAAATTCTATAAGAGGCAAAAATTGTTTTGAGTTCCAAGGGGGTTACATTTTCCCAATGTTGGGATTACTGTGGAGCCCTTTACATTGGCAAAAATATGTGCTGGCAAAATTAATATTTTGCAAGTTATGTTTCAAAGAAAAGGACTTGGTACTAAAAGGGTATGTTTATAATTTATTAAATAAAACTTGTATGCTATATTAAATATTTAGGACCATTTGTTAGATATAGTCTTGACTAGCCATGGATCTGTGCGAACATGAAACAAATCACACGTGAACCAACAACAAATCTTATATAAATTGATTTTATATATATTTTTTTGCGAGTGATTTTCTGACCGTGATAAAGTGCAGACGTTAATTGTGATCTCTTTTTATACCCTACACCACTATGTGGTCAGGGTATTATAAGTTTGTGCTGATGTTTGTAACACCAAAAAATATTGGTCGTAGACCCACCTTATAGTATACCGATCGGCTCAGAATTTTTTTTTTATTTCGATTTAACGATGTCCGTTTGTCCGTCCGTCTGTCTGTCCATGCAATCTTGTGCGCACTCTACAGGTCGCAAATATTAAGATATTTTGATGAAACTTGGTACGCAGACCTATGTTGGCCCAAGGACGAACAAGTTTGATTTTAGTGAACATCGGTCCATGTTTAGACCTAGTGCCCATATAAGGGTCCTACCAAAATTATACTGTTAATACGCTGCAGGTCGTAAATATTAAGATATTTTGATGAAATTTGGTACACAGACCTATGTTGGCCCAATAACGCAGCCTATTGATTTTGGTGAATATCGGTCCATGTTTAGACCTAGTGCCCATATAAGGGTCCTACCAAAATTATACTGTTTATACGCTGCAGGTCGTAAATATTAAGATATTTTGATGAAATTTGGTACACAGACCTATATTGGCCCAATAACGCAGCCTATTGATTTTGGTGAACATCCGTCCATGTTTAGACCTAGTGCCCATATAAGGGTCCTACCAAAATTATACTGTTTATACGCTGCAGGTCGCAAATATTAAGATATTTTGATGAAATTTGGTACACAGTCCTATATTGGCCCAATAACGCTGCCTATTGATTTTGGTGAACATCCGTCCATGTATAGACCTGGTGCCCATATAAGGGTCCTACCAAAATTATACTCTTTATACGCTGCAGGTCGCAAATATTAAGATATTTTGATGAAATTTGGTACACAGACCTATGTTGGCCCAATAACGCAGCCTGTTGATTTTGGTGAACATCGGTCCATGTTTAGACCTAGTGCCCATATAAGGGTCCCACCAAAATTATATTGTTTATACGCTGCAGGTCGCAAATATTAAGATATTTTGATGAAATTTGGTACATAGACCTATGTTGGCCCAAGGACGAAGCCTATTGATTTTGGTGAACATCGGTCCATGTTTAGAACTAGTGCCGATATAAGGGTCCCCCCAAAATTGGCTTGGTTACAAACTGCAGGTCGCAAATATTAAGATATTTTAATGAAATTTGGTGCGCTGACTCACATTATAGAAATTTTTGACACAAGCCCCATTTTAACCCATTCGAATTTCGGATCCAAACAATACACCAGACTGGTGTAGGGTATTGTATAGTCGGCATGCCCGACTTTAACCTTTTTACTCGTCTATAATTCTATTTAAAATTAAAAGCAATAACATTTGTTATTGTTTTAAGAAAAAACTTTTTTTTAATACATTGTATCAGTGTTGCCATAACGGCGATTTTCTCGTCAGATCTAGCGATTTTATTTCGCCCCTAGCGGGAAAAATTGTCCTGTAGCTATTAGCCAAAAATCTAGCGATTTTTTTATCAGCCGTAATATAATTTTTAAAACTCGGTTTTATGTTGAAAAATATTATAAAACTGGCACATTGATATTCCTTTATTATAAAACACAACATCTTAAACGATTTTAGTAAAAAAAAACTCTAAAAATACACATTTCGATAAAATATCGGTATGCACTTTTTCATCGTACAACGCCCTCTATTGTGTATTCTCAATACTAAGATTAATTCAATGAAAATCAGGACTCATTATTAGAAGCTTAATCGTAAAATTTCTCATTATTTAAAAGTTTATAACACTTCTTATTAACATATTAAAGCAATTTTTGAGTAAAAACTGATTTAAGAACCATTTTTCAACAATCTAGCGATCGCTAAATATTTACCCCTAAATTCATAAACGCTTTGTAAAATTATAGGAGGTTTATTGAACAAATTTTATATGAAAATGACGTTTTGTAAACCTGCTATAACTTTACAAAGCATTTATGAATTGAGGGGTTACAATGGTAGCATTCGGCAGAGAAACCTTAAACTGATACCGGTGACATGTAGCGCTTTGTGATTACTTACTCTGCTGAACGATGATTTCTTTGTTTTGTTTTTGAAAACACTTTTTCTATAGTTTGCTTTCATTTTTTTTAAATTTTTATTTTCGAAATATATTTGTATGTTTTTATTTGTCATTCATACAAAACAATTTTTATTGTAAATGAACAACAACAAATGTATCACTTATTGATCAAAAGTAGCAAACATTTTTTACGCTACCAAAATATGACAGCGTTAGTGATCAGGTCGTTCAGCAGATAGTTGGACAACTGTTGTAGAACAGTTGACTATTAAATTGTATCTGCCGAACGCACCCAATGTTTATAATCTAGAGATTTTCTAGCGATTTTTGGGTCTGATCTAGCCATTTATTTTGAAAATTTGTTGGCAACACTGCGTTGTATATTGAAATCAACAACAAATTATTACAAAGGGATTAATATAATAATAATATTCTGCTATACTAATCCTCTGCTGTTACAGCAGAATGGATAGTAGCAGCGAGTCTACTGAAGAACTTTCTGTAGAAAAACCGCCTCCAATAATTATTCCAAATGTTTCAGATATAAGAGCGATAATAAATAACTTTTCAAAAATAGTAAACCTTGAAGATTATTCGTACAAATCTTTGAGAGATGGTCAGGTAAGAGTAATGGCAAAAAACGTAAAGGCATATAGAGTGATAGTAAAGGGCGGATTATGGGACCGTAAACGTAAATGTGATGTAACTGTACCGTGCCGTAGCTAAAAAGTACACTTATAGATTATCGTAAACGACATTAATATTTAGCATGTATTTCATGTGGTTTTATATTTTATTCTAAATTTTTCCATTTATTTGTTAATTTTTATTCCTTATTTGTTGTTTGAATCAATTTTCTTTATTCATTTCATATTTTTTCCGACTAAAATCATTCAGCTGTTTCGATGCCGGATAGAAAATCCTGATTTCAACAGAATGATCCGGCAAGTTCGTTTACATTTACGTGTTAGTAACCATTCGTATACATTTCTTCTTGTGATATCGGAACAGCTAATACGTTACAGATACGTTTACGGTTGGGTAACTCAGCCTTAAAATATCTATCTTTCGTAAAAAAAATTAAACGTTCTCAAATCACATTACAACTTGTTGTTTTCAGCCGATCAAGCCGCCGCCGCCGCCGATTATTTGGTTGCGCCGCCGCCGCCGATTTTTATCCGGCTCAACCTCAATCGCCGCCGCCGCCGCCGATTTTTTGCTTGCGCCGCCGCCGCCGATTATTTTGGTCGGCTTGTTTCTCTGGTCCCGTGACCTTAATTTGAACAAATTTTACGACTCAGTATACATACAAATAAAACTGTAGTCTTACTAATTTTTTTCTTAAATTTAGATTTGTTAAATTTAACAAAAAAATTTGTTAAAATCAACAAATTTTATTTTTAGCCAAAAAACAGGAATACATTTTGTTAAAGTAACAAATTTTTACTGTACAGCCAACAGACTAATTATTTTGAGTGTAGAGTTCTGAGTTCTGTTTTCGATTGTAGCGTGAGGTGTTCTGCATTACTTTAAAACACAAAACGGGTATATAAGGCTTGAGAACGATAAAATTAGTTTATGCATCTTGACTTACAATTTTGTACATATTGCAATATTTAAAATTTTGTTAATTAAATAAGACTTAGAAAATCCCAGTCAGAAAAATACAAACGGGAAAGCGGTGGCAAAGCACTTTAACAGATGGTACAAGTACTGGCAAAAAGTGCTTTCCCATTCCCAAAATGATAACATCGTTAGACAAAAGGACCGGCTGTTCAAAAAACGCCGGAAAAGCACTGGAGGAACAAAATTTTTAAACGTTGGCAAAACGCTGGCAAAACTAATAAATAGGTGGAATAGGTGGAAATATATTTTCCAAAATAAAATTTGAAAAAAGTTAATATGTATTTTTTTGGTCCTGCAGTGATTTGAACTGTCAGATTGGCAGACGATTGCTCTACCCACTGAGCTAACGAGACATATAATATTTAATGGCTAAACACATCATAGATAATAGCTGGACAACTACTGGCTGTGCCAAATGCTAGTACTGGCAAACAATTTTTTGTAACTAGTATGCCAGTGTTGGGAGGGCAAAAGAAAAGTAGGCCCTGAAGGAGCTTTCCCACAAACAAAAAAAAAAATTGGTTTTATAAAACAAAAAAATTTTTATATATTTAGTTAGAATAAAAAAAATCTAAAAAAATTTTTTTCCGTACAACCGGATACCTTTAGACTACAAACATTTTTTAACGAAGCGTCAGCATTTTTATAAAATCATAAGTCTACCAGTGAATTGAATTTTGTACGCCTGGTAGAATTTGCTAGGTAGCACTGGATAACCACTGGTTGCAAACCTTAGCATTCTAAGCCAATTCTTTGCCAGTGGTTATTTTTATAAACCACCGAAATTTTTGTAAAACAAATACTGGTAAAAATCTTTTTGCAAACGCTGGCAAAGCATTCCAAATGATTGTTCTGCCAGTCATTTATTTTTAACACCGTGGTTACCCAGTGGTATGCCAGTGCTTAATTTTTTGTACCACTGGCGATTTCTGACTGGGATGTTTCCTCTTATTTATTTCAAATATAAACGTCATCGGCTAATTACTTGGGTTTCAAATGAATGTTGAAAATAATTACAGTAAAACTATTTCGAATTTTTTCTTAGAAAATACAGAATCTAAATCCACTAAAATTCTTAAAACTTGCACATATCAATGGATACATAAAAAAAGTAGGCACCAACAATGGAATTTGTAAAAACAAACAATTTTGTTTTTAATTGTCATAAACGTTTTTGTTTATAATGTTTGTAAATTGTTATTTTTCATATAAAAATTGTTTAAAAATAAAAATTCAAAGTTACAAAAATAAAAACAATTTTTTTTTTTTTTTGGATTTACAAATACCATTGTTGGTGCCTTTTTAAAAAGTTTTTTTTTTGTATTTACAAAAACGGTATGAGAAAGATGCTTAATAATTTAATTAGAATTTTGTAAATTCTTTCTGTGTATTGAGCTCTTGTAAATGGAACTTTTTACGCTCTAACAGTCTTCAAGTATTATACATTTTGCACAATATCACTACATATATAATAATCAAAATAAAAATTATTTTAATATTTGCATTAAAAAGTACAAAAATTGTTTTTTTCCGACTTTCTATATTTTCATATATTTAGTTACGTGTAAATTGATAAATGATTTATAAAATGATAGGAGGCTTATAAAACAAATTTTGTATGAAAAATTTGTTTTGTAAGCCTCCTAGCATTTATGAATTTACACATTATAATATTGTTTTGCCTCAAGTCCAAATTCTAATGTGATATTGTCATATTAGATTTTATTTGTTCCGAAAACGTTGACGATTTTCATGATAGATAATATAATTGTTTCATGGGCATCACCCCAACTCATTGGTTGTCCGCAATAAGAAAATGATGATGGGAACATACAAACCGAGACATTGCATAACGTACAAAAATGACAGGTCATTACCATACGGATTACCAAGTAATTATATGTCATTACAATTTGCATTACTTTAAAATACAAAATAATAACTTACTGATAATGAGTTATAGAAGTACTTATATGTTCTTGTAAAGAATCACTTACTGGTAATTGATTAAATATGTACCGACCCTATTAAAAAAATTAATGAGGTACAACATGCAATTATATCTTTTTCTGCTTTTGCCCAAAACAAAATTTGATCCGAAAAATGTTGGATCATGCTGTATTCATTTATATGCACCGTGGATCTAATATGATGAAATATGATCCGAAAATGGGTTTATTCAATTATATAGAATTGGATGTGACATAATGACATTCAAAAACTAATTTCAATACAATGGACGATTTAATGCAATATGAGCGAACTTTAAATGAAGTATTTTTGTCTAATGGTATCAAATAAAATGTAACTTTATTGTACTAAATCTAATTATATATAGTAAGATAAACCCATTTTTCGGATGGTATTTCATTACATTAGATCCAAGGTGTATCTAAATTAATACAGTACGATCCACCACTTTTTGGATCAAATTGTAGTTTGGCTATACCAAAAAAATATACGTTTGTATTTTATAATATCTAACTTTTTTTACTCGGGGATTTAGTATTTTTATATTAATATTTTATTTATTAATATGTTTTGAACTAAATAGGAAATTTTCCAAGGTAAAAAGTTACCAATATGACCAACTACTTTACAATGTAGGGTAACCACTTATATCTGAAGAACCACTTATTCTATCTTTGTGAGTAACTACTTATTCTTTCACTATGGGTAACCACTTATTCTTTCACTACGGCTAACTCATTATTTTCACTTTTTTTTGTAAGCGAGACGGTAATGAACACCCATGAATTTTTGGACAAGGCGAACAAAAGTAATGTTGCGCGGAAATAGCCTGGTAACCAGTGAAACCCTTTGCGTGCTACTTACTCGCTTAATTACTTGGTAATGTCTGTTTTTGCTAGGTAGTTTTCTAGCTTATTACACAATAAATTATAAGTTATTAATTTGTAACTTTTAAAAATATTTCATGTTAAAAGTTTCTTTGAAAATTAACAAGTTTTTGATAATTTTTATTTTCTTTTAATTTTCTTATCAGTTTTCTTCATGAACTTCATGATTCAATAAGGGTGTCCACAAAAAAAGGTGCACATTAAGAGAGAGATCCGATAGGGATAATTTTTTTCTGTTTGCATATAGAAGTAGTTGGTATGAAATTTGGTGGCAATCGCATAAAGAAAAGTCGCACCAAAAATCTATTGAAAAATTGATTACTTTTAGAGATGAGCGATCCGGTGATTTTTGAATAACGCTGCTACCAGTGATCGTGATTTTCAAATCACCGTTCTTTTAAACAGTGACCGTGATCACTGGTTTGTAATAGAGATGGGCGATCCGGCGATTTCTCAGTAACATTGTTCTCAGTGAATGTGATTTGCAAATCGGTTCTTTTAAACTGTGATCGTGATCACGGTTTTTCTATAGAAAAGACTGCGATTTTCTGATAAATAAACGAAATAATATTTATGGCGAGTTTTTAAGATGTCAGTTAAACTTGATTTAGTTAAACCGAAAACGAATTTTGTCAGCCATTTCAAAGTTTATTAAAAAAATTTGCCGGAAAAACTTTTTCTCGAGTATAATTTATTTCTTTATTGAAAAAAAACAAAATAAACCAAATTTTAAAAGCAGTGTTCCAGTTACAAACTGCGTTAAACTAAGTTTTATTCAGAAGAGTGTGAAACAATGAAGTTTGCAAGAAAGAATAGTACAAAAATATTAAAAGAACGACATTCCGAGTAACTGCGACTTGAAATATTTGATCACTGCCGTTACCAGTGATTTATCAATAACTGTGCTTAAATCACCGGTATGAAAATATCGCTCATCTCTAATTACTTTGTGTTTGCAAAGTGTTTATGTTTTCAACAATTTTGATTGGCTGAAAATAAATTAACTAATCAGAATAATTAAAAACCAAACCAAGCATACTAGGACCCAAAATTTTAACTAAATTCGATTTTAATAAGACTATTTTAACTAAATTTCGTAATTCCAGACATGTGTTTATAGAAAAGTAGGTTAATTATTTATCCTAATTTTTAACCCTTGAAAAAATACGTGTCTCTTATTTTTCCCCCCTCTATCAAAATCCAAATTTTAGTCAAATCTACGCAATACCTATTGCGATACCGATTAAAGATTAAAAACCAGTTGGAAAATATTTTGAAAAAAAAATGTACACATGTTTTTACAGCAGCAGATGCATTACCAAAGAAGCTTTAATTTGATAACCAATTTTATTATTTTTATTTAAAATTATAATTTATTACTTTTATTTAAAATTATAAGAATTAAATTGAAAAACCGAAAAATTGGGTAATTATGTAATTTTTACCCCTCTTTTTAACCCCTAAACATGTAGAGCCAAAATGAATTATATGTAAACACATTAATATCTCCTCAATCACATATGCGAATCTCACTAAGATCGGGATGAAGCCATTGGGATACCTTCGTTGTAAGAACTACAATTCCGTAAACATCTAATGTAAAAAATATGCCGAACACCAAAATTAACAACAAAAAAAAAGCCCAATCGAGACTCTTAAAATTTATTTTGAAAATTTCTCATATATCGCTGAACATGTCTAATGCATTGGTTGCACTTTCTTACACTTCATTATACAAGTTTTAGCTTCGTTTTTATTTGTTAAGTTTACAAGTAACGTGCAACATACCTTGTATTGTGAAGATATTGTTGTTATTATTATTCATAATTTGCATGTAATACGAGTAAAATCTTCTGCTACAGTTGAATACTTTAAGGGGTTGCTACGTTTTTTACTATGCAAGTGTTATTAGAATGTAATAAATTGCATAGTAAAAGTCATAAATGAAAAGAGTATCGAAAAAAGGGATAAAATCATATAAAAGTATATAAAAGCTTAGGTAGTTTAGTATATTTTCCATTTTTTTTAACTTTTATATTAAAAGCGGAAACGGAAACAACTGGCAGCCATGGCTTAACAACCGCATACAAAGAAAACATGTACAATAATAAAGTGACTCATACAACTCTTACTGGTTTATGCAAACAAAAAGAAACTTTATAAACATTTTTCTATAAAAGTATATTTTTGTATGACGATAATGTTAATCAGTTGTTAGAAAAATGGGGTAATTATTTTTTGTAAACTAATTAAAACAAAAAAAGTTGTTACAAAATACAAACTGAAATAGTTTTCAAATACACAAAAAAAGTTAAAACTTTTAATGATTATTACCACAATTGCGGGTTATTCAAATGGAAAATTTTAAGTTTAAGCTGTGATGTAAAGTTTCTGCAATTTTAATTAAATTAAAAATTTAAAATTGTTCAATTCCATTATTTTATATGCTTCAATTTTCTTTTGTTTTCATGTTAAGTGATCGCCTTACTTTAGCAAAATCACCTGTGACACATACAAAACCATCACGCATGAATTTGATACCAGTTGATACAGGTGGTGTTCTAACATTTCAACAAGCCATCTCAGGTGCAGTTTCACCTCAATACTCTGCTACATCACCCCTATATGGCCCTAACCCGATGATGGTTGGTGGTCACCTAACATCATCATCAACAGCAGGGGGCGGTGGGGTAGGTACTACGACAACAGAACTTGACATGTTACTAGAGGATACAACAACTACAACTTCACCCACATCAACATTATGCGGTGGTGGAGATGGTCGACCTCATAATGGTCCGTATTTAGCAGATACACCAACAAGAAATGACCATCAAACAATAAATGATGGTGATATGGATTCACCTACGGCCGTGCCTCACGAACGTATAGCGGGTGTGGGTTCAAGTCTTATTCACGGTGGTAGTTCAGCAACAATTGCTCAATTGGGCAGCAAACAGAGACAACGTTTGCGTACTTCAAGTATGCCAGCAGAAAGTAGAAAGGTGAGTATTCTACAACAAGAATACGGGAGAATAGAAAATAAAATGTTAAGTTGTTTTTTTTTCAATGTTTGAATAATCTTTTAGCATGTGCCTTAGGGTGGATCGAATTCGGCCTGGGGAGGAATTTTGCTTTGGGCAGCACCAGACAAGTTGTAGATATATGTAAAAAAATATTTTTAAAAAGTTGCTCATAATATCCCAGCAAAATCTTTCATTACCAAATAAGTGGTTATATAATGAAAATAAAATTTTTTATTACTTATAATTCGGCGTCAATGCTATTTTTTTTAGACGAAGTTGATTCTACTCGCCACTATTTGTTTAATCAAAATTTTTTTTACGAAAAATATTTCTGCATTTTTTTTTTATATTAAAAGAAAAATAAAAAAACAAAAAATCGATCGGAAGAAGTTTATAAATTCTCCAGAAAAATCTGTAATAATTAGCACTGTGAATCATTATAAACCTTAACAACACTACACTCAAAAAAAAAAAAAAAATTAAAAATATACGTGAAAATAGAAAACAAAACTGCTAAAGTTAAAAATTACCTTAAAGAAAAAAAAAAAATTAAAATTAATAATTTTTAACGAATTTTTCGTAGTTTTAACTAAAATTTTCATATATTTTCTAATAAATGCTGAATCCAAATTTGGAAACAAAAATTATTTTTAATGCACCGCTTTCGAGAAATCGCGTGGGTATTTTGTAACGCTGTACTTAATTTTTCAGATATGTTCTCAAAAATTATTAGGTTTATTTAAAAATAATAAATCTACACTCAACCAAAAAAGTCTGTAATGGCCACTGAAAATTTTTCTGTTATTACGAGAAATTTAACTGCTTTGAGCCCAGCGGTATTTTTTTGCTAATTTTAGTAACACATGTCTACTGATTTGTGGTACAATAAAATTAGTAGCCGCTACTAACATTTAGCAAAATTGTTGTAAACTGCAATTCAAAATTGCTTTGCTAAAATCAGTTAAAAAATTTACTAGATATCAATAATTTTAGTACAATGAAATTAGTATAAATAGTTAGTAGACGCTACGAAATTTCAGTTAATAGTTGTAAACTTCAATTTAAAAACAATCTGCTGAAATTAGCAAAAAGCGTACTAAAAATAAAAAAACTGTAAATTCTACAAAAAAAATTAAACTTAATAAAAAAAAATAATATTTTTTTTCTTTCGGTTGTAAAATATGTATTATTACTTCAACATACTTAAAATTTGGAGTAAAAATTGCTAACGGTTCTTCCGTTATAACATTTTTATGCATTGGAAATACAACAAAATTTTCTGAGTTTTATTTCCAAACTAAGAATATATCAATAGTAACAAATTTAAATTAAACAAGAATTTAAAAAAAAATCACGAATTTCTGTAAATAAAATTTTCTTAAATTAGTATATTTTTTGCTCAGCTTAGCACTCGATTTTGAAAAATTAGTAAATTGTTTTGCTGAAATCAGAAACGAAAATTAGTAAAGAAATCCTTAATTTGTTATAAAAAGAATTAATTTCAGTAAAACGAATAGTAAAGTGCGATTGAAAACTGTTTACAAATTTTTTTTATCTGAGTGTTCATAAATTAATCTTTCATTTGAGAATTTTTTTTATTATCACATGAGACACTTTCCTTAAAAAAATTTTTTTTAATTTTGTTTGAAAATTTCAGATTATAAGATAAGAAGCGGTAGTCAAAGATCAATTCCGATATGGCTTGAATTTTCCTTAAATATTTTTACATCTATCCACAACTTGTCTACCCCTGGCTTTAGTAAAATTCTTTCAAATACCAAATACGATCCACGCTAATGTGCCTAAGAAACCACATGTGAAATGTAAAAAATAAAATATAGACAATAATCTTATAAAACTTTAATAAGACAAAAGCTCAAAATATTTGTTGTTGAAAAATATTATAAATTTCTCATTTGAATTGTTTAAGAACGAGTAAAAGGCTCTAGCAGAAACTCCAGAAAACATAATGAAACCTGATTCTAAATACAGGTGTTATAACAGGTTACCACTGAACCTATTCTAGTTTGCAGCAATATAAATTGTTCAAAATACAGAAATCTCAAACAAAAGAAAAACGACAGCTCTGGCAATATTGAGTTATTCTAATGTTTAGTCGCTGAACTTAGTCTTAACATAAACTCTTTCCACCTTCAATTACTTACGCCATTACATAACAAGTTTGCACATTTTAATTTGTCAAACACAGAAAATGTACAAGTACCGGAGGCGTTAAAAGATTAACTTTACAAATTTGTTACATGGTTTCAATAGAAAACTTTTGAAAACAACTACTACTTATTGCCAACAGGAACATAAGTTTTTGTTTTTTATTAGATGGCCACATTGCATTTGTTTTTATACCCTACACCACTATGTGGACAGGGTATAATGAGTTTGTGCTGATGTTTGTAATAAAAAAACTATTGGACCCAAACCCATATTTTAGTATTGGTTCAGATTTGGCGATGTCCGTCTGTCTGTCCCATGTATCCTTGTACACTACAAGTTGAAAATATTAAGATATTTTAACGAAATTGACTAACATTGGCCAAAGAAAGAAGCCTATTGATTATTGTAAGATTGGTGCATGTTTAGACCTAGTCCCCATATAAAGGTCCCCAAGAAAAATTGCTCTAATGTTTGCTTGCACGCTTCAGGTCCCAAATATAAAGATATGGATAAATATGGTATCACATAGTCGGCATGCCTGACTTTAACTTTTTTACTCGTTTTATTTTGCAATAAGTAAATGTCTTTTGTATAGTGGAGAAGTCATTTGACATAGACTAACGAGGTTTTAGTCAAGGGATGAGGTAGACTAGTGGAATTGAGGACTTTTTAACTTTAACTTACTCTTTCGACAGTTAACAAATAAATAGCTTTGTTATTGCAATTAAGTTATTATAAGTTCAAAATAGATCACATGATAAGCAATAAACAATCATTTTTTTTTCGGTCGGATTAGTCGGTATTAGTAACTACGGGGTCCTTACAATCGGCAGGTCGGGACTATCGGTATTATTACACACACATTAAATGTATGTAGGTATTGAAAATACACAAAGATTGTTTTACAAATAGTCCAATTCTAGGCGATCTATTGCATAAGCTCGTATGTCACTAGCTTTGTTTTGTATTGATAAATTATTTGACAACAGTGCAAATCTATAGTCATATGAAAATTACATAAGTGCATATCAGGGAAATCAATCACTAACTGTCAAAAAATTCATAAAAATTTTCAAATTTAAAATGACATTTAGTTATTAACTGTCTATAATGCTGTCAATTTCCTAAGTTTTTCTCTGTTTCTAGCGTTTTTTCTGTATTTGTAACTATTTTTAATACATTTTAGCGATTTTCCTTTGGAACAAAGTGTGCATCACTGTTTATTTGTTTATAAATTGTATTTTTTACTCTCTCTAATATGTGCTATTTCATTTCATCAATCCAATATCAAATTAATACAAAATTAAGCAAGTGTCATACGGCCAGATTTTTTTCTAGGGTTGAAAAAGAATTAATAATTTTTAATCACTGGATTTATTTTTGGATTTATTTCGTTTTGTTAAAAAATTCATATTTAATTTTATAATTTTTATCAAAATCTAATACTTATTCGCCAATAAAACCTGCAAGAAACACATTAAATTTTGTAAAAATATGAACACAGAAATTAAAGTAAGCTAAATCCAAAATGGATTTAAAAAATAAATAAATCCGTTTTGGATTTAGCTTATTTTTATTCCATAAATTGTATTTTCGCAAAATTTAATTTTTTCTTTCACATTGTATTAGTGAATAAGTGTTGGATTTGAATAAAAATATAAAATTTTGAAAATTAAAAAAAAGTTTGGATTTTTACAAAATAAAATAAATCCAGTGATTAAAAAAAAGCCTATTAAGGCCCGTTAACTTATCTCAATTTATACCCTGGTTAAGACCTCTACTAGCCTTAACCACTGGTAAACATATTTTTTGAATAACTTATCTAAATTTTAGCCAAGCATTTCTTCTAACCAATGCTAAAATTTAACCATAGAAATTTCTGTGGTTAAGAAACTTAACCAAGGCTATTTTAGAACAATTCACCCTACATAAGATATTTTAATAAATTAAACTCGTAATGATGATTAATAAAAAAAATCTAAAGCGCAGCTTTAACCAAACTTTGACTAAGAATCGTTTATGATACCTATAAGTAGGGCAAGGAATTTCATGCAAATGCATATTTTTTCTCGATAGTCCAAAAGTAATATGGATTAAATATTTATCCGAATTATCAAATTTAGAACAAAGTGGCATCGATTTGTAGTTGCATATTTTTTCATATTTTGACATAAATGCATGTTTTTGCATATATTGACTTGAAATGCATATTTCATGCCTTTTTAATGCATATTTTTAGCTTTTTAATGCATATTTGTGCATATTTTTAATTTTTTAGTAAAATTCTTTAAATTTGTTAAGAAATGAAAAAATTTTTAGATTTTCATATTTTAATTCAAAGAAAAGGATTTGTTTTTGTTATTTAAAAAAAAGCTTTCTTGAAAATCATGTTGACCCAAAAAAAAAAATCAATAAACTCGGTGTTTATTTGAAAAATAAGTATTTTTAGTGCATATTTCATATGTTTTCAATGAATATTTTTGTTTTTTAGCTGCATTTTATAGACGCATATTTTCGTTTTTTAAGTGCATGAAATTCCTTGCCCTACCTATAAGTATTTTCCATGTGCATTTCCTTGCATTTAAGGATTTAGAATCAGCGTATAAAATTCAAAATGAATCATGTATCAAAGCTCAAACCGCTGAAAGTTTGTTGGGGTGTGTTATCAAGGATTTGCAGAATTTTGGTACACGTGAAGTACAAGACTACTGAATTTAATTCTTAAATATAAAAAAGCGCATAGAAATCACTCTCGAATTTACGAAATGTGAACCAATCATGTTTTAAATATTTGAAAAGTATGTGAGGAACCTCTGGACAACCCACAGTTTTGCCTCGCAATTACAAAAAGATACAAAATCATGCACAGCGATTATTTTTCTACTCACTTTGATGTGCTGATCACATAAATTGCCTTAATTTAATAATCTATCACAAAATTTCCACTATTTTTTTGTAATTTTATTTCTCCATTAGCACGAAATACTTATTAATAGATCAAAGAATCCACTTTTATTTTATAGACTTACCAAATGGATTTAATTAAATCACCTCTCGTAGTATGCAAAAAGACACAATCATTTTATAGCTTTTAGCGACCGCGAATCTTAAAAAAAAACGACGTGGTCAAGTGTATTATTTTTTTTACGACCAGAAACACACAAAAAACCGCGAGAAAAACTTTTAATATTCCCGTATTGAAAAAAATTTTTTTGTTATTAATTTTTGTTTTTCCTTTTGTTTTTATTCTGACATTTCATACTAAGGTTAACTACCCAGAGTTAAAATATTGATAAGTTATTATGGTTAAATTTTCATAGGGATAAATATTTAGTATTGGTTAGTTACCCATGGTTAAGGTAAAGTTAACTTCTCGAGAAAAGTTACTGGGCCTAAGTGTGTTTGTTGACATGCTATTTTTTACTAGCCTTAAAATTTTTACCAGTTTTACTCAAAAATATGTTGTTTTGTTTAACAAACGATTAAATTGAACACATTTTTATGTGAATCGTTATTAAATTAATTACTTCTTATGATTCGCATAAAAGTTTGCTCTCCGCCAACGTTTTTTTTTTACGTTTGTTTACTATATACCAATTTTAAGCCTGGATCAGCCAGACGTAAACGTAAACGTATCTCTGCATAGCTGAATTAATAAGTTAAATAAGAACAGGAGATGTGTTGTGTTTTTTGTTTCATTCTTATGCATGCAATATAGAGCAAACGTAAATATACAACGAAAATCTATTCACAACAGATTTTTGTTGTGTATTTACGTCTGCTCTATATTGAATGCATAAGAATGAAACAAAAAACACAGCACATCTTCTGTTCTTATTTAACTTATTAATTCAGCTATGCAGAGATACGTTTACGTTTACGTCTGGCTGATCCAGGCTTTATTGTTCGAGTATTTTTGAATACTTCTACAATTTTTCAATATTTTTTCTCTTTTACTAGTTTTACTAGAAATGTATTCATACAAACCTAATATGTATGAATTTTCTATCCGTCATACATATCGCAGCGTCCCCCTTCGGTATTCCCATAGTACTATACCCCACCGAAGTAAAATAACTTGAACTAAAAAGCTTCAAAAACTGTTCTAAGATTCAATATTTCACACAATTACAGTGTTGCCACCTTTGAAGCCCTTCATCTTTCACCACCTTTCATATCTTCTCTACATACAAAGAAAAAACATGGTTATATAGTTATATTTTTTTCCAAATTTATCTATATCTGTAAAGTTTTTATTTTTAATAGTAAAAGGCTTTATTTTTGAATCATGTAGGTTGATAAACAGCATCCGGTTTCTAATTTGTTTATTTTCACTAGCACACGCTGTAAAATTGCTTATTTAAAAATTTTATTTGTACATTATTGTTTTCTTCTGCTGAACGGCAGAAAACAGGCCTTAAATTCAGTGAACTTATTTTATTTTTTTCAATTCAGTGAACTTATTATTTTTTTTTTAATTCACTGAACGTAATTTTATTTTTTTTAATTCACTGAACGAATTCAGTAGTGAATTAATTCAGTAAGGAATTAATTCACTTTTTTTTCCGTTCGATTTATAAATTTGAACGCGTTCACCGGTAAATTAATTCATTTGATTTAATAAAAAGAACTATTGCAATTGAATTAATTCTTTGAATTTGTTGTTTGATGAACGCGTTCAGTTGAACGAATTCAGTGAATTACTTAAGAAAAGGAATTCATTCAATTCTAGAGAATATTGAATTCGATTGGTAGTGAATTCATTCAAAAAGGAATTAATTCTTCAAAGCTCTGGGTAGAACAAATTCTTTCTTCCACAAGCACTATTAAAATAAATAGCAAGACGTTGTTTTTCAGTTTCTTATAATATGTGCAACACTTTCAGTGTCGATTACTAAACTCACTATTTGGAAAATGTGTTTTTGCTAGATTACTTTTCAACTGAAGCACATGACCACTAAGCCACTTGGCAATTAACTTTTAAAACTTTATAAAGTTTCAACGTTACCAAAAGTTCTTAAGGGAGATAACTACTGTAACAACTGCATTTTAAAGAGCATTTTTGAACGTTGTCAAAAATTCAAATCACAATATTTTTATTATTTTATTCTTTTATTTAAAAGATGTATCAGTGTAGTATTTTCAAAAAATATTACTTTTAGATTTCGCCAATTGCTACCAAAATCGCCAGGGTAGCCAATTAATTATAAGCCTTTTTTTAAAAGAGGCAAAATCGGCTGCCACAGTGCAGCCTCTATTAATTATCGGAAAATCAAAATGTAAAGTGATGCTTAATGCCGTCCTTATCGCTGCCCGACTTTTTATTTATCTTTTATTTTCTTTTACCCAAATTGCCACACAAACTTAAAAATTCCAAAAAAGGCAAGAAAAAACAACTTTACTTGGGGTTATGAAATTTATTTGACTGAAATTAAAAAAATGGGCCACGATAAGGACTACATTGATTACTTTTATAGCTTATATAAAGTTAAAAGTAGCTGTCATCCATCGAGCAATCGTCATTGGCTTTTCTTTAAAGACTGCATGCAACTCTTACGTCTTTGGATATCGTTTTTATTTGTTAAGATTTCTAATAAAATCCAGTTTATAAAAATGCAAACACGAAATGTTATACACAAATTTAACGCATGAATATTACTTTGAGACTACCCAGGAAAATTTTCTGTTCCAAAGAATCGGTTGTAGAATAGCTACTTTTCCTTTACAACTCCTTCTACTGTCAATTCTAACACCGATGATTTTAGTTTGAAATTGTCCCAAAAGCAACCGATTCTATAATATGGAAGGTGTGACTGACATAGAACTGATATAGAACTAGTTCAAGAACTGATTCTATATCAGTCATACCTTCCATATTATATCCGTGGACCTGTTTCCGGAACCAGTTACATGGAATCGGTTGCAGTAGAAAAAGCTGCAGAATTGGTGTGGTTGGCAACCGGTTGTAAAAAAATTTCATGGGTAACCCTCATTAACCTAACTGGGTCTTTAACTGACACATTTGTTGTTGTTAACCATATAAATTTTAAATTTAACTTCAGATTAAATTTTAACGGGACATTATGTTATCCGGCCTAAATAATATTTCACAAAAAATCATGTGGAAATTTTATTTCTTATAATTTTTTTATAGTAGTTAATTTGCGGAGCATATAGAGAAAAATATACTCAATCCAAATAAAATATTAAAAAACATATTTTTTTTATAGTCGATACCCTCCTTAAATTATGCGTTAGCTATTTAAGGTCTATGGCACAAATTTTAATTATTTAAGTGCAATGTTCTTAACTTCTTTCTCATGTAGAATTTAGAAAAAAAAGTTCATTTACAGCGCGTCAAAGTTTTTTTTTTTCAGTTTTCATAAAATTATACGAAGACATATTTATGTATACGTTGACCAACCCCTTTATGCATTTGGAAATTCATATGTTAGTTTATCCATGCAATTTTAACTATATTAGTTTTTCTTTCACTCGACTAAAGTGTTTCAGTTTACTCTAGAGATCATAAAAGTCTAGGAAAAGTTCGTTGCCCTTTAACTTTATCATAAAATTAAAATGAACAAACATATGTATACATTCACTTGCTTTATATGTGTAATGTTTCAAAGAAATTTCTATATACATATGTAATACGTTTTTATGGCTTAAATTGTATAATTTTCTAATAAATTTATGTTAAAATTGTCTATTCTTACAGCCACGTTTAGCTGATACACGTAGACAAGCAATACATTGTGCAGATTTGGATTTGGAATACTATAGATTGCGTAGTTTTAGTATAACATCACATGGTGTATGTAATCTGGGTGATTCTTTAAGGTATGCTATCAAAGAATTGTACAGAATCGTATTTAAGTTTTAAATTATACAAAAATGTTGTTGCTTCTTTAATTTCTTCCAAAGGAGTCGCAGATCAAGGTCTATAAACTCAGTTACCTCAACGGGTACTTCGTATAGTGGTAAAGATAGACATAATAGGTAAGTTTTATATAAAAACTGTCAATAATTTTATAAAAAAGTGTTTATGCATAATAATTTGAAAATCTAATAACACGTTTAAAAAATTAATTTTATATGTGAAATTTGTTTTACAAGTCATTTATAAAATTTTAAAATTTATTATGCATATGGCCCAAAGATTTTTAACTCATTAATGATACGTTATAGATCCGCTGTATATTTTTCAGCCCCACTTTGCAGATATAAACCCAATGCTTCATTAAAAAAAATTTCCCATTGCTTTTGCCTAATAGCGCCTCCTTGAAATTTCGAAAGGATATGAATCCTAGACGATTAAAGATTTTATAAAAGTTTTAATTTTGTAAATTTTTGTTGATAAATCTTTATTAAAAAATGTAAGAAATCCTCATTTTTATAGTTAACCGATTTTATTTTTTTTTTATTTTTTTTTTGGAAAGATATGATTGTTTTTGACAATTTTCTAAAAGGGGTGTTCAACGATAATTTTCAAAATAAATTTTAAGAGCTCAGATTGGGTTATTTTTTAATTTTCATTGGCAACCTGATATTATAATTTTTATAAATATAGTAGTATTTTAATAAAAAGTAGCTATTATTTATGTTTTAGGTGAACACGGAATAATTTTTAGCACACTTTCGATTTTGTACATTTGGAAAATTAATATTCCGATTGGTCAGGTTTTTACAAATTCTATAGTTATAAAGTTTCATTCGTTCTTATCAACATATCAAGCAACGATATAAAACTCTAGTCTTTTTTGTATTTTTAAATTATTTTTAAAAAGTTTCGTCAAAAAAGGTAAAAAAAAACTTTTTTTTTTAATATTTCAATATTTGGTCACTCTGGATAAAATTTTTCCATCACTTTTTTATTTACGACTGCATTCAAGATATCGAGCTATATTGTGGTTTTTAAATCACTGAATTATCTTTATCCGGTAAAAAAATATAGTCGTTTATAAATATACTGGGTTGAAAACGGAAAACCATTGAAAATTTATAACATTTATTTGTATTCGTACCATGTGGCGTATGATTAATATTAATATATTTTCTTAGTGTTACTCATGAGGAAAATTTGTATACATTTCTTAGTAATTTTTATGTTTATTTTCTTTTTTCTGCTTTTAGTAATGCTTCTCGTACATCTGGTGATATATTATTTGAAATTGATAAAACAAATGCAACCAGTGCTGCTGGTAATAAAGGCTCTGGTGGAGGAAGACGAGCTAGTGGTGGTGGTTGTATAGATGGTGCTAAAACTCAAATACCCGTTTATAAAATTGCTATGTTAGGCGCATCCGGTGTTGGAAAAACAACATTAACATATCAATTTACAACATCCGATTATATTTGCGCCTATGATTTGAGTTTAGGTAAGTTATATTATATTAGAGGGTTTAATGTATGGATAATTTTCAAAATAAATTTTAAGAGCTCAGATTGGGTTATTTTTTCATTTTCATTAAAAATTAAGTCAAAAAGAAATTTGGTGGCGTATGAATAAAAAAAAAAAATGGGCACAAAAATCGATTTAAAATTTCATTAGTATTCAAAAATATAAATTTTTTTAAGTTTTTTTCAAAAAAATGTATCACTTAGTCTCTGTGCGAGGTGGCTAAATAAATTCTGAACTAAATACAAATTGAAAAAAGGGTTTAAAATGGCTAAGAAACATTAATAATTATTTTAATTTTTGCATTAAAAATACAAAAATTGTTTTTTCGGTCTTTCTATATTTTTATATATTTAGTTAGAATATTCTTCCACCTCAAGTCCAAATTCTAATATGATATTGTCATATTTTATTTTTATAAAAAAAAAAAAAATCTAATATGACAAAATCATATTAGAATTTGGACTTGAGGTGGAAGAATATTCTAACTAAATATATAAAAATATAGAAAGTCCGAAAAAACAATTTTTGTATTTTTTAATGCAAAAATTAAAATAATTGTTGAAAATGAGCACACCACGGCTAAAATCTCATTCAAATATTTATTTTGTTTTGAGTTTAAAATTAGTTGTTTTTACAAAATGTATTGACAACAGACATACATATAAATAGTACCCAAAGGGTACTTTTATGTAATTGTTGCTTTCAAAAAGGAGTTGATTTATAGCTGGTTTACCAAATCAGACAGTTCATATACGAAAGTACAAAATTCTCGTCCCGTTGATTTTTTGTATCTTATATAATGTCTCGGTTTGAGTAAGAAAGTTATCATTTTCTTATTGCGGACAACTGAAGAGTAGAGTGATGTCTACGAAACAATTGTATTGTCTATCATGAAAATGATCAACCCCTTTTTGAAACAACAAATAAAAATCTAATATGACAATATCATATTAGAATTTGGACTTGAGGTGAAAGAATATTCTAACTAAATATATAAAAACATTAATAATTTTTATTTATATCAAATTATTACAAAATTGCCATCTTAGCTTAACTAAGATATACCGATTAGAAATTGATTAAAAAATATCTAAGTTATTATAAAATGTCCGGGGGCAATTTACCGCAGTCGTGATCGACTGTTATTCGATAGCAGTTATTGTTACTTAAAACATTACAAAGATTAAAACCAGGTTAGAGGTGCATCATTGTTCCTTTATTACAAATATGAGTTAAAGTTGTAACAATAGTTGTTCGTGTTCTTTTAGTTGCACTTTAAAAACGTGATTTTTTAACAATTTCGAACGCTTACGACTGCGGATATCTGACCCCTGGCCAATAAAGCGACAAATATCACTTGACTATGAAATTCAAGAACAAATTTTGGAAATGAACGATGATTTTAATCAAATAAAATCGCAATTCCGAAAATTCATAATTGGACGAAAATTTGTGCATAAGGATAAACCCTATTGAAAACGCTTAAAATCGATCCACTTTTAAATCTAGTTACCATGAAAAAGTCCTATCTGAGTTTAAATATATTGAGCTTAAATGGTAACATCAAATTTTTATGCGATTTCTTGCAAGGGACCTGTACAATTTTATTTTTAAGAAAATGATTAGTTTTTCAAATTATGATTTTTCATTTTCAATCGATTTCCGCTTCGACTTATCTTTATCCAATCGCCATCAAATTTCATACGAGTAACTTTTATATGCAAATAATAAAAATAGCACAATCGGAATTCTTAAACCTTCATATTTTTGAATTCCTCTAATTCATACAAATCAAACAAATAAAAAGAAATTATCCAAATTTTAAACATTCTGTACGAAAAGTTTTTCTAAAAATGTTTCAGTTTACACATGAATTCTTTTATTACGCCATTAAAAATAATACTTAGGGTGGGTGCGAACTGGCTAAATAAAATCTAAACTAAATTCAGGTTATCAAATTTCTATAAAATTTGAAAAAGTTTTAAAAAAATTTTCAATGAAATTTTAAACCCTTTTGTGAGTTTGTATTTACTTAGTTTCGAATTTATTTAGCCACCTCGCACAGGACCTTAATAATCAAAAACCACATCAACAATTCACCTAGAGTTTTCTCATTCTAACTTAAGTTTCAAATAGAATCAAAAGAAAACTCAGAAATTGGCATTCTTTGTTTTAAACTCAAGAGGTATTGTATTCTACATCTTTTTTGTGTACTTTTTGTTGGCATTCAAGTGAATAATTATAAAATTTGCAAACATTCTATTATTATTATTATTATTATTTTAAATGTGTTGTTTTGTTAAGTTTGTAATTGTGTAGTAAAAGTGATGATGGAGGGTGGTGATGGAGGGTGGCGATGGAGGGCGTTGATGATGTTAGATGCACAAGACACCATTTGTTGGTTTTGTTAAATTTGAAATTCTTGAGAAAAAACTTTTGGTGGTTGTGGCATGCTTGCTGTTTTTAGATAATTAAATAACATTTGTTTTGTTTAACATGCTTTTCGTTTATTTCGCTGAGGAATTTACGTTATTTTGCATAAATAAATAAAAAGGTGTTAAAGTGTATTTTCTTGTTGTTGAGATTTCTTTCTCAAATTTATCATAAGGAGTAAAATATTTCGAAAACAAACAAATTTTAAGTAATTTTATATTTAATTTAAGTTGAAAGTGACATATGACTTTAAAAGTAAATATATTAGTTGTTAAATAACGACTTGTAGGGAAAGTAACTTAAGTCTTAAGTAATAAGATTAAATTGTGGAAAATAAATTCAATTTCGACTTAAGTAAGTATCCGTTAGTGTATTTTTACTACTTTTTTAGAAGTAATTCTGAAGAAATTAAAAAAAAAATCACTTCTTTCATTTCTTCCAAGGTATCCATTAGTATATTTTTTGCAGTTTTTTTAGAATCACTTCTGAACAACATCCAAAAAATCACTTAAGTATTGCTTCTAAAACATAATTGCTCTCAAAGTGATCTTTAAAAGTGATTTTGGTATCATTTGGTTTTTCTAAACAGATGATCGCAGGTTCGACTCCTGGAGGGACCAATATATTTTTAATTTTTTTTTTATTTCTTTAATATTTATATTTCAATACGCGGTGGCGGCAATAAAAATTTTTTGTAAAATAAAAAAAAAATTTTTTTTTTCCGAAGAATTTTTTTTTCAAATTTTAATAGGTGAAAAAGAGCTTCCTTTGCACTCGTTCCAAAAGTACTGAAAAAATGTTAAAGTGGGAGTACTCCTCTCCTATGACAACTCAATGTTAAAATCATTAGTGTTTATGTTAAAAAAGAAGTACCTACATCTAGATCATAAATTTGTAGTGCTTTTTCTACTGCCTCGGCATCTCTTTTTTTGCTTTAGAAAATTTTGTATTTAGTTATAAAAATTTCTAAAACCAATAAATATTTTGTATTAAAATAGGAAACAATATTAAGTCGGTAGTTATTTAATCAATTACCAGTAAGTAATTCTTTTTATACAATATGTATGTACTCTAGGGTGGGTCGATTTAGCAATCGATATTGCGTCATCGATTTTTCGAAAGCTTTTAGCATGGGGAAAAAAAGTTCCACTACGACATATCAAAAAAATCATTTTCGAGGCTCCCAAATTTAAATTTTTTGCAATTTTCTAATAAATGCTAGATTAGCGCCGTCTTGAGGTGGCTTTTTGAAACAACTAATAAAGTTGTAAACAATATAACATTACAACCTTTCCAGAAAGGTATTACTTATGAAAATCGGATAAAAAATGTGGCAACTAGAGGTAAAAGTATATAAGTAAAATTATTTTCTGCTTGATGATGAAATGATGATAATGATGAGAAATGATGATAATGATGTTGATGACAACAAGGAGAAAATAATTTTACTTATATACTTTTACCTCTAGTTGCCACATTTTTTATCCGATTTTCATAAGTAAACCTTATGAAATTTTTTTTTACCTTGGAGTAGAAAATTTTCCTGGGAACTTTTATTGATATTTGATAAAAATCTAAAGTCGAAAAACTCTAACAGTCTAGTTTGCATACTACATCGAGTGTGTATTTGTGTACGTATCAATCACTTTTAATGATTCACAGTTGATTAGAATTCGTGAAACAACCTTCATTAATCATTCACTTTGATTTTATTGTTATTATTGATTTGTTTATTTGTATATAATTAACCTTGTTTATAGAAGATAATAATAAACAATATTAGGAGATTAAGAATTTGTTTGCATTTACTTTAGAAATACACATTTATGTAGTGAAGGGAAGTGCTCAATTAATTGAAAACTGTTAAAAAGATTTTTTGTTGTTATGTATTTATAGTAACCCAGCCAGCAAATTCGGAGCGCTCATAAATAAGATTTTTAAATGGCTCATAGAAATGATTATTGTTTTTTTGAAAACACTACTTTTTTGGTAGAAAATATGAACCCTCAGAAAACAATCCAAAAAGTTGTCTCTACAATCTAAAAAGCTGTCTCAAAACGAGGGTTCATTTTTCGGACTCAAAGAATATTCCAAAATTATTTAAATTTATGAAGAAAATTTCGATTTTATACGTTCTTTTTTCTGAGTCATTTCTGAGTGCACAGGGGGCTCTTTTGGACGGACCACTTTCATAGGAAAAAGTGGAAAAATGTTTATGTTTTTGGATCTCATTTCTGAGTCATTAATGATCATCTTTGTTTGCTGGGAAGCTTTAAAAATATTTTTAATAACATCATAAGTGATATTGATATAAAAAAATTCCTAAAGTGTATCTGTCCTACAATTATTTTAATTTTTCCATTAAAAATACAAAAATTGTTTTTCTGGACTTTCTATATTTTTGTATATTTAGTTAGAATATTCTTCTTCCTCAAGTCCAAATTCTTATATGATATTGTCATATTAGATTTTATTTGTTGTTTCAAATAGCTTGACCATTTTCATGATAGACAATACAATTGTTTCGTGAGCATAACTCCAACTCAACAGTTATCCTCAATAAGAAAATGATGATTAGAACAAACAAATCGGGACATTATGTATGGTTAAAAAAATTCAACGGGACGAGAATTTTGTTCTTTTGTATATGAACTGTCTGATAAGGTAAAAACTAGTTATTAATAAACACTTTCTGAAAAGCAACTTTTTACATAAAAGTACACTCAACCAAAAAAGTCTGTAATGGCTACTGAAAATTTTACTGTTATTACGGGAAATTTAACTGTTTTGAGCTCAGCGGTAGTTTTTTTTTTGCTAATTTTAGCAACACATGTCTGCTGATCTGTAGTACAACAAAATTAGTAGAAAAAATTAGTAGTCGCTATTAAATTTTAACAAAATTGTTGTAAACTGCAATTCAAAATCGATTTGCTAAAATCAGTTAAAGAACTTACTAAATATCAATAATTTTAGTACAATGAAATTAGTATAAATAATTAGTTGGAGTTACTAAATTTCAGTAAATTATTGTAAACTGTAATTTAAAATCTATCTGCTGAAATTAGTAAAAAAGTGTACTAAAAAAAAACTGTAAAATCTATAAACAAAAATTTATAAAAAAAAAATTTTCTTTCGATTGTAACAAGCGTATAATTACTTGAAATTTAGAGTCAAAATTGCAAACGGTTTGCCAGTTATTACTTTTTTATGCATTGGAGATATAATACAATTTTCTGAGTAGTATTTCCAAACTAAGAATATATCAATAGTAACAAATATAAACTAAACAAGAATTGTAAAAAATAAAAAACATACATTTTTTTTAATTAGTATATTTTTCTGCTAAATTTAGCACTCGGTTTTGAAAAATTAGTAAAACGTATTGCTGAAGTAATAAGAGAATAGAAAAAATGATTACTAAAAACACTTGTACTAAAAATCAGTATAAAAATAGTAAAGTGCGATTGGAAACTGTTTACAAATTTTTTTTACTAACTTTTTTATCTGAATGTAGTTGGGTACTATTATATCTATGTTTTTGCGTAGTTGTCAATAACATTTGTAAAAACAACGAGATTATCCCAAACAAAATAAGTTTTTGCATGCGACCAGCCGTGGTGTGCTTTGTTCAACAATTATTTTAATTTTTGCATTAAAAAATACAAAAATAGTTTTTTCGGTTGATATATGACTGGTTTTACCGAATCAGACAGTTCATAGACAAAAGTACAAAATTTTCGTCCCATTGAATTTTTGTACCTTATGTAATGTCCCGATTTGTTTGTTCTAATCATCATTTTCTTATTGCGGACAACTGATGAGTTGGGGTGATGCCCACGAAACAATTGTATTGTCTATCATGAAAATGGTCAACCTTTTTGAAACAACAAATAAAATCTAATATGACAATATCATGTCGTTCGCTTAGTCGGCAAACCTGTCAAGTCCAAATTTTATGCAAATTGAGTTTTTGATGTAGTATGCTAGTGAAACTCAAAACACATCATTTACAAAAAAAAAATGCCGTTATGTTGTTTTTTCTTGTTGCTATGCAGTGGTAAGCAAATCTGTCAAGTCCAAAAAAACAAACAAAATATCGAAAACCACATGCTAAGTCCAGCTGAAAACAACACACATTTTGTTTCAACAAATTTCTTCAATAGAATTAAATGCGACTTTTGTTTATTTAAAAAGACAAAACATTATTAAAGATTAACTTAATAATTATTTACTTCCCAGCCAGCAATTTCGGAGCGCTCACAAATAAGATTTTAAAATGGCTCATAGAAATGATTATTGTTTTTTTGAAAACACTCTTTTTTTTGGTAGAAAATATGAACCCTCAGAAAACAATCCAAAAAGTTGTCTCTACAATCTAAAAAGCTGTCTCAAAACGAGGGTTCATTTTTCGGACTCAAAGAAGATTCCAAAATTATTTAAATTTATGAAGAAAATTTCGATTTTATACGTTCTTTTTTCTGAGTCTTTTCTGAGTACAAAGGGGGCTCTTTTGGACGGACCACTTTCATAGGAAAAAGTGGAAAAATGTTTATGTTTTTGTGAGCTCATTTCTGAGTCATTAATGATCAACTTTGTTTGCTGGGAAAATAAAAAAAGAAAAGCTGCTAAGTCCACAAAGTTGAAAGAAAATCTGGTAAGTCCACATTTAAAATAGAAAATTATAAAGAGCAAATATGCTAAGTCCAAAAAGAGCCTATAAGTCTGCAAACTTTTATTTTGGAATTCTATGATTTTTTGTGGTTAAACAAGAAGAACTAAAGAAGAAAACTGCGTTTTCAAATTTAAATAAAGTTAACCAAAAAAAAAGTTAGACAGTTTTTTGTCTCTCCTGAAAAATTAAAAAAAAAACGGACTTGACAGGTTTGCCGACTAAGCCAACGATATTATAATTTGGACTTGAAGCAGAACAATATTCAAACTAAATATAAGAGTTTATATTATGGTTTATATGGTCTTTTAAATAAATTAATTTAAATTATTTTATGTAGCAACATTTACACATATAAATAAATAATTATTTGCGTGGATATAAATTTACAGTTATTTCTTTTTACTTTTAACTGTTACGAAACTTTGTATGCACGTTATAATTCATATCAGTAGACAATTATTTGTGTGACAATACACGGGATTTAGCAGCCATTACCACGGAAACCACAAACAAATTTACATATATGTTTATTATAAGGTGTCCTTTAATCACGAGTTCTCGAATTTAAATGATATTTGTTTTATTTGGTGGCAAATTTTCCAATTAAACAAAATATTTTTTTGGGAAACCTGGCAAATAATGTCCAAAGTTCTGGAGTTTTCTAAAATATCCAAAATTGTGATGAAATGTTTGGGATATCTCAGAACAATATTGCAATAAAAATCAAAGTCTTTAATCGAGCCTTTATTGTAAAAAAAAATTTTTTTTTGAACTACTAGAAATTTAAGTTCTTATATTTACTCGAAAACTGTCATAAATATGAAAAAAAAACTGTAAAGACCAAAAGTACAGTATCAGTTTGGGACAGTTACAAGATTTTCATTTGTCATTTAATATTGCAAAGAAAATTTTATGGTGCGTCATTTTGGCCTTTATAATACATTTATACCTGAGCAAAAACTACCTGGTTTCTGGCTCTTGTAGTTTTTAACTTGTCAAAACGCATACAAAAAAAAACAAGAAAAAACTAGTTTTGTACAAAAACTAGGTGGTTTTTGCTCAATTATAAATGTAGTATTAGAGTTTTTTCATATCTCTGATAATTTTCAAATAATTTCAAAAATTTAAAATTTTTCCACGTAAAACTTCTCGATCGAAGATTTGATTTAAATCGCAATATTGTTCTGAGATATCCCAAATGCATAATCAAGAAAAAATATTTCTGGTGATCACACCTTTATGTTAAAGTTCATTCCAATGAGGCGTGTTGTTTTTTTTTTTAATTTTTTGTAAGTGTAATTCGAGCTTTAATTTAAAAGCACATACGAGTGTAATTGTTCAAGAGGATCTCGAAAATTTTGCAGAAAATATCAAAAATCCTAAATTTTATATAATTCTGATTCTGGTTCTTGAATTTAACTCATAAAATTAAAATCAAATAAAAGCATAAATTGCATCGATTAAAAAAAAAAATAAAAAAGAAAAAAATTTTAACTTAAAAAAAATTTAAATTAACCTTAAACCTACTAAATTAGAATTAATAAAAATACATATTATATATACTATACGACGCCTTTGGAAAAACAACACTTTACTAAAAAAATAAAAATGCCCTGTTGGCAGTCCGTCTCCAATATACACAAATTGCCTGCACTTGTACATAAAAACCATATGTCAGTGTGGCAACATTTGCGAAAAGGTGACACGGAGGAAATAAGAAGATAAACAAAAAATCTAAAGTAGAATGTTTGTATATGTCTGTTTGATCACTTCTGAAAGTATTCATATGGAGACAATCTGACAATACAAATAAAAACGGTAATACAATTTAATGGAAAATCCTGATGAAGCCTGTCCATAGAAAAGGGCACAGGCTGGATCTAGTCTGATTTGCAAATTTAATGTGTTTATAACTTTTGAAGAAAATGTTTATTCTTCTTCTTAACCTCAAACCTACTAAAGAAAAAAATTTCATTTTTTAAAATGTAGGAAAAAAATGAAATTACAACAACTTAAAAAGGCATGGGCTGTTCTAAAGGCACATCTACACGGGATAGAAAACTCGCGAGACTTTACGAAAATGCAGCTCTGCATAAGTTAACGAAATGTAATCTTTAGACCATTGAAAATCCTGTCATACACAATTTTTTTAATTAGGTACAATTTTTAAAATGTCTTGTAACCTTATTGAACATTTCAGTTTGTTAAAAGCACGCTTTGGTATTTGAAGAAAAAATTATTCTTTGAAATACGAGAATTTTTATAAAAATAAATACTTGAAATCTAGAGATGGTACTTTTATGATAAAAATTAGTGCCAATAATATTAGAGATGACAAATTGAACGCAAACTCTACGAGTTTTCCATCCCGTGTAGATGTGCCTTAAGAAATATGATTTATATACTCGAATTTCTTACTAGATTTACTACAATTGGAAAGTTTTGTTTACTTTTTGTATTGAATTTTTCCAGCTGTAGTAAATGTTGTAACTTGTAGTAAGTAAACGAACAAGCTTATTATCGGGATTGTTCACAATCATTGTATATTTTTTATGAGCGTCATGGATCAGTTAGCGTCATACTGGTATGAGATTTTTTGAAAAGAAGTTGTAAGTAGTAAAAGAAAATAATAAACAAAACTATTACATTCATATTAAACAAACAGGCATAAAAAATAGAAAAACAACTTTTTGGTATTAATCTTAATACTCGTTCGTGGAAGATAGAATTCGGTCTATTCGGTCACATGTTTCCATAATTTATTTTTATGTGTATAAAATTAATAACTACAACTAATTTAAATTATTTAAATGAGTAAATTAGTCATTGAATAAATGTTCTCTTTTGAATAATACAAAACTTATTATTCAGTTTCAAGAGAATATATATTTAATCCTTTAATTCCCAGTGGAACATAGGGCCGAGAATGCTGGGGAAATACTATAGGCATCATAGTATGCAGGACTACAATATGATAATATCAGGATAATTTTGAAATCATAATATGAAAATTTAAGGTTCATATTATGATAAAAAAAGGTATTTCATAATATGATTGCCGCAACCAAAAACCCAAAAATATATGATGCTCTTCGAATATGGTCATCCCAACCATGTTTTTGCTTTGCGTGTAGAAAACAGATTCGTTTTTATAACAGAATTTGTAACCAATCGTGTAATTCGGTTGTCGTAATTGACTTTTTCACTATAGAAAACTAAGGGGGGTATCGACTCTAGGAAAAATTTTGTTCTCGAATTTTTTTTATATTTTATTTGGATGGAGCATTCTTTTCTCTATATGCTCCGAAAATTTCAATAAAAAATTCGAAGAAATTAAATTTACTCTATGTGGTAAATTTGTCTGTAACACTTTCTGTTTGCATTTTTATTATTTTGGTTTTATTAGAAATCGTATATCTTATAACAGGGCCGAATAAAAATATAAAAACTACATCAAAAGATGTAAGAATTGCACGCAGTTTTCAAAGAAAAGCCAATGACGATTCCTTGATGGATGTTGAAGACACGTCATATGGGGCAGGGGCTGATGGCTTAATATAAGTTATAAAAGTAATTAATATATATGTATAAAAATGGGAGAAAAATACGAAATAAATTAAAAAATGTACAAAATTATAGCATTTTTACAAAATAATATGAGTAGCATTATGTATAATAATATATCTACCATCGTTTTTAAGACTATTATGTTTTATATATCATATACCCATTTACCGATTCGTCCCAAATTTGGTGGACATATAGTAAGCTAGGAGATGTAACTTTTCTTCATTCACAATTTTTTGAAATTTTGATTTTTTCTTAGCTTAAAATTAACTTTAGACTTCAAACGCGTTTTTCTCACAACCATGAGTTCAAAATCGGCTGCCACTGTACAGCCAAGATTGGTTAACCGATTTCGATCCGGTTTTTTTCTTTCGTAGTCAACAAAAAACTGTAGTCCTTACCGTGGCCCTTTTTTTGAATTTCGGTCACATAAATTTTATATTCCCAATTAAAATTATTTTTTCTTGCCTTTTTTTGAATTTTAAAGTTTGTGTGGCAACTTTGTTTAAAAAAAATTAAAAAAATAAAAATCGGGCCACGATAAGGACTAGAGAATTTATCTGGTATTAAGAATCACTTTACATTTTTATTTTCCAATAATTAATGACGGATGTACAGTGGCAGCCGATTTTGCCTTTTTTTTAAAAAAGACTAATAAAGAAGTGGCAACCCTGGCGATTTTGGTTGGAGAAATTTAAAACTAATATTTTTTGAAAATACTACAATAACATATATTTTAAATAAAAAAATAATATAGTAAAACTATTATTTGAATTTTTGACAACCGTTTAAATATGCCCCTTAAAATTCTGTTGTTACAGTATTTACCCCCCTTAAAACAAGAGTAATTGACTATTACAATATAATTTTGGTTGTTCCAAAAACAATTCGGTACTAACAACCGAAAAATTCGGTTTAAAATTTTTAAAATTTTTACAAACTATGGAACTTTGGCATACACTAAAGCCTGGATCAGAGAGACGTAAACGTATCTCTGCATAGCTGAATTAATAAGTTAAATAAGAACAGGAGATGTGTTGTGTTTTTTGTTTCATTCTTATGCATGCAATATAGAGCAAACGTAAATATACAACGAAAATCTATTCACAACAGATTTTTATGCAAATGAAACAAAAAACACAGCACATCTTCTGTTCTTATTTAACTTATTAATTCAGATATGCAGAGATACGTTTACGTTTACTTCTGGCTGATCCAGGCTTAACGTTGGTTTTCTAAAAAAATAGCTTTTTGTTTTTTAAATTCGTACATTTGAGTTCAAATAGAACAAACCTACTTCAGGTGTTAGCATGAAAATTCAACAATTCGTAATTTAAGGGACACCTTAATATATGTATATGATATATAGATAAATACAAATACTAAACAGCCACAAACGACGACAACAACGGTATTAAAATTAAGTTTTAGCAGTGCTAAACCACATAGTACCTACTTTTATTTTACTCTATAATTAATTTCTTGAAAACGAGTAAAAAAGTTAAAGTCGGGCATGCCGACTATGTGATACCCTATGCTAATCTGATTGAAATTCAAATCATGTTTGATCCGGACCTTGTATGGGTTATATCTTATCTCAAACTTCATACATCTTAAAAATTATATCATCTAGAATTTGGTCTAATCTAACATTTTTTGTCAAAACTAAAGGATTTAAAAAAAACGTTTTTTTTTTTATTTGCCAAAAATGTAATACATCGGTCGCTAGGGTACTTTAAAAAGTGGAAAGGTATTAAGAACGTACTAAAGCAGTGAATCTACCATCCTTAATCGCTACAGATGGAAACAAATACAAATACTATTTAAATAACCACAACCGACGACAACAAGAGTACTGAAATTAAGTTTTAGAAATGCTAAACCACATATACATATAAGTATGTATGGATAGGTACCTTTATACTACATCCACAAATAGAAATAAACCGGTAACTATAGCAGAAAAAGCTACAAAAAATTCGTTAGAAATTACCCTGCAGAAAAAACTACTGATATTAGCGTTTTTTTTTTTTTTTTTGCTTAATAAATACTGGTACAATAAGAACAGCAAAAATAAAACTGTCAAATTTACAGAATTTCATTTATATTTGAGTTAACTTTTAGTTAATTGGAAATGAAAAATTATACTGCAAAATATGCAGACAATTTTGTTAAATATTAGTAGATAGCAAAAAACAAACTGTTATATCTACAAAATATTTGTTATTTTTAAATTAAATTTAATTGAATGGAAATAGCAGTCTGTACTGCTATAGTTCTCAGAAATATTTGCTTAAAAAAATAGTAAACTGCTGATTTCAGAATGCTCGATTTTTATTTTCATTAAAAAAAAATCAAAAAAACTTTTAAAATTTTTAATTTTTTTCTGTTTTTTAGCTTATTAATTATATAGCAAAATTTTTTGCTGATGTTAGCAGGTTCTTATTTTCTATTAACTAAATTTTAACTCAAATATAACTAAAATTCTGTATATTTAACTGATGCATTTTGAAATCTGATGTATTTCTCAAAGATATTTTGATAAAAAAAAAATTATTTTAATTAAAGCTGCAATAAGTTATTAAGAAAAATATGTGTTACACTTTTTGATGGAGCTCTTTTTAATATTCACATAATATTTACAAAATAACTAACTCATTAAAGGAAAATTGTCTTACAATTGTTTTTGTAATTAAAATGTCTTAAAATGTCTGCGTTACCAATACTAAAAAAAGGTAAAAAAAAACACGTCGCATCACTATCAAACTGTCAGATATGATAAGAATAAAAATTGTAAAAACTTTTTCAGGTTTTTCAAAATGTAGACGAAGAAGGCTTGGTTAAATATTTATAATATGTAATAATATAATATATTATTTATTAAAATTAAATGTAATTTTGAAATTGCTAGAAATTTAGCTATGCCAATGAGCAATTTGATAAAATAAAAAATTTAATATACCCAGGAAAATTGCCTACAATCGATTGCCAATCACACCAATTATGCAACTGGTTCCACATGAACCGATTCCATTGTTGTTATTTCAAAATTTATGGCAATTTTCGCTTTTTGAAAATTACGAAATTTGGCGAATTTGGCACTAAACATCAATAAATTTTGACGAAGTTTGTTCTCTAAGTATATAATATGTGTTTAATTTCAAGAAAATCTGTTGGCTAGTTTTTGAGTTATAGAGATATTTTTAAAATATATCCTGACGTTATCCTGTGAGTCCTGGAGAAAAATTTTTAACTGATTTTACAATTAGAGACTCTAAACTAGCTTTGTTATTATCGGTAATGTACGCCAAATCGTAAATGTAATTTTGGAAATTTTTCAAATATTATTTTCTGTTTTAAAAAGTTAATTTTTTAAAATTTTCTAAATTTTCACTTTACATGCTTCTTGCTTGAAAACCGTCCCTTATACAAAAAAAGTTTGAAAGCAAAAAAGTAAGTAGTTGAGTTTTCTGTGGACATAATACAATTTGTTTAAAAAAATATTGTTATTTAGCCAAAAACTATTTAGAATCTGAAGAGCGCCTTTTGGCGCCCTTGGGCATTTGAGGATTAAGAAAAAATCGATTTTAGTTTTAACTATAAATCTGGCCCTAACTTTTTTTATAAAAAAAAAACTGACTATTAGATGTCTCTCATCGATTCAAAAAGCTTGACAAGTTACTTTCTCTTCATTTTAGAGAAAATGTTCGTTGCATATTGTCTATGTATTAGGGATGCCAATCGGGATTGATATTTGAAAATCCCGGGATTCGGGATTTTGTATGAAATCCCGGAATCCCGATTTCGGGATCCCGGGATTTTTGGGACTACGGGATCCCGGGATTTTACGGGATTTCGGGATTTAAATTTTCCTTTATTTGTAAAAATTTTTATGTTATGTAACTATTTATACCCTACACCACTATGTGGTCAGGGTATTATAAGTTTGTGCTGATGTTTGTAACACCAAAAAATATTGGTCGTAGACCCACCTTATAGTATACCGATCGGTTCAGAATTTTTTTTTATTTCGATTTAACGATGTCCGTCCGTCCGTCTGTCTGTCTGTCTGTCCATGCAATCTTGTGCGCACTCTACAGGTCGCAAATATTAAGATATTTTGATGAAATTTGGTAGGCAGACCTATGTTGGCCCAAGGTTTGGTGAACATCGGTCCATGTTTAGACCTAGTGCCCATATAAGGGTCCTACCAAAATTATACTGTTTATACGCTGCAGGTCGTAAATATAAAGATATTTTGATGAAATTTGGTACACAGACCTATATTGGCCCAATAACGCAGCCTATTGATTTTGGTGAACATCGGTCCATGTTTAGACCTAGTGCCCATATAAGGATCCTACCAAAATTATACTGTTTATACGCTGCAGGTCGCAAATATAAAGATATTTTGATGAAATTTGGTACACAGACCTATGTTGGCCCAATAACGCAGCCTATTGATTTTGGTGAACATCGGTCCATGTTTAGACCTAGTGCCCATATAAGGGTCCCCCGAAAATTGGCTTGGTTACAAACTGCAGGTCGCAAATATTAAGATATTTTAATGAAATTTGGTGCGCTGACTCACATTATAGAAAATTTTGACATAAGCCCCATTTTAACTCATTCGAATTTCGGATCCAAACAATACACCAGACTGGTGTAGGGTATTGTATAGTCGGCATGCCCGACTTTAACCTTTTTACTCGTTTTTTATAGAATAAAGCGTTTTATAATTATTTAATAGTTGTTAATTAATAATGTGGTACATTTTATGAATATTGAAACATCTCAGTCAGAAATTGACAGTGGTACAAAAAATCAAGTACCTGCATACCACTTGGTAACTGCGGTGTTAAAAATAAGTAACTGGCAGAAGACTCATTTGGGACGCTTTGCGTTCGCAAAAATCGTTTTGCCAGTATTTGTTTTACAAAACATCACGGCAGGGCCAAAAAAAGATACATGTGAACTTTTTTTAAATTTTATTTTGGAAAATATAATTCCAAACCACCTATTTATTGGTTTGGGCAGCGTTTTGTCAAAGTTAAAAATTTTGTTGCTCCAGTACTTTTCCGGCGCTTTTTGAACTGCCAGTCCTTTTGTCTATTAACATTATCATATTGGAAATTGGAAAGCAATTTTTGTCAGTACTTGTACCTGTTAAAATACCTTGCCATCGCTTTCCCGTTTGTATTTTTCTGGCTGGGATAATATATGAAGGCCTGTCATTAAGTACACTTGCGCCCAGTATAAGCAGATTTTAAAACAGATTCGTTGCGATAACCTTGCCCACTAAATCGTGTAATTACAACAGCAAAGTTATTTGGTTATCGTTATCAAATGTTTTCATGGAAGAATTCAAACTTACAGTCCCAGCCAAAATTAGGTTTCAGAATTCGAATTTCGCTTGGAAGAATAAATCGGTAAAATAACAAACAAACTTGATTTTTCGCATATATTCCTCAAAAACTTAATAATTTTTATCAAAATTTCAAATTTTTCTGCAAAGTCTTTGCATAGTTTACTCGAATAATCTACTTAATTTATAATTTTACCAATATCTTGGCATCAATTTCTTGTCAATATGAGAAAATTCAAGAAAAAACGTAGGTAACAAAATTGCTCACTTTGTTTATTTGCGTTTATATTATAATTAAAAAATAAGAAAATCCCCTGATTTTTGAGAAATAATCCCGGGATTCGGGATTTCCCGTTTGGCATCCCTACTATGTATGTATATCAAAAAAATTAGAATACTTGTTTTTATAATCAGTAAGAACCACAGTGCGTATAATCAACATCATATTTATCATACGCTCTGGTGTCCCTAATACTTATACAGAACAAAAGTATAAAATTTTTAATAAATATTTGCGATGTATATAACATTAAACGACTATTTTCTCCAAAACAATTATAAAACATGAAATTTCATGAAGTTTGACGTTTTATAATTGCAGTAACGCCACCACTTTCTAAAGAGAACTGATGATGGGGAACTGGGAAATCCCCGAAACGATAATCTTTTCATTCCTGAAGGTGAAGAATATTTTGAAAGCAAAAACTCTATGAAGTATTTGTTAGGAGAACATCCTGATGAAGAAAAATGGCAGAGTTTTTGATAAAATTACTTATTATGTTATTTCGTAATAAGATTGGCCTCGAAGAAGAATAAAAAAAAATAAATAAAATTTTCATTCTAGAATTAAAGGTCGAAAAAACTATTTTCATTTTTAAATTTAAAATTAAACAAAAAAAGTTTTTAGTTTAGTTAAAACAAAGAAATATACATTTATTTTTCAAAGAAATATTTATTCTAACTGTTTTTTAAATTTGTTCAAAATAATTTACCAACACTACCAATGTTTTTTTTAGTTTCACTTATTTTTCTTATTTGTTTAAAATGTTATAAAAATTTAGCGACAAAACGGAAATTGGTGGTTTATTTGTTTCAATTACAGTTATTATAAATTAAAATTTTTGTTTGCTGTTTGACAGGTGCTCTTTATTTCTAATGCAAAAGAAAGCTAACACAAAACTATGTCAATTTCGCCAATTTTAAAAATTTTCTACGAACTTTTTTCAAATTAATATTTTATTGCGGCTTTGTCAATCTAAAATGTAAAATTAAAAAGTATCACGCGAATGCCCTCAATAGTGATGTTCACCGTTTTCCTATTGAGGGCACATTAACATGGTGTATCTTCAACGATGCACAATTACAAGGGCTGTCAGCCCTTATTACTAAAATTTCAATATTCGAAGAGTTGTCGGAAACTTCAAAATTGTTAATATTTGGTTTCAAAATATTACCACTATACAACTTTTCACCTTAAGGCCATATGCTCCTTATAGGAACGATGGGAATATATATATATACAACTTTTCACCCGTTGATGGCACATGAATTAAATAAGCTACATTTGCTATAGATACACTACGGGAAATTTTAACAAACTGTCACCGAACTGGCCCCTTTATATGAAATAGACTGGTCACTTGTACATGGCGTTGTCATAGGAGGGGGAAATTGACCCCTTGTGACATGTCACAAGACAAATCCCTGGACAGGTCCCTGAACTTTGTTTTTTATGAGAGTTCAGTAACCTGTACTAGGATTTGTCCTAGTTCAATTTCCCCCTCCTATGATAACGCCATGTAAAAGTGACCAGTCTATTTCATATAAAGGGGCCAGTTCGGTGACAGTTTGTTAAAATTTCCCGTAGGGTACCTTCAAAGAATTGGCTACATATGACGCAGCCCGCGATCGCATTATCCAAAAGAATGGAAAAAAAGTTTTTTGAAATTTAGGTTCTTGTCAATACTAGATGGAACAACAACTAAAGATAATTAACATAAATCCATCAGCGGTTAACGTCTTAAAAGAGAATTAAAAATTGTTGAGTTTTAAAATCAGTTTCATAAAAGTCAACGTTTTTTTTTTAATTGTCGATACAAGAAATTTTAGTCTTATCAATTTAATATCTCTTTTCTGTAATTTACTGCAGAATATTAAAAAAAAGTTTTAAATGTACATATTCTGTATTACCGTAGTAAATAAATAATTAACACAACTATTGTACATATGAATGATTCTTTGCAATGATTAACCTCATTAATTTTAAACATTTGCAACTTTTATTATATACATTCACACCACTTACATATAAATATGCATGTCATTTAAGTTCTCTTGGTGAAATGTTGATTAATTTATAAAAAATTAATTAAAAAACTGGCATTGCATTATATGATATTACTAGGGCTAGGAAGTTCAACTATATGTAGGTATGCTGGATAACAATGTTAAACAATTTTTTTTTAAATAACAATAAATTTGCACAAAAACGCAGTCGATTTCTTAATGCATATTTTACTACAGCAAACTACACAAATTTGCATATTTTGCAATAAGTGCATATTTTAATGTATATTTAGCTGTAAATGCACAGAGGGAATTTTGCTGGACGAGTTTAATTGAAATTTTTCAGTAAACTAATAAAGTTTTCTTCACAAACCAGATGAAAAATTTCTTAAATTTGAAGGAAAAGCTTTATATATTTTGTGAATCTAGTTTTAATGAAACTTTTTCATTAAATATATGAAAGTTTTAATAAATAAAATGAAATTTTTTAACAACATTTTATGAAAAACTTCATTAATTCAATGAAAAGTTACAATGGACGTTGGTTTATTTCCTTTCAATAAACCTGGTTCTTTTCTTTAGCAATTAAAATAACCGCACACTCTTTTGTTTGATACTGAGCTTATTTATTTAACACTTTATTACTTTTCATACCAGGGGTCTCCCATGGTCCTGATCTTTTTAATGCAACAGATGGCAATGTTTTTCTGGCAATACTGTTTCATTTTATTTGGGGAGCAGTGTAGCACAAAATATTTTAGCTTATACCCATTTTAAATATTTAAATGCCCAATGTTATACCCAATTCATTTCAATTTAAACAAAAAATCAAAAAAAGGAGCTAAGTTAGCATCGCTCTTAAGTTCACATATTTCTTAATAAAAGAAAATTATTAAGAAATATGTGAGCAAATTAAATAAAATTGAATATCTTACGAAGAAATATTTACGTTGTCACTCGAACTCAAACTAAACTAAAGGCCTCAAATCTTTGTTAAAATTGTGAAACTAAAAAAAATTTTATTATACGAAAGACAAATCACAATTAAGCTGAAATGTCACCGTTTCAAAATAAAAGTCGTATATTAAATTTCCTGGAGAAAAAATTCTACACAATTTTTACACGAACTTCATTATGGTGAAGTCTTTTTTCTAAAATTTGTAAATCTAGTAAGGTGTTAGTTCTAGGGCTCGTAAACTCTTTTAAACATTAAGTTTGCATAAGTTGAGTTTTCACGATTCAGAAGGTACATAAGAGGTTTTATGAAAACCCCTGGTACTTTTTAAGCCTACACAAAGTTTATTTTTTCTGAGTCCTTTGCATGTAACAATTTCAGTATTTGGAAAATAGAACTTTTGTTGATTAATTATTAAAACGAAAAGCAACCGTTATTTCAAGATTTATAAATATTTGGAGAACTTTCCTTCAATAATTTAAATATTTTGTAGAAATTTTTAAATTCTTTAACAGACCTAATTTGAAATAATACACACAGAGAAAAAATATGCCATTTTCCAACTAAAATTCGGTTGCATCTACTAAAAAAGGTTGGTACAACTGAATATTGGTTATCACAACAAAATTTGGTTTATACAACTGAATTTTAGTTGCAATAACCAAAATATTTACGAATCACATTCCAATATGATTTCACCGACCGAATTTATTGGTTGTAGCAACCAAAATAGGCTTAGCAATTAGGTTGGCAAATTTTTTTTCCTGTGTGTACGCATATAATTTATACCAAAATTCTTCTTATTTTGGGCCTAAAACTAAATCTTTTAAAATTTACAAATTTTTTAATCTGTCCCCAAAACGAAGTCGAAATCCCTAATTTGGGTCCAAATCCCCTTACCTAACAACTCTGTAGAAGCTCATTTGACATAAAAAATCCTCCCTTGAGAAAATTTCCCAAAATAAAATCCTCCTTTGACAAAATTTCCCACATGCTAGCGACGTCTACAGTTTGTTTAAAAAGTTATTCATGTTGCATCTCTATATTATATGTCTCTGTTTCATACAACAATACAACACACATAACTATACAAACGCTATTGCGCAACTCACTATGCAAGGCTAATACGCAATTTACTACTTAAACGCTAGTGCGCAACTAACTTTACAAATGCTAGTTTTACTTCCGTGTTGGTAGAACGTGGTAGTGCTACCAGATTGACGGATTTAGTAAATCCCGTTTCTCGGGATATTTTTATTCAAAAATTCAATAATTTTCTATACACACAGAGAAAAAATTTGCCATTTTCCAACTGAAATTCGGTTACATCTACTAAAATAGGTTGGTACAACTGAATATTGGTTATCACAACAAAACTCGGTTAATACAACAGAATTTCAGTTGCAATACCCAAAATATTTAATAATCACATTTCAATATGGTTTTACCAACCAAATTTATTGGTTGTAGCAACCAAAATAGGCTTAGAATTCGGTTGGCAATTTTTTTTTCTGTGTATACTAGACTAATACAATTTCGTAACAATATTTTGATACAAATACTTGTTTTAAATTCCAAAAATATATTTTATTAAAATCTGCGTTTTTGCATAACTACTTTTTTTTAATTCATAAATGTTTTTTCATCTTTTTTATTAGGAAAACAAAAATATTAGAAAATGAGTAAAAAAAGTTAAAGTCGTAAAATAAAGTCTGGTTGTATCCGCAATTTAAATAGGTTGAAATGGACTTGTGTTAAAATCTGTGTAAATTCTTAAAAAAAAAATAGAAAATCAATAAGAAATTTTGTTTTGAAAATATTAGGTGTATTTAGTTAAATTTGGAAATATAGTTTGTTATGAAATATCTTCCTTTTCTTTGATACCAATATTTCGTTGTTTTTTAAATGGCATCATCAGGGTTTATATAAACAACAACAAATAATAAAAACACTTCAAAATGTAAAAAACTACAATGATATCGAGCTCAATTATTTAATAATATAGGTCAATTTCGAAGGTCGAATAAAAAAAAATCAGTAATAAATTTTTTTTAAATTTGGTTTTGTTACATTTCTTCTGCAGTAGAGTGTATTTTTCACTTAAGGTAACAAAATTGTAATACTATTAAACAACTAACAAATTCTGACTGTAAAAGTTCCCTCAGTGTATAACTCATTATTAAATTAAATTTATATAACATTCATCAGATTCCTTCCGCTTATATGCATTTATTTAAAATAATAAAATAAAATAAATAAAATGGGTTTATTTAAGTCATAAATAATGTTTGCCAGATATATTTTCGCAGTCAAATGAAATAAATGTTCATTAATGAAATAATAATTTTATTTGTTCATGCAGTTAATGTGCTTATGGTGTTTAACTACATTGAATGGCATTAAAGCCAGAAATATAAAACTTTAAATATAATAGAAACGATTCTTTTTTAGTTTAATTTATAGAAATTGAAAATCGACATTCTTTAACTATTAAAATTCTATATAATACGCTAGTTTAAGAAACTTCATAAGTCACATTTGATTAGGGTTGCCATCCGTCCTCTTTTCCCCGGACACCGTCCTCTTTTTTAGGGCGTCCGGGGCAGTCCTCATTCTTTTTCAGTAAGTGTCCGGGGTTGTCCTACTTTTTGTACTTTTCTCCATAACTGTTTTTGAATTGTTGGCATTGCTGTTCTGTCGCTGTATTTCAATTGACATGGCATCACTTACTTTAATTTCCAAATTTGAAGCTTATCAGCAGTGAGCTAACTGTTGAATTAAAAAAAAAATCAACATTTCTTTAATGATGAAAATTTATTTAATGAATTAATTATCCTGAAAAATTATGTAAAAAACTTAAATTCAATTAACATGACTGATAACAAGTTTTGGTGCGATTTTTTTTACCAGCACATAAGCCCAACGTAGAACTTATATTTTCTTTAATCAAGGCGTAGTGGGAGCCAAAAAGAAATAAATTGAATCGAGAAATCATTTCTGATAGTATTAGAGTCAAATATAATTTCGATATGAATTGTCAAGAGTTTTATGAATATTTAAAAAAAATAAAATTTTATTCTTTGTAATTTACTTGTGAAAATAATTTAATGTGAAAAATAATTTAAACAGAAAGGGATATTAATTTATGATCTAAAAATCGAACTAAAAAACATTCATTTATTTGAAGAAATGTGACAGTAATATGTTGATTCAAATTGGAAGAAATTATTAAAATGTATATTCCCGAAAATGTATGCAAAAAATTTGTTAATCGTTGTTTAAATTAAACCTAAAAAAAGTTAATGAATGTTCTTTTTAGTTTGACTCTAGATCATAAATTAATATCACTTTCTGTTTAAATTATTTTCAAATCAAAGAAAGATGATACAATTTTTACAAGTAAATTACAAAGAATAAAAATATATTTGAAAGAATTCGATAAGACCAGCAATACAGAATATGTATTTTCGGCTTTCGCTACAAAGCCATCATCAGTGTATTTCGTCTTGTGTGGGCTAATATTTTAATGTTCGTCTACTTATGTGACCGCTGAAAGAAAATCGAATTTCGTATCAACAACTCAACTTAGACTAACATCAACGAAATTTAACAATTCAATTTTTATCCTTTGTTATTATTACTCTATTTTGCTTTGAACCTTAATTCTTAAGATATCTCAGCTGATTCTATTCAACTCTGTGTATGATAACCACAGATTTTTGAATTACAACGAACCGTTAAATATAAATTTAAATGTATGTTATTTAAATTATATTTTTTGCACCTTGTCAATGTGTTTTAAGATGAATGGGGGAAAAGTTGTTTTTTTTTTTTGTTTATTCCGGTACTACTAATTTTAAGTTCAGAATAATTTTTTATCTTTTTTGTGAAGTTTTTTTTTAATCAAGGCCCAAGTAGGAGCCAGAAAAAAAATTAATCCAGAAACTATTTCTAGTTATATATATTTCTGATATTATAAGAGTCAAATAAAATTTTGATATGAATTTTCAAGAGTTATTTTGAATACTTTTATACTAATTTAAATTTAAAAACATTCCTGAAACCCTTTACAAATCGTATCAATGAATTTTTTTATTAAAGTTCAGAATGATTTTTTGGTTTTTTGTGAATTTTTTTTAGTGGGAATAAAAATTGTTATATTTATAAAATAAATTTTTATTTGTATATTTTATCGCGTTGTTGAATTTTGTAAAATTAATTTTTTAAAAAAAAATCGTACTCTTTTTTACGACAAATGTCCTCTTTTTTTGAGGTTGAAGTCCTCTTTTTCTCAAAATGGAAATGGCAACCCTACCCAGGTAGAAAATTACAAAGGGGCCAGCACTGGCAAAGCACCGAAATGGGTGGTATGTGAACAGCGCTTTCCCAACGCCCAAATGATAACACCGTTCCACGGTGGGCCAATGCTTTACCAAGCCCTGGGAAAGCACCCATAAACATAACAATCAAATGCTTTGCCAACGCTCAAATAAAAAAATTAAAGTGCTTTCCTGACACCCAAATGATACTTAACACCAATCTATTTAATGCTTTGCAAAGAGAAAGCATTGAGCATTGCATTGAGAAAGCACCAAGAAACATAAAAATCAAGTGTTTTCCCTGCCACCAAATTATGAGCCCTCATCACTGCAGAATTTTAAATTACTCTAAAAATAGACTATTCTTGGAGTTATTGTATTGTGGAGTCAAAAATTATTTAAATATTCACTCTTTTGGAGTTTCTTTTTCAAAAACAAAATAATGTTATAGGAAAACAAGTGCCGGGAATTCACCCTTTTCAAGCGTTGGGAAAGCGTCCAAATTTAGTGCTTTGCCATTACTTCTTTTTGTAAGACCGCGGTCTACTTGCGCTTTGCCAGTACTTCTTTTTTGTTACCACACATAATTTCCACCTGGGTACATTTGATAGGAAAATATGCTAGTTATTATACTCAGAGAACTTTTGTATTCAAGATTTGCTAGTGTTTTCAGTAGTGTTTAAATTTTATTGATTGTAAGAGTCACTAAAAAACAAGCTACAAAAAATACGACAATACGTAATAGACTGGCCCTTATTTGAAAAGTTGTTCCGAATCCCGCTCCCCGCGGCTTATTTTCTGAGGTTACTGGAAAAACTAATAAAGAAAAAATTTCATCCCAATCGAAGAATTTTTGAGCTATCCCTGGTCTTTTAAAGTTTTGTGCTAAGATTTACAAGGGGGGGGGGGGGGGTTATTTCTGAAAATGGGCGTATTTCTGAAAATGTCAAGGTTGGTTACCGAAACGAATAACGGTAAGGGTAACGGTATTTGGAATATTTTTTTGAGGTATTGGTAACGGTAACGGTATTCAATTTGAAACGGTATTTTAGCGATAACGGTATTATAACGATAACGGTAACCGACCTTGGAAAATGTCAATAGAATCGTCATAAATTAAAAATTAAATTATCTTTCTACCAAGGCATAAAAATCTAAAATCGTTTTTTTCCTTTTTTTTTTAAGAGAAGCAACACTCAGGAAATTCTTCTTATTAATTAACGTGTTGCTTTCTTTGGAAAGGGTGAATGGTGGTGAATGATGAAGGGCTTCAAATATGGCAACACTGTAATTGCGCGAGATGTTGAATCTTAGAACAGTTGTTGCGGGCCATATGATGAAGAGTTGGCGAACTTTATTGAAGCTTTTTAGTTCACAGCCCTGTTATGTTATTTTCAGGGACGTAACAGTTATAACTTTTATTCAAAAAAGTGATTGTTTTACAATTATTTCCTGTTTGAGTATTTTTAATTTTCTGTTTATTTGCTCTGTTTGATTTATATTTTTAATTCAAACAAAAACAATCCAAACAAGATTTTTATTTTTTCAAAAATAATAAAAGTTATTTTGTGATTTTTTTTCTTTATCAAAAAATAACAATTAAGAATATAAATCAAAAGCCATGGAACCAATGACTTCACCAATTATAATATCCTGATGATGTCAACTAGTGTTAATAAAAGATTGAACAGTGATTTAAAGTGAGTAAATATGTATATTCCAGCAACTTCCGGCGTTCAATTTAGGTCAATTCTTAATTTTTATTTTATTATCAAATAAAAAAGTTAGTGCTTAATTTTTTCAAAAAAATCATTCTGTAACTTTTATAAAAAGTTTTAAAATAAAAATCAAAAAACAACAGAAATTTATAGAGTAAAATATAAAAATTGAAAAAATTAAAATCTTTGCCAAACTTTGTGATTTTTTTGTGCAATATGATTTATAAAATATAGTGCATTATTGAAATATTATAATTAAATAAATTTGGGTGGTGACTTTTTTAGAAATATAACAGTTATTTTGGGTCTCTGGTTATTTTACTTCGGTGGAGTTAAGTGCTATGGGGGACACCGACAGAGGACGCTGCGATATGTCTGAGGAATAGAAAAAACTCATACATATTATTATTTTTCATAAATTGATGTTGTCTTGGTGAGGGATCGAACCCTCAACCTTATGTGTAACAGTCCAACACGCTAACCATTACATCATGGTCTAAGGACCGGTCCTTGTCCCAATGGACCAGTCACGTGACGTGTTCTGTGACAGGTCCGTTTCCAACAGAGTCGTTATACCTTGTACGCGTTGTGGTGTGGGGTCTAATAAATTGTATATTTTCCAAATGATTTCTGTTCTCTATACTTTAATGGAAAGAGAGCTAACAGAGCAAAAGCTGGATTTTTAAAGTTCGATGCGATCTAATTGAATTAAATGCCAATAGATTTCAGCAACAAAGATCACGATGGTGTTCCCTATGCAACCTTACACAGCCGGTAACCCTACTTCATTTTGTCGGCATTTGTCCTATTCTTCGACACATACGGTTTAAATGTTTCGGAAAAATTTCATTAACAGAAGAAGAACTCATTAATATTTTAAACAATGTAAATTTTAATTGGAAAAATTTAATTCGTTACATTATAGAAGCTATAGAATATAGAAAGGAGCTAATAAATGAATTTAATTATTAAAAACCTAAAATACTCAAGATATTTATAATTCAAATTTATTTTCAAATACTATATGTAGACTGACGACATTTTGTTATAGTCTTATATGTTCTTATTTCCAATGAATCTTAAATTTTAGAAAAAAATTTTGAATATAAACATAAATTGTAATTTATATTTTTCTATGTATATTCTAGATTTACTAAATTGAAAATAAAGAACAATTAACTAACTAACTAGTAACAAATACTTATAAACTAAAAAAGAATTGTAAAAAATCAAAAAATTTTTTTTTAAATTAGTATATTTTTCTGTTAAATTTAGTACTTGGTTTTGAAAAATTAGTAAAATGTTTTGCTGAAATCAGCAGCGAAAATTAGTAAAAACGAGTAAAAGGGTTAAAGTCGGGCATGCCGACTATACAATAACCAACACCAGTCTGGTTAAAAGCCAACTAATGTTTGGATCCGAAATTCGAATGGGTTAAAATGGGACTTGTGTCAAAATTTTCTATAAAATTATAAAAGAAGAGAAAATCGTAAATATAGCCCATATGGGCGATAGGTCCAAATATGGACCGATTCTATCTAGAATCTGTCGGCTTTGTTCTCGCAACCATGTGGGTCAGCAAACCAAATTTCATTAAATATCTTAATATTTGCGACCTGCAGCGTGTAACCAAGCCAATATGGGCACTAGGTCTAAACATGGACCGGTGTTATTCAAAATCAATAGGCTTCTTCTTTGAGTTGACATAGGTCTGTGTACCAAATTTCATCAAAATATCTTAATTTTTGCGAGCTGCAGCGTATAAACAATATAATTTTGGGGGGACCATTATATGGGCACTAGGTCTAAACATGGACCGATTTTAACCAAAATCAATAGGCGTCGTCCTTGGGCCAACATAAGTTTGTGTACCAAGTTTCATCAAAATATCTTGATATTTACGACCTGTAGAGTGCGCACAAGAATGCATGGACAGACAGACAGACGGACGGACAGATTCTGAGTCGATCGGTGTACTATAAGGTTGGTCTCGGTACAATATTTTTTGGTGTTACAAACATCAGCACAAACTTATTATACCCTGACCACGTAGTGGTGTAGGGTATAAAAACCGTAATTTGTAATAAGAGAATATCAAAAATGATTACTAAAAATAAAAATTGTACTAAAAATCAGTATAAAAATAGTATAGTGCGATTGGAAACTGTTTACAAATTTTTTTACAAACTTTTTTATCTGAGTGTACTGTTTTTTTTTTGCAACATATGGCTCCTAAACATTTTTTTCAGATACGAGTATTATGCATTACAATATGTGTTAACCCTTTCGCTACAGATTTTGTTTGGCTGAATAGTTTGTTACCAAACTTTATGGAAATATAAAACTACACTTTAAATATTTTTGTATGTAAAGACCGCTGCAAATGTATTTAAAAATAAATGAAATTTCACTTGAAAACACGGCCACTAACATTTCACTAAACTCAACCAACGAGCATAAAATCTCAAGAGGATGCATTTGTCTCTTTCTCTATTAACTGGCTCTGGTCGATATTTGAAGAAATTTTATTAGAAGGTGATAGGTTAAGTTTTATTATTAAATTATAATAAATATTAAAAATTGTTTCAATAAATATGCATAATATGAAAAAATATAATAAACGAGTAAAAAGGTTAAAGTCGGGCATGCCGACTATACAATACCCTACACCAGTCTGGTGTATTGTTTGGATCCGAAATTCGAATGGGTTAAAATGGGGCTTATGTCAAAATTTTCTATAATGTGAGTCAGCGCACCAAACTTCATTAAAATATCTTAATATTTGCGACCTGCAGTTTGTAACCAAGCCAATTTTGGGGGGACCCTTATATGGGCACTAGTTCTAAACATGGACCGATGTTCACCAAAATCAATAGGCTTCGTCCTTGGGCCAACATAGGTCTATGTACCAAATTTCATCAAAATATCATAATATTTGCGACCTGCAGCGTATAAACAGTATAATTTTGGTAGGACCCTTATATGGGCACTAGGTCTAAACATAGACCGATGTTCACCAACATCAATAGGCTGCGTTATTGGGCCAATATAGGTCTGTGTATCCAATTTCATCAAAATATCTTAATATTTGCGACCTGCAGCGTATAAACATTATAATTTTGGTAGGACCCTTATATGGGCACTAGGTCTAAACATGGACCGATGTTCACCAAAATCAATAGGCTGCGTTATTGGGCCAATGTAGGTCTGTGTACCAAATTTCATCAAAATATCTTAATATTTACGACCTGCAGCGTATAAACAGTATAATTTTGATAGGACCCTTATATGGGCACTAGGTCTAAACATGGACCGATGTTCACCAAAATCAATAGGCTGCGTTATTGGGCCAATGTAGGTCTGTGTACCAAATTTCATCAAAATATCTTAATATTTACGACCTGCAGCGTATAAACAGTATAATTTTGGTAGGACCCTTATATGGGCACTAGGTCTAAACATGGACCGATGTTCACCAAAATCAATAGGCTGCGTTATTGGGCCAATATAGGTCTGTGTACCAAATTTCGCCAAAATATCTTAATATTTACGACCTGCAGCATATAAAGAGTATAATTTTGGTAGGACCCTTATATGGGCACTAGGTCTAAACATGGACCGATGTTCAAAAAAATCAAACTTGTTCGTCCTTGGGCCAACATAGGTGTGCGTACCAAATTTCATCAAAATATCTTAATAGTTGCGACCTGTAGAGTGCGCACAAGATTGCATGGACAGACAGACAGACAGACAGACGGACGGACGGACATCGTTAAATCGAAATAAAAAAAAATTCTGAACCGATCGGTATACTATAAGGTGGGTCTACGACCAATATTTTTTGGTGTTACAAACATCAGCACAAACTTATAATACCCTGACCACATAGTGGTGTAGGTTATAAAAAACGAAACCCGTTAGCTGAAATTTAACTTCTTCAAATTTCAACCAGAGCCATTGAGAGAGCGCATAACAGTACGTGAGTATCTTGCATAGAGCCTGATTCAACTTACCAATTCTTTTGTTTTTGACTTTTAGTAAAATAAACCACAAATTAGTCAAAACAACTAACAAAAACTACTTACATAAATTTTTTTCTTCTTAATTTTTAAAATAACAAAATGACAGAATTAAACGAATGTTACGAATACTCAATATTTTTTTGTTGTTTGTTTTTTTAGTGAATTACGAAAGTAGTTCAAATTTACATTTCTTCTACAAATCAAAGTTATTTTCACTTAACAAAACTGAAATACTATTTAAACAACTAACAAATGCTGACAGCAGAAGTTCCCTGAGTGTATGCCTTAGAAATATATTTCTTATTGATATAGATTTGTCTGCCTCCTAGCGGAGAAATTTTGGATAAAAATTCAAATTTTAACACGCTACTGCTCCCAAAGGGATTAAGATTTTTTTATACGATTTTTAATTTCGTATTATTTCCGTAACAAAACTTTATACAAATTAAAAGCAATATAAATTTTGAATTTTTTTTTCGAAAAAATCGCAATTTTGGACTAATTTTCAAAATTTTTATATGGCAACCCTGGTGTAAATATTTTTATTGCAGTGAATAATTTTTAAACAAAAATGTCAAATTTTTTACCAAATTAAAAAAACAGACACATAACTGTAAATTTGCTATTTTATATAGATCAAAATATTCATGTACCGATCGATCAAATTTTTAAAAAAATATATTGGCAAACAACAAACTCTGAAGCTCTTCTAATTAAACCAGCAAATTTAGCAAAAGTACATTTCATATATTAATAATAAAAACTGCAAAGAAAAATGTAAAAACTGTTTTTTCAGAAGGCGATACGGCAACCATGGGCTGATAATTTTTTGAAATTTTTATTCTAGACGATGTGTAAGACCCCAGGAAAAAATTGCACATTAACAAGGCATTACCATATAACAACTTACATTACTGATTGCCAAATTTCTCTACTGCATTACCAAACCCATTCGAACATGACAATCAAAAAACGAAGAGGTATTTTAATCAATTCTTAAAATCAGAAAAAGAATCTTAATTCCAAAGAATCGATTGCTTTTAGTCTCACACCGTGTTAAAAGAATCGAGTTGGTAATCAGTTTGGGTAGAGATTCTACCAAAAAATAACGGATTTCCAACTTGATTTCCCGATTTGAAAATTTTTCAGTGGGGCCTTAAGGAACTATTATCAGTTGAAATTCAAATTGTTTCTTTGATGTGGTGTTGGATACAGCGAAAGGGTTAAATAAACTCCACCCACAACATATTTACACATCCATAAAATATGTATAAATTTTGTTTAAAGACTTTTCCTTGAATCATAGCAGACATATATTTGGACATTTTTATTTTTTCATCGGTTTATACTCCTTTCTTATCTTTTCTTTATTACAGATGATGATTACGGACAAAAAACTGTATCAGTTTTAGTTGATGGTATTGAAACGGATTTGGAAATTATTGATCATCCAGCATGTGAAATGTCGGTGAGTAAATGTTTATAAAAAGATATTTAAACTAAAATAAACTACTACTAGATTTTAGTTGGAAAATTAATCATTTAATGATAGGTTTGTAATAAAAAGTACACACTATTTAAAGCCTCATAGTATTTAGGCAAACTTTTATCATAGTTTTTTTAAGGCAATTTTCATTAACTTTCATACAATGAAAATTTTAATTATATTTATCAAGCGTTTAATAAATATGATGAAATATGTTGAAACCTTTTGTAAGGAAATGCAACTTTGATAGGATAAAATGTTTCATAAATATGATTAAAGATTTCATTGTATTAAAATTAATAATAGCTCGTTTAGGCTGCGTTCATACCTAATTCTTAAACACTTGTCTAAAGTAAAATGAATGTAACGAATTATTAGCATTTTTTGTTGGCTTACAAATGTATTAACATTTGAGTTTCTTCTGCAAATGAATGTTATTTTAACTTTAAATAACAAAATTGAAGAACTACTTAAACAACTAAACAGTATGACTGCAAAAGTTCTCTGATTGTATTTGGTTAAAGTCATGTTTAGGATTTAGGTGTAACATAAATGCAGTTTAATACCCCGTTTAACCAGAGAAGTTAATCTTGTAAAAGTCAGTTTAACTGATTAATCGAGCACTAAACAAGTCGATTAAATCATATTTTAATATTTTTCATTAACAGTTAGTCCAACCAACGACTATATAGACTAAAGACGTAACAATCCTCATCACACGTCAAAAAATTAAATTTTTTATGCACACAGAAAATAAATTGGTTGGAATTCTATCGGAACCAACGAAATTTTTTCATTATTCAATAATTTTTATTGTAGTTATTTAAAATTCATCATCAGAAAAGTTAAATTTATTTGTGAACAGAAAACATATATGTGACGCGCAAAATAGAAAGGGACCTAGAGGGTAAAAAAAGGGTAAAAAAGGGCATGGGATCGGTCTCATTCGATGCTCAGATGTTGTCCACAACAAAAAAAAAAAAATTGATTTTTTTACCCTTAGGTCCCTTTCTCTATGCGCTGTCACATATGATGAACCAAAACACTGTCACATTATCCAAAATATTGGCTTTTCTAACCAATATTGAAAAAATACTAACTTCCACATTACCTTCAATACCAACATCCACCAATTTATCGAAGATTTCGAAGATATCGGCAGCAAAAATCTAGTATCAGTTGTGTTTCAATAAAATCGATCACTCTATCCAAAGTATTAGTTTTTCCTATCAATTTAAAAATTTTTTTTCAACTTTGGTAGCTTTAACCATTAATTTCCATTATTTTGGTAAATGTAATAATTAGGGATGCCAATCGGGATTGATATTTGAAAATCCCGGGATTCGGGATTTTCGAGACTACGGGATCCTGGGATTTTACGGAATTTCGGGATTTGAATTTTCCTTTATTTGTAAAAATTTGTATGTTATGTAACTAATTTTTTTATAGAATAAAGCGTTTTATAATTATTTAATAGTTGTTAATTAATAATGTGGTACATTTTATGAATATTGAAACATCTCAGTCAGAAATTGACAGTGGTACAAAAAATCAAGTACTTGCATATCACTGGGTAACCGCGATGTTAAAAATAAATAACTGGCAGAACACTCATTTGGGACGCTTTGCCAGCGTTTGCAAAAATCGTTTTGCCAGTATTTTTTTTACAAAACATCACGGCAGCAAAGATACATATGAACTTTTTTTAAATTTTATTTTGGAAAATATAATTCCAAACCACCTATTTATTGGTTTTGGCAGCGTTTTGCCAAAGTTAAAAATTTTGTTTCTCCAGTACTTTTCCGGCGCTTTTTGAACTGCCGGTCCTTTTGTCTATTGGCGTTATTATATTCGAAATGGGAAAGCAATTTTTGTCAGTACTCGTACCACCTGTTAAAATACCTTGCCATCGATTTCCCGTTTATATTTTTCTGGCTGGGATAATATATGAAGGACTATCATTAAGTACACTTGCGCCCAGTATTTTTAAGCAGATTTTAAAACAGATTCGTTGCGATAATCTTGCCCACTAAATCGTGTAATTACAGCAACAAAGTTATTTAGTTATCGTTATCATATGTTTTCATGGAAGAAATCAAACTTACATTCCCAGCCAAAACTTACAGTCCCAGTTTCAGAAATCGAATTTCGCTTGGAAGAATAAATCGGTAAAATAACAAACAAACTTGATTTTTCGCATGTAGTACTCAAAAACTTAATATTGTTTACCAAAATTTCAAATTTTTCTTCAAAGTCTTTGCATAGTTTACTCGAATAATCTACTTAATTTATAATTTTACCAATATCTTGGCATCAATTTCTTATCAATATGACAAAATTCAAGAAAAAACGTAGGTAATCTAAAATTGCTCACTTTGTTTATTTGCGTTTATATTAATATTAAAAAATAAGAAAATCCCGGGATTTTTGAGAAATAATCCCGGGATTTCGGGATTCGGGATTTCCCGTTTGGCATCCCTAGTAATAATATATTGAGACAAGGAACAGATATTTTATTTATCATAATAAAATTTTTCAATCTATCATATTTTTTCATTTCATACATATGCATATTTAAATTCTAAGTTAGACAACAACTAAATGTAAGTATCTGTGGCACAGGAGGTAGAGACACAGCCTTATAGCCTTAGAGATTTGAGTTCAAACCTCAACCAAGGCATTACTTTTTTTTTTTAAATAATTTTTTTATTGATTCAAATTAAAAGACACAATTGATTTTCTGTTGTGAATATAATTTTATTCAGAAACAAAATATTCAAATTTTTAACCTGAAGAAATTCAAATTTAAAATTTGACAAAAAATATTTTTGTCGAGTTTAGCCTAGAGGAAAAGCAGGAAATGGAGTGACAAACAGAAGGTCGCCAGTTCGATCCCAGTTGGCGACATAAAAAAATTTTAATTTTTAAATAAATTTTGTGGAACGTGTTTTTCTATTTATAGAATTTATAATCCACAAACTTTAAAGTAATCAATAATTAATACAACAAAAATTCAAAAATTGTAAATAAATTTCGGTTATTACAACGGTATTAAAAATAAATAAAAGTGATTGTACCTGGAACTAGAGAAACGGTTTCTAGAGAAACAGTTTTAGTGGTTTTTTAATGCGTATTTTTTTATAAATAAACAAAATTTTGGGCTTATTATACAAAACTAATGCGGAGAATATATTAAACAACACAAGTGCACTTGAAAATTTAATTAAAATAGCTTAAAAACAAGAAAAATTGTTAATTAAAAGTGACACCTTTTTCACGTTTTTTGTTATTTTTCACCGAAACTCTCTTAAAACCAGTTGAGTTTTTTAGATGAGAGCCGTAGATTGTGGTTGGTTTAATTAATTTATTGGTTTTTTTTATTCAAAACATTTTTATACTTTCGCCTTTAAGAGGCATTTATTTTATGCAAAATTATTAAAAACAACATGGTCACAATACGTTGGCCCATGTGCATTAAAGGATTAAATTAAGAATGTGAAAGTGTTTATGTACGAGTATTTCAAAAATAAATATAATGTAAATGTATCACAAAGTATAGGTCAAGTTCACACTTGAATAACTTCCAGTGTTATTGAACATACAAAAAAGCAAATCTGGTTATTTCCTTTTTTTCACAACAATGTTAAGTGCAGATGACACTTTTTCCAAGAGTTTCCATTAACATTGTTTTTCGCCTTCTTTTTTGCTTTTTTTCCAATAAACACAAATAGAATGTTACAACTTTTTTATATTCCTTTTTGTTTTTTTTTGTTTTAAGATTAAATTGGGATACTTGTATTAAAAATAAATAAAAGCATACTACCTATTGAACATATTTTATTTTTCTTTAATCAAGTTTTCAATTTTGGTGATTTTTCAATAGGGATTAATGTTTACAAAGTCTTTAATCTTAATAATCAGTTTAAATGATGAGAAAAAATACATACTTATGTACAGAGCAATTCCAAAACTTTTCGACTTAGGCTTTAACTATTTATATTGGTATATACATCGAAAGTAGAACATAGTTATGGTGAATATCATTCAAATCGGAGATGGTAAATCTAAAAATTACACTTTTTTGTTTTGATTTGAAATGGTTTCTTGCATGTGTTTTAAAAAAAATCAATTAAAATTGGAAAGAATCACAAAAATAAAAAAATCGTTGGAATGAAGAAAACGCTTAATTAATAAAATTATACAAATTAAAAAAAGATCGGTAAACTTAGAAAAACTCGTGATTTTATTCACGAGTTTCTATGGTTCTTATCAGATTGTAATAACTGAAAAAACATTTTGTGAAATCTAGATTTGTATTTAGTTAGCTACAATAATAATTTTTGTCCTCTGTTTTTTTGAAATCCCATGGAATTTGTGATTTCTTTGAAAATCATCGTATTTTGTTTTTCACGTGGAAGCACTTTATTCGAACTTTTAAGACCTTAAAGCTGGATTCATAGCTTTCTTTTTCGCACTTACATATTTTTTATATCACGTTATCTATTTTAGTACACTCCACTGTGCAGCGTGAATTTCTCCAGCATTGTGAATTTGACTTAAATCGAATTTAATTTGTGCAAATTAACAACTTTTTATTTTATAACTAAGACACTGTAACAATAAACATGAAATGTAACTTTTTCACCGGAGAAAATAATAGTCTTGATCTATCTTTACGTCAGATCGGGTAGTGCTGGGACCGCACAGTGCTTTGATCCCATATAACGATTGGACAAAAATAGAAGCAGTGGAGACAGATATTTGAAATTTGGTATACTGACATATAACCCCTTAGTTAAGAAAAATTTAAATTTTTGGAAATATCGGACCAAGGACACGCCCACCTCCCATAGGTCCTGAAATTTAATAATATTATATTAGCTACATAAATGGACGTAAAATTACAAAAAAAAATATCCATTGAGATGCACATAAAACTGGAAACGTCTGTGTCAATTTTTATCAAAATCGAAGCAAGGGCTCTTAGTCCTGCCATATATCCTTTATTTTAAAATCTTTATAAAACCTTCAACAATTATCGGATTACGATGAAATCTAGCACGTAAATTGATATAAGGTCAAGCCATATTTGCGACAAATTTGGGTTAAATCGATTCATTAATAAAAACGAACGCCTTTCACAAAATATTGGTTTAGTATCTTAAAATGATTTTTCTAAAACAAAAAAAAAAATTAAATAGGATTAAAATAGGAATCCATGTGAATCCTCCATTTTAGCCATAGGATATGTTCAGCGAACTTATGTAAAATACTACCAGGAATATTTTTATGGAACATTTTAACCTTCTAGCTATTCAATTAAAGGGACTTTTTTGGCCCCTTTTTAAAACGGACAAAAACGACCCGTAAGTTGAAGAGTTAGGGGGTTAAAATATTTCGCAAAAATTTTTGTCATGAAATTCTACTATAAGTCTTTGAAGACATTAGCATTGAAAATTTAACTTAAAAGCCAGTAATAAGTAAAAACTTAAAATGTGTTTAAGGGTTAATTTCGTATTTATTCAGAATTGGTGCTCAAATGTCCTACAAACCTGAATTTTAGGGAAAAACCATAGGAACCTTCCATTTTAGGTATAGAATGTGTTCAGCGAACTTACTTAAAACACTACCATGAACATTTTTGTGAAACATTTTAACCCTCTAACTCTTCAATTTACGGGTCTTTTTTGTCCCTTGTCAAAAAGGGGCCAAAAAATCTCTTTCATTGAAGAGTTAGAGGGTTAGAATTTTCCACAAAAATGTTTCTCGTAGTGTTTTATAAAAGTCCGCTCAACATATCCTATACCTAAAATGGAAGGTTCACATGATTTGAATATCAAACGCTTGAAATTTGTGTAAAAATCATGAAATTAGGCATTTGAAAAAATCCATTTTTTTTTTAAATTTGTGGTAAAAAATAGTAACTAATTTTTTAACAATCTATTATAAAATAGTGTCAACTTACAAAAAAAGGAAAAAAAAAGTATCTAATTTTATATAATTTTTTTTTTATCCTCTATCAAACTTAAGTAATTTTTGGATTTTCAACAAAAAAAAAAATGTGTTTTTCGGAGCAATAAAAAATAATTGCTTTGTAAGCATATACTAAAATCCATATTTTAGTTTAACTACAAATATATTGAAGTAATTAAAAAACAAATCTTTGAACATGTTTTTAAAAAATGTATTTTTGAGAATTATTTTTGTGAAACAATTAAAACTCATTTTTCTGTTAAGTCATTTTTGCATAAAATTCTCAGAGTTTAGCGCCCTCTCTTGGCTGCAAAAGCAATCACACCAAATATTTTTTTTTTTACATTTGTTTGAGTTACTTTCTTATCTTTAAAAAAATCCTTCTTTATTCACAATTTAAGACAAAAAAAAAATTTTTTTTTATTTTTGTCCATTGGACGAAGCATAGTGGACCGCCCTCTATCATACAGTCGATATGCTTGATTTTAGCTTTATTACTCGTTTCAACTCGATTTTATTTTTTGCAATAACTCTGCATGAAATTTAGCAATTTTAATTAATATCATTATGGTAAATCGAATACCTTTCCAATTGAAGCGATTTTTTATTGTTTATTGATTTTATAAGTTTCGCTCAATTTCTGAAAAGTGGACCTTTTTTAATCTTAAAACTTTTGGATATTACTGTTGTTACGTTTTTACCTTTTAAAAACGTTGATCATTTCCATTAAATAAACCGGGCTCTTTTCTATTGCCATCAAAATGACCACACGCTCTTTTGTTTGATATTGAGATTTTTTATTTACACACAAGCAACTTACTAATATGCAACTGACTACACAAACGCTATGGCGCGACTAACTTTGCAAACGCTAATAATCAACTAACTCTACTTGCCAGGTGGCAACCTTGCTATAGTTTTATTTACGCGGTGGTAAAAATTCCAGTGATACTAAAACCACTTAACATTATAATTAATTGTAGTGCCAGCAGATTGACGGGTTTAGTAAATCCTGTTTCTCAGAATATTTTTATTCTAAAATTCCAGAATTTTCTATACTAGACTAATCCAATTTTATAACAGTATAAAGTCTAAATAAACTAAACTTTTATTTAAATAATCATGTTTGTATTTGTTCAAGAACATTTTGAGAAACTTTTGTAGAAATTGATAAAATTGTAATATTAAAGAAATTGGTGACCTAGTAAAAATATTTTTATTATCACCCATATCGTAGTGCCAATTCTGTTCATTAAATTGTCCTGTTAATGTGCGCTTAGGAAGTTGCAAAACTGATTATCAACTGCAGTATTTAAAAGAATAAAATTACTCCCACGGATTTTTAAAGAAACTCGTACAACAGAGTTTGTAAACTCTGATAAAAACTGCAAAATAAAGTGGTATCAAACACAAATTTTAAGACAGCGATTTCTCGAAAACAGTTCATAAAATTTTTTTTGACAGCTACGAAATGAGGTTCTTTAAAAAAAAATCTTTTTAAATAGTGTTATTTATGAAGTTAATGTAACATTCATTTTATATTTTTAAGCACTTTTAAATGAAGGCCATTAGCTATTTAAGTGTTTTACTAGATCTTGATTTTACTTATTGAAGTAGAAATTTCAAAGAAACTTAAACCTATATACAATGTGTTATAATTTCATTTCACTTAATAGGTTTCAATAGGAAAATTTATATTAACACATACGTAAATAATTCAATTTGCTATATAGTACCTACTTATATTCCTTTCGTTGTTATTTTTCCTTTATCTATTGTAGGCGGAAGCATTTTGTTCTACATACAATATTGATTTATTTGTGGTTGTCTATTCAGTGGTGGATCGTACATCATTTAAACAAGCTGAGAAAATATTACAATATCTTAAAGAAAATGAAATGTTGTTAACACGTGGCGCTATACTGGTGGGCAATAAGACCGATTTGGAAAGACATCGAGAGGTGAATAGACAAAGTAAGTAGAGAACTAAAAGTACTTTATAATCAGTGTTACCATATATTTTTTTAGAAAAACTGTAAAAAACTGTTTTTCGAAAAAAATGTAAAAATCAGAAGAAATTCTGGGATCTCGAAGTATCCTGAGACTAAAATATTATCCCAGGGTCTCAGTTTTCTAAATATCGAGATTTGAATAATTTAATTGCGTTTGGTATTTATAGTAAACGACTTTTTGCACAGCCTTCTAATAAAACTTTTTTTTTAAGAATTTTGGTCTCCTAGGCCCGAATCTGAAGTTAAAAAATTCATCGAATCACCCTTCCGAGATGTCAACCTTTTTCTATTAAACCCTGACTTAGGATAGAATACTTTACTCGCCAATGTTGTACTTCAAAATAATATTTATGGATTTGCATTTCACATAAAATTACCCTTCATTATATTGAGTATTTTTATGTCGGGAATTGTTTGACGGTGTGTTAAAACCCCATAAAAAAAATTACATTTTTTAGAATTGTCCTTGATCATAATTGAAAAAATAGTAGTAAATTGTTATCCCGAATTAGCAAATATTTACTTAAAAAATAAAAAATCAATTTCGGCCTTTGTTGATGGGACATTGTTTTAAAAAACATATAAATTTCTAAATTATCCTTCATTTAGAAATGATCTGAAAAGTTCGGCTAACAAATGTCCGTCGGATCTATGACGTGTCAGGTATGGTTTAGCCAATTTTATTCCATGCTAATTTTTGATGAAATTTGTTGTAAAAATGTTTCGTTTTTCCAGTAAGCATATTTAGTAGTATTATATTGCCAATTTCGAATTTATTTATGTTTCGATTTGTACCTAATTTTTTACAATATTTAAAGTTTTATTTTAATTTTTGTGTCATATGCATAATCACTTTCTAAGTTTATAAATGGCTTATAAAACAAATATTTTATACAAACTTCATTTTATAAACGTGTTATAAGGTTTTCAAATTATTTTGCATAAGCATAATTCTTAAATATTAGTTAAAAAAATAAAAAAAATTTTAAATGAAACAAATGTGCCGATTTAATATGAAAAAACTGTAAAAATATGCATGAATTTAAAAAAAAACTGTTTTTTACAAGAAAAAACTGGAAACCTGTTAGGCATCCCAAAAAACTGTAAAAAAACAGTTAAAACTGGCTATATCGCAACACTGTTTATAATCAAAAATGTTAAATGTGAACTTTGTCGAATGTGCGTATACTTAATATTATTATATTGTAAATATTGAATGAATAATTACACTGCTATACAAAAAAAAGGTGGATGTTATTGCAGCGGTTTTAGGATAATTAGGGGGTGCTGATTTCGAATCTGCTACCAGTTTGTTTAAATTGGCTCTAGGTTTCGCGTAATTCGCAATTTAATTTTATTAAATTCTTCAGCCGATTTTTTCAATCAAAAATTTATAATTTAGTAACTGTAGCTTCGGCAAAAAAACGCTTTACACATTTTAAGCATTATTCTGTGCCCTATTTTTCAAACTTAAGTGTGTGTCAATATCTCAATAACTTTTCTAGATATAGTCGCGCAAAATCAAAATATAAAAATTTTTTAAGGTTTTTTTTTTAAAAATGTTTAAATATAACACGAAGTCCGATTTTAAATATCAAAGCCAATTTGGAAAGAAAAAGGTCCAAAATTTATATATATGTCATATTGCATTAACAAATTATGTGCAGTTTTAGAGCCTTTTGTAATTAAATTTAGACTTAAAATGAACAAAAAAATTTTTTACTGTACTAAACATCTACTGTACTATTACAGAATTTTTTTTTTCTAAAAACATCAGATTTCATTCCCTATTAATTTTTTTCCGATATTATTGCGATTTGCAAAGTTTTTGAACATTTGAACATTTTTTTACAAAACACTGCGTGAAAAAGTGCAAAATTTTCGCTAAACTTTGCAGAAATGTGTACGATACATGCTTTCAAAAATAATTTCCAGTCAGTACCCTACGGGAAATTTTAACAAACTGTCACCGAACTGGCCCCTTTATATGAAATAGACTGGTCACTTTTACATGGCGTTGTCATAGGAGGTGGAAATTGACCCCTTGTGGCATGTCACAAGACAAATCCCAGGACAGGTCCCTGAAATTGAGAGTTCAGTAACCTGTCCTAGGATTTGTCTTGTGACATGTCACAAGGGGTCAATTTCCACCTCCTATGACAACGCCATGTAAAAGTGACCAGTCTATTTCATATAAAGGGGCCAGTTCGGTGACAGTTTGTTAAAATTTCCCGTAGGGTAGTTTTCGAAATCAGTGATACATTTTGTCATAGTGTTAATATGATTAAATTTGGAAAATGCATAAAATAAATATTTTTTTTCGACTACAGGGGTAAATTTTCCCACATAATATTTATTTAATAGAATTTGGGAAATGCTAGAAATTTGAATAAAAACACATCAATAGTTTTTTATGACAAATAAACAAAAAAGATTTTCTTTCACATTCAGAACTAGTTCTACATTTTGAGTATCAAAAAAAAACTGCAATCATAGGAAAATCGCCCTGCATTTTTGAATTTCAAAGTAAAAAATTATCCTTTTAAAATAACCGATATGACCATTGCAAGGGTTGGGAAAAATACTATAAGAATAGATTTTTATATTTTTACTTTTTTAAAGTTTAACTTTAAAAAATGGTGTGTTTTGAGTGTGGACCATTTAGAAATTCTTTTCTATATATGGTAGTTTGTAAAAAAATATATAAAATTGCCTGAAATTATGTTCAAAAATGTGTTTTGCCTGCGTGTAGTACAAGCAACAGTACAGTGTAGTACAAGTAATATTTAAATAAATAAATAACACCAAGTATACGCCTCGTTGTTTATTAAGTAATGCATTTTTAATTTAAATAAAAATTTCAATTAAATTGAAATTTTATTTAATTCTTCTCATTTTAGTGGGCCGCAAATTAGCTAAAGAAATTGCCTGTAAATTTATCGAAACCTCATCGGGTTTAGATCATAATGTTGACGAACTATTAGTAGGTATAGTGGCTCAAGTAAAACTTAATCCTCAACGCCTGCGTAATTTAAGTGAAAAAGATCGTCAACGTTTAAATTTACAAAGTACAATACAAAAACATAGACGTTTATATGTCCCACCACGGCGTATGGTCAGGCAAATGTCTATTTGCCAAGCGGATGCTGATGATGACTATCACGATGATAATGACAATGAAAGTGAAATGATGCATGATGAAAATAGTTCCAATAATATAATGTTAACGGCTGACGAAGGTATTGGCACAGGCAGTGAGCGTACGGCAAGCACAAGTTTATCGTCAAATGCTGGAAAATCATGTTCCTCTGCCAGCAATTCTAAGGGACCAGTTCGAAAGACAACAAAACGTACTTTAAATTTAGAAAGTATTTTGAAAATGGGCGAAAGTGAATTGGAAGATGAAGAAGAGACGCAACGTTTAGCCTCGTGTACACCTCAACTGTACTCCAAGTACAATTCACGACCTGTAAGTAAATTTGAGATATTAACTAGTAAACCAAGCGCCCGAACACCCTTCGGCAGTGTTAATTCTTCACCAAAATCCCGAAAATCATATGAAACTAGTTCTGGTTCAGTTAGTGCCGGAAATACTCATGATTCTTCACAGTATAAAGATACTCATGTTGAAGATTCTCTACTAAATGATTGTAACCGTAAGACAGTATCAAAATTAACCAGCCGTACTAAAGTATTCTTATCATCTGTGTTACGTTTTAAAAAGGCCATTAATGTGGCTAAAAGACGCAGTTCGTCATCATGTAGTGATTTATTTGTTATTTAAAATTAATTAAATTATGTAAAGCAGACAACAAAATCAAAACAAAAATGTCTTCAGTATTTTATAGAAATGGTTTTAAATTTTGTATATGAGGCTTTCCATATGAACTACCCCGTTACAAGAAGAAGTATATAAATCGTATAGATATCAAACTTACAGTGTGTATTGTCTTATATGATAAGAAAAACAATTAAACAAATTTTTATAAAAAGTGGGCAAAGTACGCGTGGTTAAATATTGGCATTTTTTATTTTTTCATATATCATTTATAATAATTTAATGGAGTTTGTAAAATTCAGAATTTAGTGTATATATATGGGTAAAATCAAAAAATGTGATAAACTTTTGGGCCAAATTTGTGAGAAGCAAAAAGTGTTAATATTTCGGTTTTTTCTTAATGGAATCAGTAAGTTTAGTCATTATAAACCTAATTGCAAAAAATCTCTTCTACAAGTTGTCGCAATAAATTTTTTTGCACAATTTTAATTTTTTTTTGTTGTAACGGAGTTTACATTTCTGCAAGCAAAAGATATAACAAAAAAAATTGCGTACGAATTTTTTTCAATTTATTAGTTTTTCGTATTTGGGTTTTCAACTTGCTTTCCAATGATATATAATTTGTGTTTATCAAATTGGCAGTTTCGCGAATAAAAATACAATTCATTCCGCGAGAAAAAAATTTTTTTTTTTTTAATTTTGTATATTTATATATATATACTGACTCGAAATATCGATTCAAAACCAATGAAATGCTAAATCAATCGTTTTTCGCTCCAGCAGCTTGGGGTAAAAAACTGATAACACTTTTTGATTTGACGCATAAATATTAGTTGAATCACCTCTGTTTATGGTCATTTTAAAATATTTTAAACATTTATCTACATTTATTTGAATGAAATCTGATGCAAACAATTGTGGTTACTTTTTTCGTTTTCTTTCAGAAACGTTTTGTCAGAATTTTTTTCCGAAACAAAATCGCATGATACCTACAAGGTGAATCCAAATATGACATTGTTTTTCTTACTCGTTAAATAGTTTGGTGTAAAAATTAGGAACGGAGTTTACAACATTTTTTCAAATCTTATTAAAGACATCTTTTTCATCTCGAGAATGTTACATGCTGCAGAAAAGCTTCAAGTCTGTTATACTGGATGATTACTTACAGTCCAACGATCATTTGAGTATAAATAACATTATACTTTTCGCAATATAAATAATAGATAACTCCAAAATTCTGGTGTATGCATTTTTATCAAAAATTATGACGAAAAATCGTTACAGAGTTGAAGTCGTGATAGCTAAGATATACGAAAAAGTTTGTAAAATGTATTAATTTTTATTAAAAACGGCACTTTTCCTCTTCATAAAAATTTTTACAGTTAGTGTTTAGCTTTATTGGTTATTAAAATATAAGCTATTAAAGTTAAAAAACCTTATGAGTTACTTGTTACGGAGTTTACATTTGGCCTATAAAAGTGGTCACAAATTTTATGTATTAACCAAAAATTGGTCAGATTGTTATAAATTTTGTAAAACAGGTGACAATGCGCTGATATATATATATCGAAATATGTAACTCAAATGTATTCCATGCATTAGAAATTAGGTGGTTACACGGTTTTTATCACATTTTTTGATATCACCCATATTTAAGATACATTTTTATAGCTTCCGAAAGTTTCAGCATGTTACTTGGCTTCGTTTTGGAGCAAATATTGGTTTAGTAGGGTGCATCGCAAATGTTTAGTATAAATCAGAGACCCAAAATAACTGTTATATTTCTTAAAAAGTCACCACCCAAATTTATTTAATTATAATATATCAATAATGCACTATATCTTTTAAATCATAGTGCACAAAAAAATCACAAAGTTTGCCAAAGATTTTAATTTTTTAAATTTTTATATTTTACTCTATAAATTTCTGTTGTTTTTTGATTTTTATTTTAAAACTTTTTATAAAAGTTACAGAATGATTTTTTTGAAAAAGTTAAGCAGTAACTTTTTTATTTGATAATAAAATAAAAATTAAAAATTGATCTAAATTGAATGCCGGAAGTTGTTGGAATATACATATTTACTCACTTTAAATCACTGTTCAATCTTTTATTCACACTAGTTGACATCATCAGGATATTATAATTGTTGAAGTCATTGGTTCTATGGCTTTTGATTTATATTCTTAATTGTTATTTTTTGATAAAGAAAAAAAAATCACAAAATAACTTTTATTATTTTTGAAAAAATAAAAATCGTGTTTGGATTGTTTTTGTTTGAATTAAAAATAAAAATCAAACAGAGCAAATAAACAAAAAATTAAAAATATTCAAACAAGAAATAATTGTAAAACAATAAGTTTTTTGAATAAAAGTTATAACTGTTACGTCCCTGGTATAAATTAATATATCTAAGCCAGAGAAGTTAACAAAAAAGAAACAGTTTTAACGAGTAAAAAGGTTAAAGTCGGGCATGCCGACTATACAATACCCTACACCAGTCTGGTGTATTGTTTGGATCCGAAATTCGAATGGGTTAAAATGGGGCTTGTGTCAAAATTTTCTATAATGTGAGTCAGCGCACCAAATTTCATTAAAATATCTTAATATTTGCGACCTGCAGTTTGTAACCAAGCCAATTTTGGGGGGACCCTTATATGGGCACTAGTTCTAAACATGGACCGATGTTCACCAAAGTCAATAGGCTTCGTCCTTGGGCCAACATAGGTCTGTGTACCAAATTTCATCAAAATATCTTAATATTTGCGACCTGCAGCGTATAAACATTATAATTTTGGTAGGACCCTTATATGGGCACTAGGTTTAAACATGGACCGATGTTCACCAAAATCAATAGGCTGCGTTATTGGGCCAATGTAGGTCTGTGTACCAAATTTCATCAAAATATCTTAATATTTACGACCTGCAGCGTATAAACAGTATAATTTTGGTAGGACCCTTATATGGGCACTAGGTCTAAACATGGACCGATGTTCACCAAAACCAATAGGCTGCGTTATTGGGCCAATATAGGTCTGTGTACCAAATTTGATCAAAATATCTTAATATTTACTACCTGCAGCGTATAAACAGTATAATTTTGGTAGGACCCTTATATGGGCACTAGGTCTAAACATGGACCGATGTTCACCAAAATCAATAGGCTGCGTTATTGGTCTAACATAGCTCTGCGTACCAAATTTCGTCAAAATATCTTAATATTTACGACCTGCAGCGTATAAACAATATAATTTTGGTAGGGCACTAGGTCTAAACATGGACCGATGTTCACCAAAATCAAACTTGTTCGTCCTTGGGCCAACATAGGTCTGCGTACCAAATTTCAACAAAATATCTTAATAGTTGCGACCTGTAGAGTGCGCACAAGATTGCATGGACAGACAGACAGACGGACGGACGGACAGACGGACATCGTTAAATCGAAATAAAAAAAAATTCTGAACCGATCGGTATACTATAAGGTGGGTCTACGACCAATATTTTTTGGTGTTACAAACATCAGCACAAACTTATAATACCCTGACCACATAGTGGTGTAGGGTATAAAAAAGACACCGCGCGATAGGACAAAATAAAAGTTTTTTTTAAACTCCTCAAAAACACACGCCATGGCTGGCTGGAGCATTTTTTTATTTATGTATTAAAGACATCAGAACGTATAAGAAATATAATGTTGATGATACGTACTGAGGTTCTAACTAATTAGAGAACAAATATTGGAATGTCTATTGAATATTTCAGGTAGACAATATACCACGAATATTTTCTCTAAAACGAAGTCGAGGAAGAAGCTGAAATTTACTGAAATAATAGAAAAGCATGGATGGTAACTGAAACGATGCGGTTATCGGTAAGGGTAACGCTATATCAGATTATTTCGGTAACGATATTTTAAGGGTAATGCTATTTCATTTATTTCGTTATTGGCATTTTAAGGATAACGGTTTTTTAGTTATTTCGGTAACATTATTTTAAGGATAACGGTTTTTTTATTATTTCGGTAACGGTATTTTAAGGCTAGCGATATTTATGCTATTTCGGTAATGGTACTTTAAGGATAACGGCAGTAAGTTGTTACGATTCATCCCGCAATTTTTTTTACAAAAAACAAACGAAATGAAAAACAGAACCAATTTACCAACTTAAAGTACGAAAAATACTCAATAACCACGTGCAATTACCAAATGCAGAAAATTAAAAATAACGGTAACGGTATTTTAGGGGTAAAGGTATTTCATTTATTTCGGTAAAGGTAGTTTTAAGGGTATCGATATTTCATTTATTTCGGTATCGATATTTTAAGGATAACGGTATTTCAGTTATTTCGGTAACGTATTTAAGGGGTAACGGTAGTCAGTTGAAAGGGTTTTGTATTGATAACGGTATTTTAGCGGTATGCCTGCCAACTAGTGTTTCTAAACCGGTTAACCGAAAAACCGGTTTTTTGTTCATATTTCGGTTTTTTTGAAACCCGGTTAATTGAAAATCTTAAATCTCGGTTAACCGAAACCCGGTTTATTTTTACCCGTCAACCGGTTTTTTATTTTATTATTTTTAGCTTAAAATCGTCTTAAAAATTGAGAAACGTAAGTTGCTAAAAATGTACGTTCATACAAATTCCAGGCCAAAATCTTGCGGATGTCAAAAATTAATTCTATTAATTATTAATTAATGAAATTTTGATATGAAAATAAAAAAACTTAAGTTTTTATCGACCCATTCTTAGGTTAAATGGTTAAAAAAGTGCTAAAAATTACACCTTTTTCGTTTTTTGTATTTTTTCATATTTCTCAAAAAGAAATAAAAAAAAGGTAGAGTGAAGTACTAGAAATATAAAAAAGTTTTCAAATAAAAAAAAATTTCTTATTTTTACTTCCTAAATATCAACTTCGGCCGGCAAGATTAGTACCGAAAGTTTTATAATTTTGTCCTCCCAATATAAACATTTCATCGAAATCTAACAACCCTCCCAAACCTTGTTAAGAGTGAATCCCTAAAAATATAAAATATTGATCCTGAAGAATAACGGTCTGATTTTAATATATTCAACATAAAACTTCTCTTGAAAAATTCTGAGAAATGTATGAATTTGCCACTCTTGCTTAATAAGAAAAATGTCCTGAGTGTATGAATGTTAAATTTGCCAATATTAAATCACGCCCATTCTTTGGATATAATGAAAAAGTTTTTTTGTTTGTATCATATAGGAAAATAAAAACTGTGCTTTTGGAGTTGATACAATATACTGTTTTTTAGCTGGACAGTTGGTATGGAAAGCCTCATATATATATACTACAATTACACTATGCAACAATATGTGGGTTAGTGTCTCGACCGTAGATGATTATTACACTGGACGAATGTATAATATTAGTGTTCCAGTGTAGAAAATCATTACCAGATATGTGGTTATGTAACTACATATCTGGTAATGGCAACTAGTTACTTTTCTTATTAATTTTGTATTGCGATGTCGCGCAAAATAATGAGTTATGCTTACACAGCAGCATAAAAAATAAAAAATATGTCGTTACCTATATGCTTACCAGTATTGACAAAAATATTGAGTCTAACAATAGAGTTTGAAAAAAATAAGCTTTATAAAAAAAAAAAAATTTTTATTGTAAATTTTTTTAATAAAATTTGCTCGTGCCGGCAATTGAATGTGGGACTCCAGATTGCCAGCCGATAGCTCTACCATCTGAGCTATCTCGATATGCTATATTTAATAGAGAAAATCATAATTGGCCAGCTGCACACAAGTATCCTTACGCGCCAAAATACAAAATATTCAAAATATGTGGTTATATACATTGTTTTAAGATAAGATAATGGAAAAAGTAACTAGTTATTACTAACACGTTATTAGGGCTCGGAAGTTCATGTATTAATAATCGTGTTTTATGTGCATCAAATATGTATCGAAAGTCGAAAAATATGCGTTTACAATTTTTAAAAAATGCATTTACTATTTAAATATTTCAACATTTTTAGTATTATTATTATTAAATTTTAGTATAATTTTTCTCTAAAAGTGGCTTAAACACTGAAAATTACCGTTCCTCATGGACAGAAGATTAATAATTGAATTGTTCTGATATTTCGTGATAAAAAAATCAAAGAAATATTTGTAAATTTTGAAAAGCATTTATTTTTATAAAAAATTAAAATTTTTCAAAAGCACAATATATAGTAAAATATACAATAAAAATAAATAAATGAAATGTTTAAACAAATGCATTTCCAGCAAAATATGTGTACAATAAATATGCATTTATAGCAAAATATGCAACAAAATAAGCCGAAATGTGCATTTAAATAAGCATTTATAGAAAATATATAAAAATATGCATTTACAGCAAAATATGTAAAAGTATGCATTAACAAATCGGTGGCATTTTCTTGCAAATTTTAACGTTGTTCTCCAGCTAACGACAACAAACATAAATTTACATGAACTTCCAAGCCCTTCTCATTATCATTTGTTTTAAAATAATGTATAAAGTTAGTCGGTGTCATTATTGGTAGTCGAAAAAATAATGATATGACATTACCGTTTCCACACTTTGCCAGTAAAACTCCTAAAGATTTTTGCGCTGTTTGGGTACAGCCAAATTTTATGTCCATTTAAAGTTTTAATTTCTTTTGGCTAATACTATATGACTCAGAAACCAGTGCGAAACTTTTTCGGAGTTAAGTTCAGTCACGGTTACCAATAATGAAACATTTTAAGTTATTTTTTTTAAATAACAAATCCCTTAACGGGCATTTTTGCTGTTAAGATGTTCTGCTGGAAATTTCATTTTCGATTCCCAACTAATGGATTTAAAAGTTTTTGTGGTTTTAACCAACAATTTACCAATGATGTAAAATCGGCCTTGATAAATGTTATGCCATAGTAAAGAAACAATTAAAAGAAAATACTTCAACAAAAAAAATGTATTCATCTATAGCAGCCTATAGGTTAAAATCGAGATTTTTTTTTAAATTTTATACGGCAGCATAGCTTTCCAAGTTGTCCCCAAAGTCCAACTTTTAGTATAGTATGGGGTTGCCTCTAAAACATGTTCTTGCAAAATTTCAAACAAATTTCCGAATATCATTCTTGCCTAAGGAAATCACTAGGGGTAGATTTTTTAGAATTCGTAGAAACATTTGTTAGGTTTAAACACAAACTCAAAGAGAATTTCGGGCTTCTATCTAGAAGAGTTATTAAATATCTTAAATATCAAGGAAAAAACAAAAACAACAAAAAACTATTACAATTAGCTTTGTCATCTTTCAAAATACTACTCTATTGCTGTATTGTTTTGACAGATCAAGAAATGTAGTGACATCTATTTACGTATAACCGATTTTTATATTATTTGATTAAAATTTTATAAATGTTGATATCAAAGGAAAGTATTAATAAATAAATAGTGTTCAGTAGGATGTCCCTTAAAATAACGATTTTTCGATTTTCGTTCGTTACCCCCCCCCCCCCCCCCCCAGTTTTATTGGAAATAGTCCCAAATGGAAGAAATCGATTTTTATTTTTCGAAAACATAAACCGTGCCGAAAGTTGGACGAAAATGGCCCATTTTGGAAAAAAGTGTATTATTATTATTAAAAATTCCCATAATTCGAAATTTTAAAAAAAATTATTTTTTATTTCATTTATTAATTTAATAGTGTCAAAACAATTTGGATATGAAATTTTGATTTTATCGGATATCATTAACCCACTTTAGCCTGGAATTCAAAATGACCCACGAATTTGATAAAAATGCAAAAACGTGTTTTTTTTAAATTAATTTTAAAGATTTTTTAAAATGCCTAATTTGGAGATGTCGATTGCTATTTGTACCAAATAATAGCTGATATTAAAGAAAAAAAAATAAACTGGAAAAATGATAATTCGAGTTTGTGTTTGGAGCGACTGCTTTCCAGGACATTTTACAAAAATTGCTTATTTTGTCAAAAATTTAAAAAAAATTTGAATGTTTTCATCAAATTTTACATAGTTCTCGGAAAAATATCACTTAAATTTGATTGGACTATAATTATCTTTACATTTGTTTAAAAAATATTTAACCCTTGGTGCCCTGGGGTCAGAAAAGACCCATGAAACTTACTTTTAATTATGAATACGAGATTGTAAAGCTATTAAAAAAATCTCAACTGGATAAAAATAATTATTTTGTGTAACATGATCCATATGGGATTAACTTTTATACTTTTGGCCAAAAACGACCTACTAGGAAATTTACAGGATAACACCTTTCATAATTTGCAAATCAAAAAACCAAAAATCAATAAAAAAAAAAAATTTTTCCTCTTGATAAAAATTATTTTGTGCAACTTGGTTCATATAGGGTTAATGTTTTCGCTTTTCGGCAAAAAATACCCACTTGTAAATTTAGAGAATAATGTTTTTCCAAATAAAAAACAATAAATGCATAAAAACCAAAGCTTTTAATTAGAATCTAATACGATTACAAAACTAAAATTGCTATTAACATACGGACACTTTTGACACCACCTTTTTAACCCTTAAAAATAAGATTAGGGCTAAAGAGAATTGCGCTTGTTCGTTAGTTTTGTACACTCTATCTCATATCCCAGTTTAATAAAAATCTGATAAATGTTATTCTGTAAATTTCCTAGTGGGTCTTTTTTGTGAAAAGTGGAAACATTAACCCTATATGGATCAAGTTGCTCAAAATAATAATTTTTATCAAGTGGAAAAAAATTTTTTTATTCATTCAAAGCAAAGTTATTAATTCTGTAAATTCCCTAGTGGGGCGTTTTTGGCCAAAAGTATAAAAATTAACCCCATATGGATCACGTTACATAAAATAATTATTTTTATCCAGTTAAGATTTTTGTTTATATTAATTTAGTGGCTTTACAATCTCATAGTCATAATTAATATTAAGTTTCATGGGTCTTTTCTGACCCCAGGCCAATAAGGGTTAAAGATTTTTTAAATGTAAAGATAATTATAGTCTAACCAAATTTAAGTGATGTTTTTCCGAAAACTGTGTAATATTTGATGAAGACATTCAGATTTTGTTTAATTTTTGACAAAATGAGCAATTTTTGTAAAATGTCCTGGAAAGCAGTCTCTCCAAACACAAACTCGAATTATCATTTTTCCAATTTATTTATTTTTTTTTAATATCACCTATTATGTGGTACAAATAGCAATCGACATCTCCAAATTAGGCATTTTAAAAAATCTTTAAAATTAATTTTAAAAAATACGTTTTTGCATTTTTATCGTCGTTTGTCATTTTGGATTCCAGGCTAAAGTGGGTTAATGATATCCGATGAAGTCAAAATTACATGTCTGAATCATTTGGACTATATTAAATAAATAAATGGAATAAAAAGTAATTTGTTTCGAAATTTCGAATTTTGGGAATTTTCAATAATAATACACCTTTTTCCAAAATAGGCCAGTTTCGTCCAGCTTTCGACACAGGTTAACGTTTTCCAAAAACAAAAATCGATTTCTTCCATTTGGCACCATTTCCACTGTAGTGTACACTACCCTTGTAGTGAAAGAGTTAAATGGTGATAACCAGGGCAGCGACTTTCATGGAAATGCATGTTTGTAGTCATTAATCCAAAAATAATTTAAACCAAATACTTTTTCGAATCAAAGAATTTGCAACAAAATGGCATCGATTTGTTGTTGCATATTTTTGTATATTTTGTTATAAATGCATATTTTGCTTTTAAGTGCTAATTTTTTGCATATTTTATGATTTTTATTGCATATTTTTGCATATTATTCATTAAATTGCATATTTTCTTCATATTTTTTTTTATATTTTTTTAACTTCATCTTTCACCACCTTTCACTTCTTCTCTATCCCCTTTCCAAAGGAAGCAACAGGTTAATTATTTAATAGGAGGAATTTCCTGAGTGTTGCTTCTCTTTATAAAAAAAACTGAGAGTAATATTTAATGAAAAATAAAAAAAGAAGAATTTGTAAACCTTAACGTAGCACTTAACTAGAAGGAAAATATTAAGTTGTCATCTACTTAGACATTTATATTGGATTTAATTTTTGACCAAATGCTCGAATAATAAATATGATTTTTAAAAATCGATAAATTTAAAGTGCATTTTTTTGGTTTTAGGCGTTCATTTTTTAAGTGCATATTTTACTGTATATTTTAAGCGCATATTTTCGATTTTTAAGTGCATGAAAGTCGCTGCCCTGGTAAAACATTTGCCTATAACTGCTGTAACCACATAGCTCCAAACGCTTTGGAGGTTGTACGATACTAACCTAATACATTCATCTGGCGTAGTAATTATCCACGCCTGAAAATAGTGTTGCACGGTGTTATATTTAGAGTTTTTAACCAAAGAAAATTGGTTTCCTGTATAAGAATTAAATGAACTGTAATTATATCGTTACAATTATGAGACTTGCAAATGTTATTTAAAAAGGTCATTACTTTCCTGCTTACATTATAATGTTTCTTTCTTAAAAAGTAAACGCACAAGTAATTGCATATTTTTAGCCTAATCGTAGCGCGTTTAGTTCCCATTAAGTAGTGTGGTAAGTACAAAAGTAATAATTTATTTCCTAGTAAGCGATGACCTTCAAATATGAACATAAAACCCTCATAATTGTAATAACAATGTTTACAGTTTTTATAATAAATTTTTCATAGAAATAAATATATCCTACTGAAGTCTAGGTAAAAAACAATTTAATTTACTATTATTCATTGAAATAGACATGCATAACAGAATTAAATTTTTTTTATAGAAAAATTGTTGCAACAACTCCATAATGTATTTTCATTTAGACAATAATTTTTTATGCTTTCTTTTTTACAAACAGGTTTCATAAAAAAAAGAATTGACCTAAATTTCATGCAATGAAACCATTAAAAACTAAAATATTTTAAGGGATATAAAATTACCAATCCCCACGGATAGTTTATTTTATATTTAATTGTCGTTGCATTGATATATTCAGGTCAAAATATTAAAATATTCATTAACAAATGGGAACAAAGCAAATAAAATATATACAAAAAAAAAAACATTTTATACAAATTCATATCACGCTATTTAACTAGGGGATTCATGAAACGCCTCGTTTTAATAATACACAACGCGTATGTAATTTAACAATTGTTGGCGCATTTGAAATATTATTTGCCAGTTACTTCTTTAAAACCAGGCGTATTTCTTTAGAAAAAATATTTATTTACAATATAGAATATTTTATGATGAAGAATCAAAATAATCAAACTATTTGATGTATGAAATATAGAATTAAAAGAAATATAGAAATTAAAATAAGTGTATACGACATTACATGAATCCGCTTAACATAAAATTTATTATTGTTTAATTGACAGACTTCTTCATATTAATTAATTAAATTAAAAATATCCACACAACTTTCCAAAATTTACCTAAAGGCATTTTAACTGAATTTAACTCTCTAAGGAATGAATCAGCCCTTAGGTACTATTGGGCTATATTGTTATACCCTACACCACTATGTGGTCAGGGTATTATAAGTTTGTGCTGATGTTTGTAACACCAAAAAAAATATTCGTCCTAGACCCACCTTATAGTATACCGATCGGCTCAGAATTTTTTTTATTTCGATTTAACGATGTCCGTCTGTCCGTCCGTCCGTCCGTCCGTGTTTATACGCTGCAGGTCGCAAATATTAAGATATTTGGATAAAATTTGGTACACCGACCTATATCAGCCCAAGGACGGTCCATGTTTAGACCTATGTTTAGACCTAGTGCCCATATAAGAGTCCCCCCAAAATCATATTGTTTATACGCTGCAGGTCGCAAATATTAAGATATTTTGATGAAATTTGGCACACAGACCTATGTTGGCCCAAGGCCGAAGCATATTGATTTTGGTGAACATCGGTCCATGTTTAGACCTAGTGCTCATATAAGGGTCCCCCAAAATTGGCTTGCTTACAAACTGCAGGTCGCAAATATTAAGATATTTTAATGAAATTTGGTGCGCTGACTCACATTATAGAAAATTTTGACACAAGCCCCATTTTAACCCATTCGGATTTCGGATCCAAACATTAGTTGGCTTTTAGCCAGACTGGTGTAGGGTATTGTATAGTCGGCATTCCCGACTTTAACCTTTTTACTCGTTATATTATACTAGCGGGCGCAGCCCGCTACGTTGTTAGCGTGCCTTAAAGGTTAAGGGGGGGAGGGCTACGCCACAATTTTTATTAAATTCGTTTTTTTATTTAAAGCCTTCACCCAGCCACCACAAATAAATAATTCTGCACAACAATGGGTTTAAAATAAATAAATATTTGATCACTTTTGCTCATGAGAGTGGATTGTTAGTAATGAATCCATAATAATTTGCAATATACGTGTGTATGTCAAGATAATTTGGTAAAGTGCGAACTTAGGTAGATAGACCCGTAAGTAGTTTTGTTCATTTGCGTTTTGAATGAAAATAAATAACGTAAAGCAGGGTTGAAAAGCATTTTATAATATTAAAAATAGCGGGCAAAGCTACGTTGTTAGCGTGTCTTAAAGTTTTTTTTTTAATTCCAGTTTATGTAAACGTAGACCTGGCAATTCAAGTAAATTCACAAATTCAGTTGGAAAATTTACTGCGTCGGTTTCTTCCACCGGTGCTTCGTTACATGAAGTTTAAATATCGGAATATATAAGTTCCATTCCTTTTCTAAGGTTTTTTCTCTTTCAGAAAATTTGTTTAACTTTTTGGAGAGTATGTTTCAATGCTACATAAGTTTCATATTCCGTTGATAGTGTTTGAACAGGTAATTCCCTCTTCCAATCCATTTACAATGTCTATAATTTCAATTCCACTCGTTCAACGTTTATATCCATTTCATTCCACTTGTGTAGTGTTTCAATTACACTCGTTTCCTATTTAGTTTCTTAATTTTAGTGTTTCATATACACTTGTTCTTTAAGTTTTAGGTTTCTAGCTAAAGACGCAGACGTTAAGGGGGGGGGGGGCAATTTTCCCCTTTTGAACCACCATTTTTACCACGTTCCTGTCCAAAGTCCTAGAAATGCCTTGTCGATAAGTTAGCCCATACTCCAAGGAAAACATATTATATATTACAGGTTTCTAGCCGAAGGGTTCGGTTAGGCCATCAAGGGGGAGAATTATTCCGTTTTTACCCCTCCCGGTAGGAATTTCCAAAAATTCCGTCTTAGAGGACGTCTGCGTTGGAGGAGGAACCTACTACATACATAATTTTAGGTCTCTATATCCAGCAGTTTGGCCAGGCCGTCAAGGGGGAAGTTTTTCCCCTTTTTACCTCTCCCGGTATGAATTTACAAAAATACCATCTTAGGGGACATCAACGTTGGAGAATGAACCCAAATACCGAATTTAAGATCCCTTGTTCCAGCAGTTTGGCCAGGCCGTTAAGGGGGAGACTTTTCCTGTTTTTGACCCTACCTGTAGAAATTTCCAAAAATCTCATCTTAGCGGATGTCTACAATAGAGGAGGAACTTTAATACCAAATTTCAACTTCTTACCTCCAGCGGTTTGGGTAGGCCTTTAAGCGGCACTTTTCGCTTCATTAATCCCCATTTTTGCAATGTCCCTGTCCAAAAAGCACCTTCTCGGTAAGTGAGCACATACTCCAAGTAACATATGTTTTACATTTCAGGTTTCTAGCCAACTTTTACTATTTGTGCCCCTCTCGGTAGGAATTTCCGAAAATCCATCGACAGGGAATTCCAGCTTCCTAGTTCCAGCAGTTTGAGCAGGCTGAGAGGAACTTAAGTACCGAATTTCGGCTTCCTAGTTCCAGCAGTTTGGACAGGTCGTTAAGGGGCAACTTTCCCTTTTTGAGCCCCCATTTTATAACGACCCTGTCCAAAATTCAAAAAAGTATCTTTCTAATAAGTTAGCCCTCACTCCAGGGACCCACATTTTAAGCTTCAGGTTTCTAGCCGAAGGGGTTTTTACCGGCCCCCAAGGTGAGGCTTTTCTTCTTTTTGCCCCTCCCTTTAGGAATTTACAAAAATTCCATCTTCGCGGCTATCTGCGATGGATGAGGAACATTCATACCAAATTTCAACTGCATTGCCTAAGCGGTTTGGGCAGGCCGTTAGTGGGGACATTTTTCCCTTTCAACCACCATTTTTACTATGTTCCTGTTCCAAAATAGAAAAATTACGTTGCCGGTGAGTTAGTCCTACTCCAAGGAATAAAAGATACTTTGTTTTTACAAAGTACTTTATTTGTACTTTTTTTGGAAAAGGTATTTTTTTTTAAAAAGGTGTTTTTTTTTTGGAAAAATGTATGTTTTTTGGAAAAAGGTACTTTTTTGGAAAAGGTACTTCTTTTGGTACTTTTTTTTTGGGGAAAAGGTACTTTTTTTTAGAAAAGGTACTTTTTTTTGAAAAAGGTATTTTTTTGAAAAAATGTATGTTTTTTGGGAAAAGGAACATTTTTTTAGAAAAAGGTACTTTTTTTGGGAAAAGGTACTTTTTTTGGAAAAGGTACTTTTGTTGAAAAAGTTAGTTTTTTGGAAAAATGTATGTTTTTTGTGAAACGGTACTTTTTTTTAAAAAGGTAAATTTTTTTAGAAAAAGGTACATTTTTTGGAAAAAGGTACTTTTTTTAAAAAAGGTACTTTTTTTGGAAAAAGGTACATTTTTTTGGAAAAAGGAATTTTTTTTGGAAAAAGGTACTTTTTTTGGAAAAAGATACTTTTTTTGGAAAAAGGTACTTTTTTTGGAAAAAGGTACTTTTTTTGGAAAAAGGTACTTCTTTTGGAAAAAGGTACTTTTTTTTGGAAAAAGGTACTTTTTTTGGAAAAAGGTACTTTTTTTGAAAAAAGGTACTTTTTTTGAAAAAAGGTACTTTTTTTGGAAAAAGGTACTTTTTTTTTGGAAAAGGGTACTTTTTTTTGGAAAAAGGTACTTTTTTTGGAAAAAGGTACTTTTTTTGGAATAAGGTACTTTTTTTGGAAAAAGGTACTTTTTTTGGAATAAGGTACTTTTTTTGAAAAAAGGTACTTTTTTTTGGAAAAAGGTACTTTTTTCGGAAAAAGGTACTTTTTTTTTGGAAAAAGGTACTTTTTTTGGAAAAGGTACTTTTTTTGGAAAAAGGTACTTTTTTTGGAAAAAGGTACTTTTTTTGGAAAAAGGTACTTTTTTTGGAAAAAGGTACTTTTTTTGGAAAAAGGTACTTTTTTGGAAAAAGGTACTTTTTTTGGAAAAAGGTACTTTTTTTGGAAAAAGGTACTTTTTTTGGAAAAAGGTACTTTTTTTGGAAAAAGGTACTTTTTTTGGAAAAAGGAATTTTTTTGGAAAAAGGTACTTTTTTTGGAAAGAGGTACTTTTTTTGGAATAAGGTACTTTTTTTGGAAAAAGGTACTTTTTTCTTTGGAAAAAGGTACTTTTTTCGGAAAAAGGTACTTTTTTGGAAAAAGGTACTTTTTTTGGAAAAAGGTACTTTTTTTGGAAAAAGGTACTTTTTTTGGAAAAAGGTACTTTTTTTGGAAAAAGGTACTTTTTTTTGAAAAAGGTACTTTTTTTGGAAAAAGGTACTTTTTTTGTCCCCTTTTTGCCCCTCCCGATAAGAATTTCCAAAAATGCCGTCTCAACGGACGTCTACACCGGTCGAGGAATCTACATACCAAATTTCAACTTCATAGCTCCAGCAGTTTGAGCAGGCCCTCAAGGGGGAGACTTTTTCCCCTTTTTGCCCGTCCCTGTAAAAATTTCCAAAACTCCCGTCTTGGCGGATGTCTACGATAGTGGAGGAACCTTTATACCAAATTTCAACTTCCTACCTCCAGCGGTTTGGGCAGGCCGTCAAGGGGGCCTTTTTCCCCCCATTTTTACAACGTCCCTGTCCAAAATTCTAGAAAGTACTTTTCAGAAAAGTTAGCCCCTACTCCAAGGAACACATATCTTAAATTTCAGCTTTCTAGCCAAAGGGGTTTTGGCAGGCCGTCAAGGGGGACACTTTCCCCCTTTTTGCCCGTTCCGGTAGGAATTTCCAAAAATCCCGTCTTAGTGGACGTCTACCCCGAAAGAGGAACCTACATACCAAATTTCAACTTCCTAGCTTCAGCGGTTTGGGCTGGGCGATGTTGAGTCAGTCAGTCAGTCAGTCACGTTATTCTTTTATATATAGAGATATTAGGGTGGCAATAAAATATATGGGGGAATATTTTTTTCTGAATTTTAACTAAATCCGCACAGATTGTTGTGCCACTTGGTATAAAACTCACATGTTAAGACAAATCGGAGAGCTCTAAGTTTGCAGCCTTGAGGTCCCAAAATAGCTAGGAGGAACTGAACTGAGTTAGGACCGGTTTTTTTGCCCGGAATAAATTTTATCTAACTTATAAATAGATAAAGTAGAGCATTCATATGCGAAAAATATTATTTTTCCAGCGTAAAAAATAAGATCTGTGGAAAAATTAGGCTTCTGCGGCGTAAACCAGCCAGGTGGTTTACACTTATGTCCTCAAAATTACTCTAAAAAAGGTTCATGGATTTATCCATCTATAACTCTTAAACTACACCCAGAAAACAGATTCGGTGCTGACAACCCCATTTGTTGTCAATCGAATAGTTCAGTTGCATCAAATGAATTTTAAGGTTGTGGCTACCGAATTATTGTCGGTACAACTGAAATTCCGTTGTCACAGTCAAATTAGTTCTGTCTCAATTGGTTTTCTGTTGCCACAACTGAAAAATTCAGCTACCACAACCGATCCATGCGATTGGCTACAAATACGGTTATCAGAACTGAATCTGTTTTCTGGGTGTAGAAGCTTCTGGTGATAAAGTTACATTGCTGTTGTTTACATAATCAAAAGGAAAACATTTTGTTATACAAACTTTTAACCCTCCCAATACCGTTAGTGGTGTTTTAAGTGGTAAACATCAAAATTTGTGTCAAAACTAAACTTTGAATGTCTCTCATTTAATTTTGGAGATCTGTAAATAAGTTTAATCTACTTCATATAATAGAAAATTTTGCGTGGATTAAAAATAAAATAAGCTCTCGCCCATTCCATGACACAAAGGCCAAAAAATGATTCTCAATTATATATTTATTAAAAATGTACACTAGGAATCATGTGAATCTTCCATTTCAAATATAGGATGTGTTCAGCGAAATGATGTAAAACACTACGAGGAAAATTTTTGTGAAACATTTTAACCCTCTAACTCTTCAATTAAAGTGACTTTTTTCGCCCCTTTTTAAAAAGGGACAAAAACGACCCGTAAGTTGAAGGGTTAGAGGGTTAAAATGTTCCACAGAAATGTTCCTCGTAGTGCTTTAGATAAGTTCGCTGAACACATCCTATACCTAAAATGGAAGATTCAAATAGTTTCCTCCTAAAATCCAGGTTTGTGGGACATTTGAGCGCCAATTTTGGCATTGAACCTAAACTTTCAACTTTGATATCTTCAGAGGCTTACAGTAGAATTTCGTGAAAATATTTTTGCGGAATATTTTAAAATTCTAACTCTTAATTTAAAGTTAATTTTTGGTTCCTTTTTAAAAAGGGACATAAACGACTCGACTCAATACAAATCTGTCATTAGGTGTTAAAAATTCAAAATATATTTTAAAAGTTCTAATATGGCGGATAATTTTTTCAAAAATGATGGGTTTTGTGGTGTAATGGTTAGCGCGTTGGACTCTTACACATAAGGTTGTGGGTTCGATCAGCAGCGATCACAACATCAATTTGTAAATATAATATATATGATTTTTCTATCTCTTATACATATCGCAGCGTCCTCCTTCGGTGTTCCCATAGCACTTAACCCCACCGAAGTAAAATAATACAACAGGGCTATGAACTAAACAGCTTCAACAAAGTTCGCCACCTCACCATCAGATGGCGCGCAACAACAAATTCAACATCTCGTGCAATTACGGTGTTGCCATACTTGAATCCTTTCATCTTTCAACTCCTTTCATTTCTTCTCTATCTCCTTTCTTAAGAAAGCAACACGTTAAATAATAGAAAGAATTTCTTGAGTTGCTTCTCTTTAAAAAAAAATATTTTTTGCAAGATTTTGGGAATAGCTGAAAATGAATCTGATATCAGATTTTCAAAACTGAAAATGGCAGATGCAATTTGGTGAATGATTTTATTTCCGATTTATGCCAAATATTTTTTGTTGAAGTTCTGCTTGTTATTGAATACAAATCTCGTTTTCGATTTTAAAAATTTATATGGCACAAATATGGAGGATGATTTTTTTATGTAATCGGATTCGTGTCTTTTTTTTTTAGGATTGGGATTTAAGCAACAATTTTGAAATGAATTTCTTGTTTTCCATCATTTGTTTTTCATTTCCCTACAATAATAATTTTTTGATTTAGGGTGGATGCAAACTGGCTAAATAAAATCTAAACGAAATTCAGGTTTCCATTTTTCTATGAAATTTGAAAAAGTTTTCAAAAATTTTTTAAAGAAATTTTAAACTCTTTTGTCAATTTGTATTTAGTTTAGAATTTATTTAACCACCTCGTACAGGGCCTTAGTAAAGAAATAAATTAAATAAATCTATTAATTTATTACTTAAAACTTGTTCCCAGAGTTTTCGGGGAAAAGATCAATAATACTAACCTATGTGATTGTCATTGTCCTATACCACGGTTATAAACACTACTCAAAAACTTATCTGATCAGTTTTTAAAAAAAATTATGCGCCATCTAGAATCCGGGGTTCCGAACATTTAAAATCTGATAAAAGATTCGTATTCAGCGATTGCCAAAAACTCTCCGAATAAATAACTGACACAAATCCGATCAAATTATGCGCTATATTGGAGCTACGGCTCTGAATTTTTAAAATCTAATATCTGATTCAAACTCAGCGATTGCCAAAACTTTTCGAAAAAAATATTTAATATGAAGCCGATCAATTATAAAACAAAACGTATTGGATCCGCCATTTTTAATTTTAAAATCTGATTTCAGTGACGCCCAAGACTTTCCAAAAATATATTTCATAACAATCTGGGCACTTAAAAAAAATCATCCACCATATTGGTTCCGCCGCTTTAAATTTTTAAAATCTAATGTCAGATTTGTATTCGGCGATCCCGAAAACTATAAAGCATAATTTTTAAGGCAAATTGCGAAACAATTCAAAATTGTCCGCCATATTGGTTTCGGCATTTTAAATTTTAAATAGATGACGCCAGTTTCAAAATCACCGGCCCCATAAACCTCCAACTGACAATTTCAAGCCGATTTCAAAATGTTTCATAATTTCGCTTTTTAGAATTTTGAATAGTGAAATAATAATCTATGAATTTTAATTGTTTTGATCACAAAAAGAATACGATTATTAGTAATTAGGGGTTAAAGTTAAAGAATACACTCAAAAAAGTATGTGGGTAGAATCTACTGAAAATGACAGTTAAAACAAAGCTATATGCAGTTAAAAAGCCGACAAAGGTATTTACCTTTAAAATAACTAAAACTTTTGTTATTTTTAACTGCTGAAAAATAACTAACAAATATATTAAAAATGCCGTAAAATTAACTGATAAACTTTTACTACAAAAATTTTGCAACAACTGTCAAAATGGGTAAAAACTACTGTTTCTTTGCAGTTAATTCTTTTGGTATTATAAAAGTATATTTTAATACAAAAAAAAACAATCAATTTGTTTTCTTTCCATTAAAAAAAATATGTGTAATTACTTCAGCCCATTTAAAATTTGAAGTGAAAATTCTAAACGATTCTCCAGTTATTATGCTTTTATGCATTGAAGATACAATACAAGTTTTTTATTTTTATTTGCAAACTAGGAATATATAAACTAAACAAGAATTTTTAAAATTCAAAAAAATTCAACGAAATTTTTTATTTTTTAAATAACTAACAAAATCAAATGTTTACTGTAAAATTACTGTTTTGGTAGTTGTTGATATTGTATATTGTATATTATTAAAAATAACTGTTTTAAGGAACTGTTATGAAAATACAGTACTCTTCTTTGTTTTCTTAAATAACCGTCATAACAGTTGTTTTGAATTTTTCTATAGAAAAACAACTGTAATTACCGTTAAAAACAACAACTGCCAAACTTTTTTGAGATTAGTTGATGTATTGCCAATTAAACAATTTTAAAAAATTATAAAACACAAAACAGGAACAATTACATATTAATCCATATACATAAAAAAGTCGGATGACAAAATATTTAATAACATAAAAAACACATATCGCAAGAAAATATACATATAAAACATTTTAAAATATCATTAAATACATAAAACGCATTAAATTGTCTGCAAGATTTAAAATTTGCTAAATAGAAAGTTGAATTACACAAAAATATAGTGAAGATTTGCTCAAATATCTAATAAAAAGAAAATATAGTAAAAATAAAACCAAAACAACGTAAACAGGTAAACGAAGGAAATGTAAAATGACCAAAATAAACATAAAGATTATAAATTATAATGCAAGGCACTAAAACTGAAAATTAATTATAATGGAAACACTGCAAAAAAAACTTAATAAAAAATAAACAAAAAAATCAATAGAATAATAAAACATGGGAGACTGACATAAATAAAAAAAATTATGTAAATATCAAAAATATATTTTAAAAAATTCAAATTTTTCTTTTAGCTATAACATTATTCTAGACTATTGTACAAAATTTTTAGTATTTTTTTCATAAAAAAATCAAAATTTTTTTTGAAATATTTAATTGTTATTGTATATTTTTAAGTAATATTTTATATAATAATTTTGAATTTTATAAAAATATTTATTTTTATGTATGTTTTAAGTGTTAAATGTTTGGAATTTTTATTCATCAATTTAAATATTTAGTAAATTTGAATTTATGTCCACTTTAATTGTTACAAAAACATGGTGTTTAATATTTTTAAGATTAAAAAGAAGAACTTCAATATAATTTATACTGTCAAAAACAGTTATAGTGTTCTATTTATTTAAGTACAATTACGAAGGTACATAAGGAAATTGAAATAGAAATAAAATCAACAAACACCACTTTTACTAAACTTTGACTACATATTGTTTTAATATAAATCAATTATATATTCTACTATATACATAAATTGTTTATATATATTTATATATATACACGTATATACTATGGTGAAATTCTATTCTATTATAAATAAATTGATTTCAATAAACACAACTACTGAATACACATTTTAATAACAAAATAAATTAAACTTAAAATACTTAAATTCATTATAAACATATATTTCAAATACATTTCAAATGTAAAATAAAAAAATATTTAAGAAAGAAAAAAATCACAAATTATTTTAATTTTGAAAGATTTAAAAAAGTAAGTATCCCGGCGGTATAAAAGGTCTGGTTGAGAAGACTGTTTACTCGTTCGTTTATATTAAAAGGACCGGTTACTTTAACATGGGCTTGTCATAAGAGAAGGTAAATTGCGCTTTGAGGCATGGAACAGGATTAACGCAAAAGAACATATTATAGAACTCACACCAAAGAACAGGTCACAGAACTAACACAAAAAAAACATGTCTCAGAAATAAGGCAAAAGAACACGTTACAGAATTAACGCAAGAGAACAGGTCACAGAACTAACGCAGGATAACACGTCACAGAACTCACTCCTAAGGACATGTCACCGTACGAGTTTAAAAATAAACAACCCTAGTAAAAACGACTTTTATATAATAATTTATAATTTTTAATTTCACAATTTTCTTGAGCGTAAGGTTTGTTTTTTATATATAAAAAATTTTTTATTTTCGATATTTCGTTACTCCATTGTGTAGCATCTTCAGGAAATAACAATTAAATTAATAAATTAACAAATTATAAACAATTTTAAAGTTCGAAAAAATTTGAAAAGCATTTGTCAAATATAAATTGTATATATACATTTATACCAGTAAACAAAGTCTTTGGTATAAAAGTATAACAATCAAAAATATTAATAATTAACAATAAAAAATGAATTAATATAATGCGTTATAAATTAATGTAATGTGTGCTATTTCTTTTGTATTAAATATCTAAAATTCTGTGCTACATTTTCAGTATCTGCCTTAAAGTTAATTCTATTTGTTGTGGGTGTATTAATTATCTATAACATTTCTAATATATAAAGACGTTTATAATTATGTTCTGTGTTTAAAACTGATACATTTTCAAAGTCAAGATAGTGATTCAAATTTGAACAATGAGAAGATAATGATGTCTTTTGTGAATTAATATGTCTATATTTCTGATCTGATCTATGTCTAGCTATTCTAGTTCTCAATTTATTCTTCGTTGTACCTATATATACCTTATCACAATTCTCTCCGTCATTTCCACTACATGGTATTTTATATACTATATTTGAAATGTCCCATTTCTGTATCCTATCTTTTGTCTTACTGTATAATTTATTTACTGTATTGTAATTTTCAAACTTTCAAATTGTTTATAATTTGTTAATTTATTAATTTAATTGTTATTTCCTGAAGATGGACAATGGAGTAGCGAAATATCGAAAATAAAAAATTTTTTATATATAAAAAACAAACCTTACGCTCAAGAAAATTGTGAAAATAAAAATTGAAAAAGAAGGCTAAATAAACGACAAAAATAATTTATAATTTTAAACAATTATATCTCGTGGGGTATCAAAAGATATTTAATTTTATAAACTTATATTAACTAGATTCAACATTTTCACGATCAAATCATATATGGGTTAATATAATTATATATAAAAATATATTATTAGATCCCAAATATGGTGGCTCTGGTTAATATAATTTTATATAACTAAATTATTTTGATACAATAATGTAAAATTATACTTGTTGTTACATATGACAATACTCAGCGATACGTAATTCTATAAAATCATAAATTGTTACATAAAAAATATTTTTACTCGGGAATACCAACCCAGTCAGAAATCGCCAGTGGTACAAAAACTCAAGCACTGGCATACCACTGGGTAACCACGGTATTAAAAATAAATGACTGGCAGAACACTCATTTGGGACGCTTTGCCAGCGTTTGCGAAAAGCGTTTTACCAGTATTTGTTTTACAAAAATTTTGGTGGTTTATAAAAAAAAACCACTGGCAAAAAAACATTGGCTTAGAGTGATATGCCAAGGTTTGCAACCAGTGGTTATTCAGTGCTACCTAGCCAATGCTACCAGGCGTACAAAAATCAATTCACTGGAAAACCAATGATTTTATAAAAATGCTAACGCTTCGTTAAAAAATGTTTGTAGTCGGAAGGTTCCGAGTTCAAATCCGGTTGCAAGCAAAAAATTTTTTTTGTATTTTTTTTAATTTAAAATTTTTTTTGTTTTATAAAATCAATCTTTTTGTTTGTGGGAAAGCTCCTTCAAGACCAACTTTTTTTTTTGCCCTCCCAACACTGGCATACTAGTTACAAAAAATTGTTTGCCAGTACTAGCATTTTGGCACAGACAGTAGTTGTCCAGCTATTATCACTCATTTATGTGTTTAGTCATTAAATATTATATGTCTCGTTAGCTCAGTGGGTAGAGCAATCGTCTGCCAATCTGACGGCCTGGGTTCAAATCACGGCAGGACTAAAAAAAATACATATGAACTTTTTTTTAATTTTATTTTGGAAAATATATTTCCAGACCACCTATTTATTGGTTTTCCCAGCGTTTTGACAACGTTTAAAAATGTTGTTCCTCCAGTACTTTTCTGGCGCTTTTTGAACAGCCGGTCCTTTTGTCTAATGATGTTATCATTTTGGGAATGGGAAAGCACTTTTGCCAGTACTTGTACTACCTGTTAAAGTGCTTTGCCACCGCTTTCCCGTTTGTATTTTTCTGACTGAGAATGTTTGTCTTTAGTACTTTAAAATTCAAGTTTTATATTTTTAATTTTAAATAAATATTATAGATCAGGGATGATAAATGGGATTTTTAAAATAGTACCAACCGGCTTAAAAAATAGTACTTTTTCGACCTCTATAGTATCAAAAATTTTTTTCATTTAATTTTTTTATCATTATAAATAAACAAATAAAAACTTGTGGTGGCAGTGTATGAAATACCAACACTCGCAAAGTATTTGTATTTAAAAAAGGAAAAGTAACTTTGAATTATTAATTTGAGAAAATAGAAAAATTAAAAAACACTTCTGATTTTAAGTGTGTTTGCGTACCCGAAAATTGGTACAAATTCGTACAAATTTGTACAAGTTTTTACTGGAAGGTGTTTGTTTACACAATTACTCAGTAAGGAGAGAGTAAAAATAGAGGGTAAAGTGACAGTTCAATACCAGAGAAGTTACAAGTTTTTACTGGATGAATTTTTGCTAGTAAGAATTTGTAAGAAAAAAAAACATGATTTAAAACATATGATTGAAGAAACAAAACATTTGTCTAAATAATTTTGAAATAATTTTTTGTAAAAATAAAAAATACTTAAATATAAGCTTATTTACGATGGAAGGTGTAAGTAAGTGATCATTTTATTAGGTTTTATTTATTAATCCAATAATTTGAATAGGTTTATTCCGCAATCAGCTATTTTAATAACTGTTGCCAATTTAGCTATTTTCTCGGCAAATCTAGCGATACTTCAACTCGTTTAGCGGGATAAAATATAATTTAGCTATTAGCGGTAAAACTAGCGATTTTTCTCTTTAAGACAGTCTTCACATTTTCTTAGCATTTTTTTACATTTATTTCCTTGACAGAATTTTTGAATCATTATTATTCTGCGATTTATCGGTAAATTTTTATGGAAAACAAAAAAGTTCGAAAAATTTGGCGATGTATCAATAATTTTTTAAGAAAGTTTTAAGAAGTTTGAAAAATATAGATATTTTTGTGAAATTTTTCAACACAACCTAAAAAGTTCGTGCAATTTAGGGATTTATCGATATTTAATTTTTTTATAATTTAGATATTTTTTAGTGATTTTTTAGTTTGATTTAGCGATATTTTTAGGGAAGAAGTTGGCAGCATTATTTTACTAATTCTTACAAGTTTTCTGTTTGCGTACATTTTTAGATATTTTTCTTTTTGAGAGTAAATTTTGCCTTACTCTCTGTAAATTTGTTACTGAGTAATTTTTACTGGACTTTACTGGAAAAGTACCCAAACACACCTTTTGTTATCAAAATAAATAGTTGTCGTATTTTTATAAAAAATAAAAAATAAAATTTTATCCTTAAATTACAAACACGACAAACTCATAAAAAATAAAGAGTTCTGTTATATCTAACTCATACGGCAATAGAAAAACGTAAAAATTTTAGTTAAAAGTACTTATGCAATCAGATGACTTTTGTAAATTATTAGTAAGATAAGAACAGCAAAACAAAACTATTAAATACATATTCAAAAATTTTAGTTATATTTGAATAAATTTTAGTTAACAGAAAATAACGACTTAACCTAAGTAGACTAAAAAATCACAAAAATTTTTAATTCTGAAAAGCTTTTTTTAAATTTTTTAATAAGAATGAAAATCTAGTCTTGTGAAATCAGCAGTTTATTATTTTTAGCAGCCATTTCCGTTGATGTTAGCAACTAAATTTAACTTAAAAATAACAAAAATTTTGTAGATATAATAACAGTTTATTTTTGCTATTGTATTATTAGTCTACTAATATTAATATTTTCTGCAGATTTTACAGTATATTTTAGTATTTTCAATGCACTAAAAGAAGCTTAGATATAACTAAAATTTTGTAAATTTACCAGTCTTATTTTTGCTGTTCTTATCTTACTAGTATTTAGCAAAAAAATCCGATAATCTCAGCAGTTTCTTTTGTAAGTCCACTATTCTGCGATTTTTACAGCTTTATTTCTGTGAATGTAGGGTTCAGAATTTAAAGTCCCTGAAAAAATTGACTGAAAATCAAATCAAATGAATTTAATGATTGAATTAGGTGGATTAAGAATTCATTCGATTATTCGAAATAGGGTTTAGGTATTTAATCATTCAGAATAAAAATCGAATGAGTGAATTCTTTATGAGTTTTGATGGGGAAAAACATTTTGTTAGTTTCAAAAAACACAAAAATTTCTAGATTTCTTAATTCTCCTAATTTTCAATATGTTTTTGTATACGTATTTTAATTAAAATGCGAAAGAACATTTTTTATGTGTTTAACTTGAGTTTTCAATAGTAATATCTAATATTTTAAATATTTCAAACATAAGAATTTTTTATTTAAAACTCCGATATTAGATGTGTTCGGTATAAACACAATAATATCTATGAAAATTAAAAAAGCGCAAAAAATTTAAAAATCGGAAAATGTGTAAATAGTACTAAATGAGTCAGAGGAGTACCATAGTACTTTTGAGGTTCCAATAGTACCACAAAAAGTACTATAGTACTAACTTTATCATCCCTGTTATAGATGTATGTATGGATCAGGTCCAGTGATCCTCAAATATTAATAATCTCAATAAATTTTATAAGTTTGAAAAGTACAAATAAAACTGTAGTTTGACTAATTTCGTTTCTGTTTATTGTTAAATTAACAATTCGGTCCTAAACCAAAAACAGGAATACATTTTGTTCAATTTAATTAATTTATTATTATTTTGCGAGTTCCTTTTATCAGAGCATAAATAATTTAACTTGATAGTGCACGTTTTTCTAGTCGCTTTTTAACCTCCAAATATGAGACTGGCCGATAAGAAAAAACTACCGATTTGAATCTTTTTCGTACATAGTTTTATTTGTATCTGTCACAGATCACGGGGTAACTACTTTGAGACCAGTCCCATTTTCAACAGTCCTGGTCCTTTCAGACCGGTCCTGTTTACACCGGTCACAGGACAGGTCCTAACCCCTTTTTCCCCACAGGGGAAAATATTAAATAATAAAGAATTAATTTATTATTTGATATTGTACCAATTACTTGGCAACAATATATTTCTTTGTATTTATATTGTGAATATTGAAAACAAAATCCAACACTGATACTAAATACTGCAAAATCCAATAAAAATAAATTTAAAAAGGCGACCCTTATGTTCGGCAACAAAAAAATTTTAAAAATTTTCTGATGGAATTACCGAAAAACTTCGTTGGCAAAAGTTTAATGATTTTTTGCGAGCTTTAATTTTCTGACATTAGGGTGTACATTAGGCTTGTAGGAACTGAGATATGGTGGGTAAATACTAGAACGTGATAATTGATACCTTCCAAAGATATAATGAAAAATTTAAAAAAGCGACCTTTGGTTTGGGAAAAAAATTTTTTTTAAACCGTCTTGCAGAAATAATTTAGTTTCGTCGGTGTACAGCGAACTTTTTTTTTTGTGGTACGGTCTAATAATCAGTATGAATAGATTGGCGCTTGAATAACGCTATTAAATTATCCAGATTGACTTGATTGACTTGATAAGTCATCAATTCGCGCAACTTATAGACGCAAAATTATGATTGTTAATAAACAAAATTGCCGCAAACGGAGTGAAACCACAGGGGAAATTTGTTTTGAAATCAAAGAAATCCTCTCAGTTTTCAGACAAATTTGCTTTGAAATTAGGGAAATTTGTTTAAAAGAGAGGGAAATTCTCTCATTGGGGAGCCCGTTACCGAACCTTGCAATCTGCATAAAATTTTGTTGGCGCCGTGAAGTTAACCGTCCCTCTATAGTATTCTTACTCTATGGTGAAACCATCCACAAGACACCCTACAGGCTCCATTACATCCAAAAAAAGGCACCGTTTGGTGCGAGTTATCGCTGGTGGCATCACCTTATTTCTTCAAAAATGAACCCGGAGCTCGCATTACCACACCATGATCAATGCATTCAAAATAATAAGTCTGTTGGCTGAACTGACAAATTTGTTACTTTAACAAAATTTGTTCCTATTTTTTTGTTTAAAAAAAGTTGTTGATTTTAACAAATTCTTTTGTTAAATTTAACAAATTTAAATTTAAATAAAAAATTTGTAAAACTACAGTTATATCTGTAATTATACTGAGTCGTAGAATTTATTAAAATTCAGGGTCTCGGGACCCTGCCCCGGCCTAGTCCAAATCATGTAAGGGCATACAAGGGCACTCCAAAGGAGCAAACAATTTGTCCATTTTGCCCTCTCTCGCTTAGTTTTCGAGATATGGGCCATTTTATGAAGTGGAAAACTTTTATTAAAAATTTCCGAGGGTCCAAGGTCCAATTTTGGATAGAGATATTCCCTTTCGCTGAGGTATTGCATGGTTAGGGGTACTCGAAATTTTCATCAATTTTGCTCTATCTCTCTTAGTTTTCGAGATCGAAAATCGGGAGGGAAAGAAATAGTGCCAAAACTTCGGATACATTGGTGGCGCCATCTATCGGGTAATAACAGTAACATGAAAATATTATATTTTAACCAGGGACGTAACAGTTATAACTTTTATTCAAAAAACTGATTGTTTTACAATTATTTTTTGTTTGAATATTTTTAATTTTCTGTTTATTTGTTCTGTTTGATTTTTATTTTTAATTCAAACAAAAACAATCCAAACACGATTTTTATTTTTTCAAAAATAATAAAAGTTATTTTGTGATTTTTTTTTTTCTTTATCAAAAAATAACAATTAAGAATATAAATCAAAAGCCATAGAACCAATGCCTTCAACAATTATAATATCCTTATGATGTCAACTAGTGTTAATAAAAGATTGAACAACGATTTAAAGTGAGTAAATATGTATATTCCAGCAACTTCCGGCATTCAATTTAGGTCAATTTTTAATTTCTGTTTTATTATCAAATAAAAAAGTTAGTGCTTAATTTTTTTAAAAATATCATTCTCTAACTTTTATAAAAAGTTTTAAAATAAAAATAAAAAAAACAACAGAAATTTATAGAGTAAAATATAAAAATTGAAAAAATTAAAATCTTTGCCAAACTTTGTGATTTTTTAGTGCAATATGATTTATAAAATATAGTGCATTATTGGAATATTATAATTAAATAAATTTGGGTGGTGACTTTTTAAGAAATATAACAGTTATTTTGGGTCTCTGATTTTAACAATAAATTTTTTAAACTTTAACGAATAGGTTCTTAAAAATTAGTTTTAAATAATTTTGAAAATTAACATGTTAAATGAAGAAATCTTTGCTTAAATCAGTGTTTCAACTAAAAATTTCTTAAAAAATAGTCAAATCGATTTGAAACCGGTTTGACAGGTTTTTCTACTGACGTATTATTTGAAGTGTGGTTTATTGTTTGAAAATATGGATGAGATTGATCCGGGTAAGTTATAATCGAGAAATAAGTTGATTTCGAGAAAAAAAACCTAACATTTCAATATTGAACACACACTTTTCAATAATATGGAATGGAAAAACAAAAATCCAAATCATTTTGAATTTTTAAATTTTATTGAAACGCTTTCAATTCTAGGTACAGACTTTCAATTAATTTGTAAACAACCAAAAATTGATCAAAAATATTGAAAATGTATGATGCACTTAAAAATAAAACATTGTGATTGGTTGATTTTTGAAAAACTGATCAATAATATTGCACGTGTATGCTCTAATTTATGTTGTAAAAAAAATTTAATATTTTTTCTAGAAATTTTTAAAATTTTAGAAAATCCCCATATCTAGGTGTTAAAAAGGGAAAGTTCTTTTAGGGCCTGTTTTTCTATTACGAAAATACTCAAAACGATAGCAATTGACAATTACTTTCGTTAAAAATATATGGGAAACAAAAACAAATTTTCGTTAGTTTGCTTTCGTTTAGACCATTTTCGTAATACATAAACAGGGGCTTAATTTTTATATTTTTACAATTTTTGTCCAGCATCACATCAAACTATTGGTTAATTTTTAATTGGATATTCAATAATCTGCCATAAATGACATTTAAAATTATATATTTGATTAATTTTTCATATGTTTCCTAAAGTCACATTGATATTTGTTTATGTAGGTACTTTTTCTGCATAATTTCATCATAAAATAATATGGTCATAATAATTAATATTAAATTTCAAAACAACATGTTGCTCAATCATGATAAAAACTGACCGAATATTATCTTATTAATTACATTTTTACTAACCAAAAGACAATAGCACTCATATGCCTTTCTGTCAAGTTATATTAAATTTCCAGCAATTATTTGTGAAAGCTTAAAGGTATTTGTCACACATGAAGATCCCAAATATGAGGACTTATTAAGAAAAAAAAACACCGTTATGGACATTTACAACGAAAGTACAATTGAACCCCAATATGCGCCTTCTTCAGGACAGGAATAAATCGAGACGCCTCTAAATTTAATATGATGTCTTTTAGAATGGAAAATAAATTTATTTAAAAAAAAAAATATATCGTCTGAAAGTTATCGTTGATCCCTAAAGGGGCTTAACTTGGAGTTCGACTGTATGTACGTACATACTTAACTAGAAAGTAGTCGGTACTTTGTATTTGCTTGTTTTTATTGTTTGGTCTATATTAAAAGAATTTTTTTTTTAACTTTTCCATAAATATAGAGTCCAAATGGATGGAAACAAATGCAAGGTCACTCACAATGGTAAATATAATCTAATATTTGTATGCGGCTATAACATTTAATAATAAAAATTCAAATGTGTTAGAGTGCATAAAAAAATTTCATTGGTCACAACCCAGCAGCATTTTTTATAACCGGTTTCCTCAGATTGTATTCCAGAACAAGTGCTTTTACTACCGGTGCCATGGAACCGGTTCTAGAACTAATTCCCAAAAGTCAAAATGGAAGGTTCCATTGTCCCAGAAATAGTTCTATAACCAGTTCTAAAATCGGTTCTAAAGCAACCTGAACCAGTTGGGAGGAAAACAACATATTGCTTTTAGGTCAAACTCTATAGAAAAATAACCTGTTGTAGAACATAAATTAGAACCTATGCTAATGCAGTATAAGGTGTTCTACATCCATTTCTTTGGATTTTACCTTTTTACTGGGAAGTTGACAACATTTTTTAATGATCCAAAAACCCCAGAAAAACGTCGTCATACAAATATCATTTGGTATTACCCTATAAACAATTTCACTGGAATTCAAGTTGAAATCAAGTTCAATGATTATTCTGGAATACAAATAGAGTTTTTTTTTTAAATACAAATGGAATTATTTGAAATGTATTTGGATAATTTTGAAATACAGATTTAAAATTTTTAAATATAAATGAATAATTTTGAAATAGATTTGGACAATTTTAAAATACAAATGGAATTTTCTTAAATACAAATAAAATATTTTAAAATATATTCGTAATATTTTAAAATATATTTGTATAATTTTGAAATACATTTTGGACAATTTTGAAACGCAATTGGACAAATTTAAACAATATTTGGACAATTTTGAAAGATTTCTGGACAATTCTAAAACATTTTTGGACAATTTTGAATGATTTTTGGACAATTTTAAAATATTTTTGGAAAATTCTAAAACATTTTTGGATAATTTTGAAACATTTTAGACAATTTTGAAACATTTTTAGACAATTTTAAAATATATTTAGACAATTTTAAAACATTTTTGGACAATTTTTAAACATTTTTGGATAATTTTAAAACATTTTTGGACAATTTTCAAATAGATTTGGAATTTTCTGAAATAAAACTGAAAATGGCGTAGAATTTAAAATCTACTTTACTTCAAGCAAAATTTAAATCACTTGAATTTTTAAAACCTACCCAGCAAGCATGGCAATACGAAGAAGATTCCCCGATCATATTGCCAGAAAGAAAACATATATTGCCGGCAATATCAGTTTCGTATTGCGGAAGTTTCTTCCGTCGGGAATAACTGTTACCCGAAAGCAATACTTCCAGGTAACACGAAAGCAATACCCCAGGAAGATAATTTGGCGATATCGCTAAGTTATCATCTGGAAGATAAAAAGGTGATATCGCCAAATAAACTCCTCGGTACAATATAAAGGTTTTATTTTTTCATTATTAAATTTAAGCCTGAAAAAGAACATCTGCATACATAATCCATTGACCAACACATTAATTATCTTGATTTCATCGTAGCCGATTTTTCCGCGCATTAAATCTTGATTTTTTCGACGAATTTCTTTCCTATGTGTTTGTTGTTCGTTTTTATACAAATTTTGTTTTAATTATTTCCAAAATGACAAAGCATTTCAAAAAAATTTTCTTTATCTTCCGGATGATAAGAAGGTAATATTGCCGCTATATCATCATAAAAACTTATGACAAAAAAATCCAATTTCTGAATTATTTTTTTCCAAATATCACCAAATTATCTTCCAAATAATAAAAGGAAGACAATTTCAAAATACTACTTGATTATTTTCATTCAAATGAAAAATAGAAGATATCGCTTTAATATCTTCTTGGAAGATATCTTTCAAATACTTGCAGGGTATATGCTTATTGGGTATAAGAAAATAGATTTCAAGGTATGGCCGATGATATATGTATGTATAAAACTGAGCACAACTAACAAGAAAGGTGTTCCCAGGTTCGCCCATAAATTTCACTTTTATAAGGATACATGAGGGCGGATCAATAAGTCTGTAGTTACATGAAATGCAACACTGCTCCGGTCAAGTACCATATATTAATAGACAGACTACTGTCAAATTTTGAGCAAGTTCCGTCATTAACTTTTCGTTTAACAGGTGGTCAAAGCATGCAACCTCGTGCATTTTGTAAAAATGGAAAAAGGGGAATTTCAAGGGGTCATCAAACATTAGTTTTTGCGAAAAAAAAACACCGTCACTCAAACCAAGGAAAAGCTTGATAAGTACTATGGAGACTCTGCACCAGAGATACAAGCCAGTCCATTCTGTCGGCTGGTGGCGACTAATGGCTAAAATGGTCGGCGGCGATTGATTTTTAGAGTTGAGCCGCAAACGCATCGGCGGCGGCTGGCTTAAAAAAATAGTGTCGACTGGCGGCGGCTAACCGGCTAACGTCGGCTAAAAGGTACATTTTCCAAGAATTTCAGCAGATACACACACATACAGATACACGCAAAAAAAGCAACTACAAAAATATCGAAGTCAACTTTGTATTTTTTTTTTAGGTACACTTAAAATAATACGTCAGTAGAAAATCTGTCAAACCGGTTTCAAATCGATTTGACTAATTTTTAACAAATTTTTAGTTGAAACACTGATTTAAGCAAAGATTTTAGTTATCTTCATTTAACGCTATACTAAAAATCCGCAAGACTTTAACTAATTTTGAGTGTTAATTTTCAAAATTATTTTAAACTAACTAATTCGGTAAATTTTACAGAAGATATTGTTAAAATAAAATATTTTCATGTTACTATTATTACCCGGTAGATGGCGCCACCAATGTATCCGAAGTTTTAAAGATGGCGCCATTTCTTTCCCTCCCGAGTTTTTAAAATGGCCCATATCTTGAAAACTAAGAGATATAGAGCAAAATTGCTTAAAATTTCGACTACCTCTAACCGTGTAATACCCCAGAGAAAGGGGCTATCTCTATCCAAAAATGGACCATGACGGGGCCTTGGACCTTCGGAAATTTTTAATAAAAATGTCCACTTAATAAAATGGCCCATATCTCGAAAACTAAGCGAGATAAAGCAAATCGGACAAAATGTTTGCTCCATTGGAGTGCCCTTATATGCCCTCACATGAGACCCTCAATTTTAATAAATTCTACGACTTAGTATAATTACAGATAAAACTGAAGTTTTACAAATTTTTTACTTAAATTGATTTGTTAAATTTAACAAAAAAAAAGTGTTAAAATCAACAAATTTTATTTTAAGCCAAAAACAGGAATAAATTTTGTTAAAGTAACAATTTTTTCTGTAAAGCCAACAGACTTATTATTTTACACAATTTATTGTTAAAATATAAGATTTTCATCTCTCTGCCATCACCTATTAGATGGTCCCACCAGTATATCCGATGTTTTAAAGATAGCCCTATTTCTTTCCCTCCCGGTAAAATGGTACATATCTACTAAACTAAGAGAAGTAGACCAAAATGGAAATGAAATTCGACTATTCCTAGCTTTACCTCACCCAGAGCTTTGAAGAACTAATTCTTTAATTCAGTTTTTGAATTCTGAATTTAAAATTCAATGAATTAATTCACCGAAGACTATTTATTGAATGGAAATAATTCGTATTTGTTTTCGTTCGATTTCTTTTGTTACGAATTAATTAACAGAGCTTTGAAAAGTTAATTTTTTAATTCTGGGCTTCGTTAAAAGAGAAACTAAGGTAACAAAAAAAAAAGTCGCCAACGACAAAGATTTCCGCGGAAAGTGGTATTTAGCAGCTCGAAAGGTATTTAATAATACCATAAAAATGTTGATGGAAAGGCATCAGAAAAATTAGAAAATTTTGTAAAATAAAAATAATAAAATTTTTTATATAGTTTTATAATAATCTTAATCTTAAAAAAATACGGCTATAAAATAGTTTTTATTTTTAAAATTGAATGACTGTTTCATCAGTTTTTTTTTTTGATTTAGTGATGGACATTTTTTTCAAACGCAGTCCAAATAATGCGGAAACCTGTAGAACTGTAGTATCAACAAAACCCCCTGGTTGTGATACCGCCAGTTTGATGCAAAACATTTTTAAAATCAACTATATCTCAAAACAAAAAAAATTTACTTTTCAAATAAGTATGTATTAGAGTTGGTCACAAAAATTTGATTTTCGGATATCATCACTTTTTTTAAAGTTTTTGCATAGAAAAAAATAATGGCGTTTTTTTCTTTTTTATTTCAACTCCTTCCACTGGCACAAGTTGGCCAAAAACGCTAATTTTAAGACCCTTTTCCTCCAGAGCAAAAACGGCTGCATTTGCAGGAAATCTGATTTTACCATTCGATTCTACAACAAAATTTAATACACAAAACTTTTTTTTTGCATTTTCAAGATACACCAGATAGCCATTAGAGTGGTTCGAAAATCCACTTTTTCAAAAACTTCTAAAAAGTAATTTTTTTATTACACACAATGAAAATGTATTTCAGGCGGAATACATGAGTACAAAAATTTTGGATATACCGCGAACCGTTAAAAAGTTATTAGGTAATCAAATTTGGATTTTTTTTTTAATTCAGGGAAAAAGTATTTGAGCTAATTAAAATGCAGCTTTCAATGCTCGCTGCCGCATTATAAATTTATTTTTTAGTATTGAAAAAATAAGTTGTAAGTTTTGTAATGTTTATTACAAAGATTTTTTTTACTAAACATATTTGATTACTAAATAACTTTTTAACGGGTCGCGGTATATCAAAAATTTTTGTACCAATATTCTCAGCAGGAAATACGTTTTCATTGTGTGTAATAAAAAAGTAACTTTTTCGAAATTTTTGAAAAAAGTGGATTTTTGGACCACTCTAATGACTACCTGCTGTATTCAGAAAACGGAAAAAAAAAATTTTTTATATTAATTTTTGCTGTCGAATCGAATGGTAAAGTCAGATTTCCCAGAAATGGAGCCGTTTTTGGTCTGCAGAAAATGAGTCACCAAATCAGCGTTTTTGGCCGACTTGCGCCAGTGGGAGGAGTTGAAATAAAAAAGAAAAAAAAACGCCATCTTTTTTTCTATGTAAAAACTTTTAAAAAAGTGATGTCCGAAAATCAAAGAAATTTTTTTTGACGAACCCTAGTATGTATATTTAAACAAATTTTATAAATTTTTAAAAAAATTAATATTTTTGCATTTTTCTATCGGCTTTAGCCGAAAATTGGCTTAGCCGATTATTGTCGGCGGCTGATTCGGCTTGGCAAATGTATCGGCTGGCGGCGGCTAACCGGCTTAAGTCGACCATCAACTTCAATGGTTAAAAAGCGGTTCATTTAGTAAGTTTCGTTGTGGTCGCACAAGCACTAGCGATACTGATTGTTCTGGACGGCTAATTGAGGTCAATACACCAGAAAATGTCGAAAAAGTTTACGATATGGTTGTGGCCGATCGGAGTGAGAAGTTAAGTTTCAAAAAGCTATGTTTAAGATGGGTGCCGCATTTGGCCACAAAGGCAATCATATGACAACTTCAAAAAAGTGTTTGGCGTTATTCACCTGCAATGCGGATAAGCAGATTTAGCCCTCGGATATATTGATCTATTCCCCAGTGACTATTTTCTATTTCCAAACCTAAAGCAATGGCTCGGTGGAAAGGTATTTGGCTCCAACGATGAAATTATTGGGATGTTTTTGTGTATCTATTGACAAATTTATTTGAATTTCGTAAATTTTTCACACCCAAGACATGAGATCGGGCCGCTGAAAAAATATATGGTCCTTAATTTCCTCGCCAAATTTCAGCAAAATTGATAAATGGCACTACAGATTCCTTTTTTGTAAGTCAACAAGGTGTTTACAAGGGGTGTGCTATTTGTTGTATCGTTGTATTGTCCTAACAAAAAACAGAGTTGTTATAATTTAAATTGAAAAAATACAACATTTGAGAATAGCACGATACAACATTTTTACGTATGTTTAGTGTCCTATGTTTGAGTGTGCTAACAGATAGAAAACACAAAAGAAAATCGTTGTTAAAGCGAAATAAAAATTTTAACAAGTCTGTTTTTTGTTAGGACGATACAACGATACAGCAGATAGCACACCCCTTGTGAACAACTTAAATATATTTAAATTTTTCAATTTTTAAATAGTTAAGCGTGGGAGGACATGTTTTATATTTTGCTTTGTATAAATAAAAAGTTATTTATTCATCAGCAGTGTTTCATACAATTCCTATTTATAAAATCTTTTATTTTAAACCCTGTTAACGTTAGTAAATTTTGATTAACTTTTATTCCTTCTTATGTAAATAATATCAAATAAATCGAATAAAAATCACAAAGTTATAAATTTCAAATACTCAACTCAATTTTCAATAAGCAACCGTCATAAAATCAGCTGAAGTTTCCAATAAAACCCTATAAAATAAACATATTTTTTTATAGGTTATATAAAATGAAAAACATTTGTAGGAAAATAGAAATAATAAATTGAATTTAAAATAAGCCAGAGCAAAAGTAAATCTACTTAAAATTTAAAATTCTTTAATGGTTCTAAACCTCTAAGAATACCAACGAAAAAAAATCAACAGGGAAAACCGCATAAATATGTATAAAATATGTAAAATTCTATTTACTTCTATAATAAGACTAATAAGATATTCCATTGAATATACAAATAAGAATATTATGTATGTAAATATCTAGGTTTGTGTGATAAATTTCTATATTACTCGTACTATATATACACTTACTGAAATGGGTACAGTGTCGGCCAAAATATACTAAACAAAAATAACATATTTCTTCCTTTGAATGTAATTTTAAAACTAATGCTCATATTTACGTTCTGTAAACTCCTATAGGCAAATTACATTCTACTTTTAATAAAAATACTTTGTTTTATTTACATTTCGTATATATTCAATATTTATAGATGTAAAGAATATTAGAATATCGGATAGTGAAGTGACAAAACATACTGAACTAATAAATATAATGAAGATACATTTTTGAATTACTCAAATTTTTCGTTAAAATAATGAAAATTTTTAGTGAAAAGGCAATAAATGATACTAACTGTTAAACAAATACATTCATTTTAGCCCTAAATCCTTGGATACATAAAATACGTATTAACATTTTCAACATTGCCCTTTAAGAAAGTAAAAGGGGCATGATAGCAAGAATTTTTATAGAAATAACAGTTTCAGATAAAAGATAATACATCATAATACCCATTTTTTAGAATTTTTTAAGTTTTAATGTTTTTTTTCGTTAAATAAAAATTACTTGATTGCAATCAAAATAACCACACACTCTTTTGTTTGATATTTAGCTTATACCAATTAACATATAAACCAGGAAGTACAAACTGAATGTTCTCCTGCATGTTCGCCAAGATTAATTAATTGCTCTAAAAGTGATCGTAAAAAATGATTTTGGTATCATTTGGCATTTTCAAAACGAGGGTCCTGAGTTCGATTCCCGCCAGGACCAATATTTTTTTATTTTTTTAATAATTTTTTTTGTTCTATTAATTTTTTTTTAATATTTTTAATTAATTTGTTTAAATTCAATATTTTTTTAATTTTGAAATTTTTAAAAATATATATGGGTGATATCAAAAAATGTGATAAAAACCGTGTAACCATCGAATTTCTAATGCATGGATTACATTTGAGTTACATATTTCGATATATATCACCGCATTGTCACCTGTTTTACAAAATTTATAACAATCTGACCAATTTTTGGTTAATACATAAAATTTGTGACCAATTTTATAGGCTAAATGTAAACTCCGTAACAAGTAACTCATAAGGTTTTTTAACTTTAATAGCTTATATTTTAATAACCAATAAAGCTTAACATTAACTGCAAGAATTTTTATGAAGAGGAAAAGTGCCATTTTTAATAAAAATTAATACATTTTACAAATTTTTTCGTATATCTTAGCTATCACGACTTCAACTCTGTAACGATTTTTCGTCATAATTTTTGATAAAATGCATACACCAGAATTTTGGAGTTATCTATTATTTATATTGCGAAAAGTATAATGTTATTTATACTCAAATGATCGTTGGACTGTATGTAATCATCCAGTATAACAGACTTGAAGCTTTTCTGCAGCATGTAACATTCTCGAGATGAAAAAGGATGTCTTTAATAAGATTTTAAAAAATGTTGTAAACTCCATTCCTAATTTTTTCACCAAACTATTTAACGAGTAAGAAAAACAATCTCATATTTGGATTCACCTTGTAGGAATCCTGCGATTTTGTTTCGGAAAAAAAAATTCTGTCAAAGCGTTTCTGAAAGAAAACGAAAAAAGTAACCAAATGTAAACTCCGTAACTGTAAACTCCGTAATCACAATTGTTTGCATCAGGTTTCATTCAAATAAATGTAGATAAATGTTTAAAATATTTTAAAATAACCATAAACAGAAGTGATTCAACTAATATTTATGCGTCAAAAGACGATTCAACTTATAATTTTGCGTCAAATCAAAAAAAGCTATCAGTTTTTTTACCCTAAGCTGCTGGAGCGAAATTGATTGATTTTGCATTTCATTGGTTTTGAATCAATATTTCGAGTCATTGCTGACATTAGTTTGACAAATTAAATTTGTTTTACACAATTAAAGAATTTTTTGATCGTGAAATGTTATGTTTTTAATATATTATTTTGTAACTGCGCAACCGCTGTTTGGATTTTAAAAAGTTTTATATTTTTGAAAAGCATTTAAAAGGACCAAAAGTACAAAATTAAAAAAAAATAAAATTTTTTTTCGCGGAATGAATAGTATTTTTATTCGCGAAACCGCCAATTTGATAAACACAAATTATATATCATTGGAAAGCCAGTTGAAAACCCAAATACGAAAAACTAATAAATTGAAGAAAATTCGTACGCAATTTTTTTTGTTATATCTTTTGCTTGCAGAAATGTAAACTCCGTTACAACAAAAAAAATTAAAATTGTCCAAAAATAGTTATTGCGACAACTTGTTGAAGAGAATTTTTGCAATTAGGTTTATAATGACTAAACTTACTGATTCCATTAAGAAAAAACCGAAATATTAACACTTTTTGCTTCTCACAAATTTGTCCAAAAATTTATCACATTTTTTGATTTCAAATTGTTTTATATGCACTTGTAAAAATAGTAGTGAAAACAATATTGAATTGGAGTGCACCTTTTACACTTTTTTAATAAGTACTTTTATTGAAGAGAATAATTTCGCATTAACAAAGTGGTGTTTTTATGCCAGTCAACCTTCATATCAAAAAATACCTCAGCGGTAGAGCGCTAGACTAGCAATCGTGAGGTCGCAAGTTCGATACCCGGTGGCGGCAATAAAAAAACTTTTGTAAAATAAAAAAGATATAATTTTTTTTTGTGCAGAATTTTTTTTTTTTAACTTTTAATTGGTGAAAAAGAACTTCCTTTGCAGTCATTCAAAAAGTACTAAAAAAATTTTGAAGTGGGAGTACTCCTCTTCTATGGCAACTCAATGTTAAAATCATTTGTGTTTATATTAAAAAAGAAGTACATCTAGATCATCAATTGTAGTGCTTTTTCTACTGTTTCGGCATCTCTTTTTTTTATGGGTAACTATACAAAGGCTAATATGCAATTGACTACGCAAACGCTAATGCGCGACTAACTTACTGAACGTCAAATGGCAGCCTTTTTGTAGTTTACTATCGTGGTTATAGAACCAGCTGGAAAAATCTAGAGTACTAGAATTATAACACTTATTTTATTCATAGCAGAGCACCCAACCACTTAACATTACAATTAAATTTATTAAATCTAGTGCTGCCAAATTGACGGGATTAGTAAATCCCGTTTCTTGGGATATATTTCTTCCAAAATTTTCTATACCAGAATAATCCAATTTCGTAGCAATATTATAGTATATCTGAAACAGTTTTTTTGGAATAAAAATCATTACCATTTCTGATTAACATTTTTAAGGGATAATGTTCAAAATGTTAATATTTCTTATATCTACGGAATCAAGTCTAACAACAACTGTATTTTTTTTAGTAGTTAGTATAATCTTTGAAGAGAATTTGTTGACAAAAACATTAATTATCTTGTTGCCACCATACCCGTTTTTTCCGCGCTCTAATCCTCATTTTTCAACGAATTTATTTCCCATATTTCTTATAATTGACATGACATATAATTTTCGTACAAATTTTGTATTATTTTTTCCAACATTTTCAAAAATTTGAAACAAATTGTGTTTATCTTCCAGATGATAAAAAGGTGATATTGCCGCAATATTATCATAAAAAATTATGACAAAAAACACAATTTTGGAATTGGTTTTTACAAATATCTCCAAAATATCTTCCAAATGATACAAGGAAGACAATTTCAAAATACTACTTGATTATTTTAATTGAAATGAAAAGTAGAAGATATCGCTTTATTATCTTCTTGGAAGGTATCTTCCAAATGTTTGCAGGGAAGCGTTTACAGAATGTGAATATGAGTGTTAGTTTTCAAATTACACTCAAATGAATAAACATTAGACTGTACCACAAAAAAATAAGTTCGCCATACACCGTCGAATATAAATTAGTTTTGAAAGCAGGTTTCGAATTTTTTTGAAAGAAATTTTTCGTTATTTTTTTGGTATTTAGAGTCGGATCTTATTGTACGCTACATCGATGTTTTTGTCTCGAGGGAACCAATGTTTTGTTCTCAGTTGATCAGTTCTCAGTTGCTACAACCCTAATGTACTACCCTAATGTCAGAAAATTAAAGCTCGCAAAAAATTATTAAACTTTTGCTAAGGAAGTTTTCCAATAATTGCAGCATAAATTTTTTTTAAATTTATTTTCATTGGATTTTTCCTTTACAGCAAACCATTGACAAAAAAAAATTGATATATTACACTTTAAAATCCGACTTTAAGTGCCGAAGATAAAAAATTAAAAAAGCGACCCCTACAAAAAATTGAAATTGCCTTGCAAAAATACTTTATATTCGAAGGTGTACCGCGCACTTTTTTGTTTTTGCCTGTAAGGTGGTACGGTCTAATAAACATGGTATTTCTGTTCAGTATGTTTTGGACGACACTGTACGCACATGAATACAACAAATCCTAATTTGAATAAATGTCTTAAATCAGTTTGTTTCTCAAGATAATCCAATTGGCATATTTTACAAAATGTTTAATTTTAACTTAAGTGTGTGTTTTTCTTATCATCAGAACAAATTCGTAGTTTTCAAGTTATAAAATATTGTATTTAACAAAATTTCTTAAGAAAATATTCAAATCATGTACATTAGTAATGAAATATGTATTTATCATTTCATTTGCAGTTTAAATAAAATACAACATTTACAAACTTTTAATGAGAAATTATTTTTCCAGATGTTTTAAGATATGAATAAGGATATGATATTTTTTTTAATTTTGTAATTTAAAACTTTTTTAACAATAAAAAAGAATTCAACTTAACAAGTCATAAAGTAATGAGTTATCAGCTCATATTAAATTTGCTGATGTGTTCTAAAAACCTGAGACAAAGGTTAAAAATCGGATTTGACTTTTCCACAAGCAATTTAATACTACCCATGGAACAATTTTTCTATATGGAACTAGTTCCAGTTCCCGTTCCACGGAAATTAAATGTAAGATATATCTCGATTCCTAGGGGTGACCCAGCGAAACGCCGGGACACGTATAACTTCTTTTTTACCGATATAACTTTCCCCGGTAGTTTGAACCCTTCCCGATCACTGACCCCTACCATTTGTCTCACAGTGTTACTAATGGTCTAATTCATAAACTTTTACAACAGTCTTATTGCAGGATTTTTAGCTAATTTGTGAAAAACAGTATTCATATTTGCTTAATAACGAAGAAAATAATAAAGGTTTATAGTTGGTACTCATTAACTTTAAACCTTTTATAAAGTTTGGAGTAAGGAAGCCACCATTTAATTGTTAATTATTTAATTTTCAGGCATGAAATGATTTATTAAATCCATCCCATCCCTAGAATGTGTGGCTTCCAACAACTTGCATCCATCAAACTGAAAAAAGCTACAACAATTGCGTAGCCAATGACCTTTTTCGAAAAAATTTACAAAAAAAATGTAAAAATAAAATCAAAAAGAAAAACAAAACAGTAGTGATGTACAGACTATCAAAACATTATTCGAACTCGATTACTTTTGTATGCTTCGAATAATATGTTCTAAAAAATTACTTTTTTACACATATTTCCATTTATTTGCTTTATAAATAAAAAAAATAAATATTTTTAATGGCTTTTAAATTTATCTTAGCACATCATTAGTTCTCTAATTTAAGAAAATACATTTTCACTTCCGATTAGCGAGTCATTCGTTTACTAAATTTGTACATCACTTATGTCTTATTTGGGAGAAGAGAGAAAATAAACAATAGTGTTGCCAGTATCAAATCGAAAAATTAATTTATAGTTAAAGGTTCAATTAGACGTGCCATATCGCCATAGCCGTAACCACAACGCCATAGCAGAAAACCAAAATTCAATTGGTATCTACACTAATAGAAAAAAGCCCGTAAAAAATTTAGTAAAAACTACTAAAAATTAGTTAAAAATGATGCTGCAGAAAAAAACTGCTAAATTAGCAGATTATTTTTGCTATATATTAGTAATATAGGAACAGCAAAACTAAAACTGTTAAATATACAGAATTTTAGTTATATATGAGCTAAATTTTTGTAAATGGAGATTAGCAAATTAACCTGCTAAAATCAGGAAAAAATTTTGCTAAATAATTAGTAGCCTAAAAAATCACCAAAAAATTTAAAATTTTCGAAGTTTTTTTTCGATTTTTTTTTAAATGCAAATAAAAATCGAGCCTTTTGAAAACAGCAGTTTACAATTTTTTAGCAAATATTTCTGCTGATTTTAGCAGAATAGACTGCTATTTGCATTCAACTAAATTTAGCTTAAAAATAGCAAAAATTTTGTAGATTTAACAGTTTATTTTTGCTATTTTTAGTCTACAAATATTTAGCAAAATTTTCTGCAGATTTTACAGTACAATTTGCTATTTTCAATTAACTAAAAGTTAGCCTAAATATAACTAAAATTCTGTAAATTTAGCAGTTTTAATTTTGCTGTTCTCATTTTACTAGTATTTAGTAAAAAAATCTGCTAATTTTAGCAGTTTTTTCTGCAGCATCATTTTTAACTAATTTTTAGTAACTTTTTCTGCTATTTTTACGGATTTATTTCTATGAGTGTACGGTTACAATTATGGCGTTATGGCATGTCACCAATAATCGAATACATTGTAGCCCATAAGATTGGTTTCAACAGCTGTTTTATATGGTTATGGTTATGGCACGTCTAATTGAACCTTAAAATACGATTATGAATCAAGATTTCTAATAACTCTTTATTAAGCGAAATATATACTTTAACTATAGCGAGCTTCAAATACCAAATAAATTTTTTTTATGAATTAGCACATAAATATATAGAATTGTATGTACCGATAAAAGATCTTTCAAACTTAAAAGTAAATTTGAAATAAATCCATGAGGTTTAATTTGTCATCAAACATTTGGTTTCTTTGTTATTTTGTCGTAAATCTATGGCAATACAAATGTTAAACAATGCAATAAAGATTTACAAACGAAAATGTTTGCTCAAACAAAAAACACTTTCTACCACTATATGTTTAATACATAAAACAGAGATTTTACTTTTATCGTTTATAAGATGATGACAACAGGATTTACGATATAAACAAAAAATCCTCTTTTAAGGACTCTTATTATGCCTGAAGACAATTAATGTGTAACAAAAAAAAAACAATAAAATAAAATAAAAAATAAAACAAAAATAGTAGCAAAGTTCATTTAACTCGTAACGGAAAAATTTCACATGTTTAGAAAAACTTTATTAAGAATTAAAGCAAATGTATTGTAGTATCGATTTAAATAAAAATTCAATAATATGTATTAGCAACACATTATTGTATTTGCTAAATCAATAGAACGTAAATTCCAATAAAAAAAAAACGTAAATTTCATTGTTCAGCAATATCTCAATTCTTTATATTTAGTATTCAATCATCCAATCCATCATCCAAAAGAGTAATAGAAGTACGAAAATATTTGAATATAAACCATACAAACCTAAATACTGACTGCAGATGGGACATGATTTGCATACATTTCTGTGCATATTTTCTTTTGTTTGATTTGGTTTTTTCCCTAAATCCTTAACCAAAAAAAAAAAAGGCTACTATTTACTTCAACAAAGTCGGTTTTCTATACACAGAAAAAATTATAAATCAAACAAAAACAAAACAGGGTAATTTTATAAAACGCAACGCCTTGTTTCAAATAGATAGTAGGATAAGTTGTTCTGTATTTCAGGTTATAAATTTTGCAATAAATAACTTATGAAATATTTGAACATAAGACATTGACATAAAGTCGTGTGTCAAATACATTTTTTTTTATAACAACAACGACGTGATTTACACACAAATCACGTTTTACAAAATAACTCACTAAATTAAATAGAAACAGCTTTGATACTAGAGACAGTATTACCTACTGCTCATTAATGAGTAAGAACCGGAATTTTTGAATTGAACATTCAAATTGGCTCTCCAAGAATTTTTGCCTGATTCAGTTTATTTTAATTTAATTTTTTAAAATAGCAGAAGCAGTAAATGGCAATTTCTTTGGTTAACTCGGCTTGATAAAAAAAATATCAGAAATATAAAAAGCCCCAGAGCGAGCCGAAATTCACTTTATCTTCTTCAAGGCCATACAGGCCATTTTCTAAAATGATTATTTTAAAACAATGGTTAGTAACTCGAAAACTAAGTAATATAGTGCAAAACGGACAATTTTTTTCTCCGTTCACTGAACCAAAAACAGCTGTGAAATCAACTAAAATCCATATTAAATTGATGAATGGGTAATCACTATACAACTAACAAAACCTGTCCATCAATTTAACGCATTGTTTAGTAGATTTATATTTTGACGTTTAACTATTTTATGTGGTATTATTTTGACAAAATATCGTCAAATGTATTAACAAAAATTAGTTGTCTTAACAATTATATTTAATTAAATTACATAATGAATTTGTTGTTTTACCAATACATTTTATTAAATTCAACAACGCATTTTATTTAATTAATTAATTTTTTTATCGATTTATTATTAATTTTTAGACTTATATTTCATTATTTTTTATATTTCACCAATTTCAAGCAATATATACAATGTCTTTTTTATAATTAATTTGATAAAATATAAAAAATAATGAAATATAAAATTGAAATTATAGTAAGCACATACTAAAAACTCTTTATTTAAAACACATGTACCATTTTATATACAAAAACATATAACTTTATTTAAATTAATAATTCAAATATATTATATTTATAACTTTCATTAATAGTTTGCCTTAAACAAAATAACAAAAAGGTAGATAATATCAAAATTAATGACAGAAATTTAAATGTACGGTTTAATTGATAACGTTCAAAATTATATAAATTTATTTAAATTAATAAATATTCAATTAGCAATTCACTTTAAGTCACTGAATTTGTTAATTATCTATACTTTAAAAAACAAAAACACTTAAAGTCAATTTATTGATATTTCCGACAATTACAAATACACATGCTATCACTAGTAATGACGCGACAAAACTAACCTCACTTTAATACTCTTTTTTTCAAATTGAAGAAAAGTTATATCAAATTGACAAATTATAATTTGTTAACTCAAAATTTTTTAGAGTTAACAAATTAAATTTTGTTAAAAAATGGACAAAAAATTATCAAACCAACAATTGTTTTGTAGAGAATTATTGACGGAAATAAGTATGTTGATTTAAAAAAAAAGTAGTTGATTTAAAAAAAACACATATTAATTTGCATAAAAAATATATTATTTTAACAATTCGTTTCATCAAAAAGTAACAAAATTTTTATGTTGATTTCATTTACGACTTTTGGTTCAGTGTTTTATTGTTAAAACTCCTATAATAAAAATAGGCAATGTCTGGAGAAGATACCGAGGGATCCATTTTTATAAAACGGACACAGGGGAGCTTATTTTTTTACAATTTATGTGACAATAGAAATTAATACATTTTTATATGTGTTTGCAACCGTTGCACAGGACAGTCTAAGTTAATTACTAATTATTTAATTAGTTAAAGTTCATTTACAGGAAAAAGAAGAACAAATTTTTATTGAAAAAGTTAACTGACACAAGGAAATCCTCAGACTGCCGTAGTTTCGCCGCCCCCCAAAGATTAGTCAGTGGTTAGTTTATTTGTCAATTAATCAAAGAAAGTAGGTAATTTTAGTCGTTAAATTGTCTTTGCATATATGAAAAACTATTTTTGTATGCCATGGCCGGGAATCGGACCGACAACCCTCTACACAGGCTATGATTCCAAGCATCACCTCTTAAGGAGATACATCACGGTCGGCACAGCAATGAGTTTGGTTAATTGAAGTTTTGTCAGTCACAGCCCAGTCAGAAAAATACAAACGGGAAGGCGATGGCAAAGCACTTTAACAGGTGCTACAAGTACTGGAAAAAGTGCTTTCCCATTCCCAAAATGATATCATCATTCGACATAAAGACCGGCCGTTAAAAAAGCGCCGGAAAAGCACTGGAGAAAGAAAAATTTTTAACGTTGGCAAAACGCTGGCGAAACCAATAAATATGTAGGTGGAATAGGTGGAAATATATTTTCCAAAATAAAATTTGAAAAAAGTTAATATGTATTTTTTTGGTCCTCCTGTCGTTACACACCAGCATACGAAAAATCAAAAAATATATCGTTACCTATGTGCTTACCAGTACTGACAAAAATAATGAGTCTAAAAATAGATTTTCTAAAAAATAAATTATATAAAAAAAAATATTTTTTATTGTATTTTTTTTTAAATAAAATTTGCTGGTGCGGGAATCGAACCTGGGTCTACAGATTGCCAGTCAACAGCTCTACCATCTGAGCTATATCGACATGTAATATTTAATAGATAAAAACTCAATTGACCTGCTGCACACAAGTAAGCTTACTAGCCAACATACAAAAAATCAAAAATTATGTGGTTACATATATCCTTACCAGTGTTTAAAAAATATTGAGTCTAAAAATAGATTTCAAAAAATCTAAAAAATTATTTTCTATTTGAAATAATGATAAAAATAAGTCACTATCAGTAACTCATTATTATATGTTTTAAAATAATACAGAAGGTAAGTGGGTGTCATTACTGGTAGTCCAAAAAATAATGATATGTCATTACCGTTTCTACACTGGGGAGATATATAATACTTGGTGGCTAAACACAAAAATGAGTGATAACATCTGGACAACTACTAAAATGCTAGCACTGGCAAACAGTTTTTTGAAAGTAATATGCCAGTGTTGGGAGAGCAAAAAAAAAGTTGGTCTTAGAGGAGCTTTTCACAAACAAAAAAATTGATTTTATAAAACAAAAAGATTTTTAAATTTAAATTAAAAAAACTAATTTTTTATTTGCAACCGGATTTGAACTCGGAACCTTCTGACTACAAATCTTTTTTAACGAAGCGTCAGGATTTTTATAAAACTGCTAAAATTAGCAGATTTTTTTACTAAATACTAGTAAAATGAGAACAGCAAAATTAAAACTGTTAAATTTACAGAATTTTAGTTATATTTAGCCTTACTTATAGTTAATTGAAAATAACAAATTATACTGTAAAATCTGTAGAAAATTTTGCTGAATATTTGTCGACTCAAAATAGCAAAAATAAACTGTTAAATCTATAAAATTTTTCCTATTTTTATGCTAAATTTAGTTGAATGCAAATAGCAGTTTATTCTGCTAAAATCAGCAGAAATATTTGCCAAAAAATTGTAAACTGCTGTTTTTAAAAGGCTCGATTTTTATTTGCATTTAAAAAAAATCAAAAAAAAACTTCGAAAATTTAAAATTTTTTTGTGATTTTTTAGGCTACTAATTATTTAGCAAAATTTTTTGCTGATTTTAGCAGGTTAATTTGCTATTCTCCACTTACAAAAATTTATCTCAAATATAACTAAAATTCTGTACATTTAACCGTTTTATTTTTGCTGTTCCTATATTACTAATATATAGCAAAAATAATCGGCTTATTTAGCAGTTTTTTTCTGCAGCCTAATTTTTAGTAGTATTAACTAAATTTTTTACACACTTTTTTCTATTAGTGTACACATTCTGCTTGTAATCAGAAGAGTCAGAATTAACTAATACATGAGCAATTTATTTTCCAATTAGAATGTTTCCTCTCTTAATCCTATTGTTATCTCGTTTTTAATATACTTCGATAATGCAGTGGTCAAAAATGGAAGGATATGGAAAGAAACGGGTTGGAACACTTCATACAGAGAATCAATAAAATCGAATGGAGAACCCCCTCCAAATGGAATGGAGTCCCCCTCGAATCTACGTTATTTGTATGACAGCTTACAAAAGTATTGTCCGTTTCACGCTACCTCGCTCACAAGGAAGGTATCCCAATGGGATCCCTCCGATTTTAATTAAATTAAAATAAGTGATAGAGGAGAAAAAATATACCTTTTGAGAGGCCCAATCTTATGTTCAAGGGCTAAAAATTGGGTCCAAAAACCAACATATTTTTCTATGAAAACTGGTCTGAAATTTATGAAATTTCGATTTATTTGAAAACAGCATTAAAGTACTTGAGAAAATGAAAATGTTGATACCCATATTGCCCATGTTGTGAACACAGGGTTGCCACTTAATTGAAGTATTTTAAATATTGGGGAAAAAGCACTATGGGAAAGCCGAACAATAACGAATATCGGAAAAAGCACAGACACCCCCATCAATTAAATTAAATAAACATTATTCAATCGTATAATTTTGCTCAAAAATTGTTCAAATGATTTAAAATGTTCAAATTTCGAATAACGAGTAATTCGATTTATTTAATGGGATTAATCGATTAATCAAAATTGGTAAAAAATTTTTAAAAATGTTTAAAAATATATATATTTTTTTATTATTCGTACTAAAATCCCACTTATTTAAAAAATTGTAAAAAATAATTTATTGTAGGCTAGCGCCTATCCGGGTTTCATTGTTGCCTGAGGGAAACATCAGAGCGGTAATTCCATAACTTTTTAACTACAAAATTCGGTTGTTAAATTGTCAAGTTTTCATAGTAAACTCACAACTTAACTACCTAATATTGATGTTAAAAAGTTAGAGTATCCCACTACAGGGGACGACTTTTTAAAACCCGTAGAAATATTTGTTAGGTTAAACTAGAAACTCAATGAGAACTTCTTGTTCTCATTTAGGAGCGTTATTAAATTTTTTAAATATCAAAGAAAAAACCAAAACAAAAAACTATAACAATTTGCTTTGGCACCTTCCAAAATACTACTCTATTTACGTCCCACCAAAAAAAAAAATTGGAAGTGATGCTTTACAATGTAAGGCTTCACAAACTACTTTTTTCACTGCTTCACAAGTATGCGTTAGTGCATTTTTATTGCTTTTTTAGAAGTGTTTTTGAAGCTGTTTTCTGAACCACTTCTCTTATTGCTTCCAAAGTATCCGTTAGTATATTTTAACAGTTTTTTAGAATTACTTCTGAACAACATCCAAAAAATCACTTAAGTATTGCTTCTAAAGCATGGTAGAGGTACCAAAACTGTTTTAATTTTTTATTTATTTTTTTTTTAATTTGTTTTTAATATTTATAATTAATTTTTTTTTTTTTTTATTATTAATAATTCTTTATTCATAAAAAATAATTATTACAAATATAGAGTGCCTCAGCGTTACTTGGACATTATTGAGGCGAGTTGGCAAAAATCTTACAGACTTAACGAAGTATAAAATTTAATTTAAAAATAAAACAGGATTAAAAAAAAAGATATAAAAAACTAGTAAAAAGGTTAAAGTCGGGCATGCCGACTATACAATACCCTACACCAGTCTGGTGTATTGTTTGGATCCGAAATTCGAATGGGTTAAAATGGGGCTTATGTCAAAATTTTCTATAATGTGAGTCAGCGCACCAAATTTCATTAAAATATCTTAATATTTGCGACCTGCAGTTTGTAACCAAGCCAATTTTGGGGGGACCCTTATATGGGCACTAGTTCTAAACATGGACCGATGTTCACCAAAATTAATAGGCTTCGTCCTTGGGCCAACATAGGTCTATGTACCAAATTTCATCAAAATATCTTAATATTTGCGACCTGCAGCGTATAAACAACATAATTTTGGGGGAACCCTTATATGGGCACTAGTTCCAAACATGGACCGATGTTCGCCAAAATCAATAGGCTTCGTCCTTGGGCCAACATAGGTCTATGTACCAAATTTCATCAAAATATCTTAATATTTGCGACCTGCAGCGTATAAACAGTATAATTTTGGTAGGACCCTTATATGGGCACTAGGTCTAAACATGGACCGATGTTCACCAAAATCAATAGGCTGCGTTATTGGGCCAATATAGGTCTGTGTACCAAATTTCATCAAAATATCTTAATATTTACGACCTGCAGCGTATAAACAGTATAATTTTGGTAGGACCCTTATATGGGCACTAGGTCTAAACATGGACCGATGTTCACCAAAATCAATAGGCTGCGTTATTGGGCTAACATAGGTCTGTGTACCAAATTTCGTCAAAATATCTTAATATTTACGACCTGCAGCGTATAAACAATATAATTTTGGTAGGACCCTTATATGGGCACTAGGTCTAAACATGGACCGATGTTCAAAAAAATCAAACTTGTTCGTCCTTGGGCCAACATAGGTCGGCGTACCAAATTTCATCAAAATATCTTAATAGTTGCGACCTGTAGAGTGCGCACAAGATTGCATGGACAGACAGACAGACAGACAGGCAGACGGACGGACGGACGGACAGACGGACATCGTTAAATCGAAATAAAAAAAAATTCTGAACCGATCGGTATACTATAAGGTGGGTCTACGACCAATATTTTTTGGTGTTACAAACATCAGCACAAACTTATAATACCCTGACCACATAGTGGTGTAGGGTATAATGAGATTAGCATTTCATTATTTTCACAATAGAAGCATTTCTAAGTTATTTATCAAATATGCTTTAATATTCTTTTTAAAAATGGGAATTCTTTCAATATTTTTTAGATTTTGTGGAAGATTATTATATTCCAAACTGCCCATGTGCTCTACTTTCTGTTTAGTTGTTTCTAATCGACATCTTGAAGTTCTTAAATTCATATTATTCCTTGTATTAAATACAGTTTGATTCCAGTTTAAATATAATATTTTTTAATTTTTCAATTTTTAAAAATATATAAAATAAAAATGGTGAAAAACTGCCTTTTATGCGCTTATGAAAATAGTACTGAACACAATAGTGAATTGCAATGCACCTTTTGCACTTGTTTAAAAAGTAAGAGAATAAAGCACAATATCTCGCAATGACAAAGTGGTCTTTGTATGCCAGTCAACTTTCATATCAAAGAATAGCTCCGCGGTAGAGAGCTAGATTAGTAATCATGAGGTCGCAAGTTCGATATCCGGTGGCGGCAATAAATAATAGCTTTTGTAAAATAAAAAAATATAATTTTATTTTGTAAAGAATTTTTTTCACTTTTAATTGGTGACAAAGAGCTTCTGGTGCGCTCGTTCAAAAATTACTGAAAAAATACTGAGGTGGGAGCACTCCTCTCCTAGGACAACTCAATGTTAACATCATTAGTGTTTATGTTAAAAAAGAAGTACATCTAGATCATCAATTGTAGTGCTTTTTCTACTGTTTCGGCATCTCTTTTTTTGCTAGTCAAAAATTAAATCATTTTTTACATAATTTTAACTGATCAGATCTAATTAGATATAACTAAAGAGTATTCTATACAATTGAATCCACCATTTTTTGAATTCAAATGGATATTTTTGGATTAATTCTATTTTTTGATAGTGCAATCCAAAATTTTGGCTCAGACTCCAAAAAATTAGTAAGGCATTTAATTATTAAGCTTGAGAACCCGAATAGTTTAAACCGTTCTCTTAAACTTTTGTAAATCCTGTGTGACACTAAGTTTTATTTTCTTTTTAATATGTTTCTAGTTATTTTTGAAATTCGAAAAATTGTAAAAATTTAAATATTAATTTTAATACAAAAAAGTTTATTTTAGAATCATATTTACTTTAATAAGATTCATACTGAACTTAATAATGTTCTTAAAAAAATTCGTTTTTCCAAATATGATATAATAATTTATTTAACTATGATTTTTTTTCTCTGTGTATATACATAGTTTTTTGTACATTCTGTATCACAAGGACAATATACAGGCAGGCAAGTTAGATCATTGCAGTTCCAATGCCTAACTAAAGTAAATTTGTTCGAATTGATATATTACATAGTTTCTTTTTAACAAAATTTATGGGATTTTTTTCTTTTCTTTCTTCTATTCAAATCAGGTTGATGTTTAGGTTGATGTATTGAGTTTATAAGTGCCCCATAGTAAATGTTTATTGAATAAACAATTCCCTTATGGTAAATACTTTAAAATTTTGTGTTATTTGAATTTAAAAAAAAGGAATACGTATACTAAAACAAAACTTGATCAAAATTAAAGGATAAATTTTACCAAATTCTCTTAAATTGGAAATATTTAAAATTATTTAATTTGCAGACGAAGGAAAAGTATAAAATTTAAAACTCTTTATTGAAAAAACTCGAAGGGCCAGTTTTATAGTCAGAACTAAGAACGAATTCGCACTTAAATTTTTCTTAAGTCAGAAAGTTTCAAACAAAATATTAAAAACAGGGCCACAAATTTACAGTAACACCCAAGGTGCATGTAGTATTTTACCATATATTGGAATTTTGTACTAAAACAGACAATGGATTAGAACCTTGCAGTGAACAGGCTTCCAAATCTATTCAATCTTCAAAATGATTTGGCACAGGTTTAAACGAACAACTTATGATCCACATTACGCAGAATGGCTACAAACAGCAGTTTGTGAGTATAATTCGTTTTTTATATGTACTGTATATTTTAAATAAAATAAAAGCAAACAAATATTTATGTATCAATTTAACAAGTTTAAAGGGGGATTTAGTAATTGGGATTAGGAAGACAATTTCATGCAGTTTTAATCACTAAAGCATATTTTCGGTCTAACAAAAATTTTAAATTGTGTTTATTTAATTGAAAAAAGCTTGTTTCTAAGCCCTATGCCTACTTTTAGTGCAGTAATAATTTTTTCAGTTGTCATTTTTCGATTTCTCCAGGGGTGCCAAATTTGTTTAAATAAAAAACTTGAAATTGCCATAACTTTTGATTTCGTCGTGCGATTTTTTTAAGGGTAATTTTTTTTGAAGGGAAACTAACGTACTTTACTGTTTGTATTTGTCCGTCAAATATTTATTTTAGCAGTTGTTTTTTCAAGAGTTTCCCAATGACCCCCAAATTTTTTTAAACAAAAAACTTTAAATGATCATAACTTTTAAATTCCTCTACAGATCTGCTTAAAAATGTTTTTGTTTTTAATCATAAATATAGAGTATTCAACCCCTATACTCACTTTTAGTGAAGCATTTTTTTGCCAATACCTAATTTTAGACCAACCGTGAGGTATAAGTTCTTTAATTTTCATTCAAGGTCAAAATCAAATTGGATCTGATGATATATGTTGCGCCAGAACTGCCTATATCTGGTCAGAACTGCTGAGATCTGGTCAGATCTGATCCTTTTTACACGGGCTAATACATTTATCTGGCATAGGAGTCATCGACGCCAGCAAAAGGTGTTGCACAGTTGTTGTAATTAAACAAAATTTAATCTAAGGACAGTTCCGCACTCCTCTAAAATACTCCCTTAAAAATACACGACATGATAATAAGGTTTTGACCATGAACTCTATATATTTCAAGCACGCTAATTTTTCGATGTATGGTAAAACTTTTCTGCTAAACGACTGTAATATCAACGTTAAATTCCTTTTCTTTGTGTTGAGTTGTATGGACAAGATCTGTGGTAATATTAATGGTGCTTATTTAAACTACAAATAGGGCTGCCAGATTATTTTTCCAAAAATGGTAAATTTTACGCTATTTTTTAAAAAAAATCATCAAATCAAAAAAATTTGGCAAAAAATCGGGCGTTTAGTTTTACATACTTTGAAGGGCTTTACACACGTAAACTCTCTCCGTCCACCCAATATTAGTGAAATCAAGTTCCACACTTAAAATAATACGTCAGTAAAAAAATCTGTCAAATGGGTTTCAAATCGAATTGACTAATTTTTAACAGATTTGTAGTTAAATCTTCAGTACTTTAACTAATATTGTGTGCTAATTTTCAAAATTATGAATAACAAATTTTTTTTTTCTCATTTCTTTCTTTATTTTATAAAGTCTATGAATAACAATGATCGTTACAGACTACTCGCTAAAAATAAAATTAGAAAATTAATACAAATTATTTAAGTAAAGTTTAAACATATCTTTTGAATAACTAAAATCTAAAACAGTATTATTCTCTAATTTATTAAAATTTTAAGCAATTGTGGATTGATGTTACACTTGTTGATGATCTAACGGCTTTTTCTGAAAAAACTGAAAAGGACGTATTCTAATGTCAGAGGTCCACAACTCAGGTTTAAACAGATGTTCATACAATTCAGCTGAAATTCCAAGTTTAAAATTAACAAATTTTAAATCAGACAACGAAGCATCTTTTTTTACAAGTTTATAACATGTCATGCGGGACTTAGCAATATTAAGATGTTTTGCCATATATGATACAATTTTTTCTTCTGAAACTGTTGGCTTAAATGATGACAAGTGGATCCATTTCATTTTTTGTACCACATCCAATTCAGAATTATCACTATCACCAGTTATGAAATTATGTTTTTTAGGTTTTTTTTTCTTCCTATTTGTAACATTACTCCAATTTGATGAACTTTGAGCATCAATTACGTTATTTAGATTAAAACCCTCCAAATTAGCAATACTGTTACTAACAGATCTAGATTTTTAATTAACAAAAGCATTTGAGTTAACAGGAACTTTAATTACATCAGAAACTTTAACAGCAGAAGCTTTAATATTTAGCAATATCATTAACAGCAACAGCAGCTTTAACAGCAGTAGTAGCCTTAACAACAGAAGCTTTACTGTTAGTAACCATTAAAGCTTTTGTACTTACAGAAGGCAACTCATGATCAAGTGTAACATTAGCAGTAGTACGAACAGTGTTTAGATTTTTGTGTACAGCTTTGGCATCAACAGAAGCTGTTTTGTTGATTGTAAAACCAACTTTTTCATAGCAAAAAGCGCAAAAAAGTTACAAAAAAGGGTAAAAACGCATAAATTTTTATTTAAAACGGGTAAAAAAAGCACTAAACAGCTTTTAGGGACTTTAAAAAGAATTTATCATTTTTTACATACACTGGGATGAGATGATCTGCATGTTATTAATGAATTTTTTCAGAAAACCAATGAAGTTTCACTGGAATTCATCCATTGAAAGAATTATTCATAAAACGTTATGAAAAATTTAATTTCAAATTTTTATTTAATGGAATTATTCATAAAACGTTATGAAAAATTTAATTTCAAATTTTTCAAAATTATTCGACTTTTAAAAATTTAGGGTCTTGTTTTATTGTCAGAGCAAAAATGGATTTTTGTCTTCCCATGTGAAAATTGAAATATATATGAACGTACATGATCATACATGGACTAGTACGTCCATGCATAGTTCAATGCATGACCATGCATTATCTCATATATTTCCATATATTTTCGGATCCGAAATTTGAGGGTATATGACCGTACATGTTCATATATGACCATATATGCTCACATATGATTCGTGTATGCTCATATATGAACATATATGGCCATATACCTCCATATACCCTCAAATTTCGGATCCGAAAATATATGGAAATATATGAGATCATGTATAGTCATACATTGACCTATACATTGACGTATATGATCATGTATGAATATGCATGATCATATACTAGTCAATGTATGATCATGTATGTTCATATATATTTCGATTTTCACATGGGTTAAGTAAATAAATTTTAGAAAAAATTTGTTCCTAGTTTTGACTATAAAAAACTGGCCCCAAAGGTGTTACGTGCAAAATGGAAACTTTTCGCGTTTGGCACATAAAAAAAACAGCGTCAAAAGCACTATTTGGCATTCACAACTTTTCCTTGATATTTTAAGGTATCGTTATTGAAATAAAAGTAACTGTTGACATATTTCTTGTTATTGCTTAAAAACAATACATGTAAAAAAGCGCAAAACGCGCTAAATAAATTTTGAAAAGCACCAATTTAGCGCTTTTTTCAGTTACGCGTTAGATTAATATTTTTCGCGTTTTGGCACATCAAAAAGCACCAGATTTAGCGCGAAAAGCACTAATTTGGCATCCCTGTGTAAAACATCAGCAAAATGCAAACCAGAGCTTAAACCTGTTTTGCGCGCAGGTAAACTATGATTCTTGTTGTTATTATTATTATCCAAAAAATTTGCAACAACATCAGACTGCAAATTAGAGTCAGTTTGTTTAATAAAAGCATCATCCGAATAGGAGTTATTAGCATGTAAATTGCCGGCAGATTGAGAAGTAACTTTTGCACATCCATATTTAACGTTCCTTAAGAGATCGATTAACACCAATTTTAACTCTTTAACTTCAATAGACAAAGCAGAAACCGTTGAAATTAACTCATTAGAAGAAATGAAATATTTATTACAATTGAATACAATGTTTTTATTACAAATTAATGATTTTAAAACGTATTCATCTTTCAAATTTGTACAAATATTATGAAAGTGGCGTTTACAAACAGCACAAGTAATAATTTCCTGCTGTGAAATATTATGAAAACAGAACGAACAAATCAAATCTAGATCCGACATTATAAACGCGTCTTACTCAATCAAGAGTAAACTGTTAACTCCCAGTTGTTTAATTTTACACAATTTATTGTTAAAATATTATTATTACTATTATTCTTTATTCAGTCTATGGAACATCATTTCCTTACAGACTATGATTAAACTATAAAATAATTATAAATATTAATTAATATTATACATGTTTTAAGATATAGGCTTTTGAGGGAACAAGAACGGACGCACTTTTATATTAGTAGGCCACAAGGAAGGCTCAAATAGATTATCATATAATTCAGCGGAGATCCAAATTTTAAAAGAAACACTCCTCAATGTGTTCTGCTCAATTTCCTTTTTAACCAATTTAAAACATTTTAGATGGGTTTTGGAAATATTAGCACCTTTTGCAACATAACTCAGGATTTGTTCTGCTGTTACGCTGGGCTTAAATGAGGAAATATGCACCCATTTTTGAGTAGCAATAACTTCTAAGTCTTTGGAATTATTATCTCCAAACACCACAGGCTTAAGTTTCTTTTTTTTGTAGTTAACATTAGTCCATCCAGCATTGTTAACTGGGATATTACTTTCTGCTTGAGAGTATGCAATTGAAGCTGAGCTAACAGTATTGTCAGAGTTTTGAGAAAAACAAATGCTAGCTCTTCGTTTAGAATTTGAAACGTCATTTGGCTCAGTAGCAGCAATAACATCATTTGGTTTAATTGTAGCAATAACATCATTATGAATATCATCATCATCATGTAAAGAAAGACAAAGACTAGCTCTACGTATTCGCATATTAGAATTTAAAACATTATTTCTTGGTTCAGTAGTATCAACAACATCTTTACGAAAAGCATAATTAGCAGAACTTGAAGAAAAGGAATCACTCAGAGTTGAACAACCTTTTTGTTGTAAATCATTATTTTTTGAATTTAAGCTTGACTCAGCATTTATGTTTTTATTTTTAATAGAGGCACTCTCAACTGCATTGTTGTTGTATATACAGGCATTGAATAACTTTTTTAATTCTCTTACTTCATTTGACAAAATTGTTATTATAGCAATTAAATTATTAGATCCTTTAGCGCATTTATTGCAGTTATAAACAATATTATTTGATGAAATTAAAACATTAAAATCAAGATCACTATTGACACCAGAACACCCTTTATGGAATAGACCACTGCATGTTATGCATCTAATAAATATACTACCAACAGCTCTAAAGCAACTAACACAAGCAGTATTAGACTGCATTAGGAAGAAAAAATAAAAATGAACTTGTTTAAACGACAATCACTACTGAACTGATAATATTTTAATAATTATATTTATTTGATATATTTTTTATAATATTTTGATATATTTTTTACCAGGTAAATGGCGCCACCAGTGTCTCCGAAGTTTTAAATATGCCACTATTTCTTGCCCTAATATTTAAGATATACGAAAAATGAAAAATGGCCACACCTACGTTCGGAAAAAAAAATGTTTAAACCTCCTTGCAAAAATACTTCATATTGATTAGCTTTTAAGCATAAATTGTATTATCAAACCAACGCGATTTTACGTAATTTTTTGCACGGGACCTATATAACTTTTTCAATAATCGGATAATGTTCATACCGTGCAAAAAAACCCGGATCCACTTTCAACTCAGTTCCTCTCGGTTATTTTTTGATAATGTTTTGCTCTTTTTTTATTCTTTGGTATAAAACTGTTGAATGATCGTACCAATTCTGAAATTAGAACTCGACCCTTAACTGCTTGACTAACTTTTAGAAAGCTTCATCATTTGTAATTATCATAACATTCTATTTCATTCCGATCGGAGCAGTAGTTAAGAAATTGAATATTTATTGTCATTATTTTTTTTTATAAATCTTACTGTGCGGCACTTTATAAAATAGAAAATGATATGTAACTTTTCATTTATTTAAACCGAAGGCGTATAAGTGATATCTCAGAACTCTGCAATAAATAACAATCATACGTATGGTGTAGTACAAAATATATTTTCATAATAAAGTCAAATTTTTTTACATTAGCAAAAACCCATATTAAAAATTCTCTTTTTTAATGATAAACAAAAAACTACTTACAAATAATTCCAAAAATTATATTATCAGCACAGACCAACACAAAAAACAAATCCTTTGGAAAGACTACAGGGAATTACTACATATTCTTCATCACAAAATGCACTAAACATTACAACAACGTAAGTATAATAAACTACTACTACTTGTGAGCAACAGCATCATAGTGTACAGGAAATATATTAGGGAGGATCAAAGATAACTGATTCCAATATTCGAAAAGCATAGTTTTGTAAAACTTGACAGAAGGAGCATAAAATGTAAACGGGTTTAGCAATTTAAAGAATTTTTCAAGGAAACTTTTTTACATAAATAAGTTTCATCCTATTGGAATTCATATACAATAAATATGAAGCTTTCAAAGCTGACTGCCCGCTGCAGGCAAAAGTGTGGCGTATTAATATCAAAGTTATAGTATTTAATATCCTACACTCAAAAACAAGTCAGTAAATTCAGTAAAAAAGATGTTGCGAGCTGATTTTTATCAAAACAAAAAAATTGTAATCTCAGCAAAAGGTTTGCTAACACCTAGTCGATTGCAAATGAAAAAACTCCTTGCTAAAACCAATAAAACATTTTGCTTAATATTTATAAGTAGACCGAAAAAAACTCAAAACATTTATGGAATAATTATACTGTAGTTAATTCATTTTTCTAAAAATTTAAGTGTAAAAAGTGTATTTTTGTGATTCTTTTGAACATTGTTCAAGAAACTTCGTAAAAAATAAAAATGTTCAGATTTCCATATTAGCAGACAATTCTAAATAACAAAAAAGGAAATAAACTATGGCTTTCATATTTTAAAAACCTTTTTTTTTAAGCGAAAGGAAACACAAAAATTACCCAAACGGCTGAAAAAATCTTTGTCCTTGAATTTCACATAATCACTATTTATAAACATTTTATTTTAAAAATTCTTTTATACATTATGTTAAATCACTTTCTTTTCTTATCTATTTAAAAAATTGTCAATATATATAATTGTCAATATAATATAACTAAATATTATGGGAAAATGATAAAACAGTTTTATGTACGAGACACAAAATAAACTTAGAAAGTTTTACAATCCATTAATTTTTTGCCAGCCGTTTGTAAAATGTGTATAATTCCTAAAAATAGCATTAAAAGAGCCATAGTTGGTAATTGTTAAAAAAAATAAAACAATATGGCGAAAATTATACGCCAAAGGTGAAAAAAGTTAGAAAAATATAAAATAATATAATATATAATATAAATTTTATGCTAAATGTCATATAGAATTGTCGGTGGGTAAGGCTAATGGGCAATCTCAAACGTAATATAGGAGCAGCAAAAATAAAACTGTTCAATATACAGAATTTTAGTTATATTTGAGCTGATTTTTTGTAAATGTAGAATAGCAAATTAACCTGCTAAAATCAGGAAAAAATTTTGCTAAATAATTAGTAGCATAAAAAATCATCAAAAAATTTAAAATTTTCGAATTTTTTTTTGATTTTTTTTTTTTATGCAAATAAATAATGAGCCCTTTAAAAACAGCAGTTTACAATTTTTTAGCAAATATTTCTGCTGATTTTAGCAGAATAGACTGCTATTTGCATTCAACTAAATTTAGCCTAAAAATAGCAAAAATTTTGTATTTAACAGTTTATTTTTGCTATTTTTAGTTTACAAATATTTAGCAAAATTTCCTGCAGATTTAACAGTACAATTTGCTATTTTCAATTAACTAAAAGTTAGCCTAAATATTCTGTAAATTTACCAGTTTTAACTTTGCTGTTGTCATTTTACTAGTATTTAGTAAAAAAATCTGGTAATTTTAGCAGTTTTTTCTGCAGCATAATTTTTAACTAATTTTTAGTAACTTTTTCTGCTATTTTTACAGATTTATTTCTATGAGTGCAGGTAACTTATACCCTTATTTTATATGCTTTCAAAGCCTTTTTAGTTTTTGCGTGTACCTCATTTGAATAATAGGAGCGTGAATATTGATCCCAATTTTTCTCCGTTTTGCTCTAGCTCGCTTAGTTTTCAAGATACAGGCCATTTTGTGAAATGACGATTTTTTAAAATGGCCCGTATCTCGAAAACGAGATAGAGCAAAACGGATAAAACTTTTACTCGGTTAGAATATTAGCACAAATAGTCTATGTAATACAAATAGGCCAGGTCCGGGAGAGATTCCGGGGGATCCATTTTTATAAAACAAACAATGTAAAGCAATCTAACCATCCCCTTTGTTTTAGTAAACAAATGCTTTTGTTCAATTGTAATTACTTTTTACGACATTATTGCGATTTCATTAGCATTAAGGTGCGTTTACAATGATGCACACAGAGAAAAAATATGCCATTTTCCAACTGAAATTCGGTTACATCTACTAAAATAGGTTGGTGCAACTGAATATTGGTTATGACAACAACATTCGGTTTATACAACTGAATTTTAGTTGCAATACCCAAAATATTTAGGAATCACATTCCAATATGGTTTCACCAACCGAATTTATTGGTTGCAGCAACCAAAATAGGCTTAGCAATTCGGTTGGCAATTTTTTTTTCCTGTGTGTGGAGTACTCCAATCTGTAGCAAATTTAGTTTTCTTCTCTTTCATACTAACAGTTTTTTATATTTTGCTATCTATTTTTATTCCACTCCAGAGTAAAACTTGTTTGACTCTGGAGTACAAATTTGCTCCACTCTAGAGTTAACATTGGTCTGTTAACTGTTTAACATGACAAATATACCCAGCAGAAATTACTGCTTGCTTGGAAGCAATTTTGTCAGGGAAAGTTGAGCAGTGAAGCGATTGCATTATTGATGATATCATACCTGATTTTTGTTCGAGATAGCTCGCGTGAAAGCACTTGTTTCGAGATCCGAAAAGGCATGAATTCACCGCTTTTAATTAGTGCTCCTGTTTTTCTTTTAAAATGTCGATAATTAATGCCTTCTCGGAAGTGCATATTATAAAGCTTTTCAACTATTTAAAAGCATGCCCTCTCAAAAGCACAATATTCGTGCATATTTTTCCATGAAGAAAAAATGCCTCTTATATTTAGTAAAACCTCTTATTTTCATTATAATAACTTTTTTCCACATTTTAAAAAATTTTGATAAAAGAACCGCAAAAATATTTAAACAATCAAAATGTATTGCTCATTTCATGCCTTTTTGAAAAGCACAAAAAAAGCGACAATTAATCAACTTAGGGCTTTCATTAGTGCTGTTTACGAAGCTATACATTTTTAGAAGCAATAAAAGTAGCAATAAGGAAGCAGTAATCGTTTTTACTGCTTCCACATTTTTGCTGGGATGTGAATTTCACCATTAACCCCGTATACACCACCATAAAAAAACACCTAAAATTTTGATGTTTTATGTTATGCCATAAACCAGTGGTCGGCACGAAGAGAGAATGTGAATGTATTGTGTTTCTACACTGTGAGAAATTAGTTTATTATTTTTAAATTTATATATTAAGAACATGAATTAATGAAGAAATGTAATAATGAATGAATACATGAATGAATTAAAGAAATAATTTATAGTAATTTAATTTTTTTAAATAATTCATAATAAATTTTATTATACACATTATTTAAAAAATATTTATTAAAGAAATAAAAATAATTCATAATAAATTTCCTGTTCTTGTAAAACTTTAAGAATTATATATATTTTTCTAAAATTTCGTGAACAAAGCGACGTCAACCTGCTTTGTTGAAAGCTACCATGCTACTGAATAAATTGTACGCTTTTAGTTGGGAGTTTTGTTGCCATTCGTATTGTGTACGTGTGAAAAGCCGATTATGATCGGCCACTGGTGGCTATGGGTGCCGACCACTGCTATAATCAAATAAGTGTGTTGAAGAATGTTTTATACGCTCGTAAATAGGCCTCTAAAATCATCTAACACAAAATTTTCTTATAGTTCCCAGCGTAGAAACGGTAATGACGTATCATTATTTTTTGGACTACCAGTAATGACACCCACTTACCTTCTGCATTGTTTTAAAACATATAATAATGAGTTACTGATAATGACTTATTTTTATCATTATTTCAAATAGAAAATAATTTTCTAGATTTTTTTGAAAATTTTTGAAATCTATTTTTAGACTCAATATTTTTTAAACACTGGTAAGGATATATGTAACCACATATTTTTTGATTTTTTGTATGATGCAGCAGGTCAATTATGTTTTTATCTATTAAATATTACATGTCGATATAGCTCAGATGGTAGAACTATTGACTGGCAATCTGTAGACCCAGGTTCGATTCCCGCACCAGAAAATTTTATTAAAAAAAAAAAAATACAATAAAAAATATTTTTTTTATATAATTTATTTTTTTTTTAAATCTATTTTTAGACTCATTATTTTTGTCAGTACTGGTAAGCACGATATATTTTTTGATTTTTCGTATGCTGGTGTGTAACCATAACTCATTATTTTTCGCGACAACGCCAAAACAAAATCAAAAGTAACTAGTTACCATTAAAGGAATTAAATATGCTAAAATCCCAAACGTATTTAACAAATTGTGAAAATAATCCGTTGTAGGCATATCCCTATCCGGATTTCATTCTTGCCTAAGGAAATCGTCAGGGGACGACGTTTTTAGAATTTCTGGAAATATTTGACAAGTTAAATTACAAACTCAATGAGAATTTCTTGTTTTCATCTAGGAGCGTTATTAAACATTTAAAATATCAAAGAAAAAACAAAATCAACAACCAAAAATTTTCCACAATTTGGTTTGTCATCTTCCAATGTACTACACTGTTGTTTTGACAGATCTAGCAATGTAGTGACATCCATTCATGTAGAAACAGCAATAGAAAACAATGTTTTCTAAAGTGTCAGTAACATTTAAATTTGCACAAGCACTTGCATATTAGTCCCCCAAATTTTATTTTATCGAGATATATATTAATTGCATTAAAGGAATTAAATATGCTAAAATCCCAAACGTATTTAACAAATTGTGAAAAATAATCCGTTATAGGCATGTCCCTATCCTACAACGGATTATTTTTCACAATTTGTTAAATACGTTTGGGATTTTAGCATATTTAATTCATTTAATGCAATTAATATATATCCCGATAAAATAAAATTTGGGGGACTAACTAGTTACCATTACCAAGTATGTAGTTACATAAACACATATCTGGTAATGATTTTCTACACTGGGTTACTTTGGAATAAATATAAAACAATCCAAAAAATCTAAAAATTGGGTCATTTTTGATACCATTTTTTAACTCATATATACGAGATTGGGCAGTTAAAAAAATACGTGCCTTTCAGATTTTTCTCCTCTACAACATACAAGAAGTTCATTAAAATCTGGCGGTCCGCATTGGGAGTCTTTCCTTTTAAGTCAATAAGAAAACATCCGAACTCTTTTTAAAAATAAATATAGAAAATTAGATATTAGACTAAAAATTAAGAACTATTTCTGAATAATTGAAAATAAATTAAAATTTTTTTTACATCGTCGATCAATTCAAATTTCTAGCATTTTCCATATTTCATTAACTAATAGTAAATAATATAAGAAAAATAAAGGCTAAATTCATCTTGTTTAACCACGCCCACTCCTCCAACTTTTTGAAAAACAATAAAAAGTTGCTCCAATTTGTAGGACAATAAAAGTCGTAAGTAAGACATTTATACGACATACTTTTTAGTATGGCGCGACAGTTGGCTTGAAAGGCCTTGAAGTTATTTGCAGACGTGTGTAATTCTTATGGCAAAATTTTTCAATACAAATTAACAAGAGAGTGATTTAACAGAGGTAGGGACAGAGGTAGTCGTTGGTAGAACAGAAATATGAATTCATATTGGACATACAATAGTTTTTCTAATACTAAGAATGACTCACAAACTGAATCTTTTTGAATCGACAGAAAAACATCTGGGCTTTTTATAAATTGAATAAAAAAAGTTAAATAATATTACACTAAAATTTCAGTCCTAGATATGAATTTAAAACAAAATATTTTTTTTTTTTTAATTGCCATAACAACTTCACGGGTATAGTGAAATTTTTAGCATTTTCCAAGTTATCCCACGACTACTTTGCCAACTTTTTGTAAAAATTTATAAAATTGTTCTATATTTTAACTGTATCATAAGTAGGGTGACCATTCGTACTGATTTGATCAGTACATGTACTGATTTTTAGTCACGTGTACTGATGAACAAATCGTGTACTGATTCGTACTGATTTTTTTAAATTTGTGCTGATTGTAATGATTTTTAACATTTAAAAAGATATTGCATTTTTTCAATACGAAAAATCAAAATACAAATTGAGTCCCCGTAAATCGAATAAAATTTTTGTCTAAAGTAAACGAATTAGTCAAGGGAATTCATTTAATTGAACACGATAAATTCCAATAATGATTTAAGAATTAATTCAATTGTAATATTAATTTTATCAAATCCAATTAATTAGTTTACTGACGAATGCATTCATTTTTTATAAATCGAAAAAAGAACTCACTCAATTTATGAACGGTTTCACTCAACCGTTCATTGATTTAAAAAATATTTTTCCGTTCAGTGGTTTAAGAGAAAATCTCTCCCTTATGTGATTTGAATAAAATCTGTAACGTTTAGTAATTTAAAATCAAATTTTTACCGTTCTGTTAATAAAATAAAAAAAATATTTCGGTTTCTACAATAGCAAATCAGATGATAAAACAGTTATTTGGCTGTGGCAACAACATTTCAATTGTCCCAAGAAGTATTGGCTTGTAGCAACCGAAATGGTAATCAGTACGCTTCCGTTTTCTGGGTGTAGGAAACGTCATCATAAGCTAAAGATTTTGCGTAGAAAAAGTCCTTAAAATCTGAATGTTTTTATGTGGGTATTTCGAAAAGAAAAATATCTAAAATCTGAGGGTTATATGATAGAAAACAGTTCACAAAACCTTAAAATTGTCTTCAAATCATTTTATGTAGGACAAACAGCCACAATGTAAACAGGTTTCTATGACAGAAATTAGTAATGAGAAAACAGATTTGTTGTCAAGGCGGAATTTGTAACCAACCGTTTGGTTTGTTGTGGTAATCGAATATTCCGTTTGTGTTACTGTTTTGAAGTCAGAAAAAAATGGTCACCCTAATCATAAGGAGAAACAAATACTGCAAGTTTGACATTGACACGATATAATTTCCCTATAGCGGGGCAGTTGGTATCGAAAGCCTCACATACACTCTCTTATTCACTCGTTCATTTTATTCTATTTTGCATGTTTTATGTCTACTTTGTGAAATTTGGTGTTTTACTCTGACACACTCTCGAATGCATTATAAACATGCATTTTGTAGCTTTAGTGAAGTGTACGAGTGCACAAATAGAAAAAAAATGCAAAAAAATATATGTAATATGCCACATGATTTGTAAAGGGATTTGAACAAATTTTTGTTACTAGCATTGTGTAATATTCTTTGGAAAGTACGAGTACATTTTCAGTTGATTTTGTTAGTTTGCTTTCTTTTAATATAAAGTCAATGAACTAGAAAGATAGAAAGCAGCATATGTTTTCTAAAGAGGAAAATATCAAAATTAAATTTTTATTGATTTTCAAAATATGTAACTCGAATCGTTTAAAAAAATTTTTTTATCAAATTTAGTAAGGTTGAGATTAAAAATAAGAATAAACGGTTTTCTTTAAACGTTATAAATACTTAATTTTCATATTAGTATAGATTTTAAGGACTATTTCCTAAATAAAAGCCCTCAAATTCCAACAACGTTCCTAAAGAAAAATCTTCAGATTCAGATAATAAGTCTGTAAAAATAGCAGACAAAGTTACTAAAAATTATTTACAAGTGACCTTGCAGAATAAACTGCTAAAATCAGCAGAATCTGTTTGCTAAATATTAGCTAAATGAAAAGAGTAAAAAATAGTGTTAGTTAAATGTTTTGCTGATTGTTTCCAAATGGTTTTGGCTGTTGGCGCAACTCACCGAAGAAAAGCGCCACCTATTTGTATTAAGTAAATTATATTAAGAGTTGTATCTTGTCTCATATTTATCATTATGATTTTCTTTATTTTGTTTAGTTCATATCCCCATTTAGAAAATTGAAATCCCCAAAAATCCCAGCAAAAAAACTACATCCCCAATTTTATCCCCAATTAATTTTAATTTAAAATCATATTTTAAAAGGAAAAATATAAATTACGATTAATAATAAACTAAGAAATTGTTGGCTTTTATTTTTTTTTTGCGCTTATGTATTCTTTTTTGGCATATAAAGCTCGATATATGGCAGAAATAAACAACAAAAATTCTATTGTTTTGTCAAGTCGGAACAGCCAAATTTTTATCTAAAATCTCAATTTGAACTAAAAACTAGTTAGAAACTTGCAAAGTTGGATTACTAACTGTTTTACTAATTTTTCTACTAACCTTTTTCTATAGGTGTAATTATAACATTTTTTTATTAATAATATACTTTAAAAATTATTTTATTCATTTATTTTTGGGCGGTATACCTTAATTTATTCGGTAAATTTACACAGAAAAATTGTAAAATTACACATCATTCCTGATATTGTTTACACATTTTCAATGTAAATTTACAAATTTAGTGTGTAATTAATTAACGCCGGTTTTTTTTTTTATTTCGAACTAAATTTACCATGTTTATAGTAAGAGTTCAGTTTCCTAATATAAGTAGGGTAAATTTAAACAAAAACTAATAAGAACGTATCACAAGAATGTACGTTAGAGTTCATAAAATCTAATTCTGTAATTTTATTTTTATTTTAACTTTTTCCCTTTAATACAATATTTCTTTTTTTCTACCACATATGGAAGTATCCTTATCATTAAAATAAACCACAATGGCATTCATTTAAAGACTTCTTATAGCAACTTAAAAGTTTCCTTAAACTTTTAATTTATTTTTATTTTTCCTTATCAGGCAACAGGAAAATGCATTCATTAAATTTAATAACCACCACCCCCATACAGTAATTCAGTCAGTCAGTAAGTCTGGGTATCGTTAAAACGAACAGCATTCTAAATGTTCAACATAAACAAACTCAAATACACTCATAGAAATAAATCTTTAAAAATAGCAGAAAAATGTACTAAAAATTATTTAAAAATGTTTTTGTAAAAAAAAACTGTTGAAAATAGCAGATTTTTTTGCTAAATATTAGTAAGACAAGAATAGCTAAAATGAAGTAGTTTAATCTTAAGAATTTTATTTATATTTGAGTTATATTTTAGTTAACTAAAAATAACAAATTATACTATAAAATCTGCAGAAAATTTTGCTAAATATTAGTAGACCAAAAAAGGCAAAACAAACTGTTATATTTACAAAATTCTTGTTATTTTTAAGTTAAATTAAGATGAATGCAAATAGTAGTCTTTCGTGCTTAAATTAATAAACTACTAAAAAAATAGTAAACTACTGATTTCAAAAAGCTAGATTTTTATTTGAATTAAAATAAATTTAAAAAAACACTGAAAACTTTAAATTTTTTTGTAATTTTTTAGTCTACTACAATTACAATTATTTATAAAAATTTTTTGCAGATTTTGGCAGGTTAAGTTGTTATTTTCTAGTAACTAATATTTAACTCCAATATAACTTAACAATTTGATTTTTGCTGTTCCGCAGTTTTTTCTACAAGACCATTTTTAACTAATTTTTAATAGTTTTAACTGAAATTTTTACAGACTTTTTTCTATTAGTGTATTGTACATTCTGTAATTATTTGAGAAAATTCCATTTAACTTAGTTATCATTATCATCATTATCATTATCGTCATACACATTTTAAAAACAAATGCACACAGACTATTTTCCAACGCTCATACACATATGCGGCTTTCGATACCAACTGTCACGCTACATGGAAGAAGTACTTATATCGTAACAATGTAGAAACTTACAGTTTTTATTTTCTAATAGAAACTGGTACAACTTTTTCAACTTTTCCTACAATAAAAGTGAGCGAAGTAGGCGTATTTCAGTACTGAACGCTTAAGTGATTAGTTTTAATATATTATTTATTATAATTTAATGAAATATCAAAAATGCTAGAAATAAAGGGTGAAATCAAAAAATGTGATAAATTTTTGGGCAAAATTTGTGAGAAGCAAAAAGTGTTAATATTTCGGTTTTTTCTTAATGGAATCAGTAAGTTTAGTCATTATAAACCTAATTGCAAAAAATTTCTTCTACAAGTTGTCGCAATAACTTTTTTTGAACAATTTTAATTTTTTTTGTTGTAACGGAGTTTACATTTCTGCAAGCAAAAGATATAACAAAAAAAATTGCGTACGAATTTTCTTCAATTTATTAGTTTTTCGTATTTGGGTTTTTAACTTGCTTTCCAATGATATATAATTTGTGTTTATCAAATTGGCGGTTTCGCGAATAAAAATACAATTCATTCCGCGAAAAAAAAAATTTATTTTTTTCTTAATTTTGTATTTTTGGTCCTTTTAAATGCTTTTCAAAAATATAAATTTTTTTAAAATCCAAACAGCGGTTGCGCAGTTACAAAATAATATATTAAAAACATACACAGAAAAAAGTATCACAAAATTTTAAGTAATTAAAAAAAATTGTTGGCTTTTTACTTAGATATCTAACAATTTTTTTATTAAATGTTTGTAAATTGTATCAAAAATATCAAAAAAAATAGTTTTAGAATTTTTTGAAACAAAAAAAAAAAAGCAAATCATTTATTTTTTTTTTTTTGTCAATACGACAACATAAAGCGAAAAATTGTTTTAATATAACAAACTCGTTGTTGAAATTTATTTTTTTATTTTTAACAAATACAAACAAGTTACAAAAAAAAATTATTGTATTTACAAAACACATTGTTAAAAAAAAATTGATTTTATTTTTAACAAATTACAAAAAAGTTACAAAAATGGATTTGTATATACAAATTCCATTGTTGGTGCCTTTTTAAAAAAATTTTTGTTTGTTTATGCAAAAAAGGTGTTTAACATTACAAACAGAATTTTGTAAATTTTTTCTGTGTAACAAAAAACATAAAAACATTTCGCGATCAAAAAATTCTTAAATTGTGTGGAACAAATTTAATTTGTCAAACTAATGTCAGTAACGACTCGAAATATCGATTCAAAACCAATGAAATGCAAAATCAATCGTTTTTCGCTCCAGCAGCTTAGGGTAAAAAAACTGATAACTTTTTTTGATTTGACGCAAAATTATTAGTTGAATCGTCTTTTGACGCATAAATATTAGTAGAATCACCTCTGTTTATAGTTATTTTAAAATATTTTAAACATTTATTTACATTTATTTGAATGAAACCTGATGCAAACAATTGTGGTTAAGGAGTTTACAGTTACGGAGTTTACATTTGGTTACTTTTTTCGTTTTCTTTCAGAAACGCTTTGTCAGAATTTTTTTTTCGAAACAAAATCGCATGATGCCTACAAGGTGAATCCAAATATGACATTGTTTTTCTTACTCGTTAAATAGTTTGGTGTAAAAATTAGGAACTGAGTTTACAACATTTTTTCAAATCTTATTAAAGACATCCTTTTTCATCTCGAGAATGTTACATGCTGAAGAAAAGCTTCAAGTCTGTTATACTGGATGATTACTTACAGTCCAACGATCATTTGAGTATAAATAACATTATACTTTTCGCAATATAAATAATAGATAACTCCAAAATTCTGGTATAAGCATTTATATCAAAAATTATGACGAAAAATCGTTACAGAGTTGAAGTCGTGATAGCTAAGATATACGAAAAAGTTTGTAAAATGTATTAATTTTTATTAAAAACGGCACTTTTCCTCTTCATAAAAATTCTTGCAGTTAATGTTAAGCTTTATTGGTTATTAAAATATAAGCTATTAAAGTTAAAAAACCTTATGAGTTACTTGTTACGGAGTTTACATTTGGGCTATAAAATTGGTCACAAATTTTATGTATTAACCAAAAATTGGTCAGATTGTTATAAATTTTGTAAAACAGGTGACAATGCGCTGATATATATCGAAATATGTAACTCAAATGTAATCCATGCATTAGAAATTAGGTGGTTACACGGTTTTTATCACATTTTTTGATATCACCCATAAATATATCAACAGTTTTTACAGGCAATTTGAAAAACAAAATTAACGGAACTAGTTATTTTTTTTGCGTAATAGATACATAACTCCGCAGCAAAAAAGAGATGCCAAGGCAGCTGAAAAAACACTACTATTTATGATCTTCATCTACTTCTTGTACAAAAAAAACAAAATTTCGAGTTATTTTTAAAATTGTTTTTTATTGCCGCCACCGGGTATCGAATTTGCGATCTCAATATTGCTAGTCTAGCTCTCTACCGCTGAGCTGTTCTTGGATATGAAACTTGACAGGCACAAAAACACTACTTTGTCATTGCGAAATATTGTGTCATATTCTCTTCAATAAAAATAATAATCAAACCAAACCATGTACAATAGACCGTACCGCAAAAAAAAGTTCGCCGTACACCCTCCAATATGAAGTATTTTTGCAAGGCAATTTCAAAAAAAAAATTTTTTTTGCCGAACGTAGGGATCGCCTTTTTTAATTTTTCGTTATAGATTCGGCATTAAAAGTCAGATTTTAAAGTGTGATATATCAATTTCTTGCCTCGAGGAGACCAGTGTTTTGCTATAAAGGTAAAATCGAATGAAAAAAAATTTAAAAAAGCAACCCCTACGTTCGGCAACCACAAAATAAAAAAAAAAATTCTACTAGGTATATCGAAAAACTTCCTTAGCAAAAGTTTAATGATTCTATTCTCGGACAAACGTATCATCGAAATGATATCGTTACGAATTCGAAACGATATCGTTTGGGTTGTTGGGAAGGACCTTAAAAGTTTTTGAATATGTTAATTAATACAGCCCAGAAAACCCTGACTGAAATTGTTACAATAGAATCTTTGTGATATGAGTCAAAATACTATTAGTTTTCTTTTTTGAATTTCAGTAACAGTAAACAAATTTTTCTCTGATGAACCAATTATGGAAAAAATCTAATTTTTCACCAAATTCGCTAAAATTGAAAGAGGGACATACGTAATATTTACCACTTTGATTTCCTATAATGTACTTACCAAATCTCCACAGTGTAATCATCAAATTTTTGGTTTAACGAATTAAAAAAAAAAAACTAAAGTTGGAATTTTGAAAACCCTTTAAAAAAATTCACCATATTTGGCCATACCCAGGAACGGGTTGTGGTTATAATCGAGGAGCAAAAAATCATATCTGAGTAATTTTGGGCCTAAAGAATTTTAAAAATAATATAGCATTAGAAAACTTCGGAAAAAAAATAAAATATGTTTTTGGATTACATAGTTAGTTGGCCTGGACAATCTGTAATAACTGGAATAAATTCCCACCGATATTTAATTTGTATAACTTTACTAAAAGATAATGAGGTATTGATTAGAATTCTGTAATCAGTTGGTATAAAAATGTATACTCAATAACAAAATTTTTATAAATCTTAAAAAACATCGTTTTTTCGTCTTATAATCAATCACTAACCAAATTTTTAATCAATTTCCGGCGCGACTGTTCGTTATCCAATTGCCACAAAATTTTACAGCAGAAGAAATTTAGACCAACTCAAGCATTTAAAATTCATTTTGAAAATTCTTCATGTATCGTTGAACATCTCTCCTGGACAGTTGGTATGGAAAGCCGTATATACACTTTGTATGATGCCTATTGTAACTGTCTAACAGTGTTCCTTTAAACTACTTAACATAATTATGCTGTTTTATAGAATATACCAACTACACATACTGGTGTAGAAAACAGGCAAGTAATATATAATTTTTCATAAAATTTTTAAGTATCCCAGCAAAAAAAATGGAAGTCATGCTTTACAAACCACTTCTTTTGTGGCTTCCGCTAGTGTATTTTATAGAAGTAATTCTAAACAACTTAAAAAATACTTATTTCATTACTTCTAGATTATCCGTTAGTATATTTTTACAGCTTTTTTTAAAAGTAATTCTAAATAACAACCAAAAAAGTACGTAATGATTACTTCTAAAGTATTGTTGCTCAAAAAGCGATGATAAGAACTGATTTGGATATAATTTATTTCCAAATCTATGATACCGGGGGCCAATATTTATTTTTTTTTTTTATTTTTTTTTAATATTTATATTTAATTTGTTTGAATTCAATACGTTTTTTACTTTTTTAATTTTTAAAAATAAATAAAAAAAAATTAAAACTTGAGCTTTATGCACTTCCCGGTTCCAGGGGAATAAGTTCTAGAACTAGTTCTAGACGATTAACACTAGGGCAATCGATAAAAAAAAAGTATGGAGAAAAATATTGAATTTTAATGTATCTTTTGCACTTGTTTAAGGAAGAGAATAAAACGAAATATCTCGCAATGACAAAATGGGGATTTTGAGCCAGCTAACTTTCATATCAAAGAAAAACTCAGCGGCAGAGGGCTGGACTAGCAATCTTGAGGTCGCAAATTCGATACCCGATGGCCGGAATAAATTTTTTTTTTACTCTCAGGCGATGAATTAGAGTTTTCTATGCACTCGTTCAAAAAGTGCTGAAAAAATGTTAAAGTGGCAGTACTCCCCTCGTGTGACAACTCAATATTAAAATCATTAGAGTTTCTGTTAAAAGGAAGTATCTCCATCAGTCAGTACCACCTTATAGGCAAAAAAAAAGTGCGCGGTACACCTTCAAATATAATGTATTTTTGCAAGGCAATTCCAAAATAAAATTTTTTTTGCCGGTAACCTTTTTTAATTTTTCGTTATAGCTTTGGCATTTAAAGTCGGATATTAAAGTGTGATATATCGATTTTTTTTGCCTCGAGGAGACATTTTTCCTATAAAGGAAAAATCCAATAAAAAAAAATTTTAAAAAGCGACCCCTACGTTCGGCAACCAACAAAATAAAAAAAATTTCTGCTGGGTTTATCGAAAAATTTATTAGCAAAAGTTTAATGTTTTTTTGCGAGCTTTAATTTTCTGACATTAGGGTTGTACATTAGGGTTGTAGCAACTGAAATCTGGTGGGTAATTACTAGAACGGAATACTTGAGCTTAACGGTCCTTAGAGCAAAACATTGGTCTCCTCGAGAGAAAAACAGGAAAACATACTTAAAGATCCGACTGTAAATGCCAAAGATATAACGAAAAATGTAAAATGGCAACCCTACGATCGGCAAAAAAAATTTTTTAACCTTCTTACAAAAATAATTTAAATTGGACGGTGTACGGCGAACTTTTTTTATACCCTACACCACTACGTGGTCAGGGTATTATAAGTTTGTGCTGATGTTTGTAACACCAAAAAATATTGGTTCTAGACCCACCTTATAGTATACCGATCGGCTCAGAATTTTTTTTTATTTCGATTTAACGATGTCCGTCTGTCCGTCCGTCTGTCCGTCCGTCCGTCTGTCTGTCTGTCCATGCATTCTTGTGCGCACTCTACAGGTCGCAAATATTAAGATATTTTGATAAAACTTAGTACACCGACTTATGATTTTGGTGAAAATCGGTCCATGTTTAGACCTAGTGCCCATATAAGAGTCCTACCAAAATTATATTGTTTATACGCTGCAGGTCGCAAATATTAAGATATTTTGATGAAATTTGGTACACCGACCTATATCAGCCCAAGGACGAAGCCTATTAATTTTGGTTAACACCGGTCCATGTTTAGACCTAGTGCCCATATAAGTGTCCCCCAAAATTATATTGTTTATACGCTGTAGATCGCAAATATTAAGATATTTTGATAAAATTTAGTACACAGACCTATGTTGGCCCAACGATGAAGCCTATTGATTTTGGTGAATATCGGTCCATGTTTAGACCTAGTGCCCATATAAGGGGTCCCCCCAAAATTATATTGTTTATACGCTGCAGGTCGCAAATATTAAGATATTTTAATGCAATTTGGTACACAGACCTATTTTGGCTCAAGAACGAAGCCTATTGATTTTGGTGAACATCGGTCCATGTTTAGACCTAGTGTCCATAGAAGGGTCCCCCCAAAATTGGCTTGGTTACAAACTGCAGATCGCAAATATTAAGATATTTTAATGAAATTTGGTGCGCTGACTCACATTATAGAAAATTTTGACGCAAGCCCCGTTTTAACCCATTCGAATTTCGGATCCAAACATTAGTTGGCTTTTACCCAGACTGGTGTAGGGTATTGTATAGTCGGCATGTCCGACTTTAACCTTTTTACTCGTTTTCAAATTAAAGAAAGACGATAATAGAATTTTTAAAAGTAAATTACAGAGAATAAAAATTAAAGAAATATGAAAAAGATTCCTTATTAGTCAACAGAAACATTAAGTTATTTTGTAACAAAAACTTTACGAAATGACCCTCGTTAATTTTAAAAGGTTTTGACTTATGAGGTAGTTTTTGCTTTTTGTATTCTTTTCAATGTTCCACGATGACTTTTAAGACTTTTTTCATTTTAATACCTTATTATCTATGATAAAATATACAAAAAAAATATATATATAAATGCACTTTCCTTAGTTGTTGGAAAAAATTTTATACGAAAAAGGAAACAGGAAACGAGGTTATATTATCAACATATATTATGTTGGCAGATAATTAAGTTTTAACCTTAACACTAACAACAGACTTTCAATGTTTTTGTGAAGATATTTTATAGAAGAAACAACAAATTATTATCATTGACTTTATTATTTTCTTTTTTACAGCTTTTCTTAAACTATAATTCATTAAAACATTGTAGGTTATAATTATACACAGAATGCAACAATGAAAACAGTTCATTGCACTTGAGAAGAGAAGGACTGCATAAGGAAAAGAATGACCAAGTCTAAAAATGTTGATTATGGAAAAGCATTTTAATATATAATATATATTTTAAAGCTTTTATATCTAAAAAAAAAAAAAATTTTTTCAAAAATAATTTCGTATTGTATGTGAGGGCTTACGTTCCCATTAAGCTTGCTCTTTTTATTTTAATAAAAAAGGAAGTGGCAAACAACTTCATTAGGCTATAACATTTAGTAAGTATAACATCCGCCTACTACCAATGTACCATCATACATTTTTCTGGTTTATTTTGAAATTTAATATAATTTATATGAACGCGCTTGCAGTTAACATGGCTTAAAGTGTTATATGTTGTAAGAAGTCTTGCAATTTAATTTTATTACCTGAGCAACATCACCATCAGCCGCAGCTGCAGGAGCTCCCAAGCAAGTAAAATTTCACAAAACCAAAAAATTAACAACATTGTAAAATGCATTCCTACCCAATGCAACACTGCAGATTGCATAAGATAGAGTGAAGATGGCTTAATATGACTTAACTTTTATTCTTTTCTCATTTTAGTTTTTCATAGTTGTGGCAACAAGGTACAGCAATTAAAACAATTTATACGAAAATGTATTTTATTACTTGAGGTTATAAAATTTCCTATAGGTACTAGTACATAAAAATGAAATTGAAAATAAACAAAAACAACAAAATCCAATTGAACTCTAATGATTTTTTTTTTGATTTTATTTTATTTTATCCATAGATCAACTGAGAGAAAAATTGACAAGAACAAATTAAATGGAAACACAATTCAATTAGAAACTATTATGTGGATGTACGAATTTCAATTTTATAGTAAATTATAACTAACAAAAAAAAATAAAACCTTTTTTATAGCTATAATAAACATCTGGCATTTTGCAAATTATAGTACATTTAAAAACTCTTTTTGGTAGTCAAAAAGGTATGAAACGTTCTTTCTGTTTCTAAAAATTAAGAAAAAATAATTCAATTAGAGGAGGATTATTAACTCCTTAAGGACACGTCACAGATGCGCTGGATATTTTTTAACCAAACTTTGTAGATATATTTATAGGCCAATGTTTCATTAAGAAATGTTTGCAATTTGTTTAGCTATACAGCGTCCTGTGAAACACTAAAAAAGTTTGACAGTTACTACATGGCAGTTGTTTGTGTAGTAATCCATAGTTGTTGTTTTAAACAGAAATTATAGTTGATTTTCTATAGAAAAATGCAAAACAACTTTTATAACGGTTATTTAAGAATGCAACTAACGAAAAGTACTGTAATTTCTTACCAGTTTTTTAAAGAAGTTCTTTTAAGCATCATAATAAATAACTACCAAAACAGTAAGGGCTGTAGTATTATATGCTATTTTATCTATATTCTATTGTGAAATTATTAATGTAAATTGTAAATTTTATATTAATGTAAATTGTAAATTATTTTATATATTATTTTAAAACTATGTAATTTGAATGTAATCTGTAAGGGTTAAGACCGGTAGATGAAATAAAGAAATTGAAATTGAAAACAGTAATTTTATAGTAAACAGTTGTTTTTGGTAATTATTAAAAAAATAAAAAATTTCGTTGAATTTTTTTAAATTTTTTAAATTCTTTTTAGTAAAGTGTTGTTTTTTCAAACGCGTCATATACCCCAACTGCAATTAATATTGTAATTAATATGCATTTTTATTAATTCTAATTTAGTAACCCAGCAGAAATTCTTTTCTGCTTCGTTTACTGCTTCTGAGAATTTATAGCTTGCAGTAGTTTGTTAAAAAAGGCAATAGAGTTTTGTTTACCACACTTTATCGCTCTAACAAAGCATGAAAGAATGGCAATGATAACCAAATTTACTAGCTAAAAGCTGTGATTTCATGACATTATTTGGAGCTATGATAGCAGCGCATATCGGATATCCAAACAAGTGCTTTCACGCGAGCTATCTCGAACAAAAATCATTCCTTATATCAGCAATAATGCAAGCGCTACACTATTTTCTAACCCTGACGAACCTGCTTCCAAGCAAGCAGTATTTTTTGCTGGGAAGTTTGAGGTTAAGAAGAACAATAAACATTTTTTCAAAAGTTATAAACACATTATTAATTTGCAAATCAGGCTAGATCTAGTTTCTGCCTTTTTTTATGGACAGGCTTCATCAGTGATTTTCCATTAAATTGTATTATTATTTATATTTTATTGTCAGATTGTCTCTATATGATAATTTATTAAAACAATCTGCCGGCTGGAATCGAACCCATGCACTCCTGCATTACAAACGTAACTATACTAGAGTTCGACAGCTTAGCCATCTAACCCAAGGTAAGGCCTTGCTTATGGTATGGCTAATTCATAGTTTTCTTTCCTATTCAGCTTTCTGTTATTGTTTTTACTCTCAGAAGTTTTTCTTGTTTAGTTTATATTTGTTATTATTGATATATTCCTGGTTTGCAAATAAAAATCAGAAACTTGTATTGTATCTCCAATGCATAAAAGCATAATAACTGCGCAAAGGTTTGGAATTTTTACTTCGAATTTTAAATAGGCTGAAGTAATAACACATATTTTTGTAGTCGAAAGAAAAAACACTATTTATTTTTTGTTAAAATATTCTTTTATAAATAAAAAGAATTGACTGTAAAAAAACAGTAGTTTTTACCGATTTTATCAGTTGCTTTGAAATTTTGTAGTAAAAATTTATCTGTTAATTTTACGACATTGTTAGTTATTTTTAATGCATTTTTTAGTTATTTTTCAACAGTTAAAAATAACAAAAGTTTTAGTTATTTTAAAGGTAAAAACCTTTGTCGCTATTTTAACTGCATATACCGTTGTTTTAACTGTCATTTTCAGTAGATTCTACCGACAAACTTCTGTGAGTGAAATACTGGCACCCAATGTTGAAATTTTGATAGTATATAAATCCTAGAAGGTTAAAGATATTCTAAAAATTTTAATTTTGTATATTTTTTTGGACAAAGCTTTATTAAAAAATATGTACATTAGAGTACGAAAAAGAAAGGAACAAAATCCTCTCTGTAGAGTGGAGTAAAAGTCCATTGATTTGTCCACCGTTGCACTGGAAAAACAATTGGTATAGCGCTTTGAGCCATTTTTTGTGATTTTTGTGTTTTTTCACAATCGAAAATTTGTTTAACAAACAACTTTAGGCAAAATTCATTTGTCAAACGCTGGCAAAGCGTCCGAAGTAAGTGTTCTGCCAGTAATTTATTTTTAATTCCACGGTTTCCCAGTAATATGCCATTGCCATGGATGGTAACCAAAACGATGCGGTTATCGGTAAGGGTAATGCTATTTTAGATTATTTCGGTAACGGTATTTTAAGGGTAGACTCAGATAAAAAAGTTAGTAAAAAAATTTGTAAACACCCTACGGAAAATTTTAACAAACTGTCACCGAACTTGCCCCTTTATATGAAATAGACTGGTCACTTTTACATGGCGTTGTCATAGGAGGGGAAATTGACCCCTTGTGACATGTCACAAGACAAATCCCAGGACAGGTCCCTGAACTTTGTTTTTTATGAGAGTTCAGTAACCTGTCCTAGGATTTGTCTTGTGACATGTCACAAGGGGTCAATTTCCCCCTCCTATGACAACGCCATGTAAAAGTGACCGCTCTATTTCATATAAAGGGGCCAGTTCGGTGACAGTTTGTTAAAATTTCCCGTAGGGCAGTTTCAAATTGCACCTTACTATTTTTATACTGATTTGCTATTCTTTTATTACACATTACGGATTTTTTTTGCTAATTTTCGCTGCTGATTTCAGCAAAACATTTTACTCATTTTTTAAAACCGAGTGCTAAATTTAGCAAAAAAAATATACTAATTTAATTTTTTTTTATTTTTTACAATTCTTGTTTAGTTTATATTTGTTTTTATTGCTATATTCTTAGTTTGGAATAACACTTAGAAAATTTTATTGTATCTCCAATGCATAAAAAGCAATAACTGGAGAACCGTTTGCAATAACCAAATTTCAAGTACGATGAAGTAATTATACGCTTGTTACAATCGAAAGAAAAAAAGTTTTTTTTTATAAATTTAGATTTCACAGTTTTTTTTATTTTTTAGTACACTTTTTTGCTAATTTCAGCAGATTGATTTTAAATTACAGTTTACAACAATTTTGCTAAAATTTAGTAGCGACTACTAATTTTGTTGTACTACAGATCAGCAGACATGTGTTGCTAAAATAAGCAAAAAATACCGCTGGGCTCAAAACAGTTAATTTTCCCGTAATAACAGCAAAATTTTCAGTAGCCATTACAGACTTTTTTGGTGGAGTGTAACGCTATTTCATTTATTTCGGTATCGGTATTTTAAGGATATTGGTTTTTTAGTTATTTCGGTAACGGTATTTTAAGGACAAAGGTAGTCAGTTATTTCGGTGCATCCCACAATTATTTTTACAAAAAAACAAACGAGATTAAAAATAGAACCAATTTATCAACTTCCCAGCAAAAAAAATGCAAGTAATGCTTTACAAACTACTTTCAATGCTTCCCAAGTATCCGTTAGTGTATTTTTACTGATTTTTTTAGAAGTTGTTCTGAACAACTTCAAAAAATCACTTCTTTCATTGCTTCCAAAGTATCCGTTATTACATTTGTACAGCATTTTTAGAATTACTTTTGAACCACCTTAAAAAAATCACTTTAGTATTCTTCTAAAGAGTAATTGCTCTAAAAGTGGTCGTAAAAAGTGATTTTGGTAGCACATGGCATTTCCAAACAGAGGGTCCCGGGTTCGATTCGCGGCCGGACAAATATTTTTTTTTATTTTTTAATTTTTTTTTTTATTCTATTAATTTTTTTTTTAATATTTATAATTATTTTTTTTAAATTCAATATTTTTTTTTAATTTTTAAATTTTTTAAAATATGTACATATACATATATAAAAAAATGATGAGAAATTGCCTTTTATGTACCTGTAAAAATAGTACTGAAAACAATATTGAATTGAAGTGCACCTTTTACACTTGTTTATTAAGCACTTTTATTGAAGCGAATAAGGAACAACATCCCGCAGTAACAAAGTGGTGTTTTTATTCCAGTCAACTTTCATATCAAAGAAGACTAGTGTTTTCCTCGAGAAGACTAGTGTTTTCCTATAAAGGAAAAATCCAATGAAAAAAAATTTAAAAAGGCGACCCCGGCAACCAAAAAAAAAATAAAAATGTCTGCTGGATTTATCGACAAACTTCCTTAGCAATAATTTTAATGATTTTTTGCGAGCTTTAATTTTCTGACATAAGGGTTGTACATTAGGGTTGTAGCAACTGAGATCTGGTGGGTAAATACTAAAACGGGATACTTGAGGTCAATGGTCCCTAGAGTAAAACATTGGTCCCCTCGAGAGAAAAACGCCGATGTATCATACTTTGAGATCCGACTGTAAATGCCAAAAATATAATGAAAAATATAAAATGGCGACCCTACGTTTTTTTTTTAATCTTCAAAAATAATTTAGAATGGACATTGTACGGCGAACTTTTCTTTTGAGATACGTACATGTTTATAAAAAGGCAATTTTTTAAAATTAAAAGTGTATTTTAATAAAAGCCACTTTTGTATATAAAAAGTCGTTTTTTTAAATAAAAGATACTTCTTTAAATAAAAGTCTTTCGCCGAACCATATACGAAAATATTAATAATTAAATCCCATATATACATATTTCCAAACTTAATTAAACACTTTTCATTTAACAAATATATTTTTTTTAATACATTTTCATTTGGTTGAGGTTTTCTTTTTGTCATTAACTCAATTTCATTTTCTAACATTATCTATTTTTCTCAATGAGCTTTATTTAACCGCAAAATAATATGATATGCATAAAATATTTTTAATGTTTTTAAAAACCCACAGAGAAATCATTACTAATTGTAAGTGAATGTTTGCTTTGCATTGAATTTATAATAGCACTTAAAACATAGAGAAAATTTAACAAAAAGGAAAATTATAATTTCCGGCCACAGAGGCATTAAAAATATTGTTAAATGTATGATGGAAAATTAAACTTTGCAATTATTAAAATAGTAATTAAAAAGTGAAATTTTAAGTTTCGTTCACAATTGTGAAATGATCCCAGCAAAAAAAAACCGAATGCATTCTACAAGAATGCATTTTTCACTGCATATAAAGTAGCTATATATGCTGATTTCTTACTTCCAATAAACGTATTTTAAATGACTTCCAAAATGCCATTAATTAAAAACTTTTTTTACTTCCCAGAAAAAAAATACCTGACCAAGATCCGTAAAAGCACCTATACTGTTCGGTACAAATGCGTTCAAATTGAGGTGAAAAACGCATTCTTTTAACATTGGCTTGTCATAGGAGAGAAGGTGTTTATGCTACTTTAAGTCTGCTTTGCACGTCATAAAAATGAGTGCTTGGATGTTCTTTTTTATATAGGAAAGCAATTAATTTTTTTTACTATCTAAGGAGAGATGAAAAGTAACTTCTTGGGAATGCATTCAAATATATATTTAAGAAGTGATATTTATGACTTTTGAATGCATTCCCAAGAAGTTACTTTTCATCTCTCCTTAGATAGTAAAAAAAATGAATTACTTTCCTATATAAAAAAGAACATCCAAGCACTCATTTTTATGACGTGCAAAGCAGACTTAAAGTAGCATAAACACCTTCTCTCCTATGACAAGCCAATGTTAAAAAAATGCCTTTTTCACCTCAATTTGAACTCATTCGTGCCGAACAATATAGGTGATTTTACGGATCTTGGTCAGGTATTTTTTTGCTGGGATTCTAAGCTCCAAAGCATATTAAAATGTTAACTATTTAAAATGCAGAGTAAAGTTGGAAGTAACTTTACTTATTTCACATTTTATTTTATATCGAAAAAACCACAAATTTTGCATTTATTTTATACTTATTTTTTTAATTTGTTGATAGTTAGAAATGTGAACAATTTAGTGATGTGTTTTTTTAGTATGTAATATTTGCCATGTTAAATAGTTAACAGAGCAATGTTAACGGTAGAGCTGAAAAAATCTGTACTCTAGAGCCAAAAATGTTTGATTTTACAGTATTAATAAATAAGTAATTGAATACGGGTTGATTTGTCGTTCTTAGATATTTTCTAGCATTTCCGATTTTGTTAAAATTCAAAAATATTGAGGCCAATGGAATTTCGTTGACTGTATTATGTATATAATATTACGTTTAGTTAATAATATTGCCATTTTGGTTTACCTACATATGAATTTTACAACAAGGACATTCCTATAAATACCTACATGAAGCTTTCCATACTAACTGTCCTGCTGCAGGTCAACGTATGTCGGATTAAAGATCAACTTTTACTATTGATTGTCCTATATGATACGAATAAAATATGGTAAAATTTTTAAGTTTCTCCAAAAAGTGGGCGAAACAGGCGTGGTTAAATATTGACATATTTAGAAACTTTTTGTTAATATTAGTGATTTATTCTTGACTTTGTCAATAGCGTTTTATATAAGCAATTTAAAACAAATGACAAAACTCTTCATATTCAGTCTAAAGGCACTTATACAGACTTTATGAAAATGCAGCTCTGTATAAGTCTACCTAATGTAATCTCTAGGCCATTGACAATTGCTGTCAATCATAATTTCTTTAATTAGTAATATTTTTTAGATGTCTTGTAACATTGTTGAACATTTCAGTTCATTAAATGCACCTTTTGCTATTTGGAGAAAAAATTATTCTTTAAAATACAACAATTTTAATAAAAACAAATACTTAACAGCTAGCGATAATACTTTTAAGATAAAACTTAGTGCCAATTGTATTAAAGACGACAAATTTAGCGCAAACTTTACGAGATTTCTATCCCGTGTAGATGTGCCTTAACACCCAGAAAATGGATTCAGTTCTGGTAACCCCATTTGTAGTCAATCGCATGTTTCGGTTGTGGTAGCCGAATTTTTCAGTTGTGGCAATAGAAAACCAATTGAGACAAGACTAATTTGCCTATGACAACGGAATTTCAGTTATATGAAGAATAATTCGATAATGGGGTTGTCAGCACCGAATCTGTTTTCTGGGTGAATAAATATTGAATATTAGTTCTGAATATTTAGATTAATAAATAATTCAATTTATCTAAAATTTTGGAAGAATTTAAATAGTTTTTCCATATTGTATTCCTTTTATAAACTCCTATATAATAAGTTCTTAAAATTTTCTTTGATACTATATTTTGTACTTTTTTTGCCGTGGAAAGCCTTACATATTAAGTTATATAAAGGCAGCTCTTGTTTAAATCCCTCTGTGGTAAAAATGAAAGTTCTGTATTAAAATAAGAACATATTTTTATATAAAGACGTTATTATTTTGTTACACCAATAAATGTCACCCTTTAAATGAGGTTACTAAGCATTTTGTGATTCCTATCCTGCACGTTTATGTCAATATTCAGTTGAACATCAAAAGAGCAACAAAATTCTAATCAACTAAACACAGACATCTCTCTAGATGAAAAGATGACATTTAAACATATATTCTAGTGGAGTAGATGAATATTGGTATACATAATTTTGGTCACAATTAGATACATAATTATATTGAGGAATTTTAAATATGTATAGGTATTAGAAACTACCCAGGTAGAAAAATACAAAGTACAATAATAATACCCAGTATGCAAAACGACCAGACTTGCAGTTTTGTCCCCAAATTTGGACATTTCTTGTTTGTGTTGGGGACAAACATTTTTAATTGGGACAGGGAATTTTTTTTGGGGATTTCGAAAATATTTCGGTTATTTTTCAGGGAAATATAATTATTTTCTATACATTCTTATGGTAATACAAGATTTTCTAAACCTTAGTAAAATAAAATTATGACTTTTCGTATCATATATACTTACATATGAAAGCTGCGAACATCTAATTGCAGCAAATTAAAACGAATTAGATCATATTAGATCTACTTTGGCATAATCAGATATTATATGAGATCCCAAGTTTGATACTCGGTGGCGGCAATGAAATTTCTTTTTTTTTAATATAAGAAAATATAATTTTGTTAGCGAAAATTTTTATTTTAAACTTTCAGTTGATGAAAAGTAGTTTCCTTTGCATTCGTTCAAAAAGTACTAAAAACATGCTGAAGTTGGAGTACTCCTCTGCTATGACAACTGTAGGTTAAAATCATAAGTGTTTATGTTAAAAAAGAAGTACATCTAGATTATCAATAGTAGTGCTTTTTATAAAGCTTTGACGTCTCTTTTTTGCTGTGATATCTGTCTAAGAGATATCCAGAAAAAAGCCTTTTAATTTAAGATAATTTGTGTTAAGCGTCAACAATCTTAAGCGAAATTTTGATGTTTTTTTTGTTGAATGAAGGGTATGTATAGTTAATATTTTATTTGGTAAGTCAATGTTTTTCGTTCGATTTAAGATCATACGTATAATATCTCTTTCTTTTTAAATTATTTTCAAATTAAAGAAAGATGATACAATTTTTACAAGTAAATTACAGAGAATAAAAAATTGAAAGAATTCGATAATGCCAGCAGGACAATTGTACGTATTTTCGGCTTTCGCTACAAAGACATCGTCAGTGTCGTTTACCTTGATGGGTTTATCATTTATAATGGTCTACTTATGTTAAGTGGGAAACAAATAATATGTAAACAACTCAACTTGAATAACATCAACGAAATCTAACAATGATATTACTGTTATCCTTTGTTATTACTGTTTTTGCTTTGAACTTTAGTTCTTAAAGTATCGCAGCTGGTTCTATTCAACTCTGTGTATGATAACACAGATTTATGAATGGCATCGAACTGTTAAATTTAAATATACAATTATAATCATTTTAGAGGGTTAAAATGTTCCACAAAAATATTCCTCCTGGTGTTTTACATAAGTTCGCTGAACACATCCTATACCTACACTCAACCAAAAAAAGTCTGTAATGGCTACTGAAACTTTTGCTGTTATTACGGGAAATTTAAGTGTTTTGAGGCCAGCGGTATTTTTTGCTAATTTTAGCAACACATGTTTGCTGATCTGTAGTACAATAAAATTAGTAGAAAAAATTAGTTGCCGCTACTAAATTTTAGTAAAATTTATATAAAGTGCAATTCAAAATCGATTTGCTAAAATCAGTTAAAAAACTTACTAAATATCATAATTTTAGTACAATGAAATTAGTATAAATAATTAGTTGCAGCTACTAGATTTCAGTAAATTGCTGTAAACTGTAATTTAAAATCAATCTGCTGAAATTAGCCAAAAATTGTACTAAAAAATAAAAAGATTGTAAAATCTAAAAAAAATTTTTTTTTTCTTTCGATTGTAACAAGCGTATAATTACTTCATCGTATAATTACTTTGGAGTCAAAATTGAAAACGGTTCTCCAGTTATTGCCGTTTACTGCATTGGAGATGCAATAAAATTTTCTGGGTGTTATTTCTAAACTAAGAATATATCAATAGTAACAAATATAAACTAATCAAGAATTGTAAAAAATCAAAAAAAAAATATTTTTAAATAATATATTTTTCTGCTAAATTTAGCACTCAGTTTTGAAAAATTAGTATAATGTTTTTCTGAAATCAGCAGCGAAAATTAGTAAAAAAAAATCCGTAATTTGTAATAAGAGAATAGCAAAAATGATTACTAAAAATAAAAATTGTACTAATAATCAGTATAAAAATAGTATAGTGCGATTAGAAACTGTTTACAAATTTTTTTACTAACTTTTTTATTTAAGTGTAAAATGGAAGACTCACATGGTTTCCTATGCCGATTCACAATAAACATTTGAAAATGGGGGAAACTTTAACACATCCTAAAATAAAATTCCGCATGTGTATTTTTGTTTTTGGTCCCCTCTACCAGAATCCATTGTCAGAACACCGTAATTTTTTTTTGGTGTTGTACTGAGTTAAAAAGTCGCAAAAAATTTAAATTTTTTCAATTTTTTTAATGCAAATAAAAACTTAGCCTTCTGAAATCTGCATTATTTTTGTAGCAAATATTTCTGTTGTTTTTAGCGGGATAGACCGCTTTTTGTATTTAACAACAAATAACAAAAATTTTGTAGAAATAACAGTTACTGCTTGCTATTTTTAGCCTACTATTATTTAGCGAAATTTTCGGCAGGTTTTACAATATAATTTCTTATTTCACATTAACCAAAAGTTACTAAAATTCCGTAAATTTAACAGTTTTATTTTTGCTGTTCTTACTTTAGTAGTATTAATCAAAAAAAATCTTCTAATTTTAGCAGTTTTTTCTGCAAGGTAATTTTTAACTAATTTTTAGTAGCTTTTTCTGTTATTTTTACAAGTTTGTTTCTATGAGATCAGCAATTTCTTTCCAATAAATTTACTTATTTTATATTGATAATTTTGACCGTTTTGTAGTTTATTTTACTATCATGTTGTTATTTTTTTTTTTTCAATAGTTAAAATAACTAAACTTATAGTTATTTTTATGAAAAATATAGAGATCGGCAGTTTTTATTACATTTGTATATTTTTTTTGAACTGTCATATAAAGTCACTTTTGCTTACAAATTTCCCTGAGCGTATTTATTATTTGAGTCAAGAGAAACTTTTTAACTTTTTTTGAAAGTGGAAACACTGGCAGATTTTTAAAGCTTTTATAGCAGAAAAACTCTTTAACTCTAAGTATTCCTCCACTATTACCAATATCGACGGCAAATTAAAACGTTTCTTAAGTTTGAAGTTTGAAAAAAATTTATTAAAACTGTTTTAAATTTATTGTAAATTTAAACCATAAAACTCTAATGTTGAAAAAATTCCGTTGTATTTATAAACTTAAAATTTTGTTTTTGTGGTTACAGTTTGTTTTTTGCAGTTTAAAAGTATATAACTTCACACTCCATACAAGGTATTCACAACACAATTTAAAATATCATAAAACAAGTATTAGAGAAAAGTCAGATTTTTCATTGAGATTTGCTGTGAACATTTCCATTTTAGGTATTTATATTGAGTACATAGACAGTATTGACTTTCTATTATAATGAGTAGAGGTATAAAATAAAATACATATAAGAATACATTATTTTGTTGTTCGGTGTACTTTTTTTTTGTTAAATAGCAACCACATAGTTGTTTTTTAAATAAAATGCCAATTCAGCAAAAACCAAAAAATGCTAACATATTACTTTAGGCAGTTACGACGTTTTAAAACACTATTAGCAAAATCTGTTATTTTTAGAGCCAAGAAAGTTTTACAAAAGAATTTTTTATAAGGCAAATCGACAATTTATCTCCCGATCTTGTGGCACATTTCACCAAGCGATTATTTTTGTATTTATTTGTAGCACATAAACAAGTTATTTCCATATATTTTTAGATATTACAATTGTTTGGAAAAACTCAATAAACCTATAGTTCTATGTTGTGAGTTAAAAAAAAATTTCAACACCACTAAAGTACAAATAAAAGCATTTAAACAACATTTTTATTTTTTGCTAAACATTCAAACAAGTCTTATGCGGTTACACAATACTAAAAGGTATTTACCGACAAAAAAAAAACAACAAAATATATTTGTAAATAATTTTTTTTATTATTATTTCAAAGTTTTGCACTTTACTGGATGTCAATTATTTGTGTACCAAACGTTTGTCGTAACGTTTCACAAAATTTTCATTAGTTTTACTACACTGAGGAAAACGATATAGGATGATAACCAAATTTGTTGCAAATCATATGGTTGGTAAATTTTAATTGTGTAATTGTGCTCAATTATTTCTGACGATTTTTTCCTAACGAAATTTCGTAGAGATATATATCCGTTTACCCGTAAGCTCTTTTGTGGTTTTTAAACTTTGGCAACGCCCCACAGTGATTCGTCCCCATATAACGATTGGACAAAAATAGAAGGAGTTGAGACAGAGTTTTGAAATTTGGTATACTGACATAGAACCCCTTAGTTAAGAAAAATTTAAATTTTTGGAAATATCGGGCCAAGTACACGCCCACCTCCCATAGGTCTTGAAATACAAAAATATTATATTAGCTACATAAATGGACGTAAAATTACAAAAAGTATCCATTGAGATGCACATAAAACTTGAAACGTTTGTGTCAATTTTTATCAAAATCGAACAAAGGACTCTTAGTCCTGCCATATATCCTTTATTTTAAAATCTTTATAAAACCTGCAAAAATTATTCGATTGCGATAAAATTTAGCACGTTAATTAATATAAGGTCAAGCCATATTTGTGCCCTATGCTCCAATGGGAGTTAGAGGAATATATATATATATATATATATATTAGGGTGGGTCGATTTAGCAATCGATATTGCGTACTCGATTTTTCGAAAGCTTTTAGCATAGGAAAAAAAAGTTACACTACGACATATCAAAAAAATCATTTTCGAGGCTCCCAAATTTAAATTTTTTGCAATTTTCTAATAAATGCTAGATTAGCGCCATCTTGAGGTGGCTTTTTGAAACAACTAATAAAGTTGTAAACAATATAACATTACAACCTTTCCAGAAAGGTATTACTTATGAAAATCGGATAAAAAATGTGGCAACTAGAGGTAAAAGTATATAAGTAAAATTATTTTCTGCTTGATGATGAAATGATGATAATTATGAGAAATGATGATAATGATGTTGATGACAACAAGGAGAAAATAATTTTACTTATATACTTTTACCTCTTTTGAAGTAAGTTGAAGAGTTAGAGGGTTAAAATATTCCGCAAAAATATTTGTCATGAAATCCTACAATAAGTCTCTGAAGACATCAGCATTGAGAATTTAACTTAAAGGCGCTCAAATGTCCCACAAACCTGGATTTTAGGGAGAAACCATGGGAATCTTTCATTTTAGGTATAGGATGTGTTCAGCGAACTTATGTCCAACACTACGAGAAACATTTTTGTGAAACATTTTAACTCACTGGTCTTTTTTGACCCTTTTTAAAAATTCCCTTTCATTGAAGAGTTAGAGGGTAAGAATGCTCCACAAAAATGTTTCTCGTAGTATTTTACAAAAGTCCGCACAACACATCCTATACCTAAAATGGAAGGTTCACATGGTTTGAATACTAAACACTCTTAAATGCGTGAAATTTGTGTAAAAATCATGAATTTTGTCATTTCAAAAAATCAATTTTTTTTATTTGTGGTAAAAAATTGTAATTAATTTTTTAATGATCTATTATATAACAGTATCAACTTACAAAAAAAGGAAAAAAAGCAGAGACCCAAAATAACTGTTATATTTCTAAAAAAGTCACCACCCAAATTTATTTAATTATAATATTTCAATAATGCACTATATTTTATAAATCATATTGCACAAAAAAATCACAAAGTTTGGCAAAGATTTTAATTTTTTCAATTTTTATATTTTACTCTATAAATTTCTGTTGTTTTTTGATTTTTATTTTAAAACTTTTTATAAAAGTTACAGAATGATTTTTTTGAAAAAATTAAGCACTAACTTTTTTATTTGATAATAAAATAAAAATTAAAAATTGACCTAAATTGAATGCCGGAAGTTGCTGGAATATACATATTTACTCACTTTAAATCACTGTTCAATCTTTTATTAACACTAGTTGACATCATCAGGATATTATAATTGGTGAAGTCATTGGTTCCATGGCTTTTGATTTATATTCTTAATTGTTATTTTTTGATAAAGAAAAAAAATCACAAAATAACTTTTATTATTTTTGAAAAAATAAAAATCGTGTTTGGATTGTTTTTGTTTGAATTAAAAATATAAATCAAACAGAGCAAATAAACAGAAAATTAAAAATACTCAAACAGGAAATAATTGTAAAACAATCACTTTTTTGAATAAAAGTTATAACTGTTACGTCCCTGAAAAAAAGTATCTAATTTTATATAATTTTTTTTTATCCTCTATCAAACTTAAGTAATTTTTGGATTTTCAACAAAAAAAATGTATTTTTCGGAGCAATAAAAATAATTGTTTTGTAAACATATACTAAAATCCATATTATAATTTAACTACAAATATATTGAAGTAATTAAAAAAAAAATCTTCGAACAATTTTTAAAAAAAAATGTATTTTTGAGAATTATTTTCGTGAAACAATTAAAACCCATTTTTCTGTTAACCCGGTGAAAATGTCCATATATGAACATTTATGGTTCAACCATATATATATGGATCCGAAAAATGAGGTAACACCTAAGTATATGTTCATATATGGACATATATGAACATATACATTTATTAAATATATGCGAATACATGCGAACGTTGCTTTCCTTTATTATAAGGTTGTACGATAGATATAAATTTATGTATGACATTCAAATTAGGCGCTACATATGTTCCTTTTTTTATTCATGGCATTATATATAATTCCATATTTATCCAAACATGAGTTCCTTTTACATATATGGAAAAATGTAATCTTCGAAATATATTCATATACAAATCCCTTTTGCATAAATTGAATAACATATGCTTTCATATTTGTCCATATATGAGTGCCATTTCCATATATGAAATAACAGATGCTTCCATATATGTTTGTATATGAAATTTTTTCCATATATGGAATCACATATACTTCCATATATGTTCATATAAAATCCATATATGTTCATAAAAAAATCTATATTTCTTCATATGTGTCCATACATAAACCATATATGAACATGTTTGAGCGTATATGAGCATTTTTCACCGGGAAGTCATTTTTGCATAAAATTCTCTGAGTTTAGCGCCCTCTCTTGGCAGCAAAAGTAATCACACCAAATATTTTTTTTTCACATTTGTTTGAGTTACTTTCTTATATTTAAAAAAATCCTTCTTTAATCACAATTTGAGACAAAAATTTTTTTTGACTTTTGTCCATGGGACGAAGCATAGTGCGCCCTACTCTAGTGGTGCTGTGCAGTCATTTTTAACTAGTCGAAAAGTATGGAAATTTTTACACAAGGATATATTCATATGCGCCGTAAATAAATGGTAATATATTGTACTATCGACAATACGTACGTTCTTACGTTCTGAATTACGTTAAAACACAAAATAATGCGTTACCCTAGTAAAAATTATTTTTATATATTCATATATAATTTTTATACAATCATTTATGATTTTATACAATTATAACTTGTCGAATATTGTGAAACATATATTTTTATATTATTATATCAAAAGATATTTAATTATATAAAATTATATTAACCAGATCCACCATTTTTCGGATCAAACCATGTATGGGTTAATATAATTATATAAAAAATATATTATTTGATCCGAAAAATGGTGGATCTGGTTAATCTAATTTTATATAATTAAATATCTTTTGATATAATCATATAAAAATATATGTTTCACAATACTCGCCAAGTTATAATTGTATAAAATCATAAATGATTGTATAAAAATCATATATGAATATATAAAAATCATTTTTACTAGGGTACCCACAATAGGTTATCTTTATACTAATAGAAAAAAGTCTGCAAAAATTTTAGTCACAACTGCTAAAAATTAGTTAAAAATTACCTTCCAAAACTGTTAAAATTAGCAAATTCTTTTTGATATATATTAGTAAAATACACCCAAATCTGTTTTCTGGGTGTAGGAACAGCACAAATAAAGCTGTTAAAAACATAGAATTTAAGTTATATTTGGGTTAAATTTTTGTTAATAGAAAATAACAACTAAATCTGCTAAAAATTAAAAAAATTTTGTTCAAAAATTATTGCACTCAAAAAAAATAATTCAGTATAAACATTAGTAAAACGTCTTGTATATCAAGTATACTAGGTTTCAGCAACTTTTTTGCTAAAAATGTATTTTCAGCAAAACTTCTAGTTATTTTAGTATTTTTGCTATCAAAATTGTGCTGTAAAACACGTTTGTAGTGCGGACAACAACCAGACAGACAATATGTAGAAAGAAAATGTTACTAAAAACACAACTCTTCTAAGACATATAAAAAATACAACCATGAAAGATTTTTGTATCTGTCTTTCATGCATAAAAAAAAAACAAAAGAACCCCAAAATAATACATAAAAATATAACACAATAAGATAAATTATGATTTAAATTACAAACAAAATGAAATATTTAAATTTAATAAAATTATTCCAAAAAATATTTTTTTAAAAAACAATTGATTAAATAAAAAAAATTTTTTTTTTAAATTATAAAAAAAACGAGTAAAAAGGTTAAAGTCGGGCATGCCGACAATACAATACCCTACACCAGTCTGGGTAAAAGCCAACTAATGTTTGGATCCGAAATTCGAATGGGTTAAAATGTCCGACAGACAGACGGACGGACAGACGGACATCGTTAAATCGAAATAAAAAAAAATTCTGAGCCGATCGGTATACTATAAGGTGGGTCTAGGACCAATATTTTTTGGTGTTACAAACATCAGCACAAACTTATAATACCCTGACCACGTAGTGGTGTAGGGTATAATGACCACGTAGTGGTGTAGGGTATAATAAAAAAGAACAAAAAAAATATTTAATATGTTTGAGGTTAAGAAGAAGAATAAACCATAGTCTTTAAAAATTATAAACACATTAATTTGAAACTCAGACTAGATCTAGTTTCTGCCTCTTTTTATGGACAGGCTTCATCAGTGATTTTTCCATTAAATTGTATTATTGTTTATATTTTATTGTCAGATTGTCTCTATATGATAATTTTTCAATAACCCGCCGCACAGTGCTTTGTCTCATAGACAAAAAAACAAAAAAATTTGTGTCTCCGATTTCGACGAAAATATTTTTTTTGTATATAATATTATCCTTTCTGGTATAACTCATTCTGTCCACACTAGAGGTCGCTAAAGTCGCTAAATTTTTAACATAGCATGTAATGCAAAAATATGAATATTTTGGATCTAAAAATAAATTTTTGGAGGTATCTTTGAAATTTTTCTTTTTTTAAATATTTGAATATATTCAAATCAATAAAAGAGAATAAAATTGTAAAAAAAATCTGCAATTAACATATGAAATTATTTTTTGAATTTTTACAATATTTTTGCTGGGAGCCTAAAAATATCAAAAGTTAAATAGAACTTTTAAAAAATTATGTTAATTGATTTAAAAATTTTAAAATTTTTTGTCATGCTCTTATAATTTTGTATACACTCACAATATTTTATCCTTAAAAACAACCTAAAATACATATTAAATTAATTGAAAACACAACTAAAAAAAGGACTACTGATTTTTCATTATATTCAAAACATTTTGCTATTTATTTTCAAACATTGTTTAAACAATCCATAAAAGAAATAAAAATAATTGAAAAGTCTGTTAAAACAATTATCAATTTTTAAGTGACAAAACGTAAAAAAAAAGATTTTGTGGTTTGTTTTTCATATTTGAAATTTTTTTTGTTTAATTTTCAAAACACTACCACACAACACACAAGTTCATATTTTTATTGGCTATATATAAAAAACTAAAAATAGAATATTTGATTGAAAATAACAACTCCTACAGACGATACATATTTTTTCTGGTTTGTTTTTTATTGATTGATAAAAAAGTTAAACAATATGTTTCAATGTATTTTAATTGATTCTTACCTATTACTTTTTAAATAAACCTTAATCGGTTATGGTAATATTATTTAAAAAAGAAAAGTATAAACTTTGGCAAACACGCATTTCATATTTCATTAATAAATCTTTAAATATACCTAATTTTTGGTTAAAATCCTAAAAATCACCAAAGTTTGATAATATATTAAAAAAAATTATGTTAATTGATTTTCATATTATTTTTTTTTTTTTGTGTTAGGAATAGACTTTTAGTTATTATATTTAAAAAAAATATCTAACAATTTTTTTATAAAAATCAAAAGAAATGCTTTTTTTTAAAACTCCTTTTTATATCTCATTCACGTAATAAAAGCTACATATATTTCATTTTTTATTTAAATTACCAGCTGATAAAAAAAACAAAAAACTATCTTTGAACTTTGGAAGCAACTAAAGTATCACAGCAAAAAACAATACGAGGAACATTTTTGTGGAACATTCTAACCCTTCAATGAAAGGGAATTTTTTGGCGCCTTTTTAAAAAGGGACAAAAAAGACCCGTAAGTTGAAGAGTTAGAGGGTTAAAATGTTCCAAAAAAATATTCCTCGTAGTGTTTTACATAAGTTCGCTGAACACATCCTATACCTAAAATGAAAGATTCCCATGGTTTCTCCCTAAAATCCAGGTTTGTGGGACATTTGAGCACCAATTATGAATAAGTACGAAATTAACCCTTAAACGCGTTTTAAGCTTTTACTTATTACTGGCACTGAAGTTAAATTTTCAATGATGATGTCGTAGAATTTCATGGCAAATATTTTTACGGAACATTTTAACCCCCAAACTCTTTAACTTACGAGTTGTTTTTGTCCGTTTTTAGAAGGGGCCAAAAAAGTCCTTTTAATTGAAGAACTAGAAGGTTAAAATGTTCCACAAAAATATTCCTCGTAGTGTTCTACATAAGTTCGTTGAACATATTCCTATTTTAATCCTATTTAATTTTTTTATTTTAGAAAAATCATTTAAAACGCATTATTTATGACAGGCATTATTTTTTTATTAATGAATCGATTTTACCCTAATTTGGCGCAAATATTGCTTGACCTTAAATTAATTCACGTGCTGGATTTTATGGCAATCGGATAATTTTTGCAGGTTTTATAAAGATTTTAAGATAAAGGATATATGGCAGGACTAAGAGTCCTTGCTACGATTTTGATAAAAATTGACACAAACTTTCCCGTTTTATGTGTATTTCAATATAAAAATTACGTTTTGTAATTTTACGTCCATTTATGTAGCTAATATAATATTTTTAAATTTCAGGACCTATGGGAGGTGGGCGTGTCCTTGGCCCGATATTTCCAAAAATTAAACATTTTCTTAACTAACGGGTTCTATGTCAGTGTACCAAATTTCAAAACTCTGTCTCCACTCCTTCTATTTTGTCCAATCGTTATATGGGATCAAAGCACTGTGCGTCGGCTGTAGAAATAGAACCTGTGCCTATTCCTACATTACAAACATAACTATAGTAAGGTGCGACCGCTTAGCCATCTCACCCTAGTAAGGCCTTGAATGCAATGTAAATAATTCATAGTTTTTCTTTCCTATTCAGCTTTCTGTTATTGGTTTTTACTCAGAAGTGATCAAACACAGACACATAGAAACATTCTACTTTTAGATTTTTTGTTTATCTTCCAATCTCCTCCAAGTCTCCTTTTTGGCAAAAAAAAAATTGTATGTTCGTGATCGAAATCGAACTCGAGACCTTCTGTCTTTAAAACTTATTTTAACAAAACGTATTAGTTTTTATAAAGTCAGTGCTCTGCCAGTACATTTTTTTTGGTACAGTTGACAACTTCTGTTTGGGTACTTACCAACCTATTTAGTCGCTTAATTACTTTGGTTCGCAATGTTCCAAAAGTAATGTGTAATCATTATTTTATGTGTTTTTGTAAGTGAGAGGGCAATGACTACCCATTACTTTATGTTTTTGTAAGTGAAAAGGTAGTGACTAACCACTACTTTTGGTACATTGCGAACAAAATTAAGCTACTGAATAGGTTGGTATGTAGCTGAAACCCTGTTTTTCTAGGTTATAAATCAACACCCTCCCCAAAATTCTACATCTGAATTCGCATCTGATAAATCAGTTAGTTAACTTTGAACGGGTGTTTGCATTTATCTTCATTTCACTTACATTAACATAACATCCTTTTAAAAATGTATTTATAATAATTAAATTTTGCATGTTACTTTTCCTTTTCTTTCATTTAAAACCATCAAGTCAATTATGTATATTTTCTTCCCTACTTTTAACAATTATGTTGTATGTTTGACCTAAATTTTTAAACAAACAAACGGCATATTTACAAAAATAGAACCTAAACAAAATATTATGAGCATTTCTAGAATTCATCATTGTATATTTAGTTCTAATATGATACTATCATATCATATTAGATTTTATTTTTTGTTTCAAAAAGGTTGACCATTTTCATGGTAAGATTAAAGCATAATGTTAAGTGGTTGGCGGATCTATTATGAATAAAATAAGTATTATAATTTAAGTGCTCTGGAATTTTTTAGCTTGCTTTACAACCACGGAGGTGAACTATAAAAGTGCTGCCACTTGACGAAGAGAGTGGAGTTGCGCATTAGCATTTGGAAAGTTCAGTTAAGCTTGGTAAACTTATGTGTGTTATACTGGTGTATGTAAAGTAATGAAATGTTAAATAAATAAGTGTGTCAAAAAAGAGTGTGTCGTTATTTTAATTGCAACTCGGTTTATTTAAAGCAAAAAACGTAACAATAACATATTTTGAAAATAATTATTTTTGTATCAATACTTCAAAGCTCTGATTTGATTTATACTTCGCGATTTATTATTGCTTGAAAGTTATTATAAATTGTTAATTGATTCATAAAATTAATACATTTTTATGCAAATTGATTCAAAAAAGAATTATCTTTTTCAAGTTCTAAATATACCGTACAGTACAGTCGTCATGCCCGACTTTAATTTTTTTTCGAGTTACTTTCTCTTCAAAAATTATTCCTTAAAAATTCGTATAGTAAAATCGATGTTAGAGTAGTTAGTTCTTAAACCAATAAAATTAAACCTTATTCAAGAAATTTCAAGTTTGTTAATTTTTTTTTTAGTACAGTGTTGGTTTTCAAACGCGTCATATAGACCCGCTGCAATTAATATTGTAATTATTTTTGAATTTTTATTATTTTAATTTAGTAGGTTTGAGGTTAAAAAGAAGAATAAACCTTTTTTCTAAAAATTATAAACACATTAATTTGCAATTCAGACTAGAACTAGTTTCTGCCTTTTTTTCTATGAACAGGCTTCATCAGTGATTTTCCATTCAATTGTATTATTGTTTATATTTTATTGTCAGATTGTCTCTATATGGAAATTTTTCAACAATCCGTCGGCTGTAGGAATCAAACCAATGCACTCCTATATTAGAAATGTAACTATACTTGAATGTAGTGTAGATAGGTGCGACCGCTTACCCATCTCACTCACGTAAGGTCTTGAATGTAGTGTAGCTAATTCATAGTTTTTCTTTCCTATTCAACTTTCTGTTATTGTTTTTTTTTTTTTTTCCTTTCAGAACTGCTCAAACTTACACATACAAACATTCTACTTTAGATTTTTTTGTTTATCTTCTTTGTTTAATTTTCAATTTAATGGCCAGTTACTGTAATTAATATACATGATGTAGAAGTATTTGCATTTGTATGACTGTAAATATAGCTGTAATGACAATTAACTGTCTAAAGAGAATTGTGAAAGCAAAAAATAATATGAAACTAAAAATGTGACACACATGTGCTAATCTCACACTTCCGTTTCAATAAGGCATAAAGAGAGAAACAGAACTGAATGAAAAAATAGAAAATTCAAAACGAAGATAAGTTTGAGTTTACAAAGTCCTTTCGTTTTAGACTTCTACATATCATCGACTGGCCTGCAAAATGGCACATGTGTTTTTTAATAGATTTTTTAGGAGAGCGAAAAAACTGTTACAAAATCTACTTTTAAGATATTTTATTGGTCGTGAATCATTAAAGCATATGATGCAAATAAAATATCTTAAAAGTAGATTTTGTAACAGTTTTTGCGCTCTCCTAAAAATCTATTAAAAAACACATGTGCCATTTTGCAGGCCGGTCGACGATATGTATCAGTGTACTTTTAACAAAAGCAATTAAGTCGACTTAGGAACATTTTTTGAGATTTGCGTATAAATAAAACTTTTAAATACGCATATGTCTGTCTGGGCCTTACATTTCTACACTACACAAAGAAAACAAATTCATTGTGATAGCCGAATTTTTTGGTTACCGAATGTTTCGATTAAAACCATCGATATATTTGTTTGTGCCAACAGAAATTCGGTAAAAACAACAGATTTCTGTAGTGTTGCAAAAGCATTTGATTACGACAAACAAAATTTCTGCGATTTCTGCAACAAAACTATTCAGTTAACAAGAAATTTGGTCATCGCAATGAATCTGTTTTCTATGCGTAAAATATATGAGAAGGAGGGGTGGCAATCAATCTATTTCAAAGTTTTATTAATTTCTGCTTGACAAAAGAACTTATTTCATTTGTAACATTTTTTTTTTTTCCAGCAAAAAACTAAATTTAAAAAATAAATTGAAACGATTTTATACCAACATTTTTATAGTTCCGCTGAAAAAAACAGTGTTTTTTGAAATAAGTGCTTTTGTCAAAAGTCCCTAGAAATATAGAATGTACATGTGACTGTCATTTATAGACAATAAGAGAGGTAAAACAAAAAAAAATATATATTTGAAAAAATATGAAAATACACTGTTTGTATTTTAAAAGCATTTTACGAATGATGTGACAAAATGAATAAATGTTAGATTTAAAAAAAAAAAAATAAAATTTGTTCATACAACAAATATGCTTTTAGTTGAAAAATAAAGAAGTAACAGCAAGAATTACAACAGAAACAAAAAGTGTAAAATATTTTGTTATTTTACTCAAATACTTTATAGAAAAATGCACGGTGGGAGTTAGAACAAAAAGTAATACACATTTTAAATGCTTTATTTAGTTTGTAGAATTGTTTTGCGTGTGAGTAATAGTTGTTATAAATAATATTAATCATACGCACCCAAATATTACTCTTAATTTCACTAGTCTACAAGTTTTTTCAAAGACTTTTTCTACCAATTTTTTTTAAAGTATTTTGGGATTCTAAATAAGAAAGTTCCATCCTTCCTGAGTTTTTGGATATTAGGTTTTTAACCCCTGATCCTAAGAAAACATTTTTATGGCTTAATATTGGGAAGAAATACGTAAAAATCTTCTGTTTTTATACATTCGAAGTCTACATAAAATTACTCTTAATTTGAGTATAATCATTGAGGTAAATATTCAAAGGTATTTTAAGGACGCCAAAAGGACTTTTAAATTGGCTTTTATTTGGAAATGTTCTTAACCCTTTCCTATCTGACGGTAGTTATGAGTACCACAACATTTGGCACCAAATATAGTGACTATAAAAGTGCGGGAGCTGTCGGGCGCAATGAAGATATTTTCTCATACCAATATGTTTTTCAGTAACGGTTCTTCTTTTGACAAATTCGTCAGTCAGTGAAACATTTAAGTCACAAATTGTTGGTGCAGTGGTGAGTGGAAAAGTATATGATTTAAAATGTAATTAAAAAATAAAACTAAAAAAGTAAGTGATGTGTTTTTTTTTAAATAATTATTATGGATTTCATTTCAAATTGTGCTGATTTTTATACCCTACACCACTATGTGGTCAGGGTATTATAAGTTTGTGCTGATGTTTGTAACACCAAAAAATATTGGTCCTAGACCCACCTTATACCGATTGGCTCAGAATTTTTTTTATTTCGATTTAACGATGTCCGTCTGTCCGTCCGTCTGTCTGACTGTCCATGCATTCTTGTGCGCACTCTACAGGTCGCAAATATTAAGATATTTTGATGAAACTTGGTACACCGACTTATGTCGGCCCAAGGACGACGCCTATTGATTTTGGTGAACATCGGTCCATGTTTAGACCTAGTGCCCATATAAGGGTCCCCCCAAAATTGGCTTGGTTACAAACTGCAGGTCGTAAATATTAAGATATTTTGATGAAATTTGGTACACAGACCTATGTTGGCATATTAACGCAGCCTATTGATTTTGGTTAACACCGGTCCATGTTTAGACCTAGTGCCCATATAAGGGTCCCCCCAAAATGATATTGTTTATACGCTGCAGGTCGCAAATATTAAGATATTTTGTTGAAATTTGGTACATAGACCTATGTTGGTCCAAGGACGAAGCCTATTGATTGTGGTGAACATCGGTCCATGTTTAGACCTAGTGCCCATATAAGGGTCCCCCCAAAATTGGCTTGGTTACAAACTGCAGGTCGCAAATATTAAGATATTTTAATGAAATTTGGTGCGCTAACCCACATTATAGAAAATTTTGACACAAGCCCCATTTTAACCCATTCGAATTTCGGATACAAACATTAGTTGACTTTTAACCAGACTGGTGTAGGGTATTCTATAGTCGGCATGCCCGACTTTAACCTTTTTACTCGTATATTATATAGTTATTTTATAGGATTTTTTGTACAAAATATCTGCCTAAAACCAAAATGGATGATAAGTGTCGTAAAAGTAATACTAAGAGCTAAAATGGAAATCTGAAAAATATTTTTTTTTTACTTTTGAAACAAATGTATACGAGTATATAAAAAAAGAAAAATAAATATTTCCTTATTATTTCTGATAGCCGGTATGAAAGAGCGAAAACATTCGGATTTTCTAAAAAAAAATTGTGACATCCCAGTATAGAAAATCATTACCAGATATGTGGTTATGTAACTATATACCTGGTAATGGTAACTAGTTACTTTTCTTATAACATTTATTATTATCTTTGTATGGCGATGTCGCGAAAAATAATGAGTTATGCTTACACACCAACATACGAAAAATCTAAAAGTATATCATTACCTATATGCTTACCAGTACTGACAAAAAGTATGAGTCTAAAAATAGATTTTCAAAAAAATAAGTTTTATAAAAAAAAATATTTTTTATTGTAAAATTTTTTTTTAATAAATTTTTTTAGAATCCAACCTGGGACTTTAGGTTACCAGTCAATAGCTCTACCATCTGAGCTATATCGACATTTAATGTTTGATAGATAAAAACATAATTGACCTGCTGCACACAAGTCAGCTTACTCGCCAACATACAAAAAATCAAAAAATATGTGGTTACATACATATTAAAGACGTGCACTTGTATATCTTAAATTATTTCCAAAACAAATATACCATATACATAACTGTTACTATTGGTATAAATAAGAGAAGAAGTGTAACTGATATTGTTATGTTTTGTTTCAACGCACTCACTTTATTCATAAACATAATACCAGTTATTTCTTGTTTTGCATTGAGTGAAGCATTTATTTGTTTCTTGTTCTCAAATACTTATTGTACCACAAATATTTTCAAGTAATTGTTGTGGAAACAAATAATCAAGTGACTAGAGATTAAATTTGTTGTGAAATTTGTATTTAAAAATTAATAAAATTCAATTAAAACAAAAAATTGTATTTAATTTAAATAAAATAATACCCTGACCACATAGTGGTGTAGGTTTTAATTAGTGAAAAAGAGGTCGAAGGAAACATGGGGCTGATTTGGTCGAAATTTTCACAATATATTTATTTATTTATCTATTGTACAATCTTCATTATCTGTTTTATTTGTTTGAGCATACCATAGTAAAACAAATATATTACGCTCATTCTATCTTTATTCATTTACACCAGTGGTGTTCAAAAGTAAAAATGTAGTTGTGTTGGTGAGAAAATGAGAATTACACTGTAAGAAATGTTGAATGGGTTAAAAGAATCTGTATGAATTTATTTTTTGTTAAAAATATGGAAATGTTTTGTCTAAAAATTGAAGTACTATCGGAAAATATAAATAAATACTACACTGTTTTAAAGAAATAAAAAAAAACAATTTTTGAAAGAAAGAAAAAAACAAATAAATACATACATACATAATGGTTAGCGGCCCCATGTTCCACTGGCAATTAAAGGATTAAATATATATATATAAGGGTGGCTTTTTTCCTTCTATGTAAAACAAAAGGTTTTAAATTTTTTTTAAATCAATATCAATGATTTCAATGTATTTACATATATATAAAATATCTTTAATCTGCATTTATAATCATAAAATATTTGTCATACATTGTTATTAATATTTTTTTCAGTACAATAAAAAAAAATCAGCATATATCCGTACTCATGTTCATTCGTCGCTGTTTCAGTGACGACTAAAATCAAGATCATAAGAATACTTGTGAATTGAGCAGGGACAATTGTCCTATGGAATGAACACCACTGATTTACACACAATCTACTAGAAAGAATAAAAATATCAACTACACCAGAAACACTAAACTACTTATCAATACGTATTCAAATCAGTAGACATACCGAAACTTGTACAAGCAGTTCTATCTGTGCACGTGTTTAATACATATATCCTTACCAGTTTTGAAAAAATATTGAGTCTAAAAATAGATTTAAAAAAAAAAAATTTTTACTAAAATTTATGTTGTTTTTTTATTGCTCAATGAAAGTGAAAACTATAAGTAACATTTGACGGCAGGCATCATTGCAAGAGCCGTTGGCATGTCAGCAATATCATGATATTGCAAAAATATTGAAATTAGTATCTTTACATGAGATGAAATCATAATTTTATAAAAATTATGATAGTCCGAACCAGTTGGTTTTTTCAACATCAAGGCAATGTTGGCCGCTTAGTGCCAATCAAGCTTTTACCTACGCTTGTAAGTTAGCTACAATTACTGTTATCATTTATTTAATTGTCTAGCTAACACACATGGCGGCTTGGGTTCGATTCCCATCAGCACCAGGTTTAAAAAAAAATACACCCACAATATATTTTCAAAAAAAATATGTATCGTCTGTAGGAGTTGGTATTTTCAGCCAAATTTTCTATTTTTAGTTTTCTATTGTTAGAAAAAATAATTTAAATAATTTCGTTGTTTTCTGTTTTAAAACAAAAAATTCAAATTTTGTTTATATACAAAATTATTTCAAATTACAAATTTGAAGAAATATAGCCAATAAAAATATGAACGTGTGTGTTGTGTGGTAGTGAAAATTCAAACAAAAAAACTTTCAAATATGAAAAAACAAACCACAAAAGTCTTTTTTACATTTTGTCAGTTAAAAATTGATGATTGTTTTAACAGACTTTTCAATTATTTTTATTTCTTTTATAGATTGTTTAAACAATGTTTGAAAATAAATAGCAAAATGGTTTGGATATAATGAAAAATCAGTAGTACTTTTTTAATTGAGTTTTCAATTAATTTAATATGTATTTTAGGTTGATTTTAACGATAAAATATTGTGAGTGTACTAAAAACAATTTTTCTTAATTTTATTGACAAAAAAAATATACTGAAAATCTATTTATACCCTACACCACTACGTGGAGAGGGTATAATAACTTTGTGCTGATATTTGTAACAACAAAAAATATTGGACCTAGACCCACCTTTTAGTATACCGATCGACTCAGAATCACTTTTTATTTCGATTTAATGATGTCCGTCTGTCTGTCCATGCATTCTTGTACGCACCCTACAGGTCGAAAATATTAAGATATTTTGATGAAATTTGGTACACCGATCTATGTCGGTCCAAGGACGAAGCCTATTGATTTTGGCTAAAATGGATCCATGTTTAGACCTAGTGCCCATATAAGGGTCCCCCCCAAAATTGCCTTGGTTACATGCTGCAGGTCGCAAATACGAAGATATTTCAATGAAATTTGGTTCGCTGACTCACATGGCCCCAAGGACAAAGCCTATTGATTCTAGATGGAATCGGTCCATCTTTGGACCAATCGCCCATATTTCCGATTTTCTCATCATTTGACATTTTGACACAAGTCCCATTTTAACGCATTCGAATTTTGGATCCAAACATTAGTTGGCTTTCAACCATACTGGTGTAGGGTATTATATAGTAGGCATGCCCGACTTTAACTTTTTTACTCGGTTTAGACTACCTTTTTCGGTTTGACAACTTTGTGAAAACGTTGGCAAGTTAGCGCCGCTGTTATCAACCGGATAACACAGGACAATAGTGTCAAGATTGTTAACCCACGGTCTGCCAACGCATAACCGACCATCTCCAATGGTATGCCAACATTGTACCGAACGTATATTTCTGTCTGGAGTGGTGTAGGGTATCTTTCTATACATTTGCTGCCACGCCCAGAAAAGAAGGATCAAGTTTCCATTGGACCGATCTTTAGCGTTAGTTTGAGTTTGTGAACTATTTCGTTCAAATCATTCTTTTTTTGTTTTGAGCTGTGACTGAACTACGTGTCCTATATTTTTTTTTTCAATGTAGTTGTCTACATGCTACGAGTAAATGCAACAGAAAATATGCAACTTTATTAAAAATAAAAGAAATTTGTTTTGTCGGTTAAACAAAAAGGCCGAATGAACTTGGTCATATCATTCAAAAGAATCATTCAATTGAACTAGTTCGTTCATACACGACACAACTCCGCTTACAAAAACATACGAAAGTGCGAAATTAAATAAAAATAAGAAAATGTTTAAATATTTAACAATTTTGTATGTTCACATTAAAATATAACTTAGAATTATATTACAAAAAAAAAATGTTTTTAAAAATAAAAAAAAGGAAATGACACTGATGATGGCTTTGTAGCGAAAGCCGAAAATACGTATTCTGTCTGCTGGCCTTATCGAATTCTTTCAAATTTTTTATTCCTTGTAATTTACTTGTGAAAATTGTATCATCTTTCTTTAATTTGAAAACTAATTTAAACAAAAAGTGATATTAATTTATGATCTATAGTCAAACTAAGGAAACATTAATTTACCAAAAAAATATCAACTATACATACCCTCATTCAAATAAAAAAATTTTTTAAAATATGTATTCCTAGGAAAATTTTATGTTCCAAAAAATGGATTGTAGAGTAACTATTTTCCTTTTACAACCCCTTCTTTTGTCAATTGTAACATAGATGATTTTTGTTTGAAATTGTCCCAAAAACAACCACTTCTATAGCTCCAAAGTGGAACTGGTTACCCTAGAATCAGTTCTGTAACTAGTTCTAGAACTGATTCTGCGTCAGTCATACCTTCCATATGAGATCCGTCGAACTGGTTCCGGTACCAGTTCCATGGAATCGGTTGCCGTGGAACCTGTTTCAGAATTTGTGTGGTTGGCTACCGATTGCTAAAAAATTTTGCTGGGTTATTTTATTTAAGGGGTGTTTTTTAGTTAAAAAATAACTACAAATTAACCAATCCGATTGCTAAATTTTGCTTTGAATTTCAACAAACTCTTTTGCCGATGTGACAAATTATTTAATTTAAAAAAAAATTCTCAATCAAGTCAAAAACATCACTTCCCGAGTAAAAATAGTTATATAGGAAATTATATAATTTAATATGGACTAATATGTTTATATATAGTCAAATGTGACACTATATCTTTGTGGATATAATTATGTATAGCTTTGAGTTTCCCACAAATTTCTTATATAATGTCATATATAGATCAGTATAAATATATATGTCGCCATATATATTAATATATACCATATTTAGTTACATATGCTATGACAATTTTAATACAGCGTCATATATAATTACAAATGGCTTTATCGGTAAACATATAAAGTCTTATATAGCTCAATGTTAATTTTTTTTCTAAGTTTTAGATATGTTTAAGTATAGCGCATTTAAAAAAAATGCTATGTTTTTCTTAGTTATATTTATGTATGTACGATTTCAAAATATAAAAGGCGTACTCATTATAACTCCTAAATTCCTTGTAAACCTTGTATAAATACAAGCCATATTTTTTATGTATGGAATTTGACATTAGACTCATAAACATACCAGGATTACAGTTTACGGGTAGAATACAAGTTTATATTAGAAGGCTTAAAATGCTTGGTTACAATTATGTACAACTTCTTCTAAATACTTATGTGTAAATTCGTAAATGCTTTGTAAAGTTATAGGAGGCTTATGAAACAAATTTTGTATGGAAAATTTGTTTTGTAAACCTCCTATAATTTTATAAAACATTTATGAATTTATACATTAAAGTTTTATTTAAATTTTGAATGCTTAACTTAAGGGTGTTATTTTTTAGTAGTTTTTAATAGTTTTTGTTTTGAGCCTGTAATATAATGCGTTGTATAATTATGTCTTTCTACATCAAATTAGATATGATTATATCGGGTCAAAATTCGGATAAGATTCTATATGATTTAATATATTTAGAACTTATCCGATATAATTTTATCCACCATTTTTCGGATCATAGCATATCTCCAATTATATTAAAATAGATATCATTACATATGAAATCATATTATTTTTTTTACTCGGGTTGTTAAAATTTGCCTTTAGTTCAGGAGTCGGCAAACATATACAACCTTATTTTGTGCTTGTATGAGTGAGTTGCAGCCTCTCTCTCTCAATGCACTGACAAAGAACGTTTGTATAATAATTTAAAAATTTTAAATGTTTATAATGGGAATATAAAATAAAAATTTAAAAGCAAACAACAACTACAAAAACAAATATCGAAAAATAACAACAAAAAAAAAAAAACAATTGAACTTAAAAATAAATTACCAAAAAAATTTATCAATAAACATTATGCAGAGTGTAAAAAGTCTGGCAAACAAGCGATCTGACAACCTACTTCATTGAATGTTTGTTTGCGACTGAGTTATTTTTTTGTTCTATGTGCAGTGTTGCCAGATAGCCAGTTTTAACTGTTTTTTACAGTTTTCTGGGATGCCTAACAGTTTTCCAGTTTCTTCATGTAAAAAACAGTTTTTTTTTTTAAATTCATTGATTTTTTACAGTTTTTTCATATTAAATCGGCACATTTGTTTCATTTACAATTTTTTATATTATTTTTTTAACTAAAATTTAAGAATTAAAATATAAGTGCTTATGCATAATAATCTGAATTTGTTGAATTTGTTTTACGATAAAAAATTTGGTACAAATCGAAACATAAATGGAAAAATGAAAAATTTTTATAACTAATTTCATCAAAAATTAGTACGGACTAAAATTGGCTAAACCATATCTAACACGTCATAGATCCGACGGACATTTTTAGCCGAACTTTTTAGATCACTTCTAAATGAAGGATAATTTATAAATTTATATTTTTTTGAAAAAAATTTTTAAAACAATGTCTTATCAAAAAATGCTGAAATTGGAAAGGTTCACATCTCGGATTCGATGAACTTTTTTAACTTCAGATTTGGGCCTAGGAGACCAAAATTCTTTAAAAAAAACTTTAATTAGGAAGCTGTGCAAAAAGTCTATTACTATAAATGCCTACTATTTAGGCATAAATTATTGAAATCTCGATATTTTGAAAATTGAGACCCTAGGATAATATTTTAGTCCGAAGATACTTCGAAATCCCAGAATTTCTTTTGATTTTTAAAATTTTTTCGAAAAACAGTTTTTCTATAAAGAAACAGTTTTTCTTTACAGTTTTTCTAAAAAAATATATGGTAACACTGTCTATGTGTGAGCTTATGTAGGTGTGAGAGAGCGCCCATGGGCATAGGTGTTGCCGACGTCTGCTTTAGTTTCCACAAATGAGTTTGTTGTTATTTAATTGAAAAAAGTTTAACAATCAACAAGAATGTTGTTTCCATTTGCAAAATCAGTTGTAAGCTCTATTTCAATTAAAATTTTAATTGTATTTACAAACAATTTTTATCTGTGTAGGTGCAAATGCCTTGGACCAAAATTTTAATCGAAAATTTTAATCTAAACGTAAAAGTTTATTGCAATATATAAGGAGTCGTAAATCCTCAGTAATTGCTCTTCATAAATATAGGTCTTTCTCACCTTAAAAACTTTAGTTCAAAGTTCTAACCTATTTTTTTAAAATATTTCTGGACATTATTAATGGATTTTCAAGTTTTACCCCACGTTTTGTTAACTAAACTGTCTAGTATGAATAATGTTTTAAAGTGTCTAAGTTTCTTTTAGAAAGTTTTTATGTTAAAAGCAGAGTTGGGCACGTGACACGAAATCGTGAGTACATTTATTAGGTAAACTAATATACTCACATGATTCCTGCGTAAGTAGGAAAGTTACTCCTGTGTAAGTTTAGTTTTTTTATCATAAATTTTTAGTAATTTTATTGTTTTTTATGACCGAGTATTTTCTCGTAAACTCAGGTGAGCAAGCGCAATCGTGTTTAGGAAAAAATTAAAAAAAGTTTTGGAAGATAAACTAGAAATTTATTAATAAATTAACATAATAAGTACTTTTTTACAAAAACTGCTATTTTTCTTCATCAGGATATTCTCCTGACAAATACTTCACAGAGTTTTTGCTTTCAGAAACCTCTACACTTTCAGGAATGAAAAGACGATCATCAACTAATGATGGGGAACTGTAAAATTCCCGAAATGATAGTCTTTTCATTCCTGAAAGTATAGAGGTTTTTGAAAGCAAAATTGACAATAATGACCGAGTCATCAAAGAACCTATTGAAATTCAACAAATACGTTTGTTGACTTTTAACAAACAAGTTTGACTAAAAAAAAAAAAAAAAATAGAAACTTGTTATGCCAACAAAACATTTAATTGGTTTAATAAAAAATGTTGTTAAAATGGAAACTGTATAGCATATAACATCGAACATTTTAGTTGAATAAAGAAGTAAGTTTTCCAACTGAATTTTTATTACAATATGCGAATTTTTTATTGAAATCAAATCCCTCAAAACACACTGACTAAATTTTGTATTATAGAATTTCACATTTGCTTTCCCACTGTGCAATATATCTAAATATAAGTAATAGTAAGTGTTCAGACATATGTATTTATTTGTTTATGCAAATGCATATTACATATTACTTCAAAAAAACTATATAAAAACATTCCCGTCTTTATTAGTTTTGTATTTCAAAAATATTTATATATAAGTTTTTTATATAACATATTTTTATTATATTGTCAGTTTTAAAAGTTCAATGTACTTTTTAGGTTCATTCATATGTAAAAGTAAAATAAAATTGTAAAAATAAAAATTTAAAGGCGTCACTAAAAAATTTTTCAAACGCAACATTGCTGTCATTTAAAAAAAATAACATTGTTGACAATTTCAAAAAACTATTTATGTAGTTGGAACATAAAAATACGACACTGTTTATATAATAGTAAACAAAGGTGAATAAATTAATTGGCCAACAAATAACAACAATGTTGCTGCTTGTTATTTAAAAATGTTTTTATTCAAATATATTTCACATTTTACTTCTATGTTAAAAATCATGATAGGCAACCGCAAAGAGTAACGGTATTTGTACACTCAACAAAGTTTTTCGACAGAATTAACTGAAAATAATGATAACTAAAACAAAGGCATATCCAGGTAAAAGGGGATGGTACTAAGTATATGAACATATATGATAGTAAATGGGCTTATGTATGATCATCAGAGAAGACAAATATTATTCATAGTTTTTGTTTTTTCAGCTTTCAAAAATGTTTTCTTTAGATTTTTGAGCTTAAAATAGCTTTTTTAAATTTTTTGCCCAAAAATGCTTTTTCTTTTTGCTCATAAAAAAATATTTTTTCTCATAACTTTGATTTTTTTAAGTGTTATTTTCCAAGATCTTTACTTTAGCGTTTTATTTTTTGCTTTTTTACCATACATTTTTGCTTCAAATACAACAAATTCTGTTGCTTTTGCCTTCTCATCATTCTAGGAACCAAGTTCCATGAAACCGAGTCATTAGATTAAGGAGATAAGATCTTCGTAAATAAAGCTGTGTGGCATATAAGATCGTACAATTCTATTGGGACATTCAAAGCGACAATTGTTTTTATTTCAAATGGAGCAGGCATTTAATTTACCTAAATAAACAGATTCTTACTCCAGCCGAAGACAAAACTTTATCAAATCTACACACTACACTGAAAGAATTACCCTTCATGATATTAATGATATAATTTCATAGAATTTTTTTCGTAGAATCAGTGAAGAATTTCATTAAATTGTATATAATATTTAATTAATATTATGAAATTCTTCATAACTTTTCTTTCATAAAATTTCATAACTTCATTGAAAAAATTCATTGCACTTCATAAATTAGATCTCCATAAATTTAATGAAAACGTTCTTTATATATATGAAATTGTTCAATAGTATTAACTTTTTTTTAATTTTTCATAAAATATTGTAATTTCCTGAGAGAATAATCTTTTATAACCATACTAAAAAAATTAGTGATTTACAACATACAATCATATCTTCTGTTGATGCCGCCCAAAATAAAATTGGATCGAAAAATGGTGGATCGTATTGCATTAATTTAGATCCACCTTGTATCTAATAAGATGAAATACGATCCCTAAAATCGGTTTATCTAATCATATAAAATTGGATGTGACATAATGACAATCAAAAACTAATTTCAATAGAATGCACCATTTAATGCAATCTGAGCGATCTTTGAATGAATTATTTTTGTCTAATGCTATCAAATAAAATGTAACTTTTTGTATCAAATCGAATTCTATATAATTAGATAAACCCATTTTTCGGATCGTGTTTGATAATATTAGATCCAATTTGGATCTAAATTAATACATAATGATCCACCATTTTTCGGATCAAATTGTATTTTGGATTATATTTTATAACATCTAACTTTTTTTACTCGGGAATTTATATTTTTTAAATTAATTTTTTTATTAATAATTTTGGACTATGAAACTTTTTTATTAATCATATTAATTTTATTGAAACTTTTTTTAAAAACTTTTTAATTTAATGAATTCTTTCTTTAGATATATTTTGTACATCCGTAAAATATGCTACAATTTTATTACGCTTTTTGCATTTGCTAAATACTTCTATTTATCCAATACAGCTTAGCAAGGACAACAACCAACTATAATAAATAATAGTAGGTAAATTAAATTGCTTCATAGATGTTATGAAGCTCTTCATTGGCTGATTGAATTATTCATTCAAGGAGTTGCCTATTAATTTTATGAAGAGTTTCATTAATTTTATGAACTTTTCATAAACATTGACTTTAATGAAACCTGTTTCATAGATTCTATAAAAGTTTCAATGAACGAGTTCCAGTGACAATTTTCATTGAAACTATGAAGAAATTCATTACTGAAGTGATGATAATTCTCTCAGTGTAATAGAAAAAATCTGTAAACAGTTTAGTTAAAACTACAACAAATTAGCTAAAAATTAACTTAAAGAAAAACTGCTGAAATAAAAACTTAACCCGCCAAAATCAGGAAAAAAATTGTGGGCTGCAAATCACAAAAAAAATTTAATTTCGAAGTTTTTTTTAGATTTTTTATTAATGCAAATAAAAATCGAAACTTTTGAAAATAGTATTTTACAATTTTTTAGCAAATATTTCTACTGATTTTGGCAGTATAGATTGCTATTTTCATTCAACTAAATTTAGCTTAAAAATAACAAAAATTTTGTGGATATAACAGTTTGTTTTTGCTATTTTTAGTCTACTAATATTTAGCAAAATTTTTTGTAGATTTTACAGTATAATTTGTCATTTTCAATTAACTAAAAGTTAACTTAAATATAACTAAAATTCTTTAAATTTAACTGTTATATTTTTATTGTTCTTAGTTTACTAGTATTTAGCAAAAAAAAAATCTGCTAATTTCAGCTTTTTTTTCTGCAAGGTCATTTTTAACTTTTTTTGCTATTTTTTACAGATTTATTTCCGTCAGTGTAAAAATAGTTATAGATAACAAAAAGTCCCTTACCTGAAAAGAAAAGAAAATAGAACAAAATTAAAATCTAATTTCAGGGACAGTATTAAGTGAACACCTAAGTGTTTTAATCTTAAGTGTACTACTAATAAGACCACATAAGTGAACTTTTTAAACAGTTGTTTAAGCTGAATGATTCTGATGGTCCTAGTATGAGTATCTCAATATTAAGTAATACGCTAAACACTTTAAAAACTTCAAATGTCGAAAAAATTAGCTCTAAAATACCCGCCCAAAAACTTTTAAATATAAAGCAGTCTTTTAAAATAACAAAATATAAGTTACATTAATTTGATAGACATCAGATTTTAAAAGGACATTGTCATTTTAATAAAATTAAAATAATCCTTAATTCACAACATTGTATTTTTAGTTTTTGTTGCGTACATAATCTGCTATGTTATTCGCAATTAGCTTTAGTTAGTTAATTTTTTTCATACATTGTTATTTTATTCGTTGTATGATATTAGCTGAAATAACTTTAGCTTTAAATAACCTTCATACTTTTAATCTCAGACATTATGTATATATTTCAACTACACTTGGAATATTTTCACAGTCATTGTATGTAGGTCACTGTAGGGCTAAAAGCCGCGGATGACTGGCCTATTTTAATCCGAGAGGATCAATTTTCGCAGGTATATTATTTTTTACGCCTAATCTACATGGGGAGGTGAAAAAATAACAGTTTTGCTCTACTGAGCGCCAATTCTGAATAAGCACCAAATTAACTCTTTAACATATTTTAAATTTTGACTTACGAGTATTTCTGGCATTTTAAACTTACAGTAGAATTTCATGACAAATATTTTTGCGGAACATTTTAACTCTCTAACTCTCCAAATTACTGGTCGTTTATGTCCGTTTTGAAAAGGAGGCCAAAAAGTGTCTTTAATTGTAGTGTTAGAGGGTTAAAATGTTCCACAAAAATATTTATCATGAAATTCTACTATAAGTGTCTGAAGACAAGAAAGTTGAAAATTTAACTTCAATGCCAGAAAAAAGTCAAAACTTAAAATGTGTTTAAGGGTTAATTTCGTACTTATTCATAATTGGCGCTCAAATTTCCCACAAACCTGGATTTTAGGAGGAAACCATGTGAATGTTCCATTTTAGGTATATGATGTCTTCAGCGAACTTATATAAAACACTACGAGAAACATTTTAACCCTCTAACTCTTCAATTAAAGGGACTTTTTGGCCCCTTTTTAAAAAGGGACAAAAAAGACCCATAAGTTGAAGAGTTAGTGGGTTAAAATGTTCAACAAAAATGTTCCTCTTAGTGTTTTACATAAGTTCGCTTAACTCATCGTATACCTAAAATGGAAGATTCACATGGTTTCGCCCTAAAATCCAGGTTTGTTGGACATTTGACCGCCAATTCTGAATAAGTACGAAATTAATCCTTAAACACATTTTAAGTTTTGACTTATTTCTGGCATTGAAGTTAAATTTTCAACTTTCATGTCTTCAGAGACTTATAGTAGAATTACACGACAAATATTTTTGCGTAACATTTTAACCCTCTTACTCTTCAATTAAATGGACTTTTTGATCCTTTTTTAGCTACGGATATACCGGCCTGCTATAGCCAAACAGCTTCTAAAAAAAGAAAATTTAAGTTGAGGAATCTTTAAGATTACAGTCTTTTAAGTGCTGCTAACTTATTCATCTTTTCTCAATGTTGTTTGTATTTGTATTAAAAAAAAAGTACTCAAAACACGAACAACAACATCAGCAATATATAATACAAGATGACAACCAGTCATGCTTTATTTTGTTGTTGGTTTATGTAAGGGGACAGGCTGATTTGTAACCTTCCAGAAATCAGAAAAACAAAAAAATTGTTTCCAATAATCGATAGTACTAGTTCTTGCCCACAAAAATTTCGTACTAAAAGTTCAAAATGAAATTGTAAGAAGTTCCACTAAAATAGTATTTTGAATTTAAAAACTTCAGTCGTATTAAATTTCCATAGCGTTTTGATCAAGTCTGTTTTTTGGAAGTGATGTTGATCGAAATTGAAAAAAATAAAAACGAGTAAAAAAGTTAAAGTTGGAACTGCAGATTTTAAAATATCCGACAGAAGTCTGGTTGAAAGTCAACTAATGTTTGGATCCGCAATTTCAATTGGTTGAAATGGACTTGTGAAAATCGGAAATATATAATTGCTCTAAAAGTGATCGTAAAAAGTGTTTTTGGTATCACTTAGCATTTCCAAACAGAAGGTCCCGGGTTCGATTCCCGGCGGGACCAATATTTTTTTTAATACTTATAATTAATTTGTTTGAATTTAATATTTTTATAATTTTAAAATTTTTAAAAATATGTATATATAAAAAAAAATGAAAATAGTACTGAAAACAGTATTGAATTGGAGTGCACCTTTTACACTTGTTTAATAAGTACTTTTATTGAAGAGAATAAGGAACAATATCTCGCATTAACAAAGTGGTGTTTTTATGCCAGTCAATCTTCATATCAAAGAATACCTCAGCGGTAGAGCGCTAGACTAGCAATCGTGAGGTCGCCAGTTCGATATCCGGTGGCGGCAATAAAAAAACTTTTGTAAAATAAAAAAAATATAATTTTTTTTTGTAAAGATTTTTTTTATAACTTTTAATTGGTGAAAAAGAGCTTCCTTTGCACTTGTTCAAAAATAACTGAAAAAATGTTGAAGTGGGAGTACTACTCTCCTATGACAACTCAATGTTAAAATCATTAGTGTTTATGTTAAAAATAATTTATATATATATATGTATATATTTATATAATTTACTGTGGCTTTTCAAAAGCAACTACAAGGGGAATACAGTCACATGTTAGAGTCACAGACTTCTTGTACACTGAGAGAATTTTCATCACTTCAGTAATTAATTTCTTCATAGTTTCAATGAAAATTGTCACTGGAACTCGTCCATTGAAATTTTTCATAGAATCCATGAAACAGGATTCACTAAAGTCAATGTTTATGAAAAGTTCATAAAATTAATGAAACTCTTCATAAAATGAAAAGATCGCTCCTCCAATAAATCATTCAGCCAATAAAGAGCTTCATAAAATCTATGAAGCAATTTCATTTATTATTATCTATTGTAGTTGGTTGTTGTCGTTGCTAAGCTGAAGTGGATAAATAAAAAGTATTTAGCAAATGCAAAAATCGTAATAAAATTGTAGCATATTTTACGGATGTACAATATATATCTAATAAAAGAATTCATTAAATTAAAAAGTTTCATAAAATTTAATAATCTATTAATGAAATTTCTTGTTAATGTTTTAAAAAAACTAATATGATTTATAAAAAAAATTTCATAGTCCAAAATTAATAATAAAAAATTAACAATTATCTTAATTTTTGCATTAAAAATACAAAAATTGTTTTTTCGGACTTTCTATATTTTCATATATTTAGTTAGAATATTCTCCTACCTCAAGTCCAATTTCAAAAACGGGTTGAAACAACAAATAAAATCTAATATGACAATATCATATTAGAATTTGGACTTGAGGTAGGAGAATATTCTAACTAAATATATGAAAATAAAAAATTAATTTAAAAAAAAATAAAAATTGTAAAAGATAATTCTCTCAGTATGGAAATTACTCGGCGTTATTGTTACATAAAACTACCCATGAAATTTTTTTACAATCGGTAGTCAACCAGACCTATTATACTACTGGTTCCTCTTCTGGTTCCATGGAACTGGTTCCGGAACTAGTTTCTGGGATCCTATATGGAAGGTATGGGTGATGTAGAATCAGTTCTAGAACTAGATCCAGAACTGATTCTAGGTCAACCGGTTCCACTTTGGAGCTATAGAAGTGGTTGCTTTTGGGACAATTTCAAACAAAAATAATCGGTGTTAGAATCGACAGTAGAAGGGGTTGTAAATGAAAAGTAGCTATTCTACAACCGATTATTTGAAATAGAAAATTTTCCTGGGTATTGTATTTGAGAATTGAATGTTTGAATTCTAATTGTATGAAAAATTTTTAAAAATTAATGAAATGACGATATTTTATGAAAAAATTAAAAAAAGTAAATACTATTGAACAATTTCATAAATATAAGGAACATTTTCAATAAATTTATGACGATATAATTTATGAAATTCAATGAATTTTTTAAATGAAATTATGAAATTTTATGAAAGAAAAGTTATTAAAAATGTCATAATATTAATTAAATATTATATACATAATGAAATCCTTCATTGATTCTATGAAAAAAATTCTATGAAATTATATCATTAAAATCATGAAGGAAAATTCTTTCAGAGTAGTATTAGCCACACGAGTAGTAGTAGTAGTATCATTTTGGAACTACTTTTGAAATTTTAGTGTTATACTTTAATTGGAAATTAAACAATATCGATTTATGGAAAAAAAAAATCTCGATATATTTAGGACTCTAAGTCGGGCTGTTCCCTTAAATGCATTCATTTGTAATGCAAACAAACACTCATCAAGGTCGTCGCTGTGGCTTTGTGTGGCTGTGTGTGTGGGCGAGTGTCTGGATGGGAGAGATAGTGTATATCTGTGAGTGTGTGAGTGCGTATCAGTTTATGTATTTAGAAATTAAACTTATAAATGACAGTGACATTGTTACTAAATTATTATATTGTTGTTGTTGTCATTCGTATTGCTAAACTGACTAAATTAAATGTCTTAATAAAACCCTATAACAACTATATTAGGGTGACACCGAGTTGTATGGGAAAACATTTTTGCTACAAGTCATGTCGAGTGCCGAGCTAAATTTGGTATTTTTTTTTTTTTCTTAGAAAAACCCAAAATTTCCATCGAATTGCACCGCGAGATAACATCGTCCGAATTGGCTCAAGTTATCGGTATAGATAACTTTAAACCAGTGACCGACAATCCTTAAGTGCCCAAGAAATAAAAACAGAAATGCTATCACCCCATTCTACACACATATAAAAACATTTAACAAAAATCTGTTTTAATACCATAATATAGTGTTATGAATATCCATAAGAAGATTTCTGTATGTATGCATGTATGTGTGCGTTTTGTATTTGTAAGAGTGATTTAGCAATAGCCATCAACTTAATAAATGGTTGTGTTAAAGTTCATTGCTAAATACTCGTACTACTAACAGCTTTGATACATTGTTGTTTATATCGTTTGTTTTCTCTTGATAGATTAATGGCCGCATTGATACAAATCGCCATTGTTAATGTTATTGTTATTGTTGCTATAAAAAACTAAAAGAGAACACAAAATTGTCATTGGAATTACAAATTGATTACAAAGAATATAATTCAGGACTTGCTTTAAGATTTTAATCTTAACAATTGTTATTATAAATCAAATAACTTCAACTTATTTAATATCCATTGATCTGAAATAAATATTAAACATTAACTAAATAAATATTATGCCTAGATAATTTTTCAAATATTTACTTTATTAATTTTAATACGTACTTCGATGTGTCTGATTTATGTTTTGATTATGAAAATATAATTCTATATTACTCATACGTGATGTGGCCACTTGTTTTATTTAATTAAAAACGGGATAAAATAAATCAAATACTCATGTTTTGAAGTATATATTCAAATAAGCATAAAATTTGGAATAATTCTAAAATTTCATTTAAAAAAAATTATAATTTTATAAGAAAAATAAAAAAAGTACTCCCTTATTCATTATATGAATACTACGGTGACAATGGAAATTTAACCTTGAATTTTCGCTAAATCATATATCTCCAAACCGTTAAGGATTTTCGAGATATCTTAATTTTTTTTTTTTAGTTCTGCAAAATTTAAAAATTTACCGATTTTCAGGTATGGCTTGAAAACTGCTTAAGCCAGTTGAAGAATGTTTCCATATTCGCGTTCAGCATATTACATTTTATTAAATACGAGGTGTTACAAGTATGGTCGGTAACACTAACCCTAAAATACCAATAACGATTTAAAATCTTTTCAAATGATTATCCCTGTAAAAAATTATAAGTTTTCGAAAGCAGGATAAAACAAATTTGCTTTCTATATCAGCATTCGGAGAAGCAGCTAAATAAGCCAAACATTTTTAAATGATTTTTGTTACTGATATCCCTTAAAAGGAGGCAGGTTGTAAGCAGCTCTCTCAATGTGGATTTATTTCTCATAATGATTTTTCCATTACGTTTTGGGTTAAATAAGAGTTATTTACAATTAACACTATAAGATACAAAGATTGTTTATAAAGGACATAGCTGTCGATAAAATACATTCCATTCTGCTAGAGTCTAATAAAATCACAACTTATTACGCACAGAAAAAAAATTAAAATCGAGTTTCAATTATAAAATTTTTAAACACAATTACAAATTTAATTGAATTTGGACCAATTCAAAAAATCGTTATATCTATTAAATTTCTTTATAAAAATTGAGCTGAAGTTTCATTCACATCAATTAAAAATTTAATTAAAAATCATCAAATTTTTCAATTAAGGTTTTAATTAAAACTTTCATTGAATTAATTAAATCATTTAATTAAAATCCTTAGAAAAAAATTAATTAAAATTTTAATCGAATTTATTAAAACCTTAATTGAATTTCCAGCTTTAAATCAATTAAATTTCAATTAAATGGAGTAAAATTTTAATTGAAATTCTAGCTTAAAACCTATGAACCGATGCATATGGAGCATACATGGGACTAATTAATTAGGTGATCTAATTAATTGGTGATTTCATTACCATTGCATTGATATCAATTGTAATGAAATTATTTTCTTACCATTTTTTTAATTAATGGTAATGATTCTAAAATTTAATTTCATTGATTAATGACAATGATTTTAAATTTCATTACCATTGATAATGAATAAATTAAAAAAAATAATTGCCATTGACAGAAAAACGTAAAAATGGAGTAAACCTCGCTGAAATCGAAGATGGAATATGCTCATTCAGGCTCATGAATATTTGAAATTAAATACTACCTTCCATTCCATTATTATTTGTATCCAGGTAAAGTTTAACGGAATGGATCCTCCTTAAAAAATTATGTTTTATAACTTTCCCGGCCAAACGCGTTGTTCGTTTTCATATGCCTGAATTTTTTTGTAAACAAATGGTTTTTAATCAATTGTAATTAGTTTTTTTATACATTAGTGTAATTTCATTACCATTAGTAATGATTTTTCTAATGAAAAATATTTCATTATCATTAAATGGTAATGAAATTCTTTTCATTGTCATTAGTATGAACTAGTGGTAATGAAATTTCAATTGTAATGAAAAATTCCCATGTATGATATGGAGAACCTTTTCTATAGTAAAATTCTTCAGATTCTGAGGACTTCTTTTTTTCTACTTTTCTTATTATAAAGCCCTCAGATTCTGAAGAATTTTCCTATAGAAAAACCTTTAGATTTTGTCGACTTTTTTCTTTATAAGGACAATAAATTACACAGTGCAACATTTTTGAAGTCAACGAGTGCAAACTCCTTCTCTTGTGGAATTTCTCGAAGTACTTATCGAAACTAGCAAAACCCCATTTGGGTTTTTCATAGTGTTTAATGTAGTTAGCGCCATACTATCAAAATTGAAGCCGATTTGAATGGATAAAGAGTATTTAAATGCAGTACATTCTAATACTGTGCGAATTAGTGTTTCTTCATAACCAATTGTTCTTAAATATATAGAAACTCTGCCACTAAAAGGTTAATGTAAACTGAAAAATAGTCCGTTATTTGTTTCGGTTGCCATCTATGTCTCAGAGTCATTGAAAATATGGACCATCGGATAGAGGTATGCCATCGAAGCCGTGGCGAGCATTTGGCCGATATTTTACTTCACACATAATTGTCACAGATCCTTCTATCATAATAAAAAAAAAATTAAGATAATTCTCTGAAAACTTTTTGTTTTATTTACAATTAACATCGTGCGTTTTAGTTTTAGTAGTTATATAACTACTAGGGCGGGTCGATTTAAAAATCGCTCAAGTGACAAGGAAAATCGTATTCTAGGGATCAAAATAAGAAACTTTTCCGGAGGAACCATACCTCTAAAACGAATTCTGATGTCCCAACTTTTGACCCGTAGAGTCAAATTTTGAAAAATCCCACTTTGACGCATTTAGAGTGCCGCAATCGAGTCCAAATGTATGACCGATCCCCTCTAACTTTGAAGGGTCGACCCACCCATGCCAGTGACACACCCCCTGGAACCCCCTGGGGGGTTCCCCATACAAACATTTCAAAATATCACAATTTTTGGCACTTTACATGAAAAAATCAACGAAATGGCTATGTTTTTTCTTTTTGTGAACCTTCAATTTTAGGTACAGGATGTGTTGAGCGGACTTTTGTAAAACACTACGAGGAACATTTTTGTGGAACATTCTAACCCTCCAACTCAGGGGTGGCAAGAAAGTTTTCGCTGCGTGCCGGAAACGGACAAATTTTTTGTAAAAATTTCTGCCACCTTAACTTTAGTTGTCTTTTAAAAGTCCTTTTTTAAAAACTTTTAAAATTTCTCTTAAAAATATCATCGCAGATGTACATATTTATCAGCGCTATGGATAACCCCCATGAAATAACCCCCAAAGGGAAAATTAAATAACATCCATGAAATGACGTAAAAATGTTTGACGGTTATTTAATTTTTGGGAGTTTATTTAATCTTTAAATATTGAGATTACTTCATTATGAAAAAATCCCCAATGAAATAAAATTAAAACAGTTTGAACATTATTGCCTTTTCATTTTTTTGGGGGGTTATTCCATTTTGGTGGATATTTCATTTCTTTTAAAAAAAAAGTAAAATTATTTGGCGCCATTAATTATTTAAGTACTTAAGAAACTAGTTGAAAACTGTGATTCGGGCAAAAATTTGATTTTGATAAAATAAATCGCGCTTCTTTTATCATCACAATAATGAATAAAAAGCGAATATTATGGATTTGAACAGAGAAATTTCTATTTCAGATGAAATGGCTCTGCGACACACGATCAAAGCCCAATTTCAAATTCCAACAAAGAAGGTTATTTCATTATGAAACTTATTTTCAACCTTCATTTCATTCAGGGTTATTTCGTAGCACCTATTTTCCCTTAAAAAAAAACAATTTCTTAGATTAAATTTTATTACTAATTTTTTTCCATTTTTGTGCAATTTTCTGTAACTTTTTATTTATGAGGCATTCTCTCATCGAAACATTTAAACTTCTTTCAATCTAAAATTTTTTAAATCTTCCCAGAATTTTCTGATAATCGAATTTGCGGGTTCCCGTATTAACCATATTTCTTTAAAAAAAAATGGTGGAAATACAGAGTTTTATTCATTTTAAAAGACGATTTACAAGCTCTATGAAAAATTTCACCATTATGGAGTTAAATCAAACATTTTTGTAGCGAAATTTAACATTTAACTGAATTTTTTGCTGGTCTTCTAATAGTTTAAATTTTTTGAAAATATTCAACAAAACTTCGCGTGCCACCTAAAATCCACTCGCGTGCCACTACTGACACGCGTGTCATAGTTTTGCCAGCCCTGCTCTAACTCTTCAATGAAAGTGAATTTTTTTGCCCCTTTTTAAAAATGGACAAAAAAGACCCGTAAGTTGAAGAGTTAAAGAGTTAAAATGTTCCACAAAAATATTCCGCGTAGTGTTTTACATAAGTTCGCTGAACACATCCTATACCTAAAATGGAAGATTCCCATGGTTTCTCCCTAAAATCCAGATTTGTGGGACATTTGAGCACCATTTCTGAATAAGTACGAAAGTGCCAAAAATGGTGATTTTTTGAAATGTTTGTATGGGGAACCCCCCCGGGGGTTCCAGAGGGTGTGCCACTGACATGGGTGGATCGGCCCTTCAAAGTTATTGGGGGTCGGTCATACATTTGGACTCTAAATGGGTCAAAGTGGGATTTTTCAAAAGTTGGGACATCAGAATTCGTTTTAGAGGTATGGTTCCTGGGGCAAAGTTTCTTATTTTGATCCCTAGAATACGATTATCCTTATCACTTGAGCGATTTTTTTGCCTCCCTACAAATCGACCCGCCCTAATAACCACATATCAGGTAATGATTTTCTGCACTGGGCATTTTTGGGCTGTGGTGTAATAGTTAGCGCGTTTGACTGTTACATGTGAGGTTGTGGGTTCGAGCCCCAACCAAGACGACATCAATTTATGAAAAATAGTAATATGTATGAGTTTTTTCTATCCCTCATACATATCGCAGCGTCGTCCTTCGGTGTTCCCATAGCACTTAACCCCACCGCAGTAAAATAATATAACAGGGCTATGAACAAAAAAGCTTCAACAAAGTTCGCCAACTCACCATCAGATGGCGCGCAACAACTATTCTAAAATTAAACATCTCGCGCAATTACAGTGTTGCCATATTTGAAACCCTTCATCTTTCACCACCTTTCACTTCTTCTCTATCCCCTTTCCAAAGGAAGCAACACGTTAATTAATAGGAAGAATTTCCTGAGTGTTGCTTCTCTTTATAAAAAAAAGAAAGCTGCTAAACTATGGGAAATTCAGTAAAGTAAACTTCAGAAAAAATATTCCTTATAATATAATTCATAATTCTTCAGAACATTATAATACTGGAAAATGTTTTTTTTCACATTTTCCAGCTGTATTTTACATCGATTGATGTTTTATAATTTCAGTATTGCCACCACTTTCTAAGGAAAACTGATGATGGGGAACTGGAAAATCCCCGAAACGATCGTCTTTTGATTCCTGAAGGTGTAGAATATTTTGAAAGCAAAAACTCTGTGAAGTATTTGTTCTGATGAAGAAAAATGACAGAGTTTTTGGCAAAAAGTACTTATTATGTTATTTCATAATAAGGAAATAATTGGCCTCGAACAGCAATAAATAAATTTTTTATAATAAAATTAATGTATAAAATATTCAATATTCTTTAGAATAAAAAAAGATTAAAGGGCTATTTGTGATAAATTTTAATCTGTTATTTTATATAATAAGTCAATTTATCTAAATGCAAATTTAACACAAAAAACTCGATATTTAGCCTGCCTGAGTCTTAAGAATAAATAGGTACGGGGACCAAAGGTTGCTGTTTTGTGACATTGTGTTTTAGCTTAGATGATAGCACAAAACATGTCATTGGTACCAAATGCAGAATTAAATATTTTTATATATAATCAACAAATAAAAACGATGTAAAAATATTGTATGTTCCAAAAATTAACTCACTACTAAAATTAGACAATAACATGAAAATTTAGCAATGTTTTCGTTGTTATTTTTCATGCCATACATGGTTTAAATTTTATTGCAAATAACTTTTGTTTTACCCTACACGTACGGCTATATATTTAGGTCAGTGTCTGTCAATTTTCTATTGCAAAAAATTGCCTTTTAAATAAAAATATAAATGTCAATTTTTATCTATCAATTACCAACATCAAATACTTCATTTTTCAAATATCTTTCAATATTTATGCCGAAACAATAAACTGCATATCAACCCTTCAAATATGTTGCAATATATGACACTTATAAAAACAGAGTGAGAAAAAAACGCAAAATCAACAAGAAATTTATAACATTTGCTATAAAAAAAATGCGTTAGTGTTCAATGAACTCTCAACCCGGAAGGTAAATTCTTGAATAAAAAGAATGCAAAGAAAAACATAAAACAATAAATGATTGTTGTCAATCGACTACAGAATAATATTACAAAAAAAAAATAAAACGAAGATAGAGATAAATCCAAATAAATGCATTCATGTACAAATAGACCTATCGACCGACCCACCGACCGACAAACGGACAAATAGACGGATAGACAAACAGCGCGTCAAAACAATCGTTGTCAACGATTCTGATGCATAAGGATTACACAGGTATTAAAAAGTACCTGATGTACCCACGTCAGTTTAATTCACCATAATAAAACTGGTATACATAGGAAAGTTTTATTTCATAAATTATATTTCTTAAAAGCTCTAAAACATTTTCGTGATTGCTCTAGAATTAAAATATAAACATAATTTCTGTTACGATTAGAAAGTGTTGCAAACTTCTTAAATATATACCTGGGATATTTTTCCACTCAATATTGTATATACAAAATATTGATTGAAATAATTAAAAAAATGTATTGTAGTAAAACTGAAATGCAAGTCTACTAATGGACAACACAAACCATAAAAAAACCCAGCAAATGTCCACAAATGCTTAAGGGATTTATAATTTTATTTTTCTTTGAAAAAAAAAACAATTAATCCGTATGGACTTACAAGTTACTATTAAATTGAGGTTATAATTTTCTTTATTCGTTACAATTAAACTATTCAACGAATTTAAAGTTTTTAAAGAAATTTAAATAAATTTACCTTACCTTTCAGTGCAATAACGGTCGTAGATTAGACTTGTGTCGTTCGTGAACGAACTGGTTCAATTGAATATAGTCACTCATTTTGAACGAAAGACCTAGTTCACTTCTAATCGCTCTTTTAGTTCAATCGTTCATTTTATTACCTTTAGTCGGGTAAATTTATTTCTTTTTAATTAATTAAAAAACGTATTTTACACTAAACATTTTGCTCTTTTTCTTAAAACTCTTAATTTATCTGAATTTTATGTCTTTGATAACTAAAAGACGAGCAAAATGAAATAGCCAAACGAACGATCGGAAATATTTTTTTATGAACGATTGAACGAAATTGATGATGTTGAAATCTTCTGTTATCTGGGGAGTATAATTTCTAAAAGAGGGGGCAGCAAAGAAGATATACAGAATAGACTGTGCAAGGCAAAGCAAGCATACGGCATGCTTAATAAATTCTGGAGATCGCATAATGTCTCCAATCACACCAAGATCAAGGTTTTTGATAGCAACGTGAAATCTGTGCTTCTGTATGGCTGTGAAACCTGGAATATTTCGAGTCGTGAAATGAGTTGTATGCAAGCTTTTGTAAACCGCTGCCTCAGGCGTATACTTAGGATATTCTGGCCTGCCACGATATCAAATCGGGATTTGTGGAACTTAACCAATCAAATTCCTTTAAGTATGAATATCCGATTACGTAAATTTAGTTGGCTAGGGCACACAATGAGAAAGCCAGCGGATGATTTAACTCGACAGTCCGTTGAATATAACCCCCAAGGATCCAAGAGACCTGGCAGACCTGCGAACACTTGGAGACGCCAAATAGAGAACGAGTTGCATGCGCATGGTGTGTCCTGGAGTGAGATGAAAATGATGTCTACCGATAGAATACAATGGAGAACATTTGTTGCGGCCCTATGTTCCACTGGGAATTAAAGGATTAAATATATATATATTGAACGAAATTGTCAAAGAGCGATTACATCACTGCAAGGATGTAAAAATTTAGCTTTTCCAAGTTTTATATTTTCAACCCTTTGATGATTACAAGCAAAATTGCTTGGCAAAGCGTTTTCGTCACACACAATTTTGCAGGTAAATGGTAGATTAGGTATATCTAACGGTGATTTGAGAGTTAGGCAACAAAAAAGTAGTGGGCGGTAAAACTTCATATGGTCCCACTTACCTTTTAGGAGTCCTCGAAGTTGAAAAAAATAATTCCATATTTAAGGAATAAAAAGAGTAATTTTGACAAGTGAAGGAGCAAGGAGGGGGTCGCGAAAACCAATTTTGTAGGACTAATATTAGGTCAAAGATCACGAAAAACTCGAGAAATTAAAATTCACTTCGGCGGATAATGTTGCTAATAAATTTTTACATTTTCTAAATGTTCATAAACTAGATCCCTTAACTAACCAAACTTGACTTTAAACTATCAGTGCTGTAGAAAATATTTTTTTAAAATATGTGTAATGACCTAAAATATAGGTAAGTATCGCAACTTTCTAAAGTTAATTTACAGAAAGAAGAAGAAAACATTTTTGTTGAAAAATTTAACTGACACAAGGGGAATCACAAGACTGCCAGACTAATTGTCAATTTGTCTCTATATGAAAAAAATTTTGTGTATGCCACGACCGGGAGTCGCACCGGCAACGCTCTACACAGGCTGAGACTCGTATTATCACCTTTTAACGAGATATATTATGGTCGGCACAGTGATGAGTGTGGCTAATTGAAGTTTTGTCAATCACAGCCTACACAGTGTGCTTGTAATCAGAACAGCCAGAATTACTTAACTAATACATGAGCAATTTATTTTTCAATTAAAAATTTTGTCTCTTTTAATCATATTCTTATCTCCTTTCCACAAGTAATTATTACATTATGAAGTGCTTTATTTACATGTAATTGTTGATGGAATATTTTCAAAAATCAAGTGGAATAGTTTCAAAAAATTCAGTGGCGTAATATGAAGCTAATGAGGTGGTGGTAATATGGGGGCGCAAGTTGACAACTTTCAGAGACGCTTAAAGCGTGTCATGTAATCACGGCATCTACTTTAAAATTGTTAATCGGGTGTTCTTGGGTTCCTATCTGAGCATAAATGGTATTGATCTCAAATGACATTGCCAAACCAAACCAATTTAGTAGGTTTGAGGTTAAGAAGAAGAATAAACCTTTTCTTCAAAAGTTATAAACACATTAAATTTGCAAATCAGACTAGATCCGGTTTCTGCCTTTTTTATGGACAGTCTTCATCAGTGATTTTCCATTAAATTGTATTATTGTTTATATTTTTATTGTCAGATTGTCTCTATATGAATACTTTCAGAAGTGATCAAACAGACATATACAAACATTCTACTGTAGATTTTTTTATTTATCTTCTTATTTCCTCCGTGTCACCTTTTCGCAAATGTTGCCACATTGACCTATGGTTTTTACGTACAAGTGCAGGCAATTTGTGTATATTGGAGACGGACAGCCAACAGGGCATTTTTTATTTTTTATAGTAAAGTGTTGTTTCTTCAAACTAGCAATTTTAAACAAATTCTTGAACGGGACCTACATAATTTTACTCATTATAGAAATAATGTTCATTACGACAAAAAACCTCAACTTTGGCTCAGTTCTTCCCGGCTTTTTTTTACAGCGTTTTGAAGGCCGAAAAGTTAAAAAATTACGACAATGTAATGCACTCTTATAAATTTTTGTTTAAATTTACCCTATTTATAGTAGGTAACTTTTTACCTACTATAATGTCAGTAAATTTACTCTATGTGCGTAAATTGAAGAAGATACACACATTGTGTGTAATATTCATACACACAAAGTGTGTATATTTAGCCTTTCTTAACAAGCAAATGTAAGCATAAAATGCTTTAAAACGCATATTTAAATGCTTGAGAATTAGCCTGAAAGTATGGGGTCCATATTAAAAGCACGTAATATAAGAAATGCGTTTATCTTCAACGAAATTTTTATTAAACCAAAACTTATTACATCAGCATTATTTGCTACACCGGCGGAAGAACAAGCATTTGCACTTCTACAAAATAACTAAATTGTTATGGACAGCATGCGCAATTGAGTCGTCACATACTTAAATCTTCGTACAGAAAATATTGCTAAAGCTCGCCATTTCTTCTCTCGGGATTACCACAATTTCTGCTGTTTTATTTTCGTGATTGATATTCAGGTCATTTGTTCGGCAAGAGTCACTGTTAGAATTTCATAATGACGTAAATAATGGCACATCTTATTTCTTATTGTTGATCAGTAGAGAGTAAATGCAAATTCATTAAAAGAATTGTTAAAATATTTGTAATCAAAGATAATTACCGTCATTTGATATTTTCGGCTATTTATCAGCTTTGGAATTGATGGTCCGCTACGTCTTTCAGATAGGGCGAGTAGTTGGGCATTTTAAGCCACGACTTTGCCGCGTTCTTATAAATTTTGAATTTATTTTATCTTTTGGAACCTTTTTATATTTTTGTAAATATTTATGTGACAAATAAATTATTGCTTTAAAATGTTGGTATATTCACACACATTGTGCCTAAAATATTTGTTTGAGCACAAAATTGTATATGCACACACAAAATGTGTAAACTATAAATAAAAAGTGCTTACTCATACATTTTATGCGTATTTTTGTATACATAAATGTGTATATAAGAATTTTACACATTTGATGTCTAAATTTAGGCATTTTGTGCAATTTTGCTTAAAATTTTACATGTTTTATAGTAGTGAATTTACAAGCATTTTTTAGAGTGTGGTCTAAGAATTGTTAAATGAATCTACTAAATCGGAATGTAGAACTCCCGGCCTAACTGATAGACCAAACATTGGGAGCCTGACCTGGCTGGACAAATTCTTCTCAAACTTTTAGAATTTTTTTTTTTTTTTTTTTTTTTTTTTTTTTTAAGAGAAGCAACACTCAGGAAATTCTTCCTATTAATTAACGTGTTGCTTCCTTTGGAAAGGGGATAGAGAATAAGTGAAAGGTGGTGAAAGATGAAGGGCTTCAAATATGGCAACACTGTAATTGCGCGAGATGTTGAATTTTTTTAGAACAGTTGTTGCGCGCCATCTGACGGTGAGCTGGCGAATTTTGTTGAAGCTTTTTAAATTCATAGCCCTGTTATATTATTTTACTTCGGTGGGGTTAAATGCTATGGGAACACCGAAGAAGGACGCTGCGATATGTATGAGGGATAGAAAAAACTCATACATATTACTATTTTTCATAAATTGATGTTGCCTTGGTTGGGGCTCGAACCCGCAACCTCACGTGTAACAGTCCAACGCGCTAACCATTACATTATTACTGGGTTATTGAGAAGTAGTCCAAACAATAATGACATATCATAATTGTTTGGACTACCAATAATGACACCGACTTACTTTATGCATTATTTTAAAACATTTAATAATGAGTTACTAATAATGACTTACTTTTATCATTATTTCAAAATAAAAAATAATGTATTAACAATAGCTGTATTTTCGACTTAACTATATCCGTTAACTTTTAAAAAAGCACAAAGTGCATAAAAACGTTTTTTAGACGAAAACTAACATATTACTTTTCGTATGCACGTTAACTTACAACGTGGATAATTATCAACGTTGAAAACTCAACGTTTATACATTTTCACACCTAGCGTAACTTCTTCGCGTTACTACCTAAAAAGTTTTGGGTAGTAACGATTATACCGGAACTATCATAAATACTCACTATTTAAAAAAAATTGATACTCCAATCAGTTTAATGTAGATTTGCTATAAATACTTAACATTGACAGGTATGAACGAAAATACAGTTAATAATGACTTATTTTTATCATTATTTCAAAAATAAAGTAATGTTCTAGATTTTTTGTAAATTTTATTGAAATCTATTTTTAGACTCAATATTTTCTCAACACTGGTAATGATATATGTAAACATATATTTTTTGTTTTTTTTTTTTTTATTTTGGCGAGTAAGCTGACTTGTGCGCAGCAAGTCAGTTATGTTTTTATCTATCAAATATTACATGTCGAGATAGCTCAGATGATACAGCTATAGACTGGTAGTCTGGAACCCCAGGTTCGATTCCCGCACGAGAAAGTTTTATTAAAAAAAATTTTTACATTAAAAAAATATTTTGTTTTATAAAACTTATTTTTTTGTAAATCTATTTTCAGAATTAGTATTTTAGTCAATACTGGTAAGCACATAGGTAACGACATATTTTTTGATTTTTCGTATGCTGGTGTGTAACTCATTATTTTTCGCGCCATCGCCATACAAAGGTAATAAGAAATGTAATAATAAAAGTAACTAGTTACCATTACCAGGTATGTAGTTACATAACCACATATCTGGTAATGATTTTCTACACTGGGAAGCGTCGAGCCCATAAATTTTTTTTCAATGTAGTTGTTCAGAAACTACAATATCAGATCTAACAGGCCACATATAGCCTATAACCCCGATTCATTTCAATACCGGAGAAATACGGATATATACCCACACTCATACAACCAGTTATGCAAAAAATCTGAAAAATCAACTAAAAATTTGTTAACAATGACCTTGCACAAAAATCTGCTGAAATTAGCAGATTTTTTTTCCTAAATACTTGTAAAACAAGAACAGCAAAAATCAAACTGTTATATATACAGAATTTTAGTTATATTTGAGATAAATGTTAGTTAATTAAAAATGGCAAATTTTACTATAAAATCTGCAGAATATTTTGCTAAATATTAGTAGACTACAAATAGCAAAAACAAAAATTTTGTTACTTATAAGTTAAATTTAATTGAATGCAAATATCAGTCTACCCTGCTAAAATCAGCAGAAATATTTGCTAAAAAAAATAATAAAAAGCTGTTTTAAAAAGGCTCAAGTTTTATTTGCATTAAAAAATTAGAAAATTTAAAATTTTTTGGTGATTTTTTTTAGGCTACTAATTATTTAGAAATCTTTTTTAACTTAATTAAAAAAACCTGTTCCTCCAAACTGGAACAGGTTGCTTTAGAACTGCTTTAGCTGCTAGAACTAGTTATGAAGCTGGTCCTAGGACAGAGAACCCTTATATTTTGACTTTTGGGAATCAGTTCTAGAACCGATGGTTGTTCTCGAATAGATTCAGAGGTAACCGGTTTTAAAAAGTTTTTCTGGGTCGAATTAATTATATTGCACTACGTGGTATAGGGTAGGGTACAATGACTTTCTGTTAATATTTGTTACATCCAAAAATAATTCACCTAGACAAATTTTTATTACACTTATTATTATATTTTTTATATGTTTATTGTGCCATTGATTGAAATTTCCTTCAGGGAACTTGATCCTCTATCCGGAAGATGAACAAAGTTTTCATTATCACTTAGGATCATATTATAGACATTGTAATCATATTATGATTATAACGCAATGCAATCATAACATGATGTGCTTTTCTCTGCCTGAAAACATTAAAAAATTCTTTAAGTAAAAATGGCTGTAAACTAGTGTAATTTTCCTTTTCAATTTATTACTTATTTACAAGATTAATACAAACTTATCTTATTATATTATTAAAACAAGTCATGAAAAGAAAACTACTGTTTAAAGTTGCAACGTTTAAGTTAAATGCAACTTCCGTACACAGAGACAATTTTCGGCTGCTTCAACCAATGAAATTTCTTGTTAAATTAATAAACACTTTCTTTACAAAATGAACGTAAAGTACCTAAACACTTTTAATAAATTCATAATCTGTATAAAACTTGCTTTTAAACTAAACTGTTCCATAACATGTATGCAACTTTTTGCAATAACATGACATTTGTTTTTGAATTTTGTGAAGATTTTAGTTATCTTAATGTAATGCAGAAGTTCATTAGGGGGAAAAAAACTTAATTTTATGAAGCAATTCCTTAATATCATGAACAAAATTCTCTCTGTGTTGCAAAACTACTACTTTTACACGCAATATTGAATAAAATTCCCGGGCAAAAAGAAAATTGTTAAAACAAATACTACATAGACGGAAACACAAAGCGGATAAAAGTAAAGACGAAAATTAAACTGAACACAACTCAACTGAATTGAAATGAAAGTCGACATAAAAAACAACTATTGGTATAAAATGCAATATACGACTAAAATTAAAATACGAAAAAGTACTAAACCCAAACAGCAATGAATTACAAAAAGCAATCAGAGTAACAAAGAATCATTTCAAAAATATATGTACACAGTTGCACCTTATTATTTTTTGGACTACCAGTAGTATATATATATTTGTTCCTTTTACTCCTGCAAGGAGCATAGGGCCGCAACAAGATTATCCCAATACGTTCGATCTGATGCACGGTATTTGATTTCATTCCAACGAAGGTGTAAGTTGGATATTTCGGTTTCAATTTGCCGTTTCCAGGTGTGTGCTGGTCTTCCTATACGTCGACTGCCTTGCGGGTTCCAGTCTATAGCCTGTTTAGCAATATCATTGGGTTGTTTACGTAATGTATGTCCAATCCAATTCCATTTGCGTTTGCGGATTTCAATTTGGATAGGTTGTTGACCAGTTTCTGACCAGAGTCGGCAATTTGAAATTGTTCTAGGCCAGAATATGTGTAGAATCTTCCTTAAGCATTTATTCACAAAAACTTGTATGGAATGTAAGTCGCGAGGTGCTGCATTCCACGTCTCGCATCCATACAACAGTGTGGATTTTATATTGGAGTTGAATATCCTTAGCTTCGTCCTTCTTGATATATGTGAAGAGTTCCACACTGACTTGAGTTGGCCGAAAGCTTGCCGGGCTTTGTTCATACGGTTAGATATATCGGCTTTGGATCCGCCACTTTTGTCCAATATGCTTCCCAGGTAACAGAATGATTCTACTTCATCAAGCGATTGATTCTGAACGGTTAATGTTTGCTCGTTATTTACATTTACTCGCATTATTTTTGTTTTGCCGATATTTATTCTTAAGCCAACATGTGATGCAGTTTCCTGGACTAGTGATAACTTAGATTGCATGTCTGAAAAGGTGTGGGTAAGTAGACAAATGTCATCAGCATAGTCAAGGTCCTCCAGTCTGCCTTGGAGACCCCAAGTAATTCCTCTTCTATGGGATGTTGCCTTATTCATTACTACGTCAAGCACACAGTTAAAAAGCAATGGTGATAATACACACCCTTGACGTACACCGGAGTTAATGTTTATTTTGTTGCTTAGTTGTCCTTCGTGAAGAATTCGACAGGTAGCGTTTTCATATAGACCTTTAATAAGTCTTATTAGCTTGGTAGGTATACCTTTACATTCCAACGCGTCCCATATGGCTGCGTGATTTAGGGTGTCAAAAGCCTTCTCGAAGTCTATAAACGTTAGGTACAAAGGTGATCTCCATTCTACAGATTGCTCTATGATCACTCTTAAGCTGTTAATATGATCGACACAGGATTTATGAGCACGGAAACCGGCTTGTTCCTTTCTAAGCTCAGGAAGAAGAGAGCTTGACAGTCTTTTATTCAATATATGTGCGATAACCTTGTTGATCATACTCAAAAGAGTAATGCCTCTCCAATTTTTACGAGCTGTTAGGTCCCCTTTTTTTGGTAAATTTACAATAACACCTTCAGAAAGCTCCTCTGGGAGGAGCTCCGTACACCAGAACTGGTTAATAATAGGCGTGAGTAAATGGGCACTCGTTGTTGCGTCAATTTTCAACAACTCTGGGGATATATTGTCTACACCAGGCGATTTGTTGTTCTTTAACGCTCTTATTGCTGCGCAAATTTCAATAATATTGGGGCAATCGGTGGAGATATTTGTGTTTATAGTGTGTGATTCACAGTTGCATATTGTCTGCTGTGTTGGTAGAGACGGCGATAGCATAGTCGCATAGAACTCTTCCCAAAGTTTCAGTTGTTGTTGTTTGGATGTAATGAGTTCTCCAGCATCGTTTTTCAATGGTTTAACAGTGGGTTTTGAACCATTAGTTAGTTTCTTTGCCGCTCTATAGAGATCTCCCATACGATACGTTTCGGCAGCAGCCTGTGCCTCTTTAGCGATGTTGTTAACCCAGTTTCGTTTGTCACGCCGGGCACTGCGCTTGACTTCTCGATTGAGGCGATTGTGCAACTGTTGACACAATGCTTTGGTCGAACGCGTTCTGCTATTGTTAATTGCTGCTTTGGCTTCCTTTCTCTCCAACACCAGTCTCCAGGTTTCATCACTAATCCACTCTTTACGGGAGCTGTTCTTATATCCCAGGTGTTTGTCTGCAGCTTGTGTTAATATATTCTTTGTTTCCTCCCAACAACGATCTATATTATTATTATTCTGAAGTGATGTTTTCACTGTTAACGTGAAGGAGTTTGCAACCGTTGAATCTTTGAGTTTATCAACGTTATATCTTCTTTGGGAAGTTTGTATGTTCTTTCTAATAGCGGCAATTTTTATGCGGATTGTTGCGATTACCAAATGATGATCACTTGCAACATCGGCTCCTCTTTTATTCCGAACATCTAAAAGCGAACCTCGCCATTTTCTACTAATAGCGATGTGGTCGATCTGGTTCTCAGTTATCCCGTCAGGAGAAACCCATGTCACTTTGTGTATCCTTGGATGTGGAAACAGCGTGCCACCAATAACCAGATTGTTTGTTGTGCATGTCTCCACTAGTAATTCACCATTCTCTGTCAACCGCCCCAAACCATGCGATCCCATTGTGCTCTCTACGCTAGTGTTGTCTGCTCCAACCTGAGCGTTAAAATCACCCATCATTATCACGATATCACCTCGATGTACTGATGTTAATACTCTGTTAAGGAGGTCATAAAACGATTCTTTTGCAGATAGTTCGGCTGCTTCTGTTGGCGCGTAGCATTGTATACATGTAAGATTGCGGCTTCGAGTACGCAGTCTTGCAGTTATAATTCGATCTGAATATGGCTTCCAGTCTATAAGAGCTTTCTTAGCTGGCTGTGACAATAAGATGCCTACTCCACTGGATCGAGATTCATCAGTTGTCTTCCCGGAATAGAGTAGGGTAAGACCATCGGCAGTTATAAATTCACCTGAATCATACCATCTTGTTTCGCACAGTCTGAGCATTGTAAGTTTGTAGGTGTTAAATTCCTTGCAGACCTGTGCCAGGCGAGATGTTTCCGAGAGCGTCCTAACATTCCATGTTCCTATTCGTGTCCTTGTTTTCATGCCAAAGGTCGTCGTCTTTAAATCGGGTTTATCAGAATTTTTTCTTGTTGTTACGGTTTCGGTAATCATGTTTGGTTTAAGATGAATGGCTGATTGGGCCAAAGCATCCGATCCTGGTGTTGGGGCTGCCAACATTGCCTCCAGGCCTGCAGTGGTTGCGCAGGGATTTAATCCAAGCGCCAATAGGGTTATACCGCCCATGGTCGGTTGGGATATTGGTTTTTTGGTTGGCGCCAATTGCTCGCCACGACGTTACAAGGATCATAGGCAAACTCGGGACTTAGTGGGAGCTCGAAAGACCCTCCGAGACTCTCCCCTTGTAACCGCTGACTGTCCGCGGCTGCCATTGGCAGCTACTCCACATTTCTGCGGAATCACTATCCGCAACCTGTGACGCGTCCGGTAGCACTCAGCTGTGCTTCCCATAAGCAAATAATATATCATACATCGTCATAAAAATGACAAGGTGTGATATACCATTCGCAAGGGCGGAGGACTACCAGTAGTGATACCGACTTACTTTATAAACTAATAGAAAAAAGTCTGTAACCAATTTAGTTAAAACTACTAAAAATTAGTTAAAAATTACCTTGAAGAAAAACTGCTGAAATTAGCAGATTATTTTTGCTAAATATTAGTAAGATAGTAACAGCAAAAATAAAACTGTTAAATATAACGAATTTTTGTTATATTTGAGTTAAATTTAAGTTATTATAAAATAACAATTTAACCTGCTAAAATCAGCAAAAAAGTTTGCAAAATAAATAGCAGACTACAAAAATAAATAGCAGACTAAAAGAATTAAAATTTCCAGAGTTTTTTTTCCATTTTTTTTTTATGTACCTAAAATCAGCAGTTTCCTAATTTGTTTTAGTTAATATTTATGTTGATTTTAGCAGGATATACTGATATTTGCATTTAATTAAATTTATTTAAAAGTAACAAAAATTTTGTGAATATAGCAGCTTGTTTTTGCTATTTTTAATCTACTATTGTAATATTTAACAAAATTTTCTCCAGATTTTATAGTAAAATTAGTCATTTTCAATTAACTTGAAGTTAACTCAAATATAACTAAAATTCCATAAATTTAACAGTTCTATTTTTTCTAGTCTTATCTTCCTATTACACTATGCGACAGTCAAAATCGGGATGGGATGAAACCAACGGGAAATGTTATATCGGTCAAAAACAAGTTATACGTGTCCCGGCGTTTCGCTGGGTCACCCCTAGGAATCGAGATATATCTTTTTTTTGACATAACTCGAGAACCACTAGTCCGATTTTGCTCAAACAATTTTAAAAAAATTAAAAATTACAATTGCTTTAATCTGTTCATATAACGTTTTTCTATATACTCAACAGTTTTGCCGGTAAAAATAAATGTTTGTTACCGCTACCATAAAAATCAATAACCTTTTGTTTATTACTTTTTTTTAATATTTTAGGCAAAAAATATTTTTTTCTTCATACATTTATTTTTACCGGCAAAACTGTTGAGTATATAGAAAAACGTTATATGAACAGATTAAAGGAATTGTAATTTTTAATTTTTTTAAAATTGTTTGAGCAAAATCGGACTAGTGGTTCTCGAGTTATGTCAAAAAAAAAGACCACCAAAGGTCAAATCGATATATCTCGATTCCTAGAGTTGACCCAGCGAAACGCCGGGACATGTATAACTTCTTTTTTACCGATATAACTTTCCCCGGTAGTTTGAACCCTTCCCGATCACTAACCCCTACCATTTGTCTCACAGTGTTATTTGGCGAAAAAAAATCTGCTAATTGCAGAAGTTTTTTCTGCAACGTTACTTTTAACTAATTTTTAGTAGCTTTTTCTGCTATTTTTACAGGTTTATTTATATGGTATGAGTGTACCATATTTTAAAGCTTGAGTTTCTGATAACTAATTAATATTTCCGTTATTTCAAAACAAAAAATAATGTGTTACAAAAATTACTTATTTTTATCATTATTTCAAATATAGTGTTTTAAATTTTTTGTAAATTTTCGAACACATATTTTTAAACTCAACATTTTTTCAACACTGTTGTACAGTGTACACTAGACCGTACCTCAAAAAAAAAGTTCGCCGTACACCCTCTAATAATAAGTATTTTTGGAAGGCGATTTCAAAAAAAAAATTTTTTTTCCGAACGTAGGGGTCGCCTTTTTTAATTTTTTGTTATAGCTTTGGCATTTAAAATCGGATTTTAAAGTGTGATATATCGATTTTTTTGCCTCGAGGAGACAAGTGTTTTGCTATATAGTAAAAATCCAATTAAAAAAAATTTGAAAAGGCGACCCCTACGTTCGGCAACCAATATATGTAAAAAATTTCTACTGGGTTTAGCGAAAAATTCCTTAGCAAAAGTTTAATGATTTTTTGCGAGCTTTAATTTTCTGACATTAGGGTGGTACATTAGGGTAGTAGCAACTGAGATCTGGTGGGTAACTACTAGAACGGGATACTTGAGGTCAAAATGCCTTAGAGCAAAACACTGGTCTCCTCGAGAGAAAAAACATCGATGTATCATACTTTAAGATCCGACTGTAAATGCCAAAGATATAACAAAAAATGTAAAATGGCGACCCCTACGTTCGGCAAAAAAAAAATAAAAAAAATTTTTTTGAAACCTCCTTGCAAAAATACTTCATATTGGAGGGTGTACGGCGCACTTTTTTTTTTTTTGCCTGTAAGGTGGTACGCTCTAGTGTACACATATACTTTTTCACTTTATGCGCAAGCATATTTGTGTGCTGCAGGTCAATTATGTTTTTATCTATTAAACATAACATGTCGAGTAGAGCTATCGACTGGTAATCTGAAGTCCCAGGTTCGAATCCTGGCACGAGCAATTTTTATTAAGAAAATTTTACAAAAATAAAACTTTTTTTTTATAAAACTTATTTTTTTTAATATCTATTTTTAGACTCATTATATTTGTCAATAATGGTAAGCATATAAGTAACGATATATTTTTGATTTTTCGTATGCTAATGTGTAAGCATAACTCCTTATTTTGAGCGACATCGCCATACAGAAGTAATAAGAAAAGTAACTGGTTACCATTTTCTACACTGGATAGTTTTTATTAAAATACTACAGATATTAAAATTATAATGCACCTAGCAAAAAAAAACGAAGTTGGAAGTCATGTTTAACAAACAACTTCTGTCACTACTTTAAAAGTATGTGTTTAGTGTATTTTTAGTGCTTTTTTAAAAGTAATTCTGAACAACCCAGCAAAACTTTGCTAATGGGTGTGTTATTCTCACGCATTACCTTGTAATGACAGCTCGTTACCATCTGCATTATCTCAAAACAAAAAGTAATGACTTACCAATCACCGATTACGTATTACATGATTTACAAACGGAAATTAATGATTAAAACATTTTTGAAAATCTATTTTTAGACACATTACTTTGTGTTTTTCTGTAAGCATGGGTGTAAGGTGTATACTTTTCGACATTACGAACGAAAATACGAAGCACAAAAAGATCCCAGGTTCGAATCCCAGCGTGACCACGTTCATATATTAAATAAAAAAATATTTGTAATAAATTTTTTTAACGAAAATCTATTTTTAGACCCATTACTTTTCTCATCTTTGTAACCACATAAGTAACCAATTACTTTTTCACCTCCTCCCCATACATTACGTTGGGGCTCATCGCCTGTAAAATTCATCAGTGAAGCAAGGTGTAAAGTAATGCATCGGCCCCTATGACAACACATTACTTTACATATTATTTGGTAATGTGTGGTTTTGCTGGGAACATTCAAAAAATCACTTAAGTGTGGCTTTTAAAGCATTATTGCTATAAAAGTGATTTATTTCCAAATAAATGATCGCGGCTTCGATTACCGGCGGGACAAATATTTTGTATTTTTTTTTAATTTTTGTTTTTTTATTTCCTTTTTTTAATATTTATAATTAATTTGTTTAAATTCAATATGTTTTTATTTTTAAAAATATATATATAAAAAATATGTTCAAAAATTGCTTCTTATGCACCTGTGAAAATATCACAAAGAGATATTTTTATGCCAGTCAACTTTCATATCAAACAATAGCTCAGCGGGAGAGAGCTAGACTAGAAGTCTTGAGGTCGCAAGTTCAATACCCGGTGGTGGCAATAAAAAATATTTAGTAAAAATAAAAAAATATAGCTTTTTTTTGCGAAAAATTTATTTTTATTTTTTAATTGATGAAAAAGAGTTTTCTTTGCTCACGTTCAAAAAGTACTGAAAAAACGTTGAAGTGGGACAACTCCAATGACAACCCAATGTTAAAATCATTGTGTTTCTGATAAAAAGAAGTACATCTAAATCATTAACTGTAGTGCTTTGTCTACTGCTTTAGCATCTCTTTTTTTTTGCTGGGTAAGTTATGAAAATTTTAAAAAATTGTCAAAAACCACCATATTTTTTTTCAAAAAAAAAAAAAAATCGGTTAAACATAAAAAATAAAAAAGGAGACACGGAAGAGAATGTAAGATTATAAAAAGAATGTTTTGTATGTATCTATAGTGATCACTTCTGAGTAAAAACCAAAACATAAAGCTGATTAAAAAAGCATAGTTACGTTTGCAATGTAAGAATAGCCGCAGGTTCGAATCCTACAGCCGACGGGTTGGTGAAAAATGATCATATAGAAAAAATAAGACAATAATATATAAACTCAACTCTACTAAAATTAAAAAAAAATCTTATATTTTTTAATAAAGTTTGTTCTAGAACTGGTTCCATGGAAGCGGTGGGTAAAGTACCTACTCTTGAATATATTCTGAAGTAACCGGTGCCAAAAAAATTTGCTGGGGGGCTGCAAAGTTTCGTTCAAAAATTTTCAGCGAATGTCTGATGTGTCCTTTATGAGTTAAGAGTCTACACTCAGAAATGTTCTGCAGTTACTGCATGACAGCTATTTGTGTAGCAATGCGGTTGTAATTATTTTAACTGCAATTGTTTTACCTTGCAAAGAAAATTTCAATGTTTTTGACAGTTATTTTTTTAAACAACCCACAAAATCTACTGCATTTTCGTTACCGTTACTTTATGCAGTTATTTTTGATTTTTTAACAAACACAAATGGTAATTGGTGTTACTAAGTTTAACTTACAAAAAAAGTAGTTTCTTACAGTTTTACAACAATTTTTATGTCTGAGGTTTTAACTACACTTGTAGTTATTTTTACTACATTTGTCAGTTGATTTTTAACAGTTAAAAATAACTTCATAATGCAGTTGATTTAAATGCAAATGCTATCAACTACAATTTAACTGCAAATTCAGTTATTTTAACTGTAATTTGCAGTTAATTTTACCTATATAATTTCCTAAGTTTAATCATATCTACACTAATAAAAGTTTGTCGGCGGAATCCACTAATAATGGTAGTTAAAACAAAGGTGTATGCAGTTAAAAAAAAGGCGACCAAGGTAATTAAACCTTGAAAATAACTGAAAATGTAGTTATTTTTAATTGTTGAAAAATAACAAACAAATGCATTAAAAATAATTAAAAATGTCGTAAAATTAACTGATAAAACTTTTATTACAAAAATTTTAAAACAACTGACAAAATAGTTAAAAAACTACTGTTTTTACAATTAATTTAGTTGACGTTATAAAAGTATATTTTAATAAAAAAAAAACTATTTTTTCTTTCGATTATAAAAGAAGTGTAATTACTTCATTGTACTTGAAATTTGAAGTAAAATTTCCAAACGGTTCTCCAGTTATTGCCTTTTATACATTGGAGATACAATACAATTGTCTGATTTTTATTTGCAGACTAAGAATTTGTTAATAATAACAAATTTAAACTAAACAAGATTTTTAAAAAACGAAATTTTGTATTTCTTAAATAACGAACAACATTAACTATTTGCTCTAAAAATACTATTTTGTTAGTTTTTTCTACGGTATAAAAATAACTGTTTTAAATAACTGTTCCGAAATTACAGTACTTTTCTTTAGTTGTTTCCTTAAATAATTGCCTTATTATTTGTTTTGTACTTTTTATAGAAAAAAACTGTAATTACAGTTAAAAACAACAACTACTGATTACTACACTAACAACATTCATGTAGTACCTGTCAAACTTTTTGTGTGTAAAACGTTACAAATTTTAGTTTTTTTTTAGATTCGAAATAAGTTTTAAATATTACACGAGTATTAATTTTTATTTTAAATACTTATTTCATTTGAAATTCTAAATCATGAGTTATTTTATATTAGAAATGTCCATAAATTAAAGTGTGAATTATTTTTCAAATAAATTTTTAAAATATTTTTTTATAAAATGCATCAATAACAATTATTAAGTCAAAAATTCCTGAATTTAAATAGCAAATAATTGAGCTCGAGGTTATTTATTTTTAATACAAAATATCGTTTATTATTTTATATAAAGCACCTTGTACTTAAAAACTTATGTTTCAAATTCCTTTAAAACTCTGAAAGTGACTTATCTGCCACATTTGCTCATTGTTTAGATATTTGGTGGTAATCATTTCCACTTCAATTTATGCGTGTCCCAACTAAAAAGAAAAACTAAACTGATGAAAATAATAAAAACAAAAAAAATTAAATACAAACAATGAAAGCCACTAAAAATTGCGTGCTTGAAAAACCGACAAACAAAAAAACAAGATAACGCTTTCACAAGAATCAACTAAATGATAGAAAAAATTCTTCTGCTTTATGTTGCATGTATCAAAAATTAAATCTCTAATCCATAGAAAACTCAGCTGTACATACACATCAAATAAAATGTCAGTAATTTAACAGAAACTCTTCTTATTTTCGGCCTAAAATTAAATTTATTTTATTTTTTGAGTGTATTCATAGTGTTTTCAGTTTTTGGTACAATGACCTTAAGATGTCTATTAGACTGTCACTCTATGGCATAATTTATATATTTACATTTCAGTTTATCAAAAGATAAGTTAAGAGGAAAACAATTTGTCTAAAGCTGCTGTATCATCATTATCATCAAAAATTTAATATTCCGCCACAACATAAAGAAGAAATAATTCATTACATTTATGATGTACTTAAGGAACTTATTATTATGTGGTCATGTTCAAAATACTTATGTAGTACTCACTCACTTCTGAATGAGTTAATAAATGAAAAGTGGCATTATTTAAAACAGCACAAAATTAAGAGAATGTTACGCAGAAACAAATGGCGTACTAACAGAAGACAGTGATTCTTTCTTGCCAGAGCTCTTGTTTAAGGTATTGATGATTTAGGCAATAAGTAAGAAATATTTTTAAGTTCCTGATTTTTTTCTTAATAAATTGCTGATGAAGTTTCTTCTCTTTCGCAAATGAAATTACAAACCCGGCAAAAGCAGAACTTTTGTAATTTTATGTGAAGCCCACAGAAACAGCAAAAGCAATTACATTTGTAAATTCTATGGTTTTAGCTAATATAAATACATTTAAGGAAATATAAATTCCAAGGGTTGTTTTATAGTTTTTTTTACTTTAATTTAAAAGAAAAACAAGAAACTTAACTTGAATAACAATCCTTGTAAAAATGGTAATTCAACAGTATAAAATTCACTATTTTAATGAAAACTAAAACTATATAATAATACTAATTAGCAAAATTAAATTTTATTTCAGAAGGAAAAAATAAAATCTAAAATCGTTAAAAAAAAATAGATACCGAAGCTGTAGAAAAAGCAATACAATTGATGATCTAGATGTACTGCTTTTTTAACATAAACACTAATAATTTTAACATTGTGTTGTCATAGGAGAGGACTTTTTGAACGAGTGCCAAGAAAACTCTTTTTCAACAATTAAAAGTTTAAAAAAATTCTTCGCAAAAAAAATTAAAATTTTTTTTCACAAAAGTTTTTTATTGCCGCCACCTGGCATTGAACTTGCAACCTTATGATTGCTAGCTCTCTACCGCTGAGCTATTCTTTGATATGAAAGTTCACTGGCATAAAAATACCACTTTGTTATTGCGAGATATTGTGCTTTATTCGCTTCAATAAAAGTACTTATTAAACAAGTGCAAAAGGTGCATTGCAATTCAATATTGTTTTCAGTACTATTTTCGGAGGTGCATAAAAAGAAATTTTTTTTAAATATTGGTCCCTCCAGCAATCGAAATAGAAATACCAAATGATACCAAAATCACTTTTACGGATCACTTTTAGAGCAATTATGATTTAGAAGCAATACTTAAGTGATTTTTTGGATGTTGCTTAGAAGTAATTATAAAAAAGCTGTAAAAATATGAAGCAATGAAAGAAGTTATTTTTTGAAGTTGTTCAGAATACACAAACGGATACTTGGGAAGCAGTGAAAGAAGTAGTTCCTAAAGCGTTACTTGCAATTTTTTTTTGCTGGGTAATTACTTATATTGCATTTTGGAGGGTAAACATCTGTCATTTATTCTCAGTTGAATATAGTTGAACGAAATAGGGTAAAAAAAAAAGTTTTTTTTTTTTTTGTTTCGAAAATATCGAATATTGTGCCAACAAAGTATCATTTGCGGGAAGTTTTGCTTTACTTCTTTAGTTTGAAAATAAATGCAGCTGAAGCACATCGATTACTCACCAAAGCTTATTGTGAATATGTTTCATCGATTTCAATGTGCGAGAGATGGTTAGAGCGGCTCAGAAGGGGTGATTTTGAAACGGAAAACAAGGATCGTCCAGGTCAGCCAAAAAAGTCCGAAGATAATGAACTGGAGGCATTAGGTTAGGTCGAATGGGAGCCCGCTAGAACGGCAAGTTTACTCGGAAGCCATAAGGTCCATTGTGATTCCCTTAATCTTCCGCTCATCCACATGGAAAGAAATACCACGACCCGAGAAATCTAAAACCATCCCGATCCCCTTAAAAAGTTCGCAAGACCAGACAGAGGAACATCGTGTAGACTGTCCAGTTCGTCGAAAAACCTGAGTCGCCGCTCCTTCAGTCCCGGACATTCACAAAGCAGATGATGCACTGTCTCCTCCTCCTCCTCGTCCCCACAGCCCCTGCAGTAGAACGCCTGGGTGTAAAAGCAACGCACAGCCATTCGGCCTATCGCGCAGTGTCCCATTAGGATCGTCCGCTTGCCAAATTCAAAAAGAATCTTTGTCCTCCCCGGATCAGGCAGTGGCCATAGGGTCCGAGATATCCTACAATTGGTCAAGGTTGTCCTCCTTGCCCTCGTCTCCCTATCCGATATATCCCCTATCACACCGAATAGTTCCACCAGAGGAACCAGGACCACTGTTTTTATACACTGATAGAATTATCGTTCATACTATTAATGAATCGATTTCATTAATCTGAATTCATTGATTTAATAAAAAAATTTCATAGAATTAATGAAAAATTCATTAATTTAATGAATTTTTCATTATATATTTTCAACTAACCCGTAAGATATGCTATAATTTTTATAAGGGTTTTGAATTTGCTAATTACTAAAATAGATATATGTTCCAGTAATGAACGCTAGTTGCAAAATGAAATTATTTTAATATAAAGGTCCAAGTAATGACATCATTTTGTTTTGGCTATTTAGATCAATCAAAAACATCCCTGAGATGTCAAAAACATTATAAAAACAAAAAAGAAATATGTACATGTACAAATAAAAATTAATAAAATAAAAATAAACAATAAATAAAAAAACGCAAAAAAAATATATTTTTTTCAATTAGTTTTCATTTAATGAATACGTTTCATTGATTTAATGAACGCGTTCTTTGGGGACTTTTCAATGAAAAAAATCATTGGATTAATGAACAAATTCATTAATACTATGCACAGAATTCTATAAGTGTAGGGTCCTCAACCGACTCGGCTTTACTGGAGGCATTATTCGATGAAGATTGTTGTCAAACTCAAGAACAAAAATCGGTTTCAAATCGATTTGACTAATTTTTAACAAATTTTTTGTTGAAACACTGCTCTAAGCAAAGATTTTAGTTATCTTCATTTAAGGTTAACCCCCTGTAACAACAGAATTTTAAGGGGCATATTTAAACGGTTGTCAAAAATTCAAATACCAATATTCTTACTAAATTATTTTTTTATTTAAAACATGTATTATTGTAGTATTTTTAAAAAATACTAGTTTTAAATTTCTCAACCCAAAATCGCCAGGGTTGCCACTTCATTATTAGCCTTTTTTTAAATAAGGCAAAATCGGCTGCCACTGTACAGCCTTCGTTAATTATTGGAAAATAAAAATGTAAAGTGATTTTTAATACCAGATAAATTCTCTAGTCCATATCGTGGCACAATTTTTATTTAAAAAAATTTTTTTTAACAAAGTTGCCACAGAAACTTGAAAATTCCAAAAAAAGGCAAAAAAAAACAATTTTACTTGGGAATATAAAATTTATATGACTGAAATTCAAAAAAAGGGTAACGATAAGGACTACAGTTTTTTGTTGACTACGAAAGATAAAAACCGGATCGAAATCGGTTAACCCACCTTGGCTGTACAGTGGCAGCCGATTTTGAAGTCATGGTTGCGAGAAGAACGCGTTTGAAGTCTAAAGTTAATTTTAAGCTAAGAAAACAGCAAAATTTCAAAAAATTGTAAATGAAGAGAAGTTATAACTCCTAGCTTATTATATGTCCACCAAATTTGGGACGAATCTGTTAAAGGGTATTTGATATATTAAACCTAATAGTCTTAAAAACAATGGTAGATATATAATTATACATAATGCTACTCATGTTATTTTGTAAAAATGTTATAATTTTGTACAGTTTTTAATTTATTTCGCATTTTTTTCCATTTTTATATATATTGATTACTTTTATAACTTATATTAAGCCATTAGCACCTGCCCCATATGACGTGTCTTCAACATCCATCAAGGAATCGTCATTGGCTTTTCTTTGAAAACTGCGTGCAATTTTACAGCTTTTGATGTAGTTTTTATCTTTATCTTCTGCCCTGTTATAATATATACGATTTCTAATAAAAATGCAAACAAAAAGTGTTACACACGAATTTACCACAAGAGTATTATTTTGGGACTAAAACATATTTTACAAAAAACCATGTGAAAATTTTATTTCTTCGAATTTTTTTATTGAAATTTTCGGAGCTATATGCTAAAAGTATTCTCCATCTAAATAAAATATAAAAAAATTCGAAAACAAAAATTTTCCTAGAGTCGTTACCCCCCTTAACACAATACTAAAAATACTTCCTTAACCCATTCGTTAAATTTATTGTTAAAATATAACACTTTCATGTTACTGTTATTACCCGGTAGATGGCGCCACCAATGTATCTGAAGTTTAAAAGATGGCGCTATTTCTTTCCCTCCCAATTTTTTAAAACTCTCTCGAAAACTAAGAAGATAGAGCAAAATTGATGAAAATTCCGACTACCCCTAACCGTACAATACTCCAGCGAATGGGTTTATCTCTATCCAAAATTGGACCTTGGAGCCTCGGAAATTTTTAATAAAAATTTATTTGAAAATTAACATATATACACCCGATCAAAAATACATTATATCTAGCACATGAAGTAATATCTCATTTGATGTAGATCGATCTTATCCAAGTTCATCTCAAAATTGGGGTATGCAGTAATATCCAATCAGATCCCCCAAATATATTACAGGATTAAATAAGATCCAAATAGATATCAAAATTGGGAGATCCAATAATGTCCATTAATATCAAATTGAGATCCTGATAGATCCCATGGGATTTATTTACATCCAATTAGATGCAAACGGATAAGCTAATTTTGGCAGATCGAATTGGATAATTTGAGATCAAAATTTATCCTACAATATATAAGGAATTATTTAAATTTTAAAAAAATTTAAAAAATAACACAAAAAATTAAAAAAAAAAACATTTATTATTTAAAAAATATTTATTTCATTAAAAAAAAACAAAAAAAAATGCCGTCGACAGGATTTGAACCCAGGTTGCTGGCGTTGTAGTCGGCCACTTAACTCACTCAGCCAAACACTGCTATACAATATGACTGACTATATGAGACAACATTGTTCGTGTTACTGAGTTATATATAATTATATAAATTTATATATATAGATGACTTAGAAAAAATAAATTAATAACATTCTTTCAAAAAACGAAAATTAAAAATCTTAAATGTTTTCCACTGACGGAATTTTTTTGGTGAATAAGATAAAAAAAATGTTTGTTGAAGGTCAAGGCACCGATTTATATGGCTCAAAAGTCTAAATATCAGCAGTCTGTATTTGCGAAATTAATAATGGGATAAGAGCAATATACATGTTATTTAAAAGGTAATATAAATATCTTTTAAATAAGGTATGACATATATAAGCTTAGCAATCCTTTGGAAAAAATACTCTTATCCACACTTTTTCACAAATTGTTTTGTTTGTATTAAAAGTAGGAGTAAAAAATAAGAATATTGCCAAAATTGTTTGTAGAAATATTACAAAAAAAAATCATTTCCGCTCTGGATGAACTCAAATTCAGAACTTTAACGCAATTATTATATATTACGATATCTAATTATATATTTCAAATACTATTGAAAACATAATTTGCAGATGCTGTTGAAACAAAATGGTTTAACCTTTTTAAGATCTGTAAAAAAAAATATTTATAAGTAAATTAAATTGAGTTAAAAAAAGTAAAAAAAATTTTTTTTTTGTGCCCGAGCTGGGATTCGATAATGACAATATATAATAACATATTAAAATATTATTAATCCCAAGTTGCTGTAAACATAACTTTCAGGTGCTGTTGGCAGTAAATGGGTTAATTTTTTTAAGATCTGTAAAAAGAATATTTACAAGTAAATTAAATTGAGTTAAAAAAGTAAAAAAAAAAAAATTTTTTTTTGCCCGAGCTGGGATTCGATAGTAGGGTCTCTAAGGTAATATGTGACTATATATAATTATATTTTAAACACATAGAAAATATTACTGACGTGGGACCATATATAAAATTATATTGTTAATCTTGCACCATATATGGAATCATATATAATCATATCTTATAGCATTTAATCTAATATATAATCATATATAAAAATATCTTACATCATACAACCAAAAATTTTTATAAGAGGGCATATATTACTATATCTCAAAATATGTGGCTTATATGCCACCATATGTGATCATATATTATGTTATATATGATCATTTATAATTATATATGACAACAGATCTGTCATATCTCATTATGTATAGCATATATGATTGATATCTAATTTTATAAAAGACAATATATAAAAATATATGGTTATATAAGGTACCACATAAGAAACATGTAATTATATATGGCTATTCATGACAACATATATATATATTAGGGTGGGTCGATTTAGCAATCGATATTGCGTACTCGATTTTTCGAAAGCTTTTAGCATGGGGAAAAAAGTTCCACTACGACATATCAAAAAAAATCATTTTCGAGGCTCCCAAATTTAAATTTTTTGCAATTTTCTAATAAATGCTAGATTAGCGCCATATTGAGGTGGCTTTTTGAAACAACTAATAAAGTTGTAAACAATATAACATTACAACCTTTCCAGAAAGGTATTACTTATGAAAATCGGATAAAAAATGTGGCAACTAGAGGTAAAAGTATATAAGTAAAATTATTTTCTGCTTGATGATGAAATGATGATAATGATGAGAAATGATGATAATGATGTTGATGACAACAAGGAGAAAATAATTTTACTTATATACTTTTACCTCTAGTTGCCACATTTTTTATCCGATTTTCATAAATAATACGCGCCAATAGGGTTATACCGCCCATATTGGGATATTGGTTTTGTTGGTTGGCGCCAATTGCTCGCCACGACGTTACAAGGATCACAGGCAAACTCGGGACTTAGTGGGAGCTCGAAAGACCCTCCGAGACTCTCCCCTTGTAACCGCTGACTGTCCGCGGCTGCCATTGGCAGCTACTCCACATTTCTGCGGAATCACTATCCGCAACCTGTGACGCGTCCGGTAGCACTCAGCTGTAAAAATGACAAGGTGTGATATACCATTCGCAAGGGCGGAATGACAACATATATATTCACATATTATAAGATAAAACAAGATATTACTATATACGACTATATATACATTTTTTTGATCGGGCACCCAGAAAACAGATTCGGTTCTGATAACCGCATTTGTAGCCAATCGCATGGTTCAGTTGTGGTAGCCGAATTTTTCAGTTGTAGCAAGAGAAAACCAATTGGGACTGGACTAATTTGACTGTGGCAACGGAATTTCTGTTGTTTCAAGAATAATTCGATAGCCGCAACCGAAAAATTCATTTGATGCAACTGAACCATTCGATTGGCAACAAATGGGGTTGTCAGCACCGAATCTGAAAAAATCTACATTATAGCCCCATAAAGACAATCTGATGATATTGAATTGGTATCACTTGAAAATGCATTAATTGTCAACCATTGGTTCTAGGAAATTTTTTTTCATAAGTTTTTTCTCTATTTGTTTTAAAATAAATTGTAAATTCTATTCGGAATTTGTAATATTGGATCTTAAACCGAGCAAAAATAACACTCATTGTAAAAATTGTCCATTTCATAAAATGGCCCATATCTCGAAAACTAAGCGAGATAGAGCAAAACGGACAAAATGTTTGTTCCATTAAAGTGCCCTTATATGCTTATATGATATGGACTAGGCCCAGGGAGGGTCCCGAGACCTAAATTTGGATAAATTCTACGACTCAGTATAATTACAGATAAAACTGTAGTTTTACAAATTTTTTACTTAAATTTAGATTTATTAAATTTAAGAAAAAAAACAGTGTTAAAATCAACAAATTTTATTTTAAGTCAAAAAACAGAAATAAATTTTATTAAAGTAACAAATTTTTCTGTCCAGCCAACAGACTTATTATTTTGTGTGTAAAAATGTGAGAGAAAATATTTACTTGAATTTCAGAAGTTTAATGTACTCGCTTTAAAGAAGTTAAAATGTTTAAACTAAATTTAAGAAAGTCCGCTACTTGAATTTTGGTTTTTCATACATATATAAATTTCTTAATTTTAAACTAAGATTTTTAACTAAAAACAAATAAATACACTTTTCTACAGTTTTAATTCAAGAGAAAAAATTTAAGGAAAACGTTTTATTATATTTAAGTTAATAAGAATGTTGAATAAACTAAAATCAAATAAAACCCACTAGCAAAAAAGACTAGTTCAGAACCAGTTATGTACTAGTTTATTTGAACCGGGAAACTAGTACGAGTTCTACCGCCTCTCCATACAAACAACTGTAGAATTTAACATGGAGATGTCATAGGGATGGGGACAATTGTCCCCAAACTCCCACTTTGGTACTAGTTGTAGAACTAGTTTAAAAATTACAATTTAAGGACGAAAAATAGGGAGCAAAACTGGTACTAATGTGACACTCGCGGAACCAGTTCCGAAGTGACTCTTTGGAAATAGTACTGTACCATTTGGTAAAGATCTGAATTATATACGTAGATAAAAAACAAACACTTTTTTTTTGATGAAACGTAGATTAGACCGATAGTTTCCTTACGAAGATAATTAGGTCCATTTACCAAACGAAATCTAAAATATTTTGTGTTTATGATTTCTAATCACAATAAAAAATTTTAGTGTTTATTCGCAACTTCAGACTATATTACTAACAACAAATGTAAACAAAACTAGAATTTCAAAACTCCTATTTAAAAATTTAATCTTTCGAGATAGTCTCACATTGTTTCAATCAAACTAATACGTACACAAATGGTTAAAAATTGTTTTAAGAATAAAAACAGGGAGCTGTACTGGTACTTATAAGAAATTTACCAAACTAGTTCCGGAGTGACTCTTCGGTACCAGTACTGTACCAGTTGATTTGCACCTCAAGGCAATTTACAGTAAAAAAATTTCGGTGTTTATTTGCAAACTCTGATGTTCTATGAAATACAAACATAAACGAAATGAGAATTTCAAACTTCGCATTTTAATTTCTTTTACAGTCCCTACATAGATCGTATTTAACTAGTACACAACTGGTTCAAAATGGTTATTTTGAGAACTAGTTTTGTAGTTTCTAGTCAAAAAACTAGTACTTTTTAGAACTAGTTCGACCATTTGCTACTGGGAATATGCATTATTTTAAAGTAATTTTATTTATTTGTAGTAAAAATGAATATATATTGTTTCAATAAAGCGTAAACTTATTTTTAGTTCATACAAATTTTTTTAATGGTACTATAAGGTTTTCAAATTATTATGCATAAGCACTTTAGTGTACAAAAATATATTCAGCAACTAACATTTTGAGAAAACTCCAAAGTAATTTTTTGGTCTTGCTCATAATATACCTACACAAAAAAAAACAATAGGCACCAACAATGGGAATTTGTAGCAGCAATCACATTTTCTTTTAAAGTGAAATTTTATTTCCAACAATTTTTTGTTTGAAAAATTTGTAATTCGTTTGTAAATTGTTATCTTTCATACAAAAATTGTTTAAAAATAAAAATTCAAAGTTACAAGAAATAAAAGAATTTTTTTTTTTTTTTTGGATTTACAAATTTCTTTGTTGGTGCCTTTTTAAAAAGTTTTTTCTTTGTATTTACAAATTTGGTATGAGAAAGGTGTTTAAAAATTTAATAAGAATTTTGTAAATTCTTTCTCTGTGTATGTAAACAAAAAAATCCAATGCGGAAGTGTTAAGTCATTTCGAAAATTTCCCACATGTTGTTGAATGCCCTTAGGGACCACATTACGTATAAGTGATATTTCATTGAAGAAAATATTACTCATACGTACAGGAAAGAAAATACTAGTAGTATTGGAAAAAATGTGTTTAATTAAATTTGATGTTTAATTCTTTCTTTTTGTATTAAAAGATTTTAACAGAACAGTTTAAATAGTCTGTGTAATTACGTATACGTATGATTTTTTTTCGAAATTTATAAAAACTTTCTATAGAATTTTTATTGAAAAAAATAGTAAAAAGTCGTATGTAAAAAAACTGAACAAAAGATTTATACATTTTTTTTTTATTAACCAGCAAATTTAAATTTAACAATACTCAACAACATTTATTATCATGTATTAACTAACTATCATCGTAATTTCATTATCATTTGTTGTTTGTTGTGTCTAATTAAATTGAAACCATAAAACAATCTAATATAAAGTTGCGTTTACATCTGTTTTCAAATCCCGAGATTTCAATGGAAATCTCGACCCGAAATCTTGACCGTTTGCATTTGCACTTTATGACAGTAGCGAGATTTCGATTTGACAGCTGCACTTTTATTGTAAACAAAGTACCATAAAAAAATAACCTCAAATTAAAAATATTTCTAAAAACCATTTTATTCATTGGCGGAGTACAATTTACATTATTTTATATAAAGATCTAACGCTAAATATGTTAGTACATTTGTTTTTGTATAAGGACGACAAGCTAGAAGCCAGATTTTGCAATATTTTGGCGGAAGGAAGACATGCACTTCCCAATGCTTTCTTCGTAGTAATGCTTCGCGGGAAACAAAAATTAGAACCACGCAACACTTCTTATAATCATTAGTACATTTCCATTGGGTCTAAAGTCATATTTATTAAATTAATAATAATTTTTTTATTTCATTATTTTGTGTTATTTTTAGGTTATTTTTTTAGTCAGCTGTTGACCATCGTTGCCACTTTTTCATACAAAAACTCTACAAATTAAGCGAAACACAGTGTTGTATTCTGCAAAAGTCTCCAGATTTGTGAGATTTTCATGAGATTTCAGAAATCTCGCAAATTTACGGGATTTCCTTTTTATGGGGAATCTCGGGATTTCACATGAGTTTTTCACTGAAATCTCAATTTTAGTCGAAATCTCGGGATTTGGGTGCAGATGTAAATGCAACATAAGGGAATACATTTGGAGGTTTCCGGGAAACTAAGGGCTAGTTTTAAATTAAACAGAACTAGGAATTATTTGCTCGTAAATATTACTTAAGTAACAATTTTTGTTTGAAAATTTTGTACTTAAGTAAAAAAATTAATTCTTACCCAGCAAACAAAAATTGGAAACCACTTCTTGCATTGCTTCAACAACATCCGTTAGCGCACTTTTACTGCTTTTTTAGAAGTAGTTTCGAACAACTTCGACAAAATTATTTCTTTCATTGATTCCAAAGTTTCAATTAGCATATTTTTACAGCTTTTTAGAACTAATCGTGAACAAAATCCAAAAAAAAAACACTTAATCATGGCTTCTAATATTATTTCTAGTATTATTTATTGCTGTAAGTGACACTAAAGAGCGATTTTGTTACAGTTTATCACTAAATAGATTATGGCGAGTTAGATTCCTGGCAGGACCTATATTTAAAAATTTTAAGTTTCTAATTTTTTATTTTTTATTTTTTTAATATTTATAAATAAATTGTTTAAATTCACTATTTTTTAATTCTAAAATTTTTAAAAATATATATAATAAAAACGATGAAAAATTGCTTTTTATGAACTTGTGAAAATAGTACTGAAAAAAATATTGAATTGCATTAATAATTAAATAATAAGGATTTTTATTGAAGATAATAAGTGCCCAATAACTCGCAATAACAAAATGGTTGTTTTGTGGCAGTCAGCTTTCGTATCAAAGAATAGCTCAGCGATAGATAACTAGACCAACAATCTTGGGATCATAAAAACATTTTTTAAATAAGAAATATATAATTTTTTGGCTAAATTGCAGTTTATGGGGTTTCGTCAAAAAAATATGACCCCCTCTGGAATTAAAAAAGAAAAAACCGAAATTAATTTTGGGAGGGGCCCCGTAACATATATAGGGGACATAGTAACATATAAGTGCGGGTACTCAAATTAAAGGAAATTGTCTCACGATTTCAAAAATATTATTTTTGTTAATCCATAAAACATAGCCCTAACTAGAGCCATTTTAGTCCCTTAAGAGGGGGGACTGAAAATGATGAAATTTTTTTGTATGGTAAAATGGTACTCAAATGATAGACAATGTCCCCCCAAGACTTCAAAAACTATTTTTTTTTTTCAATAATCGATAAACGCATTAAAAATTTAGACATTTACATAAAAAAATAAAAAAAATTTTTGGAAAAATCGCACGATTTTTACAAAAATATTTTTGCTTGCGGCGCAACAACTGAAATTCTGAAATTGCATTTTGCCATCAAAAAGTTTCAATTTTATATCATCTAAAAAGTTTGGGTATACCACCTAACATTAAAGAAAAGAAAATAAATTTTTTTTTTTTGAAATAAATTTTTTTTTTTGAAAAATCGCGCCGCAGGGAAATTTTTTTTCCAAAAAAAAAATTTCCCTGCGGCGCAATTCAACTATATCAGTTCTGAAATTGCATTTCTCATCAATAAAAAGTTGACTACTTTTGTCATTTCTACTGCCAACTGCCTTTTGTGTTTCAAATTTTAAAAATAAACAACAAAATATGGACATTTACAGGGTTTTACCAAAACTAAAATAATGTGATTTTAGACTTTTTTTAATTTTTCGAAGATCTAAAATTTAACAAAATGCCTCCAATTCGATTCACGTCCAACGGATTAGTAAAAAAAAAACCTCATTTTTGAAATCGTGAGAAAATTTCCTTTCATTTGAGTACCATTTTCGTTCATATTAATGTTTTACTTTTATCGATCCCCCCTATTGGTCGAAAAATGGCTCTAACATAGCCCTAAATGTTTTATGGATATAAAAAAATACCATTTTTGGAGTCGTGAGACAATTTCCTTTAATTTGAGTACCCACACTTATTTGCGCCCCACGGGCCTCTCGGGGCCGAGCCCCTCCCAAAATAAATTTTGGTTTTTTTATTTTGTAATTCCAGAGGGGGTCATATTTTTTTTTTGCCGAAACCCCATAAACTGCAGTTTTACCAATTTTTTTCCGAAATTTGTTTTTTAAACTTTAAATTAATGAAAAAGAGTTTTCTTTGCACTCGTTCAAAAGGTAGTGAAAAAATGTTGAAAGGGAGAACTCCTCTCCTCTGACAACTCAATGTTAAAATTATTAATATTTCTGTTAAAATTTCTAGATCATTAATTGTAGTGATTTTTATACTGCTTTTTCATTTCCTTTTTTCCTTGGTAGTTTTTGGTTTTATGTATGTTATTTGTTTAATGATTTAAAAATATTATTGAATATTATTTTTCTTCTACAAAGAAATGCTTTTAACCTTGAAATTAACAAAACTGAAATACTACTCAAACAACTACTAACACAACTTCAATGCAGAAGTTCCGCCGAGTGTATAAAAATTTATTTGTGGAAAGTTCAAATTTTTTATCGGTTTTTTTTTGTATTATTGAAAATAAATCAATGTACATAATTACACACATATTACTGCTATAATTTAAATGACATGATAATTAAAACCATAAATTATGAATGTTAAATAATAGTTTTCATCATACACAAATGTTGTTATGTGGTAATTTGGTTATTTGAAAAAACATGTGATATATTTTATTATTTTATTTTATTTTTAAGCTGTAAATTATGTTACATTAAGGAAATTCAAATAAACTGTTAATATTTATGAAAATTAACTATCAAAATTAAATTTAAAATGGAATGGAAAATTCGTAAATGTAATGAAATGTTTAGTTAAGCGAACATTGGTAAAATTTATTTACAAATATGCTGTAGTTGTTGAAAATATTTCTCATTTGTTTCCTCATAGTTCAATTTCCCCCTTTTTTACAAAATATTTTTATCTCTGCACAAGTATTATTATTATTATTTTTATTTTCAAAAGTTGCACAAGTGTGCGAAGCCAATTAAAATCGTTTCCAGCTTTAACGTTTAATACAATTTGAAATGCGTTACTTTGCATTTATGTATGTATTTATATAGTGGCCATATTTGTATGAAAACTTGTTAAAACTGAATTTTAAATTTATAAATTGGAATACACAAGTGCTTACATGTGTGACTAACACATGCAAATACAATTTGTGTAAATAAAAATGGACGAATAAAATAACAAATATCAACAATACGCAAACAACAAAGTCATATAAATTTTATTATCGCAAGAATTTTTAATAAAAATATGTTAAAGTTTTTCGAGGAAACAAAAGTCTATTGTTTTACAAAGAACAAACAATAACTAGTTTGTAAAAACTTTTATCAATTAAAAAATTAAAGTTTTTACTATTACCTGGGTTGGCTTTCTAAAACAGATGGTGATATTGTTGTCAAACAAATTAAAAGAAATTTAAATATTTGTTATACTGGTTAGATTTTGTTAAATAAAACTTTTTAAAATCAGAAAATTATTTTCTTTGATATTTGAATATTTTATTATAAATTATAGGGCCCCTATCCGCCAAAAAGACATTAGCGTTTAAATAGTATGCTCTCCAATTAACCCTGATTTTATATAGTATATACTGTTGGATGAGAGTACAATTTCTCATTTCTAACGGTAAATTTTCCAAAACAATTTATTACATAAAGATCTTAGAAATCTTTACTTTTTAATATTGAATTTTTCATTCGATCAAGTCGATAGATTTTTTTTATTGTAAATTTTATGAATTCATAAAGGCTAAAGTTTTAATTAGTCTCAAAAATTATGTGATGAATAAAATTCAAGAACTCTAACGGTGGGTCTCATACTGTAGGTTTAACTTTAACTTAACTATAAACAAAATAAAATGTCAAAAAATTGTATACAAAACAACAACAAATTTTTGGGTTAACTATTAACTAAAGTTTAAATCTGCAGTATGAGACCCACCGTAAAGATTCTAAATAGAGTTTAGTAATTGAACAAATATAAAATTAAAATTTTAACCCGCTAGGGACCAGCAGCATGTTTATGTTTTAATTTTAATTCCAAATATCTCCGCTAGGGAGTGCTGCAAAGCCATAAAAGAAATAAAAAGTATATCTTTGGTATAGATCTACAATTCCACGAAGTTTGATACGAAAATTCCCAGCCATTAAAATTGGTGCCGGAAGGGGTTAACTAAATGTCGTAACATACTCCTTTTTTCTAAGGTTAAAAAAAATACCGAAATTTTTTACATTTAGTGGATTTTTTTTTTTATAAATAAGAAATTAAGTTACCTTTGTTGTTTATACTCATAAAAATAAATCTATAAAAATAGCAGAAAAAGTTACTTAAATTAGTTAAAAATGATGCTGCAGAAAAAACTGCTAAAATTAGCAGATTTTTTTTTTGCTAAATACTATTAAAATAAGAACAGCAAAATTAAAACTGTTAAATTTACAGAATTTTAGTTATATTTAAGTTAATTTTAGTAATTTGAAAATAACAAATTGTACTGTAGAATCTGCAGAAAATTTTCATAAATATTAGTAGACTAAAACTAGCAAATATAAACTGTTATATCTACAAAATTTTAGCTATTTTCAAGCTAAATTTAGTTGAATGCAAATAGCAGTCTATCCTGCTAAAATCAGCAGAAATATTTGCTAAAAAAAATTTTAAACTACTGTTTTCGGAAGGCTCGATTTTTATTTGCATTTAAGAAAAAAAAATCGAAAAAAAACTTCGGAAATTTTAATTGTTTTTGTGATTTTTTAGGCTACTAATTATTTAGCAAAATTTTTTGCTGATTTTAGCAGATTAATTTGCTATTTTCCATTAACAAAAATTTAGCACAAATATAACTAAATTTCGGTATATTTAACTGTTTTATTTTTGCTGTTCCCATATTACTATTTTTATTAACTTTAACTAAATTTTTTGTAGTTTAACTAAATTTTTACTGACTTTTTTCTATTAGTGCACTAAAGCACAAATCAAAATTTTGGGTCTTCTTTGAAAGTTTAAGACAATATTCGTAATCTGCATTCCAAGAATATCACAAATTATGTATCGCAATCCCGATGAATCTAATTTTTCTTAATTTGTTGTCCTGGATCATATGAACGAGACTTAGCAATTACTTCGAAGTAATTACTTTCGGCTTAGGAATGACCTTTAACACCAAATTTAGAACGAAAAATCAAAACCCTTATATATAAACGAAACTTAAATTTTTAGTTTACTCGCAAGCAGACTAAAATTGTGAAGTAATTGCTTAAAAAACCCAGTAGTTCCCCCTATTTGTAATATAAAATTTTTATTCATACGAGCCACTGTCTAATCAGGTTGTACACCAGTACGTATGATCAACTTCATATTTATCATACGTTCAGGTGTCCCTAATATAGTGAACAAAAATATTAAATTAAGTTAATATTTGCGATAAATATGAAATGAATTTTTCTACAAACCGAAGCCGATTAAAACGCGAAAACTTTCTGAATCTATAGAAACGCTTGTAAACTTTTTTGAACGATTTTTAGATGAATGAAGTTAGTTGAAAATTTAAATATTATTTTATTAAATTGCTTAGATAAAACTCTACTGCCATAGTTAAATTTACAGCATCACCTAAATTATATTAAATTAAAAAATATATATTTAATAAATTTATATTTAATATTTAATCTTAAATGTCCCAACCACCAAAATGTGGATACTTTTTTCAAGGTTCTTATTCTATGAGTCCAAACTTACTCAAATAAAACACATTTTTTTTTGAAATTTTCAAATTTTTTGTCAAAAATTGCTCATATTTTGGACGAAAATATGAGCCTTTTCAAATAAGAAGTTTCAAAAAAACACAAAAATTTTAGCCAAATTATTAAATCCAAAAGATGGTTCAAAAATGATTCAGAAATGTAAATTAATTTCAATATTTTGTGAACATTTCAAAGAAGGCTCAAAAAAATTATTAGTTTTTGAGCCTTTTGAATTTTTTTAAATCTTTTTTTGAGTCAGTTTTGAAGCAAAAAACGAAGACTCTTTTGGATGAACCACTTTCATACAAAAATTTTAATTTTTAATAATATTTTTTGAGCTTTTTTTTATTCATTTTGGGCTTGTTTGCTGGCTGGGGTGTTAATAAATTACACTCTCAAAACAATTCCGTTGTGGCAACGGAATTTTTTGCCAACCGAATTGATTCGGTTGCTGCAACCTCGTAATTCGGTTGCAGCAACCGAATTCAGTTGCGGCAACCGAATTCAATTTCAATTCGGTTGCGACAACCGAATTATCGGTTGCCTCAACTGAATTCTGTTGGGGCAACCGAATTACGAGGTTGCAGTAACCGACCCAATTCGGTTGGAAAAAATTCGGTTGTCACAACGGAATTGTTTTGAGAGTGTACCACGCCTACTTCAGTCAACTTTTATTCGTATCATATATGTATTGTAAATTTCCCATTGGTACGTAGTTGGTACGGTAGTCTTATTGTTGTAACTTCGAAATTTATCTATGAATTTTCTTGATATACATCTTGTTTTCTTAAAAAATTTTTAGCCGGGTTTTTAAATTTTACAATCAATCATGAAGTGAAAATGTTTTAAAAAAGAATCATTCTTTTATATTATTTGATAGATTAATTTTATTAGTTTTCAATCTCTGTGTGTTAAAGTCATAAACTGATTGTTTTCTTAAATGTGCGTAAAATGTCTAAGATGACTTGTTTTGACGATTTTGGTTTTTTGACATTTTTGTTTTTTTTTTTTAATTTTCTTTCCAAAACACTCGTTTATTATACTTAATGTGGTTTTATTTTCTTCAAGTCATTTATCATTTTTTTTTAATAACACATCAGCTGTCACTGCTTAACAAAACACAGGAGTTTACAATAAAAAATATTTTATTAATAATTCACGCATTACAATTAAATTTAATATTGGTACAGCTATAATATATTGTCGAACTCATGAACACCATAATGGGGTTGTTTTAATGTTTCAAAGTGGGACGCTAAGAATGTGGAAATATTCTTTTGTATTTCAATCTGCCCCACAGTGCAGTAAAAGAACATATGTATTCATTCAATGTAGAGAATAACTTTTGATATTTTTATACGTTGGCTTATAGGAGAGAGAAAAAATTGCGTTTTTGCTTTGCAAGTATTCAGTATGAAAATAAATTTTTTACACATACTCTTTTAAATACTATTATTTATGTATGTAAAGAATTTTGCAAAGGTATTTGGAAACAAATGAAAAATCACTTGAACTAACCACTAACATTTCATTAAATTTAACTTTTATTTTCATTTATTTTTGACTGTTAAAAATAATTCAAAACTAATGCTTTTTAATTTGTTCTCACAAAATTAACTTACGAGATAAAAAAAAATGGACTGTAATTTAACTTGTTTTTACTACATGAATAATAAAAAAAAATTACCTAATAAGCAGTAAAATTTACTAATTTTACAGTTATTTCGCCGAATATTTGAAGTAAATTCCAAAGTTCAAAAAAATGTAAAAATGGTTATAAATTATTCGTTTAGAATCTAGAAGCGGCATATCTAAATGAAAATTGGAAAAAAACTCGCAAAATTTAAAAACAAATTTCAAAACTAAAAAAGCTGCTAAAATTAAGTCATTAAATTGTCAAAACTGAAAAAATCACTAGAAAAATCGCCAAAACCAAAATTTTAAAATCGCTAAGGTGGTTAAGAATTCCTAAGAATGACAAAAGCCGCTAGATATGAAAACAAATGCGCCAAAATTAAAAAATCACCTAAAATTGAGAGAAATAAAAAATCGCCAAAATAGGAAAAAATCGCTTAAATTAAAAAACGCTCAAATTTTAAATTATCGCAAAACTTAAACAACAGGAATATATAAGCTCTAAAATTTAAAAAAAAATTACATTACCCAGTATGTACCATATACAGTAGACCATTCCACCTTACAGGCAAAAAAAAAAAAAAAGTGCGCGGTACACCCTCGAATGTAAGATATTTTTGCAAAGCAATTTTGAAAAAAGAATTTTTTTTTCCCGAACGTAGATGTCGCTTTTTTAATTCTTCGTTATAGCTTAGGCCAGGGCTGGCAAAACTTTGACACTCGTATCAGTAGTGGCACGCTAGGGAATTTTTGGTGGCACGCGACATTTTGATGAATATAATCGAAAAAATTTAATTATTATTAGAATACAGCGAAAAAATATGTTAACATTGTACACATTTTCGCTGCAAATATGGTTGCTTTAAACCGCTGATGGTAAAAATTTTCACAGAGATTGTTGTCTTTTAAAGTAATTAAAAAGCGTCTAAAAACTATTTTTTGTTTACACATTATGGTTAATAACTCTAAAATTAATTTTTTCGAAAGTATTTCGGTAAAAATTCGAGACTTCTCTGAGATAGATGCATTAATAAATTAAAAAAGTTATTACAAATTTCGTAGCCTTCTACGAGTAGATTGATAAAATTTTAAATATCTCGATGTAAAAAGGCTTTAAATTGGAGAAATTAAAAAATGACAGAAAAGTGATAATTTTTATTTTTGCTACAGTTACTAAAAATGAGTTCCAAAGGCCGCTGCAAAAAAAAATTTCGAATCAACAGAATTTGTTTGCTAAACAGTAATAAAATAAAAACACTAAGAAAAAATTTATTAAATTTATTTTTAATTTACAACATTTTAGATATATTTTAGTCAATTGCAAATGAAAAAATATAATCTGCTAAAATAAAAATAAAATGTTGTTGAATAAACTAAAAGTTGTATTTATTCGACCTTTCCAATTGTTAATAAAACTTCAGATATTCGAGCTCGGGGTCAGTGATTTTATTATAAATATTATAAGAGCATATTACTGCACTAAAACAGGTGACGAAGCATAAACAACTATAGCTTTAAGCAATTATAACTATAGTTTATTAAAGCATTCACTGGAAGAATCCTGAGGATGATATTCAAAGAATATCGAAATATTGATTTATAAGGAGAATATTTATAATAAAATCACTAAAATCTAAAGTTTTATTAAAATGTTGTTGAATATTCGTAGATTTAAACCACCATAAACTAACATAGTTTTATATCTCAAATTTTTTTTTTTTTTTTACTTCTTTTTGAATGTGATTAAAAATCTAAGTTTTCAATATTAACATTCTTCTATTTTCAGAAAATATTTTGTTGATTTTAGCAAGAAAATAGCCCACTAAAGACGAAATACACTGATGATGGCTTTGTAGCGAAAGCCGAAAATACATATTCTGTATTGCTGGTCTCAGAGACTATTAATTATAGAGATAGGAAATCAAAAATTACACTACTCACCGATAGAGGGCGCTGAAATTTAGTATTACCTGAGCAACTATTTTGTATCAGTTTAGTATCAGCTGAGCCTATATTTAAAAACTCAAAAACTGCTGAAAATTGCTCAAAATAATGAAAAACAAGCGAGAAATATATTCAAATAATAAAATTTGTTACATCCGTTTGTTTTTTTGCTTTTTTGTTTGTTATTATTTAAATTTAAATAAAAAAAGAAAATTGTCAATTTTTTGAACAAAGTGCCATCTAGTGACAATAATATTTTTATAACTTATTTTTTTGGTGATGCCATACCCCTGGCTGGTCTTATCGATTTCTTTCAAATACATTTTTATTCTTTGTAATTTACTTGTAAAAATTGTATCATCTTTCTTTGATTTGAAAATAATTTAAACAGAAAGTGATATTAATTTATGATCTAGAGTCAAACTAAAAAGGAACATTCATTTACTTAAAAATAAGAGATCAACTAAATATTCCCCCATTAATGTTATTTTCATTTAACTAAATTTAATTTGAATATAACTACATTTTTTTGAATGTACTAATAGCACAAAATTTTTTGCTGACTCAGCATTGTAGTTTGCTACTAACTACAATATAACTAAAAATTCTTAGATTTAGCAGATTTTTCTTGCTGTTTCTTTTACTAATATTCATCAAATATATATAATCTGGCAAAGTATATTTGTACACTTTTAAAATCCTGTACTATAATTATAAGACTTAGTCTTGTTGTGCAGGAAATCAATAAATAAAAAAAAAAAATAATAAAAATAAATAAAATATATTCTTTCTTATTTTCAGTATATTTTTCTGCTATTTATACCTAATTATTTCTATCAGTGTAATTTAAAAAAATAGAAAAAGTAGCATTTTATTAGGATTTTTTTTTTACAATATGTGCAAGATTTAAGAATGCGAAAAATTTATTTCGGTAAAAGTTTAATAAAAATTGTTAGAGAAAAATGCAAAATATACAAATTTTTACAAAAAAAAATATGTCTGTTTTGGCACGCCTAGCTTAGGCATTTACAGTCGAATTTTAAAGTGTGATATATCGATTTTTTTGCCTCGATGAGTTTTTTGAAAACTCTTTGGAAAACTAATTTAGATTCGAAGTTGTACGGCGAACTTTTTTTTTGTAGTACGGTCTAATATACAGTTTGATATTGCAGCTTATATTATTGAATATTGGCAATATCAAATTACATCTATGCCTATAAAATTCACAATAGCTGGCATATCTTTTACACATGGTTTATGTCTTTAATAGCTTATGTGGCATTTTGGAGGGTTAACATCTATCATTTACTCTCACTTAGTTATTGAACGAAATAGTGTAAACAAAAAAGTTTTTTTGTTGCTTCGAAAATGTCGAATTTTGTGCCAACAAAGCATCATTTGCGGAAAGTTTTGCTTTACTTCTTCGATTTGAAAAAAGTTCAGTTGAAACACATCGATTACTCACCGAAGCTTATCCTGAATATGTTCCATCGATTTCAATGTACGAGAGATGGTTTGTACGGTTCACAAGTGGTGATTTTGACACGGAAGACAAAGGCCGCTCAGGTCAGCCAAAAAAGTCCGAAGATGATGAATTGGAGGCATTAATCGATGAAAACTATTGTCAAAGTCAAGAAGAACTTGCAAAATCATTGAGAATCACTTAATAAGGATTTTCAGACAAGAAGCCGTAATATTCCATCATGACAACGGTCGATCACATGTTGCAAAATCGGTTAAAAACTATTTAGAAAATAGTGGTTGGGAAGTTTTGCCTCACCCGCCTTATAGTCCAGACCTTGCCCCGTTAGAATATCATTTGTTTTAATCGATGCAGAACGCTCTCATTGGAATATGCTTCACTTCAGAACAGGGTATCCGAAATTGGCTTGATTCGTTCTTGGCCTCAAAAAATTAGCAGTTCTTTTGGCGTGGAATACATATGTTGCCATAGAGATGGGAAAAGGTCATAGCTAACGATCGTCGATACTTTAAGTAAATTTATATTGTACACTACTAAAAAAAATCCCGTACAAATAGATCAAAATTGTGCTGGCGCAAATACATGTACTATTTCCTGTTATTTTAGCAGAATTTTTACCTATTTGTACGGGCTTTTTTAGAGAAAATAACAGAAAAATTAGTTCAATTTAATCAGAACGCGTTTAACAGGCTTTTGTACTAACTTTTTTTATGAGTGTACCAATGTTGCACAATAAACGTCCAATTTCCCAAAAAAATCTCGCATTTGAAGATTTACACCAAATAGAAGATTTACATGTCAATAGCTAAAATCTGGCAACACCATAATAAAATTAGACATTTTTTAACATAAACGTACTCACAAGATTTTGATGTACAAGTGTTATTTGTTTTGGTTACAGTGGGTTAAGAAAATCAATTTGGCCAAAAAATGGAAATTTCAAGAGAAGGTTTCCGTTGGATTATTTTTCACAACTTTGGACGTGGATTATCTCAACAAGAATGTGTCGATGAACTCAGTTCTTTGTATGGTAATAAATCACCATCAAAAACCACAGTATATCGCTGGTATAGTGAATTCAATTGTTGCCGTAGTTCGGTCGCCGACGAATTCCGTGAAGGTCGTCCAAAATCGGTTGTTTTGCCACAAAACATCGATGCAGTGCGTGAACTGATAATGCAAGATCGTCTTGTGACATATTGTGAGATAGAGGCATCCTTGCAGATTAATTCCACTTAAATACATTCGATTTTGCATAAACACTTAGTTGTAAAAAAAATTTGCTCTCTTTGGATACCCCATAATTTATCAATCGCTAAAAAAAGGCTCGAATCGATTGGTGTAAGGGAATGATTAAAAACTTCGACCGTGGTGCTTCAAAAGACGTGTATAAAATCATGACAGGTGACGAATCATGGATATATGCGTATGAGCCGGAAACAAAACAGCAATCGACCGTTTGGGTATTCCAAAACGAGCGAAATCCAACAAAAGTTGTTCGGGGAAGAAGCACAGCGAAGCAAATGGTCGGCTGTTTGTTCGGCCAAATGGGTCATGTGGCCACTGTTCCGCTTCAATTCTGAGTGGTACACGACCATTTCTTTGCCGGAAGTCTTCGAAGAAATTCGTAAAACCAACCGCAAAGACGAATCATTCTCCATCATGACAAGTATGTAGTTACATAACCACATATCTGGTAACGATTTTCTACACTGGGTTATACCGATTTTTTAAATTTTTTACACTTTTTTAGATATGACGATAATTTTTTGCGATTTTCTCCAATCTTAATAATTTTTTCACTTTTCAACAATTATTTTAATTTTTCATTAACAAATACAAAAATTGTTTTTTCGGACTTTCTAAATATATTTTCATATATTTAGTTAGAATATTGTTCTACATCAAGTCCAAATTCTAATATGATATTGTCATATTAGATTTTATTTTGTTGTTCCGGAACCAGTTCCATGGAATCCGTTGCAGTGGAACCAGTTGTAGAATGGGTGTGGTTGGCTACCGATTGTAAAAAATGTTCCTGGGAATTGTTTCGTGGGCATCACCCCAGGCTTGTTTTTTTCGTTGTCCCCAAACAAATTTAAAAATATCCCCAAAAAATCCCCAACTAGAAAAAATTTTAAAAAAGGTACAGCTTATTTAATTTGCTTAAAATTAATATTATCCACAAAAACTAACTACAATTATATATAAAAAATTGGATGGCTTTTGTATAAATAACTAGAAAAATTCTCAAGAAAATTCTACCAAGAAAACATTCAATTTTTATTAAATCATTTAAACAAACCAATCGAACCCTAAACATATTTTATTTTGAAATTTTCAAGAATTTAAGGCATTTTTTTTAAAGAATATTTAGATTTGAATTTTTTAAGTTTGTCTGTTTAATACAATAGACTTTTATCCATAATCGATATGTTGTTTTTTTGTAAAACAATATTTTAGATTCTGAGATATTTATCATATAAAACTCTCAGGAAAAAAGGATTTATTTGTGTTAAAAAGCTTTAAATTAATACAGAAAATCCATAAAAGGGTGAATTTGTTACTTTTATCGAAATTATGTGAACAAAATTAACTGATGTTTTCTGAAAACTATACAAAGTTAATATAATCTTCAAAATTTATGAAGAATTTTAAATATCCCCAAAAAATCCCCGAAACATTTTTTGAATCCCCATAAAAAAAAACCCCTGTCCCCAAATGAATATTTTTGTCCCCAAGACCAACAAAAAATCCCCAAATTTGGGGACAAAACCCCAAGTCTGGCCAGCCTGATCACCCCAACTCTTCAGTTGTCCGCAATAAGAGAATGATAGCTTGAAATACACAAACCGAGACATTTCATAAGGTACAAAAATTCAACGGGACGAGAATTTTGTATTTTTTGTACATGATTTGGTAAAACCAGCCATAAATAAATCAATTACACAAAAGTACCCTTTGGTAATATTTGTGTGTGCGTTTTTTTTATTTCAAAACATAATAAATATTTTGAATGAGACTTAGCTGTGGTATGTTTATTTTTCAACAATTATTTTAATTTTTGCATTAAAAACTTTTAGCGATTTTAAAAAAAATTTAATATTTTTCAATTTCTGCCATTTTTAGTTTTAGCGATTTTTTTAACTTCGGCGACTTTTTTATTCTTAGCGTTTTTCTTTTTACTTTTTACAATGTTGTAAATTTTGGTGAATTTTACAATTTTTGCTATTTTTCAATATAAACTTTCTTCAATTTCTAGCGATTTTATCCTACTACTAGCGATTTTTTTCCAATTCTAATCTTATTTTAACATTCTAGCAATTTGTTATAATTTCGGCTCTTCTTATTTTTGGAGATTTTTTTAATTTGTCCATTTTCTCAAATCAACGATTTTTTCCAATTTCAACGATTTTTATAATCTTTAGCGGTTTTTTTAATGGCATAGGCGGCAAGTGGACGTCAAAATACTTACTTACGAGAACAACTACATAATAGTATATTTTACTGTTTTTTTTTTATTGTTACGCTCAACCAAAAAAGTCTGTAATGGCTACTGAAAATTTTGCTGTTATTACGGGAAATTAAAATGTTTTTGATAATTTTAGCAACACATGTCTGCTGATCTGTAGTACAATAAAATTAGTAGAAAAAATTAGTAGCCGCTACTAAATTTTAGTAAAATTTATGTAAACTGCAATTCAAAATCGATTTGCTAAATTCAGTTTAAAAAACTTACTAAATATCATAATTTTAGTACAATGAAATTAGTATAAATAATTAGTTGCAGCTACTAAATTTTAGTAAATTGCTGTAAACTGTAATTTAAAATCAATCTGCTAAAAGTAGCAAAAAATTATACTAAAAAAACAAAAACTGTAAAATCTAAAAATTTTTTTTTCTTTCGATTGTAACAAGCGTATAATTACTTCATCGTACTTGAAATTTGGAGTCAAAATTACAAACGGTTCTCCAGTTATTACCGTTTTATGCATTGGAGATACAATAAAATTTTCTGAGTGTTATTTCCAAACTAAGAATATATCAATAGTAATAAATATAAACTAAACAAGAATTGTAAAAAATCCAAAAAAAAAATTTAAATTAGTATATTTTTCTGCTAAATTCAGCACTCGGTTTTGAAAAATTAGTAAAATATTTTGCTGAAATCAGCAGCGAGAATTAGTAAAAAATCCGTAATTTGTGATAAGAGAATAGCAAAAATGATTACTAAAAAAAAATTGTACTAAACATCTGTTCAAAAATAGTAAATTTCGATTGGAAACTGTTTACAAATTTTACTAACTTTTTTATCTGAGTGTATATCAAAACAAGTACAAATGCAGTAAATTTTGAGATTTGGTAAGTCATTTTCATTTTTAATCTGTATTAGGGATGCCAAACGGGAAATCCAGAATCCCGAAATCCCGGGATTTTCGGGATTGGCAAAATCCCGAATCCCGGGATTATTTCTCAAAAATCCCGGGATTTTCTTATTTTTTAATATTAATATAAACGCAAATAAACAAAGTGAGCAATTTTAGATTACCTACGTTTTTTCTTGAATTTTCTCATATTGACAAGAAATTGATGCCAAGATATTGGTAAAATTATAAATTAAGTAGATTATTCTTTGCAGAAAAATTTGAAATTTTGGTAAACAATATTAAGTTTTTGAGTAATTCATGCGAAAAATCAAGTTTGTTTCTTATTTTATCGATTTATTCTTCCAAGCGAAATTGGATTTCTGAAACCTAATTTTGGCTGGGACTGTAAGTTTGAATTCTTCCATGAAAACATTTGGTAAAGATAACCAAATAACTTTGTTGCTGTAATTACACGATTTAGTGGGTAAGGTTATCGCAACGAATCTGTTTTAAAATCTGCTTACAAAATACTGGGCGCAAGTGTACTTAATGACAGGTTATATATATTATCAAAAAGCGCCGGAAAAGTACTGGAGAAACAAAATTTTTAACTTTGGAAAAACGCTGCCAATTTGGAATTATATTTTCCAAAATAAAATTTAAAAAAAGTTCATATGTATCTTTTTTTGGCCCTGCCGTGATGTTTTGTAAAACAAATACTGGCAAAACGATTTTTGCAAACGCTGACAAAGCGTCCCAAATGAGTGTTCTACCAGTCATTTATTTTTAACATTGCGGTTACCCAGTGGTATGCAGGTACTTGATTTTTTGTACCACTGTCAATTTCTGACTGAGATGTTTCAATATTCATAAAATGTACCACATTATTAATTAACAACTATTAAATAATTATAAAACGCTTTATTCTCTAAAAAAATTAGTTACATAACATACAAATTTTTACAAATAAAGAAAAATTTAAATCCCGAAATCCCGAAATCCCGTAAAATCCCGGGATCCCGAAAAATCTTGTAGTCTCGAAAATCCCGGGATCCCGGGATTTTCAAATATTAATCCCGATTGGCATCCCTAATCTGTATTAAAAACGATTGTAATATCACTTAGTTTCCAATAGCCAATTTTACACTCATGGAACTTTTGCAATCAGAATTTATTAGTTGTTTAAATAGTGTTTCAGTTTAGTTGTTTAAAATGAAAATAACATTCATTTGCACTGGAAATGTACATTTTAACCACATTCGTACGTCATTAAATAAAAAAAACAACATAAAATTCTGAAAATTCGTAACATTTGCTCTATTCAGTCATTTTGTTTTTGAAAAAAAAAATTAAGTAGTTCATTTTATGCAGTAATTAATTAATTAAATAATTACTGCATAAAATGCACGTAACGTATTGTGAGTAATTTTATGTAACTTGTTTTTCAAATTTGTATGTTATCTTCTACAAATAATGCTTTTGCTTTTAAAAGGATCAAAACAGAAATACTACTTAAAAAACTAATAAATTTTGAATACAGAAGTTAAAAAAGTAAGTATTTTAATATGTGCTTGTCTGTGTTAAAAAACAAAGTTATTGTTCTGATTATTTTCAAAGTAATTATATTTTTCAAGGATAAATATGAATTTCAATAGGCTCAATGGTTTAGTTATAATAGCAAACAATATTTAACCTTTCTCAGGCGGGATAAATAAAAAGTTTGCTATTTCATTTCACATGGCTATAATTTGTTCTCTATAAATTACATTTAGCTGAAAATTGACACCATATCTATATATGTGATTCTTCAAATAAAATACGTCAAAAACAAACAGCTGTTATTCCAGAAAACATCGATGATGTGTGGTGTATGACTGAGCTAGACAGACATGTGACATATCATGAAATACAGGTATCTCATGTTGGATTGCACATCTAGGATTTAGCAAAAATGTTCGTGATGACCTTCGTATAAAGAATTAATGTTCAGCATCGCGGCAGAGTATTTTTTTATAATTTAATAAACACTTAATTGTCAGATCAAATAATTGAAAACACACATGTAAATTCTTCATACGTATGAGTAATATTAATGTATAAATAATGCTCATACGCATAGATGGCTTTCCAAAGGAAAAGAAAAATAACTACTATACTCTTGTCGCTATTGACAATATTGGCCTTTATGCCATTAAAATAAAATTTAAAAATAATAAGGGTTTTCATATTAACTCGTAAATCCCTTATAAACTTTGTATAAATACAAACCATATTTTTTATGCATGGAGTTTGGCATTAAACTCATAAACATACCAAGTTTACACCGTTTACGAGTAAAATACGAGTTTATATGAAAACCCCTAATATAAAATATTGAACAAGACTTTATTACGAATTCAAAAAAAAAAGAAGAAACAAAAACTTTAAGCTGCCAGGGGTCTTGTTTTTTAAATTAAAATTTAGCCTTTGGCCAAAATAAATTAAATACTAATATATAGTATAATTTAAACCATAAATCATATTCCTAATACAAACCATGGGAGGATTAATTTTTTTTTTTAAATAAACAACAAAAATACAAAAGATCTAAATGGAAATTACAGCAATGTCAGGCCTAACAATGGCACAATACATACAACATGAAACATCATGAACATACATTTATGCTACCATGTTAAAGTTAACAACAAACAATTGGCCTGAAGGCGTTAATATTGTGTTTCTGTTTTTCCCAATACAATAACATCGACCATAAGAAAACGATTTAACAAAACGGATGTTAGTATTACAAGCTATGGAGATAAACACATATGTATGTATGTGTGTGTTTGGCTATGAGTACATGTAACTGTATGCATGTGTCTGTAAAACAAACCTCACTTTTTGTTTTCTTGTTATACCAAAATGATACGACACTGATTGATGATAAATTTTCGGTATTGACTTGAAGATTTTTCCAATGAATGTCATTTAAAGCAAAAAAAAATACCCACAAAACTAAAAGCGAATATGCTGCTACAAATCACTATTGCTACAAAATAAAAGAAAAAAGATTGGTGCTGACAACTGAATTTGTTTGGTAATTGAAGGATTCAGTTGTGTTAACCGATTACTTCGATCATGACTACCACAATATTGTAGTCACAATTTGGCAATCGAATTATTTGCTTGACAACATATTTGGTTGTCAGCTCAAGGTTTTCTGAGTGTATATCTTGTGTGTTATTTATACATATTATAAAAAATTATAAATGAAATTTAATATAATTCGCAAGGATACCCTCAGAGAACTTCTGCATTTAAGAGTTGTTTGTGTAGTATTTCAGTTTTGTTGATTTCAAAAGCAAAAGTAAAAAAGCTTTTAATTGTAGAAGAAAAATAATTTTCAACAATATTTGTAAGTGATTTAATAAATAAGCTACTCGTACATAAAATTACAGCCAAAACAAGTAGGATTTATTTTATGTAGTCATTTTTTTATTAAAAAGATATACAACAAATCAATATTTCCCCAATAAACACAGAAAAAGGAAAAATTCAAGTGCTTTAAATATTGCTGGAATTCGGTTTTATTTTAAGTATGTTTTCCAGTCAAAATCAAGTTAATAGAAATTGAAATAATTTGATTGTTTTTCGTTTATTGTCTGTATTGAAAAATAAAATAAAAAAAAAAGATCAGATCTCCCCAGATATCAGTAGATCTTACCAGATCTAATTAGATCTCAAAATTGGGGACAAATTTCAGATCTAATTAGACCTGATCAGATCTAGACATATCTGGCCAGATCTTAGCAGAACTTACCAGATCTAATTAGATCTCAAAATTGGGGGCAAATTTGAGATCTAATTAGATCTGATCAGATCTAGGCATATCTGGCGCAATTGTCCAGATCTCTTTAGATTTGAACAGATTTGGCACTAGATCTGATCAGATCTTGCCATAAGGTGTCACATATGCCATATCTGATCATATTTGATGAGATCTGGTACAGGATCAATCATATCTATTTAGATCCAAAAAGTTCTGATCAGATCTAAACTTTTTCACACGGGCATCCAAATGAACAATTTTCCTGTAGAGATTTTAATATAGTCTGAATTTCTTCCAAGGGTTTTATTCAAAAGGTAAGTCGCATATATTTGGAGCTAAATTCAGTCCTTGTATTCTCTTTTTTCTTATTTCAGAAAAGTCCTACAAACTTCTACGCTTCTAGAGAATCTAGGAACCAGTGAAAGAAACGATTGATACATCAAAGGTGTTATTCTCAAATCAAGAATCCAAAATCAAAACTGTTAAAAAGAATCTGTAAATGTATGGCTTCCCAGGAAAATTTTCTGTTCCAAAGAATCGGTTGTACAATAGCTGCTTTTCATTCACAACCCCTTCTACTGTCGATTCTAACACCGATTCTTTTTGTTTGAAATTGTCCCAAAAGCAACCCCTTCTATAGCTCCAAAGTGGAACCGGTTGCTCTAGAATCAGTTCTGGAACTAGTTCTGGAATTGATTCTACGTCACCCACACCTTCCATATAGGATCCCAGGAACTGGTTCCGGAACCAGTTCCATGGAATCGGTTGCAGTGGAACCAGTTGTAGAATGGGTGTGGTTGGCTACTGATTGTAAAAATTTTTCCTGGGTTGGTTTAAGCTTGAAGTTAGGGCTTGAAAACAAGTGTTATTATAATGTTGTTTGAACTTTAATTGAACTGTGATTCAAGGCTTGAATTGAAGCATATTTACACTGTTATGTTCGAATGGAATTCCAGTGCCCCTTTTGCTGAATTAAATAACAGTGCAAATCAAGTATAAATCAAGGGTTGAAATTGGAAAATGTGACTGGAATTACCCTTGATTTCAACTTGAATTCCAGCAAAATTGTTTATTGGGAAGAAATTTTTCAAGTAAAAACTAGTAAAATTTCCCCTTAAATTTTTTACTAATTCTTACTATTTATTTTTTTTTTTTTTTGTACTCGAACGGATTTTTGAGTAAAACTGGTAAAAATGGTAAAGTTAGTAAAAAATAGCATGTAAACGAACACTCTAATAGCTTTACAGCTTAATTCTGAAAATATTCTCCATAAAATACGAGTAATAAAGGGGCTGTCTTGCTAATATTAAACTATGGCAGTTTTTTTTTTAGATAAGTCACCTGACCTTAATTGATTTGTTTTTTGCTTCAATATCAAATTTATCTAAAATAAATAGTTTAGTTTTAGCATAGTTTATGCTTGTGATAATGCACCAAATACAAAATATTGTTTTCCTTGTTGTTATTGTTGTTGTCCACAACGTCCATATTGTTGCTTTCAAGAGTCTGGTTAAATTATGTCAAGTGGTTTTTTTTTTAATGCATTCCTTGTTGACTTCAAGTAGACCACTTGTTTTGTTAAAGAGGTTTACAGCTGTGTTTGTGTGTGTGTGTGTGTGAGTGTGGTGTAATGAGTACTTTTGTGGTAGGTTTACTTAAATGCTAATACGGTTTTGAAGTAAAGGTGTATGTGTGCGAGTTTTATATGTGTAAATATATTTAGTGTTTACGTGTTAAAAGTAAAAGTATTTTATAATTAGAAATGTGTGAAAATATTTAATTAAATTTTATTTTATATTCCATACAATTTTTATAATAGTGGAAACTTTTAATATTGGAATATTTGTTAGTTCAACCTCTAACCACCCAGAAAACAGATTCGGTGCTGACAACCGTATTTGTAGCCAATCGAATGGTTCGGTTGTGGTAGCCCAGTTTTTCAGTTGTTGCAACAGAAAACTAATTGAGAAAGGATTAATTTGACTGAGACAACGGAATTTCAGTTGTGTCAAGAATAATTCGGTAGTAAGTCATAGAAATAAATCAGTAAAAAAGCAGAAAAAGCAACTAAAAATGAGTTAGAAATTATGCTGCGGAAAAAACTGTTAAATTGGCAGATTTGTTTGCTTTTTTTTAAGGAGAAGCAACACTCAGAAAATTCTTCCTATTAATTAACGTGTTGCTTCCTTTGGGCAGGAGATAGAGAAGAGATGAAAGATGGTGAAAGATGAAGGGCTTAAAATAAGGCAACACTGCAATTGCGCGAGATGTTGGCGAACCTTGTTGAAGCTGTTTAATTCATATCCCTGTTATATTATTTTACTTGGGTGTGGTTAAGTGCTATGGGAACACCGAAGGAGGACGCTGCTATATGTATGCATTTAAAAAAAATTTAAAAAAAAAACTTCGAAACTTTTAATTTTTTTTTTGGGATTTTTTAGGCTACTAATTATTTACAAAAATTTTTTGCTGATTTAGCAGGTTAATTTCTTATTTTCTATTAACAAAAATTTAACCTAAATGTAACTAAAATTCTGTATATTTAACAGTTTTATTTTTGCTGTTCCTATCTTACCAACATATAGCAAAATTAATCTACTATTTTATCAGTTTTTTCTGCAGCATTATTTTTAACTAATTTTTAGTAGTTCTAACTAAATTTTTTATAGACTTTTTTCTATTAGTGTACTATAGTACTATTAGTTTTCTTAATTTTTGAATTTCTTTAAAATCCCTTTCCAATAGTTTTTACTGTATTTACTTCATTCTTGGGATTTTTTCATTACCAAATAGTATTCAATTAATTTTATTACCATTTAATGGTAATATTTAATTTAAGTATTGATCCTTGTGGACTTTTTTTTCTAAAATAAAAGTTATTTTCTCATTTTCGCTTTTTCCACCAAATATTAAATTTATTTTTTAACTTTTATTTTTTTAAGCAAAAATAAAAGTTATTTTTTGACAAAAAGAAACACATTAAAATGTCAAAAATATTAAAATTTTGAAAAATAAATTTCAAATGCGTACACTCACAATATTTTATCGTTAAAAACAACCTAAAATACATATTAAATTAATTGAAAACACAATTAAAAAAAGGACCACTGATTTTTCTATTTATTTTCAAACATTGTTTAGACAATCCATAAAAGAAATAAAAATAATTGAAAAGTCTATTAAAACAATCAACAATTTTTAACTGACAAAACGTAAAAAAAACGATTTTATGGTTTGTTTTTTCATATTTGAAAGTTTTTTTTTTTTTTGTTTGGATTTTCAAAACACTCACACACAACACACACGTTCATATTTTTATTGGCTATGTTTGTGTGTATGAGTAAAGAATTTCTTGTAATTTGAATTGAAATAATTTTGTATATATACAAACTATTTTAATAAAAACGAAAACAGAAAATTTTTGAATTTCTGAATTTTTTGTTTTAAAACAGAAAACAGCGAAATTATTTAAATTATTTTTTCTAAAATAGAAATCTAAAAATAGAATATTTGACCGAAAATAACAATTCCTACAGACGATACATATTTTTTTGTTGGTTTGTTTTTTATTGACGAATATAAAAAGTTAAACAATATGTTTCAATGTATTTTAATTGATTCTTCAATTGAGAACAAAAAAGAAAAGTTACCTATTACTTTTTAAATAAACCTCAATCGGTTATGGAAAATATATTGTGAGTGTAATAATATAAGAAATCTCTGTGAAAGTAAGCTCCATGGCGATTTGTAATTATCATTGATTTCAAAAACTAAATTTTGCTCAAAACAGTAAAAGTCAAAAAATAACTCTTATTTTTGCTCGAAAAAAATAAAAGTCAGAAAATAACTTTTATTTTTTATTAAAGGAATTAAATGTGCTAAAATCCCAAAACTTATTTAATAAATTGTGAAAAATAATTTGTTAAAGGCATGTATGTCCCTATCCGGATTTCATTCTTGCCTAAGGAAATCGTCAGGGAACGTCGTTTTTAGAATTTCTAAACTCATAGAAATAAATCTGTAAAAATAGCAGAAAAAGTTACTAAAAATTAGTTAAAAATGGTACTGCAGAAAAACTGCTAAAATTAGCACATTTTGTTTGCTAAATATTAGTAATATAGAAACAACAAAAACAAAACTGTTAAATATACAGAATTTTAGTTATATTTGAGCAAAATTTTTGTTAATGGAAAATAGCAAATTAACCTGCTAATATCAAGAAAAAATTTTGCTAAATAATTAGAAGCCTAAAAATCACAAAAAAAAAATTAAAATTTTACAGGTTTTTTTGTCGATTTTTTTTAAATACAAATAAAAATCGAGGAAAAAGGTACTTTTTTGGAAAAATGTACTTTTTTGGAAAAAGGAACTTTTTTTTGGAAAAAGGTACTTTTTTTTGTAAAAAGGTACTTTTTTCGGAAAAAGGTACTTTTTTTGGAAAAAGGTACATCCATTCATTTATAACGAACAATAGAAAATAATATTTTTTTCTAAAGTATCAGTAACATTTATTTTAAAATTTTATTTTTGCCCAAAAAAAAATAAAAGAAAAAATTTAAAAAGCAAAATATTTTTGGAAGGCTAGCCCTCAAGGATCAATACAATATACTTGACTCAATTCTCCGACATTTGATTCTATTGTTCAAAATTTCAAAAATAACTGTACTTTACGGTCCCTGCAAATTCGTGATCTTGTTAAGTTTCTTATTTGATTTGGAAAGCATTAGTAAGTTTGCATTTTTGCATCATGGCATGGCTTGTTTTACACTTTTTGGATATATAGTGGTTTTTAAGTATAACTTCAGCTATTCTCTTTTCCAAATTTTGACAACACGGACCGGTTTTAGTTCTTCAAGGTTTCTTCCTTTGGAATGAAAATATTTCAAAATATCAGTTCGAAACCTTTCTGACGGTAGTTTACGGCATTTTTGGGTCTTTCGCTATGAAATGTATTGGCCGTTTGTCGATTATAAGTTCACAGCGCTTTTTTTGATTCATTATTTTTGGGTAGATCAAAATCAGAAACTAGATCTAGTCTGATTTAGAAAATTAATGTATTTATAATTTTTAGAGAAAAACATTTGTTCTTCTTCTTAACCTCAACCTTACTAAATTAAAATTGATAAAATGCATATTAATTACGATATTAATTGAAACTATCTGCATGACGTTAAAAACCACTATACTGAAATACATTGTGAAATTTGCCCTGCAGCAACCCGTCTCCAATATATACGCAAGCTGCCTACTCCACCATACGTCAATTTGGCAACAATTGCGAAAAGGAGATTGGAAGATCAACAAAAATCTAAAAATAGAATGTTTGTATGTGTCTGTGTTGTTTACTTCTGAGTAAAAAACAATAACAGAAAGCTGAATAGGAATGAAAACTGCGAATTGAATTCAAGGACTTACTTGGCTTAGCGGTCGCATCTTAGTATAGTTACGTTTGTTATGTAGGAATAGGGGCAAGTTCGAATCCTACAGCCGACGTGTTGTTGAAAATTATCATATAACTAGAAACAATCTGACAATATTAGCATTCAAACGAGTAAAAAAGTTAAAGTAAGTATAATACCCTACACCAGTCTTGTTAAAAGCCAACTAATTTTTGGATCCGAAATTCGAATGGGTTAAAACGGACTTGTGTCAAAATTGTCTATAAAATGATAAAAGAAGAGAAAATCGTAAATATAGCCCATATGGGCGATAGGTCCAAATATGGACCAATTCTATCTAGAATATAGGCTTTGTCCTTGGGACCATGTGAGTCAGCGAACCAAATTTCATTGAAATATCTTCGTATTTGCGACCTGCAGCGTGTAAACAAGCCAATTTTGGGGGACCCTTATATGGGCACTGCTCTAAACATAGACCGATTTTAACCAAAATCAATAGGCTTCGTCCTTGGCCCGACATAGGTCTATGTGCCAAATTTAATCTTAATACTTGCGACCTGTAGAGTGCGCACAAGAATGCATGGACAGACAGACAGACGTACGGACGGACAGACAGACGGACATCATTAACATCGATCGGTATACTACTACTACTAATACAATTTAGCGGAAAATCACTGATGAAGCCTTATCCATAGAAAAAGGCACAAAAGAGATCTAATCTGATTTTAAAATTTAAATTTTTAGGGAAAAACGTTTATTTTTCTTCTTAACTTCAATCTTACAAAATTAAATTTAATTTTGTTTGATAACAATTTTATGATGTTGTGAAATATTTGTTTGCTTAATGTCAAAATTTTAATTTTGAAATCTCAATGGCGATACATCAACGTATTTAATTGCATGTTAATAAAATCCTCAATTAATTAGTCCCATGTATGATTTATTTACTATTTCCATTTGTTATGCTATATAAAACCTCTTACTTTTTTATTATTTTTGTAAATGTTTGTTGTTTTCTTTCTTTTTTTTTTTTGTAAGTGGGCTATATTTTGCCCTACATTTGTGTTATTAAATTTTAAATCTTTCTTTCATTCATTTATAATTAAAATTTACCAACAACAGAAAACTTTTTCGGTTTGTTTATGGCTATATTTAATAAATGTAATAAAATTGTTAATGGGTTGTATATTTTATAAAACATAAATACCAAAAACATTAAAGCAGTGGATAAAAACATCTACATGATCATTAAAATTATATAAAAATACAGATATTTGTTAAAAAAAGAGGATGCTAAGCCACATTATTTAAATATTTATATTTATAAAAAAAAAAAGAGTTCTATCCCAGTCAGAAAAATACAAATGGGAAAGCGATGGCAAGGCACTTTAACGTGTGGTACAAGTACTGGCAAAAGGTGCTTTCCCATTCCCAAAATGATATCATCATTAGACAAAGGACCGTCTGTTCAAAAAGCGCCGGAAAAGCACTGGAGAAACAACATTTTTGAACGTTGGCAAAACGCTGACAAAACCAATAAATAGGTGGGTGATATGGAAATATATTTTCCAAAATAAAATTTAAAAAAAGTTCATATGTATTTTTTTGTTCCTGCCGGGATTTGAAATCAGGCCAGTAGCTGGACAACTACTGGCTGTGCTAAAATGCTAGCACTGGCAAAGTTTTTTGGAACTAATATGCCAGCGTTGGGAGAGCAAAAAAAAGTTGGTCTTAAAGGATCATTTCCACAAACAAAAAAATTTATTTCATAGAACAAAAAATTTTTTAGGGATTTTTTTTAATTTAAAAATTTTTTTGTTCTATAAAATCAATTTTTTTGCAACCGGATTTGAACTCGGAACTTTCTGACTACAAACCTTTTTTAACGAAGCGTCACCATTTTTATAAAATCATTGCTATACCAGTGAATTGGTTTTTGCACCACTGGTACACTCAAAAAAAAAAGTCAGTAAAGTCAGCAAAAAATGTTGTTGTGTCAGCAAATATTTAGTCAGGAGCGTGCTTGCAAAAAAGTTGGTAATTTCAGCAAAAGGTTTGCTGAAAATCAGCAAGCTGATTTTTAACAAAAAAATAGTAGTCTGCAGCAAAAGTTTTGCTAATATTTAGTCGACTGCAAATGAAAAAAATCCTTGCTAAAATCACTAAACTTTTTGCTGAATATTAGTAGACTGAAAAAAACTCGAAAAATTTGTAGAGAAATTTTACTTTAGTTAATTTATTTGCTGAAAATTTAAATATAGAATATGTGTAGAGTTGTTTTTCTATTTTAGTCATTTCCGTTTCCAGACAAGCTGCGACATCTACATCTTGTCTATGTGGTTGTCGTCCACGCTATGCATGCGGTTATCAGCACAATTTTTGTAGCAAAATAAATTAGTAAAACATTAGTTCAAAATTAGTTTAGTGCTAAAAAAATATAACTAAAATTTTTGCTGAAAACGGAATTTCGGCAAAAAAATTGCTGAAAACTAGTACACTTGATATACAAGACGTTTTACTAATTTTTCTACTAACTTATTTTTTTGAGTGTAGCATTGGCTAGGAAGCACTGGATAACCACTGGTTGCAAACCTTGGCATATCACTCTTAGACCATTCTTCGCCAGTGGTTTTTTTTATAAACCACCGAAATTTTTGTAAAACAAATACTGGAAAAACGCTTTTTGCAAACGCTGGCAAAGCGTCCCAAATGAGTGTTCTCCCAGTCATTTATTTTTAACACCGTGGTTACCCAGTGGTATTCCAGTGCTTGATTTTTTGTACCACTGACGAATTCTGAGTGGGATGTTTTATGAAAGGGTATTTTGTTAAAAGCTCACATAAATATAGTGGTTGTCATTTTAGTTTAGGGGAATAATAAATACTTATAAATGCAACAGGTTTTCAGCATAAACATAATTTCTCATTTAAAATGGAAAATAGCAATTAGCACGGTCAATGGACTTGAATAAAATTCCACTTGAAATATAGAAATAAACGTTTTAAAAATTAAGCGAAAGTTTGTGTAAAAATATTAACCCAGAAAAATCTCAGTAATGGGTGCTGCCCATTACTACCACGTTCATGTCCAAAATTTCCAAAAATACCTTTTCGGTGATTTAGCCCATTCTCCAAGGAACAAATCTTTTAAATTTCAGGTTTCCAGCGAAAGGGATTTGGGCAGGCCATCAAGAGGGATACTTTTCCCCTTTCTGCCCGCCTGGTAAGAATTTTCAAAAATTCCGTGTCAGTGGAACTCTACTTCGGAGGAGGAACCTGCATACTAAATATCAGCTTCCTAGTTCCAGCAGTTTGGGCAGGTCATCAATGGGGAGACTTTTCCCCTGTACGAATTTTCAAAAATCCCATCTGACATATAGAAGAAACCTTCATACCAAATTTCAGCTTCCTAGCTTCAGCGGTAGCGATGGTAAAAATATGAGTACTGGGTATCGAGTATGTAGCTTTTTTCTTTGAGTACTCGATGGATGGAAAAAAACATATAAAATTGTGACTCCGCTAAAATATTTACCACAAAAATGTGACTCTGCTAAAATATTTATCACAAAACAAAAACTCTGCCAAAAGAAGAAATCAATATTCAATATAAAATATTTAAAAGTATATGTTTAAAAAAACTATGAAAAACATTATAAATAGTTGGTAAAAAAAAAGTTTAAAAATATGTTTATAAATTTAAATATTAAAACAATTTTAAATTTTAAAACCTTTAAAAGTATTGAGTATCCAAATTAAAAATAATCGAGTAGTATCGAGTATTGAGAAGTAACCGAATTTGCCAGCACCTTTCAGCGGTTTAGTTTGGCACTTTTCCCACAGAAAATATCCAGAGTATGAAGAAACTTTTTAATAGGACAAATTTCTAATAATATGAGCAGAATCTGAGGATATCTCTAGTGGCTTCAGAAAAAAATCATGAGAAAAGCATACATATTTAAAGGAATATTTTTAAATGGTTCTTAGACTCGGGTTCTTAGACTTTTTTTCTATAGGAATCTAGGGGTATTCTAAGGACTTTTTCCTATAGATCCTCAGATTCCTAGCACTTTTTTTCTATAAAAAGATATTTTTATTATAAAGACTTCCTCCTATAGTAAAACTTCCAGGAATTTTTCTATACGAAGTCCATCAGATTTATACGACTTCTTTTCGTAGAAAATTCTTCAGTTTCTGCGGAATTTTTCTCGTAGAAAAATCACTGATATTATGCTTTATATTTTTCAGATTTTTTTATGTAAAAATTAATAACGTATTTTAACCAATCACAGAGTTTTTGTTAAAATAAATTTTACAAATAATAACCTTTTTGATTTAATTTTGGTAGATCATCTCTTTTTGCTGTGCTGTCATATAAGTTTTAACCATGGTTGGAAAACACTAACCGTGAAATACCAATAACGATTTAAAATCCTTTCAAGTGACTACCGTTAACTTTAAAACACCCTAACGAAATAATTTGAAATACCCTAACGAAATAATTTAAAATTTTAATTTTGTATTTCTTTCTCTCAAAAATATATTAAATGGAATATTGACTTTCAGCTTTTTACAATAGCAAGTTTACACACACCAATAAGGGTTTATAAAATACATACGGTACGTAAAGTTTTCAAAAAAAATCAAAAAAAAACTACCGTTAACCCTAAAATACCCCTAACGATATATCTTTAAATACCATTAGTTTAAACGTAACCAAACGAAATAGCTTTAAATACCATTAAACACTAAAATAACTTAAAATACCGATAACTTTAAAATAGCCTAACGAAATACTCTTACAATAACGTTATCAATTATCACTAAGCCTATGAATCGAATGAATGAGATTAACATAAAAAGCAATAAAAGCCAGAATTTTTACACAGCAATGAATTTATCATATGTCTATTCGTCAATGCTTAAAATATAGCCAGACTAATACAAAAAAAGGATTTTTGTGTTTCATAAACAGAGAAAAACGTTTGAGAATATACTTAAAAACCCAAAATCATTCATAAACGCTTAACAATATCTAATACATTTCATATTATTTCTATGAATTTATATTAAAAAATTCAAGTTTATTAACTTTTATTCCATAATAAACTACCGAATAAACCATAATACACATTATGTGGTTGCACATGTCGTATGATTAATATTAATTTAAATTTATCTTATGTCGCTTATACGTCATGTTAAACCATAATTTTAAATTTCAGAGAATGAACCTTAACCTTACATACCGAATTTGATGAGATTTTAATAAATTACAGGGAAGTACAACATATTCATTGTTGCTTGTTACAAGGAAGATATGCGTTGCGGTTCACTTCGATTTGGATGAAATTTCAATATGTATAGCGGAGAAAATTTTATTGAACATATATTTTTAGCGGTCCAATCTTATGTTAAAAGGGTAAAATAGATGTGCACTATAAAAAACAACTTTCTAAATTTACAACTACAAAATAATTTTTGTTTAATATAACGCAATATAAACAACAAATGCTTGAAACTAATTATTTTGTTGACAAATTTAGATTTTCCGCACAAATTTTACACTCAAAAAAAAAAAGTCAGTAAAGACAGCAAAAAATGTTGCTGTGTCAGCAAATTTTTAGTCAGGAGCGTGCTTGCAAAAAATATTTCCCGGAATTCCCGGGAAATATTTTTAAACAAAATTGTTAATGAAAACCACCTATACATATAAGTAATTTTTGTTAAAAAAAACACTATTTCAGTACAAATGCAATCTGTGTAGTGAGAATTCAAAGTAAAAAATATCAGAATGTTGAACATTTGATTTCACATAAATTACTCGCAGCACTGCCAAATTAATTGCATGATTGCAGCAGGCACCTACTACTGGACTGTCGGAAACAAACCGTTTCATCACACTTGGCCCATTAGATATGGTGGCCACAATGTTATTTTTCAAAAACAAATAAAACTCTTCTAGTCTTATTTCTACAATTCTTCTTATTTCATCAGCATTACATCTTCCTGATATATAAACCAACCCCAGGTTATAAAATGAATTATTTCCGTTTATACATATGTTCAAATATCTCTTTTGTGATATTCTTGTCCATTCATCTAAGATTATAGTAAATCTATTGTTAGAAATATTGCACGATATTTCTTTTATCATGATATCTTTATGATTATAGTAACCCAGTGTAGAAAATCATTACCAGATATGTGGTTATGTAACTACATACTAGGTAATGGTAACTACACTCAAAAAAAAAGTCAGTAAAGTCAACAAGAAATGTTGCTGTGTCAGCAAATTTTTAGTCAGGAGCGTGCTTGCAAAAAAGTTGGTAACGAGCTGATTTTTACCAAAAAAATAGTAATCTTCAGCAAAAGTTTTGCTAACACTTAGTCGATTGCAAATTAAAAAAATCCTTGCTAAAATCACTGAACTTTTTGCCGAATATTAGTAGACTGAAAAAAACTCAAAAAACTTGTAGGGAAATTATACTTTAGTTAATTTATTTGCGGAAAATTTAAATATAGAAATTGTGTAGAGTTATTTTTCTTTTTTATCATTCCCGTTGTCTGTACTACATCCAGACAAGCTGCGACATCTACATCTTGTCTATCTGGTTGTCGTACACGCTATAAATGCTGTTACCAGCACAATTTTTGTAGCAAAATAAATTAGTAAAATATTAGTTCAAAATTAGTTTAGTGCTAAAAATATATAACTAAAACTTTTACTGAAAAAGGAATTTCAGCAAAAAAAATTGCTGAAAACTAGTACACTTGATATACAATACGTTTTACTAACTTTTCTACTAACTTATTTTTTTGAGTGTACTCAACAAAGTTTGTCGGTAGAATCGACTGAAAATTACAGTAAAAACAATGGTATATGCAATTAACTAGGCGAAAAAACAACAGTTAAAAACAACTAACAAATGCAATAAAAGTAACTAATAATGGCGTAAAAATAATTAACAAATTTTTACTACAAAATTTTTTAAACAACTGACAAAACTATTATTATTGTAAGTCTGTATTAAAAAATTATATTTAAATAAAAAAAAAACAATTTTTTCCTTTCGATTACAAAATTTCAAAGAGTAAAACAATAATATTTTCAAATTTTTGTTTGAGAACTAAGAATATTTGTCCATCGCCTTTTGACTGAAGAATATAAGTTCTTTTTGCTCCACGCCTCGTCAAAATCAACTTTAATATCACAAATATACAATAAGAGAAAACATTTCTGATCTTCATACCATTATGTTTAAATCGATCTCGACGAGGCGGGGAGCATAATGGCGATAGAACCGGACAAATACAAGATTTCCAAAAGTCATCCGCGGTACTCAAAAAACATCAATGCGCAGCCTGTGAATAACGCAGCAATATTACAATAAAAATCTTATACTTCGCTATGTCTCCCGAGGAATAATTTTGATCTTCATTTTTTTTTTCACATCCAGAATAGTTTTCGAAGTATTTCGAAGATTTACATTTTTGCAAAAACGGCTCGATCGAAGATTTTGATTTTTATCGAAATATTGTTCTGGGCCATCAAAAATTCCTTAATCAAGAAAAACATTGCTGGTGATTGCACCTTTCAGTTAAAGTTCAAGATGTGAAGTACTAACTCCTATTTTTGCACTATTTTAATATATATATATATATATATATATATTCGTTCCTTTTACTCCTGCAAGGAGCATAGGGCCGCACTATTTTAATAGGCCCTTATTATCCTAGCGTCGGCATATGACGTCACAACTTCAAGAACCGATATAAAGTTTGGCTATATCTAAAAATAAAAGAATTTTTGATTTTCATTAAAGGGTTACCACACATTGATTTCAAATCTTTATTTTTTTATTTTTATTTAAAACCTTAAAAAAATCACAAAACAAAAATTTTAAAAAAATCCCTAAAAATTGTGTATTCATTTTTTTTTTAAGTCTTGAGTATCTATGTAGATTTTAATTCAGAGAACAAATTAAAAATATAATTTTGAAAAAATCTGTATCCATTGAAGAATGTTAACGTTTCGACTTTGGTTGCAAATATCCCCGCTAGAGGGCGTAGTGCGATAAAAAATGTAAAAAATCTTATTCGAGTACAGGTCTTTCCAATATTAGTTGGAAAATTCGCACGATTTCTTAATTCAGGAGAATATGGGTTAAAGTTCATTCCGACGAGGCGTGAGGCACTAACCTCTAATTTATTGCTATTTTAATAGACCTTTAAAATCCATTAAATATTTCAACATATAAAAACCATTTACTTTAAATTGTATTGTGACGTTAATTAAATACATAGTTTATTCTTCAATGTTAACATATTTTGCCACCTCCTCCCTTATTTTAAATACACTGAAAAAAATCCATGTTATATTCTACGAAAAAACTTTGTATGTTGTCTCAACAGAAAAATTTGTTAATATAACAAAAATTATTACTGTTTTTTGGCTTAAAATAAAATGAAATCCGGATAGGGACATGCCTTCAACACATTATTTTTCACAATTTTTTAAATAAGTTTTAGGATTTTAGCACATTTAATTCCTTTAATGCAATTAATGTATATCCCGATCAAAATAAATTTAAAATTTGTTGATTCTAAAACATTTCTTGTTAAATTTAAGAAATCTAAAAATATTAAAACTATAGTTTTAATTTTTTTTTCAAATTACGGTTTTTCGGTCATTTTGTCCATTTTGCTCTATCTCGCTTAGTTTTCGAGATGTAAGCCACTTTATGAAATGAAATTTTTTTTATTAAAAATTTCCTGGCGTCCAAGGTCCCACCAAAATCTATTTTTGGATAGAGATAACCTTTTTCCGGAGGGGTCTGTCCATTTTGCTCTATCTCTCTTATTCTTCGATATATGGGTCATTTTAAATATTCGGTACTTCATGAAATACTTTTATAAACATTTTACGAAATATTTTCGTGGTGTGAAATAAAGCAATATTACTTACAATGAACGAAAGGTTTCGTGTATTTTACATATGTTTTTTTTTTTAGTGTACACTTTAATTTGTTAATATAATATTCTCTACTATTTATTTAGTTTGAAATCATTTAACTGTTGCTGCGTGACAAAGTGTAATCTGTGGTCAATTTATGTTATTGTTAATAGAATGTTTAAATACTTTATGAACAGCGAAGGAAACAGCAAACCATGACAAAAACCCAGCAGGAAAGATAAATGGCCTTTAGAAATAGATGACTAAAGAGTATGAATTTTGTTATTTAGCTTAACTAATTGTTTATAATCAAAAATAATAGGATGGTGAACGACAAATTTTGTGTTAGTGTATATAAGGGGTGGTAGCCAATTCACCAAATGACAAATTTTGAGCCAATGAGACTTATTTAGATTATTGAAAAAAATTTAATAAAGCCTGAGAATTTTTTTTTTTTTTTGTATCTCCAATTTCCTTGGACGACAGATTTTTTTGTTTATTTCGGATTTGTGTTTGAAGGACAAAAATATTTTAGAAATGTTGGATAAAAATCTGTTGAAAAAGCTTGGGAATGGGACAGACTTCATATAAATTTCCCAGTCAGAAAAATACAAACGGGAAAGCGGTGGCAAAGCCACAAGTACTGGCAAAAAGTGCTTTCCCATTCCCAAAATGATAACATCATTAGACAAAGGACCGGCTGTTCAAAAAGCGCCGGAAAAGCACTGGAGGAACAAAATTTTTGAACGTTGGCAAAACGCTGACAAAACCAATAAATAGGTGGTCTGGAACTATATTTTCCAAAATAAAATTTAAAAAAAGTTCATATGTATTTTTTTTGGTCCTGCCGTGATTTGAACCCAGGCCGTCAGATTGGCAGACGATTGATCTACCCACTGAGCTAACGATACATATAATACTAATACTGCCATACATATTTTTGTAACTAATATGCCAGCGTTGGGAGAGCAACAAAAAGTTGGTCTGGAAGAAGCTTTCCCACAAACAAAAAAATTGTTTTTATAAAACAAAAAAAATTTAAATTAAAAAAAATCAAAAAAAAAAATTTTCCTTTCAACCGGATTTGAACTCGGATGCTTCTGACTACAAACCTTTTTTAACGAAGCCTTTCTTATAAAATCATTGGTCTACCAGTGAATTGATTTGTGTACCACTGGTAGCATTGGCTAGGTAGCACTGGATAATCACTGGTTGTTTTTATAAACCACCGAAATTTTTGTAAAACAAATACTGGCAAAACGCTTTTTTCTAAGGTTGGCAAAGCTTCCCAAATGAGTGTTCTGCTAGTTATTTATTTTAAACACCGTGGTTACCCAGTGGTATGCCAATGCTTGATTTTTTGTACCACTGGCGATTTCTGACTGGGTTATTTTAAAACATTATACGGTAAAATGTTCTAATAATGTAATGAATTATAAATCAGTTCTAAAAAAATTGTTCCAACTAAAAAGAAAATTACCTTATTAAGGTAAATTATTTACATGCTTATTCACAAAAAACTTTTTGTCTTATTAGAGGATAATTGAAGGATTGTAGTTGTTGTTTTGCATGTTAATTTGTTTTATTAAACTGTAATAAAATTTAAAACATTTTTGTGAATACAAGCCTTAGAGTTTCTAGTTATTGTTGCATATATGGGACTAATTAATTGAGTGGTCTTATTAATAGATGATTTCATTGTCATTCAATTGTAACGAAATTATTTTCATTAATGATGAATTTAAGAAAAGGTTTCTTTGATCAATGGTAATGAATTAAATTTTCGTTGTTACCACACAATTTTAAAAAATTGTTACAATTGACAATTTGATAATTGTTACAATTGGAAAAAATCGCTTAATTTAGTAGATAATAAGATAAAAGTTTTAAAAATATGCTTATATGCATATAGCCAGTTTTAACTGTTTTTTACAGTTTTATGGGGTGCCTAACAGTTTTCCAGTTTTTTCATGTAAAAAACATTTTTTTTTTTTAATTCATGGATTTTTTTACAGTTTTTTTATATTAAATCGGCACATTTGTTTCATTTACATTTTTTTAACTAAAATTTAAGAATTAAAATATAAAAGTGCTTATGCATAATAATTTGAAAACCTTATAACGCGTTTATAAAATGAATTTTGTATAAAATATTTGTATTAAGTATAAGCCATTTATAAACTTAGAAAGTGATTATGCATATGACCCAAAAATTACAGTAAAGCTTTCATATTGTAAAAAATTAGGTACAAATCAAAACATAAATAGCACAGTACAATACATGATTTTGGGACTCAATTCTGAGAATTGCAGTTGGCTGCATTAAAAATTTAATGCCATACGATTAATGCAGCCAACTTGACAAAACGAATGATGCAGAAGTTCTTATTTTTGGGGCTACTTTCACGTACAATTCTCAGAATTGAGTCCCACATCAATGAGCTGAAAAATGTTGTACTGTGTAAATTTAAAAATGCCAATATAATACTACAAAATTTGCTTACTGAAAAACGAAACATTTTTATAACAAATTTCATCAAAAATTAGCACGGAATGAAATTGGCTAAACCATATCTGACACGTCATAGATCCGACGGACATTTGTTAGCCGACCTTTTCAGATCATTTCTAAATGAAAAATAATTTAGAAATTCATATTTTTCATATTTTATCATCAAAAAAGACCTAATTTATTTTTTATTTTTTTTTAATAAATATTTGCCGATTCTGGATAATAAATTTACTACTATTTTTTCAATTATGATCGAGGACAATTCCAAATAACGTAATTTTTTTAAGGGTTTTTTTAAACACCGTCAAACAATTCCCGACATAACAATACTCAATCCCATGAAAGGTAATTATATGTGGAATGCAAATCTATAAAGAATATTTTGAAGTACAACACTGACCAGTAAAGTATTCTATCCTAAGTCAGGGGTTAATAAAAAAGTTCACATCTCGGAAGCGTGATTCGATGAACTTATTTTAACTTCAAGTTCGGGCCTAGAAGCCAAAAGTCTTAAAAAAAAAAGTAAAATTAGACGGCTGTTCAAAAAGTCGATTACTATAAATGCCAAACGCAATTAAATTATTCCAATCTCGATATTTTGAAAATGGAGACCCTGGGATAATATTTTAGTCCCAGGATACTTCGGGATCCCAGAATTTCTTCTGGTTTTTAAAATTTTTTCGAAAAACAGTTTTTCTATAAAAAAACAGTTTTTTATTACAGTTTTTCTAAAAAAATATATGGTAACACTGCGTGGGGCGCACGCTTAAATAAATCTCAACACGGCTAAGGTAATTTCCCATTTATAAAAGTTTATTTTTGCGATATCATGCCGTGCAATATCGAGAGGAACTTTTATAATTGTAAAATTACAAATCTTTCAAAAAGCTTTTTAATATAAAAAGTACAATAGCGTATCTGAGGCAGAAAATACCCCAGATGTCAAGATTTATCATTCTCATCATCTTATACAGTGAAAATCATTGATGATTTGTTATTAAAAAAAAATAAATCGTCTGGAAATTTCAAAGCCCTACTATGTCTTTGAAGACATAAAAGTTTAAAATTTAGGTTCAATGCCAGAAATAAGTCAAAACTTAAATTTGTTTAAGAGTTCATTTTGTGCTGATTCAGGATTGGCGCCCAATAGATTACCCATATGTGCAAAAGTTTTATTTTTTCACCTTCCAACGCACTTTTCGGTACATTGGGCGTAAAAAATAATATCCCCGCGAAAATTGATCCTCTCGAATTAAACTACTAAATGGATATGCCCATTTAGTATTTTTCTGTAAAACCTTTATTTTAGGAGTTATAGCGCAAAGAAGCTTTGAACTAATATTAGTTCATTTTTAAGGCTAAAAGCCGCGGGTGAATGACCGCTTTAATTCGAGAGGATCAATTTTCGCGGGGACAATAATGTGGCTAGCATTTTTCTCATACACACTTTTGACGTGTGAATAACGCATCATGGTGATTTAAGTGGTTAAAATCAAAGTGATGTAAGTTGCTAAACACAAATTGACTTCAACCACTTAAATCACCATGACGCCTCATTGATACATCACTGGCGTGTTACAATCCGAAAGAACCAATTTTTGCGGGGATATTATTTTTTACGCCCAATCTACCGGAAAATAAGTAGGAATCTGAAAAATACACATTTGGACATTCCATATGGGTGCTCTAATGTATATGCAATACAAAAACAAACTGCATGCAGTCTGTATTTCACCTCAAAATTCTAATCAAAATTTGTAGTATACTTTTACTTTATGCAAGTTTAATTTTGCATTATATAAAGTATACTTTTGGCGTTAACATTTTTTAATTAATAAAGAATACATTTTAATATTTTATAAATATATAATTTAGCTGTTAACGTAAGCTTAGACTGACAATTATTTTCGTTTTATACTCGTATAAAGTGTAAATAAGGATTTGTTGTGTCATTTCATTCTACAATTTGATTTACCTTTATATATACAACTGGGAATTCAATTATTTGTAGATTTTCATAATAATAAAAAATTTAATTAAAAATAACGAATTACAGTTTGTTGCATTTTCTTCTATTTTGTTTTAGTTATAATCAACATTTTATATTGTTTTACAATTACAATAGATTAAATAACATAATAGCATACAAACAACAAAAAAAATGAGAGAAAAAACTAAACGCAAATAAAGGATAATAAAATAAATCCTGCCTGATAAAACTTGAATATTTTATTAAATATTTAAATAAATTGTTGTTTCACTCTTTTTCTCTCCTCCACATACATACACACACACACACACAAACATACACACACACACACAATGCAATAGAGGAAAGTGGAGAAAACAATTTGTCGTATTTAAATTCAATTAAAATGCTAATTGAAATTGTTAAAGCTACTTGCACAACAAAGCAAGAGAATGGATATAAAAAAAATCAGGGTTAATACAATTAAAACCCTCTGGTGTGAATGTGGTACTCTAGCACTCAGGTGAGAAAAATGGAATATATTACATAATAATTTTAATTAGGTTTGGATATTTATTGAAACAAACAACATGGTGAAAGAGGATAACGTATCTAAAATTAACCAGACTTAAATATTAACTACAGATATTTCATATTAATTTGGCATTGATAGCCAGGATAATGGCATAACATACGCAACAAAAAATCTTTAAATTTTATCAAAGTTATTAAAATTGAAAGATAAAAAACATTGCAAAAATTGAAAACATTAACAAAATATAAAAAATCTCTAAAAAGTTGAAAAAAAAATCGCTTAAATTTTGAAAAAAGTCTCTAGAAAGTGAAAAATCGTCAAAAGCTAGAATGTACGAATATCTATTTACATTTGCAGCACATCAAGTATTTGAAAAATCCTTTAAATTGGAAAAAAAATCATTAAAAATAGTTAAAATTTGGAAAAAAAATCTTTGTTCTTAAAACTAAAAAAACAATACCGATAAAAATAAATTTAAAAACTAATAAGGAAGTGCTTGTGCAAATTTAAATGTTACTGACACTTTAGAAAACATAATCTTTTCTACATCCAGAAAACAGATTCGGTTCTGACAACCCCATTTGTTGCCACTAGAATGGTTCAGTTGCATCAAATGAATTTTTCGGTTGCTGCTACCGAATTATTCTTGATGCAACTGAGATTCCGTTGCCACAGTCAAATTAGTACTGTCCCAATTGGTTTTCTGTTGCCACAACTGAAAAATTCTGCTACCACAACTGAACCATGCGATTGGCTACAAATGCGGTTATCAGAACTGAATCTGTTTTCTGGGTGTATTGTTGTTTATACATGAAAAGATGTCACTACATTGCTAAATCTGTCAAAATAACAGAGTAGTATATTGGAAGATGACGAAGCAAATTGTGGTAAAAAAAATTTTTGTTGTTGTTTTTCTTTTATATTTTAAATATTAAATAACGCTCCTAGACGAGAACAAGAAATTCTCATTGAGTTTGTAATTTAATAACTTAACAAATATTTATAGAGATTCTAAAAACGTTGTCCCCTGACGATTTCTTTGGACAAGAATCAAATCCGGATAGGGACATGCCTTCAACAGATTATTTTTCACAATTTGTTAAATACGTTTGGGATTTTAGCACATTTAATTCCTTTAATGCAATTAATGTATTTCCCGATAAAAATAAATTTTAAAAAAAGAAAACCGCTAAAATTAGTAAAAAGAAAAACCCCCAAAAAATAAAAATTTCGATTTTGGCGCTAAAATTTTTGAAGTCACCGAAATTAAAAAAAGGAAATTGAGAGAAATTGAAAAACCCCAGAATTAAGAACATGCTAACATTCGAAAAAAAGGCTATGTAAATCGCCAAAATTTAATAAAAGCAAAATTTGACAAAAAATCGTCAAAACTGAAAACAATTGAAAAAGTCGGAAAATTTTAAGAAATCGCTTAGATTTAATCTGAATCTTCCATAACTCGAAAAATAAATGAGGTAGAGAAAAAATTTCTGCACCAGAGGTGAAAACCCATCCCGAATGCCTCAATAACGGTCACATAATTTTTGATCGCGTTTATCTCGAAAACTAAACATCGCAGAAAAAATTGTTTTTACTTTCGATTCAAGTGTTTTTTCCATTTCCAAAGATTTTTTTCGAATTTTAGCAATGTTTTTAGTTCTAGTGATTGGTTTAAATTTTCTAATTTTGGATTATTTCATTATTTCCAAACAAAAAGTAATGACTTGCCGATAACTGATTACTTATTGTGTGATTTATAAATGCAAAGTTATGATTAAAACGTTTTTGAAAATCTATTTTTAGACACACTGCTTTGTGGTTTTTGTAAGCATAGTAGTGGTAATGTGTATATTTTTCGACATCGAGAACGAAAATACGAAGCAAGAAAAATTCGTTAACTTTTTAAACAATCAAATGTTATACATAAGCAAGGATCCCAGGTTCGAATCCCAGCGTAACCAATTTTATATTTGTAATAAATTATTTTAATAAACATTTTTAGACACATTACTTTTCCCATCCTCGTAACCACTTACTTTATCACCTCCTCCCCATACATTACCTTGAACCTCATCGCCTGTGAGGTAAGGTGTAAAATAATGCACCGGCTCCTATGGCTACATATTACTTTATACATTATTTGGTAATGTGTGGTTTTGCTGGGTACTCCATGAAAAATATTTTTAAAATTTCAGGTATCTAGGCAAAGCTGTTTGGGCAGGCGGTTAAGGAACCCCCATTTTATCACATTACTGGCGAAAATTCAAAAAAAAAAACCTTATCAGTGAATTAGCGCATACTCCAGGCGACAATAACTTTAAATTTCAAGTTTCTAGCCAAAGTGGTTTGGGCATGCCGATAAGGGGGCGACTTTCCCCATTTGAACGCCATTTTGGACATGTCCCTGGTGAAAATTACAAAAAGTACCTTACTAGTGACTTATACTCGTACCATAATTTTGTGAACACATATTTTAAATTTCAGATTTCTAGACAAAGGGTTTTTTCCAGGCCGTCGATGAGGAGACTTTTCACACTTTTGGCCCTTGCGACATAGCACATACCAAATTTTTACTTCCTTGCTACGGAGGTATATACTGGGCGATGTTGAGTGAGTTAATAATTCAGCCAGTAAGTCAGTCAGTCGTTCAGTCACCTTCACAAAAAATTAGATCTATTAAACATATTTAGACCCAATTCCATTTTGATCTATCAACATTTTGGACCAAAACTGTGGTTAAATTTCCAATCATACTATAAATTTTTCTATGATAGGGCTCAACCTAGTAAAATTGTTTTACTTGTGATTTTATAAATGTAAAAGTGCTCCAATGTGTTTGTTTATAGAAATACACCTACAACTTTATGGTCTATAATACACACACACAGACATTAAAAATATTTTTGGAAATTGGTGACACGTGTGCTTGTCATATTTAAAACGCATACACATAAGACCCGTTTCATCCTTAGTAAAAAAATATACGAGTATTACTTTTCGTATTATATACAATAATATCCGAAAAATCAGAACATCTAATTGGAGCAAATGAGATCATAGTAGATCTACTTTGATACAATTAATTCTAATCTGATGAAGATATGGTTCGATACAATTTCATTCACATTTTGTTCTCATCCAAATGTATCAAATATTATATAAGCATATCCAACTAGATATAATAGTATATAATGCGATACAATTATACATAGTTATATATCTAATAATTATATATAATATACTTAGTTAGAATATTCTTCTACCTCAATCTCTTCTATTGTCATATTAGATTTTATTATTTATCATATTAGAATCTGGACTTGAGGTAGAAGAATATTCTAACTAAGTATATGAAAATATAGAAAGTCCGAAAAAACATTTTTTGTATTTTTAATGCAAAAATTAGGATAATTTTATATACCCATATATATTTTTTACGCCAATGTATATAAGCCGACATAATTATATGAATCCATATTTATTTGTTTCTTTCTCAAAAAATTTTTAATATGATGTCATATTTAGTTGCATCTTATTATATTATCAATCACCATGTTAAAACAAGATTACATATACTAGATATTATTTTGGATTATATTTTGGAAATAATATATATTTTTATATGATGTCATGTATAAAAGAAAAACACAATTTCGTTTTGTATAAAATTATATATTGCCCCATTCGTAGTTACACTAGAAAATTTGTAAATCGCCTTTTGGTATAACTATATGTTACCTCATACGATAGACAACTTTTCTATCTCATTTTGAATATAATCATATCTAGAGACTTTTGATAAAACAATTTAAGTCGACTTAAGAACATTTCTAAAGATTTTTGCTAACAATATAACTTTTGAATTCGTATATTTGTGTGTGCTTCTCATACTTTCAACATCTTATACACTAAAATATGTGAAACCTATAAAATCAACTTTATTGAGATTTTATTAATTTCCGTTTGACAAAATAAGTTATTTAATTTACAGGAGTTTTCACTACAGGGATATCTTCCGTGCATAATTTTAAAAGGAAAGTAATAAATTGTAAAATTTTATTGTTGTATTTGTGCAATCACTGTTGTATGGATAAGCGAATTGTTAAATAATTTTGGCGAAATATATCTTTAAAATTTAAAACTCCCTTTTCTAAAACAAATTAAGTAGAAATGAGTTACAAAATTCCAAACGATTGGGTTTTTTTTTCAAACAGCTAATTTTTTTGGACATAATTTTTGCAAGGACTGTTAAAAATTAAATTTGCTTTGCGTCACAGTATTGACAAAATAATGAGTCTAAAAATAAATTTTCAAAAAAAATAAGTTTTATAATTTTTTTATTGTTAAATTTTTTTAATAAAATTTACTCGTATGGGAATCGAACTTGGAACTGCAAATTGCCAATCGAAAGCTCCAACATTTGTGCTATGCTGAGATGTTATATTTGAGAGATTAAAACATAATTGGCTTGCTGCACACAAGTATGCTTATGCGCCAGCATACAAAAAATTAAAAATATGTGGTTATATACACTTGTGCTTATTATTGCCTTTATTTTTAAATTTCAAAATAGTGCCTAAATTCGTCACGAAAGGCAAGGAGATGGTTCAGAAAATTATACAGAATTTTAACGTAATGTTTGTTTTTTCATCTTGTCACTTGTTTTAAGTGGGTGTGGCTTTTAACGAAAAACTAGCGATATCAACCTTTTATCAAATTACATAGTAAAATTTAGGCAGTACTGCTCGGTTCTGTACAAACTGTATATTTTTGGAAATCCTATAAAATTTCCGTAAGTCTTGCACTATTCTTATCTACAAATAGTCACCAGACTTAAAATTGCAGCACTTTAAACATGACCAAGTTTTACTTTGTTTTTAGCGATTTTAAAAGAAAGTTAGCAACACTGAAATTTTAACATGAAATGCTTTTTACTATAACGTAAAAAAAATCTTGACTGATTTGTTATATTGTGGTAAGAAAAGCATAAAACTATTCACTTTAAAATTTCAGTGCTGTTAACTTTATTAAAAATGCTAAAAACAAGGAAAAATTTGGTCATGTTTAAAGTTCTGCAATTTTAAGTCTGGCGACTATTTGTAGATAAAAATAATGCAAGACTTAAGGAAATTTTATAGGAATTTCAAAAATATACAGTTTATACAGAGCCGATCAGTACTGCCTAAATTTTACTATGTAATTTGATAAAAGGTTGATATCGCTAATTTTTCGTTAAAAGCCACGCCCACTTAAAACAAGTGACAAAATGAAAAAAACAAACATTACGTTAAAATTCTGTATAATTTTCTGAACCATCTCCTTGCCTTTCGTGGGGAATTTAGCCACTATTTTGATCTTCAAAAATAAAGGCAACAACAATAAAATTTAAAAAAAATTTAATTGACTTAAGGGGTAATTTTCTAAAACACTTCGGTGAAGTTTTGCGTTATTTCTATAGAAATTGTTTTTGTTACAAAAACAATTTACATTGAAAGTTCCCTTCACTTCACCCAAGTGTTTTACGAAATTAGGTACTTAATTTCGTGAGCACAAGTGTATATCTTTACCGGAGTTGTAAAAATATTGAGTCTAAATGCACATCTACACGGGATAGAAATCTCGTAGTTTGCGTTAAATTTGTCATCTCTAATACTGTTGGCACTAATTTTTATCATAAAATAACCATCTCTAGTTGTGAAGAATTTGTTTTTATTAAAATTTTTGTATTTCAAAGAATAATTTTTTCTCCAAATAACAAAAAGTGTATTTAATCAACTGAAATGTTCAATAATGTTACAAGACATTTTAAAAATTGTTATTAATTAAAAAAATTATGCATGACAGCAATTGTCAATGGTCTAGAGATTACATTTCGTAGACTTATATAGAGCTGCATATTCATAAAATCTCGCGAGTTTTCTATTTCGTGTAGATGTGCCTTAAGAATACATTTTCAAAAATCTTGAACATTACTTTATATTTGAAATAATGGAAGAATGGAAAAAGTAATTAATTATTTGTAACTTATTATTACACGTTTTAAAATAATGCAGAAAGTAAGTCAGCGTCATTACTGGTAGTCCAAAAAATAATGATATGTCGTTACCATTTCTACACTGCGTTATTAGGCTTTTATTCACTGGAGATACAACAAAGCTTACTTATTTAGATTTAAAACTAAAATTGAATTTTCAAAAACTAAACGAAATTTGTTATTTTTTAAATAACTAGCAATATTAACTGTTAATTGAAAAAATACTGTTTTGGTAGTTGTTTATTATTATTATTATGATATTAAAAATAACTGCTTCAAACAACTGTTAAGAAAAACAGGATTTAACTTTAACAATAGTTTTTATATAAAAACAACTGTAATTACAGTTAAAAACAACAACTACTGATTACTACACAAATAACTGTTGTGGTTATCTACTGAAAAATGTTTTTGAGTGTATATACATTATCGTCGTTTTGAGAATATTAAGTATATTGAAGTAACATAATGTTGTTCGATTTTTACAACAATATTAACAAGAAGGTATCCAAGGGGACACCTACTAATTACGCTGAAATTTGGACATGTGATAAAGGAGACAAAATAAACGAACATTTCACTTTTTGGAGATAAAAAAGGGGTATGAACTGTCCTGTTTTTGATATTTCTTGCGTTTTTTCGTACTTCTCAAAATTATTAATAGGTAAATTTGGTATTAAACAAAAGGTCATTGGCAGACCATTTCTTAAAGTGTATAAAATTAAAAAATCGAGGAACAAAATATTTTCCAAAGTTTTTGTATATTATTTTTGTACACTCATAAAAAAATTCCGTACAAATAGGTCAAAATTGTGCTGGCGCAAATACATGTACTATTTCCTGTTATTTTAGCAGAATTTTTACCTATTTGTACGTACTTTTTTAGAGAAAATAACAGAAAAATTAGTTCAATTTAATCAGAACGCGTTTAACAGACTTTTGTACTAACTTTTTTTTATTAGTGTAAAACAATTCATTTTCTTTTTAAGCAACCAAATGTAATTTGTCGATAACTCCGGGCTACGTTACTTCCTAAAAAGTTTTGCTGGCATACTTTCAATTATGCTGCAATTATTATAAAAATTAACAGCGTAATTCATAAACTTTTACAACAGCGTTATTGCTGGATTTTAAGCAAATTTGTGAAAAACAGTATTCATATATGCTTAATAACGAAAAAAATAATAAAGCTTTATAGTTGATACCCAATAAAACTAAAAATTCAAGTGCTATAAAAAATGCTTGAATTTAGCTTTATTTTAAGTGTTTTTTTCCAGTGAAAATCCAGGTCATGCAAATTAAAATAATTTGTTTTTCTATTCTTGTCAATACTGAAAAATAAAAAAACTAAAAATCAGTTTTTTATATGGAAACATAAAAGGAATCTGAATTTCTTCCTTGGATTCTGATAAATATGTAAGTAATTGATCTTTCTTTGAGCCTAAACTTTATTCTAACATTATTCTTTTCTCCTTAGCTAAAAAAAGCAAAACCACATTTGATGCTGCCAGAAAAAGGAAGGAGAAACTACAAATAATTGGTTTCCGTCGACTCGAAATGTTGCATATTAAAATAAAAATAAAAATGTTGCTTGAAGACAGGGCTTGAATACAAGGGTTTTTAGTGTGTTGTTTGAACTGTAATTCAAGGCTTGAATTGAAGCATATTTACACTGTTATGCTCGACTGTAATTCCAGTGCCCCTTTTGCTGGAATATGCTATTGAATTACAGTGTAAATCAAGCATAAATCAAGGCTAGAAATTAGAAAATGTGACTGGAATTACGCTTGATTTCAACTTGAATTCCAGCAAAATTGTTTATTGGGTACTCATTAACTTTAAACCTTTTATAAAGTTTGGAGTGAGGAAGTCACCATTTAATTGTTAATTATTTAATTTTCAGGCGTGAAATGATTTATTGAAGCCATCCTATCCCTATAATGTGTGGACTCCAACAACTTACATCCATCAAACTGAAAAAAGCTACAACAATTCCGTAGCTGATGACCTTTTTCGAAAAAATTTACAAAAAATATGTAAAAATAAAGTTAAAAAGAAAAACAAAACATAGTGATGTACACAGGGGTATGGCATCACCAAAAACAAAAGTTATAACGACATCGTTATCACTACACCTTGCACTGTAATTCAGAAAATATCAATTGAAATTCAGAATTTCCATTTGAAATTCAGAAAATATCAATTGAAATTCAGAATTTCCATTTGAAATTCAGAAAAGATCAATTGAAATTCAGAATTGCCATTTGAAATTCAGAAAATATCATTTGAAATTCAGAAAATATCAATTGAAATTCAGAAAATATCATTTGAAATTTACAAAATATCATTTGAAATTCAGAAAATATCAATTGAAATTCAGAAATCGTCATTTGAAATTCAGAAAATGTCAATTGAAATTCAGAAATTGTCATTTGAAATTCAGAAAATATCAATTGAAATTCAGAAATCGTCATTTGAAATTCAGAAAATGTTAATTGAAATTCAGAAATTGTCATTTGAAATTCAGAAAATATCAATTGAAATTCAGAAAATATCATTTGAAATTTAGAAAATATCAATTGAAATTCAGAAAATATCATTTGAAGTTCAGAAACCGTCTTTTGAAATTCAGAAAATAGCATTTGAAATTCAGAAAATATCAATTGATATTCAGAAAACATCAATTGAAATTCAGAAAATATCATTTGAAATTCAGAAAATATCAATTGATATTCAGAAAACATCAATTGAAATTCAGAAAATAACAATTGAAATTCTATTGATATTTTCTGAATTTCAAATGACGATTTCTGAATTTCAATTGATATTTTCTGAATTTCAATTGATGTTTTCTGAACATCAATTGATATTTTCTGAATTTCAAATGATATTTTCTGAATTTCAAATAATATTTTCTGAATTTCAATTGACATTTTCTGAATTTCAAATGATATTTTCTGAATTTCAATTGATATTTTCTGAATTTCAAATGACTGTTGCTGAATTTTAATTGGTATTTTCTGAATTTCAAATGACGGTTTTTAAATTTCAATTGATATTTTCTGAATTTCAATTGATATTTTCTGAATTTCAATTGATGTTTTCTGAATAATAATTGATATTTTCTGAATTTCAAATGATATTTTCTGAATTTCAATTGATATTTTCTGAATTTCAAATGGAAAATCTGAATTTCAATTGTTGTTTTCTGAATTTCAAATGGAAATTCTGAATTTCAATTGATGTTTTCTGAATTTCAAATGGAAATTCTGAATTTCAATTGATATTTTCTGAATTTCAATTAATATTTTCTGAATTACAATTGCAAAAGGTGTAGATGGCACTTTGTTCAAAAAATTGACAATTTTGTTTTTTTTATTTAAATTGAAATAACAACAAACAAAAAAGCAAAAAAAAAGGAATTCTCAAATTTTATTATTTGAACATATTTTGCGCTTGATTTTTTCTTATTTTGCGCAGTTTTCAGCAATTTTTGAGTTTTCAAATATGAGCTCAGCTGATACTAAAGTGATACTAAATAGTTGCTCAGGTAATACTAAATTTCAGCGCCATCTACCGGTGAGTAGTGTAAGTCTCGATTTCCTACACTCAAAAAAAAAAGTCAGCAAAAAATGTTGCTGTGTCAGCAAATTTTTAGTCAGGAGCGTGGTTGCAAAAAAGTTGGTAATTTCAGCAAAGTGTTTGCTGAAAATCAGCGAGCTGATTTTTACCACAAAAAATAGTAATCTCAGCAAAAGTTTTGCTAATACTTAGTCGATTGCAAATGAAAAAACTCCTTGCTAATATCACTAAACTTTTTTCTGAATATTAGAAGACTGAAAAAAAATCAAAAAAATTTGTAGAGAAATTTTACTTTAGTTAATTTAATTGCTGAAAATTTAAATATAGAAATTGTGTAGAGTTGTTTTTTTAATTATCATTTCCGTTGTCTGTACTACATCCAGACAAGCTTCGGCATCTATATCCTGTCTATCTGGTTTTCGTCCGCGCTATAATTGCGGTTATCAGCACAATTTTTGTAGCAAAATAAATTAGTAAAACAATAGCTCAAAATTAGTTTAGTGCTAAAAAAAATATAACTAAAAAACTAAAAAATTGCTAAAATCTAGTACACTTGATATACAAGACGTTTTACTAATTTTTCTACTAACTTATTTTTTGGAGTGTATCTCTATAATTAATAGTCTCTGGATGAGACACTATCAAAACATTATACGACATTCCATTACTTTTTTATGTTTCTAATCACTTTTGATTAGTTCTCTAATTTAAGAAAAAAAATGTTCACTTCCGATTATCGAATCAATTGTTTACTAAATTTGTACATAACTTACGTCTTATTTGTGAGAAGAGAGAAAATAAACAATAGTGTTGCCAGTATCAAATCGAAAAATTAATATATGGTTAAAGTACGATTATGAATGAGGATTACTAATAATTCTTTATTAAACGAAATGTATACTTCAGGAATGGCAAATGAGCTTTTAGATTTTGTACCAACCAGACAAAAAATTTGTACTTTTTCGACACTCACGGTAAATAATTTGCAGAAAATTTTTTGTTAATAAAGTTTTGTACTTCTCCGACCCCATCAATTCAATTTTAATAAAATATTTTGTACGATCGAAGTCAATCGAAGTCAAGCTGGCAGGGAATATTGCTCTATTCGATATGAGGAATTGCTAATTTATTTTAAAATAAACAAAGTTTTAAAAAAAAGAAAGGAAAAAAGTTTATTTTCAATTGTTTTGCAGCTTTAGGCCAAAAGTTGTCATTTATAGCCAATATAGGAAAATATTTACAGGTTTTGGCAGAATGATTTTCGTTCACTTCGGAAATTTGAATATTTGTTCAAAGCTTTAAAGAACAGTAAGTTATCAATACAAAAATTTTAAATTTTGAATATTTTTAAATTGTACCAAATGAATCGCGGTAGTATCAGGGTACCAAAGAAAGTTAAAATGTACCAAAAAAAAAGTACAATTGTACCATATTTTCCATCCCTGGTGTACTTTAACTATAGCAGGCTTCAAAGACCAAATACATTTTTTTATGAATTAGCACATAACAGTTTATAATTTTTTTACACATTAATCGGTTAAACATAGATTTGCTTTAAATACTTAACGTTGATAGGTATGAGCGAAAATACAGCTAATAATAAAAAAATATTTGTAATAAATTTTTTGAAATAAAATTTTATTTTATGAAAATCTACTTTTAGACATATTACTTTTCCCATCCTTGTAACTACATAAGTAACCACTTACTTTATCACATCCATCCCTTACATTACCTTGGGACTCATCGCCTGTAAAATTCATCAATGAAGTAAGGTGTAAGTAAAGTAATGCATGCGCCCCTATGCCTACACATTACTTTATACGTTATTTGGTAATTTGTGGTAAGATTTGCATACAATCTGACAGTTAACCGTGCATTATCGATGTTCAAAATATTTTATGCTAATAATAGGCATGTTAAATTAAATATCAAATTTTGTATGGGATTTGGTAACACGTAAAAAACAAGCCTATGGTATATTTAATATTTTTTATTAAATATATGTAGATTCCCTACAAAACACAGCAAGATGAACTTTCAAGCAACAACTGATTGTTGCTTTGTAAAACATAAAACAGCTGGGTATATGTTTTGTTAAATACCAATAAAAAGCTTAAATAAAAAGTTTATTAGAGAACCTAAAGGAACTTTCGGTTATTTTCTCTTTAAAAATCTCTTAAAAAGGACAAAGTTCTAGGGCCGGTATTATAGTAAACACTTAAGTTAAATAAATACAGATCTTAAGATGTTAAAGTGTTAAGAGCACTTTTAACGACTTAGATACACTCATAGAAATAAATCTGTAAAAATAGCAGAAAAAGTTACTAAAAATTAGTTGAAAATGATTATGCAGAAAAAAATGCTAAAATTAACAGGTTTTTTTTTTGCTAAATACTAGTAAAATAAAAACAGCAAAACTAAAACTGTTAAATTTACAGAATTTTAGTTATATTTAACTTTTAGTTACTTGAAAATAATGAATTGTACTGTAAAATCTGCAGAAAATATTGCTAAATATTAGTAGACTAAAAATAGCAAAAATAAACTGTTATATCTACAAAAATTTTTGCTTTTTTTAAGCTAAATTTAGTAGAATGCAAATAGCAGTCTGTCCTGCTAAAATCTACAGAAATATTTGCTAAAAAATTGTAGACTGCTGATTTCAGAAGGCTCAATTTTTATTTGCATTAAAAAAAATCGAAAAAAACTTCAAAACTTTAAAATTTTTTATTATTATTTTAGGATACTAATTATTTAGCAGCATTTTTTGTTAATTTTAGCAGATTAATTTGCTATTATCCATTAACATAAATTTAACTCAAGTATAACTAAAATTCTGTACATTAAACAGTTTTATTTTTGAAATTCCTATCTTACTAATATATAGCAAAAATAATTTGCTAATTTTATCAGTTTTTTCTGCAGCATAATTTTTAACTAATTTTTAGTAGTTTTAACTAATTTTTTTGCAGACTTTTTTCTACGAGTATTAGTGTAATAAAGAATAATAAAAAAAGGTGCTAGTTTGCGTCGGGACCACATCGTACCTATTCCATATTATCTAAGAGCGTGCAGGCATACACTGAACCAAAAATCGTAAGTGAAATTAACATAAAAACTTTGTTACTTTTTGATGACACGAATTGTTAAAACAATATATTTTTTATTCAAATTAATGTGTGTTTTTTTTAAATCAACTACTTTTTTCTTAAATGAACATACTTATTTTCGTCAATAATTCTCTACAAAACAATTGTTGTTTTGATAATTTTTTGTCCATTTTTAACAAAATTTAATTTGTTAACTGTAAAAAATTTTGTAAAAGGGCAGTAACGTAAATTTGATATAATTTTTCTTCAATTTGAAAAAAAAAAGTATTAAATCTGTGGAAAAAAGTTAAATGAGGTTAGTTTTGTTGCGTCATTACTCGTGCTAGCATGTGTATTTTTAATTGTCGGAAATATCAATAAATTGACATTAAGTGTTTTTGTTTTTCAAAATATAGATAATAAACAAATTCAAGAAGTGAATTGCTAATTGAAGATTTATTAATTTTAATTTAAATAAATTTATATAATTTTGAACGTTCTCAATTAAATCCTACATTTAAATTTCTGTCATTAATTTCGATATTATCTATATTTTTGTTATTTTGTTTAAGACATACTATTTATGAAAGTTATATAATGTATTTCAATTATTAATTTAAATAAAGTTATATGTTTTTGTATATAAAATGGTTCATGTGTTTTAAATAAAGAGTTTTTAGTATGTTTTTTTTAATTCAATTTTTATAATTTCAATTTTATATTTCATTATTTTTTATATTTTATCAAATTCATTATTTACTTTATCAAATTTTAAATTGGTGAAATATAAAAAATAATGAAATATAAGTCTAAAACTTAATAAATCGATAAAAAATTAATTAAATATAATGCATTGTTGAATTTAATAAATTGCATTGGTAAAACAACAAAATCATTATGCAATTTAATTAAATATAATTGTTAAGACAACTAATTTTTGTTAATACATTTAATGATATTTTGTCAAAATAATACCACATAAAATAGTTAAACGTCAAAATATAAATCTACTAAACAATGCGTTAAATTGATGGACAGGTTTTGTTAGTTATATAGTGATCACCCATTTATCAATTTAATATGGATTTTAGTTGATTTCACAGCTGTTTTTGGTTCAGTGTACTCCAAAACAGCAAATGTTTTGTCCGTTTTGCTCTATCTCGCTTCGTTTTCGAGATATAGGCTATTTAATGAAAAGGATTTTTTATTAAACATTTCCGAGGGTCCAAGGACCAACCAAAGTCCATTTTTGGATAGAGATAACCTTTTCAAGAGGCTATTACATGGTTAGGGGTAGTCAAGATTTTCGTCAATTTTGCTCTATCTCTCTTAGTTTTTGAGATATGTGCCATTTTAAAAAATCGGGAGGAAAAGAAATAGCGCCATCTATAAAACTTCGGATACACTGGTGGCAGCATCTACCCGATAATAGCAGAACATAAAAATATATGTTCAAAAAATAAATTGTGTAAAATTTAACAAATCGGTTCTTTGAAATTATAAATAATGAATGTTCTTTTTAGTTTGACTCTAGATCATAAATTAATATCACTTTCTGTGTAAATTATTTTTCAAATTAAAAAAGATGATACAATTTTCACAAGTAAATTACAAAGAATAAAAAATTTTGAAAGAATTCGATAAGGCCAGCAAGACAGAATATGTATTTTCGGCTTTCGCTACAAAGCCATGATCAGTGTCATTCGCCTGGAATGGGTTAATAATTGATAATTGTCTACTTATGTTAATGTTGAAAGCAAATCGAATATGTTAACAACTCAACTTAGACTAACATCAACGAAATCTAACAATGCTATTTTTATCCTTTGTTATTATTACTCTTTTTTGCTTTGCTTAAAAGATCAACAATACATAGCCCTCATTCAATTATAAATAGTTTTAAAAATTAACACTCAAATTAAAAATTTGCTAGAAAATAGTAAAATCGATTTGATACCCGTTTGACAGATTTTTTTTTTTTTTTTGCTGACGTATTATTTTAAGTGTATTCTTTGAAAAACTATGATGATTTTATGATTAAGCATAATTATATTTTTCTTTCTATTTCATTTTAGTTTTCAATAAAAATATGCTTAAAAAGAAATGTTTAAATTAATAATTTTTTTTATAAACAATTACCTGGTGATTTCTTGAATTTAATTAAAATCTTGATTTTGGAAAAAACCTTTTAACATATATATAAGTTCTTGATTTGATCGTTGAGCTTTTTGAATTTATTGTAACACTTCTTTTTTTATAATAAAAAATTGTATTGTGCTTGAGCCAAGCTAAATTAAGAGAAAACAAATAATGATATGTTAATAAGTACAAATAAATAAAATTACAAATAATTAAGTGAAAAAAGTTAATGAAAAATTATAACGTTGAATTTCATACTGTGACGGTTTATGAGTTAACCATTTATTAACCCAAAAATTTGTTGTGGTTTTGTACATAAATGTTTGACATTTTCTTTTGTTTAATAATAGTTAAGTTAAAGTTAACCATTCAGTATGAGACCCACCGTTCTAATATAAATAATAATTATAATAGATTAATAATTAATAACATTCTAAACACTAAATTGACTCATTTTTTATGTCATTACTTTTTACTAAATTTTAAGCTTAATAAGAAATGTGATATTTAGATTTGTTTGTGTTAAAATCACGACTTCACGACCCAGATTTCTATAGTCTGTTTCAAAGTACAGATTAAATTGCTTGACAAATTTTTCAATTAAGCAAATTAAACTGTCCCAATTATTACAACTGCTATACCAAGAATATAACTCGTGAACACTTCTAGTTTGGTTTCTCTAAAACAAAATCATCACGTTTTTTTTTCTATTATTTTAAAACATACCATCAGAATGGGCTATAGGTATTAATATAATCAGAAATATTATAAAATTTCTTGTTACTAATTTCCAGTCATTGGGCACTGCAAAAGGCAGCAAAATTTGAGTAATACGATGTACTTCATGTGAAGCACAGACAAAAATAAATGAAGTTATAATCATATTAAGAGTAGGAAAGCCGGGAAGTAAAACTAAAACGCCATGACGATCGGCCGCAAGCCATATATGATATTGGCATATAAATAATTCCAGTGATATTCTCCCAAACCAAGCAAAAAATGTGGAATAACGAGTACGCAATATACCCGATATATTCCGTAAGATAATATAACCCACCATGGGTATGAAGACTATATAAGAATGAATCTCTTCACAATTCTGTTCATTGCGGCATAAAAATGAAAAGGCTGTATAAAACCCTACTCCTAACACAGCTAATAGAGTGACAGTTATAGAAGTTTTGCGCGAAAATAGATTACCATGATTATTATCATCAAAAATACTATATTTTTGTGCTACATGAAAGCAAGCAGCTGTTATCATACCAAACATTACCGTATAACGATCTAATTTCCATTGGTACCACCATTCATGAATATCATCATCTGTGGTAACAAATAGAGCCTTCCAGGGTCTGGTAACAAAGATACGCTCGAAAAATACTTCCGACATAAAGAGTATGGTAACGACACTAAAGCAGCCCACAAATTTGCCAACCAAATAAAGATAATGTAGCGAATTTGATTCAACCGATTGGGCAGTTATACGTGGTGGTAGCGATAATAGAAAATATATAACACACATCCAAAATGAAAGTAGGGGTACAAAATAATAAAACTGATATGGACGATTCATACAGAAACATAAAATAACTGTCATGAAATTTAATCGAAATATTACTTGAAAAAATCGAACATATCCCGAATTCCCAGTTTGCCACATATAGGAAAAGTGCGTATAGCCGGTATGAAATAAATAACCGCTTAATAACAATTTAATATGCATATGTATGGGTAGCACCCGATATGCCCCCGTCATATAATATATTAATACCACCAATAGAATCCAACCCTTAAGCTCATCTGACTGATCGCGATTTAGTACTTTAGTAAATTTTGAATCTTCGGTAAAGAAAAGACCCAAAACAAAAACATAACCTACTGGTATCCAAAAACTAAATTCTGAATAATATTTGTTTTCTTTCATAAAGAAATTTGTACGATCACATAAATAGAAATAGGCCATAATAATACCTAACATGGCCATGGCCACTATAGGTGTTGTATAATCCATACCGGCTAAACTTAAAGATGATGTACCATTTGATGGCGGAGATGTTATAACATTGGGAGCTGTATGTAAGCCATGAAGTTGTGCTTGTAAGGGAGTGTATAAGGTATGACCACGTAAGTGTAATATCCAGCGTCTTAGGAAAATACCACAGGTTAAGATAATGCTAGAAAGAAAAGAAAATATATTTATAATTTGAAAACAAAAAATAAATTCAAAATTTTACAAAAATGCTGTGTAAATTGGACTATTTTAAAATACGCTGCTACCAGGCAAGGAAAAATTCTGAATTTTATTTAAAAATCCATAGATATTTGTAATTTTATTTTTGTTTCAAATAAAAATCCCAAAAATTTGTGTATTTTAAATTATTTATTATTAGTATTTTATTATTGATAGTGATATTCATCTAAATGAATTTATGCCCTCGTAAACCGAGTATTTTTGCTTTCGCATATATTTGTAACTTTACCTGTTTATTTAAATGAACGCACCTTTTAAAACTATTCACATTTCAATTTTGCATTTAGCCACTTTTTTGATCTTTTCATAAATTAAACACAGAATTTTTTTGAATTTGTATCATTTAAAAACAAATAAAATAGAAAATATAAAACAAGAAACAAAACAATACAAAATAATTTTATTTTTGACAATATTCAAATGTGTGTATAAGTCAGTGTTGCCATTTTTGAATAATTATTCAAAAACGGGACCGTTTACACATTCGTTTGATAATTTTTGAATGACATTTTTGTGTAAATTCACTTTTAACAGAAATTTCCGTAAATTTTTAAAAGTTAATAAAAATCAGTAGATAGTTGACGAAACGAGTTTGTCTGTTAAACATTTACCACAAATCTCCAATTTTTGGTGAATTACTTTGTAAATTTTTTCAACACTAAACCCAATTTAAATGAAATAAAAAATGATGATATTTATTCTTTTTTTGTTTTGTTTAAAACACCGTCTTTTGTTTATTTTTGCGAAAATAATTGTCAAGCTTCTTTTAAAAATTCTCTTGGTTTGCAAGACCATTTAAAAATGCAGCGAAAGAGGGGAAAATTTGAGTTTGTTATGATTGTTACTTTCTGATCTCTGATATTTTTTTGCTGTAGTTAACATGATACTGGGCTTTGACCAGACAAATATTTTATTAACGCAGCAATTTGGAGCAGAATCAAAATATTTTAGAATTCTGTAAATCCAACATGTTCCAGATTTGAACAGAATAGTATAAAATTGAAAAAAAAATATCGGGAATTTTTTGTGAAAATTTTATATTTTTGTTTTCCAAAAGAAAGAAATAGAAGTACATACTGCAAAGAAATACCATGCCTTGCTCATAGATTACATAGATATCTCACTCTTCTTCTTCGTTTGACAACAAACAAATTTTTTCACATACATTGAAATTTGTTTTGTATAGGTATACCACGTATGTCGAACACATTCTCATGAGATACGTGCACTGACAGTGAATGTCAAAAAGTGAGAGATCTATGTAATCTATGGCCTTGCTATCATTAATTTAAAAATTAAAGAAAACAAGCTAAATTTTACAAACATGGAATTTTTTCAATTTTTGCTGTCTTGCCGACATTTAAAGCTAGGATTGAACAGGACTTATGTCATCACATTAGGAACGCCTTGGACAATCTACTCCAGCTTTTTGTTAAAATTTGAGAGGTATGGGAGAGAATAATTATCAAGTAGGTAATATTTTTGCATGCAACGCATCTGAATGAAGTAGCTTTTCTGAAAAACATAAATACTACAATTTTTTTTTAATATTCAAATTTAAAAGCACGCCATTTTAAGCCTTAAAAAAGTTATTGCATTAAAATTCCCTTTAGTTAATAGAATAATTTGTTATAATATGTATTTTTCAGAAAAATTGGCCTGGATTTGCATTTGTAGAAGACAAAAACCAGGACCAAGTTATTGCAAAAACGCAAAATTTTAGTTCTAAAATGCAAATAACTTTTGCACTTTACAGGTGACAAAAATGCTGTCTTTAAAAATCAGTTTATAAATAGAAAAATGGCAAAACTTTGGAGTCGAAATTTACAGTGTGAAATTTCATATGAGTCCAAAATACTTTTATTCTTCCCCACTGTGCTCAGGAGAGTTTATTTTGAAATAATATAAAAAATTAAAATTTTTTGTGTAATTTCATACGGTTTTGGATAATTTTTGACCTACAGCTGTGTAATTTTTTGTTTTACTGGTGGCAACACTTGTATAAGTATATTTACGAGGGCTCATAAACTAGTTTTGACATTAATCGAGTAAACTTACAACATATACACAATATACGAGGCGTAAATACTTTAAATGAATACCTTTAATATATTTTTAAAAAATTTTTAATTTAAAAAAAACTTTTTAATTAAAGTATATTAGAGGTGTCCAAGGTTATATGGCAATTTTTTAAAGGGCGAATTTGAAGAGTGTCGGGGTCCAGTTTGTTTCCTTTCTATATAAAACTAATAAATATGATGTTTGGGGGCAATCGAATAAAGAAAAGTCGAGGCGGAAATCGATGGAAAATTTCAAGAGTGTTTATATGGGAAAAATATGACTTTTTTCAGTTTTTAGGAAAATTTCGTTCTATAGTTTGATTTTGTCAACCACTTCTGTTATGAATCGATTTCAGTATAAAATTATCTTATAAAAAGCTACATAACTTCAAAATCGGCTAAGTACTCGTCAAGAAATAGCAAATGCCCCAGACCAATTTTGTGCAAAAAAACACTAGGTCATGAAATTTGATGGAACTTTTTTAAACTTTCAGAAATTGATCAAAGCCATAATTATTTTTTGCTCTCTATACTTAGAAATGCTCAGATATGAAATATTGTTTTATTACCTGTCTGTTAACCTGTCGCGCAATAAGGCAAAAAAAACCCATAAATGTGTTGGCATAATTTTCCAAACTCCATTTTGGATTTTTAAAAAATTTTCTTAAATAAATTTAAAAAATTGAATTTTTCACTTCAAGAGCTTGTTAAATACATCTTAGAGAGAAATCCCTCCATGGACCTGTCGGTGATAAGCTCTTATTTTTTGTGGATTTCCTTTCTATATAAAAGGAAATCCACGAGAAAAGTGTGATTTTTATAAAAAAAAAATTAAGTAAATTTACTCTTTTTAAGTACTTTGTATCGAAAATGACTCAATTTTGTACTTTTGAATGTTATATTTCATCTTTATAGCTTAGCGGTTGGAAAAGTGTGATTTTTATAAAAAAAAAATTAAGTAAATTTACTCTTTTTAAGTACTTTGTATCGAAAATAACTCAATTTTGTACTTTTGAATGTTATATTTCATCTTTATAGCTTAGCGGTTGGAAAAAGTAATATGACCTCATTAACCTTTTTGGACATGGGGTCACATATGACCCCAAGCTAATAAAGGACAAATTATTCAAAAAACGTAAATATTTTGTAACTAATGTTGAATTTTTAGAAGTGATGCTTAAAATATAATAGCCAAATGTGCAGATCTTCCATGCTAAAAATTTGGAATAAATCGAACAACGTTAACACATTCCTTGCCAGGGCCAAGCTTTGAATTTTTGCATTTTCATTTTATTGGACGCCTCTAATGTACAGTGCTGTGCAATATAATATGCACATTCAAATTTTTTCTAATTTTATTCTCGTTACCTTTATTTTTAAAGATCAAAATAGTGGATACATTCACCCCAAAATGCGAGGAGACTGTTCGGAAAATGGTGCAGAATTTTAATGTGACGTCTGTTTTTTTATTTTGTTACTTGTTTCAAGTAGACGTGGCTTTTAATGAAAAATAAGCGATATCGACCTTCTATCAAATTACATAGTAAAATTTAGCGAGTACTGATCAGTTCTGTAAAAACTTTATATTTTTGAAATTCCTATAATATTTCCTTAAGTCTTGCATTATTTTTTTCTACAAATAGTCACCAGACTTAAAATGACAGTGCTTTAAACATGACTAAATTTCTCTTTGTTTTTAGCGATTTTAAAATAAAGTAAAGTTCAGTAAAATGAGAGTTAACAAGAAATACTCTCACGAAGTGACAAAAATGTACAAAAGTAAACGAAGGCGAAAATCCATATTTGAAGCCCGAAAAACAAACGTCAATAGATTTGTACACTATAGTTCGTTTTGGTGAGCGCTCTTTCTAGTTCTTGTTCAATTTGTTATAAAAATCTAGATAGCTTTTCTAGTTAAACCGCTTTTTACCTGAACAGACCTATTATTAATTTTGCAACGTCATTTGCTTCTTCTGTAAACCTACGAAAAGTGCTGTTACGTTGTTTTGTATTTTAGCTGACGATATGTATTTTACCTGACGATATGTATTTTACCTCATAATTCATAAATGCTTTATAAAGTTATAAGAGATTAATGAAACAAATTTAGTATAAAAAATTTGTTTTGTAAACCTACTTAAATTAATAGTTTTTATGAATTCCCACTGATTTATGCTAAAACAAATTTTTATAATCCTAATATATAACTTATTTTAAAACTTACCACACACCAAATACCGCGTATGTTACAATCTGTAATAGTGTATAGGGTTCAGCACTGCGGCAGCAACTGCCATCATTATAATTCATATAATCATTACAATACATATTCAACATTAATTGTACATAGTGCCTCAAACCCAATGAACATAACTTATAACCGTCAACTGCACTGTCTACTAAACCATTCGAGATATGCCATGCTGCTTCCCAAATTGTTGAATCCGTATAACGGAAAACATAACGTGATACACGATTTAAACGATCTATATCTTCATTTTTAACTAATTTCCAAGTATCAGGCAGTTTTTCTTCATTAACACGATCTTGTAATTTCCATAAAACTTTTGACTTTTGTGTTACCAAATGATCAAATGGTACTACTAGGCGTGTTAAATTTGTGCTAAATTGTTTTAACAGCTCTTCCGTGACATTGCCATTTAAAAAGTTACGATGTGTAAGGCCCACTATATAGACAGCACGTACTTCTTTAGTATCTTCTAATTTTGTTAGAGAATCTAAGAGAAAATCAGAAACTTCATTGGCAAAAATGTAAGTAGCTCTCATATTTAATTTATGATCTTCGAACTCAGTATCAATGGGAGGTTGAAGAAGCATTGAACCGTTATCATCGTCACTTGGGTGTAAATGATTTATAAATTGCTTATACAATTGATGTATTGAATAGTCTCCAATGAATACAAAATGATTTTTATAACTCCAAAATGCTAAATAACGTAAACACCGTCGTGTATCGCTGAAAGGAAAAGATTTATAAGATTTTTTTTTTTTATTTGATATTAATTTATAAATGTCTTTATGAAATCCTCACAGTAATTGGATTGGAAACGGATTGGATTCTGTAAACGGGTTTATAAAAATTAACGGAAATTGCATTACAGTTAGAGTTTGCTAAAAACCGAAAAATTTGAAAACCGCGGTTTCGGTTTTTCGAAATTAAAAAAACCGCGGTTTCGGTTATTTTTCGGTTTTCTTGTGATAGTAATAGACTTGTTTTAAAATAATTAAATATGTATAAAATTAACTAATTTAACACGCTTAAGATATTTATTAAAATTCGACTGAATTTCTCACTAGAATAAAGGCAATAATGCAATTTCGTGACCTTTCCGGGAAAAGAACGCGGAAAACCGTTATAAATTAATATGTTATTCTTTTCTCGTCAACTAAAGCTGTATTTTAAAGAGTTTAAATTTAAATTTTAGCAATTTGTTTAAAACGAAATAAAGTTACAATTTTATAAATTTCGCGGACAACAAAATTAGACTTTTTGAAAAATACGCGGTGAAAATCTGAACTGACTATGTGAAACTCAATATCTCTTAAACCACATGACTTTTTGTTGCAATTTTTTTCTCAAATTATAATGGGTTTATGTTATCCGTAATAATAAAAACAAAAAAATTCTTTAAAGTAATATTTAATGGAGAAAATGTTCGTTACAATTAAATACAAAATTTTGTAAAATAGGAGCTGAGCTCATTTCGAAATTCAAGATTCAATAATATGCAATTTAATTATTTATTTTAAATTATGAAAGTATTTATTAAAAATACAATAAAAAAACAATATCTGCAAACATAATCCATTGACCAACTTATAAATTACTTTGATTTCATCTTAGCCGATTTTTCCCGCGCAATTAATCTTAACTTTTCATGAGTTTATTTCCTATATATCTTTTAATTGTTTTTGTACAAATTTAGTTTTAATTTTTTCCAAATTGATAAAAGATTTCAAACAAATATGCTTTATCTTCCAAATGATACAAAGATGATATTGCCGAAATATTGTCATAAAAAGTTATGACAAAAGATAAAATTTTTGAATTATTTTTTTTCCAAATATCGTCGAATTATCTTCCAAGTGATAAAAGGAAGACAATTTCAAAGTAAATACTACTTGATTATTTTCATTCAAATGACAAATAGAAGATATCGCTTTAATATCTTCTTGGAAGGTATCTTAAATGTTTGCAGGGTCATTATGTGCGCTCTTTGTATGACTCAAAACATCGATTGTAACCAGGGATGGAAAATAATTATTTAGTTATAAAAACCAAGAATGGAACTATACTATGGAATTATACTATTCCAACAGTATTATATCCCTAGATTATGAATTTTAAAACGCATACGTAAAAAATTGCAAAATAATATCGGAATGCGAAAAAAGGTTTTGGGGTTTAAAAATAAAAATTAATTAAAAGATTTAGATTCTGCAAACGATGCCAAAATTTTCTTTTTTGCAACTAACCACCAAACTTTGTTTTATGAAATGGGCATTATATTCCGGAGATTATAAATTTAAAAAACTGCACTTAAAAAATTGCAAAATAATAGAGGAACGTGAAAAAAGACTTTGTGGTAGAAAAAAATAATTAAAAAACTCAATCAGCGATTAACAATCTGGAAATGAATACAATGACGCAAAAATTTTCCTTTTTGCAAATATTTTTTTCGCGATTTTTTTTTTTTTTTTGCAAACTAAGCACCAAACTTTTGTGTATAAAATTGGTACTATAGACCCTAGAGTATAAATTTAAAAAAACCACACTTAAAAAATTGCAAAATAATCGCGGAAAGCGAAAAAAGGCTTTATGGTACAAAAAATTAATTAAAAAACTTAATCAGCGATTTACATTCTGCAAACAAATATATTGATGAAAAAATTTATCCTTTTTGCAAATTTTATTTTTCGCGATTTTTTTTGCAACTAGCCACCAAACTTTGTTGTATGAAATGTGTATTATAGTCCCTAGATTATAAATTAAAAAGAAACGTACTTAAAAAATTGCAAAATAAAAGCGGAACGCGAAAAAAGACTTTGTGGTACAAAAAATTAATTAGGAAACGTAATCAGCGATTTAGATTCTGCAAACAAATATATTGATGCAAAAATTTTCCTTTTTGCAAATTTTATTTTTCGCGATTTTTTTTTGCAACTAGCCACCAAACTTTGTTGTCTGAAATATGTATTATAGCCCCTAGATTATAAATTAAAAAAAAACGCACGTAAAGAATTGCAAAATAATAGCGGAATTTGAAAAAAGACTTTATGTTACAAAAATTTAATCCCTAGGTTATATATTTAAAAAAACCGCACTTAAAAATTGGTAAAAAATTGGCTTTATGGTACAGAAAATGAATTAAAAGAGGTAATCAGCGATCGACATTCTGCAAGCGAATATATTTTTGCAAATGTTTTTTTTTCGCAATTTGTGCTAATATTTGCTAATATCTAAATATTTAATTTTTATGTTTTTTAACGAGCCAAAGAGAAAGCTATTTTTTAGTTTCTTACATTTTTAAATATGTTAAAGCGATCTAACATTTTTGGTATAAGAGCCCGATTAAGTGAGCATTTTCCATCCCTGATTAACCAGTCGAAGTTCGTTCCTGTTCCAAGCCGCTTAATATTTTTTCAAATAAAAAATATTGAGAGAGTTGCAAGGCCATTGGTTCCTGTTCCAAGGCACATAACAGAACAAATGCTTTCTTAGTGATAGAGAGTCCCCCAATCTCTTTATTATGTATACTCTTTGCAAGCATGTACAAATCACTCATTTATCAAAGTCGAGGGACACAAAATAATAAAAATGTTATTTCATTAACATTTTAAAACAAAGTGATTTTTTGTGCTCCATAGACAATATAGTCTTTCACAACAAAAATTCGTTATCAGTTTAGCCTCTGAGGGCACACGCAAGGCTATATTTTTATACAAGTTAACAACGAAATGACTCATACTACATAATTTATGTAGTTCATCAAATAATAATGATATTTCTTTACAAAAATTACTTACGTTTGGGTGTACTTGTGCATCATACAACCATACGGTTGCCATTCATTATCGCCTTTAAACCGTCCCTTAGATAGTAGCCACTGGCAGGAGTCACTGCCTGCAAAAAAGATTTACTTGTCAATTCCATTTGTATAATTCCATTAATTCGTTCTTACCGTATTGCCAATTAAGTATGCCATGATAGAATATGAAACCAATAACTACAGCTAATGCTAATTTCTTAAAATTATTTGCATTTAATTGTTGTATTAAATACTCTGCCTTTGTATTGCTGCTACTGCTGCTGGTTGTTGCTAATTCATCTGCACCGTTTTGCAATGCATTTAATTCATAATCTTCCGTCATTTCCACAAGTTTTATTGTATTTCTAATTTGTTTCTTTTTTAATACTTTCACTATTTTAATGCATTTTATTAGAGTTTCTAATCGAAATATTCAAAAAAAAATATCACTGTTAGTTGCTTTGTGAAAAAATTTCCTATTTTTGCCATTTGTTTACACACTTTTCCAATATATTCACACTGTATATGTGCTGTATATAATCAAAACAAACAATGTAATAAAAACCGGTGCTTGGGAAAAATTGTGAAAACAGAGATGTTATAGAAACGTAGCAGAAAAAGCACCGCCTTTAAAAACAAAAATCGTTGTGTCTCGAGCATCTCTGGTACTTTTTGTTTGTTTATTAAAACGGCACCATTTTTGCAGTACCGGTGTTCTGTAACTATGTGAGAAGTTTCTCACATAAAAATTGCAACTCTGCCATATTCAAAACAGAGTGAGTATCATAATGTTAAATTAAGCCAGAGGTATGTAAAAAAAATTTACTTACGTAAGCAGCTGTTTATACCATAAAAAATTAATAAAAAATACATTTTAATAACTTTAAAAAATTAATCGTATATTCATACTTAGGACGAAAACTCATTTTATGAGTTTTCGAATTATTCGATAACTACACTGATTCATAATTACATATTTTTGACACTTATCGCCTTTTCAAAACTTAAATCGCGTATTCCACCATTATATTTTGTTTCACTTTTAATTTGAAATAATAAATTTCTAAAATATTTTAATATTTATTTTTATGTTTTTACTATTATTTTAAATTTTTCCTTTTCTATATACAGTGGATAAAAATTGTACTTTTAGTTTTAGATCGTATTTTCCTTGAAAACTTTTTGATATATTTTCGTTGTTTTTCAAATTATTTTAGGGCACAAAAAAGGCATGAATGAGCGTTCCCGTACGTTACCGCGGGTACCCGCGGGAACCCAAAACAGCCCAAACAACAACAATTTACACGCAATTTTTAGTACGGGAACGCCCTTGGGCTAGTTTGTGTAACTTCGGTAAAGTACGGGAACAGACATATTGTTGTACATACGTCCCATAGATTACAATACGTCATATACCTATAAAAAAATATTTTAATGTGTATTTTTATGTGTATTGATAAAAAAAGAAGAAAAGTTTGATATCGGTAGGTTCACACTCAGGGAATTATGTAGGTAAAATCAATTGCAAATGACAGTTAAAATAACTGCATTTGCACTTAAAAATGTGTAGACTACATTTGCAGTTAAATTAACTGCAATATGAAGTAATTTTTAACTGTTAAAAATCAACTGACAAATGTAGTAAAAACAACTACAAATGCAATTGAAACAACATACATGCAAATTATTGTAAAACTGTACAAACAACTTGCAAATGTAGTTAAAAAAACATAAATAAAAAATTTTTTTTTTAATTATTAATTTAATAAAAAAAACAAATTTATGTAAACACTATTAACTGAATTTTATTCTATAATAAATTTAAAATTGAGAAATCAAAATTTACACTTAATGTCACTTTTTTTCACTATTAAGATATTGTTGTACATGTCCGTCTATGAGGGATGAAATATGCTGTTGTTTGGCTTCCTTTTTTTTCTCCAGGTAGAAAGGGATGAGAATATAAAAGAACTGAAAGAAAATAAATACAATATTTTTTTAATATTCCCCGTAAATAAATTTATATTATAAAACTTACCTTATTATTTTAGTAATTTAATAAAAAATATATAACCTTTTCCGTATTACGCGTGCTCACTCTTTGGCGTTGTTTTATGACTAAGACAAGAGAAAACATGTTAAACTCATATTCTTTCACTAGAAATTTCTAAACAAGTGATTCATACACATACTTCTGTTTGCTTCGTGTGTGTGCATACACACTTGAAAATTTAAGTATTTGTAAATAAAATTCAAAATAACTGCATAAAATAAATCTTACTACAATGTAGTAATTTTTGTAGTTTGTTTAAAAAAATAACTGTCAAAAACATTGAAAAATTTTGTTCTAAGTAAATTAACTACAATTGTAGTTAAAATAACTACAACCGTATTACTACATAAATAACTGTCATGTAGTAACTGCAGAACTTTTCTGAGTGCATTAGATTACTGGATAATTTGTACAAATTTTTACTGGATGGCGTTCTTTAACACAAATAATAAGTAAACAGAAATAAAAACGAGAGAATAAACTGACAGTTCTATGATGAAAGTTTCTAAGTCTTCTTCTTTTTCCTGCAAATAAGAATTTGCAAGCAGGAAAATACATATGTTTCGAAAACATATGTTTGTTTATTGTAAATAAAAAAATTTTTTTCCATAAGTTTGTACTGAGTAATTCTTACTGGACTTGACTTAGAAAAGTAAACGAATGGACCTTATGTATTTTATTCGAATTGGATTTCAAATTAAAATCCAGTGACCTAGTGTCTTCAAATGCAATAAATTATATGATATGAAATGTCAAAACCATTGCAGCGAAACGTCAAAATGATATCAATTGCAGAGTGGTGGAGAACACTTGACCATTTCATGGATAAGAAATATCATAGATTTTTCTTCGAAAAACACCAAATTTTATGAAACATTAATGTTTACCGACAAATAATAAAAAACTAAACACTTTTCCATTCCTTTTTACCAAGTTTTTTGTTGTTTTTCTATTACAAAATTAAAATGAAAACTAAAAGTGACATTTGTCTTATTATTTGTATATAAAAATTAATGTTATTTTAGTTTGACTCAAGATCATAAATTAATATCACTTTCTGTTTAAATTATTTTCAAATCAAAGAAAGATGATACAATTTTTACAAGTAAATTACAAAGAATAAAAATTATTGAAAAAATTCGATAAGACCAGCAAGGCAGAATGCGCATTTTCGGCTTTCGCTACAAAGCCATCATCAGTGCCTTTCGCCTTTGAGTGGGTTAATATTTTGATAATCGTCTACTTATATGAATGTTGAAAGCAAATCGAGTTTGTTATCAACAACTCAACTTAGACTAACATCAACGAAATTTAACAATGCTATTTTTATCCTTTTGTTATTATTACTCTTTTTTGCTTTGAACCTTAATTCTTAAGATATCTCAGCTGATTCTATTCAACTCTGTGTATGATAAACACAGATGTTTGAATTACAACGAACCGTTAAATTTAAATTTAAATGTATGTTATTAAATTATATTTTTGCACCGTGTCAATGTGTTTAAGATGAATGGGGGAAAAGTTTTTAGTTGATCTGTTATTTTAAGTAAATGAATGTTATTTTAGTTTGACTCAAGATCATAAATTAATATCACTTTCTGTTTAAATTATTTTCAAATCAAAGAAAGATGATACAATTTTTACAAGTAAATTACAAAGAATAAAAATTATTGAAAAAATTCGATAAGACCAGCAAGGCAGAATGCGCATTTTCGGCTTTCGCTACAAAGCCATCATCAGTGCCTTTCGCCTTTGAGTGGGTTAATATTTTGATAATCGTCTACTTATATGAATGTTGAAAGCAAATCGAGTTTGTTATCAACAACTCGGTGCAAAAATATAATTTAATAACATACATTTAAATTTAAATTTAACGGTTCGTTGTAATTCAAACATCTGTGTTTATCATACACAGAGTTGAATAGAATCAGCTGAGATATCTTAAGAATTAAGGTTCAAAGCAAAAAAGAGTAATAATAACAAAAGGATAAAAATAGCATTGTTAAATTTCGTTGATGTTAGTCTAAGTTGAGTTGTTGATAACAAACTCGATTTGCTTTCAACATTCATATAAGTAGACGATTATCAAAATATTAACCCACTCAAAGGCGAAAGGCACTGATGATGGCTTTGTAGCGAAAGCCGAAAATGCGCATTCTGCCTTGCTGGTCTTATCGAATTTTTTCAATAATTTTTATTCTTTGTAATTTACTTGTAAAAATTGTATCATCTTTCTTTGATTTGAAAATAATTTAAACAGAAAGTGATATTAATTTATGATCATGAGTCAAACTAAAATAACATTCATTTACTTAAAATAACAGATCAACTAAAAACTTTTCCCCCATTCATCTTAAACACATTGACACGGTGCAAAAATATAATTTAATAACATACATTTAAATTTAAATTTAACGGTTCGTTGTAATTCAAACATCTGTGTTTATCATACACAGAGTTGAATAGAATCAGCTGAGATATCTTAAGAATTAAGGTTCAAAGCAAAAAAGAGTAATAATAACAAAAGGATAAAAATAGCATTGTTAAATTTCGTTGATGTTAGTCTAAGTTGAGTTGTTGATAACAAACTCGATTTGCTTTCAACATTCATATAAGTAGACGATTATCAAAATATTAACCCACTCAAAGGCGAAAGGCACTGATGATGGCTTTGTAGCGAAAGCCGAAAATGCGCATTCTGCCTTGCTGGTCTTATCGAATTTTTTCAATAATTTTTATTCTTTGTAATTTACTTGTAAAAATTGTATCATCTTTCTTTGATTTGAAAATAATTTAAACAGAAAGTGATATTAATTTATGATCATGAGTCAAACTAAAATAACATTCATTTACTTAAAATAACAGATCAACTAAAAACTTTTCCCCCATTCATCTTAAACACATTGACACGGTGCAAAAATATAATTTAATAACATACATTTAAATTTAAATTTAACGGTTCGTTGTAATTCAAACATCTGTGTTTATCATACACAGAGTTGAATAGAATCAGCTGAGATATCTTAAGAATTAAGGTTCAAAGCAAAAAAGAGTAATAATAACAAAAGGATAAAAATAGCATTGTTAAATTTCGTTGATGTTAGTCTAAGTTGAGTTGTTGATAACAAACTCGATTTGCTTTCAACATTCATATAAGTAGACGATTATCAAAATATTAACCCACTCAAAGGCGAAAGGCACTGATGATGGCTTTGTAGCGAAAGCCGAAAATGCGCATTCTGCCTTGCTGGTCTTATCGAATTTTTTCAATAATTTTTATTCTTTGTAATTTACTTGTAAAAATTGTATCATCTTTCTTTGATTTGAAAATAATTTAAACAGAAAGTGATATTAATTTATGATCTTGAGTCAAACTAAAATAACATTCATTTACTTAAAATAACAGATCAACTAAAAACTTTTCCCCCATTCAAATAAAAATTAATGTTAGATAAAATTTTGTATTTTTCGAAGAAAAATCTATTATATTTCTTATCTATGAAATGGTCAAGTGTTCTCCACCACTTTGCAATTGATATCATTTTGACGTTTCACTGAAATGGTTTTGACATTTAATATCATGTAATTTATTGCATTTGAAGACACCGGGTTAAGTGCAAATGCGCTGTCGTTATAAAATAGCATGGATTTTGAAGTTTAACCCATAGAAAGTTGTCAAATTTATGATAAATGGAAATTTACTACTTAAATTATCATGAAATGTGAATCCCTTCTATGTAAATTGAATATAGAGGATTATATAAGAAAACTGCAAAAATTATATCGAAAGTGTCAACTCTCCATTGTGCCAAAAATTGCACTATTGTGCCACTTTTACCAACAATGATTTGTTTACCTCCAATTCTCGAAATAACAGTTGTTTACATGTGCCAAAAAAATCACACAAATCTAAAAAACGTTTGCCTAATTAATCATAAATTATAATTTAATATTAGTCAAGATCAAATGCGTGATTTATTTAAAACATTAGATATACTGAAAGCCGAAACAGCCATGGAGTACTGTGATGAATTCAATGGTATTAAATGCATTATGGAGTATTGCCACAAACGAGTGAAACCTTTTAATAAATTGTACTTTCGCGGAGGTAAGATGGGAATGTTTAATAAATGTTCACTTATTTTAATGGCAATTATGTTCATAGGAAATGAATCGGTTATAAATGAATTAGTAAGACGTTTGCAGGATTATTTAGTAGAACAGGTATTGCTAGATAAGGACACAAAAATGCCTTTTACAGAAAGGGATAAAATACAAAAATTACGAAAGATTTTCATGTTTTTAATGCTCAATACTGATGCTACCTATAAATACAACTTGAAAGATGATAACAACTTGGTGCACGTGTTGGAAATATGTCCATTAATGCCCAAATTTCTATTGGTCACCTTGGTATGGGAATTACATTTAGATCAATTCTTTAATGAAATGTTATCTTACGCTCCATGTTGGTTAACTTTTCAATATTTTGAACCGGCCAGCGATTCTTTGAAATTTGTAGAGGATGCTTTTGATGTTTTATCCAAAGTGGAGGAATTACTAAAGGCCATTTTCATATCTATAACACGTTCGGAATTAAGACGTATGGATAATGTGGATACTAAGATTATCTACAATAAACTTTTTGACTATGCCATGAATTTACTAAGACAATTTTATACTCCTGACACGGAGAAATTTAATGATTTTACCAAAAAAAAATCGTACAAATATGCCGGTTTCGCTTTAAAGCATCTATTGGAATTGGTGCTATATACATTTGATGTTTATGAGGCGCCACAAAAGGCAAACCCCTTAGAAGATTTTACGGAGTATAACATATGTGCTCAGGTTTTGAAAAACCATAATACCGAAAAAGTGTTAAAAGAATCAAAAATTCTAAAGGAGACGCAATTGAAAATTATATCAGCCTTATTGAATGCTTTACAGACAAATGTTATGATGGTAAAGATTGATGTTTTTATCCATTGGGTAGAAATTGATTTAAATGATAAAGAAAATCTACAAGAAGTTATAGGCACCATGGCCTTTAGAGTGGGGGAACGTATAGTAGCTAATGAAGCCTTTGGTCATGATGTTCAAAATCAATTAAAGGTCATTGAAATACGTCCCAAAATACTGGAAGAAATTCTGCGAGATGCTACTATAGGAGAGATATTAAATACTTTAGATGATACCAAAAAAGACCACCATATTCGTAAGGCCTGGTTTGACGAGCTACTCAATCGCACCGTGGCTTTGGGTAATGATGAATGCTTACAATCCATTAAACAAAATATCAAGTTAATGACGGTAGAAAATTGTCAACAAATATTAGATTTTATTAAGTTGGAAATAACACGTAATTTCCAAGAACAACAAAATGATTCTTCACAGGAAATTAAACCTAATTTGGTAAATATGGACATTGATCCCGAAGATTATGAGGATCTCAATGAATTGATATTAATAGCACTACAAAACTTTTCAATACCTCAACTGCTTACTGTTATAAATTATCAATGTAAATTATTTGGTTATAACACTTCGTTCTTTTCAAGAGCTGATATTTCCTCGAGAATCGTGGAATTCCTTAATAAATATAATGTCAAAAGCATAGAGTTTGATGTACAACAATTTCTCATATTAACGTTTGAAAATCCGGAATTAGCTTGGAAAAACTTCTTCAATATAGCTTGTCATAGTATAGCTCATATCACTAATTACAGCTCGACCGTTAAACAATGTAAACCTTTATCGAATAACTATTTCTTACCGCATCTCTTATCGGTATTTAATGAATTATCGTACATCCAACAGTATTTGTTTCCTGCCTTTTTATGTGAAATATATTTTACTCTTTACTATCCTGATAATAAGACGGAATTTCTTAAAAAAATTATTCATAAACATGTTAATCAATATTTAGATCAACAACAATTTGATTGTTTATTACAAATGGTAAAATGTCTTATTTTAATTGGTTTGTATGGTGAAACTCAATCGAATAAACCGTTAAATTTTGGTGAAATAACTGCTCCCGTATTGTTAATGGCTGCTCAGATTATGGATAAGGCTAGATGGGATTTAATAACATATTCCGATGTTAGAGATGAGATTATACGAGAATGTATACAATTTATTCAACAGGTTTCAAAGAAATTTTTACCAAATGCTACTGAAAAAGGTAAGCTTAAAAACATTTTTTTCCACAATTATTTATATTAACAAATTAACAACATTAACGAACACACACAGAAAAAAACAGAGGGAACTATGTAAGTGCTATTCAATTATACGACTACATAATTTCCAAGTTAGTTTTACAATTTTCTGGTAAAACGTGTAAATTTTTTTGTAAAATATATACATGTCTACACCTTTTGCAACTGTAATTCAGAAAATATCAATTGAAATTCAGAATTTCCATTTGAAATTCAGAAAATATCAATTGAAATTCAGAATTTCCATTTGAAATTCAGAAAACATCAATTGAAATTCAGAATTTCCATTTGAAATTCAGAAAACATCAATTGAAATTCAGATTTTCCATTTGAAATTCAGGAAATATCAATTGAAATTCAGAAAATATCATTTGAAATTCAGAAAATATCAATTGAAATTCAGAAAATATCAATTGAAATTCAGAAAATATCATTTGAAATTCAGAAAATATCAATTATTATTCAGAAAACATCAATTGAAATTCAGAAAATATCAATTGAAATTCAGAAAATATCAATTGAAATTCAGAAATCGTCATTTGAAATTCAGAAAATATCAATTGAAATTCAGAAACCGTCATTTGAAATTCAGAAAATATCAATTGAAATTCAGAAAATATAATTTGAAATTCAGAAAATGTCAATTGAAATTCAGAAAATATCATTTGAAATTCAGAAAATATCATTTGAAATTCAGAAAATGTCAATTGAAATTCAGAAAATATCAATTGATATTCAGAAAACATCAATTGAAATTCAGAAAATATCAATTAAAATTCTATTGATATTTTCTGAATTTCAAATGACGATTTCTGAATTTCAATTGATATTTTCTGAATTTCAATTGATGTTTTCTGAATTTCAATTGATATTTTCTGAATTTCAAATGATATTTTCTGAATTTCAAATGATGATTTCTGAATTTCAATTGACATTTTCTGAATTTCAAATGATATTTTCTGAATTTCAATTGATATTTTCTGAATTTCAAATGACGGTTTCTGAATTTCAATTGATATTTTCTGAATTTCAAATGACGATTTCTGAATTTCAATTGATATTTTCTGAATTTCAATTGATATTTTCTGAATTTCAATTGATGTTTTCTGAATAATAATTGATATTTTCTGAATTTCAAATGATATTTTCTGAATTTCAAATGATATTTTCTGAATTTCAGTTGATATTTTCTGAATTTCAAATGATATTTTCTGAATTTCAATTGATATTTTCTGAATTTCAAATGGAAAATCTGAATTTCAATTGATGTTTTCTGAATTTCAAATGGAAATTCTGAATTTCAATTGATGTTTTCTGAATTTCAAATGGAAATTCTGAATTTCAATTGATATTTTCTGAATTTCAATTGATATTTTCTGAATTACAATTGCAAAAGGTGTAGTAAAAAAGAAATACATATATTTTACTCTAAAATTGTAAAACCGACTTGGAGCTTATGTACATAGTTGTATAATTACATAGCACTTAGGTAACCTTCCTGCTGCTTTTTTCTGCGTGCAGAATTCTAACTTTCATGTTTTTTGGACAACTCTAATCTTTAAGCGTAGTATACACGAAGGAACATTCGTGAAAAAATTCCTATTTTTTTACGAATGTTCATTTGTGTATGTTAATAATTACATTTCAATTACAATTACATGTAATGTGTAATTGAGGTATGCCCAATTACAATTACAAAATATGTAATTGAAATTAAGGGCTAAATTCAATTACAATCAGATGTAATTGTAATTTAAAAATCTCAATTACAATTACTTCTAATTGTAATTAAAAATATTTCATTACACATTACAAGTAATTGTATTTGAAAATGTTCAATTACATATTACAAGTAATTGTAATTCAGTAGTAATTAATTACTTGCAATTTAACCGCATTCAATAACATTAAAAAAAAAATTTTAACTAAAAATTTTTAAAAAAGAATTCTGAAGTGTTTTGTATAGGTTAACAGAAATAGCAATAATGAGGGGGTTTTTAAAAAGGTTAACGATTGCATAAAATAATTTTAAAAGATTAGATTTAAGAATTATTTATTTCAAAACATAAACTAAACTGGAAATGCACCTAAAAAAAATTATTTTTACTTCATAATTATATTACCTCAATGTAGCCAGAAGCTTTCGTTCCAAATATGCTAAATCACCCAAAAAAATATGCTAAATTTTTTAAATCATGAAAAAAGAAAAATATCGTTGCTGCGCCTAAGAAAATAGCTATTTGTTTTCAAAAATTATTTGTGTAAGACCTAAATTAAGTCTTAATTTTGTGTCTTGGCCATGTTTTTTAAAATTAATTCTTTTATAAGTGAAAAGCTTGAAGTTTGGTTTATATGCGTGTAAAAAAATAATTTCTAAAAAGTTCCACAAAAGGCTGAAATGAAGCAGATTTGTAGGTCTCCTCACAAAAAAGTTTTTATGTGCGTTCCCGTACGTTACCGCAGGTACCCGCGGGAACCCAAAACAGCCCAAACAACAACAATTTACACGCAATTTTGAGTACGGGAACGCCTTTGGGCTAGTTTGTGTAACTTCAGTAAAGTACGGGAACAGACATAATATTTCAAAAAAAAAAATGACAAAGATGATGAAATATTCATTGCGATACAAATTTGCTAAATTACCACATACAAAAATTAGCATATTTCATGCGTAAAAAATATTGCAATATTTACAGGGTGGCGCAAAAATAACCTTCCGATGTTTTTTGGCTGTAATTAAAAAAAAAAAAATGAAAAACTTTGATTCTTCTTGTGGATTATTTTTATTTGGTCTTTTAATTTTTTTTACATCAAGTCGAGAATATGATGTCATGTAAATGGCCGCCGCCACAGTTGATTGTCATTTGAGCCCTTTTTATGGCATTTTCGAAGAAAAAATGTCCGATGACTCCTCCAGCGAAAACAGCACACCATACAGTGACTTTGAGCGGGTGTAATGGCTCTTCGTGGGTTACACGCGGATTTTCAGTGCCTCAGAAGCGTAAATTTTGCTTATTTACGTACCCGCTAAGATGGAAATGGGCCTCATCACTCATGATTGGTGATGAATGAAAAAATGGGCTCAAATGACGATCAACTGTGGCGGCGGCCATTTACATGACATCATATTCTCGACTTGATGTAAAAAAAAATTAAAAGACCAAATAAAAATAATCCACAAGAAGAATCAAAGTTTTTAATTTTTTTTTTAAATTACAGCCAAAAAACATCGGAAGGTTATTTTTGCGACACCCTGTACTTTATTAGCCGCGCTTTTGTGATTATAATATAATCTTTCTTATTTTTTTTTTTGACATGCACATAAATAAAGTGCAAAAACCCAAAGTCAAGTTAAAAGCGTTCCCGTACTCGAAAATTTTGTAAATAAAGTGTTGAGTAATTTTGTCATTTGGTTAGAGCATTTTCTACCTACTCTCCTTTTACCGAACTTTACCCAAAAAGTAAAGGAACATATAGAGGCAATCTGGCAATAAAATATAAATAATTATACAATTTAATGGAAAATCACTGATGAAGCCTGTAAATAAAAAAGGCAGAAACTGGATCTAGTCTGATTTGCAAATTAATGTGTTTATAACTTTTAGAAAAAAGATTTATTCTTCTTAACCTCAACCCTTCTAAATTAAAATTAATAAAAATGCATATTAATTACAATATTAATTGCAGCGTCTATATGACGCGTTTGAAAAACAACAATGTAACAATGAACACACTTATAGTTAGCAATTAAAGGACAGAAATAAATACCTCTTCTCTTTAACTGGTAGGTTTTTGAAATATTTCGAATTATTTGTTTTGTTTGCATTCTGAGATTATAAGAGATTCTTGGATTTTCTCTCAAAATACAGTGCGTTAGACGGTGGAACTCTTTGTATGATTCCATCAAACAAATATTGCTTAAAGAATCTGTAGGTACTTGTTTTTTTTACTTTTCTGCATCAAATTCTGAATATATCGTCAGCAAAGAGTTGGCTACGTATGACCATCGGCATGATCTTTTATAGGTTTAAAAATTTTTAGAGTGATATTCGGCTTAATTATCGAAAAAATTACATTTATTAATGCTAACACTATGCCACATATACATATATTTCTCGTACGCAACCATGCACAAATTTCTCAAAATACGGTACAATTGCATTTGTACCATATTCCATGTAAATTTTCTCAAGAGCTAAGCCGAACACATCTCCAATTTTTTCATTCCAATAGAAAATTATTTGGAGATTTTTTTTAAAAAATTTAAAAAATAAAAAAGTAGGGTGTTTTTGATAAATTGAGTTTTTCATAAAAACATAAAAAATTTTATTTCCCTTTTTCACTCAGAAAATAACCCGTAAAAAACTATATAGATTGTGTTTGATACAGTGTTGCCACTTTTTGAATAATTATTCAAAAACGGGACTGTTTACACATTCGTTGGATAATTTTTGAATAATGACATTTTTGTGTAGTTTTTGTGTAATTTCACTTTTTAGAGAAATTTTAGGAAAATTTCATTAAAATCAGTCGATATTTAAAGTAGACTAAATGAGTTTGTCTGTGAAACATTTACAAGATCATTTGCAAATGTAGCGAAAGATTGAAATTTGGGTTTGTTATGATTGTGACTTTCTAATGACTGAATATAAACCAGTAATTTTCAAAGTCCTTTTCTAACAATTTAAAGTGAATTTAGCGATATTTTTTATTGCTGTAGCTAACATGATAGGGGTTTGGTCACACAAAATTTTTGTAAATATAAAACAGTGTGCCAGAATGAAAATATATTGAAATAATTCAGCAATTCAGATATTTACCCCTCAATTCATAAATGCTTTGTAAAGTTATAGCAGGTTTACAAAACGTCATTTTCATACAAAATTTGTTCAATAAACCTCCTATAATTTTACAAAGCGTTTATGAATTTAGGGGTTAAGCTATAATTCAATGCATTATAATTAATTTTAACAGGTCTTTTGTTTTATTATTATTAATTGATAAAATCAAAAACATTTTAAATAAGATTAAAAAACCTTTAATTCATAATTATAAAAATTTTTTGCTTATAAAAATGGCAAGCTTTTAAATTTTCCTCATGCCAGAGTTGTCCTACTTTGGAGTCGAACGCCACAGTTTCCAGCTAATCAGTGGACTCGACCGTTAGAAATTATATTGAAATGTCATAGTAATCCAACCAGACGGTAAGAAATGAAAATTCAATGAAGCACTCATATATAGCTTAAGTCAACTTTAGAAAAGTTCTATCTCTATTAATTTGGTTAATTTTAAATCGAAACTCATCGTAACCAAATTAATCGATTTTAGTAAGTTCCACATTTGAGTAAGTCAGATATGGGAGCTCTTTAATTTGTTAAAAAATAAAGCAAATTTTCGAACAAACTTAAAAAGCTGTAAAGGCCCAACTATATTTAGCGAATCTGAATTAAGTTAAAGAGCGATTACAGGAAAATACATTAAAGCACCCATATTTAGCTTAAGTCAACTTCTGAAAAGTTTCATCTCTATTAATTTCGTTAATTTTCAATTGAAACTCATCGTATCCAACTCAGTCAAATTAAAAACATTTCAAACAAACAAAATAAATTATTGTAAAAAATTACATTGAAAAAATTAAACACACAAAAAAACATAAAATTACTTCGAAACTAGCGAAAATTTTAAAATTTCGGGCGCTCTTTTATTTGATTAAAAATTCAGCCAAATTTCGAGCAAACTTAACAATTGTGATTTCAGCTTAAGTCAATTGTGGTTACATCTTTATTTTGAAATAATATTAAAAAATTATAATTTTTTTGTGTAATTTCAAACAGTTTTGGATAATTTTTTACCTTCAGCTGTGTAATTCTTGGTTTTACTGGTGGCAACACTGGTTTGATATTATGCTCTTGGCATATTTTAACAAATTGTTTACTAATAGCGAATTTACATTGTTAAATTTTTCACTAGATTTCGTTTTGAAATCCAATTCGAAATCTATATCGTTTACATTAGAATATTTGACAGATGAATGGGATTTCGATCAACCAACAACAATTTTTTTGTAAACAAACTAACCTTAAAAAATAACCAAAATTAAAAGATATTCTAAAAACTATTTTATGTAATGGCGGAACACAAAAATCATTTATATTATGAAAGATACAATGTTATATTTGCTAAGAAATGTGTTTAATTATAGGGATGATTAGTAGAAATCTAAAATATTCAATGTTTTATCAGTGCTCTTGTCGGCGAAATCAAATGATTTTTCATAGTTTCTCTTCGTCGGATGCAATAAAATAGCCGTTTTCCACTTTAAATATTTCTTTCAATTAAAAATAACAGACTTTATTATGTTATTCCTTAATTTTTTAAAGTTATTAAAATTTATTATTTATTAATTTTTTATGACATAAACAGCTGCTGAATATTGCCACTTTTTCTGCAAACTTCCCTACTTTTCTGCAAATATGGGAGAAAAATTGGATTTCAATTTGGATTTCGATGAGATTTCGCTGAAATCCAAATTAAATTGGGATTTCATTTCCTATGGGAAATCTGTTTGAAATCCCAAATTTGAATTGGATTTCAGTCGAAATCTATTGAAATCTACTTTTAACTCGATTTCGATCATAATGTAAATTCGCTATAAAACACTTTTAAATTTTTCCAAAATTTGAGCACGCCTACCCAGCCCACTTTGTAGAAAAGTAAAAAAAAAACATACAGATTCTTTTTTCTGCTACACAGACTTATACATACCGAAAATTTGACATTGATACGATATTCGTTTTACAGTAGCGGGGTAGTTGGTGTGTAAAGCCACATATGTAATTGATAATTTTTGTAATTAATTACTTCTTCGACAATAAATGCATAAAAAGATATAATTATTTATTTTTTTATAATTACTTAATTGAAGCATTTTGTTTTTATTTTATTTATTTTATTTGCTTTATTTATTGTAATATCAAAGCCACAAAAGACCAATAAATATATTACAAAGTTTTATACAGTATAACTTAACAATATTAATTCATGAATTTCATTTACTATAAATAACCTTAGAAATACTAATTCTTTTTTCTGTATATATATTTGAGTTATATAATCGTCTAAGAGTGTAAATTACTCTCCCAGTTACAGTTTCAATATGCCGGCTAAAATTAAGTTTATTGTCTACCATAATCCCTAAGATCATCAGCTGGTGGACAAACTGCAATCTAAAGCCATTAATATGAACATTAAAATCATGCTCATGACAATTACCAAAAACCGTGCACTTAGTTTTTGTTAAGTTAATAGGTCCATTCGATTACTTTTCTCAGTCAAGTCCAGTAAGAATTACTCAGTACAAACTTTCAGAGAGTAAGACAAGATTTCAAACTAAAATTTTCCCAAACATGTACGCGAACAGAAAATTTGCAACAATTTGCAAGTTTGTACACACAGCTGATTACAACACCAAATATACAAATAAATTTTAACTGGTCGCTATGAAAGAAGATAATTTTTGATGTTAAACCTTAAGCAGAACATTTTTAGAAGGTTTTCTTATCTTTTCCATAATTTATTTTGAAAGTTTTACTGCTTTGCATTTCCATAAAATAATATAATTGGACAATAATTTTTTTTATTTACCATAAACAATCATATGTTTTCGAAACATATGTTTTTTTTCTGCCTGCAAATTCTTACTGGCAAAAATTTATCCAGTAAAAATTTGCAAAAAAAAGAAGAAGACTTAGAAACTCTCAACATAGAACTGTCACTTTATTCTCTCTTTTTTCTTTCTGTTTACTGAGTATTTATGTAAACGAACGCCATCCAGTAAAAATTTTTACAAATTTGTACAAATTATCCAGTAATCGAATGGACCTAATGCTAAATTTATTCTCAGACATCCATGATGATATATTAGGTTCATTCGATTACTTTTCTCAGTCAAGTCCAGTAAGAATTACTCAGTACAAACTTACAGAGAGTAAGACAAGATTTACTCTCAAAATAAAATTTTCCCAAACATGTACGCGAACAGAAAATTTGCAACAATTTGCAAGTTTGTACACACAGCTGATTACAACACCAAATATACAAATAAATTTTAACTGGTCGCTATGAAAGAAGACAATTTTTGATGTTAAACCTTAAGCAGAACATTTTTATAAGGTTTTGTTATCTTTTCCATAATTTATTTTGAAAGTTTTACTGCTTTGCATTTCCATAAAATAATATAATTGGAAAATAATTTTTTTTATTTACCATAAACAATCATATGTTTTCGAAACATATGTTTTTTTCTGCTTGCAAATTCTTACTGACAAAAATTTATCCAGTAAAAATTTGCAAGAAAAAGAAGAAGACTTAGAAACTCTCAACATAGAACTGTCACTTTATTCTCTCTTTTTTCTTTCTGTTTACTGAGTATTTATGTAAACGAACGCCATCCAGTAAAAATTTGTACAAATTTGTACAAATTATCCAGTAATCGAATGGACCTATTATTTAAACAATAGTTTGCAACAGCTTCTAAAACGTCTAAAAATTGTCTATCACTGCTTAAAAGTAACTACACCATCAGCAAAAATAAATGCCTTGGATACATTAGAAATCGTAACCGTATCAATAAAATCATATACAGAACAAAGTGGGCCAATCACCGACCCCTGCGGCACACCACAGCTAATACCTCGAGTATCCGATATTCGACCTTTAATGTCAACAAATTGCGAGCGATCAGTTAAGTAAGAATAAATAAGTTTACAGGCGGTTTTTGAAAATCTAAATTCATCACGTAGTTTTGATATAAGTCTACCATGATCAATGCAATCAAAAGCCCTAGAAAGGTCCAGTGACACTAAAAGGTTTACCCTCCCTACATCTAAATTTTTCCTTATTGTATCCGTCAACTCTATTAATAAAGAAGAAATACTGTATCCCTTTCTATAAGCATACTGGCTTCCATTAATCATATTATTATTATTAAGATACTCTAGCATTCTAGATTTCAGTAAGTGTTCAACCACCTTTGACAGCACCGGAAGAATAAAAATAGGCCTTAAATTATCGACAGCAGTTCGCGAATTAGATTTTAGAATCGAGACAACTCTCGAAACTTTCCAAGAAGTTGGATAAGTAGATGTTGTGATCAAACTATTTACCACATGTAAAAAATGCCTAGAAAACTCTGGGAACCTAACAAACAATTCGTTCCGTTTACGCACCGTTTTCGGTCCGTCATAAACGGAATCCAACTCCGTTTACGTACCGTTTTCTGGATCCGTATACGGAACTTAAGGAACGGTCCGTTTACGGACCGTTGTGTCGTGTGAAAAACGGACAATTCCGTTGAAAGTCCGTCAATGACGGACCGTTTACGGACCGTTACGTCGTGTAAAAAACGGACAGGTCCGTTGAAAGTCCGTCAATGACGGACCATTTACGGACCGTTATGTCATGTATAAACGGAGTAACTCCGGACTTATATATCTACCTAAATTGACCATATGTTTACTAATGTTGAGCAGTAATTTTTATGTTTTTTTATTAATTTATTGATAACGAAATATTGAGAATATATTTTTAAATAAATAAAGAATTAATGAAAACAGACCTCGAGCTTGAAGAATTATTTAATTAAATCTACAATATATATTAGTACATCCCGCTCAGTTTAGCTCTATCCAGCGAATCAATACGCAATAGGGACCCATAATAAAATCGATCATCTACATGCAAAGGGAAAAATAAATTAGCTATGGTTTAACTGATTGTATTTAAAATGGTATTTTGCATACGATTCAAATTCGCACAATTTAGGCTTGTTCCAGGTCGTTACCGCGGGTTCTCAATTTACTCGAAACAACAACAATTTACGCATAATTTTGACAATGGAAACGCTTTTTGGAAAAATTGGGTAGACGCGTTAATGTACGTGGAACAGAGCTTTTGTTACAAAAACAAACCATCTTACGAAAACCATTGTGAAACATGCACTAAATTTCATAAATCTTACCATCTAATGTATCTATGCGACTTGAAGTTATTTGGCTGATGATGTGCTGCATATATTCCCGCCATCGCGACTAATTTCTCGCCACAAAAATACTTTTATATCGACTGAAGGGTTGAGATTCATATTTTTTTTTAATTTAATTGTTTTTATTTTGAACACAAATTAAAATCAACTCAGTCCGTATTTTACGGTACGGAAACGGAGTTAAAACGTATTATGTTCGAAAATCCGATTACACGGTCCGTTAATGTTCCGTATACGTACAAGCTTTGACGGATACGTGTATTACGGACCGTTAATGTGCCGTAAAAGCCGGATTCATGATTCCGTACGTGCCGGAGAGTCCGTAAAAATGTTTCTTGTGAAAATTAACTTAATGAACCTCAAAGGGATTCCATCTACTCCAATAGAATTTGATTTCACCATACCCAGAGCATTAACAACATCCATTTCCGATACATTGTCAAAGGAAAAAACCGAATCATCATCTAAATAACTGAAATCAAAATCATTTGTTCTAACCCCGGAAACAACAACAAAAAAGTCATTTACCTCATTTACATCATGATCAGGATCAACCATTCCCTCTTCCAAACACCCAGCCTTACGCAAAGTCCTCTACACATCTACATTACCTCTACCATCAAATAGTCTAGCCGACATGTAATTGTAATTGGAATTTTTTCAATTACGATTACACGTAATGGTAATTGACATTTTTAAATTACAATTACAAACAATATGTAATTGTAGAATTATCTCGTCACTTAAATTTTATGAAATAATTTATAATCCCCCACAATTATCCCTACAAAGTCAGGGTTCGAAAATAGTTTTTTTTTATTCAAAGTTGATTTTTCCATTTTTGCTTGGTCCATAGGTCCATGATTTTACTTTTCTCGGTCAAGTCTAGTAAAAATTACTTAGTACTTCTAGAGAGTAAGACAAGATTTACTCTCAAAATAAAATTTTCCCTAACATGTAGGTACGCCACAGATTATACACAGATATGAATCAGCTGATTTGGGCAATATGGCCAACAGAAAATGAACAAAACAAAACGCAAAAATTTAAGAAAAACACAAAATCTAAAGCACAATAATCTAAAAAGAGACAGATATATACAAAAAATGCGCAATACAAAATGTATGGAGATTTTATATTGTTATCTCCCTCTTGACTTGAATTCCATGTAAACAAAACCATACGGTTCGAGAATACTTTTTTGACGCCTGTCATTGGTTTCACATCTGGTATTAATCTGTGGAGGTGCTAAACTGTTATTTGCTTCGACAAACCTTTCGAAGTCTTCGCAAGATGACATTTCGGCTCCTTCAGAGGACGGGTCGGGAGCAGAGATACAAATCAGTCGACTTTAGCCGGTCAGCCGCCGCCAGCCGACACCTTTGCCAAGCCGATTCAGCCGCCGATAGCCGACACCTTTGCTAAGCCGATTCAGCCGCCGACAATAATCAGCTAAGCCAATTTTCGGCTAAAGCCGATACAAAAATGCTAAAATATTATTTTTTTTGAAAATTTATAAAATTTGTTTAAATATACATAATTATTTGAAAAGTAAAATTTTCTTGTTTTGAGATATCGTTGATTTTTAAAATGTTTTGCATCAAACTGGCGGTAGCACAACTAGGCGGTTTTTTTGATACTACAATTCTACAGGTTTCTGCATTATAAGGACTGCGTTTAAAAAAATGTCCATCACAAAATCAAAAAAAAAACTGATGAAACAGTCATTCAATTTTAAAAATAAAAACTATTTTATAACCGTGTTTTTTAAGATTAACCCCTAAATTCATAAACGCTTTGTAAAATTATAGGAGGTTTATTGAACAAATTTTGTATGAAAATGACGTTTTGTAAACCTGCTATAACTTTACAAAGCATTTATGAATTGAGGGGTAAGATTATTATAAAACTATATACAAATTTTTATTATTTTTATTTTACAAAATTTTGAATTTTTCTGATGCCTTTCCTTCAAATTTAAATCTTTGACATCGTTGGCGACTTTTTTTGTTACCTTAGTTTCTCTTTTAACGACGCCCAGAATTAACGAATTAACTCTGTAATGCGGCGCTGCTAGGATCAACCAAATGAAGTGTTGCATATGGTACCGGTTTAAAGACTGGCCATGAATTTAATTTTACAAGAAGTGTGGGATTAATCTTACAATGCCCTGTTTTATCCAACAGTACCTCAGGGAATTCCTCTTGAATAGCCTTAAAAATTGACAACTTTCTAGCATTAGCAGCAATTGAATTGCAAATAAAATTTATGCTTGTATCCCAATACCCAAATTTATTGATTAAATCAGTACCGAATACATTTAGATTCTCCAATTCCATTGCATATATAATTTTCTACGTGTTTCGTGATTGTAGATTGTTTTTAAACTTTATGTGCGTTCCCGTACGTTACCGCGGGTACCCGCGGGAACCCAAAACAGCCCAAACAACAATTTACACGCAATTTTGAGTACGGGAACGCCTTTGGGCTAGTTTGAGTAACTTCGGTAAAGTACGGGAACAGACATTTTGTTATTGTATTGGTGTAGCAGCAACAACACTAGTGCGTAGTTCGTCTTTGTTGTATTTGTAATTTCTCTCCTGCGAATTATTTTTGTTTTCCGTTGTGGTTTGATTTCGGAAACATCCACAATATCCATCTTTATACCGTACTTACCGCATTCTTTACACTTACATATGTTGTGTATAGCAGCAATCTTTGACGTAATGCATTGATCCACACTGCCAACCAAGGTTGCCAACACTTGAAGTCAAAAAATGGCTAGATTACGGAGAAAAAATGGCTAGAAATGGCTAAAATTGAAAAATAATGCAAAAACCCAATAATTTGAATATAATTCAGTGATAATGAAGAGTTCTAACACGAAAGTAGCCTTTAAATTTTAATGTTTTTCGAATTTCTAAAATATTTTCATTCAAATTTTACAAAACACATGATTTTAAATCGAATGTAAAAATTACATGTGTCTGTGAACCCAAATAAAAGTTTTAAAAATTTAAAATTTTGTACTAAAAATTTGAAAATCATAAAAATTCAAGCACTTTTATATGAAATTAACTGTAAAACATTAAAAGAAAAAATGGCTAGGGCAAAATAAAATGGCTAAATCTTCCGGCTAGATCCAATCTAGCCATTTTTTTATGGCTAGATGAAATTAAAATGGCTAGATCTAGCCGGAAAATGGCTAAATTGGCAACCTTGCTGCCAACAGGGACGTGTAGGGCCATCATTAAATTTTTAATTAGAAATGTCTTCAGCTTTATCGTTGTTTCTGGTTTTTATGTTGTTGATTTCCAAATTTAAAGTTTTTTCTGTAAGCAACAGCATTTACCTAAGGTGTTTGTATTTCAACAAGGCTTGCGTCGTTTTTAAGAACCATCATTCGTTGCACCTCAGATGTTAATTTCTTTAATGTTATATCTGAATCATTATCCAACATGGATCCATGATACAACCATACTAGGTAGATGCATTAGGGAGAGTTTGACAGTTCAGGGTTTTATTATGACAGTTCAGGGATTTTTTCGTATGCTTTCGCTATGTATCAAAATTAGCCGATTACAGTTTTTGTTGTTGTTTCGTGTGTTTGTTGTTCTAATGCATCTACCTAGTATGGTTGTATCATGCATGGATCATAATTTGCTGCCAATTATCATGTATAAAGGCGATTGTAGGCCGATGATAAAACTTAGACATTTAAATTGTTGTGGAGTGATTTGACTGCTATGGAAATGTTCGCATTGTTTGTTAACTCGACCAGGATATGCAACAAAATCTGCATTTCCATCATTTACAGTTTTAAGGCAATTATAACGTACATCAAAAAGAGACTCCTGGCGGTCAAACAATGTAGAAAGTGTAGCAATAGTTTCCATAAATTCCAACTCTTGAAGCTTCTTGGGCAAAAAACAGTCCGCATATCTATCGTAAACTTGTTGACTCAGTTCAGTACCAATTAGAAAAATACGTGTTCGATTCTGGGTCATGAAGAAATTCGTTGATTCTTTTTGACAAAACATCCATCAAATTCTCCTGTCCGGCGTTGGTGTACTGCTGTGCAGGGCTACCGCTGAAAATTTTGAAAAAGTAGCACAATAAGTCGTTTTTTCAAAATAAAGTCGCACAAAAAAGTCATTTTTCAAAAAAAAAGTAGCACACTTTTTTTTAACGGTTTTTATTTAAACAAAACACATCCAACGAAAAAAAATAACAATTTAAACAAAAAAAATAAGAAATCCGCCGAAAAATTTATTATTTTGAAAATTTGTTTCTGTGTTTTTTACAAGTTCATTAATAGGAACTCATTCTTCTATTTCGGTATCTGGCAAATTCGGAGTTGATTGCATCGAGTCACAGGTTTTGACTTTTAACTTATTGGTTAAATTAATTCTCATTAAAAATGCGTTCTTATTCCATTGAACTAATTTTTATGTTATTTTGTCTTAAAATTTAGGATTAAACTAATATTTTTTTAGTTTCCAATTTTGCATAGCTATTAATTTCATTTGTATTTGAACTAATTTTGAAAGCTAATTTTTAGTAATCTGTGTTTCTTAATTTTAAAATTTTGCTAGTTAGTTCAAATAATATTTGTTTTTAAATCATTGATGGAACTCACAGTGCGCTATATTAAGTTTTAAATTAGCATTTGTCGTAAATTTGTCATTTATCTATGGATAAAACTTCAAAAATCTTACTACACTGAGAGAATTATCTGCATGATATCAATGAATTTTTGCATTAGATCTATGAATTGTCACTGGAATTCGTCCATTGAAACTTTTCATTAAATTAATGCAATTTTTCATAAAAGTTAATGAAAAATTTCATATTATTTATTAAAAATTTAATACGACTAATGAAAAAGTTTCATTAAAAATATTTGCATTAAAACTATGAAGCTTTTTCATAGAGTTTAAAAAAATTTTCATTCCTATTGTGAAGAACACTTCATTAGTTTAGTGAAAAATTTCATTAAAACTCGTCCAAGGAATTCTCTCTGTGTATTTTAAGACTTTGAATTCCTTTATTACCTAGTGTCTTCAAATGCAATGAAATGTGCAAAGAAATTTGAAAATAACACACAAAAGAACAACAATGAAAATAATTTTGTTGTTGCTTTGTGTGTTATTTTCAAATTTCATTTGAAGACACTAGGTCATATTTTCATGTCTCTGCTATCAGGGTCACATATGGGTGGCGCTATTTCCCATATTTTTAATTTCATAATCAGAAAATACCTTATTTCTCGGAAGCTAAGCGAGATACAACACAGTGGCCAAAAATTTGTCCCTCCGTACCTATAAATTTATCATTAAACTACATTTACACACGAGAGAAAACTGCTAGAGATAGAGCAAAAAACACCTATAATTTGCTTAAATCATTCACAATAGAGATATTTCGAAGTGTATTTTGCTATATCTCGCGTGCAAAAGTGTCTTTAAGCTGCCTACACACTAGGGAACATACTTAAAAAAAGAGAGCATTTTTTGTGAATGTGTGAGTGCGTTTGTGTGTGTGTGAGTGTTGAGAGCGTGCATTTCGTGTTTACAAAATTTTTTGATATTTTTTGTTCCCTCAACCATGTTCCCTAGTGTGTAGGCAGCTTTATAATCTACAACTCTCAATAATAAATATGGTGATATCTTGGGTTGGATCCGGAGTGTCCAAAAAACCACATTTTGAGCGATATTTTACTAGAAATTTTTTACACCAAGTAAAATTTCTCTTGAATTTAGCCTAAATTTTTTACTTAAATTGGCCATATATTTAGCAGCTTGCTAAAATTTAGTCTACACGTGTGAAAAAGGTTAGATTTGACCTGATCTGTTAGATCTTATTAGATATCATTCTATATAATTACTTTATCACTGACTTTACAAAAAAGGGGGGAAAAGTCGCACAAAGTTAGGAAAAGTGGCAAAATTAGGCTAGTTTGAAAAAGTAGCACATAAAGTCAAAGGCCGTCAAAAAGGTTGCAAATTGCAACTTTAGTCGCACAACGGTAACACTGCTGCTGTGTTGTGTTTGCAGAATTTGATGATTGCGAAAGACTTGCAAGTGCTTCTATTAGCATTTGCTGACGCTCTGCGGCTTCGTTTTGTTCACCAAAATGTCGGAAACGATAGATTCCAATGTATTAGTCATCTTGTGTATTGCGTGTGTTCTTTAATAATAATAAAAACTATTCAACACTGTTATGTTTTCACTATTCTTTAATCAACAAAAGAAACAATTAATTTTTATTAAAGTTTATTCTTTCAAGCCAATGTTTATTCTTTCAAGCCAACTGAAGAAGTAAATAGTACAAAACAAAAAGAACCAAAAAGAGCGGTTGAACCGAATACAAAAATAAATTTAAAAAGGCCGGGGTTGCCAGATTATAATTAACCTGTGCATGTTGCCAACATATTTATATTTTTATAATTGTATTCATATTTTAAACAGTCATAATTTTTTTTAAATAAACTCGTAAATGCCTTGTAAACCTTGTATAAATATAACCCATATTTTTTATGTATGGAGTTTGACATTAAACTCATAAACATAGCAGGTTTACGAGTAGAATACGAGTTTATATGAAAACCCCTACTGATTTTATAATTGTATTTATATTTTTAGATCGTAAGTGGATAACGAAAGTTATAAAGGAATCATATAAACCCTTAACACAGTATTACTTTCAAAAATACTCTTTAACACCGGATCAGATACCCATTGAATTTGATCGTTTCTTAATACGTGTTGATATTGAAGACAAATCAGAAGCTGAAATGTTTTTAATTATAGTAAGTACAATTTACTCAGTCCAATTATATTAAATCATTTAAAAACTACTGCAATTTCGTCAGAATTATGTTCGCTGCACAATGAAAGAAACTGAATGGCTGGCACGGAGTGAACGTTTATTGCCCCACATCTCTGATGTTATGCTTATTTTAAGTGGTGTCGTCAATGAAACGGAAAATCCTAATGCCATAAATAATTATCGCCATTGTTTGTCCAACTATGCGAATATAGTGCAAAAATTCCTATTGCCACAAATCGAAGATGATAATAAGAAAATTGAAAAGTTAGAAATAAAAGTATTGAAAATTATATCGTCGTCTCCTGAACAAATTTATGAAGAAACTTTCATGAGTTTCGAATCGTTACTATTGGTGATTATGAAAAAGTGTGGCCAACCTATAGAGGGAAATATTACAAAGAACATACGTAAATTTGTGGAAACCATGAAGGATTGTAGTGCTAAGCAAATATTTTTGGATAAATTCCAAGGTCTTGTAAGTGAGATGGCTTAAAAAGAATATAAAGAAGTCAGTACAAGTTATGCAAACAGCATTCCTAATAATCTGTAATCCAATTGTTATTTACATATTTTACTTAAATCGATGTTAAACGAGTATTTTACGTTTTTAATAAAGTATTCAAAATAGTTGTTTTTTGTATAAGCCCGCAGAAATCCTATCAATTTTATTATCTAAGCTGGAGGTGCATTTTAAAAAAGACCTCCATGCTAATTGAATTTTGTTAAACCTAAAACAAATTTAACTAAACTTGGGAAAGTAAATATGTATGTATAATGAAAATAAAATATAGGACTTATTAATTTTAATTTAGCAAAATCGCTATTAAATTTCGAAGACCAAAATTTTCTATACTTAAAATTGTTACTCGTATTTAACTCGCTTCTGACCCAAAATAATTGCAATAAATAAAGTAAAATAAAAATTAGAAGGTAGTTTTAAGTCGAAGCACAGATTTCCACCGGTTTTTCTATTTTGAACTTATTAAACGTTTTCATTAGAGTTGGATGGCGATTAGGAAGCATTAGCTGTGTTTGTGCGGCAAGATATCAACGTTGACTTATGTATGTCATTCCCATATAAATTTCACATTAGCCAACGTTTAGTGTTATCGATCGCTTATAACCCGTTTAAACAGAAAAGTTAATTTCTCAAAAATTCGGATTAACTGCTTCATCAATTATATTAACGGTTGGAAATACATAGGATCGGATAAAACTCAACATTTAGACGCTGCTGCAAAAATATTTTGGCGCTGTTAATTGATCGAATTATTGTTAATTGATCGAATTATTGTTAATTGATCGAAGTATTGCCTACTTTATTCAATTAATGATGAAATTCACAGTTCGTACTTTTTTAATAGTAAATTAGCATTTATCGTAAATTTGATAACTTTCTATGTATTCACCTTCAAAAATCATGCTATTTTACAACGTACTAACGTTAGAACTTAAACTGTGAATTCCTTCAATATCTTATTCGAAGAATCAATTTGATTTTTGTTGGTTCTTTTAATAGAATCAAACGAATTGATTCCTTTAGTAATAATTAAACTTTTAAAAAAGAATAAAGGAAATTATTTTTGAAAAAAAAACAAAAAAAAATTTTTTTTGATTCGGGAAAAATTTGTTTTTTTTATGATTTACGAATTAATTTTAGTCAATAGCTGTGTTTGTGTGACTCTCTATAAGTGTTATCAAGAACGATTTTGAAAGTTTTTTTTTAACGTATTCCGGCTTTCTACTGTCAAAATTGTTCGAGATATCATTGATAGGAATGCCGCACAAACGCAGCTAATAACTTTCATTGAATCGATATCTACACTCAGAAAAGTTCTGCAGTTACTACATGACACTGATTTATGTAGTAATGCGGTTGTAGTTATTTTAACTACAATTGCAGTTAATTTACTTAGATCAAAAATTTTCAATGTTTTTGACAGTTATTTTTTTAAACAAACTACAAAAACTGCTACATTGTAGTAACATTTATTTTTTGCAGTTATTTTGAATTTTGTTACAAATACTTAAATTTTCAAGTGTATGTATGTACGAAGCAAATAAGATTGTGTGTATGAAGCGCTTGTTTAGAAATTTCTAGTGAAAGAATATGAGACCATGTTTCTCTTGTCTTAGAAATAAAATAACGCTAAAGAGTGAAGACGCGTAATACGCAAAAGGTTATATATTTTATGAAATTATTAAAATAAGGTAAGTTTTATAATGTAAAATATAAATTTATTTACGAACGATAGAAGTGATATTATTATCTTTTCCATAATTTATTTCGAAAGTTTTACTGCTTTGCATTTCCATAAAATAACATAGTTGGAAAATAGTTTTTTTTATTTACAATAAACAAACATGTTTTCGAAACATATGCTTTTTCTGCTTGCAAATTTTTACTGGCAAAAATTTGTGCAGTAAAAATTTGCAAGAAAAAGAAGACTTAGAAACTGTCATCATAGAACTGTCACTTTATTCTCCCTTTTTTTCTTTCTGTTTACTGAGTAGTTGTGTTATCGAACGCCATCGAGTAAACATTTGTACAAATTATCCAGTAATTGAATGGACCTATTGTTAAAATTAGATTTAAAAGGGGTTTCCTCACGGGCTATTTTTGGTCAATAATTGTGTTTATTTGTAAATAAAAATCAATTTTTTCATCTTTTTGCTCATCGTTTGCTTTATTCAAACTTCTTCAGGACCGTAAATTTGTTTAAAATCTGGCAACACATACAAATTAAATTTATTTATAGTTTTACGTAAAATAACTTACTGTGTCTTCTCATACTGTAGGTTTAACTTAACTAAAAAAAATGTACACAAAACAACAAATTTTTGGGTTAACTATTAACTAAAGTTTAAACCTGTATATCACTATCGGCGGGTCTGTTCTCATACTGTAGGTTTAACTTAACTATAAGCAAAATAAAATGTCAAAAAAATGTACAGAAAACAACAACAAATTTTTGGGTTAACTATTAACTAAAGTTTAAACCAGCAATATGAGACCCACCGTATATAGTTAAACCTACAGTATGGGATCCAACGTAAATTAATAAATGAAAAAATAGGGGGTTTCATATAAACTCGTAAATTCTTTGTAAACCTTGTATAAATTCAAACCATATTTTTTTGTATGGAGTTTGGCATTAAACTCGTAAACGTACCATAAAATTCGTATTCGGTGCAATAACAATTTTAGAACTTAAAAATATAGTAAAACAAGTGAAAAACAAATCAGATTATTGTAAAATATCAACGAGGATAATTCTAGATAATAGGCATTTAACTGGCAAAATTCTACTGGACATAATAAATACATCTTTAAGCTGCGTTTACATCTACACCGAAATCCCGAGATTTCGATATTCACCACTCTGAGAAAACAGTGAAGAAATGCGTATAAACTTTAATTTTTTGGAAAATATATTTATTAGAACTAAATATGTATACTTTATTCAAAATTAAACATCTATAAGCTTTCCTTCATTGCTTTTTCAGAGTGGTGTAAACGCAGCCATAAACACGGGAGTATTTCCAGAAAACTGAAAGGAAACAATGGTAACTCCTATTGAAAAAGTGGCAAAAAAAATATTTGAGAAAATCGTGAAAGAGCAATTAGAAAAATATATGGAAAATAATAAATTAATATCAAAATACCAATCGGGTTTTCGAAAAAATTTTCTTGTGAAACTGCTGTGAATTATGTTATAAATCGGTGGAAAAAAATAGAGAAAAATAAGAAAATTATGGCAATATTTCTAGATTTTAAAAGAGCATTTGAGACAATTGACAGAAAAATACTAATTCAAAAACTATATATGTATGGTATTAAAGAAAAGGCACTTGAGTGGTTTAAATCGTATTTAACAGACAGAAGGCAAATTACTAAAGTTAACGGTGTTAAATCAAATGTAATTTTTAATAATTTTGGAGTTCCACAGGGATCTATTTTGGGTGCCTTATTTATTTATATATATAAACGACATGCCGAAAATACTGAATAAATGTGAAATAGTATTATACGCAGACGACACTCTAATATACGCGGAAGGGGATACTAGTGAAGAATGTCACAACAAATTGTTACATGATATAAATAATTTTAATACTTGGCTAAAAATGAATAAACTTAAATTGAATGAAAATAAAACAAAACTTTTGGAAATAAATATGACTAGTGAAGCTACAATCAAAATTAATGATAAAGTAATAGAAAAAGTAAACAATATTAAATACCTTGGTTTTATAATAGATAATAAATTAAAATTTAAAGAACATATCGAATATATTTGCAAGAAAATCGGAAAAAATTGGTTTTTTTAAGCGAATAAGAAATCAAATCTCCATAATTACGGCAGTAAACATATACAACACAATAATAAAACCTCATTTTGAATTTGGCTCAACAATATTATATACATGCTGTACTGAATCTCAATTAGAAAGACTACAAAATAAGGCGATGCGAGATATTTTAAAATACAATAGATTTACACCGATAGAGACAATGTTAGACACTCTTAGATGGCTAAATATAAAACAAAGGCTAGAACTCAACACGTTGATTTTTATTAGAAAAATAAAAAATGGAAATGAGCCGGGATATCTCAGGGACCAAATTAGATATGTTGGCTTTTGTGTGTGTGTGCGTGTTGAGAGCGTGCATTTCGTGTTTACAAAATTTTTTGATATTTTTTGTTCCCTCAACCATGTTCCCTAGTGTGTAGGCAGCTTTAGAATGAAACGGCTTGGAAATGCTGTCGTGTTGCTGCTTATGTATTTTGTAAACGTCAAATGTTAAACCGTTTGCTGTCACTAATCCATGTGCGTAATCCGTGCATCCATGTTATTCTACTATCCAGTATACTGTGTAGCTAACCTTTTCTAATTAAACCATCATAAATTCCTATCTCCATTTACTTAAAAATGTATATGGCGCATACCAATAACAAAACGACGATATATCAAAAATTCAACTCTGTTGTTTCCTAATAGTTTCCAAACACTTCCTAATCGCAGCGAATTCGTACCAAAAGTAGCGAGTTATTCAAAAACCAGAGATGCCAGACATTTGATAAGCATTATTCAATGGAAATAATTTAATAAAAAAACAAATATATTGGTAACAACTTGATTTTTAATTACAATATTGGCAAAGTTTATATAAAAATATGTTTAATTAAATAAGATTTGTAGTTTTTTAAAAAATTTCTAAGCATTATGTATGGGTTTAAAAGTCTGGCATCTCTGTGAGGTTTAAAATGACGCATGCGAAATTGACGAAAATAGTTCAAAGCAAAATGGAAAATTAAAAGAATTGATGTCTGAAAGCAAAACGGATTAGAGAGCAAACGGAAAAACTGGATGAAAATTTTTGTGTGCGTTTTCCAATTGAAAAAAAAAATATTGTGAAAACTTGCTGCAGAATTTTATATAAAAATTTGTGCAACAATAAGGGTTAAAAGCTCTTAAAGTTCGTGGTTTATAAATTACTTAAAAAGACCGGTGTAAAAAAAAAAAACGATTTTTTTTTGTAGCACAAAAAATTCCCGTGCAGTCATCCTCATACGCAGCGAATAAAAACGAAAGCGAAGTCTAAAGTAGGAGAATTAAAAAAAGCAAAGAAAAACGTCTTAATTGAATATTTGCAGAAAAAATCGTATTTTTTGGGATTTAAAAGAAATTTACTTAAAAAACCAAAATGGCCACTTTTACTGAGGCCCAGCTAAGAGCTAAGCTGATCATTGACCCACCAAGCGAGTTGCGCTTCATTGGTAAGTAAAAAAAGGAATTGGTAAAAACCCTACAATGAAGTAATAATAATTGAAGCTGGCAGCAGCAGCACCATTGAAAATGAATCAATTCTCATAGCTGTTACTAATTAGTTTTCGTTATTCAGGAATGCCCTGCTACTGCATACTTTTCACAAAGTTCTCGTTGGTGGTAATTGTGTGCGTGTTGTTTTTTTTTTAATCTGATTTGTCTAGAATTGGAACATTCTTCACTAGGTTAGAAGGGCGTTTTTTTATATTTATTAGCAAAATCTGAAAAAAAGAATTGTGCTTTTATTTCTACCTTGAATCTCCGAGTCTTTGTTTATTTGGAATTTGAGGCACAACGCTAACAAAATATGTATTACTTCTAAAACGTTCTTTTAAGTCAGTACTAATGCTAGTGGCCCTTTGTTCCCTATAGGAAATACAGGACATGATGAATATAGTAATTCAAATTTGGCGTTATCACCATTTACTTTTATTTGAAATTGCCACTTTTGGAACTACTCTACGGGATATTTTAACAAACTGTCACCGAACTGGTCCCTTTATATTAAATAGACTGGTCACTTTTACATGGCGTTGTCGACACATTTTCATTACACTGCGCCGTTAGCACTTTTCTAACTGTAGAATTACCCTACGGGAAATTTTACCAAACTATCACCGAACTGGCCCCTTTATATGAAATAGACTGGTCACTTTTACATGGCGTTGTCATAGGGGGGGAAATTGACCCCTTGTGACATGTCACAAGACAAATCCTAGGACAGGTTACTGAACTCTCATAAAAAACAAAGTTCAGGGACCTGTCCTAGGATTTGTCTTGTGACATGTCATTTGTTTGCCAGAAGTATTCGGAGAAATGAGAAAAATCAACCCCCAGAAGCGGATAATACTTCACCATGACAACGCGAGCGCTCACACATCTGCCTTTTTGAGCTCTAAAACTACATGGACAACGATTTTCGCAAACAGAAGAGTCTGTAAATGAATTAAAAACCATGTTTTGGAGGTTTCTTAAACGGAATGGAAAAAATTCTGTGTCAGGTGGTTCCAACGCATTGAAAAGTGTATACATCATAAAAGAGAATATTTTGAAAAACATACATTTTCAATAACAAATTTCTGGTTTTCATTGTTAGGCTCAAAACTCAAATAGTTACCCCTGTATAAAAATACTTATATAGATTCAACGTAGTGTATATGGAACAAGAGTGAACAGCTTTTCATTTACAAATCCGTTGAAAAATCAAAATGATGTTTGTAACAACAAAAAATATTGGGCCTGGACCCACCTTTTAGTATACCGATCGACCCAAAATCACTTTTTGTTTCGATTTATCGATGTCCGTCCGTCTGTCTGTCTTTCCATGCATTCTTATGCGCACTCTACAGGTCGCAAATATGATATTTTGACAAAATTTGGTAAACAGACCTATGTCGACCCACGGACGAAGCCTATTGATTTTACTTAAAATCGTTTCATGTTTAGAACTAGTGTCCATATAAGGGTCCCCTCCCACCGAAATTGGCTTGTTTACACGCTGCAGGTCAAAAATACGAAAATATTTCATTTAATTCTTATAAAAAATTTTAACACAAGTCCGTTTTAACCCATTCGAATTTCGGATCCAAACATTAGTTGGCTTTTAACCAGACTGGTTTAGGGTATTATATAGTTGGCATGCCTGACTAATAATAAAACCCCTTAATAATAAAACCAAAGGAAAAACAAAGTGTGGAAAAAATAAAAGCAGAATTAAATGAAAAAGTGGACCCCGTTAATCTGAAAATAAAAAATGTTGAGAATAGAAAAAATGGAACATTTGTTATTCAAAGCGAAAATAATGAAGAAAGAGAGAAAATTAAGAAAGCAATATTGAGCATATTGTAAAGGATCAAATGATCCTACACCTTGATAGTAACTCTTTAATACAGTCATCTCAGTCAGGCTTTCGTAGTGGGTATAGTATTGGTGCCCTTCTTCTTGGTCTAACGGATTCGATTAGAAAATTTTTGCATAATGGTAAAAATGTAGTTCTTCTTTCACTGGATTTATCTAAAGCTTTTGACCGAGTGATACATTCGAAACTTGTATACAAACTGTTTAATTTGTTTGATTTTTCATCACAAGCTTGTAAACTTATATCATCTGTTATTGGCCCACTGCAGTTCATGATTTACTTGAATGATCTTCTTACATTTGGGAATGGTCTATCATGTCAGTCTTACTTTTATGCGGATGATGTTCAGTTTCTTTGCTATGCCGATTCGCAATTTGTAGATGCCTTGGAAGAGGGTGTAAATTTCATCATACATCAGGTTATATCTTGGTCTTCTGGCAATCGTTTTGTTGTCAATCCAAGAAAGACGAAGGTAAGCCACCTTAGCGGTCGTTCTGAAACTAACTGGAGAGTTTACTGCAGGTTAAGGAATAGAACTAAATCTGTCATTAAAAAGACTCGTAGGGTGTATGGCAAGAACCTTTTTAATGGTATTAATAATACTCAAATGTGGAATAGGATTCGCGGACTTGGTTGTTTTGGTCGTGAGAATTCTGAACTTGCTGAAACTGATGTTGAATCTATAGCCACTAAATTTCTTAATAACCTGAACCCAAATAATTTGGGTGAATTAAATTTTGACAATTTTATTGAAAACTCCAATTCATTTTCTTTTAATCCTATTACGGAATATGATCTTGTGCTTGCTATTAACTCCATTAAATCTAATGCAACTGGCTATGATAAAGTACCTATTAAATTCATAAAATTGATTTTCCCGTTTATATCTAGACTGCTTCTTCATCTTGTAAATACCATACTTACAGTGTCAAAATTTCCGACTGCATGGAAGCTGGGTCGTATTGTGCCAATTGCGAAAAGTGGTCATTATAAGATCGTTAATTTAAGACCGATTACAATTTTACCTGCAATGTCGAAAATTGTTGAAAGTATAATGAAAATTCAAATTGTATCTCATTGCGAGAAATACTATTTGATTCATCCGAATCAGTATGGTTTCAACCGAAATTACAATCATCATTACTTCTCTCTCTTACTGATACTATAAGAAGGCAGCTTGATAATCATGAACTCTGCACTATGGTTTCTTTGGATCTAAGCAAAGCATTTGATCGCATTAACTATAATGTTCTTATAAGGAAGCTTCAAGAAAATTTCAATTTATCAAGATCTGCATGTAAGCTTGTTTATTCTTACCTGTTGGGACACTCTCAGTTTGTTTCACTCGGTGGGTTGAATTCTACTATAGGTGATGTAACCTCTGGGGTGCCTCAGGGGTCTGTACTTGGTCCAATTCTATTTCTTATTTACCTAAACGATTGTATTTCCCTAATGGACAACAATTTTTGTCGGTCATATGTATTTGCTGATGATATTGTGCTATTGTATACTGCTGAATCTCGTTTAATTAATGATTTTGAGACCTGTTTAAACAGCCATCTGGATTTAATAGCAAGTTGGATGTCTTTAAATTGTCTTGAGATTAATTCTACTAAGACTAAGGCAATGTCCTTTCATATACATAACCGTGATTTTTTTCATCCTAGGATATATGTAAATGGACAATTCATTGACTATGTGGATTCTCTTCGTTCCCAGGTAGAAATTGCCGACGTTACAACAAAAGTTGTACTGGGAGAGCACTGTTTTTTACGAAATGCCGGTACTACTTAAAACGTGCTTTGCCAGTACTGTTTTCTGAAAATTAACGAGCTTTTTTTAATTTATTAAAATTAACAATTTTATAAATTTTACGTATTTTTACATCTATTACAAAATTATTTATGTATGAGAGACATCGCCATTCTTTTCTAGTGAAATTTCGAAAGAATACATTTGAAGAAATTCCATCAAGTCTCAAGACATTGACAAAAAAAAAAAATAAAAAAAAAATCTGTGATGTACACTAAGAGGACAGTAAAGTTCTAGCAAACTACTAAATTTGTTATTAAATGTACTGGAATAATACAAAAAAATAAAATCCGAAGCTTGCGCCAACGTTGGGAAATAACTACGGCCAAGCGTTTATTGGTGTTATCATTTCGACAACATGGCAGTACAGTGAAAGTTAAAAATCCGACGCATTGCCAGTACATGCACTACCGCCTCCAATATCGGGCCAACATTGTGCCGTTTGCATTTTTCTACCTGGGTGGTTATACAATGTGAATACCCAGTCAGAAATCGCCAGTGGTACAAAAAATCAAGCACTGGCATACCACTGGGTAACCACGGTATTAAAAATAAATGACTGGCAGAACACTCATTTGGGAAAAGCGTCATTGCGAAAAGCGTTTTACCAGTACTTTTTTTTACAAAAATTTCGGTGGTTTATAAAAAAACCACTGGCAAAGAATTGGCTTAGAGTGATATGCCAAGGTTTGCAACCAGTGGTTATCCAGTGCTACCTAGCCAATGCTACCAGGCGTACAAAAATCAATTCACTGGAAAACCAATGATTTTATAAAAATGCTGACGCTTCGTTAAAAAATGTTTGTAGTCGGAAGGTTCCGAGTTCAAATCCGGTTGCAAGCAAAAAAATTTTTTTTGATTTTTTTTAATTTAAAATTTTTTTTGTTTTATAAAATCAATTTTTTTGTTTGTGGGAAAGCTCCTTCAAGACCAACTTTTTTTTTGCCCTCCCAACACTGGCATACTAGTTACTAAAAATTGTTTGCCATTACTAGCATTTTGGCACAGCCAGTAGTTGTCCAGCTATTATCACTCATTTATGTGTTTAGCCATTAAATATTATATGTCTCATTAGCTCAGTGGGTAGAGCAATCGTCTGCCAATCTGACGGCCTGGGTTCAAATCACGGGAGGACCAAAAAAAATACATATGAACTTTTTTAAATTTTATTTTGAAAAATATATTTCTAGACCACCTATTTATTGGTTTTGCCAGCGTTTTGCCAACGTTTAAAAATTTTGTTCCTCCGGTGCTTTTCCGGGGCTTTTTGAACAGCCGGTCCTTTTGTCTAATGATGTTATCATTTTGGGAATGGGAAAGCACTTTTTGCCAGTACTTGTACCACCTGTTAAAGTGCTTTGCCACCGCTTTCCCGTTTGTATTTTTCTGACTGGGTATTCTTGAGAGAATTGTCAGAAAAAGCTATGTATTTGATGTAAGACTTCATGAACATGATCGTGTTACCGAGCTTGTTCCTGAGTTTTTGAAGTGTAGTTTTGAAGATTATTTAAAATTACGTACTTTACTTCATTTTTATAAGATTATGAAATTACAACAACCGGAACTCCTAGTGAATGAATTTTCATTTATAAATTCTACACGCAATATTCAGATTGATGTGCCTATTAGACATCTTGCAATTTTTGATCACTATTTGTAGTACGTGTCTATCAAGTATGGAATTATCTGCCAAACAGCCTTAAACTTTTTTCATATTCCTTATTAACATATAAACGTAAACTACTCGATTACTTTAACGGAATGCAAACCGTTACTTAATTTCCCGTCCCTTGATATAGGTACTTAATTTATTAAATATGTCAATGTTCATAAGGCTGGGGAGCCACTATTAACTCTTATATTAAACTTATATTATTATTATATTATTAACTTGAATATTAAAAGTCATTTGTATATTTTCAATATTTTTTAAGTTATATTATTACGGTACATAATTTATCATCTAACAATACATAAATAATTTGCCATGTAGGCTTTCTTTGTATTGATATTAATAAATAAATAAATAAATAAATAATGGGTTTTGGTTTCGATACTGATACTATAATGGTTACTCTCGACGGCATGAGAGTTGAATTTGTGGATAAGATTAAGTGTCTTGGAGTTTTAATTGACAATCATTTAAATTTCTCATCGCATATTAATAACGTTTCTTCGAAAATATCATTCTTGTTGAGAAGGTTGTATTCTCTTGACTTGTATCTACCTCTCTCAATTAGGATGCACGTGGCACATGCCTTGTTGATGCCTCATATATTATATTGTGTCGAGGTATTTTCTGGTACCACAGGCGGTGAATTTAATAGGTTTACCAAGATTTTCAATAGAATTATTAGATATGTTTTTGGCCTAAGACTTCGCTCTCTTGTGACTCCGTACGTAATCCAATTTCTTGGGTACTCTTTTGTTAATTATGTAGGTATAAGGTTATTGATATTTTTTTACAAAGCAATGGTTAATGGGTTTCCGGACTATATAGTTGACAACTTTTTTTTTTTTTTTTTTTTTTTTTTTTTGTCCAACTCGGAAAGAAACCCCCAACTAGTTTATCCAACACATCATACTACTATGTTCGAGCGATCATTTCAGATTAGGCTTTCAAGAATATGGAACGATCTACCTCTATACCTGAGAGGTTTTGCTTTTTCACCCCAGGTCTTTAGGCGAAAGCTTAAGGATTATGTAGCTATTCATGAGTTATAGCTTTTTATTTGTGCTACTATTTTTATCTCTCTCGACCTTTTCTTTTTTTTTAGTTTTACTGTATTTTTTACTTATTTTTATTATTATTTATTTTTATTATTATTTATTTTTATTATTATTTATTTTTATTATTATTTATTTTTATTATCTTTATTTAAATTATTTTTTTGTAGTAGCTTTTATTAATCATATATGGCCCCCAGGGCTTTGGTTATGTAATTTGAAGTAAATAAATGCTGTATTTATTATTAAAAAAAAAAAAATGAGATAAGTGAAAATTATGAAATAACTGTTCCAAAAGATATCGATATGCAAATTATTATAACCGATATGAATTTTAAAATGCATGAACAAGAATTAATAGAAAAGTTGAAAAAACAAAACGAAGTAATGCAAAACAGTGAAATAGAAATGATAAAAATTTTTGAAACAAAGAGATATAATAGAACAATATTTAATGCTAAACTACAAATTGATAATGAAACATATCCAAAAGTTATATCTGGTCAAAAACTTAATGTTGGATGGGAAAGATGTAGAGTTTTCGATGGTACAAATATACTCCAATGTTTTAAATGCCAAGGATACAACCATAAATCGTCAGATTGTAAAAATCAAGACGTTTGTTATAAGTGTCACGGAAATCACAAGAGCAAAGAATGTAATAAGGAAATAATTAAAAAATGTTTTAACTGTATGAAAGAAAATAGAAGACTGAATTTAGGGCTTGATGAAAATTACGTCACAAATAAGCGACGTATACCAAAATAAACTTAATATGAAGAAGAGAAGAATAGGTTTAACAGCCTAATAATCAAAGCGAATATATGGAATATATACCAACATTCTGGGACTGATTAATAATTTTACTCAATTGGAAATAATCGCTGAAACCACTAACCCAGATTTCACAACTTTCCGAAACCCATATGACCCAAGAAATGGATGTAAGTGAGATTGATTTGAAACAATATGAGCATTATCAAATTCATCTAAAACTGGCGGAGTAATTATGTATTTTAAAAAATCGTGGATCATCAAGAAAATTAAAGATAATATTAAAGACTCAAAATATTGGATTAGTTCTTATATGGCAAGATATGAAAAAACATCATTTATAATAGTAATTTTATACAGATCACCGAGTAGTGGAAATGCGGAATTCTGTAAGGAATTTGAAAATTTTATTGAGGAAATATGCGAGAAAAATATCGATATTATAATAGTGGGAGATTTCAACATAGACTGGAAAAAAGACTTTTACAGAAATAAAATAGAAAGTGTACTAAATGATACAGGTCTAAAACAAATAATGAATTAAGATACCAGAATAACACAAAATTCAACAACGCTGATAGACTATGTTATAACAAATAACGAAAAGATCTTGACAAAAAGTAATAAAATAGCTGATCATGAATCTATCGACATTTTTATAGAAGATAACATAAATGAAGAAAATCAACACATGCAAACAGAAATCTTTAAATACAACAAAAATAAATTCAAAATTGAACTGTGTAAAATTCTAAAATGTGAGGCAATAACTGATTTAAATGAATATGTCCACAATTATGATAACTGCTTAGAGAATACAATTCAAAAATTTATTGTACAGAAAAAAATTCAATAATAAATGCTTTAATAACGAACTCAGAACACTGAAAAGAGAAAAACTATTTAAATACCAAACGGCAATTACTGAATTACTAATTATAAACTAATTAGAAACACTTATAAAGTTAAAATCGAAAACGAAAAAAATAAATATGTACATATATAAATAATAAAATTAATAATACAAATAACCAAAAAAAAATGTGGAGTAAAATTAAAGAACTAGTTTTAAGAAAACCCAGAAATGTGATAAAGACTGTGATATTTAACCAAATAGAGTTTTGAAGAAATAAGAATTTCCATTGATGATGTGCAATATGAAAATAAAATACCTGTGATAAATTCAAAATTCAAATTCCGTGCAATATATTTAGAAGAATTAAAAATTATATGTAAAAATATTAATTTAATTTAATTTAATTTCTTAATTTATTACAATAACCTAGCCTATAGGCCATAATCGGTTACAAATTTCTACTAAAAGTAACAAAACAAGCAATAAAATTTGCTTAAAATAATAAAAAAAATTAAGGTATAAAATATAATATTAGATGTATAATTAAATAACAATGTAAAAATAAAATTAATAAATGCAAAAAATTTAACGTAAAAGTTATAAAAAATTAAAAAAATTAGCGATAATAGTTTCTAAATTCCCTAAATTCTATAAAAAAAAAATGAATAGTGTATGTAAGCTTTAATTTAAAAAAACAATGCCTGCAAAATTAAGCATTAAGTGAAAATTCTTCAAAAAGTTTCTTCCTGAACGTATCAATAGACAAATTAAAAGTCTTTAAGTCAGGTGGCAATTTGTTGTATATTAAGAAAAAACCTGACTACAAAAGAATTATCAAATAATATTATTTTAGATAACTGGGCCATAACAAGCAATATTATGCTTAAAATTATAAATAAATCGCTAGAAATTGGAGTTTTCTCAAACAATTGAAAACAATCGATGAACGCCTATCGAAAAAGTTAAGAATACAATAAAATGTGAAGAATTCCGGCCAATAAACACCTTAAAGACATGTGAAAAAATTATTGAGAAAATTGTTAAAAATCAACTAGAAAACTATATGGAACACCACAAGCTGTTATCTAAATATCAGTCTGGATTTAGAAAAAAACATTCATGTGAAATAGCAGTTAATTACGTTATAAATAGATAGAAATATATGAAGAAAAATAATAGTGTCAATTTTTTATTTTGACGTTTGAAACAATCGATAGAGATATCATGATAAAAAAAATAAATAAGTACAGAATACAAGATACCGAATTAAAATGGTTCCAATCTTACTTACCCCCCGTTTCCACATGCAAGTGCAAGTTGGAAAAACTCAATACACTCACACTTTTTTACTAATACTATCACACTTATACGACTTGCGGCTCAACTTGCAAGTAAATTTTGAAGACAGTGAAATTTTGATACTTTCGGCAAGTGAAATGACAGAATAAAGAAAACAGTGTTGCCTAGTAATGTTTTCTATTAATTTACTAGTATTTGGTAAAGTAAAAGTTGTAATGCAACTGATTTTGTATTTATTTGTAAAAAAAAATTGTAATTTAAAATATCAAATTTAAAAGTTTTTGAAAAAAAATTGTTAAGAACAAATTTTTTTCCCAGCTTTGTTAGAATATTGAATACTTAGCAAAACTGGAATGCTATTTAGTGACAACCTATGCCTTCGACGACATTTTAAAAATGAACTTGCAGCAAGTAGTGTGGTCACATGTAAAATTTTCATGTTTTTTCGGTAATTATCGAAATTTTCGCTGATAATATGTATTCTCAACTTGCAACCATTTACTTGCGTGTGGAAACGGGGGGTTAAGTAAACGAAGTCAAATTACAAAAGTTAATAACGTCCCAGGTAGAAAAATACAAACGGCACAAGGTTGGCCCGGTATTGGAGGCGGTAGTACATGTACTGGCAATGCGTCGGATTTTTAACTTTCACTGTACTGCCATGTTGTCGAAATGATAACACCAATAAACGCTTGGCCGTAGTTATTTCCCAACGTTGGCGCAGGCTTGGGATTTTATTTTTGTGGTATTATTCCAGTACATTTAATAACAAATTTAGTAGTTTGCTAGAACTTTACTGTCCTCTTAGTGTACATCACAGATTTTTTTTATTTTTATTTTTTTTTTTTGGCAATGTCTTGAGACTTGATGGAATTTCTTCAAATGTATTCTTTCGAAACTTCACAAGAAAAGAATGGCGATGTCTCTCTTACATAAATAATTGTGTAATAGATGTAAAAATACGTAAAATTTATAAAATTGTTAATTTTAATAAATTAAAAAAAGCTCGTTAATTTTCAGAAAACAGTACTGGCAAAGCACGTTTTAAGTAGTACCGGCATTTCGTAAAAACAGTTCTCTCCCAGTACAACTTTTGTTGTAACGTCGGCAATTTCTACCTGGGGTTGAATCCAGTGTTGCCATTTTCCTTTCCGTACCCAGTGATTTTTTAAAAATACCCGTTTAAAAAAAGCATTACAGTGCTTTTTAAGATTTCTGGCGGTGCTTTTAGTTCTTTTTCTACAGTTTATATTTTTGGTATTTGTTCTCGTTTTTTCAATTTTTCTAGAATTTTCTGTCAAAATTGAAAAAATAATACGAACTATACAAAAAATACATTTTTTCACAATGTTGGTAGTACAATTTTAATAGCAACTTCATTATATTTAAACTTCAAAATTTTGTAATATTTGTTTGGTGCTTTTTTACCCCTTTTATGGTAATTTTTTTAACCTTTTTTTACACGATTTTTCAAAGCAAAACGTGTTGACTTAAATTTTTCAAAAATTATTATCGTTCTTATTGGGTTAAAAACCCATTTTTGGTAAATTTTTACACTTTTTACAAGTTTTCATAATGCTAACGGTGGTATCCTGCATTCAAGAGTTGGCAACACTTATTGAATCACATGCAATAGAGAATGATTTTGGAGTACCAAAAGGATCAATTTTAGGAGCACTTCTATTTATTATATATATAAAGGATATGGAAAAAGTACTACACAAATGTGAAATTGTTCTATATGCAGATGATACTCTCATCTTTACAGAAGCATCAACGGAAGAAGCATGCTATGAAAATTTAAAAGTGGATATTGATAATATTAACAAGTGTTTAAAAATTAACAAATTAAAATTAAATGAAAATAAAACTAAACTAATGGAAATAAATATGAACACTAACCTAACATTTAAAATAACATAATAATAGAAAAAGTTAGTAATATAAAATATCTGGGTTTTCTAATAGACAAAGACTTAAAATTCAAGGAACATATTGAATATATATGCAAAAAAATCGGGAAGAAAATCGGATTTTTAGTGAATTCATTCAAAAAATAATTAATTCTTCAAAGCTCTGGTTTGAAGTAATTTTGGGTAAAGTATGGTAAAAAGAGAGTAAAAAATTATCACAGGTACATAACCACATAAAGTACCGTATCTACATAACATACCCAGGTAGAAAAATACAAACGGCACAATGTCGGCCCGGTATTGGAGATGGTAGTACATGTATGTACTGGCAATGCGTCGGATTTTCACTTTCACTGTACTGGCATGTTGTCGAAATGATAACACCAATAAACGCTTGGTCGTAGTTATTTCCCAACGTTGGTGCAGGCTCGCGATTTTATTTTTTTGGTATTATCCCAGTACATTTAATAACAAATTTAGTAGTTTGCTAGTAATTTACTGTCCTTTTATTGTACATCACAGATTTTTAATGTATTCTTTCGAAACTTCACAAGAAAATAATGGATATGTCTCTCTTACATTAATAATTGTGTAAAAGATGCAAAAATACATAAAATTGTTAATAATAAATTAAAAAAAGGTCGTTGATTTACAGAAAACAGTACTGGCAAAGCACGTTTTGAGTAGTACCGGCATTTCGTAAAAAACAGTGCTCTCCCAGTACAATTTTTGTTGTAATGTCGGCAATTTCTACCTGGGTAGTTATAAGGAAATTATAATAGAATGGAATTTGATAAAGAATGAATTAATCATTTTTAATTATTTTCACAAATTCAAATCCGCTGATTTATTAACATTTGATGATTGCACATTTCAGAAGAGGTTCCAGAAACATTCCTGGGTATCTCGATTCAATTTAAAATATCTGTAATTTTTAATCATACAAAAAATTTCTTTATTTTTAGTTCCTATTGTTTCGTCTGGCGTAATAATTTTTAATAACGGTCTTTTGTTTTATTTTGTAATTTGTGCTTTAACGTAACGTAACTTAAACTTTAATTTTATTTTACCAAAATAATTCTTATACTTGTGTTTTTTTTTCAATTTTATAAAAGTTATACAGTATTACTTAATAATATTGCCAGCAAATGATAAGAAGCTTTTGAACTTTGACTTGGAATTATCTAAAAATATTTTTATTTGGTTTTTCTAAGAAGTGTGAAATTAAAAAGTGTAACACACATTTTTCTTAATGACTTTTTCCACATATAGTTAATATAATTTTTCTTGGTCAAAATATATTTGAGATATAAGTTAAATTCAAGTGGTTTATTAGTTTACAATGGAGATTCAAAGACAAAAATTATTAAAATTAAATTAAAAAAACAATAATATTAACAATAATTTATATGTTTTTAAACAATAATATTAACCATAATTATAAAAAAAAATTGTAAACAGAAGTTCGCATGTCTAGCCAATGTGTTATCAGAGTGGTAAAAAATTTCTACAAGTACCTACACGGATAAATATAGTTATATATGGTCATTAGGGTAACCTTCGTTATATGTACGAAAAAAATGGCGACCTATTGTTTAAAAAGTGTGAAAAAGGGCATAATTTCGATTTTCTTTTTTTAACCAAGATTTATGGTTTCTACATAAATTTTTGGCCCAACCGGCATGTTTAATAATAAAAAATTGTGTCAATTTGAAAAAATGCTCGCAAACAGGTTAATTTTAATTTTTTTGTCTAGAAAATGCTCAATTATTATTATTAATTGACCCTAATGGTCATATATAATGTAGTTGAGTTAAATCTGGCTATAAATGGAGCCATATTAAGACAAATTATTGTACACAACTACATCTGATGTAATTTTTTGAAAGAATTTTTTATATGGTAATTGATTTTATTATATCCCAAATCTTACGTTTTAAACAGTAATAATACCCTAGCGCAGTAAAACTGTGATTAACATTTTTTGTATTTTTTTGTATGGTGATTTAAGTTTTTTGTTTTTTTTTATTTAAAAGCACATTATTTTTATATGTTGAGTATTAATGAAAAGCTTATTGAAATTGGCTTAATTGGCACACCTCCATCTGGTCCAAATTTTCGATGACGCTGAGGCATAATTGAGGTTCTATGCCGTTAATGTGCCGAATTATCTCATCTTTTAGCTCTTGAATTGTTGCTGGCTTATCGACGTACACATTTTCTTTCAAATAACCCCAAAGAAAGAAGTCCAACGGTGTCAAATCACATGATCTTGGCGGCCAATTGACATCGCCACCACGTGAGATAACGCGGCCATTAAATTTCTCGCGCAAAAGAGCCATTGTTTCGTTGGCTGTGTGGCAAGTGGCACCATCCTGTTTAAACCACATATCATCCAGGTCCACATTCTCAATTTCTGGCCACAAGAAGTCCGTTATAGCGAACACCATTCACGGTAACTTTTCCAACAACATTTTCGAAGAAGTATGGCCCTATGACGCCGCCAGCCCATAAACCGCACCAAACACAAAAAACAGGTGTTTTCACATTTCCTACGGACCCGATTTGCTGAAATTTGTGCACAATTCTCCCGATTGTAGACACATTTGGTCGATTATGCTGACAAAAGAAATCACGAAGTGCACGAAATGCATTTTGATTTGAACTCCCATTTTCATAATAAGCCTGAATAACTTTAACGCGTTGCTCGATTGTGTATCTTTCCATGGTTCAAATTGAGTTAGTCTGAAATTGAGAAATGTCAAATGAAATGCAGAAAAAAACTTGGCGTTTAGGTGTGGTTCACATTCAACATCGGCCCTTAAAATTTCATCACCCTTTACTTACCAGATTAAAGCCATTGATGTATCATTAAAATTCACTAGTATATTAATTTTACTTTTTATTTTATACAAACTCAATTAAATATGCTTACTACAACGTTTTTTTATATACTACCCCAGCTTTAGAAAAAGATAAAAATTAATAGGTTTGTTCCACGTAATTCTGGGTAAAGCCTGGTAAAATGAGAGTAAACAAATAATTATCTCAAAAAATGGTAAAATTGCTCACAATACCTGGAACGCACAAAACCACATTTCAAGCCCAAAAATTAACGTCAAAGTTATTCATATAAACAAAAGCTATTTTAAAGAATAAAATATAGAAGGGAATAAAGAAAAAATGTTATAAAGTGGTATTTGTTAACGATATTAATTATTGTTTACAAGTTTTGTTAATATTTTAATTAATTTTACAAATTTAAAACAGCTGATTTATAAACAACTAGTGATTTGACAGTTTTACCATTTTACCCGCAAAAAAAGTACGGGTAACTTCTGGTAAAAAGAGAAACAAATTATTCTCTCATCAACGCTCTCATTTACCCAATTTTTAACAATAGAAACGCTTTTTGGTAAGATTGGGTTCCCGCGGGTACCCGCGGTAACGTACGTGGAACAGAGCTAATGTTAGGCTGAAAAGGATTAAGTGGGATATTTTGTAAAACGCAACGCCTTGCGTTTCGTTGATTTGTGTGTATATTGTTATTGTTATAAAAACAATTTGTATGGACAACAACGCAACGCAAGGCGTTGCGTTTTACAAAATAATTCCCTAAGTGAAAAAAATTCCCATATTTGTGTTCAGCATAGTCGAGTTATTAAAACAGCAGCTAACTTTTACTTCTTCCTCCGTTGGCAAAAATCTCCACTTTTTCGACACCGTTCTTAGGGGCAAAAATCTCAAAAGGACCAGATCACAGATTATGTCTGTGTATAATCTGTGATCTGGTCCTGGTAGCTGGTTTAAGCAATATCATGAAAATGAGAAAATGAGCAAAATGAAATGGAAAAATTTGGGGAAAACTCAAAAGAAAAGATTGAAAAGACTAAAAAGGGTCAGATACATATATACGAAAAATGTGCAATACAAAATGTATGGATATTTAATATTATCTCCCTCGACATTACTACCATGTAAACAAAACCATACGGTTCGAGAATACTTTTTGGCATCTGTCATTGATTGGTTAAACATCTGTATATAATCTGTGGATCAGATACTAGAGAAAGATGAAAGAACGTATTGTTACGGAGACTAAAATGTGTGTAGAAATAACTAAAATAAAAATGCAAGCAAACGTATGTCGACAATCGTCGTTATTGCAGAAATATATTTTAGTTAACATTGAAATTACGTTGTTTTTCTTTTACTTATGATTTAAGAGACATAAGCTATTAAAGTTTCGTTTATAAATTTTCGAATTTGTTAAATTTCAAAGTGTGGGTTGGACGCATATGCATGTGCGTCCTAATAAGGACATCAATAATAAAAACTAAATTCGGTTCCCGCATAAGCTGACTTAATGACAAAGAAGTACTGTATAACTTGAGCCCTAACTTGGTATCATCAACAAGCATATAATCTCAGAAGTGCACATGTGTAGCTGCCTCTGTTTACTAGCTTTGGCCGACATTTCAAGAAATTTTATAAGGCGATAGGTTAACTTTTCTGGTTAAATTTTAATAAATATTAAAAATTGTTTCACATAAGAGAATTGGACAATATTTGGAATTTTTTTTTAGAATTTTAAATATTTTGTTGATAATTAAAAAATTGTATACAAATTTTACTCCGGTTAATACGAAATTCGCTGATAACGAATTGATTTTTCTGATCCCCCAGAGTTTGTATTAAGCGCGTTTTACTGTACATACTTGGTTGTTTTATATGTTACGTGTGTTATAGTTTTTCTTTATTGTACTTTAATTAAATTTCATAGTTTTTCTCTGCTGGGTTGATGACTGCGTTAGCAATTTTCAGTTTGGTTTTTATAATACCTATTCTAAAAATTTTGTTTCTGAACAGAATAACACTTTTTTGCACTTGTTAATGTATGCTGTGAAAAAAAAAATAAAAAAAATCAATATATTTTCAATTTGTAAACCAAATTTTTTTTCTACAGATAAAGAAACCTTACAAACAAAATTTAATTAAACAATAATTTGAAAAATTAAATAAGAGTTACTGAAACAACAATCAATATGAAGTATATATTATACTGAATTTATATTTTTTTAATTATATACAAACTAAAAATCAATTTTTGGTAATTTACATTGGTTTTTCTCTTACTTTTTTAAATTTGTTGTTTATTATTATTATTTTTTATGCTGAATAAATATGTTGTCATCGTTTATGCAACACGTAGTCTTCATGTTTTTCACCCTTCATTTTATATAGTATTTTTTGCTGTCTGCTTTTTTCCACCATATTTTCCATTCCATCATGGTTGTCCTATTTTTTTTAATTAGGCCTTTTTTTAATCACTGGATTAATTTTTGGATTTATTTTATATTGTTAAAAAATCCACATTTTGTTTTTAATTTTAAAGTGCTTATGCATAATAATTTAAAAGCCTTATAACAAGTTTATTTTGTAAAAATGTGAATGTAATAAATCTATTTTGGATTTAGCTTAATTCAATTCCAGAAATTGCATTTTCGCAAAATTTAAATTCTTTTCTTGCATATTATATTAGCGAACTATTATATTATATTATTATTACTAGCGGGCGCAGCCCGCTACGTTGTTAGCGTGCCTTAAAGGTTAAGGGGGGGGGGAGGGCTACGCCCTCCCCCCCGGGGGGCTGCGCCCCCCACAATTTTTATTAAATTCGTTTTTTTATTTAAAGTTTTTTATTTAAAGCCTTCACCCAGCCACCACAAATAAATAATTCTGCACAACAATGGGTTTAAAATAAATAAATATTTGATCACTTTTGCTCATGAGAGTGGATTGTTAGTAATGAATCCATAATAATTTGCAATATACGTGTGTATGTCAAGATAATTTGGTAAAGTGCGAACTTAGGTAGATAGACCCGTAAGTAGTTTTGTTCATTTGTGTTTTGAATGAAAATAAATAACGTAAAGCAGGGTTGAAAAGCATTTTATAATATTAAAAATAGCGGGCAAAGCTACGTTGTTAGCGTGTCTTAAAGTTTTTTTTTTAATTCCAGTTTATGCAATTCAAGTAAATTCACAAATTCAGTTGGAAAATTTACTGCGTCGGTTTCTTCCACCGGTGCTTCGTTACATGAAGTTTAAATATCGGAATATATAAATAAGTTCCATTCCTTTTCTAAGGTTTTTTCTCTTTCACTTTAACTTTTAACTTTTTGGAGAGTATGTTTCAATGCTACATAAGTTTCATATTCCGTTGATAGTGTTTGAACAGGTAATTCCCTCTTCCAATCCATTTGCATTGTCTATAATTTCAATTCCACTCGTTCAACGTTTATATCCATTTCATTCCACTTGTGTAGTGTTTCAATCCCACTCGTTTCCTATTTAGTTTCTTAATTTTAGTGTTTCATATACACTTGTTCTTTAAGTTTTAGGTTTCTAGCTAAAGACGCAGACGTTAAGGGGGGGGGGGGCAATTTTCCCCTTTTGAACCACCATTTTTACCACGTTCCTGTCCAAAGCCCTAGAAATGCCTTGTCGATAAGTTAGCCCAAACTCCAAGGAAAACATATTATATATTACAGGTTTCTAGCCGAAGGGTTCGGTTAGGCCATCAAGGGGGAGAATTATTCCGTTTTTACCCCTCCCGGTAGGAATTTCCAAAAATTCCGTCTTAGAGGACGTCTGCGTTGGAGGAGGAACCTACTACATACATAATTTTAGGTCTCTATATCCAGCAGTTTGGCCAGGCCGTCAAGGGGGAAGTTTTTTCCCTTTTTACCCCTCCCGGTATGAATTTCCAAAAATACCATCTTAGGGGACGTCAACGTTGGAGAAGGAACCCAAATACCGAATTTAAGATCCCTTGTTCCAGCAGTTTGGCCTGGCCGTTAAGGGGGAGACTTTTCCTGTTTTTGACCCTACCTGTAGAAATGTCCAAAAATCTCATCTTAGCGGATGTCTACAATAGAGGAGGAACTTTAATACCAAATTTCAACTTCCTACCTCCAGCGATTTGGGCAGGCCTTTAAGCGGCACTTTTCGCTTCATTAATCCCCATTTTTGCAATGTCCCTGTCCAAAAAGCACCTTCTCGGTAAGTGAGCACATACTCCAAGTAACATATGTTTTACATTTCAGGTTTCTAGCCAACTTTTACTATTTGTGCCCCTCTCGGTAGGAATTTCCGAAAATCCATCGACAGGGAATTCCAGCTTCCTAGTTCCAGCAGTTTGAGCAGGCTGAGAGGAACTTAAGTACAGAATTTCGGCTTCCTAGTTCCAGCAGTTTGGACAGGTCGTTAAGGGGCAACTTTCCCTTTTTGAGCCCCCATTTTATAACGACCCTGTCCAAAATTCAAAAAAGTATCTTTCTAATAAGTTAGCCCTCACTCCAGGGACCCACATTTTAAGCTTCAGGTTTCTAGCCGAAGGGGTTTTTACCGGCCCCCAAGGTGAGGCTTTTCTTCTTTTTGCCCCTCCCTTTAGGAATTTACAAAAATTCCATCTTCGCGGCTATCTGCGATGGATGAGGAACATTCATACCAAATTTCAACTGCATTGCCTAAGCGGTTTGGGCAGGCCGTTAGTGGGGACATTTTTCCCTTTCAACCACCATTTTTACTATGTTCCTGTTCCAAAATAGAAAAATTACGTTGCCGGTGAGTTAGTCCTACTCCAAGGAATACATATTTAAAATTTTAGGTTGGCCAAAAGGGATTGGGCAAGCCGTCAGGAGGAGACTTTTACCTTATTTCCCCTCCCGATAGGAATTTTAAAAATTCCGTCTAAGCGGACGCCTACACAGAAGGAGGAACTCACATACCGAGTTTCCTTTTGGGATATCCTGTAGGGAATTCCAAAAATACAAACTTAGTCGATGTCTACTACAGTGGAGGAACCTTTATACCAAATTTCAACTTCTTACCTCCAGTGGTTTGGGCAGGCACTTTTCCAATTTGTGAGACTGTTTATGGGGAGACTTTTCCCCTTTTTGCCCGTTCCGGTTGGAATTTCCAAAAATCCCGTCTTAGCGCACGTCTATGCCGAATATCAAGAAACCTTGTTTTAGTGGATTATATACTATTTTAAATGGTACTTTTTGGAAAAACGAAATTTTTTGGAAAAAGATACTTTGTTTTTACAAAGTACTTTATTTGTACTTTTTTTGTAAAAGGTATTTTTTTTTAAAAAGGTGTTTTTTTTTGGAAAAATGTATGTTTTTTGGAAAAAGGTACTTTTTTGGAAAAGGTACTTCTTTTGGAAAAGGAAAATTTTTTTAGAAAAAGGTACTTTTTTTTTTGGGAAAAGGTACTTTTTTTTAGAAAAGGTACTTTTATTGAAAAAGGTATTTTTTGAAAAAATGTATGTTTTTTGGGAAAAGGAACATTTTTTAGAAAAAGGTACTTTTTTTGGGAAAAGGTACTTTTTTTGGAAAAGGTACTTTTTTTGAAAAAGTTATTTTTTTGGAAAAATGTATGTTTTTTGGGAAACGGTACTTTTTTTTTGGAAAAGGTACATTTTTTTAGAAAAAGGTACATTTTTTGGAAAAAGGTACTTTTTTTAAAAAAGGTACTTTTTTTGGAAAAAGGATTTTTTTTTGGAAAAAGGTACTTTTTTTGGAAAAAGGTACTTTTTTTGGAAAAGGTACTTTTCTTGGAAAAAGGTACTTTTTTTTGGAAAAAGGTACTTTTTTCGGAAAAAGGTACTTTTTTTTGGAAAAAGGTACTTTTTTTTGGAAAAAGGTACTTTTTTTGGAAAAAGGTACTTTTTTTGGAAAAAGGTACTTTTTTTTGGAAAAAGGTATTTTTTTGGAAAAAGGTACTATTTTTGGAAAAAGGTACATTTTTTGGAAAAAGGTACTTTTTTTGGAAAAGGTACTTTTTTTGGAAAAAGATACTTTTTTTTGGAAAAAGGAACTTTTTTTGGAAAAAGGTACTTTTTTTGGAAAAAGGTACTTTTTTTGGAAAAAGGTACTTTTTTTTGGAAAAAGGTACTTTTTTTGAAAAAAGGAATTTTTTTTGGAAAAAGGTACTTTTTTTGGAAAAGGTACTTTTTTTGGAAAAAGGTACTTTTTTTGGAATAAGGTACTTTTTTTGGAAAAAGGTACTTTTTTTTGGAAAAAGGTACTTTTTTCAGAAAAGGTACTTTTTTTGGAAAAAGGTACTTTTTTTGGAAAAAGGTACTTTTTTTGGAAAAAGGTACTTTTTTTGGAAAAAGGTACTTTTTTTTGAAAAAGGTACTTTTTTTGGAAAAAGGTACTTTTTTGGGAAAAAGGTACTTTTTTTGGGAAAAGGTACTTTTTTTGGGAAAAGGTACTTTTTTTGAAAAAAGGAATTTTTTTTGGAAAAAGGTACTTTTTTTGGAAAAAGGTACTTTTTTTGGAAAAAGCTACTTTTTTTGGAATAAGGTACTTTTTTTGGAAAAAGGTACTTTTTTTGGAAAAAGGTACTTTTTTTGGAAAAAGGTACTTTTTTTGGAAAAAGGTACTTTTTTTTGAAAAAGGTACTTTTTTTGGAAAAAGGTACTTTTTTGGGAAAAAGGTACTTTTTTTGGGAAAAGGTACTTTTTTTGGGAAAAGGTACTTTTTTGGAAAAAGGTACTTTTTTTGTCCCCTTTTTGCCCCTCCCGATAAGAATTTCCAAAAATGCCGTCTCAACGGATGTCTACACCGGTCGAGGAATCTACATACCAAATTTCAACTTCATAGCTCCAGCAGTTTGAGCAGGCCCTCAAGGGGGAGACTTTTTCCCCTTTTTGCCCGTCCCTGTAAAAATTTCCAAAACTCCCGTCTTGGCGGATGTCTACGATAGTGGAGGAACCTTTATACCAAATTTCAACTTCCTACCTCCAGCGGTTTGGGCAGGCCGTCAAGGGGGGCCTTTTTCCCCCCATTTTTACAACGTCCCTGTCCAAAATTCTAGAAAGTACTTTCCAGAAAAGTTAGCCCCTACTCCAAGGAACACATATCTTAAATTTCAGCTTTCTAGCCAAAGGGGTTTTGGCAGGCCGTCAAGGGGGACACTTTCCCCCTTTTTGCCCGTTCCGGTAGGAATTTCCAAAAATCCCGTCTTAGTGGACGTCTACCCCGAAAGAGGAACCTACATACCAAATTTCAACTTCCTAGCTTCAGCGGTTTGGGCTGGGCGATGTTGAGTCAGTCAGTCAGTCAGTCAGTCAGTCAGTCACGTTATTCTTTTATATATAGAGATTATATTATTATTATATATTAGCGAACCAGTGTTATATTTGGATAAAAATATTAACTGCCTGTTTTTATAAAAAGAATCGGAGAAATTCGTTAAAACGTTTGTTTGAAAATCACAAACTTAAAAACATTTATCTTAAATATTTTTTAGACATTTTGAAGGAAAAACGTTTTTAAATTTGTGTTTTTCACACAAATTTGTTAACGAATTCGTTTGATTCTTTTTATAAAAACACCCAGTAAATTTGGTAAATTAAAAAACCAAATGCGCATTTTTTAACGAAATAAAATAAATCCAAAAATAAATCCAATGATTAAAAAAAGGCCTAATATAATTTACTAATATAATTCTTAAAAATAAATAATAACTAGGGCAAGGAATTTCATGCAAATGCATGTTTTTTGTCGATAGTCCAAAACTAATATGGAGTAAATATTTATCCGAATCATCAAATTTAGAACAAAATGGCATCGATTTGTAGTTGCATATTTTTGCATATTTTGTCATAAATGCATGTTTTTGCATATTTTGACTTTAAATGCATATTTGGTGCCTTTTTAATGCATATTTTGTGCTTTTTAATGCATATTTGTGGATATTTTTAATTTTTAGGATCATTTTTTATTTTGTAAAAAAATATAAAAATTCAAATTTTTATATTTTGATTCAATAAAAATAAACATTCTTAAAAACCTTATTGACTTATGGAGTTCTGTGTCTGTTTGCAAAATAAGTAACTTAATTATATTTTTAAGTTTTAAATTACATTATTTTTGCAAAAATAATAGTTTTTAGTGCATATTTCTTATATTTTTAATGCATATTTTTCTTTTTTAGCCGCATGTTTTAGGGGCATATTTTCCATTTTTAAGTGTCCTAATAATAACTATGAAATATCCAAAATTAAAAAAATGCGTTTTTCACCTCAATTTGAACGCATTTGTACCGAACAGTATTGGTGCTTTTACGGATCTTGGTCAGGTATTTTTTTTTTCTGGGAAGTAAAACAAGTTTTTAATTAATGGCATTTTGGAAGTCATTTAAAATACGTTTATTGGAAGTAAGAAATCAGCATATATAGCTACTTTATATGCAGTGAAAAATACATTCTTGTAGAATGCATTCGGTTTTTTTTTTACTGGGCCCAGCAAAAAAATACCTGACCAAGATCCGTAAAATCGCCTATATTGTTCGGCACGAATGCGTTCAAATTGAGGTGAAAAAGGCATTTTTTTAACATTGGCTTGTCATAGGAGAGAAGGTGTTTATGCTACTTTAAGTCTGCTTTGCACGTCATAAAAATGAGTGCTTGGATGTTCTTTTTTATATAGGAAAGCAATTCATTTTTTTACTATCTAAGGAGAGATGAAAAGTACCTTCTTGGGAATGCATTCAAAAGTCAGAAATACCACTTCTTAAATACCCAGCAAAAAAAATACCTGACCAAGATCCGTAAAATCACCTATATTGTTCGGCACGAATGCGTTCAAATTGAGGTGAAAAAGGCATTTTTTTAACATTGGCTTGTCATAGGAGAGAAGGTGTTTATGCTACTTTAAGACCAAGATCCGTAAAACCACCTATACTGTTCGGCACAAATGCGTTCAAATTGAGGTGAAAAACGCATTCTTTTAACATTGGCTTGTCATAGGAAAGAAGGTGTTTATGCTACTTTAAGTCTGCTTTGCACGTCATAAAAATGAGTGCTTGGATGTTCTTTTTTATACAGGAAAGCAATTCATTTTTTTTTACTATCTAAGGAGAGATGAAAAGTAACTTCTTGGGAATGCATTCAAAAGTCATAAATATCACTTCTTAAATATATATTTGAATGCATTCCCAAGAAGTTACTTTTCATCTCTCCTTAGATAGTAACAAAAAGAATTTCTTTCCTATATAAAAAAGAACATCCAATCACTCATTTTTATGACGTGCAAAGCAGACTTAAAGTAGCATATACACCTTCTTTCCTATGACAAGCCAATGTTAAAAGAATGCGTTTTTCACCTCAATTTGAGCGCATTTGTGCCGAACAGTATAGGTGGTTTTACGGATCTTGGTCAGGTATTTTTTTTCTGGGAAGTAAAACAACTTTTTAATTAATGGCATTTTGGAAGTCATTTAAAATACGTTTATTGAAAGTAAGAAATCAGCATATATATGTAGCTACTTTATAAGCAGTGAAAAATGCATTCTTGTAGAATGCATTCGGTTTTTTTTGCTGTCATTGTCAGGATGGGTGGATGTAATTTGAAAACCATAAATATTCTCAGAAGGAATAATTAATTCTCGAGATTTTCCCAAAAAGTATTTGGTATTCCTATGCTAGGGGTATACCAGTGGGATATTATTGTTGTTGCCTGTACGAAAAACGTCCAATTTTCTCTGTATTTGCGAAATTGGATTGGTGGGAGATTTTGGATTCTGGATGTGACCTTCCAGTCTATATGATACATTTTAAAACTACTGCAAAGTAATGAAATTTTCGAATTTGAAGTACTGTCAATACACAACAGTTTTTTTTTTTAATTAAGGTATTGGAAAAACCTTTAATTTTTCGTACTTATAGTATCAGCAAATTACTGACTTTTCCATTTTTAAGGTACAATATTTTTTGTATTAACGACGGTTTGCCAATGATGTTTTGCACACAATGCAAAAATGCGCAGATTGCAACGTTTAACTACTAAAGACTAAAAAAATGCAAATGTCAGTCTCAACTTTTTTTTGCACCTTGTGCAAATCGCGATCGTGAATACCCTCAACGTCGACAGAACAACGCCAAAAATATCTATATTAATATCCCAGCAAAAATATTAAGGACTACTTCAAAAACATTACTATTTTATCTGCATCCAATATAGAGTTGTTGTTGTTGTAACGGCTTTAAAAAGAGAATTTGTAGTTCATAATTCTCATTTAAAGTCTGAGTGGCAATCCTCGCTCGGATATATTAAAAAATAAGAATATATCCGAATCGTTCCGGCACATAGTCCGATTGCCGTGGGAACCTTGTTATACCGCCCATACTCGATCGTCAGAGCCTCGTCAGCGTTAACAGGGGACACCATGTCCAAGGTGGACTGTGGGTGAGGTTGACATTTGGAAACAATTTCCCTTGACTCCCTCCAATATAAAGTTGTCAAACCCGGTTTCCGAATTATTCGATAAACCGGTTTTTTCTATATTTCCGGGTTTTTTAACCGGTTTTTGAAAAAGCGGTTTTTTTGTGTCGAATTATTCGACATTTTCGAATATTTTTAAGGTGAAAATTTCAAATAAATTTTTTTCATTTGTTTAATAATTATACAAAATATTTAGGGTCATATGCATAATCACTTAAAATTTATAAATGGCTTGTAAAAGATATTTTTCATACTTACAAAATTCATTTTATATACGTGTTATAACCCGGGTAAAAATCTTATTATGGTGTCATATATAATTATATCTTATTTGATAAGTCCCCATATACGACCACATACAGCTTGATCCGCAAAATGGGTCATCTACATGTATCTAATTATATAAAATTAGATATAATTGATACAGTTTGATCCGAGATTTGTCATATCCAGGACATCATATTATATCTAATTCGATATAAAAATATCTGATTTTATATAATTTTATCTGATAGTAGGTATACTTTTTATGCATAACAGATATTAAATTGACATTGAAATTTGTATAGTTTGAACAATTTTAAAGGCCCAAATTTTATAACATAAAATGAAAATTTAGTTGAATGCTTTTGTCTTCTAAATCGCTTTTTCGTCTAAAACAATCACGTGAAAATTATTTGGCTATGGAGTAATTTACTCTTAATTTGCAGACTACTAAATTTGATGTTGAACTATATATTAATTTCTACGGGATTATATAGAAAGTTATATAAAACGAGTAAAAAGGTTAAAGTCGGGCATGCCGACTATACAATACCCTACACCAGTCTGATTAAAAGCCAACTAATGATTAGATCCGAAACTCGAATGGGTTAAAATGGGGCTTGTGTCAAAATTTTCTATAATATGAGTCAGCGCACCAAATTTCATTAAAATATCTTAATATTTGCGACCTGCAGTTTGTAACCAAGCCAATTTTGGGGGGACCCTTATATGGGCACTAGGTCTAAACATGGACCGATGTTCACCAAAATCAATAGGCTTCGTCCTTGGGCCAACATAGGTCTGTGTACCAAATTTCATCAAAATATCTTAATATTTGCGACCTGCAGCGTATAAACAATATCATTTTGGGGGACCCTTATATGGGCACTAGGTCTAAACATGGACCGATGTTCACCAAAATCAATAGGCTTCGTCCTTGGGCCAACATAGGTCTGTGTACCAAATTTCATCAAAATATCTTAATATTTGCGACCTGCAGCGTATAAACAGTATAATTTTGGTAGGACCCTTATATGGGCACTAGGTCTAAACATGGACCTATGTTCACTAAAATAAATAGGCTGCGTTATTGGGCTAACATAGGTCTGTGTACCAAATTTCATCAAAATATCTTAATATCTACGACCTGCAGCGTATAAACAATATAATTTTGGTAGGACCCTTATATGGGCACTAGGTCTAAACATGGACCGATGTTCACCAAAATCAATAGGCTTCGTCCTTGGGCCAACATAGGTCTGTGTACCAAGTTTTATCAAAATATCTTAATATTTGCGACCTGTAGAGTGCGCACAAGAATGCATGGACAGACAGACGGAGGGACGGACGGACAGACGGACAGCGTTAAATCGAAATAAAAAAAATTCTGAGCCGATCGGTATAATATAAGGTGGGTCTACGACCAATATTTTTTGGTGTTACAAACATCAGCACAAACTTATAATACCCTGACCACATAGTGGTGTAGGGTATAATTACAAGAATATATTTTTAGTATGACGTGTTATATAACTTAGTATCGAACCATATATAATCATATCGGTCACTACATATATTTTGATTAGTTTTATATGGCTTATGTATTTATATATGGAGTCAGATTTGGGGATATGTAATAACATCATTTACCATACAAAAAATTCGTTGAGAAAATAATATCAGATGTAGTTGTATATAATGATATGTGTCTTAAAGTGACTCCATTCATTGTCAGATATAACCCAATCACATTATATATGACAATATATAACTATTATACTAGGGTTTTTAAATTATTATGCATAATCACTTTAGGTTTTGTTCTCTCCTTTGGGTAGGGTTATAGTCCAGTCAAAATAGAAATTTCAATTTACATTAATTCGATGAAATTTGGTACAGGTCTTGAATTCACTGTTACAAATAAAATGTCAAAAGTGTCCCCATCGATCCCAAATCTGCTAAAAAAATTTATTACAAGTCAAAAGTCAAACAAGTGAATGCTCGTACTTTCCCCACGTTTCTGTCAAAAATTGAAAAAATTACCTAGTAAATAAGTTCGCCCATATCCCAAGTAACACATTTTAAATTTCAGTTTTCTATGAAAACGGGTTTCTGCAGGCGTCAAGGGTCAGACTTTTCCCATTCTGCCGCTCCCTGTAGCAATTTCCAAAAAAATTTAGCTGTTGTCTACAAGAGGGGAGGAACCTTCATATCAAATTACAACTTCCTAACTCTATTGGTTTGGGCTGGGCGATGTTGAGTCAGTGAGTCTGTCAGTCACGTTATATCGGGAGCCTATAATCAAAATATGTCAACTTAAATTTGGTCAAACTGAGTTTCCGATGGCAAATAGCTCCCCTATGCAATACCCATCTGTGATATAAATTTCAAAACAAAAAGATAATTATTTCAATAATTATATCAATTTTTGTTATTATGCTATCTCAAAGTTCATTTTTTTGTGAAAATAAATAAATAAAATAAAATTAATTTATTATAAATTTACCTCACATCTTATTGCATTTGGCATACTGAATACGAATCTGGAAAAGATTTTGATATCCAATGGCTAGTTTTCGAGATATGGTAATATTATCATATTAGTAAATAGTGGTTCCAAACAAAAAAAAAATTGGTAATATACATGTAACTTTTAAAAAATTGGTAATATACATGTAACTTTTAAAATATTTATCGGATTGAAATATTATGTATGGGCGATTATAGTCAATGATATAAGCTTCAAAAATAGCACATTTGGAATGACCCTGTTACAATACAGCGTGAGTTAGAGAGTGCCAAAGTTGACCACCTCGAGTAGTTTTTAAAATTTTCTATCTAATATGGAATAAAACATCTCATAAAATGCTTAAATAATAAACATTTAAAAAAAAAATCGTATTTTTATTTTCCGGCAAAATATGCTAACTCGAAAAAATATTTGTTTTTTGATATAGTAAAATATGCTATCTCAAAAAAATACGCAAAAAAGTGCAAAATATCAAATTTTTTGCATAGATATAAATTAGTAAGAATATTTAAACCATATTATGGAAGGTACATTGTTTATTTTTACAATAATAGCGAAATAACTAGTTTTTTAGCTCTCCTGAGAAGTTAGCCTTTTTGAGTTGGCATTTATTGAATATAGGAGCTCGATATATAGATATTTCTAGATTTATGACTTCTTCGATGCCTTAACTACATAACCCTCTTAATATAATTTTATTTGTACCTTAGACAAATTCGCGTTAATATTGCATGTATGAATATCTTTTTCGGTCTTTTATTTTTGTTCAAAAAACGTACAGTAGCTGTCATGAAGATAGTAGTATCCATAATGTATTTAGAAAAGCGCAACAATTTCTGCAAATTACATTAATAAACAATTGTAAAATACGCGAATAGAAGAATTTCATAGTTTTCTTTAGAGATGGGAGTAATTTTAATTTGAATCACGCTCACTAAATACTTACGAAAAATAAGAAATTTGTTTTTTTATTTTAATTTTTATTGAATATACATATTGCACCCTAAATACAAAAGTGACATACATAACTCAAAATTCTCCAAAATTGACTTTTTTGAATAAATTAATTCACATTACACAACTCTAACTACACTAAAAGTTCTATAATTGTCACCTACTTTAAATGTCGGTGTGCTTTAATTGTCACCCCCCTTTAAAGGTCGGAAAATTTGATTCATGTAGTGCTTTAATTTTAAAGTCGTAAAAAATATATTAAATGATTCTATAATTGTCTTTTTCTCGAGCAGTTAACTTTACCTTAACCATGGGTACCTAACCAATACTAAATATTTATCCCTATGAAAATTTAACCATAATAACTTATCAATATTTTAACTCTGGGTAGTTAACCTTAGTATGAAATGTCAGAATAAAAACAAAAGGAGAGTTCAGTAACCTGTCCTAGGATTTGCCTTGTGACATGTCACAAGGGGTCAATTTCCCCCTCCAATGACAACGCCATATAAAAGTGACCACTCTATTCCATATAAAGGGGCCAGTTCGGTGACAGTTTGTTAAAATTTCCCGTAGGGCAGTTGTTGAAGGAGAGGAAGATTTCTGGCATTTTCCAAAAATTCTAAAATATCGCAATCTGGTTTAATATAATCACGCAAACTCATGCACAAAAATTTTTTCACTCACGACTCACGAAATTTTTTTTTGACTCACGCTCACTCACGTGAGTCATACGCGAATTAATCCAATTTGAATTTGCTTACAGGAAGATCCAAATAAAATTTAAGATTTGAATTTGAAAAATTGAATATAGGAAACTTTTTAAAAATTTGTATTATAACGGTGGGTTTCATACTGTAGGTTTAACTTTAACTTAACTAAAAACAAAATAAAATGTCAAAAAAATGTACACAAAACAACAACAAATTTTTGGGTTAACTGTTAACCTAAGTTTAAACCTGCAGTATGAGACCCACCGTTATGGTTTAGCTTATGCTCATATGGTTTAACTCACGCTCATGCGTGAATCACGCAAATTTCAAGTCACGCACCCATCTCTAGTTTTCTTGCCACGCAAATTTAATATAGATGACATTTTTGAAAAGTGATATTTTGTGTTTATTTGGATTGTGTCTTTCTAATAAATGAAAAAAACAGTACAATTTGTTTACCGTTGAAAATTTCTCCCTGGCTAGAAATGAGGCTCTGCTATTTTAATGACCGAAGCTGTATGTATTTGTGATTCATCTATACAATATACTACAATAATATTGTATGCCCTCCATCACTGTGCGCCACAAGCTTGACAAAAGAGTTTTCCACTAAATTTATGTTTTTTACATTTGAGGTCTACAAATATTAAATGAATGATTCTTTTAAGTATTTTTTGCATTTGTTCCTTTATGTTTTAGTTTTCAAAACATGTTACGTATTTACACTATATCCTCTTTATGTGAAATTATCAATTTTAAAGTTTGAAAATAACTAGAATAGTTACAAAACATATATTTTGATCCCCACTTTAAAGAAACCTGACCTTTATAAAAACAATCTCGTGATGTATAATTTTAAAGGTAAATGTTTACCTTTACAATCACACATGTGGTTTATAAGAGTCAATAACTAGAGTGTTAAAAAAACAGGCAATTTTTCGGTTCAATAAAACCGGTTTCGTTTTTTTTTTAGTAAATTATAATTTATGGTAAATTTGACATTGCACTATTGCACTCAAAAAAATAAGTTAGTAAAAAAATTTGTAAAACGTCTTGTATATCAAGTGTACTAGTTTTCAGCAATTTTTTTGTTGAAATTCCGTTTTCAGCAAAAATTTTAGTTATATTTTTTTTTAGCACTAAACTAATTTTGAACTAATGTTTTGCTAATTTATTTTGCTACAAAAATTGTGCTGATAACCGCATTCATAGCGTGGACGACAACCAGATAGACAAGATGTAGATGTCGCAGCTTGTCTGGAAACGGAAATGACAAAAAAAGAAAAACAACTCTACACATATTCTATACTTAAATTTTCAGCAAATAAATTAACTAAAGTAAAATTTCGCTACAAGTTTTTTGAGTTTTTTTCAGTCTACTAATATTCAGCAAAAAGTTTAGTGATTTTAGCAAGGATTTTTTTCATTTGCAGTCGACTAATTGCACTGTGAGATAAATGGTAGGGGTCAGTGATCGGGAAGGGTTCAAACTACCGGGGAAAGTTATATCGGTAAAAAAGAAGTTATACGTATCCCGGCGTTTCGCTGGGTCACTTCTAGGAATCGAGATATATCGATTTGACCTTTGGTGGTCTTTTTTTTGACATAACTCGAGAACCACTACCCAGGTAGAAAAATACAAACGGCACAATGTTGGCGCGGTATTGGAGGCGGTAGTACATGTACTGGCAATGCGTCGGATTTTTAACTTTCACTGTACTGCCATGTTGTCGAAATGATAATACCAATAAACGCTTGGCCGTAGTTATTTCCCAACGTTGGCGCAGGCTTGGGATTTTATTTTTTTGGTATTATTCCAGTGCATTTAATAACAAATTTAGTAGTTTGCTAGAACTTTACTGTCCTCTTAGTGTACAAAAAACAGTGCTCTCCCAGTATAACTTTTGTTGTAACGTCGGCAATTTCTACCTGGGTAGTCCGATTTTGCTCAAACAATTTTAAAAAAATTAAAAATTACAATTCCTTTAATCTGTTCATATAACGTTTTTCTATATACTAAACAGTTTTGCCGGTAAAAATAAATGTATGAAGAAAAAAATATTTTTTGCCTAAAATATTAAAAAAAAGTAATAAACAAAAGGTTATTGATTTTTATGGTAGCGGTAACAAACATTTATTTTTACCGGCAAAACTGTTGAGTATATAGAAAAACGTTATATGAACAGATTAAAGGAATTGTAATTTTTAATTTTTTTAAAATTGTTTGAGCAAAATCGGACTAGTGGTTCTCGAGTTATGTCAAAAAAAAGATATATCTCGATTCCCAGGGGTGACCCAGCTAAACGCCGGGACACGTATAACTTGTTTTTGACCGATATAACATTTCCCGTTGGTTTCATCCCATCCCGATTTTGACTGTCGCATAGTGTTGTTAGCAAAACTTTTGCTGAAGATTACTATTTTTTTGGTAAAAATCAGCTCGCTGATTTTCAGCAAACCTTTTGCTGAAATTACCAACTTTTTTGCAAGCACGCTCCTGACTAAAAATTTGCTGACACAGCAACATTTTTTGCTGTGTCAGCAAATTATCGTCGTTGTCAAATTTAAACTGTAAATTCCTTCACTAAAACTATTGTTATTTTTATTAACCCCTTGTGGACCAAGACTCGAAAGCGTTGGAAACTTTGTATTTTTTTGACTAAATCTTAATTAATATGCTTTCTTAAAGTTATATACAAAGTTTAAAATTTGTCAAGGACCTGCAAGGATATTAGTTATGACTGGTACTCCTAACTACAGTTGGGTCATGATGAATTAAAAAGTAAGAAAAAATAATTGGTTTTTTTTTGTACTTTTAATAAATTAGTATTAAAGCATTTGTTAATTAATTGATTCCATGGTATTAAGAAAAACAATTTAAATAAAACTTCAGATATTTGAGCTCTGAAGTTTTATTTACAATTAAAAAGGTCGAATAATTACAACTTTTAATTTTGCAAAACAATTTATTTATCATTATAACATAAGTATTTTTCATTAATCGAAATTAGTGCAACAATATCTTAACCAAACAGCTGAATGACATTTCGAATTACCGTTATTCTGAGAAGACGGGGTCGCCAATAGTCGAAAAAAGATCTTATTAGAAAAATTATAGTGTACTCTAACATACCTATGGCCGAAAGGTATACAACATTTTTTTGAGCTTTTATGAGCTGGTAACTGTAATGGTACTTCTAAGTACCGTCGGTCGACAAGGGGTTAATAATATTAAGGTATTACACTTATGAAAATAAGTCTGTACCAATACCAGAAAAAGATAATATAAATTAGTTCAAAAGGGGCCTGAAGAAAAAACTACTAAAAGCCGCTGAGTCAGTTCCCAAAGCCAGGTTTACGTTATCTGATTTAACAGCTGTGATAAATCAAACTAAAAATTCTCCGATGAAGTTATGTGATTGTCGAAAAAACATTTTGGACACTATCAATACAACGTTTTACTGAATTCAAAAATGATAAATTTGAATTAAATCAAGTTCTCTGTAAAAAGTGGGTGCAGTGTTTTTCGTATAAGTACGTGACGTATTTGTAAAGAAAATCGAAACTGACTTACGTATTTAGCAGGGTTGGCAGGCAATACCGCTAAAATACCGTTATCGATTCAAAACCCTTTCAATTGACTACCGTTACCTCTAAAATACCGTTACCAAAATACCCGGAATACCTTTATCCTTAAAATACCGTTACCGAAATAACTGAAATAAATAAAATATCGATAACCTTAAAATATCGAAATACATGAAATAGCGTTATCCTTAAAATACCGTTATTTTTAATTCTCTGCTCTTGGTCATTGCACGTGATTTTTGAGTATTTTACAAAAATTTAGTCAATTAATTCGTTTTGTTTTTACTCTAGTTTGGTTTTTGCAAAAAAAAAAAATGCGGTATGCACCGAAATAACTGACTACCGTTTCCCTTAAAATACCGTAACCGATATAACTCAAATACCGTTATCGAAATAACCCAAATATCGTTATCTTTAAAATACCGTTACCTAAATAACTCAAATAACGTTATCCTTAAAATACCGTTACCGAAATAACCTAAAATATCGTTACCCTAACGATAACTGCATTCGTTTCGGTTACCATCTATGGTATTTAGTGAAAAATAAAAGATACTCATGTGTAGGGCAAGGAATTTCATGCACTTAAAAATGGAAAATATGCGCCTTAAATATGCGGCTAAAAAAGAAAAATATGCATTAAAAATATAAGAAATATGCACTAAAAACTATTATTTTTGCAAAAATAATGCAATTTTAAACTTAAAAATATATTTAAGTTAGTTATTTTGCAAACAGGCACAGAACTCGAAGATATTCCATAGGTCAATAAGGTTTTTAAGATTGTTTATTTTAATTGAATCAAAATATAAAAATTTGAATTTTTTATATTTTTTTACAAAATAAAAAATGCTCCTAAAAATTAAAAATATGCACAAATATTCATTAAAAAGCACAAAATATGCATTAAAAAGCACAAAATATGCATTAAAAAGCACAAAATATGCATTTCAATAAATAAATAAAAAGGCACCAAATATGCATTTAAAGTCAAAATATGCAAAAACATGCATTTATGACAAAATATGAAACTACAAATCGATGCCATTTTGTTCTAAATTTGATGATTCGGATAAATATTTAGTCCATATTAGTTTTGGACTATCGACAAAAACATGCATTTGCATGAAATTCCTTGCCCTACTCATGTATATCCGAACAATATACTTTATCATAAAATTCATTTTGGCAAATTTTTTTTAGAAATATAGTCTTAAAAAATCTCTTTGTTTTATTTCCTTCATATTCATTCATTGATTGTAAACTTGCCCCACTTTTACCTTTTTTCTTTTTCTTGTTAATCTTTGTTTTGTTTATCTAGTGGCTCCTTTACAATTTTACCATTCTTTTCAATATTTCATCTATTATATTTTTTAAGTGTGGTAACACTTTTCAATATTTAATAACCTGAACTTTTACCTATAATTTTTTTTTTTGTTATTTTTATCATTTAATCTTAATCGCATATATTTTTTCTAATTCTACTACTATAATGATGCTTACACCCTTATAAGCACCATAAGTTGTTTTTCACGTGAAAAAAATTCACTTTAAAGGCGTTAAATAGTGATTGAAATTCTGAAAATTGAAATCTTTTTTATGTAACTAGAAGGCCACAATTACAATAAACACAAAATGTCACTTTTTCACAAGAAAAATAATAGTCCTGGTTTATGTAATACGAAAATGGTCTAAACGAAAGTAAAATAACGAAATATTGTTTTTGTTTCCCATGTATTTTCGACGAAAGTAATTGGCAATTTCTATCGTATAGACTGTTTTCGTAATAGATAAATAGGGCCATAGTCTTGTATATTAAATTTGCGTGAAAACAAAGTCTATAAAATTTTCACTTGAAACTCATTGCCGTGAAAAATTATTTTTTTTTAAAGAGCATAACAGTTTTTTCACGTGAAACTCAAACAACTTACTTTGCTTTTTCTAAACTGTATAACAATAACAAATTGTGACAACACTGACCATTCACCTCAGTGTTGTCACAATTTTGTTATTGTTATAAAGTTTAGAATAAGGGTGTTAGTCACCAATTTATCATTATATTGTCATTATGGTAAGTTAAACTATTGAACATACGAAGGGACTAACAAAAGTAGAATGGAAAAAAGTAAATAAATTTATTTTATATCAATTTTCATCATTTTTTATTTTACCCCCCGTTTCCACATGCAAGTGCAAGCTCGAAAAACTCAATACACTCACACTTTTTCACTAAACAATCACGCTTATACGACTTGCGACTCGCAAGTAACCCCCTGTTTCCACATGCAAGTAAATGGTTGCAAGTTAAGAATACGTATTATCAGCGAAAATTTCGAAAATTACCGAAAAAATATGAAAATTTTACATATGTCCACACTATTTGCTGCAAGTTCTTTTTTAAAATATCGTCGAAGGCATAGGTTGTCACTAAATAGCACTCCAGTATTGCCAAGTATTCAATATTCTAACAAAGCTGGGAAAAATTTTGTTCTTAACAATTTTTTTTATCAAAAATTTTTAAAAATGTTATTTTAAATTACCAGTAAGATATGCCGTTGTGTTTTTTTTTACTTTTTTTTTTTACAAATAAATACAAAATCAGTTGCATTACAACTTTTATTTTACCAAATACTAGTAAATTAATAGAAAACAATACTAGGCAACACTGTTTTCTTTATTCTGTCATTTCACTTGCCGCAAGTATCAAAAATCCACTGTCTTCAAAATTTACTTGCAAGTTGAGTCGCAAGTCAAAAAAAATTTACTTGCAAGTTGCGGCTCAACTTGCAAGTAAATTTTGAAGACAGTGGATTTTTGATGCTTGCGGCAAGTGAAATGACAGAATAAAGAAAACAGTGTTTCCTAGTAATGTTTTCTATTAATTTAGAAGTATTTGGTAAATTAAAAGTTGTAATGCAACTGAATTTGTATTTATTTGTAGAAAAAAAGTAAAAAAGAACACAACGGCATATCTTAATGGTAATTTAAAAAATCAATTTTAAAAATTTTTGAAAAAAAAAATTGTTAAGAACAAATTTTTTCCCAGCTTTGTTTGAATACTTGGCAATACTGGAGTGCTATTTAGTGACAACCTATGCCTTCGACGACATTTTAAAAATGAACTTGCAGCAAGTAGTGTGGACACATGAAAAAATTTTCATGTTTTTTCGGTTATTTTCGAAATTTTCGCTGAAAATACGTATTCTCAACTTGCAACCATTTACTTGCATGTGGAAACGGGGGGTTATCAACATACAAATAGCTGTGTTTATGTGACTGCATATCAGTGTTATCTAGAACGATTTTGACAGTTTTTTCACTTATTCCGGCTTTCTACTGTCAAAATTGTTCGAGATAGCATTGATAGGCATGACACACAAACACAGCTAATAATTTCCATTTATTTCAATCAATGTTGCCAGATTAATTGGGAATAAAATCGTCAACTTTATTTGAAAAATTCGTCAAAACCGTCAAGTTTTGAAAAAGTCGTCGAAATATTGTTATACTACATTTATACCTGAGCAAAAACTACCCGTTTCTTTGCTCTTGTAGTTTTTAACTTGTCAAAACGCATACAAAAAAAAAAAAACAAGCAGAAACTCGATTTGTAAAAAACTGAGTGGTTTTTGCTCAAGTATAAATTAGGGTTATACTGCATTTAGACCGAGTGAAAACTACCTAGTTTTTGGCTCTTGATAGTTTTTGCTTGTCAAAACGCATATATAAAAAACAACCAAAAACTAGTTTTGTACAAAAACTAGGTAGTTTTTGCTCAGTCTAAATTCAGTATTAGCGTATTTATTAAGTTATTTCGTTATTGGTACTTTAAAGTTAACGGTAGTCATTTTTTTTTATTAATCCTTCAATCATATAACCCTTAGGGCCTTACATGGTTAAATAATGCTACTAACTAAATAAAAAACTTCTATATAAAATTAAAGTTAATTATTACAATATATGATACATTGCAATATAGGTACAAAATTCATAAGTACATATGAGCAAATCTACGGAACCGGGCGATTCCATGTTACTCAGGATTTAAACCATTTTAATAACAATATATAATATTTTTGATGGTATCAGCATTTTCGAGGCGACGAATTTAATCAGGCGAACATCTTAAATTTTAATATTTATACTGCTAAAATTAAAAACTACCCTAATTTACTCAATTAAAAACTACCCTAATTTACCCTAATTTTGGTTGTAACTTTCAAGAGTTTTTCAACTCTTTTGGATATAACTTTTTCAGCATAAAAGTAAATCGCCCAAAACCTTTCGTGGATAATAATTATGATGTTAGAAAATCTCTCACTTGTTGAAAAAAATAGGTGCCCTCAATTGGGAAAAAATGGTAGTTCTTTAAAATCTGTAACTCTGTTTTTTGAATAAGGAGTAATTTCAGATATTTTTAATTTTTGTGCTTCCAGCCTCAATGCAATTGAAAATTTTTTGATACAGATGTATAACTGACAAGTAAACAAAAAAATTGAGATCAAATTAATAAATGTGCCTTCATAAATAAAGAAAATATGACAATAATAATATCTTCACCTCTATGAGTGAACAACTTGAAATTTGATATTTTTTTAAGGGCACATCCGCAGTTTGAGAAATAATTAGTTACAGGTCTGCGTGATCGGTATATATCAGTGATACAATTATTGTGTGTAAGTTCTAAATGGATCGTACTATTAGTTTGGTCTCCAGAGTCTGGAGTCCAGACCCATTTTAGGTTAAATTTTGTAGCTTTTCATAGATTTTTGGAGTAAAAGTGATGTAGAAACCAAACGGATAATCCGATCGTTTTAGCATTCACACACAACAATATTAATTGCGATATACAGCTATGGACATATAATTGGCACACATTTAAATTGCGGATAAATTTAAGTATTTTCCAACTAAATATATTTAAAAATGCAAGTTTTATATCTTCTGATTTTTGTTGAAAAAGATGTTTGTCTTAATAGTGCTCAAATGTTCCATTATGTTTTGCTTATTATTTACCATTATCATTTTTGCGTTAACAAAGCTGATTTAAAGTGGACATATAAATGGCACAATTTACTTAAAATAGGCAGTAGTCGTGTAGATTTAATTCAAAGCAATAAATATTTTTCGTTATATTAATAATAATAATAATATAACGTAATATTTTCAAAAATAAATATAAAAAGCTAAAAAATTTTTAAAATGGGATCAGGAAAACATACCACAGGTGAGGAAAGGCGGATCATATGGAAAATGTATGAAGATGGAAAAAAGTAGCGGAAATTGCTGAGATAATGCAAATTTCTCGCAAAAAAGTCTGCAGCTATAGTACGAATGGTGAAAATTGATCCATTCAAGTCATAAAGGCAGATAGCATCGGATATTAATGAAAATTTTAACATGGAAATATCAAGCAGACTTGTCAGAAGAAGACTAAACGAGGCAAATTTGTTTCAAAACGACTAACCTTCGCCAGAACCCATAAGGAAAATCCCATTAGTTTTTGGAAAAACGTGTTATGGAGTGACGAAACAAAAATTAACAGGATAGCACCAGATGGCAGAATCTTTGTTCGTCGTCCTAAAGGCCAAAAGTTTAATCCTAGGTTCACTCAGAAGGCGGTAAAACATGGAGGTGGTAGTATTATGGTTTGGGGTGCATTTTCTTGTGCATTTTCTTGTCATTTTCTTCGTAGGTCCGCTTATAAAAATCAGTGGAAAAATGGACAATTTTCAGTATTTACATATTTTAAAAAACCATATGGAGCCGTATGCCTTCAACTCTATGCCAATAAAATGGAAATTCATGCAAGATAAGGACCCCAAACACTCCTCCAAACTAGTAAAAAAATTGTTTTGTGCGGAGAAGATTGATGTTTTGGATTGGCCAGCTCAGAGCCCTGACTTAAATCCAATAGAGAACCTGTGGAATGAAGTCAAGGTTTAAATCGCCAAGAAAAATTACAAAAATATCAACGAACTGTGGTCGGCCGCACAGGAAGCTTGGTTCGCCATCCCCAAAACAAAATGCCAAAAACTAGTGGAAAGTATGGGTCGCAGGTGCGAAGCTGTCATCAGAAACAAAGGCCACAACACTAAATATTAACGGTAAAATATTTGTACATACCAGCTCATTTCAATGGGTTTTTTTTCATAATGATAATTTTTTATTTACATTAATGAATTTCAATTAAAATTTATAGCAATATTAAATGTGCATAATAAAGATTTGGAAAAAAACAAAAACTTGTTGGTTGTTAATAGTATTTGCAATATAGTATCATAAGAAAGAATTCATGGTAAAATGTGCCATTTATATGTCCATAGCTGTATATCATATAAGCCAGATTTCAGCAATTAATTCTTTTATCTGTGGATGTGCTAGTCAATATAAAGTTGGCTTTTTAGCGTATTGTACAGCAAAAATTGATGTAAAGCCTTAAAATGAAATCCGATCTGTTTAGCACTTTCACATATTGACAGCTATGAAAAGATATACCGTTCCAGATAGATTGGACTCCATAATTCTTAAAACTGTGGATGTGCCTTCAATTTGAATTTCACCTTTTAGCGAATTTTGAAGAAAGATATGTTGTAGAGAATACGAAATTCGTCCGATCCGTTTAGCACTTTCAGATAATAATTAGGGAATGCATCCCGGGATTTCCCGTCCCGGGATTCCCGGGAAATTAAGCATTTTTCAGTTCCCGCATTTCCGGGAATTTGGACCGGTAATCCCGGGATTTCAAAAAATGCTATTTAAAAAACAATAAAGTTAATTATCTCAAATTTTCATATGAAAAATTTTTTACCTCTTGAAAATAGTAAAAATTTTACACAAGTCTTTTTTGTTTTCTTACCAAAATTTGCTACTTTTACCACATCTGGAAAAATTCAAAAAGTAAACAAAAATTTCCAATTGTAGTAAAAGTACACTAATAAAAAAGAGTGCGTAAAAAATTTAGTTAAAACTACTAAAAATTAGTTAAAAATGATGCTGCAGAAAAAAACTGCTAAATTATCAGATTATTTTTGCTATATATTAGTAATATAGGAACAGCAAAAATAAAACTGTTAAATATACAGAATTTTAGTTTATTGGAGCTAAATTTTTTTTAATAAAAAATGGCAAATTAGCCTGCTAAAATCAGCAAAAAAATTTTGCTAAATAATTAGTAGCCAAAAAATCACCAAAAAATTTAAAATTTTCGAAGTTTTATTTCCGTTTTTTTAATGCAAATAAAATTCGAGCCCTTTGAAAACAGCAGTTTACAATTTTTTAGCAAATATTTCTATTTGCATTCAACTAAATTTAGCTTAAAACGAGTAAAAAGGTTAAAGTCGAGCATGCCGACTATACAATACCCTACACCAGTTTGGTGTATTGCTTGGATCCGAAATTCGAATGGGTTAAAATGGGGCTTATGTCAAAATTTTCTATAATGTGAGTCAGCGCACCAAATTTCATTAAAATATCTTAATATTTGCGACCTGCAGTTTGTAACCAAGCCAATTTTGGGGGGACCCTTATATGGGCACTAGTTCTAAACATGGACCGATGTTCACCAAAATCAATAGGCTTCGTCCTTGGGCCAACATAGGTCTATGTACCAAATTTCATCAAAATAGCTTAATATTTGCGACCTGCAGCGTATAAACAATATAATTTTGGGGGGACCCTTATATGGGCACTACTTCTAAACATGGACCGATGTTCACCAAAATCAATAGGCTTCGTCCTTGGGTCAACATAGGTCTATGTACCAAATTTCATCAAAATATAATATTTGCGACCTGCAGCGTATAAACAGTATAATTTTGGTAGGACCCTTATATGGGCACTAGGTCTAAACATAGACCGATGTTCACCAAAATCAATAGGCTGCGTTATTGGGCCAATATAGGTCTGTGTATCAAATTTCATCAAAATATCTTAATATTTGCGACCTGCAGCGTATAAACATTATAATTTTGGTAGGACCCTTATATGGGCACTAGGTCTAAACATGGACCGATGTTTACCAAAATCAATAGGCTGCGTTATTGGCCCAATGTAGGTCTGTGTACCAAATTTCATCAAAATATCTTAATATTTACGACCTGCAGCGTATAAACAGTATAATTTTGATAGGACCCTTATATGGGCACTAGGTCTAAACATGGACCGATGTTCACCAAAATCAATAGGCTGCGTTATTGGGCCAATGTAGGTCTGTGTACCAAATTTCATCAAAATATCTTAATATTTACGACCTGCAGCATATAAACAGTATAATTTTGGTAGGACCCTTATATGGGCACTAGGTCTAAACATGGACCGATGTTCACCAAAATCAATAGGCTGCGTTATTGGGCCAATATATGTCTGTGTACCAAATTTCGTCAAAATATCTTAATATTTACGACCTGCAGCGTATAAACAGTATAATTTTGGTAGGACCCTTATATGGGCACTAGGTCTAAACATGGACCGATGTTCACCAAAATCAATAGGCTGCATTATTGGGCCAATATAGGTCTGTGTACCAAATTTCATCAAAATATCTTAATATTTACGACCTGCAGCATATAAACAGTATAATTTTGGTAGGACCCTTATATGGGCACTAGGTCTAAACATGGACCGATGTTCAAAAAAATCAAACTTGTTCGTCCTTGGGCCAACATAGGTCTGAGTACCAAATTTCATCAAAATATCTTAATAGGTGCGACCTGTAGAGTGCGCACAAGATTGCATGGACAGACAGACAGACGGACGGACGGACAGACGGACATCGTTAAATCGAAATAAAAAAAAATTCTGAACCGATCGGTATACTATAAGGTGGGTCTACGACCAATATTTTTTGGTGTTACAAACATCAGCACAAACTTATAATACCCTGACCACATAGTGGTGTAGGGTATAAATAGCAAAAATTTTGTAGATAAAACAGTTTATTAATTAGAAATTTATCAATTAAAAAGATCGAAAAAAACTATTTTTATTTTTTAAATAAAAATTAAAAACCAACAATTTATAACAGTTTATTTTTAGTCTACTACAATAATATTTAGCAGATTTTACAGTACAGTTTGCTATTTTCAATTAACTAAAAGTTAACTAATATATAACAAAAATTCTGTAAATTTAACAGTTTTAATTTTGCTGTTCTTATTTTACTAGTATTTAAATTTTAGCAGTTTCTTCTCCAGCATCATTTTTAACTAATTTTTAATAACTTCTTCGGCTATTTTTACAGATTTATTTCTATGAATATAGTAACATTTTTGAATAAAAGCACACACTGATTAATTTGTGTACTTGTTCGAACATTTTAAGTACCTTTAAGTGGCTTTTAAAACAAGCACTAAAAGGAACTTAAAAAATATATTTTAGCAATTTAGTAATTAATTTTTTTATTTTTTTTTTGACGGACAAGTTTTTTAGTCTAAAAATTAGTTTTTATTTAATTTTTTTTTTTAATATATAATAAAAAGACATATAATTTCTAATATAAAATTAATTCTTTCCCACTACGAAAATACCAAGAAAACCACTTACGGCCTGAGCTTTTTCACGAACTTAAAAATTTAAGGTCTTTAAGATATTTTCTTTATAAAAATTTTTAAATTATTAAAAATATTCTCCAATTTACTTCCCTTGCGGGATCCCGGGAATTCAAAATAAATTTCCCGCTTTCCCGGGAAATCAAAAAGTGCGGCATTTTGCATTCCCTAGTTATAATGTTTTCAAATTATTATGTATAAGCGCTTTAGCATTTAAAAATTAAAAAAATTTTTTTTAATAAATCACTAATATTTCTTTCAATTATCAGTCAGAACTCGATTAATGTATTGTATTTTTTTCACGGTATAACGCATTTTTATTATAAATGTCGGTGCCCTTAATACATATCAGAATTACGCTTCCTTGTGTAAACATTTTAAACGTTATTGCTACTACGGGCAGTAAGAATGAGTTGGAAATTTATAATATTTTATATAATAGTCACGTATATGTTATTTATTTTATTTTAAGGTCCATTTACTAGTCCAGTTATAACAACATTAAAACTTTCGAATCCATCGGATGAATCGATTTTGTTTAAAATTAAAACAACTGCTCCCAAACGTTACTGTGTACGTCCAAATTTTGGCTGCGTCTCGCCAAATGATAAGGTTTCTGTTGAAAGTAAGCAAAAATTATTTTAAGTTTTTAAAGAAATTTATAAATAAAATTTATTTAATATATTACAGTTTGCTTACAACCTTTCATTTTTGATCCTTATGAAAAGAATAAGCATAAGTTTATGGTGCAAAGTATTGTGTGTCCATCGGATGAAAAACCACAGGATCCTAATAAATATGTAAGTATTATACATTTAACATTTCTCTTTTTTCCATACCGAGCTCTGTTCCACGTATATTACCGCAGGTACCCAATTTTACCAAAAAGCGTTTCTTTTGTCAAACTTGTCTTTAAAATTTTGCCGTTTCGGGGTGAATTGTGTTCCCGCTTGTGCCCACGGTAAAGACGTGATACAAGCCTTTTATTTGTATGTGTTTCAATCAGCTGTGCTGCAAATTTGCAAATTGTTACGAATTTTCTGTTCGCGTAAATTTTTGGAAAATTTTATTTTGAGATTAAATCTTACTCTCACCCTTCTAAAATCAAAGAAAATCTAATCTCAACGTACAACATTGTTGTTGTTTCACATGTTATTTTTGTCTAATTGAACACAAGCCTAACTCCGACTGACTTATTTAGGTCGTACGCTGTAAGTTTCTTACTGGGCTTGACAGAGAGAAGTAAACGAATATCCCTATTTTCATAAATGTTGTAATATTACGATACATCTTATGTACCACAAAGTAAAAAGTATTCAGATTGAGAAAAATGTATCATTATATTCCAATTTCTTAATAAATCCCAATACATTCGAATCCTAAATTTGCCCTACTGAAAAAAGATATATATTGATTTACGCCCCATGTGAAGAAATAATTAAAATTATCATTTAATTTATTTTTCGCTGAGAATTAGTTTGTGAGTCAATAATTTTGTTCACGAAATTTTTTTATTGAGAAACATTTTTTACGCAATAAAACTTTTCAAATAACAAAATAGAAAGATAAAAGAATATGTCGTGCAAAAAAATTGAGCAAAATATATATATATTTTTTTTCCGTTAAATAATCCCCTTGATCATGTAAGGCGTTGGCGTATTTAGTAAAAACGCCTCCATACAAATCGAATTTTTCAAAATCGAAATTAACAAAAAGTGAAATCTAAGTGGCAAATCTAATAGAGTTTTGAAAAAATATAAGTCTTACACGACTGTTAAATATTGCAAAAATATAACGACTTTGCTGAAAAATGCCTAAAAACGTCTACGCTATGCCTTACACAATCAAGGGGAATAATTTTTTAAAAAAGGAATAAAAAATCTAAGAAAATTATATATTTTGAAAAAAAACCGTGACCGATTTGCGCTGTCCCAAAAAGGGGCGCAAGTCTGGGTTTGAAAATATAACAAAACCATTGTGTTTAGAATTCAACACCAGTTATTAAAATGTATTTTTTTTAATTATACTTTTAAGTGGAAGGAATTGCCACCAGAACATTTTATGGATGCCAAATTGAAGTGTGTATTCGAAATGCCGGAAGGTCCACGTGAAAATGTATCAACTACTGCTACTGCTGCTAAAACTGAGGCTTCATTGCCTCTTAAAATTAAAAATGAAGAAAAGGTAAATTCTATTTTTGTTTAACATCCAAATAAGTTATGAATTTTAATATATTTTTTTTTTTTTTTTATAAATTAGATCTTAAACTTGGATACTTCAGATCAGTCTGAATCGCAGACAAATGAACTTAGACAGTTACGTGAAGAAAATAGCAATTTGAGAAAAGAAGTGTTAAAATTGAAGGTAAGCAACAAACATGTTACATATAACGTCGTCTCACTAATCTAAAAGTAGGCACTATTTTAGACTAATCCGAGTTTCTTCATTTCATTTATTTATTCATTTGTAATATAAGTAGCCTAAATGGCCAATATAATCATATTACATGTACTATTAATACTATGAGAATAAATTACTTAAGTCTAATAAAAATCCTAACGACCCCTCCAAAGAAACTACACAGTTATATACAAAATAAGTTTAAATCCCAATTATCGATGATTAAGAATAGGAAGAAGTTAAATTCTCATGAATCCTACGTTTAAATGAGTCTAAAGAAAAATGGAATGAACGCAAATTCCACGGCAAGCTATTCCACAAACGACCAGCCCTTATTGCAAACGAATTTTCATATACAGTATTCGAAATAAGCGTATACTCTATTTGAGGATTCCTGTCAGAATGTAAAGATGAAAATAAAAGAAAAACACACTCAGGTTCACGATAAGAAACAATCTTATAAAGGTATATTAATAAACGAAATTTAAGATAATTATCAAAGGTAAGATTCAGAAAATTTTTCAAATGTAAGGACTAGGGTGGTTTTAAAAAATCGATGTCGGATTTTTTTAGGGGGACCCCCCTAAAATGTTTAATTTTGTTAGATTTTAAGATTGCCAAAGTTTGAGCACAATTGGAAGATGTTAACCCGTCCCACTGGGGCCTCAAAGTTTTGAAAATCTCGATTTTTTGGCAGTTTGGCGACTTCGGCGACCCATATCTCTAGAACGGTTTAATATATTTGCCCGTGTCATACATCAAATTAAAGGCCATATTGTTTTTAACATTTTATATTCAACACAATAAATACGCAACTAGTACTGAAACCGAAAAAATAGAGCCAATGTCCCTAAAAACGTGACTAGGTACCCCTGAGAGCGAAGATGCGTTATTTGTATTATTATTGCTTATTATGGACAAATACTTGTACTTTGGAATCCCATTTCATTTAAATATGTTTCCTATGGTATACCGTTAATTTTAGACCCACAACAATTGTTTTTTTTTATGTAAGGTATGTATCTATTTTTCCTCATACTGTATAACTGGCGCCTCAGTGGCACGGGTTAACATCTTCCAATTGTGCTCAAACTTTGGCAATCTTAAAATCTAACAAAATGAAACATTTAGGGGTGTGCCCCCAAAAAAAATCCGACATCGATTTTTTAAAACGACCCTAATGTGCACTTAGACCCTGTTCGGCTAATATGTAATAATAATATATCTCTATTACATCTTGACGTATCTGATCTTGTTTTAAACGCAATGGTGCCCCCAAAAAAATTCTGACATTTTTTTTACCCTGTGAGATAAAACGACCCTAGTAAGGACACATGAGCCCTCAATCTTAAGCCATAGACAAATCGGAATATTTTATGAATAATATATTTAATGGTCCTCTTATTTGTCTCAGAACAACCACAAAATAATTTACTTGAGACATAAGCAAAGCATGTGCAATAGACTGCTTTACGGACACAGGCAAGAACAAATTTAAATGATAAAGCCGACGCAATGTGAAAATTTAGAGCACAGATTACGAGGGGTACTATTTATATTTCGGGAACTGGCAACACTAATGTCAATAGCTAAATTCTGGCAACACCATAATAAAATTTGACATTTTTTAGCATAAACGTACTCACAATGTTTTGATGTACAAGTGCTATTTGTTTTGTTTACAGTGAGTTAAGAAATTCAATTTGGCCAAAAAATGGAAATTTCAAGAGAAGGTTTTCGTTGAATTATTTTTCACAACTTTCGACGTGGATTATCTCAACAAGAATGTGTCGATGAACTCAGTTCTTTGTATGGTGATAAAGCAGCATCAAAAACGACAGTATATCGCTGGTATAGTCAATTCAATCGTGGTTGTAGTTCGGACGCCGATGAATTCCGTGAAGATCGTCCAAAATCGGTTGTTGTGCCATAAAACATCGATGCAGCTCGTGAACTGATAATGCAAGATCGTCATGTGACATATCGTGAGATAGAGGCATCCTTGCACATTAGTTCCACTTCAATACATTCGATTTTGCATGAACACTTAGTTGTAAGAAAAATTTGCTCTCGTTGGATACCTCATAATTTATCAATCGCTCAAAAAAAGTCTCGCGTCGATTTGTGTAAGGGAATTATTAAAAAGTTCGACCGTGGTGCTTCAAAAGACGAGTATAAAATCGTGACAGGTGACAAATCATGGATATATGCGTATGAGCCGGAAAGAAAACAGCAACCGACCGTGTGGGTATTCCAAGACGAGCAAAATCCAACAAAAGTTGTTCGTGGAAGAGCACAGCGAAGCAAATGGTCTCTTGTTTCTTCGGCCGAATGGGTCATGTGGCCACTGTTTCGCTTGACCATTTGTTTGCCGAAAGTCTTCGGAGAAATTTGTAAAACTAACCCCCAAAGACGAACGATTCTCCATCATGACAATGCGTGCTTTCACACATCTCGTCAAACAGGTGAATTTTTGAGCAGTCAAAACATCGAATTGATGACTCTTCCTCCTTACAGTCCACACTTGGCACCCAATGAATATCAAAGGTAAACTGCGTGGTCAACGATTTACGAGCGCCGAAGAAGCAGTGAAGCGTTGAAAAACCATGTTTTGGAGGTGTCTCAAGAGGAATGGATAAACTGCTATGACAAATGGTTTAAACGAATGCAAAAGTATATTGATCATCAAGGGGATTATTTTGAAAAACAATAAAGCCATTTTTATTTGAAAATGTTTGTTATTATTTGCTATTCCCGAAATATAAATAGTACCCCTCGTATTTATGTGAGACTCGGAAAGTCAACCTATCATCAATTTGCACACCAAGACAACGTAAATTACTAACAATCTCAATATTAGCATTATATACACTTGTGCCCACGAAATTAAGTCAATTCAAGTTTTTTTTTTAATTTTATTGTTGTTGCCTTTATTTTTAAATTTCAAAATAGTGGATAAATTCGTCACGAAAGGCAAGGAGATGGTTCAGAAAATTATACAGAATTTTAACGTAATGTTTGTTTTTTCATCTTGTCACTTGTTTTAAGTGGGCGTGGCTTTTAACGAAAAATTAGCGATATCAACCTTTTATCAAATTACATAGTAAAATTTAGGCAGTACTGATCGGTTCTGTACAAACTGTATATTTTTGAAATTTCTATAAAATTTCCTTAAGTCTTGCATTATTTTTATCTACAAATAGTCGCCAGACTTAAAATTGCAGCACTTTAAACATGACCAAATTTTTCCTTGTTTTAGCGGTTTTAGTAACCCAGCAAAAAAAAAAACGAATGCATTCTACAAGAATGCATTTTTCAGTGCATATAAAGTAGCTATATATGCTGATTTATGACTTCAAATAAACCTATTTTAAATGACTTCCAAAATGCCATTAATTAAAAACTATAGCTTTAAAATGGATTCGATATTTCTTTTCATACGATTAACACAATAACACTTTCACGATACACAAAAATGTGCAAAGTAGTGCACGAATCAAAAACAAAAAACTTCAAAATTTTTCAACAGTATCAGAGTTGTCAGTTGTTTGTTTTTGATTCGTACACTACTTCATTTTACAAGACGTCCCACAAACTCTGTAGAGAATTTCCCCAATTCAGCGTTTTTGTGTATCGTAAAACTGTTATTTTGCACGTGGATCTGTTTATATTATTTATTGGAGAATAGACTTCTTTTTTTGCAGGGGCTTAAATAATAAATGTTTAAAACATACTGACAATCCATTGCAATATGTTCTCTTTTTATAAAAAAGAATTTAAATTACTTTTAATATGTTACCTGAACTTCATAATTAATGAATTAAATATGTACTTTATATAACTTTTAAATATCGATCTCTTTAAGAAAACTTGAATTCCGTATTATTTATTTTATTTTAAATAAAACTAAAATGTAATTAAATGGCTAACCAAAATCCTGCGCAACAAAAACGAACGAAACCTTTTTCTAGCTTTCTTTCGATTTAGTTGTGCGGAATGAAATTAATTTTATTTTTTAGAATTATTAAATTCTTTTAATTGGTTTCAAAGCATGTCATAAACATCACTTCTTAAATATATATTTGAATGAATTCACAATAAGTTACTTTTCATCTCTCCTTAAACATAGGAAAAATGAATTTATTTCCTGTATAAAAAATTATTTTTTAATAGGTTTTAAAGTATGTCATAAAAATCACTTCTTAAATATACATTTGAATGCATTCACAAGAAGTTACTTTTCATCTCTCCTTAGATAGTAAAAAAAATGAATTTCTTTCCTGTATAAAAAAGAACATCCAAGCACTCATTTTTATGACGTGCAAAGCAGACTTAAAGTAGCATAAACACCTTCTCTCCTATGACAAGCCAATGTTAAAAAAATGCCTTTTTCACCTCAATTTGAACGCATTCGTGCCGAACAATATAGGTGATTTTACGGATCTTGGTCAGGTATTTTTTTGCTGGGTATAGGTGATTTTACGGATCTTGGTCAGGTATTTTTTTGCTGGGAAAGTTAACAGCACTGAAATTTTAAAGTGAATAGTTTTATGCTGTTCTTACCACAATATAACAAATCAGTCAAGATTTTTTTTACGTTATAGTAAAAAGCATTTCATGTTAAAATTTCAGTGTTGCTAACTTTCTTTTAAAATCGCTAAAAACAAAGAAAAACTTGGTCATGTTTAAAGTGCTGCAATTTTAACTCTGGTGACTATTTGTAGATAAGAATAATGCAAGACTTTCGGAAATTTTATAGGATTTCCAAAAATATACAGTTTGTACAGAACCGATCAGTACTGCCTAAAAATATACAGTTTGTACAGAACCGATCAGTACTGCCTAAATTTTACTATGTAATTTGATAAAAGGTTGATATCGCTAATTTTTCGTTAAAAGCCACGCCCACTTAAAACAAGTGACAAGATGAAAAAACAAACATTACGTTAAAATTCTGTATAATTTTCTGAACCATCTCCTTGCCTTTCGTGACGAATCACTATTTTAAAATTTAAAAATAAAGGCAACAACAATAAAATTTAAAAAAAAAACTTGATGTTTAAATTCAAATTAAATATATCAGAACTATTGGATTTAAAAATCAAAGCTTTTGTTATTTTCATGTTAATTTGACTAATTTGTAAGGTAGTCAAGTGGATCTTTAAAATTTAGGCAAGTTTTATAAAAGGCCTAAATTATCTAATAAAAGTTTTGTTTAAAATAAAATAAGTTTTCAATAAAAATATTTAATCGATCAGTTAAATATTTGAATTGTGTAATTGTTGCAATTAAACGTACACAATTTTAAGTAATTAAAACTTGCATAGCATGGTGCCAATAGTTATTCTTTTTAAACTTTAAACTTTTTAGAAAATACAATATGGGTATGTAGTTTTTCATCGTACAATGCCCTGTATTGAGTATTTTCAGTACTAATGTTAATTCGATGAAAATCGGGATTCATTATTTGAAGCTTAATCGTTCAATTTTTCTTTATTTAAAAGTTTATAACACTCCTTATGAACATATTAAGTAAATTTTTGAGTAAAAACTCTTTTAAGTACCATTTTAAACAGTCTAGAGATAAAATCGCTTAATTTTTGCAGTGTTTACAAATCTAGTGATTTTCTAGCGATTTTGGGTCTGATCTAGCCATTTATTTTGAAAATTTGTTGGTAACACTGCTGTCTTTGTAGGTACCCTGCAAGCATTTGGAAGATATCTTCCAAGAAGATAAAGCGATATGTTCTATTTTTTATTTGAATGAAAATAATCAAGTACTATTTTAAAATTATCTTCCTTTTATCACATGGAAGAAAATTCGGTGATATTTGGAAAAAAAAATAATTTAAAAACTGAATTTTTTGTCATAATTTTTTATGATAATATTGCGGCAATATTACCTTTTTATCATCCGGAAGATAAAGAAAATTTGTTTGAAATTCTTTGTCATTTTGGAAAAAATTAAAACAAAATTTGTACAAAAACAATCAACAGATACATAGGAAACGAATTCCTCAAAAAAATAAAGATTTATACGCTGAAAAAATCGGCTACGATGAAATCAAGATAATTAATGTCAATGGATTATGTATGCAGATGTTATTTTTCAGGCTTAAATTTAATAATGAAAAAAATAAATCCTTTATTTTGTACCAGGGAGTTTATTTGGCGATATCACCTTTTTATCTTCCAGGTGTTAACTTAGCGATATCGCCGATTTATCTTCCTGGGGTATTGCTTTCCTGTTGTCTGGAAGTATTGATTTCGGGTAACAGTTGTTCCCGACGGAGGAAACTTCCGCAATACGTAATTGATGTTGCCGGCAATAAATGTTTTCTTCCTGGCAAAATGATCGGGGAATCTTTTTCGTATTGCCATGCTTGCTGGGTATGTGTTTTCAGTGTTGCCCACCGTCATTATATTAAAAAAAATAGCGTTAAATAAATTTAGAAGTACACTAATAGGAAAAAGTCCGTAAAAAAATTAGTTAAAACTACTAAAAATTAGTTAAAAATGATGCTGCAGAAAAAAAACTGTTAAATTAGCAGATTATTTAGTAATATAGGAACAGCAAAAATAAAACTGTTAAATATACAGAATTTTAGTTATATGTGTTATATAAATGGAGAATAGCAAATTAACCTTCTAAAATCAGCAAAAAATTTTGCTAAATATTTAGTACTCTAAAAAATCATCAAAAAATATAAAATTTTCAAAGTTTTTTTTCGATATATTTTTTAAATGCAAATAAAAATCGAGCCTTTTGAAAACAGCAGTTTACAATTTTTTAGTAAATATTTCTGCTGATTTTAGCGGAATGGACTTCTATTTGCATTCAACTAAATTTAGCTTAAAAATAGCAAAAATTTTGTAGATTAACGTTTTATTTTTGCTATTTTTAGTCTAAAAATATTTTGCAAAATTTTCTGTAGATTTTACAGTACAATTTGCTATTTTCAATTAACTAAAAGTTAGCCTAAATATAACTTAAATTCTGTAAATTTAACAGTTTTAATTTTTAGTAACTTTTTTTTGCTATTTTTACAGATTAATTTCTATGAGTGTATGAATCTGTATTAGTCATTTAGAAATAGTAACCAGATTAAAGGTTGAATTAACTGGTAATCAAAAATTTTAGAATATGGAATAGACTAGTGCTTCATTAAGCAGTTACAGAGTACAAACCATGAAGAATTAAAAAATGGATTAATTTCCCAGTGTATAAAATCATTACCAGATATGTGGTTATGTAACTACATACTTGGTAATGGTAACTAGTTACTTTTGTTATTACATTTCTTATTACCTTTATATAGCGATGTCGCGAAAAATAATGAGTTATGCTTACACACCAGCATACGAAAAATCTAAAAATATGTCATTACCTATATGCTTACCAGTACTGTCAAAAATAATGAGTCTAAAAATAGATTTTGAAAAAAATAAATTATATAAAAAAAATATATATATTTTTTTTTAATAAAATTTCCTGGTGCGGGAATCGAACCTGGGTCTACAGATTGCCAGTCAATAGCTAAAAACATAATTGACCTGCTGCATACAAGTAAGCTCACTCGCCAACATACAAAAAATCAAAAAATATGTGGTTACATATATCGTTACCAGTGTTTAAAAAATATTGAGTCTAAAAATAGATTTCAAAAAATTAAAAAAAAATCTAGAAAATTCTTTTCTATTTGAAATAATGATAAAAATAGCCATTATCAGTAACTTATTATTATATGTTTTAAAATAATGCAGAAGGTAAGTGGGTGTCACTACTGGTAGTCCAAAAAATAATGATATGTCATTACCGTTTCTACACTGGGTTTAATCAAGTTGATTAATTTTGCTCTCTAAAAATAAAGCAAATTTATTATTTTTAGCTAGGTTGATATGAGTTTGTGTATTTTGATTCGGCAAAATATTCCATTAGAACCCGAAGTTGTGGAAAAGCTAGATCCCAAAAAAGAGGCAGAGCTGTATTTTTCCATTTTAATTTGAAACTTAAATATGTGGTTTTGTTTTTCACTTTGATTAATATTTTCTGGCATGTTGGGGCTTGATCTCGCTGAGCCTCCATTGTTTAAGCAATGGTTGTTACGTGTAGTTTCTGGCAAGTCTATAGTTTATTAAGGGGGTAAATACTGTAACAATAGCCTTTTAAAGGGCATATTTGAACGGTTGTCAAAAATTCAATTAGCAATATTTTTAGGCGTGTATCCAGAAAAATGTTTTGAATTTTATTACAGTTTCCCGAGTAAAAAAGTTCATATATAACAATATATTTTTTAATACAAAAATATACATTAACATATAGTAATATAAAATGGTTTTGCATTCATATGTATTCATATATGTGACAGCGCATAGAGAAAGGGACCTAAGGGTAAAAAATCAATTTTTTTTTTTTTTTGTGGACAACATCTGAGCATCGAATGAGACCGTTCCCATGCTCTCCTGACCTTAGGTCCCTTTCTATCCTTAGGTCCCTTTCTATTTTGCGCGTCACATATTATAATATCTTTTAAATATTTCCCGAAATTTTCTTATGTATAACCATATAAAATCATATACCAAAAAATGTGTTACTGTTAATGATACACATAACTATATATAATCAGATATGGTTGATCGCATAAATTGAGGTTTAATAATAATAAGATATAAGATATAACCCAATAAATAATCACATATAAACCCAAATCGTAGAAATTTTCTAATTCATTTTAGATATAATTTAATATAAACCTTTATCAAAAAAATTTCCAAGTTTTACATATAACTTTATATGGTAAACTAGCGGGCGCAGCCCGCTACGTTGTTAGCGTGCCTTAAAGGTTAAGGGGGGGGAGGGCTACGCCCTCCCCCCCGGGGGGCTGCGCCCCCCACAATTTTTATTAAATTCGTTTTTTTATTTAAAGTTTTTTATTTAAAGCCTTCACCCAGCCACCACAAATAAATAATTCTGCACAACAATGGGTTTAAAATAAATAAATATTTGATCACTTTTGCTCATGAGAGTGGATTGTTAGTAATGAATCCATAATAATTTGCAATATACGTGTGTATGTCAAGATAATTTGGTAAAGTGCGAACTTAGGTAGATAGACCCGTAAGTAGTTTTGTTCATTTGTGTTTTGAATGAAAATAAATAACGTAAAGCAGGGTTGAAAAGCATTTTATAATATTAAAAATAGCGGGCAAAGCTACGTTGTTAGCGTGTCTTAAAGTTTTTTTTTTAATTCCAGTTTATGCAATTCAAGTAAATTCACAAATTCAGTTGGAAAATTTACTGCGTCGGTTTCTTCCACCGGTGCTTCGTTACATGAAGTTTAAATATCGGAATATATAAATAAGTTCCATTCCTTTTCTAAGGTTTTTTCTCTTTCACTTTAACTTTTAACTTTTTGGAGAGTATGTTTCAATGCTACATAAGTTTCATATTCCGTTGATAGTGTTTGAACAGGTAATTCCCTCTTCCAATCCATTTGCATTGTCTATAATTTCAATTCCACTCGTTCAACGTTTATATCCATTTCATTCCACTTGTGTAGTGTTTCAATCCCACTCGTTTCCTATTTAGTTTCTTAATTTTAGTGTTTCATATACACTTGTTCTTTAAGTTTTAGGTTTCTAGCTAAAGACGCAGACGTTAAGGGGGGGGGGGGGCAATTTTCCCCTTTTGAACCACCATTTTTACCACGTTCCTGTCCAAAGCCCTAGAAATGCCTTGTCGATAAGTTAGCCCAAACTCCAAGGAAAACATATTATATATTACAGGTTTCTAGCCGAAGGGTTCGGTTAGGCCATCAAGGGGGAGAATTATTCCGTTTTTACCCCTCCCGGTAGGAATTTCCAAAAATTCCGTCTTAGAGGACGTCTGCGTTGGAGGAGGAACCTACTACATACATAATTTTAGGTCTCTATATCCAGCAGTTTGGCCAGGCCGTCAAGGGGGAAGTTTTTTCCCTTTTTACCCCTCCCGGTATGAATTTCCAAAAATACCATCTTAGGGGACGTCAACGTTGGAGAAGGAACCCAAATACCGAATTTAAGATCCCTTGTTCCAGCAGTTTGGCCTGGCCGTTAAGGGGGAGACTTTTCCTGTTTTTGACCCTACCTGTAGAAATGTCCAAAAATCTCATCTTAGCGGATGTCTACAATAGAGGAGGAACTTTAATACCAAATTTCAACTTCCTACCTCCAGCGATTTGGGCAGGCCTTTAAGCGGCACTTTTCGCTTCATTAATCCCCATTTTTGCAATGTCCCTGTCCAAAAAGCACCTTCTCGGTAAGTGAGCACATACTCCAAGTAACATATGTTTTACATTTCAGGTTTCTAGCCAACTTTTACTATTTGTGCCCCTCTCGGTAGGAATTTCCGAAAATCCATCGACAGGGAATTCCAGCTTCCTAGTTCCAGCAGTTTGAGCAGGCTGAGAGGAACTTAAGTACAGAATTTCGGCTTCCTAGTTCCAGCAGTTTGGACAGGTCGTTAAGGGGCAACTTTCCCTTTTTGAGCCCCCATTTTATAACGACCCTGTCCAAAATTCAAAAAAGTATCTTTCTAATAAGTTAGCCCTCACTCCAGGGACCCACATTTTAAGCTTCAGGTTTCTAGCCGAAGGGGTTTTTACCGGCCCCCAAGGTGAGGCTTTTCTTCTTTTTGCCCCTCCCTTTAGGAATTTACAAAAATTCCATCTTCGCGGCTATCTGCGATGGATGAGGAACATTCATACCAAATTTCAACTGCATTGCCTAAGCGGTTTGGGCAGGCCGTTAGTGGGGACATTTTTCCCTTTCAACCACCATTTTTACTATGTTCCTGTTCCAAAATAGAAAAATTACGTTGCCGGTGAGTTAGTCCTACTCCAAGGAATACATATTTAAAATTTTAGGTTGGCCAAAAGGGATTGGGCAAGCCGTCAGGAGGAGACTTTTACCTTATTTCCCCTCCCGATAGGAATTTTAAAAATTCCGTCTAAGCGGACGCCTACACAGAAGGAGGAACTCACATACCGAGTTTCCTTTTGGGATATCCTGTAGGGAATTCCAAAAATACAAACTTAGTCGATGTCTACTACAGTGGAGGAACCTTTATACCAAATTTCAACTTCTTACCTCCAGTGGTTTGGGCAGGCACTTTTCCAATTTGTGAGACTGTTTATGGGGAGACTTTTCCCCTTTTTGCCCGTTCCGGTTGGAATTTCCAAAAATCCCGTCTTAGCGCACGTCTATGCCGAATATCAAGAAACCTTGTTTTAGTGGATTATATACTATTTTAAATGGTACTTTTTGGAAAAACGAAATTTTTTGGAAAAAGATACTTTGTTTTTACAAAGTACTTTATTTGTACTTTTTTTGTAAAAGGTATTTTTTTTTAAAAAGGTGTTTTTTTTGGAAAAATGTATGTTTTTTGGAAAAAGGTACTTTTTTGGAAAAGGTACTTCTTTTGGAAAAGGAAAATTTTTTTAGAAAAAGGTACTTTTTTTTTTGGGAAAAGGTACTTTTTTTTAGAAAAGGTACTTTTATTGAAAAAGGTATTTTTTGAAAAAATGTATGTTTTTTGGGAAAAGGAACATTTTTTAGAAAAAGGTACTTTTTTTGGGAAAAGGTACTTTTTTTGGAAAAGGTACTTTTTTTGAAAAAGTTATTTTTTTGGAAAAATGTATGTTTTTTGGGAAACGGTACTTTTTTTTTGGAAAAGGTACATTTTTTTAGAAAAAGGTACATTTTTTGGAAAAAGGTACTTTTTTTAAAAAAGGTACTTTTTTTGGAAAAAGGATTTTTTTTTGGAAAAAGGTACTTTTTTTGGAAAAAGGTACTTTTTTTGGAAAAGGTACTTTTCTTGGAAAAAGGTACTTTTTTTTGGAAAAAGGTACTTTTTTCGGAAAAAGGTACTTTTTTTTGGAAAAAGGTACTTTTTTTTGGAAAAAGGTACTTTTTTGGGAAAAAGGTACTTTTTTTGGGAAAAGGTACTTTTTTTGGGAAAAGGTACTTTTTTTGAAAAAAGGAATTTTTTTTGGAAAAAGGTACTTTTTTTGGAAAAAGGTACTTTTTTTGGAAAAAGCTACTTTTTTTGGAATAAGGTACTTTTTTTGGAAAAAGGTACTTTTTTTGGAAAAAGGTACTTTTTTTGGAAAAAGGTACTTTTTTTGGAAAAAGGTACTTTTTTTTGAAAAAGGTACTTTTTTTGGAAAAAGGTACTTTTTTGGGAAAAAGGTACTTTTTTTGGGAAAAGGTACTTTTTTTGGGAAAAGGTACTTTTTTGGAAAAAGGTACTTTTTTTGTCCCCTTTTTGCCCCTCCCGATAAGAATTTCCAAAAATGCCGTCTCAACGGATGTCTACACCGGTCGAGGAATCTACATACCAAATTTCAACTTCATAGCTCCAGCAGTTTGAGCAGGCCCTCAAGGGGGAGACTTTTTCCCCTTTTTGCCCGTCCCTGTAAAAATTTCCAAAACTCCCGTCTTGGCGGATGTCTACGATAGTGGAGGAACCTTTATACCAAATTTCAACTTCCTACCTCCAGCGGTTTGGGCAGGCCGTCAAGGGGGGCCTTTTTCCCCCCATTTTTACAACGTCCCTGTCCAAAATTCTAGAAAGTACTTTCCAGAAAAGTTAGCCCCTACTCCAAGGAACACATATCTTAAATTTCAGCTTTCTAGCCAAAGGGGTTTTGGCAGGCCGTCAAGGGGGACACTTTCCCCCTTTTTGCCCGTTCCGGTAGGAATTTCCAAAAATCCCGTCTTAGTGGACGTCTACCCCGAAAGAGGAACCTACATACCAAATTTCAACTTCCTAGCTTCAGCGGTTTGGGCTGGGCGATGTTGAGTCAGTCAGTCAGTCAGTCACGTTATTCTTTTATATATAGAGATTATCAAAAATATTTTCTAAGTCATTTTAGATATAACTTTATATGATAAATTATCAAAAATATTTTCTAAGTCATTTTAGATACAACTTTATATAATTTAGATTCCAAAACATTTTCTAAGTCATTTTATATATAAATTTAGATAAATTTTAATTTAAAATATTTTCTGAGTCAATTTTTGATAAAAAAATTATATTATTTAAAATCAGCAAAAATTTCGAAAGGAAAATATTTTTTATGTCAGTTTTACAATTCAAACATATTTCAAAGCCCAACATATTTTGGGTATAAATCTTGAAATCCAATTGTATTAAATAGTATATAACTATTTCAGATTGGATATAATACGATTAAATTAGATGTGCCCAATTTTGGGATGCAATTGCATCAGAGTATATGCAATTGTATAATATTAGATTGAATTGTATCAAAAATAATACAATCTGATATAATTTTATAGACCCATTTTGCGGATCAGATTATATAAACACTTATATGATTATTTTATATTCTTATATATAAGATATATAAACTTTTTTACTCGGGTTAACCCAAATATTCTTAAAAACGATGGTAGAGAATTTATGAGACATTTCATTTCGGTCAAAATCTTTTTTTATCTCATACATTTTTTAATTTGTTTTGTATTTGTTTTTTATTTTTTATATACATTGATTACTTTTATGGATAATAAAAAGCCATCAGTACCTGCCTCATATAACGTACCTTCGCCCACCATCGAGGCTTTTCTTTAAAGACTGAGTGCAATTCTTGCATCTTTGGATGTAGTTTTTTCTTTTTGTTCTGCTGTATTATGCGAAATAAGATTTATAATAAATACAATGATAAAAAATACTCCCAAAAATTTTGTGTACAAATTTAATGCATAGAATATTACTTTGTGACTAAAATATACTTTACAAAAAAACATGTGGAAAACATTTTTGTATTGATATTTTCTGAGCATATACTGAAGCATATTTGCTCTATCCAAATACAATATAAAAAAATCAGAAAACAAAATATTTCCTAGAGTCGATACCCCACTTAATGGAAGTATCGCATATGGCGTTTATCTAGAAGCCATTTTTATTTTTGAAATGTTGGAAGCAAAGCTTCATTATTTTTGATGGCGTATTCAAAGACCAAATAATTTTCCATTAAATATTAATGGAACCTTCATTAGTGGTTCGCCGTAAATGGAGTAACTTAAAAACTACAAACGACGAAACAAACACTTTGATTACATTGAGCTATGTTCGCAAAGACGTGCAATAGTATATCTTAAAGTATTGCCAAAAGCAATATACCATATACATATCTGTTACTATTGGTATAAATTAGAGAAAAAGTGTAACTGATATTGTATGGTTTTGTTCTAACGCACTCACTCTTTCATAAAAACAATAAAAGTTATTTTTTCTTTTGCGTTGAGTGAGGCATTTATTTGTTTCTTGTTCTCAAATAACCATTGTACCTCAAATATTTTCAAATAATTGTTGGTGAAACAAATAATCAAGTGACTAGAGATGAAATTTGTATTTCTAAATGAATAAAATTCAAGTAAAAGAAAAAATTGTGTTTAATTTAAACAAAATTAGTGGAAAAAAAGAGGGCGAAACAAGACATGGGATGGCTTTGGACGAAATTTTAACAATATATTTATTGGCAGCGTACAATAAGTGCCTAATGTACAATCTTCATTATCTGTTTTATTTGTTTGAGCGTATAATAGGAAAACAAATATATTACGCTCATTCTTTATTCAGTTACACACAATCTACTAGAAAGAATAACAATACCAACTTGTACCAGAAACACTAAACTACTAATCAATACGCATTCACATCAGTAGACACACAGAAATTTGTGCGTTTAAATATAATTGTTCACGTCTTCAGTTCGCAGATCTTAGATCCGAGTCGAACACATGGTTTTTCGGGTTAAGAGAAATACAATATTTTAAAATATGTACAATATTTTATTTAAATTTATTATTGCTATATTTTTTATTTAATTCTATTGGACAGTCGTGGCTTACAAATGACATTGTGGAGTGTATAAAAAATTAGGAACTTCTAAAGTTTACAACTCTTACCGAAAAAATTGCAAACAAAAACTTACTTCGTCACAAAAAAAAAAATCAAACACATTATTGTTTTACACAAAATTTATATTTTCACTAAAAATTTAAAATTTGTGCTTAAAGTCTTCCAAATAGCTTTAATATTTTTGTTTTTTCTTTACAGGAACAAGTTATCAGAGTTCGGTCTTCACCATCTAAACCACCTATGGGTGAACCTTATACTCCTGTTATGGCTGAGAAGCAAATTCCCATGTTCTATATAGCGATTGCTATTGCTGCTATAATTTTTGGTATTCTATTTGGTAAATTTTTACTCTGAACATCTAATTAGATACAAAACAGACAAAACAAGAGAGTTATGTTTTTTTGTGTTTTGCTAGGCAGTTAAATGCTGCATGTTACAGAAAAAAAACAAAAAATTTGCAACAACAAAATTTAAAAGAAAAATAAAATCAGTAAAATAAAAACAAAAAGTTAATACTTAAGAAGAGCAGCAACTATTTCAAAATATAAAAACGAGAGTAACTCATTAAAATAAAAACAATTTGCTTAAGTGTAAAAAGTCATTCTTTATAATTTTTTAAATAGAGTTTACTTTTTGCTGCTAAATTTTCTTTGTTTTTCCTAAAAGCTCTCTTAATCTTTCGTTTTTCTTTTTTCATTGTTTTTAAAACTTTTCTTTAGTTCGCATTTAATAGTTACAAAAAAATAAACAGGAGCTTAAAAAAACGTTAAAGGTCGTTTTCACCATTTTTGATTAGGAATTCACTAGAACTTTGTCTGATTTGTCAATGTGTACATCTAGAGGAAGTTAAATTAAAAAATAGTTAATATTTGAGTAAAGATTTTTAGGGGCATATGCATAATTACTTTTTAAATTTGTAAATGGCTTATAAAACTAATTTTTCATACGAAATTCATTTTATAAACGTGTTATAGGATTTTCAAATTATTATGCATAAGCACTTTAATATATAAGATTTAAAACTTTATTAAAAATTTGAACTTAACTGCGTAATATTTTAACCTCGTTAATCGCTATTTGATGCTTGTGAAGACGACTTTAATGTGATACAGATTCTATTTAAACAAAATTTTAGAGAAACTAATAATTTTTGTTGATTTTTCAAACACAAGTTATTTTCAAACTATATCACTCCTTTTTTAAATAAACACATTCAAAATCGTTTAAGCTTATGTTAGGAAGTGGTTTTGTTCTTAAAAAATAGTTTTTTTTTTTCTTTCTTTCTTTCAAATCATATCTTTGATTTTTTTCTTCACTAGGGTGTGTTTAACTGTGTTTATCGTATTTTAAATTTAAAAACAATTTCTTTCTTTAAACTTTTTTGTTTGCATTTCTCAAAATAGTTTTTTATTTTTAAATAAATTTATGCTGCTGGACATTAAAAAAAACAAACAAATAAATTTTAATTATTCCAAAATACACTACTTTTTTTTCATATGTTTTTTATTTTTTTTAATCACTTTATTTTGAATATTAAAAAATACCATTTTTTGATTAACTAAGAAAAAAAGATATATATATATATAAATACATAAAAAACTCTGTGTAATGTGTAATTTCTCCATTTGATGAAGTTGATAGATCAACAACTCTTAAAAACATAAATCAACAATATAAAAATAATAATTACAAAAACCAAAATGGTTTTCTTTGTTATTTTAATCTTAAATCAATAAAAACACATTAATATCAAGCTAAAGTAAATAAACATTAAAATCTTAAAAAAAAACTAATTCTTGAGTTTTAATTGGCTTTTACTACTTTTTTTCATTCAATTCTTAACATGCTACAAAAGAAAACAAAACTCATAATTTGAAACATTATACAAAATATTTAGTAATAAATCAGAATTATTTAAGATTTTTCTGTAACTATATACGAAATTTGATGAAATATAATAAAAATGAAAAATGATTTAAAAAGTAACGAATTAGTTTGTTTTAAAAGGTTAAGCTGCCTATAGGAAAAGCAAACGAAAAATCAGGACCCACCCTCTATTGTTTACTACTGACATAGCGGCCAGAATACTACAGTTAAGGTACATATTGAAAAGTTGTACAATATATTAGAAAAAATCAAAATGGATTGATTTTTATTGCTCAAGCATGAAAAGTGAAAAATAATTCGTAATTTATAGATCATATTGTGTCGAAGGAAACGGTTGTGCCATATCTTGTGCAAAAGTGTCGTACATCTTATTATCATAGATGCCAACTTTTTCATAGCAAAAAGCTCGAAAAATATACAAAAAAGGGTAAAACGCGCAAATTTCTACTTAAAAACGGGTAAAAAAGCACTAAACAGTTTTTACGACCTTAAAAAAATTGTCGTGTTTCACATACGTAGTTTAATTAAAAACAAATAAAATTGTAATATAAGTGTACGGCCTTCATCAGTAAATACGTCCACTGTCGTTAGACGTGTGTCAAATTAGAGAAAAATAACTTGTGAAACGACACAAATTTTTAACGTTGACTAACGATTGTTTTTGATTTAGGGAGTGGGGTAATACAAAAATAAAAACCAATAACTTTCGCTAAATTTTTTAATTTAATTCCATGTTTTGTGATTATAATAATAATCTAAGAAAAATTAGATTTTTTAAAATTTAAGTGCCAGTTTTATAGTCAGAACTAAGAACGATTATATATGACCATAACTAAGTATTTTTTTAAATATACAAAAGTGAAAATTTTTGCGTTTTGACTAGGGTTTGGGGTTCGGGAATTCTCGGGAAAAGTTTGGCGGGAATTCTCGGGAAAAGTTTGCCGGGAATTCCCGGGAAAATAATATATTTTTCCCGGGAAAACGGGAAATTTTAAAAATATTAAATTTTTTAAATTCTTTTTGTCTGGAATAGGATTTTTTTATTTTAGTCATAAAAAACATTTTAAACATCAAAACAAAAATGTCATTGTTAAAATCTTTTAAAAGGGAATCAATTTATTTGACACACACAAAAAAATGTTTGCCAAGTAATTTCAACTAATAAAGATTTTTCGCTAACTTATTCAAAATTTAAGTAGTAAAACCTAAAAACTTGGTTAAATGTTTAAAAGAAATGTGAAAAAAAGTTTTGTTTCTTACAAATAATCGCCCTTACTATTTAAATTTTTCAAATGTATATTTTAGTTAAAGTCGACTTTAGTTAAAAAATTGGGTGGCAGTATACCTTGACTTGGTTTATTTTTGGAGCATTCTGATTGGTTAATTTATTTTCAACCAATCAAAATGTTTGAAAATATTAATATTTTTGTAGGGTTTTCATACAGAAAATTAATAAAACCGTATGATTAAAAATAAAATCGACTTTAAATTTAAAATACTTCTTTATATTAAGGGCCAATAATTTTACAAGTAACGTTTTCATTAATAAATGTGATATTTTCAAGTAAGTTTACTTTATTTTATTACATCTGCTTTCAAACTAATATATTCATTTATATTAAAAAATAAAATGTCAGGAGTATGGAAATACTTCACAAAAAAGAACAAAGCAGCGCAGTGCAATATTTGCCCTAAAAGACTAATTGTATCTAAATTTGGTTATCCGACATCTAAATTTGGTTAAAAAAAAAAATTATGGTCATGCAACTTCTCTTGAAGAAAACAACAACAAGAATTACGTTCCAGCTAAAATTTGCAAGATACCCGAAGAAAAAAGTGTAAGCTGAATAGGCATTGAACGTTTTATGGGAGGGCAAACATTTCCTGAAATGGTATCCAAATTAGCCGCAGTCGACGGAATGTCAATCCGCACCATAACTAGATCTTCGTTTATTCGAGAAAGTTTTTATAATAAAAACCTGGCATTGCCTAAAAATGAAACCGATGTAAAGAACATTGTATTAAATTATTATAATCATATCTTTTATCATGATAATAGAAATATCGAGCAATATTTCCAACAATAGGAGATTTACTATAATCTTAGCTGAATGGACAAGAATATCACAAAAGAGATATTTGAACATATGTATAAACGGAAATAATTAATTTTATAACCTTGGGTTGGTTTATATATCAGGAAGATGTAATGCTGATAAAATAAGAATTGTAGAAATAAGACTAGAAGAGTTTTATTTGTCTTTGGAAAATAACATTGTGGCGACCATATCTAATGGGCCAAATGCGATGAAACGGTTTGTTTCCGACAGTCCAGTAGTGGGTGCTTTCTGCTGGAATCATGCAGTTCATTTGGCAGTGCTTAGAGTAATTTATGTGAAATCAAATGTTCAACATTCTGATATTTTTACTTTGATATCTCACTACACAGACTGAATTTGTACTGAAATAGTGTTTTTTTTTTTTAACAAAAATTACTTATATAGGTGGTTTTCATTAACAATTTTGTTCAAAAATATTTCCCGGGAATCAAATTTTTTCATTCCCGTTTCCCGGGAAATAAAAAAGTCCGGGAAATCCCAAACCCTAGTTTTGACACATTAGAAAAACCACATTCAGGTCGAATAGCGTGCCATTTACAACTTTTCCTTGATATTTTAATTTATCCTTATTGAACTAACAACAAATATTGATAGATTTCCTGATATTGCTATAACAACAATAAAACACAAAAAATGTGTAAAGCTGCCTACACACTAGGGAACATGGTTGAGGGAACAAAAAATATCAAAAAATTTTGTAAACACGAAATGCACGCTCTCAACACTCACACACACACAAACGCACTCACACATTCACAAAAAATGCTCTCTTTTTTTAAGTATGTTCCCTAGTGTGTAGGCAGCTTAAAAGCGCAAAACGCGCTAAATAAATTTCGAAAAAGCAGCAATTTAGCGCTTTTTTCAGTAACGCGTTTCTTTAATATTTTTCGCGTTTTGGCACATCAAAAAGCACCAGATTTAGCGCGAAAAGCACTAAGTTGACATCCCAGCTTATATGGTGTAGGGCAAAACTAGAGCTTTGAAGAATTAGTTCTTTAATTTAGTTTTTGAATTCTGAATTTAAAATTCAATGAATTAATTCACAAAAGACTTTATATTGAATGGAATTAATTCATATTTGTTTTTGTTCGATTTCTTTTGTTACGAATTAATTCAATTGCTATAGTTCTTTTTATCAAATCAAATGAATTAATTCACTGCTGAACGCGTTCATTTTATAAATCGAATGCATAAAAAGTGAATTATTTTTTTCATTTAGTGAATTAAAAAAAATTATGTTCAGTGAATAGTACCGTAATTTCGTAACAGTTGTTTAAAGCAGTTATTTTTTATATCATAATAAACAACAACCAAAACAATTTTTAATTTTACAGTAAACATTTATTTTTGTAGTTATTTAAAAAATTTTGTTGAATTTTAAAAATTCTTGTTTTGTTTAATTTGGCGCCCTATGCTCCAGTGGCAGTTAGAGGAATATATATGTATATTGTTTAGTTTATACACTTAAGTCTCTTTTTTATGCGGATTTGAAGTTATGCGGTTTTCAAATCGACTTGTGTTGCGTTTTTTACGACTTTTATAATACTGCATTTAATTTAAAATAAAAAAATGTGCCTTATTTTTTAACGGTTTTCTTAAAAGAAATGAATAAAACCAAAAAAAAAAGACAGTAATTTCGTTAGAAACAAAAATGGTAATTTTATATCGCATAGCAAATGGTGAAAGATATATGCCTCCATTGGAAAATATTTTAAACTTGGGAATCTTCAATAAGCGCAATTAAAACAAATGAATCTCAAACAAGAAAATCTGTTATTTCTGGCTCACAAGTGAGTTTAACATTGTCATCGAATTCTTGGGAATACGATCGTATCCTCATTAATACACAAGTGTGTTGACATATGTGGATGCATGTATGGAGATTTATGTATCCATGTATGGAAAAGCATTCATGTTTATTATGATCATCATTAAACGTGTATGAATCCATATATCTAGATTTTTAACCGGGTATTATTTTTTACTAATTTTTGTTTTTTTGGTATGTACTGTATGAATCCAAGTGTTATTTTGTGTTAAAGCACCGTAATTTGTGTTTCACGTGGAAAATTTTCACTCGAACTTTAAAGGCCTGAAATTGCAATTTAAATTATAAAAATGAACAATTTTTATATTTTGTAACAAAGACACAATTACAATAAACACAAAATGTCACTTTTTACCAAGAAAAATAATACCCAAGAAACATTTTTACGGACTCTCCGGCACGTACTGATTCATGAATCCGGATTTTTCGGTATGTTAACTGTCCGTAATGTACGTATCCGTCAATGCTTGTACGTATACGAAACATTAACGGACCGTCTAAATGGATTTTCGAACACAATACGTTTTAACTCCGCATTGGTGTATCCGTTTCCGTACCTTTAAATACGGATTTCATCGGTTGCAGTTTGTTTACAAAATAAAAAAATTATATTTTTGTAAAGTCGGTGAAAATATTATTATAATGGGAATATATGGAGAATATGCAATAGAGGGAATTCTTTCTATCACACCATTAATCAAACAACATCAAGTAACAAGGTAAGATTTATGAAACTTAATGTTTCACAATGTTTTGTGTATAACATGTGAGAATTTGCATCGTGTACACAGTCAATTAAACCATAACTAATTTATTGTCTCTTTTCCATATAGATGTTGGATTTTACTCCGGGTCCCTAAGCGCTGGATATATAGGTAAACCGAGCTGGATGTGCTAAATATTGTAAATAATAATTCCCATCCAGCAATTTCGGAGCGCTCATAAATAAGATTCTTAAATGGCTCATAGAAATGATTATTGTTTTTTTGGAAACACTCTTTTTTTGGTAGATTCGAATCAGTTTCGATGTTCCTTATGTTCCGTTTTCTGGTCCGTATACGGATCCAGAAAACGGTACGTATTCCGTATACGGATTCCGTTATGACGGACAGAAAACGGTGCGTAAACGGAAAGAATTGTTTGTTGGTTTACTTACATCCCAACAAACAATTCGTTCCGTTCACGCACCGTTTTCGGTCTGTCATAAACGGAATCCAACTCCGTATACGTAACGTTTTCTGGATCCGTATACGGACCAGAAAACGGAACATAAGGAACATCGAAACTGATTCGAATCCGTTGAAAATCCGTCAATGACGGACCGTTTACGGACCGGTATGTCGTGTTAAAAACGGACAAGTACGTAAATGACGGACCGTTTACGGACCGTTATGTCATGTAAAAAACGGACTAGTCCGCTGAAAGTCCGTCAATGCCGGACCGTTTCCGGACCGATATGTCGTGTAATAACGGAGTATTTCCTTGTCCATATCCTACCGATTTTTTCAAAAAAATAGACCATATGTTTATTATTTTCAGTACAAAGTACTTTTTTTTATAAATTCATTAATAATTTTTATTTATAATTACAATATTTAGCACATCTAGCTCGGTTTACCTATCTATCCAGAGCTTAGGGACCCGGAGTAAAATCCAACATCTATATGGAAAAGAGACAATAAATTAGTTATGGTTTAATTGACTGTGTACACGATGCAAATTCTCACATGTTATACACAAAACATTGTGAAACATTAAGTTTCATAAATCTTACCTTGTTACTTGATGTTGTTTGATTAATGGTGTGATAGAAAGAATTCCCTCTATTGCATATTCTCCATATATTCCCATTATAATAATATTTGCACCAAAGGTTTAAAAGGCTTAATTCTTTCATTCACTTTTTAAAAATTAATGAAATTTGGGTTAAATTTCATTCCCTAATAGCATTCTTATGGAATTAATTCGATAGCTTAATTCCCAATAGCTTTAAATTATATGAATTCATTCCATTTTGATTGAATTCTAACTGAATGAAACCCAATTTACCTGAATTCATTTAATAAAAAGGTGAATGAAAAATGATTTGTTTTCATTCACTTAATCAAATGAAAAATTTAAAAATGCATGTAATTGCTGAAATAGTAGCATAATACAAATGAAAAACGTTTAAAATTCATCTAACAGAAATAATAAGTATCGTATGCTTTGTTACAGCTTGTATGCTTTGGTTTTGTTATATGTTAGTTTCAAACTACACTGCACTAAGTGAATGGTAATAAAATTTCTTCATTCAATTAGTAAAATGGTGAATGAACATGCGATTTGAATGATTCAAGTTAGGAATTCATTCAATTCATATTAAAGCTTTGGGAATGAAGCTTATGAATGAATTCTTTACGAATGGTTTAAGGGAATGGTACATGAATCTTTTTAAAATCTGAATTTAATTTTTAGTGAATTAAGCTTAAATTGAATTAAGTTTTTCGAAGCTCTGATTTGCACCGACTTTACAAAAATTTTTTATTTTGTAAACAAACCGATGAAATCCGTATTTAAAGGTACGGAAACGGATACACCAATACGGAGTTAAAACGTATTGTGTTCGAAAATCCATTTATACGGTCCGTTAATGTTCCGTATACGTACAAGCATTCACGGATACGTACCTTACGGACAGTTAACGTGCCGTAAAAGACGGATTCATGAATCCGTACGTGCTGGAGAGTCCGTTAAAATGTTTCTTGGGATTTCTCACAATTTTTTATGTTTAATTTTTTTATTCCACATTCCATTTTTTATTAATCTTTAAAAAAAAGTTGAAAATCACTTCCTTTATATTTTTCTGCAAAAGAATGCATCAGCCATCTTGGTTTCTGTTAGAGATGAGCGAAATTTTCATACCGGTGATTTAATCACAGTTATTGATAAATCACTGGTAACGGCAGTGATCAAATATTTCAAATATTATTAAGGTCTCGTTACTAGATCGTAAATGTAACGAAAACGAGTCGTAACGTGGTAATTTATTTTTGCTAAGTTACTCAAAATATGTAACGTGCTATTAAGGATTGATAAATTTGATTTTCAGAATAGTACCAACCAGTTTAAAAATAGTACCAAAACTTACACTTTTTAATAAAATAACAAACAAGAACTTTCATAAAAATTCATTGTGGATTATATTTTATCCCTGAAATCGGATTCAATTTCATTTTAAATCGAAAATAATTTGTAGTCGATTTAGCTCATTTGATTCAATCAATCATTAAATTTGTTTTTATTTACTTAATTTGTTTACTTTTCAAATATAATATTTTATGTGTTCGTTTTAAACAAAAGTTTTTGTATGAAAATTAAAAAAAAAAATTTATTGTTTTTGCCAAATAATTTCTTTTTTAAATAAACTGGATTTCTATAGAATATTTGGAAATAACAAAACTGTGCCAGTGTACCAATCAAACTTTGATTGTGCCAAGCATTGTACAATTGTGCCACAAATTCCATCACTGATATGCAACTAAAAACAGCTGTTTTGCTCTCTCACGTAAAAAACGGAGAAAAATTCTGTTTTCAACAGAAATGAACGGCACGTTACGACTCGTTTACGTCTGGTACTCAGCACTATGTGTTTCTCATTAAGCAGGTTGAATCAGCTGATTCGTCGCGTTACATTTACGTTCAAGTAATTTGGGCTTTATTCTTTCTTGCAAACTTCATTGTGCACAGTAATACATGTTTTTTTTTCAATAACAGTGACTTGCTCTTCTGTGACACTCTTCTCAATAAAATGTCTCCTTCTATCATGTCTTTGTTACCGGTCGCAACTATTCTTCTTTTAAGGCCCAGTTTTTAGGAAGTGGATTATCTTTAAACTTAGTTTAACGCAGTTTGTAACTTGAATACTGCTTTTAAAATGTGGTTTATTTTGTTTTATTTCAATAAAGAAATTAATTATACTCGAGAAAAAGTTTTTCCGGCAAATTTTTGTAAATAAACTTTGAAATGGCTGACAAAATTCGTTTTTGGTTTAACTAAACCAAGTTTAACTGACATCTTAAAAACTCGCCATAAATATTATTTCGTTTATTTATCAGAAAATCTCAGTCTTTTCCATAAAAAAAACCGTGATCACGATCACAGTTTAAAAGAAAAGCTATTTGCAAATCACATTCACTGAGAACAATGTTACTGAAAAATCGCCGGATCGCCCATCTCTATTACAAACCCGTGATCACGGTCACTGTTTAAAAGAACGGTGATTTGAAAATCACAATGGTAGCATTCGGCAGAGAAACCTTAAACTGATACCGGTGACTTGTAGCGCTTTGTGATTACTTACTCTGCTGAACGATGTTTTCTTTGTTTTATTTTTAAATACATTTTTTATATATTTTCCTTTGATTTTTAAAATTTTTTATTTTTGAATTATATTTGTATGTTTTTATTTGTCATCATACAAAACAAAAATTTTTAAAATCAACAACAACAAAAGTATCACTATTTGATCAAAAGTAGCAAACATTTTTTACGCTACCAAAATATGACAGCGCTCAGACTGAGCGGTTAGTGATCAGGTCGTTCAGCAGATAGTTGTACAACTGTTGTAGAACTGTTGACTATTAAATTTTATCTGCCGAACGTACCCAATCACTGGTAGCAGCGTTATTCAAAAATCACCGGATCGCTCATCTCTAGATGGCATGTCAGCGATATCATGATATTGCAATAAAATTGAAATTGAGTGTCTTCACTTGAGATGAGAGCATTTTGACAATTGCTTGCTATCATTTTATTGCATGTCAAGACACTAGGTAACTATATAGGTTACCGTAGTAGAAACGGTCTACGGTTTTGGATAGCTTTTGACCTACAGCTGTGTAATGTTTTGTTTTACTGGTGGCAACACTGCATACGCCACCGTTTTTTTTCTATTGATTTTGCTAGATTCTTTATTTAAAAAAGTACCATCGGTTTCCAAAAAGTACTATTTTCCTTAGTTCCACTGCCATTTAAATTGCTCAATTTCTGATCCCTGTCGACGGAGAAATTATTCAAAGAGGTGGCGAAAAATTTATTATTTCAACAAAAATTAAAAAGGTCACAATCTTATAAAATTTATTACCACTTTAACACATTTTTTTTATATATTTCTACCTTATTTTATGGAATGGAAATACTCTTTTTAAATATTTAGGAAACAATTCAATGGGAAAAAGTTAAAATAAGTAAAAGTGGAACAGTTCCAAACAACAACGAACAGGTGAGAAAAATAAAATCAAACACGAGATACACGACATTGTATTTAAAATGTGACCAAGATAAAACTTAAAAATTAATCTAAACTTAACAATTTCATTACAAAACATGCTAATTCATCATGACGTTTATCTTTCTCATATTGTAGTTTCCCATGTTAAAAACTCGTCAAGTGTGGCTGTGGCTAAAGTTATAAAAAAGTTGGTGAAATTTAAAAACTATACGAGACAACGCTACAAAACGATATACATAGGGCAAATAATTTTATTAATATAAAAAAATTAAATAAAAAAGGCAAAATGTGTGCTAACTCCACTTTGGAAGAATGCATAGCCCTACCGATACCTGAGCCACAATTACTAGAGGTCACGGAAAAAGTCAAAGATTGGGCCATAATGCATGGTGCTGCCATGCGTTCAAAAACTAATTTTAGTCCAGACTCGCTAAATGTAAGTGTTTAGTCCTGCGTATTTTAAAATAATTTAAAATAAAATATTTGATGTGTTTCCATACGCACAGTTTGCTCCGTTTCTGTTGACACCCTCTTCATTTCCACGTAAAGAATTTGAAAAGGCAGTGGCATTACAACCCATCATCAATCGTCTCATGCATAATGTAGCTCATGATGAAGAATTCTTAACCACTACTTTAGCTGAAACCATAAAAGTTGATGAATTTACCGGCAATTTATTCAATATCTATAAAAAAGTTTTAGCTAATGGCTTTGGACAGGTAAGTGTTATAGTTTTTGCTCATATTTTTGTTTTTTTTTATCATTATTCATTAAATGCTTTTGGAAACTGCAACAAATTTTGTAATGACCATTACGTAGTTTCATTACCGTTATATAAACGTAATTGCAATGAGAGAAGTTAATTTTTTAACTTTAACTTTTGTTTTATTTGCAATTAAACATTTTTTTATTATCATTACATTTACGTAATGGCAATAAAATTTATTTGCATTTCTACTACAAAATCAGACAAATTTTTATTATATAAAATAAAGCCAGTTTGAGTTTGAAACAACCCAGTCAGAAATTGCCAATGGTATAAAAAAGCAAGCACTGGCATACCACTGGGTAAAGGTTGAAATATCCAAAACCACTTGGGTTTTTAAATAAAAATTTGTTTTTTATTATACATATCTATAGCAATTACAAAAATTCAAAAAAAAAAAAAAATAATCAGGGTGCAGATTATCTCAATCGTAATAGAGTCTATTCGATAGCAAATATTGTTACTCAAAGCCTTAAAAATATTTAAACTAACTCGGTCACTGGTGTAGCATTTCGGTCCAATATTGCAAATATAAGTATAATTTATATTAAACGTTAAAGTACAAATAAATGAACAGTTATTTGTTCTTTAAAAACGTAAATTTTTAACAATTTCGAACGCTCACGACTGCGAGAAACTGACCCCAGTAGTTGGATGATATCCTTTTGGTATAAAATCAATTTCGTTATTTCTATACCATTCAATCTTGTCCCTGTCGTTGTTGTTTTTTTAAGAATATGTATTGTAATTCTTGTTGAAACCGGAGTGACACTTCTTGCTCGGATAAATCAGAAAATTCTAAATTGCGATTTCTTGATTTCACTCGCGTTGAAATTCTAGGATCCTTAGTAAAAGCATTAATGAAGGCTTATTGCATTGCAACAATAAAATACTTAAATAAAAAAAAAATAATTAGCTTTTGCGCCGTTTTTAGGTCTCTTCGGGAATGCTCACCACCACTTACATGCTTTCCTTCGATTGGCAAACGTTCATTGAAGTTTTTAATAAATTTTCTTACCTTGGGATGTGGTAATTAAACTTTATTGCTATAAAAATTATGGAAACACTTTTTTATAATATTCGTGCAAAATACGTTTTCTTCGTTCAAGCTCTGAAACCATTTTTTACAAAATTATATCAAATATTAAAAATCTATTTATTGATGTAAGATGAAAAGATAATTTTCTAGTTTATGCAACCCCGGGCTAAAAAACAGATGGTGCAAGTGCTGTCAAAAAGTGCTTTGTTACCCAAAATGATAACATCATTAGACATTTGAACCCAGACGAGAGCTCTATTCATTTAATAACAACCCAATCAGAAATCGCCAGTGGTACAAAAAATCAAGCACTGGCGATTTCTGATTGGGTTACCACTGGGTAACCATGGTGTTGAAAATAAATAACTGGGAGAACACTCATTTGGGATGATTTGCCAGCACTTTCAAAAAGCATTTTTCCTGCATTTGTTTTACAAAAATTTCGGTGGTTTATAAAAAAAACCACTGGCAAAGAATGGTATAAGAGTGATATGCCAAGGTTTGCAACCAGTGGTTATCCAGTGCTACCTAGCCAATGCTACGAGTGGTACAAAAACCAATTCACTGGTAGAGCAATAATTTTATAAAAATGCTGACGCTTCGTTAAAAAAGGTTTTTAGTAAGGACGTTCGAAGTTCAAATCCGATTGCAAGCAAAAATTTTTTTGAATTTAAACATTTTTTTGTTCTATAAAATCAATTTTTTTGTTTATGGAAAAACTCCTTTAAGACCAACTTTTTTTTCCTCTCCCAACGCTGGCATATTAGTTCCAAATAACATATTAACTTTTTTTTAAATTTTATTTTGGAAAATATATTTCCAGACCACCTCTTTATTTGTTTTGCAGGCGTTTTTCCAACGTTCAAAATTTTTGTTTCTCCAGTGCTTTTCCAGCGCTTTTTGAACAGCCCGTCCTTTTGTCTAATGATGTTATCATTTTGGGAATGGGAAAGCACTTTTTGCCAGTACTTGTACCATCTGTTAAAGTGCTTTGCCATCGCTTTCCCGTTTGTATTTTTCTGACTGGGAAGTCACTTGGCGCCTAAAACATGAATGATAAAGCTGGATAACTACTGGTTGCGCTAAAATGCTAGCATTGGCCAAAAGTTTATTGTAACTAACATTCCAACATTGGTAAAACAAAGAAAAGTTTATGTTAAGAGAGCTTTTCCACAAAAAATATTAATAAATTAAAAACATCCAAAAAATTTTTTAACAAAACTTCATCTGTTTTTATAAAATCATTGCATTGATTTTGTACTGTTCACATTTTTTGAGTTTTTGCAAACGTTGGCATAGCACTCCACGACACTTCTTTGCTAGTGGTTTTTTTATAAACCACTGCAATTTTTGTAAAACAAATTCTGGTAAAACGCTAACAAAGCATTCCAAATGCAATGGCAAAACACAAATAAAGTGCTGGCAAAGCAGTGTTAGAACGCTCTGGTAAATGAGCTTTAACAGTTGCCAACCTTGATTTATAGACAGTTTAAGAACTAAAAAAATGTATATTAGTATTTTCACTATTAGGACTAGTTTTCATTTAGGGAAATTATATAAAGCTGCCTACACACTAGGGAACATGGTTGAGGGAACAAAAAATATCAAAAAATTTTGTAAACACGAAATGCACGCTCTCAACATGCACACACACACAAAAGCACTCACACTATCACAAAAAATGCTCTCTTTTTTTAAGTATGTTCCCTAGTGTGTAGGCAGCTTAAGACCTCTTACCCCCGGTTTCCACATGCAAGTGCAAGTTCGAAAAACTCAATACACTCACACTTTTTCACTAATACTATCACACTTATACGACTTGCGGCTCAACTTGCAAGTAAATTTTGAAGACAGTGGATTTTTGATTCTTGCGGCAAGTGAAATGACAGAATAAAGAAAACAGTGTTGCCTAGTAATGTTTTCTATTAATTTAGAAGTATTTGGTAAATTAAAAGTTGTAATCCGACTGATTTTGTATTTATTTCATGGATGGTAACCGAAACGAATGCGGTTATCGTTAGGGTAACGATATTTTAGGTTATTTCGGTAACGGTATTTTAAGGGTAACGCTATTTCATTTATTTCGGTATCGGTATTTTAAGGATAACGGTATTTGAGTTATTTCGGTAACGGTATTTTAATGATAACGATATTTGGGTTATTTCGGTAACGGTATTTTAAGGTTAACGGTATTTCAGTTATACGGGTAACGTTTTTTTTAAGGGTAACGGTAATCAGTTATTTCGATGCATCCCACAATTTTTTTAGAAAAAATAAACGAGATTAAAAACAGAACCAGTTTACCAACTTAAAGTACGAAAAATACTCAATAACCACGTGAAATGACCAAAAGCAAATAATTAAAAATAACGATAACGGTATTTTAGGGATAACGGTATTTCATTTGTTTCGGTAACGGTATTTTAAGGGTATTGATATTTCATTTATTTCGGTATCGGTATTTTAAGGATAACGGTATTTCAGTTATTTCGGTAAAGGTATTTTAAGGATAACGGTATTCCGGGTATTTCGGTAACGGTATTTTAGGGGTAACGGTAATCAGTTGAAAGGGTTTTGAATCGATAACGGTATTTTAGCGGTATTGCCTGCCAACCCTGATTTATTTGTAGAAAAAAAGTAAAAAAGTACACAACGGCATATCTTAATGGTAATTTAAAATATCAATTTTAAAAATTTTTTTAAAAAAAATTGTTAAGAACAAATTTTTTCCCAGCTTTGTTTGAATATTCAATACTTGGCAATACTGGAGTGCTATTAGTGACAACCTATGCCTTCGACGACATTTTAAAAATGAACTTGCAGCAAGTAGTGAGGACACATGTAAAATTTTCATGTTTTTTCGGTAATTTTCGAAATTTTTTTATTTTAGCGGTATTGCCTGCCAACCCTGATTTATTTGTAGAAAAAAAGTAAAAAAGAACACAACGGCATATCTTAATGGTAATTTAAAATATCAATTTTAAAAATTTTTTTAAAAAAAATTGTTAAGAACAAATTTTTTCCCAGCTTTGTTTGAATATTCAATACTTGGCAATACTGGAGTGCTATTAGTGACAACCTATGCCTTCGACGACATTTTAAAAATGAACTTGCAGCAAGTAGTGAGGACACATGTAAAATTTTCATGTTTTTTCGGTAATTTTCGAAATTTTCGCTGATAATACGTATTCTCAACTTGCAACCATTTACTTGCATGTGGAAACGGTGGGAGGGGGGGGGGGGGGGGTTATATCGTGTATATTGTGCAGAGCTTCGCAAAATTAATTCCCTAATTCCCTTTTTTTTAACTGAATTTATATTTTGGGAATGAATTCCCTGACCAAACTTAAGGAATTGAATGAATTCCTTTTTTTTCATTCGATTTATATTAAAGGAATTCATTCATTTTTTTCTAATGCCTTCATAAAATTTTATGAATTCATTCAACAAGGAATTCATTCAATTCTAGTTAATTCAACTTTTAGTAAAGGAATTCATTCAATTCTAGTTAATTCAACTTTTGGTCAAGGAATTCATTCAATTCGAGTTAATTCAACTTTTGGTCAAGGAATTCATTCAATTCTAGTTAATTCAACTTTTGGTCAAGGAATTCATTCAATTCTAGTTAATTCAACTTTTGGTGAAGGAATTCATTCAAGTTAATTCAACTTTTGGTCAAGGAATTCATTCAATTCTAGTTAATTCAACTTTTAGTCAATGAATTCATTCAATTCTAGTTAATTCAACTTTTGGTGAAGGAATTCATTCAAGTTAATTCAACTTTTGGTCAAGGATTTCATTCAATTCTAGTTAATCCAACTTTTAGTCAAGGAATTCATTCAATTCACTTAGCACAGTTGAATGAATTCCTTAGCCAAAAGTTGAGTTAACTAGAATTGAATGAATTCCTTGACTTCAAATTGAATTAAATAGTGTTGAATGAATTCTTTAGTGAATGAATTATTTAATTTTAATTCTTTACGCTTTGGTCAGGGAATTCATTCTATAAATTTGAATTCTTTGAATTCATTCACAGGAATTAATTCCTGCTTATGTCTTATTGGTGAATTCATTCCTTGAATTAAAGAATTGAATTAAATTTTTGGGAATTCATTCCAAAAAGGAATTAATTCTTTAAAGCTCTGATAGTGTGTATTTACTAGGATATTCAATTAATCGACTTAATTTTAATCGATTAATCGTGGATTTAAATATTTGGGTTTTTTCTTAATCGAATAAAATTTAACGGTTAATCTATTAATCGACAAAAAATTCATGTAAAATAAAGCTGCCTACACACTAGGGAACATGGTTGAGGGAACAAAAAATATCAAAAAATTTTGTAAACACGAAATGCACGCTCTCAACACGCACACACACACAAACGCACTCACACATTCACAAAAAATGCTCTCTTTTTTTAAGTATGTTCCCTAGTGTGTAGGCAGCTTAATATAAAAATTTCCAGTGTTGCCATTTCGGTGCTTTTCGGGTATTTTTTGGTACTTTTCTCCTTTCCGTACCCGGTGATTTTTTACAAATACCCGTTTAAAAAAAGCGATGACGCTGAGGCATAACTGAGGTTCTATGCCGTTAATGTGCCGAATTATCTCATCCTTTAGCTCTTGAATTGTTGCTAGCTTATCGACGTACACCTTTTCTTTCAAATAACCCCAAAGAAAGAAGTCCAACGGTGTCAACTCACATGAACTTGGCGGCCAATTGACATCGCCACCACGTGAGATAACGCGGCCATTGAATTTCTCGCGCAAAAGAGCCATTGCTTCGTTGGCTGTATGGCAAGTGGCACCATCCTGTTGAAACCACATATCGTCCAGGTCCACATTCTCAATTTCTGGCCACAAGAAGTCCGTTATAGCGAACACCATTCACGGTAACTGTTTGGCTAACCTCATTTTCCAAGAAGTACGGCCCGATGACGCCGCCAGCCCATAAACCGCACCAAACACAAAAAACTGGTGTTTTCACATTTCCTACAGACCCGATTTGCTGAAATTTGTGCACAATTCTCCCGATTGTGGACACATTTGGTCGATTATGCTGACCAAAGAAATCACGAAGTGCACGAAATGCATTTTGATTTGAACGCCTATTTTCATAATAAGCCTGAATAACTTTAACGCGTTGCTCGATTGTGTATCTTTCCATGGTTCAAATTGAGTTAGTCTGAAATTGAGAAATGTCCAATGAAATGCAGAAAAAAACTTGACGTTTAGGTGTGGTTCACATTCAACATCGGCCCTTAAAATTTAACCACCCTTTAGTACCGGCATTTCGTTAGAAACAGTGCTCTCCCAATACAATTTTTGTTGTAACGTAGGCAATTTCTACCTGGGGAACTATACAAAAAATACATTTTTCCACAATAGCAACTTCGTTATATTTAATCTTCAAATTTTGAAATATTAGTTTGGTGGTTTTTTACCCTTTTTTTTGGTTATTTTTTGAACCTTATTTTACACGATTTTACAAATCTAAAATGTGTTTTTAAATTCTTGATTTAAATTTTTCAAAAAGTTAATATCGTGCTTTTTTACTCCATTTTTGGTAAATTTACCAAAAATGATTTTTACCCGTTTTCACAATGCTCACCGTGCTTTCCTGCCTTCAAGAGTTGGCTACACTTCAAATTTCGTTGTATTTTTAATAATTTTATTTAAAAACATTAAACCCATAAATATACCAGGTTTACACTGTTTACGAGTAGAATACGAGTTTATATGAAAACTCTTCTAAAATTAATAAAAAGAAAAAATACATTAATTGAGATCATATACATATTAGAGTTCGTCAGAAATATATAAAATTTCTTTGATTTTGGGATATCATTATTTTTTTAGTTTTTGCATCAAAAACAAGAATAGCGTTTTTTTTAAAAACCTTTTTTTGCGTTTTCTGAATACAGCAGATAGTCATTAGAGTAGTCCAAAAATCCACTTTTTTAAAAAATTTCAAAAAACTTACTTTTTTATTACACATAATGAAAATGTACTCCACAGATTAATACCAGATGTGAAACCAATGACAGATGTCAAAAAAGAATTCTCGAACCGTATGGTTTTGTGCACAGATTAATACACAGATGTGTTACCAATGACAGGTGTCAAAAAGTATTCTCGAACCGTATGGTTTTGTTTACATGGAAGTCATGTCAAGAGGGAGATAATATAAAATCGCCATACATTTTGTATTGCGCATTTTTTGTATATATTTGTCTCTTTTTAGACTTTTGTGCTTTCTCTTTTGTGTTTTTCTTAAATTATTGAATTCCATTTTGCTCATTTTCTATCGTCCATATTGCCCAAATTAGCTGATTCATATCTGTGTATAATCTGTGGTTTTGTGTCCATGGAAGTCAAATCAAGAGGGAGATAACAATATAAAATCTCCATACATTTTGTATTGCGCATTTTTTGTATATACATATCTGTCTCTTTTTAGATTATGTATTGTGTTTTATCTTTTTTTTTTTTTATAATAAATACAGCATTTATTTACTTCAAATTACATAACCAAAGACCTGGGGGCCATATGTGATTAATAAAAGCTACTACAAAAAAATAATTTAAATAAAGATAATAAAAATAAATAATAATAAAAATAAGTAAAAAATACAGTAAAACTATCATATAAAAAAAATACTGAAAACATTAAGGGTTTTCATAAGGGGTGTACTATTTGTTGTATCGTTGTATCGTCCTAACAAAAAACAGAGTTGTTAAAAACTAAATTGAAAAAATATAATATTTGAGAATAGCACGATACAACATTTTTACGTATGTTTAGTGACCTGTGTTTGAGTGTGCTAACAGACAGAAAACTGAATAGAAAATCGTTGTTAAACACAAATAAAAATTTTAACAACTCTGTTTTTTGTTAGGACGATACAACGATACAACAGATAGCACACCCCTTATGAACCACCTAATTATCTTGAATAATATAAATAGATATTTAAATAAAAATAATACAATCACCAGATGTTCCTAAGTGCAGCGATAATAAAAAAAGAAAAGGTCGAGAGGGATAAAAATAGTAGCACAAATAAAAAGCTATAACTCATGAATAGCTACATAATCCTTAAGCTTTCGCCTAAAGACCTGGGGTGAAAAAGCAAAACATCTCAGGTATAGAGGTAGAGCGTTCCATATTCTTGAAAGCCTAATCTGAAATGATCGCTCGAACATATTAGTATGATGTGTTGGATAAACCAGTTGGGGGTTTCTTTTGTGTTTTTCTTAAATTTTTGCGGTTTGTTTTGCTCATATTGCCCAAATCAGCTGATTCATATCTGGTATAATTTGTGATGTATTCCCTGCTGAACATTGGTACAAAAATTGTTGATATACCGCGACCCGTTAAAAAGTTACAGTATTGTTCGAAACTAGAGTTGTAAAAGTATTGAGTATTCCGGTACTGAGTACTCAATACCGCCTGTTTTTTTGAGTACTCAATACTAAAACGGTACTACTCAATACTTTTAAAGATGCAATTTTCCGTAGAAATGAGTATTTTTCGTATGAAAACACAACTCTAAAAATACTACTTTAAAAATACAACTCTGGAAATACAACTCTATTTGTGAAGCAAAGAAATTTGTAATGAGTTTTTGGGAAAAATTATTTAATTAATTTATTTAAAATGTTTTAAATTTATTAAAATGTAAGTAACAATAGTTATTTAACACGTGTATGTGAATTGTTATTATTTTTCATTATAATAATAAAGAAAAATAATAATCGTAACATTTTTATTTTTAAATTCAAAAAAACCGTTAAAAGTATTGAGTAGTATCGAGTACTCAATTGAAAAGTATTGAGTAGTATTGAGTACTCAAAAAGTATCGAAATTTCACAACTCTGTTCGAAACCTAAGCAACTTCTCCTAATAAAGTAATGAAAGTCTTATATACTTACCCCTCAATTCATAAATGGTTTGTGAAGTTATAGCAGGTTTACAAAACGTCATTTTCATACAAAGTTTGTTCAATAAACCTCCTATAATTTTACAAAGCGTTTATTAATTTAGGGGTTATTCTTTTTAAATTGATTTATACAAAATAACACTTAATTTTTATTAGGCGTGTTCGTTTACTTACTACAAGTTAATACTTTTACTACAGCTGGAAAAATTCAATACAAAATGTAAACAAAACTTTCCAATTGTAGTAAAAGTAGTAAGAATTTCGAGTAAAGGAACACACTGATTATGTTATGTGCCTACATTCTAATAATAACAAGAAAAATTTAATTCCATTTCCTTGCCAGTAAAAAAAAAACCAAAACGAAATTGACTCCATATATTATTGTTCGAAACTTAAGCAACTATTTTGTTGTATTTTTTGCAACAAATAAACAAAAATTTTGAAACATTTATTTAATTCCCGTTTAGTTTGACAAAGAAAATTTAATTTTTTTTTTGTTTCTGTAGATTTAGAATTAATTGCTTAGAAGTGCAGCTATGGCGCGTACACGTTACGGAATCGATTTTAAGTTCAAAATTGTTGAACTATTTAATAAGGGCCAATCGAAAGTCTCTATAGCTAACAAATTAAGCATTAACAAATCAATAGTTTCGCTACTCTAGCGAAGTAGTTTCTCTACTGGAATAGTAGAGAAAGCCAATACCAGAGGGCAACTTCACATCGAACAGATTGAAAATTGTCCGATTAATTAAGAAAAAAACCCTTTTTTCTTCCAAAGATGTTGTGAGTGAGCTTAATCTCAATATTAGTTCGAGCAGTGTGAGAAAACGATCATTGGAAAATAATTTGAGAAGCTTCATGCCGTCTAAGAAACCCTTACTGACAAAGAAACATTTAAGAAAGAGGTTTGCCTAAATGATTTTCCAATGTATTCGTTAATTTTCATTAGTTTTATGAAATTTAAGGTTGGATTTTGCAAAAGCTCACGCAAATTGGACTGTGGGGAAATGGATAATAGTTTTATTCAGCGACGAGTCTAAATTTAACCTGTTAAATTCAGATGAAGTATGCCACGTTCGAAGACCGAAGGGAAAACGATTACATCCGCGTTATTGTAAAGGAACAATAAAACATGGGGGCGGAAATGTAATGGTGTGGACCTGCTTTTCGACGAGTGGAGTTGGCCTTTTGTTGAAATACAAATAAAAATGGATCGCTTTGTTTATATGGATATTTTAGCCAAACACATGCTTCAATATGCCGAATTGGAAATGCCACTTCGATGGGGTTTTCAGCGCAATAATGACCCAAACTCTCGTCAAAGTGGGTCAAAGAATGGTTACCTGTTAATGGGATTCAATTATTGGATTAGCCAGCTCAATCTTCAGACTTTACCCCCATAGAAAACCTATTCGGCGTAGGGTCTGAACTCGCCGTTTTAGTAATAAGCGGGAGCTGACAAATTGCTTAAAATCTGAGTGGGAATCAATACCAACCACAATACTATCAAATCTTGTAGATTCTATGGCAAAACGATGTTCGGAGGTCATATGAAAGAAAGGGTATCATAGGAACAACTGAAAGTTGCTTAAGTTTCGAACAATAATATATGGAGTTAATTTTGTTTTTTTTTTATTGCCAAAAATAAAAAATTGAATTAAATTTTTGTTGTTATTATTAGATAGTAGGTACATAATAGGTAGGGTTTATGTCCCGGGAATCCCGCCCTTTTTTCAATCCCGCAATCCCGGGAATTTTGTGCGGGATTTCCAGGGATTTTTTTTATTCTTTTACAGAAGTTTTAGCAGTATATTACAATTTTTGAAGCTTTATTTAGATCTAAAACATTGATTTTTTTAAATTAATTTTATTAAAATATATTTACAATTCAAAAATGCGATTTTAAATTCAACAAACAGAATAAGTATTAAAAAAAAAATACTGTTTAGGCCAAGTTTTTTTTTTTTTTAATTAGTTGAATTTGATTTAGTTAAACCGAAAACCAATTTTATCAGCCATTACCAAGTTTACCAACAAAATTTGTCGTAGGTACCTCGGAAGAAATTTGTTCTTTTAAATGATGATATTTATCTTTGTTTAAATAAAGCAATTACACAATATTTCAACATCAGTATTTCAGTTCCAAATACCTTCAAAATTTTTGTATTTTTAATTGATATAAGTATTTTTTACTTCAAATAATTTTATTTAAATTGATATTCCTTTATTTCAATTGTGTTTTTAAATTTTATTCATTTTTTAAAAAAATGCATCAAATGCTTTTTTAAATTATTTTTGATTTGTTAATTTGAAATACAACTATGAAAATTAAATAATTCCTTTTTAAGTAGTTGTTGCATAAAAAGTTTCTATTCAAAAAATAACAGTTGAAGTTAAAAAACTATTTAATATTTTAGTGTCTGTGTTTATAAAAAGATTTAGGGGAATTTGCCTATAAATTTGTGTCAAAGATACTCACTTTTAAACTTTTTTATAAAAATAATTCTAGACGAATACTTCTGAAAATCTGCATAGAAACAAAATATCTAGAAATATAATTTTTTTGATTGAATATTAAATTTTTGATTAAATATTTAAGCAAAAAATCGATTTTAGTATTAACTATAAAACTGGCCCTAAGTATCGTTTTATATCGAATACATAAACCAGGGCTCAAATTTAAAATTTGTGTAAGACGCAAATGGAAAAAATAAATGGTCCATAATTTTATATAAGAAACGTCTAAAAATATTTTTTTAATTCTCTCTATAACTAGATTTTAATAAATGTGTTATTTCACCGTCCGACACAAGTTTGAACCCATTAACAATTCTAATATATCCTGAAAGAAGGGATGTAATTAAATACCGCTGTCGTTCACTCTTTCGAAATCAATTCGTTTACCGTTTGAAAAGAGAATTATATTTAGTTAATATATTTCAAATTGTTTTTTAAAATTATGACTGCCTTCCATACAAATATATTACCTTAATATTAATTCGCGATTTAAACTGTTAAACGAATTGATTTAGAAAAAGTAGTAGATATAGATATTTTATATTTAGAACTTCTTTCAGAATACTTATATTAAGTATATTTTCCAAGGTTGGTTACCGTTATCGTTATAATACCGTTATCGCTAAAATACCGTTTCAAATTGAATACCGTTACCGTTATCGATACCTCTAAAAAAATTTCTAAATACCGTTATCGTTACCGTTACCGTAATTTTTATGGGTAGTTACCGGTATTTTACCGGTATTTATTATTTTATATAAAAATTAAAATTCTTTTATTTTTTATTTTATAATCTTGAGTGTTTTTTTTTTACAAAAAATTTATAGATGATAATTTTACTTATTTAAACTACCAGTATTGAATTTATAGCTTAAAATCTGTATTTTCAGTACTTAAAATTAAAAATATGCCATGTTTTTACTTGTTTTTATATGTTTTTAACATAATTTTTAATACCGGTACGTACCGGTATTGCTGTTTCGATAACGGTATACCGTTACCGAAACATTCTTAAATACCGTTACCTTTACCGTTACCTAAACAAACGAAATCTGATACCGCTACCGCTACCCTTACCGTTATTCGTTTCGGTAACCAACCTTGATATTTTCTCATGCGTACAAGCAAAAGATGGTCATTGTCGTACGGTACTTTAAAAGAAATTGAGTTTTTCTAGTACAACATATGTCGGATTTATTTATTTTTCAACGAGCGGGAATTCCCGGGATCCCGGGAAATTCTAAAATAAATCCCGCTGTCCCGGGAAATTAAAAAGTCCGGGAAAATAAAAACCCTAATAATAGGTCTGCTTCTTTACTTTTTGGGTAAAGTTCGGTAAAATGAGAATTAACAAGAAATACTCTCACGAAATGACAAAAATGCACAAAAGTAAACGAACGCGAAAAACCATATTTGAAGCCCGAAAAACAAACGTCAATAGATTTGTGCATTATAGTTCGTTTTGGTGAGCGCTCTTTCTAGTGTTTGTTCAATTTGTTGTAAAAATCTAAATAGCTTTTCTAGTTAAACCCCGTTTTAAATCAAAAATTTAATAAAAATTCCCTTTTTAGGCATTTCTATTTACAAAAAGGAATACATAGTTTATTAAATTTGGAAAAGATTTTAATATTAAACAAAAGCTTCGATTTATTTACATATTTATCTCTTTAACACATTTAAACAAGCGTCTTCAAAAAATTGTCGGTAATTTTATGGAGTTTTAAAATCACCGATAGGCTTTTGCAACTATTATACTAATTTTTGTAAATTATAAACATATTTTCTAAATGAATGAAATGAGCAATTGAACTAAAAGAGCTATTAGTTGTGAACTAGGTCTTTGTTTCAAATTAGTGAATGGTTCAATTGAACTAGTTGAACCCAACTGATGATATAACAGCTGATAAAAAACAATTTACCCAAATTTACAGGAAAAAAAGTCTGGGCTTTTTCGTGCAAGAAGAACAAGAATATTACTCTCTCATAACAGCTCTCATTTACCCAATTGTGTACAGTGGTGTTAGACCATTTTGGTCAAAAATTGTCAAAAATGTAAAAATAAATCGTCAAAATCGTCAACAATTTTATGAAAAATCGTCAAGAAATCGTCATCAGTTAAATATAATAAAAACACTAGTTCCATTTTTTTTTTATTCGAAATTCATTTTAACTGCTTACCTCTAAATTGCAGCTCTTAAGATTTTATAAATTCGAATTATATATAACCCAGCTTTTATAAATTCGAATTATATAAAACTGGACGTTATTTTTTCTTTATCTGTAAAAAGGTGGTATTTATGCTATAATTAATTATTTATTTTATTTATTTTTATTTATTATTCAAATAAACCAACTGAGCCCTTAGGGCCATATATAGTTGGTAGACTAACAAAAACAGGTTATTTTATAATATTTCTTAAAACTATAGTCTTAAAAATTAATTAAATTTGTATATAAGACAACAGATAAAACACCTCACCATGTTTTATGCGGTTAAAATCATTATAAATAATTTATATAGACTTTAAAATCGTGATTCCGAACTTTGTTCTTTAAACTTTCAGTCACGTCAAAATTGTTCTATAATTTAGACATAAGCCAAATACAGTGTATTTCGGAATTTTTAACAGTGATTTTCTAAAAATGTGACGTAATTGAGACATTTGAAAAACAAATTTATAATCAGCTTGCCTAAATCTATGAAAGTTTAAATCCTTGCAAAAAATTTATTTTGTAAAACTGTGTAAATTAAAAATTAACCTAGCTCCAACTTTTGTTTGTTAATTGATTTCAACCACGAATATATTTTTCCACTCAGACCCGACGAGTATTGCGAATTCCAAAAAGACGATTCGAAAAGAACAATTTGCGGCTTTTTAAATGCTTTTCTTTATAATTTTGCTTAAAATTCGTTAAAAAATAACCAATTTTCCTAAATCATCAAAACATGTGGTTTTTATTCAAAAATCGTCAATCGTCATTTGTAAAATTTTTACTACAAAAATCGTCAAAATGACGTAAAATCGTCACATCTGACACCACTGATTGTGTAGTAAGAGAACGCTTTTTGGTAAAATTGGGATCCCGCGGGATCCCAATGTTGAGTACCCGAACACAGCTAATATAATGAAAATTAAAAGTGCTATTTTGTATAAACCAATTTAAGAAGAATATGTAGGACTTTGATTACTTTATTAGGAGAAGTTGCTTATGTTTCGAACAATACTGTATTTAATAATCAAATATGTTTAATAAAGAAAATTACAAATTATTTTGTCTTTACTAAAAAATAAGTTTATAATGCGCAGCGAGTATTGAAAGCTGCATTTTAATTAGCTCAAATACTTTTTCAATGAATTGAAAAAAAATCCAAATTTGATTAGTTAATAACTTTTTAACAGTTTGCTGTATATCCAAAAATTTTGTACCCACCCTACGGGTAATTTTAACAAACTGTCTCCGAACTGGCCCCTTTATATGAAATAAACTGGTCACTTTTACATGGCGTTGTCATAGGAGGGGGAAATTGACCCCTTGTGATATGTCACAAGACAAATCCTAGGACATGTCCCTGAACTTTGCTTTTTATGAGAGTTCAGTAACCTGTCCTAGGATTTGTCTTGTGACATGTCACAAGGGGTCAATTTCCCCCTCCTATGACAACGCCATGTAAAAGTGACCAGTCTATTTCATATAAAGGGGCCAGTTCGGTAACAGTTTGTTAAAATTTCCCGTAGGGCATGTACTCAGCCGGAAATACATTTTCATTGTGTGTAATAAGAAAATAACTTTATAGAAGTTTTTGAAAAAAATGGATTTTCGAACCACTCTATAAGCTATCTGGTGTATTTTGAAAATGCAAAAAAAAAAGTTTGTTATTAAATTTTGTTGTAGAATCGAATGGTAAAGTCAGATTTCCTATATATGCAGCTGTTTTTGCTCTGTAGGAAAAGGGTCAGCGTTTTTGGCCGACTTGCGCCGGTGGAAAGAGTTGAAATAAAAAAGAAAAAAAAACGCCATTCTTTTTTTCTATGCAAAAACTTTAAAAAAAGTGATGATATCCGAAAATCAAATTTTTATGACTAACTCTAATACATATGTATATATTCCCGTCGTTCCTATAATGACCAAAGGGCCTCAAATTAAGATCACATTCTCTCGAAATTTTAATTTTTCTGTCCCCTCTGTCACATATTTAAATTTCTTTTTTTAAATCAGAGTCAAAAAACGCGCAAGTCTTATGTAAATTTTAATTCGAATCTTATGGCTTTCAATAATATCCTTTTCTAAGGGATATTATTGGCTTTTTCCTTTGATATCTAAAATACTTAACAAGTCTACTAGGCGGCAACAAGAAATTTTCATTTTCATAAATACAAACCATATATTTTATGTATGTAGTTTGACAAACTCATAAACATACCAGGTTTACACTATTTACGAGTAGAATACGAGTTTATATGAAAACCCCTATTTTTTTAATATTTTCGTAATTTTTTCCAATTTCGATTAATCATATTATTCGAATTTTTCGTTATTCGAAATTTGAAAACTTATTTATTCGAACAATTTCTGAGCAAAACTGTTCGTTTAATTAGATAACGATTAATCGATTGAAAACCCTAATATTTACGCATTTTATGTCAATCCTCATACATAGGGTTGCCATCCGTCCTCTTTTCCCCGGGCACCGTCCTCTTTTTTATGGCGTCCGGGCAGTCCTCCTTTTTCAGTAAGTGTCCGGGGTTGTCCTACTTTTTGAACATTTCTCTATAACTTTTTTTTATTGCTTCTAAACTTTGAAGCTGTTATTTCAATTGACTTGGCATCACTTACTTTTATTGCCAAATTTGAAGCTTATCAGCAGTGAGCACACTGTTGAATTAAAAAAAAAATTAACATTACTTTTAATGATGAAAATTAATTTAATGAATTCCTCATCCTGAAAAATTATGTAAAAACCTTAAATTCAATTAACACGACTGATAACAAGTTTTGGTAATATTTTTTTTTATTAAAAATTTTGTTTGCTATGAAATGAAAAATCTTGTTGAGTTCTATTTTTTCTTACTAGCACATAATGCCAACGATATTTTCTTTAATCAAGGCGCAGTGGACGCCAAAAAGAAATAAATTGAATCCAGAAACTATTTCTGATATTATTAGAGTCAAATATAATTTTGATATGAATTGTCAAGAGTTTTATGAATACTTGAAGAAAAGCGACAGTAATATATTGATTCAAATTGAAAGCGTTGAAAACCATTCATAAAACTTGATAATTCGTATCGAGAAATTATAGAAATGTACATTCCCGAAAATGTATGCAATAAATTTGTTAATCGTTGTTTTTTTTTTTGTTTATTCAGGTATTACAGTAAAACTCGCTTAAGATGAACTCCGCGGGGCTAGATCAATTAGTTCGTTGTAAGCGAGGTTTATATTAACCGGGGTAAAATTTATTTAAAATGTTCTAAATATTTAAATTTCCAACTCTACTATTTTCTTGAGCTTAAGGTTTGGTTTTTATTTTTAAAAAGTTTTTTATTTTCGATATTTCGCTACTCCAATGTGTAGCATCTTCAGGAAATAACAATTAAATGAACAAATTATAAACAATTTTAAAGTTTGAAAAAATTTGAAAAGCATTTGTCAAATATAAATTGTATGTATACATTTATACCAGCAAACAAAGTTTTTGGTATAAAAGTATAACAAACAAAAATAACAATAATTAACAATAAAAAATGTATAATATAATGTGTTATAAATTAATGTAATGTGTGCTATTTCTTTTGTATTAAATATCTATAATTCTGAGCTAAATTTTCAATATCTGCCTTAAAGTTAATTCTATTTGTTGTTGGTGTATTAATTATCTTTCTTTTTTCTAATATATATCTATAATATATATTCTAATATATAACGACGTTTATAATTATGTTCTGTATTTAAAACTGATACATTTTCAAAGTCAGGATAGTGATTTAAACTTGAACAATGAGAAGATAATGCTGTCTTTTGTGAATTAATATGCCTATATTTCTGATCTGATTTATGTCCAGCTATTCTAGTTCTCAATTTATTCTTTGTTGTACCTATATATACTTTATCACAATTCTCTCCGTCATTTCCACTACATGGTATTTTATATACTATATTTGACATGTCCAATTTTTGTATCCTATCCTTTGTCTTACTGTATAATTTATTTACTGTATTGTATGATTTAAAAGCTATTTTATATCTATTAGTATCTATTATCTTTGATTTCTCTAAACGTTCTGATATTCCCGGTATATAGACCATAGACTTGTAAATCTTCTGTTCAATTAAATTCCCTGTGTTACTATTCCTCCTAAATTTATATTGATTTATCAATGAAGAAATTAATCCTATCGGAAAATCATTATCTCTTAATAAATTTCTAATTATTTCCTCATTCTTTCTATGAAATTTTCTGTCACTAATAGTCAATACTTTTTCTATCAAATTCTTTGCAGTGTTAATAATGATTTTCTTACTATGTTTTGAATAAAAATTAATAATTCTACCTGACGTTGTTGGTTTCTGATACCAATCCATTATCAAATTATTACCTCTTCTTATTACCAAAGTATCTAAATAAGAAAGTTTAGAATCACACTCCTTTTCCATGTTAAACTTAATATCAGGACTAAATTCATTTAATGCTCTTAACATATCATCAATTGCATTTTCAGAAATGACACAAAATAGATCATCCACATATTTAGTCATTATCCCTGGTCTAACATCAAGTTTTTTAATACAAGTGTCCAATAATTCTTCCATAACTATATCAGCCACAATTGGAGAAGCAGGTGATCCCATTGGAAGTCCTTTCCGTTGTAAATATATCTTCTCACTGTATTGAAAGTATCTATTATCCTCTATACAAAATTTCAAAATACGGAAAAATAAGTCTTTTTCAATAGTTGTATATTCCTCAATAACATTCCATTTTCCTCTTATAATATTCATTGCCAAATCAACAGGAATACTTGGGAATAAAGAAACTACATCAAAAGAAACTAATTTTTCATCATTCTGTATCCGTTTGTTGAATAATCTATTTTTAAACTCAAGTGAGTTCTTTACATTGTACTTAGATTCTTCTGTAATCTTCTTTAAAATGTTAGTAATGTATTTACAGAGTTCATATGATGGAGAATTAATAAAAGAACAAATTGGTCTCAATGGAAATTCTTCCTTATGAATTTTAGGTAGCCCATATAATCTAGGTGCTGTAGAGAACTAGAATAGCTGGACATAAATCAGATCAGAAATATAGGCATATTAATTCACAAAAGACAGCATTATCTTCTCATTGTTCAAGTTTAAATCACTATCCTGACTTTGAAAATGTATCAGTTTTAAATACAGAACATAATTATAAACGTCGTTATATATTAGAAATGTTACAGATAATTAATACACCAACAACAAATAGAATTAACTTTAAGGCAGATATTGAAAATGTAGCTCAGAATTATAGATATTTAATACAAAAGAAATAGCACACATTACATTAATTTATAACACATTATATTATACATTTTTTATTGTTAATTATTGTTATTTTTGTTTGTTATACTTTTATACCAAAAACTTTGTTTGCTGGTATAAATGTATACATACAATTTATATTTGACAAATGCTTTTCAAATTTTTTCAAACTTTAAAATTGTTTATAATTTGTTCATTTAATTGTTATTTCCTGAAGATGCTACACATTGGAGTAGCGAAATATCGAAAATAAAAAACTTTTTAAAAATAAAAACCAAACCTTAAGCTCAAGAAAATAGTAGAGTTAAAAATTTAAAAAGAAGGTTAAATAAACGAAAAGTATTTAAATTTCCTTGAAACAACTTTAAAAATTTTACAATTTTTTCATTTGGTTTCCTAAGTATATTGTTTGCAATATATTTAAGAAAAAATGTCTGTGTGATCGGTTTAAAATTTGTCAGAAAACAAAAAAATATAGAAAAAATTGCTGAATTTTGTAAAGTTCGTATTAAAAGTGGAAAATTATATAGAAATTTGTTTTTGGGACCTTCACAAACAGTTCGTTTTAACCGAGTGTTCGTCTTAAGCGAGTTCGTATTAACCGATGTTTTTTGAATTGAAATTGTTGGCAAAACTTTGGGACTTCTAAATTAGTTCGTATTAACCGAGAATTCGTCTTATCCGAAATCGTATTTAGCGAGATATTTTGTATAATGTTTTAATTTCAGATTTTTAATATTTTTTGTGAAGTTTTTTTAATCAATCCAGAAATTATTTCTAGTTCTATTTCTGATATTATTAGAGTCAAATAAAATTTTGATATCAATTGTCAACAGTTTTATGTATATTTGAAGAAATGCGACAATAATATATTGATTCAAATTGGAAGCATTGAAAAAAAAAAACATCCATGAAACTCTTTAGAATTCGTATCAAGAAATTGTAGAAATGTACATCCTTGAAAATGTATGCAATGAATTGGTTATTTATTTACCACTAAATTAAAGTCCAAAATGATTTTTTTGTTTTTTGTGAATTTATTTTTAGTGGGAATAAAAATTGTTTTATTTATAAAATGAATTTTTCATATGATAATATCATATTAGAATTTGGACTTGAGGTAGAACAATATGTGCGTTACCGCGGTTACCAGCGGGAACCCAAAACAGCCCAAACAACAACAATTTACACGCAATTTTGAGTACGGGAACGCCTTTGGGCTAGTTTGTGTAACTTCTGTAAAGTACGGGAACAGACATAATATTCTAACTAAAAGTATAGAAAGTCCGAAAAAACAATTTTTGTATTTTTTAATGCAAAAATTAGAATAATAAATTTTTATTTGTATATTTTATCGCGTTGTTGATTTTTGTAAAATTAATTCATTAAAAAAAAAATTGTCTTTTTGAAGACAAATGTCCTCCTTTTTTGAGGTTGACGTCCTCTTTTTCCCAAAATGGAAATGGCATCCCTACTCATACATAACAATACACGATAGCGAAATGACACCTAAATAATTACCGTTTTGACGATGGAACTCACTTTACTTATCTCATGTGTTATAAATGTCATATGATACTGAACATTTTTTCATTCATTTCATTTATCGTTTGTCATTAAAGATAAAAATACAGTCAGATTCTTATGATATTTTTTTTTATTAAATTTTCGTTGAAGTTTAGTTTCAAATATGTACATTAGGGTTATGACTTTTTGATATTTTTTCCAAATATCAAATTTTACATGCCCTAGCCAAAAAGGCCATAAAAAAATATTAAGAAACGCAATCTTACTTTTTCGCTGCTGTCAAAAAAGTTCCCGCACCAAAAGGGTTGAAATTTGGTCTATATGGTTTTAGTTTAATTAAAATATTTCTCCGAAGTTTTAAACAAATGAGACTCAAACGATGCTTATTAAAAGCGAAAAATTACGAAACCTTTGTGGATGGACTTTTGGATACATTTTTTGTCGTTTACAATAATTTTTGTTATAATTCGTTATGTAAATTAAACAAAATCCCCGAGCAAAAATTATTTCTAGAATTTGCATTTGGTGCGGAAGGATTTTTTACCGAAATGATTTGCAAACACGATTTTTATTATTAATTTAGTTTGCGTATCACGTGGTGATAGGTAAAATTTTGGTTAAAAATGAGTCATAACCCTAATTTACATCCTAGTTTTTTTATATATTTTTACACGCAAAGAAAAACCTATAGTCACTTCAATAAAACACGACATGTAAATATATCGTGGGTTTAATTTGGTAGTAATTGTAAAGGGTTGCACTCTAGTGTAATAGGCAATAGCCAATATTTGTTGTTGGCAAATTACCGTTGATAAATTTGGCGAAACAACAGGCTTTATGTATGTTCTTACAAAAAAACAAGATAATTGACAAAAGCAACTAGGATTATTGTTTGACATACAGAAACCAAGATGGCTGATGCATTCTTTTGCAGAAAAATGTAAAGTGATTTTCAAATTTTTTTAAATGGTAATAAAAAATGGAATGTGGAATAAAATGACAAATTAAACATAAACAATTGTAAGAAATGTAAGTAATACATCCAAATAAAATATTCAAAGAGTTAACTTTAAATTTGTTGTTTTTTTCAGACAAAATATACTTAAATGTGGATGCTTAATCTTTTTTTTCACACTACAGAATAAGCAAGAGGAATAATGCCATTGTTTAGGTATTTAATTTTTAATTTTATTTTTTATTTACAATTTCAAACCAAGCCCATAGGGCCAAATATGGCTCACATACAACTCACTAAAAAATACTACTAAATAAAGTATATATAATTAACAACAAAGTAACAATAATTAATTTACAAAAAATAAAAATAAAAAAACATATTTATGTATTTAAAAAGAAAAAGAAAATAGAAATGTGTATAGAATTCTTTCACTTTATATTTACTTCTCCCTAAAATGATTCCCTGTATAATATTTAATATTTAATTGTGTTTTTTTATAAATGCGATACAAAACGTGTACTTAAATTAAAATATTAATAAAAATATAATTTCCAATAAAACAGGAGTCATTTTAAAATGTTGGTTTTTAATTCTTACTTAAAAAATAAAAATTGTTTTTTTTCGACTTTTTTAATTGATTAATTAGAAATTTATTAATTTAGTTCGAGGCCAATTTCCTTATTATGAATTAACATAATAATTACTTTTTTCAACAAATGCTATTTTTCTTCATCAGTATACTCTCCTGCTTTCAAAAACCTCTACACTTTTAGGAATGAAAAGACGATCGTTTCCGGGATTTTCCAGGTCCCCTTCATCAGTTTTCTTTTGAAAGCGAAATATAAAAATAGCAGTTTTTGAAAAAAGTACTTCTTATGTTAATTCATTATAAGGAAATTGGCCTCGAACTAAATAAATTTCTAAGGAGTCATTTTATTTATAAAAAATAAATAGTTTATTGTACCTGGAAAAATATGTAAATTTTGTCAACGAACATTTCAACGAACATATGTTTTTGAATATTTGCCTAAGTGATTTTATAAGTTATATTCTTAACTTTTGCAGTTGTATAGTATACAATCAACTAAGGCAACTTATACGCTTATTTTAGATGAAAATACTATAGTTTTTCTTTGCGTGTATACAATAGCAATATCAATTTTTAAATCACAATTCAATATTAGTTTCTCTTAACACATTTTTTAAAATTAGTATTGTGTTTACATATATTCTTATAAAAATTCTTAATTAAATGTTTCATTTATTATTTTATTTATTATTTCTTTATTCACTTTAAATGAAGCGCATTTCGTTGGGCATTTTGCGAAGTGATTTGATGTTGGAATCAAGATGTAAAGGCTTAGAAAACGAAAATGTGAAACCCTGTGCCTACTGTTGCTGGAAACAAGTTGAAATTAATACAATCGCGTCTGGCTTTGGTCACTTAGGACCAGTCAGTAGAGCCATACAAAGGTGCATTTTTAATTTAACTTTTCATAAATAATCGAGTTCAAGTTGCTTTATTAAATATTAGAGTTCGTTCTGAAAATACCTTTTTCGTTTGATTTTTTGATATTGTTTTTTAGAATCTATTTGGACAAAAACAAATAATTGTGATTTTTTTTAAACCTTTCAATTCCTTGGTTTCCTTCAAGGCGGCAAAAGACTAATTTTATGACCGGTTTAATAAAACAAAAACAGTTATATATTGCAAACCGGACTTTTCCACTCGAAGCGTTTTTTTTTACTTTACTTCTAGAAAATATTAGAGATCCACGAAAACGGAGGGAAAACTTATTTTTTTCAACAAAAAAAAAAAAAAAAAGAAAAAAAAAGAATGGTGCAAACGTGTTTGGACTATCGGAACCCATTAAAAAGTTATTAAGAGTAAAAACTTGTTATTTGCCAACAAAAAAAAAAATTTAAATTAAAAAAAATTTTAATTAATCTGACGACTTGAAAAAATATTTAAGCCACAAAAAAATAATTCAATTGATATGGATTTTTTTTAGGTTTTATGATTTTTTTAAGTTTATAAAATTTTAATTAATCTGACGACTTGAAAAAATATTTAAGCCACAAAAAAATAATTCAATTGATATGGATTTTTTTTTAAGTTTTATGACTTTATCGGTTCGAGATATGTCAGAAATTTTTGTAGTATTTTTTTCAGTTTAATATATTTTTTCATTGTATGAATTAAAACAAATAATTTTAAAGTTCGTTTTTTTCGTTTCGAGTTTTCCGCTCGCTCTATTGCCTTTTTGACGCTTTTTGAAAGCGTGAGAAAAATTCTGCACACATTATTTTTTGTTGAAAAATATAACGGCATAGTTAGATTTGCAATATATACCGACTTTTCAGCCGAAGAAATTAAAATTTTCCTAAAAAAATTCAACCATTAACTTTTTTTTATTGAATTAACTTCTTAAAAGTTGTGAAATTTTTAAAACGAACGCTATTAAATATGGGTTTGCTTAGCAAGTAGGTTGTTTAATTACATTTTCTCATTTTTTTTTTTAATCATGGTTTAAGTATATAGGAGTTCAGTAAATATTGAATAAATATTCGATTTGTCCTTTACTATTAATATTTATTAAAATATGTAAGCTTTGTTGTAAACAAAAATAGAGTAACGTAAAGTTAAATAACCTAATAATTTGTATTATTTTTGAAAATTTCTAAATACTCGTATTTACATTCCGAACATTCCTATATCCCTTATCCATGTAATAATGAAAAGCATTATATTATTTTTAACAACTATTATCAATTTATATTTTTAACTGCTTTTTATATAGTCTCTTTAGTCCTTTTTATATCCATGCATGCCTTTTAAATATAACTGTACAAAAATTTAGAATTTTTTTCCTGTTATATATTTTTTTACTATGGCAAACAGTTTGGCCAGGGATTCTTTTTCGCAAAATTTTTTCACGATGATATTCCTTAATACAGTGATTTTCTAAAACCGAACGTATAGGGCAAAAAATCAAATTTCTTCTCCCAATGCTACAGAATCATCTATCATATATTTTTCTATGGTTACAAACCTAATTAACCAATTACTATGTTTATATAATTATTTAAAATTTTAATATTATTTTCATTTCGTTGTTTTTTCTGTTTTCTTTGTTTCTTGTTATGTGTACAATTACAGGAAAAATCTCTTGGTATCTTACGTTCTGACTATTTGGCTCACATGTCTGCCGATAATGCTATAAAACAAGTTGAAATCAACACCATTGCCTCTAGTTTTGGTGGCATATCCACACACTTGTTGCCTCTACAGAGGTATTTTTATTTTTTTTTACCATTAAATTTCACAGTTTATCAAAAACACACTTTGTTGGACATCATTGATATTGTGCGAAAAAGAATTGCAGTTTTAGTTAATTTATTTTGCAATTAGTTTTTTTAGAGTTAACTTTCTATAATTTTTTTTTAAATTGCAATGCATGGCTTCCTTTTTTATTTAAATATGTATGTATGTTATTGCAATAATATGTGTTGGATAATAATCTTAGAACGTTAATAGAAAACAAGCCAGAAGTTAATCTAAATGATATGAGAAACTTGATTATGAAATCATACATACCGCCAAAAACAAACGCTAGAAGTCAAATTTTTAAAAACAAATGGTTCGATAATGAATGTCAAAATGGCAGAGAAAAATCGATGGAGTTGTTAAAAGCATTTAGAAAATCACAACAAAATAGAGACAAGGAAATGTATATCGAACAGAGAAATCAGTACCAGTATTTATGTAAGATTAAACAACGGGAGTATTATAAACAGGTGGAATGTAAATTAAACTTTGTGACTGATAGCAAAAGCTGGTGGGCTCTAGCGAGGGAAATACGACAACAAGAGAATCATATTGGATGTGGTATAATGGTTGAAAGTTTTAGAGATTACTTTAAAGAATTACTTAATCCCACAGTCAGATCTGCAGAGATATGCTATGCTGCTAATTTAATAAGTGATGAACGTTTAGATAGACCTTTTTCGCTGCAGGAATTAAAAGCTCAGCTTGCTAAAGCAAAGCCCAATAAAGCGCCCGGAGAGGACCGTATCTCTTACGAATTTTTCATCAATGCCAGCAATGGTTATTTGGAAACACTAGCGGATATATTTTCCCGTATATTAGATGGAAATGAATCATGTGAAGCTTTTAAAAGAAGTATTATTTTCCCAATTCATAAGAAAGGAGATGTAAACCAGCCCTGTAACTACAGAGGAATATCTTTTACAAACTGTATTGGTAAAATAATGATGGGTGTGATATGTCAGAGAATAACTGAATGGGTTAATCGAAATCAAATATTGAATGAATTCCAAGCGGGTTTCCGTAAAGGATATTCTACCATTGACAATGTATATAATCTTACATCAATTGTTAAAATAAAACTCGCAGAAAGGAAGAAAGTTTATAGCTTCTTTGTAGATTTTAAAGCGGCATTTGATCGAGTACCAAGGAATTTATTAATATTTAAACTACATCAGATGGGGTTATCAACTAAAGTTGTAAGTTTCATTGAGAAAGTCTACCAAAATACTGAATCAGCTGTATGGACTGGATCTGAAATATCAAGCGAATTTAAAACATGTACAGGAGTAAAGCAAGGCTGTTTGTTGTCACCGCTATTGTTCTCTCTATATTTGAACGATATGCACGATCATATGACAGGAGGCTTGTTTATTGACGATATCAATATCAGATTGTTAATGTATGCGGATGATATTGTGCTACTGGCAGACAATGTAAATACTCTACAGAAGATGATATATAAACTTGAGGAATATTGCTCGATATGGGGTATGCAGGTTAATCTTGCCAAATCCGAAATAATGATTTTTCGCAATGGTGGACGAGTGGGTGTCGAAGAAAATTGGACCTTCAATGGCGAATACGTGAATATTGTATCAGAATACAAATATCTGGGAATGTTGCTGACACCAAAAATGTCATTTACAAAGCATATAAAGGCAAAGAACGATGCGGCCAGATCAAGTGTAAATGCTACTTGGAAAAATTTTATTGGAAGGAAAGATATCTCAATAAGTGCAAAGTGGAAACTTTTTTTGGCAGTGTGTAGATCCATACAATGTTATGGTGCCCAAATATGGGGTTACGCTTGGTTTGATGACGTAGATAAATTGCAAAAATATTTTACAAAACGAATTTTAAGCCTTCCTGATTCTACTCCAAATTACGTGCTGGCATTGGAAACAGGACAAGAAGCAGGTCATTTTTATTCTTATAGCTTACATCTTCAATATATATTTAAAACGATTTTTGAATATGACCACAACAGACTGCCATACATACTGTCAAGAAAAATTATGGCTAAAGATATTTTCTGGTATGCTGAACTAAAAAACAAATTGTTGCAGTACAATATTTCTGCCAACGATATAGAGCAGGATAAAATAGTTTGGAGCAGTGCCTGCATTCGTTTAATTGACACAATGAAGCTCAGAAAACATTTGGAGCATAAGGAAAAGGCACAAGCTAGTGAGCGTAGAATCTACAAATATTTAGATTATTCGAAAGGGTTGACATATTGTATCGAAGGTTTTAAACAAGATCAAATATCTCTTATAATGAGGGCAAGAGGGGGACTATTGTGGTTAAATGGGAATGAGTTTAGGAGTGAGAGTACGAGATTGTGCTCTATGTGCAATTTGAGGGAGGAGGAAAACATAAATCATTTTATGGGCAGGTGCTCCGTGTTGAAAGATATAAGATACAAGTATTTTTGTCGTCAAATGTTAACGGAGGACGAGGTTATTAATGCACTGAACGGGGGTGAGGATACTAATTGGCAAAGACTTTATTACTATGTTAGGGAGTCACTAAAATATAGAAGTTTTCTAATATCTGAATTTAATTACTAGAAAATGTAAATTATATAAACCAATTTTCCAGCTGACGGTTTTAAACCATGCTGTATTTTATTTATTATTGTATTTTTATTTTAAGCAATTATTTGTAAACAATTTAAAGAATAATAAATAAAAAAATTATCTATCTATCTATCTATCTAATATGTGTCTTGTATGTTTGTATATTACGTATATGTTGGTATGGATCAAATTCGACCTTTAAAGCAATTGCGCTTAGAGCATAGGTAGACAAATTATGGATAGATGTACAGGTATTCTTGGAAAATTTCCTCCAAATCGAAATTGATCTTCGACTTCGAATGTCTTTCGAAATTTTTCCACGAAAAATATTTCTTCATTCTCTCTTATTAACGAGAAAATTCAATAAATTTTGATCAAAGAAATATTTTTCTTGAAAAAATTTCGATTTGGAAAAAAAATTGAAAAATTTCACATTTTCAGATAAAAAGTGCAATTCAAAGATCAATTATGATCTGGCAGAAACTTTAAAAAATATTTTTTACATCTATTTACAACTTCTTTGTCCTAAGCGAAATTCCTCCAAAAGACGAATGTGAATTTTTATTAAAAAAATACAAAATTTTGTTTTAAATTTTACAGTTTTGCTTTGCGTGAATTGGATTATCCTGAAAAACATAAGAACGTAAGAAAGATATTAAATATTTATTATAATTTTCAAATTATTTTTGTAATAAATTTTGTTATTTTTTAGATGCCTGAAAATAATGCTCTATCGGGTATTTGTGATGGTATGATCAAGGCTTGGGAGATCTACAAGAATACTAAGGCGGTCATTGTGTTTATCGTCGAGGATGTTTCTTATAACATTTGCGATCAGGTATGATATGCATTTAATTTAAAAATACAATTTATTTTTTGTCCCCAATAAAAAGGGATAAAATCAACAAAAGAAAGGAATATTGTTGAAGTTTATCTTTTTCGAATTCGATAAAAAAATTATGATTATTCATGATGCTTCAAAATTGCATGAAATAATGAACGCAGTCCGATTTTTTCCCAAGGCTGGATCATCATCAGCGAAATTAAATGACGTATATAGTTCCCTACATACATATTACAAAAAAGTTTAAACAATCGTTGGCAAACGCTAACCCTAAAATAGCAATAATGCTTTAAAACAGTTTCAACCGTTTGTGGGCGTTGTGGTGTAATGGTTAGCGCGTTAGACTGTTGCACACAAGGTTGCGGGTGAGATCCTCAGTGACGGCAATATCAATTTAAAAAAAATAATAGTATAAGGGTTTTCACAAGGGGTGTACTATTTGTTGTATCGTTGTATCGTCCTAACAAAAAACAGAGTTGTTAAAAATTAAATTGAAAAAATACAACATTTGAGAATAGTACGATACAACATTTTTACGTATGTTTAGTGTCCTATGTTTGAGTGTGCTAACCGATAGAAAACTGAATAGAAAATCGTTGTTAAACACAAATAAAAATGTTAACAACTCTGTTTTTTGTTACGACGATACAACGATACAATAGATAGCACACCCCTTATGAACAACCTATATGAGTTTTCTATCCCTCTTTCGGGGTTCCCATAGCACTTAAACCCACCGAAGTAAAATAACACAACAGGGTTACGAAGTAAAAAGCTTCAACAAAGTTCGTCAACTCACAATCGGATGGCACGCAACAACTGTTCTAAGATCTCACGCAGTTACAGTGTTGCTATATTTAAAGCCCTGTATATATTTCAAAATTAATTTTTAGAATTGAAAAAACTAAAAAGCAAAAAACTAAAAAATAATCTTTAAAAAAAACAAAAAATTTAATTTTTGGTTTCGAGCTGACCTTGTAATTATTAGATGATGACCAATAAAGAAAACTACGCAGTGCTTTTTATAAAATGTATTGTATTTGTATTTTAATATGGAAGTGAAAAAATACTTTCAATACTAGCCGTGTTTGTGCAGCAAACTATCAACGTTGGCTTATGTCATTCCCATATAAATTTGACATTAGCCAACATATAATGTTAACTCTTAACGTTACTAATGTCAAATTTGTAAGGGAATGACGTAAGCCAATGTCGATAGCTTGCCGCACAAACACAGCTACTTTTTCATTTGACAAAGTTCAAAATTTCATTTATTTATACATTTGTTATATAAGTAGCCTAAATGGCCAATATATACAAGTTACTACTTTTACTACAGCTGGAAAAATTCAATAAAAAAAGTAAACAAAACTTTCCAATTGTAGTAAAAGTACTTTTTGGGCAAAGTTCGGTAAAATGAGAGTTACCAAGAAATACTCTCACGAAGTGACAAAAATGCCCAAAAGTAAACGAACGCGAAAAACCATATTTGAAGCCCGAAAAACAAACGTCAATAGATTTGTGCACTATAGTTCGTTTTGGTGAGCGCTCTTTCTAGGTCTTGTTCACTTTGTTGTAAAAATCTAGATAGCCTTTCTAGTTACACCCTTTTTAAATCAAAAATTTTAATAAAAATTTCCTTTTTAGGCATTTCTATTTACAAAAAGGAATACGTTCTTTATTAAATTTGGTAAAGATTTTAATATTAAACAAAAGCTTCGATTTATTTACATATTTATCTCTTTAACACATTTAAACAAGCTTCTTCAAAAAATTGTCGGTAATTTTAAGGAGTTGTAACATAACTAGGGTTTATGTCCCGGGAATTCCCGGGACGGGATTCCCGGGAATCCCGCCCTTTTTTGAATCCCGCAATCCCGGGAATTTTATGCGGGATTTCCCGGGATTTATTTTAGTCTTTTACAGTAGTTTTATCTAGTTTTATTGCAATTTTAAAAGCCTTATTTAAATTTAAAGCATGGATTTTTTTAAATTTAAAGCATTTTAAATTTAAAGTATTGATTTTTTTTTAAATAAAGTTTTTGTTTTTGGATGCCAACTGAATTTGGTTTAGTTAAACAGAAAAATATTATATTAGCAATTACCAAATTTACAAACTAAAATACTTGTCCTTCGGGAATTTTCTTCTTCTTTAAGATGATGATATTTGTTCAAATAAAGCAATATTTATATAGGCTGTTTTAAACTATAAGATTCTCGGAAATATTTTGCAACCTTGCCTATATGTTTTGCACGTGTACTGAAGTAAAATCGTATCGAAAATCTTATAGTGTAAACCAGCCTTATACAACATTTCAACATCATTATTTCAGTTCCAAATACCTCCAACAAACTAGGGATTAAAGTTAAAAATACCCGACTAAAAAAGATGTTATATAATCATATATCACCATATATAAACCCATATATACGACCATATCTAATTTGATCCGAATATTGGAATATATAATTATATCAAGCGAGATAAGCATGTTATCTCACCTGATACAATTTGATCCGAAAAATGGGTCTATCTAACTGCATCAAATTATATATAAATACATATAATTTGATGAAGATTTTCAAAGAAAATTTTAGTAAATATTATTGAGATCATTTATTTCATTCATATTAAATACTAATGCTTAATGTTTAGAACAATGTTTGCTAATAAACTTGGAAATAGCTGACAAAATAAAACATTACAAAAATTTGTCGGAACAACTTTTTCTAGGTTAGAGTTTTGGTCTTTCTTATAAAATAAAAAATTAAGTAATTAGAAATTTATTAATTCAGTTCGATGCCAATTTCCTTATTATGAATTAATATAATAAGTACTTGTTTTCAAAAACTGCTATTTTTCTTCATCAGGATACTCTCCTGACAAATACTTCACAGAGTTTTTGCTTTCAAAAACCTCTACACTTTCAGGAAAGAAAAGACAATCGTTTCGGGGATTACGCCACCACTTTCTAAAGAAAACTGATGAAGGGGACCTGGAAAATCCCCGAAACGATCGTCTTCATTCCTGAAAGTGTAGAGGTTTTTAGAAAGTAAAAACTCTGTGAAGTATTTGGCAGGAGAGTATCCTGATGAAGAAAAAAAAAACAGTTAGAAAAAAGTACTTATTATGTAAATTCATAATAAGGAAATAGGCCTCGAACTGAATTAATAAATTTCTAATTAATGAATTAAAAAGGTCGAAAAAAAACAATTTTTATTTTTTTAAATAAAAATTAAAAACCAACATGAAAAAAAATTAACTTTCATAATTACTTTTTTTTACGGAAAAATAAATGAACTTAAACCATATTTATTTCAACATATTTAAATTTAAAAGTAAAAATAATTATTTCGACCTTTAATTCCACAATGAAAAAAAAATGTTTCCCTTATTTATTTCTTTAAAATTATTTTTAGTTTAATAAAGAATATTTCGCCAACTATTTGAAATATATATGTTAAATTCAATTATAAACATTTATTTATATGTCAAAGTGCAAAATTCAAAACCAGATCCACAACTTCGGAGTTTTTTTTTAATTTTTATAGTGCAATTAAACTTTATAAAATTTTGTATAATTAGATATCATGTCAGATAAATTTATACATAAAATTAATACAATTCTATATTAACTTTGTTATATATTTTGATATAAGATTGTTTAGAGAAGTTTATACACCATTATATATAATTATGTATAAACTATATTTGCAGATCTCTTAATATATTTATAAAACCAAAGTGTTAATATAAATGTATATGGTCATATAAAGCCACACATATAAACATTTATAATTATATCAAATCATATAAGATTATATGAAAACTTTTTTAGTCGGGTAGTAATTTTTTCGTATTTTCAATTAACATAAGTATTTTGAGTTTCTTTTACTTCAAATAATTTCATTTAAAGTTCAATTGCTATTCCTTTATTTTAAATATATTTTTTAAATATCATTAATTTTTAAAATAATAAATACATCAGATGCTTTTTCAAATTATTTTGAATTTTTTATATGCTAATTTAAAATGCAACTAAATATGAAAATTAAATAATTTCTTTTTAAGGAGTTGTGGCATAAAAAATTTCTATTCAAGAAAACTAATTAAAGTTATGAAACTATTTAATATTTTGATGTCTACTTTTATAAAACAATTTAGGCGAATTTGCCTAAAAATTTGAAAAATGATCACTTTTAAACTTTTTTATAAAATTAATTCTAGACGGATACTTCTGAAAATCTGCATAGAAAAAAACAAAATATCTAGAAATAGAAATTTTTGAATTTCATGTATAAGAAATATTTAAGCAAAAAATTGATTTTAGTTCTGACTATAAAACTGGTCCGGCACGTATTTGCACCCATTAACAATTCCAATATATCCTGAAAAAGGGATCAAAATAATATAACCGTGTCTTTAACTTTTCTATACCAATTCGTTTAACAGCTTAAACCTCGAAATTAATATTTAGTTAATATACTACTAAGAGTTTTTTTTAATTAGGACGGCCTTCCATATAAATATATTACATAAATACTAATTCACGATTTAAATTTTTAAACGAATTGACCTAGAAAAAGTGGAAGACATGGATATTTAGCCCTCCTTTCAGAACATTTTCTCATGGATACAACCAAAAGATAAACTTTGTCGAACGGTGTTTAACCAAAAAGTAGTTTTTCAAGTACAATATATGTCGAATTTATATATTTTCTAACGAGCGGGAATTCCCGGGATCCCGGGAAATTCCGAAAAAAATCCCGCTGTCCCGGGAAATGAAAAAGTCCGGGAAAAGAAAAACCCTAAACATAACCGATAAACTATTTTCTGAATGAATGAAATGAGCTATTAGTTGTGAACTAGGTCTTTGGTTCAAATTAGTGATCAATTGAACTAGTTGAACCCAACTGATGATATAACAGCTGATAAAAACAATTTACCCAAATTTACACGAAAAAAAAGTCTGGGCTTTTTCGTGCAAAAAGAACAAGAATATTACTCTCATGACAGCTCTAATTTACCCAATTGTGCAGTAAGAAAACGTCCCGGGAATTCCCGGGAATCCCGCCCTTTTTTGAATCCCGCAATCCCGGGAATTTTATGCGGGATTTCCCGGGATTTATTTTAGTCTTTTACAGTAGTTTTATCTAGTTTTATTGCAATTTTAAAAGCCTTATTTAAATTTAAAGCATGGATTTTTTTAAATTTAAAGCATTTTAAATTTAAAGTATTGATTTTTTTTTAAATAAAGTTTTTGTTTTTGGATGCCAACTGAATTTGGTTTAGTTAAACAGAAAAATATTATATTAGCAATTACCAAATTTACAAACTAAAATACTTGTCCTTCGGGAATTTTCTTCTTCTTTAAGATGATGATATTTGTTCAAATAAAGCAATATTTATATAGGCTGTTTTAAACTATAAGATTCTCGGAAATATTTTGCAACCTTGCCTATATGTTTTGCACGTGTACTGAAGTAAAATCGTATCGAAAATCTTATAGTGTAAACCAGCCTTATACAACATTTCAACATCATTATTTCAGTTCCAAATACCTCCAACAAACTAGGGATTAAAGTTAAAAATAGTAATTTTTTCGTATTTTCAATTAACATAAGTATTTTGAGTTTCTTTTACTTCAAATAATTTCATTTAAAGTTCAATTGCTATTCCTTTATTTTAAATATATTTTTTAAATATCATTAATTTTTAAAATAATAAATACATCAGATGCTTTTTCAAATTATTTTGAATTTTTTATATGCTAATTTAAAATGCAACTAAATATGAAAATTAAATAATTTCTTTTTAAGGAGTTGTGGCATAAAAAATTTCTATTCAAGAAAACTAATTAAAGTTATGAAACTATTTAATATTTTGATGTCTACTTTTATAAAACAATTTAGGCGAATTTGCCTAAAAATTTGAAAAATGATCACTTTTAAACTTTTTTATAAAATTAATTCTAGACGGATACTTCTGAAAATCTGCATAGAAAAAAACAAAATATCTAGAAATAGAAATTTTTGAATTTCATGTATAAGAAATATTTAAGCAAAAAATTGATTTTAGTTCTGACTATAAAACTGGTCCGGCACGTATTTGCACCCATTAACAATTCCAATATATCCTGAAAAAGGGATCAAAATAATATAACCGTGTCTTTAACTTTTCTATACCAATTCGTTTAACAGCTTAAACCTCGAAATTAATATTTAGTTAATATACTACTAAGAGTTTTTTTTAATTAGGACGGCCTTCCATATAAATATATTACATAAATACTAATTCACGATTTAAATTTTTAAACGAATTGACCTAGAAAAAGTGGAAGACATGGATATTTAGCCCTCCTTTCAGAACATTTTCTCATGGATACAACCAAAAGATAAACTTTGTCGAACGGTGTTTAACCAAAAAGTAGTTTTTCAAGTACAATATATGTCGAATTTATATATTTTCTAACGAGCGGGAATTCCCGGGATCCCGGGAAATTCCGAAAAAAATCCCGCTGTCCCGGGAAATGAAAAAGTCCGGGAAAAGAAAAACCCTAAACATAACCGATAAACTATTTTCTGAATGAATGAAATGAGCTATTAGTTGTGAACTAGGTCTTTGGTTCAAATTAGTGATCAATTGAACTAGTTGAACCCAACTGATGATATAACAGCTGATAAAAACAATTTACCCAAATTTACACGAAAAAAAAGTCTGGGCTTTTTCGTGCAAAAAGAACAAGAATATTACTCTCATGACAGCTCTAATTTACCCAATTGTGCAGTAAGAAAACGCTTTTTGGTAAAATTGGGATCCCGCAGGATCCCAATGTTGAGTACCCGAACACACCTAATGTCTAATAAAAATCCCTACGACTCCTCCAAAGAAACTACACAGTTATATACAAAATAAGTTTGAATCCCAATTATCGATGATTAAGAATAGGAAGAAGTTAAATACTCATTAATTCTACGTTTAAATGAGTCTAAAGAAAAATGGAATGAATGCAAATTCCTCGGCAAGCTATTCCACAAATGACCATCCCTTATTGCAAACGAATTTTCATATACAGGATTCCTATCAGAATGTAAAAATGAAAATAAACGAAAAACACACTCAGGTTCACGATAAAAAACAATCTTATAAAGGTATATTAATAACCGAAATTTAAGATAATTATCAAAGGTAAGATTCAGAAAATTTTTCAAATGTAAGTGCACATTAGCCCTCAATCTTAAACCATAGACAAATCGGACTATTTTATGAATAATATATTTAATGCTCGTCTTATTTGTCTCAGAACAACCATAAAATACTTCAAAGCAATAATTTACTTGAGACATAAGCAAAGTATGTGCATAGACCGCTTTACAGACACAGGCAAGAACAAATTTAAATGATAAAGCCGACGCAACGTGAAACTAACTTTAGAGCACAGATTATTTATGTGAGACTCGAAAGTCAACCTATCATCAATTTGCACACCAAGACAACGTAAATTACTAATAATCTCAATATTAGCATTACATATGTTCAAATTCAAATTAAATATATGCATGTTTTTGTCAAATTAGCTTAAAACGTTTAATTAAACTGTTTGAAACTTTATGCATTCGGCTTCATATATATTTTTTTTAACGGTTCCTATTTTCCCTTATTTTTCAGAGGTTCCACGAATTTTATATACGTGAAAAATGTCCCCATATTAAAGTATTAAGATGTACTCTTACCGAAGTTCATAACACCGGAAAATTAGGACTTAACAAAGAGCTAATTGTGTATGTATTGATGACAAAAACGGTCTTTACTATTTGTAGTAGTCTTGCAAACCTACACACAGAAAAAAAAACAGGTGGAATATTACCTAAGAGCTACGTAATTATACAACTACATAATTACCAAGTTAGTTTTACAAATTTTCTTGTAAAATATGTGCATTTTTTGTAAAATATGTATATTAGGGGTATAACTTTTTTTTGGGTGCAAGCTCCCAAAGCGAAACCTAATAGATAAATAATAGGGGTTTTCATATAAACTCGTATTCTACTCGTAAACGGTGTAAACCTGATATGTTGATGAGTTTAATGTCGAAACTCCATACATAAAAATATGGTTTGTATTTATACAAGGTTTAAAAGGAATTTTCGAGTTTATATGAAAGCCCCTAATATTGTCCTTATAATAAAGACATTTTTTTTAAATCAATTTGGTAAAAAAAAACTTCCCGCACCAAAGCGATTTCTAAAATGCTTAAAATTTTTTATTTTTGTTAAATTTATTTTTTTTATTTATTTTATTAAGATCCGATTACTGAATGTCCAGTTAAAATTTACGCAAGAGTTAAATTAAAATTTTATATGAGAAACAACAATAAATGTGTCAGGTAAAGTCCCAGTTAGTAGCTAACTAAGCATTCAGTAATCGGGCCTAACTAATTAAAAATGGTTTTTATTGATGTTTGTATTAGAAAATTAGGAAACACTAATTTGGAGTGGAATATTACTTGTTTTAAATATAAAAAAAATTATATAAAATTTCAATGCGTTTGGTGCGGGAACTTTTTTTAACGATCGCGAAAAAGTAATATCATAGTTCTTAATATTTTTCCATGCTCTACTTGAAAAAATTGCAAAAAGTTATATCCCTAATGTAGGTACAAGATATATAAGCCTTGCAAAATATATACATGTCTATTAAAAAATATCTAAAAAATACATATATGAGGGTTGGCAACCGAAACGAATTATGGTCGATTTTATATTTCATACTTAAATGCACTTAGCACTATACTGTTGAAATTAAAGCCGATTTGAATGGAGTATATTTAAGTGCTGTATATTCTTATGCTATGCGAATTATTGTTTTTAAATAACCAAATATTTCTAAATATATAGAATCTCTGACACTAAAAAGTTAAAATCGCCGCTTATTCGTTTCAGTTGCCAACCATGTCATATATTTTACTAGAAAATTGTAAGACTAACTTGGAACTTATATAATTGTAACATATAATTACATAGCACTAAGGTAATGTCGCAAGTGTATCATACTTTGACAAAATTATATGAAACTTGCTTGCTACGTTTTGCGAGGTTTACAAGCCTGTTTACTAAAACGAGTGAAGAGCGCTAATATATTTTATATAAAATACTCAATGAATTTTACTTGCAGTGGAAATTATGAAGTAGCTGTTATATATTTCCGTGCTGGATATGAACCTGGTCATTATCATTCCAACAACGAATGGGATGCCCGCTATTTAATGGAATGCTCTACAGCTATTAAGTGCCCTTCCATACAATATCATTTGGCTGGTACCAAAAAAGTTCAACAGGCTTTGGCAGAACCAGAAATGTTGGAAAGATTTATAAACGATCCTGAAGAAATTAAAGCTGTTGGTAAAATATTTACTGGTCTATATTCGCTGGAAGATAATGATATAGGTAATGCCACTTATGAAATGGCATTAAAAGAACCAGAACGTTTTGTATTAAAGCCACAACGTGAAGGAGGTGGTAATAATGTGTATGGTGTAGATATTGCAGATTTTTTAAGGGTCAGTATATTTTACACTTATAAAAAATTAAAGCTATAAAATTAAGTTTATTTATTCAAACTTTTAACAGAAAATGTCACGAGTGGAGCGTTCAGCTTGGATTTTAATGGATCTTATTCAACCACCCATATCTAAAGGCTATATGGTCCGCCCTGGAGGACCTATGCCTCCTCCAGTTGTTGATGTTGTCTCCGAATTGGGTATTTTTGGCGTTGTTTTAGGAGATGTGGATAATATTATTTGCAATTATCAAGCTGGTCATATGTTACGTACGAAAATAGCCACTGCCAATGAGGGTGGCGTAGCAGCCGGTCTTGGTGCTTTAGATAGTCCGTATTTAGTGGACTAGTTACTTTTCGTGTTTTCTTTTAAATTAAAAAACATTTTTGTATATAAAAATTAAAATATACATAAAGCAATAAAACTAAAATTTATACACGAAATTTTTTTTTCTATTTTAACGAAAAAGAATAACACAAATTATATAAAAATATAGTTAAATGGAATGTATATATAAAATCACTAAACAATTATAAACCAATACAAATATAAATTGCAAATTACATTCTACACAATTTTGACATAAAAAACAATTCAATTTACACCACACAACATTTTCCATTTTTCTATTCCGTTAAAAAAAATTACTACTTGGCCTGAGCATCAGGACAGGCCATTTGATAGAGGAATTGTATAATGGTTCTTGTTGGACGACCAGTCATACGATCCTGAAGCAAATATGGTATAGTACCAAATCTAGTTAACATACCAACACCGCGAATATCCAAATGTGCCCAGTCAACACATGGTACAAATTCCTTAAAAATAAAAACAATTTTAAAATATTAATTTTTAAGGCTTAAATAATTACTCACATGTAAAATAGCCGCTGCTAAACAACTGGAGGCTGGACCTACGCCGTTATTGCTGATATCAAAGCTTATATTATCTAATGGAGAAAAAGTCACAAGAGTAAGTACAAATTCAAATGGTTTAAAAATCTTTTAATATACTTGTAACAAGTTTCTTATAGTAATGCCATAGTGGCAGACGCCACACACGATCCCCAGTAAGAGAGCCCGCTTTTTGGAATTGTTTCCAAATATAATGGGAATTGGAAAATATTCCCGTAGCACCACCACCCAAACCTTTAACAACACCTTTACCTAACGTAGCAACATCGACAACTAGACGAGGCTTATAAGTAGTTTGAGCATATAGTAGAGGATCGGCAATGACAACAACTCCTGCCTTATCAGTATCCTGTAGATGAAATAGAAATTAATATAAAGGAAATCAAGGTAAATTAGGGAAAAACTCACTCTAATAGCCAAAGTTCTGCCATTTAGTAAAGTAACTACATCACCGGGCTTGCAAGCCATACCCGATGGCATATTTTCACACAGAGGTATAACGGCCGAAATGTTGATTGGCAACGAGAGAGCGGCGGCCGCACGTATGGCAGCAACGCACACAGCAGCACCGGCCATAGAAGCACGATACTCATCCATATGTTTACAAGGACGTAGGCAAATGCCACCACTATAAATTAGCAAATTTAAAAAATTTGAATTAAAAATTTTAAAATAAAAAATTGTTGAGCTCGTGGCCAGTGTTGTTTTTAATATTTCCTTATTTTAACATTTCGTCATCCTGTCGAATAGGCATCATCGGGAAATATCCGTTCGATTTATACAATTGAACGCATTCACCAGTGAATTAACTCATTTGATTTAATTAAAAAAAAAGCAATTGAATTAATTTTTTAAATTCGTTTTTTGTTGAATGCGTTCAGGTGATCGAAGTAATTTTTTTTTAATATGCCGCATTTTAACGATCTAATCATCAAACTAAAATAAAGAAATATTAAATTTTAATAGAAAAAAGCAAAGCAAAAGCAGGCGGTTTTCAACCCGCTCTTGAAGATTGACATTTTGTATCGAAAAATGTTATCCTTTGCAGACATGTGTAATTCTTATGGCAACATTTTTCGATACAAATTGATACAAATTAAGAATAGAGTGATTTAACAGAGGTTGGGAGAGTTTGTTCCTCTTAATTTAATGGTCATTGGTAAAATTTCGTATTGATTGCAACAATTTTTAATTAACATAATAAAAAGAGGGAAGTTTGAGAGAGGTAGATGATCCGATTGAGGCGAAAAAATTGAAAGAAAGAAATGTTAAAAACAAAACTGGGCTCTAATTTTTTTTTTTAATTAAAACAAAAAGGTCGAAATTCAATGGCTCATATGAATAAAAAATAGTTATTACTAATAGGGGGAAATACAGGGTTTTTTAAACAATTACTTCACAAATCTAGTCTGCTTAGGAGTAGACTAGAAATTTAATTTTTTAATTTTCGCTTACATTTCATGCTATTCTACCAGCCAATTGGTAAAAGCCATTCCTAAGCCCAAAGTAATTACTTCGAAGTAATTGCTAAGTTTTATTCATATGACCCAATAACACATATCTAAAAATTTTTAATTTATGAAGTGTTTTTTTTTTTTTTAATGAAGTCAAAATTTTAATTAATTTAATTGTTATTTTTAATTTTAAATGTAAATTTTCCAATTTCCCTTAAAAAATATGTTATAATGAATATAGAAATACACAGAAAAAACAGTAGGCACCAACAATGGCAATTTGTAAAAGCAATCACATTTTCTTTTAAATTGAAATTTTATTTTCCAACAATTTTTTTGTTTGAAATATTTGTAACTAGTTTGTAAATTGTTATCTTTCATATAAAAATTGTTTAAAAATAAAAATTCAAAGTTACAAAAAATAAAAGAAATTTTTTTTTGGATTTACAAATTTCGTTGTTGGTGCCTTCTTAAAAAGTTTTTTTTTTTGTATTTACAAATTTGGTATGAGAAAGGTGTTTAAAAATTTAATTAGAATTTTGTAAATTCGTTCTGTGTATAGACATATTTGAATTTACCTATTAAATGTCATTCCCTTGCCCAATAACAAAATAGGTTTATCTTCGGGTGCTGTGCCACAATAACTTATTTCCAACAACACTGGTGGTTCACATGATCCTTTAGCTATCGTTAGGAATGAATTTAAATGCTGTTGTTCTATCCACTCCATAGTACGTATTTCTACAGTTACGCCACATGGACACAGAGCATCAACAGTGGCCTGAGCAAATGTTGTCGGTGTCATTTGGTTTGCGGGTGCATCACTTAAACGACGAGCTAAATTTTGTGCTTCAGCCTTAAAAAGACCACGAGTCCAAGCATCGACATCAGGCGAGTCGTATAACTCTAGTTTAGGTACAAGAGTACGATTCTTTTTTTGTTTATTGTCATTATAACGCCATACCGCCAACGCACTTCCTTCTGCCGCTTGTTCTGGATATTCCATGGAATCAACAAAGACTTCGGAGCAGCCCTGCATTTGTAATGTGCGCGCACCAACACCAGCTGCTACCCGAGCATTTTCCTTTGAATGAATGACAAAAGTGTGGTAAGTTTTTAATGTTATAAAGGAAATAAAAATCTGGAATATATTTTTATCGGAAAATAGATACTCGTATGCTGAAAATTTAAAAATACAAATATTTTATTATTAAAAAAGGTATTCAACCCATTACATTTAAGCGATATTTTTTTATTGGGATAAAAATAATTCATTATATAATTTATTTAAACCATTGAAAATTAATTAAATGGTAACTATTTTTTTAATCACTGAACGGATTAATTCTTTAAAAAAGAAAAGAAATGCGAATTAAATCCAGTCAATGATTGGACATGTTGGAATAAATGAGTTAAATTTCAATTAAGAAGTGAAAGGTTGAATTAAATTTTCGAAACTCTACTTATACCACGTGTTTAAGTGCATTACCAACGCTTCCCCATTTTATTTTTTAGACTAGGTAGTTTTTCCATTTGAAATTGAGAAAATAGTATTTCCCCTAAGTTTTTTTATAAGGTGTTTTACTTTAAACTGAAAATTTTAAATTAATATTCGTAAAATTCAATTTCTTGACTTTTTAATTGATTACATATTTTAATTAACGCAGGATGTGAAGTGGTTAAATCTAATTCAAAAAAGATGGTTTTAAGACATTTTGTATTCCCTTTACATTCAGCCTAACTAAAAAGGAAAACAAAAAATTTTGAAAAAAATTTTGGCAACTTTTAAATGAAATTTTGAAAACAAAAAGGTTTTTATGTCAAAATATTTTTTCTTCTTAATTTTTGACATTTAGTTTGACGTTTAAGTTAAAAAAAATATAATAACCACAAAATATGAAATTATCTTACCATGCCCTCATCAATCATTTCCAATTCATTAAAACCGGCACCTTCGCGACCTAAACCAATAACCGCAACTGACCGATATTCTTGATCAATGTTGTTAAACACCTTGCCTCTGCCTAATTGACCGGTAATATTACATCTAAATAAGAAAAAAATTATTTACCCCATAATCAAAATCACATAATTTGATATTTACTCTTTAACTAGCTCCGATACTTTGCCTTGAACGCGATCATCAAATTTTTCTCCACTCGTTGTAAGTTTAGGATCTTTATCACCCTCTTTTTGGTAAACGCCAACAACTAGACCTTTCTGTTCTTTCCAAAAAAGAAAATAGGATAATTTCAAAGAAAATCCAAAAATTAACACTATTGACTCATTGTTTACTTTTTATTCACTATTTACTTACCGTTACTCGCGGATCATCTATAGATGCATAGTGCCTTGCTTGTGTGCTCTGAATTTTTTTAACTTTATTAAATCTTATAAGAGATCTTGTCATCCAGTTTGATAATCGTAATGAGGACATTCTTTTTTTGGTATGTTTAGCTGATTTTATTTAATTTTTAGTTATTTCTATGCAAATTTTTAAATGTTAACTAAATTGTTTTTGCTTAAAAATTTTTAACAAAAAATTAAATAAAACTTTGATTACTATGGTTGCTTTTTCAAAGCCTATGTAGTAAAATTTGTATTGTATTTTTAAAGTGAGTATGTAAATTTTTGAATAACTTGAAATAACAAATTAAGTCCATTCGATTACTGCAAATTTGTACAAATTTGCTTACATTTTTACTGGATGGCGTTCGCTAACACAAATACTCAGTAAACAGAAAGAAAAAAGAGAGAATAAAGTGACAGTTGATGAGAGTTTCTAAGTCTTCTTCTTTTTCTTGCAAATTTTTACTGAACAATTTTTTGCCAGTAAGAATTTGCAAACAGAAAAAAACATGTTTCGAAAACATATGTTTGTTTATTAAAACAAAAAAAAAATGTTTTACAATTATGTTATTTTATGGAAACGCAAAGCAATGAAACTTTAAAAATAAATTATGGAAAAGATAAGAAAACCTTCTAAAAATTTTCTGCTAAAGATTTAACATCTAAAATTATCTTCTTCCATAGCGACCAGTTAAAATTTATTTTTATATTTGTTGTTGTAATCAACTGTTACAACAAACTTGCAAATTGTTGCAAATTTTCTGTTCGCGTACATGTTTGGGAAAATTTTATTTTGAGAGTAAATCTTGTCTTACTCTCTGTAAGTTTGTACTGAGTAATTCTTACTGGACTTGACTGAGAAAAGTAATCGAATGTACCTGTTATCGATGTTCATAAATCGACACTTCTGCAATGAATTTTTTCAAATTTCAACATTTGAGCTCGTCGATATACATACATATTTCGCCATCATACAAATATCTTTCGCATCCAAATTTCAAGAATTGCAATTTAAAAAGTGAGCGATATAATCAATTTCTTTCTTTGCAGTTAGGTATATACTGTCTGCATCATTCAAAAGTTTTTTTTAAATGCATTCTGTAGCACAGATTTGGTAACATTTTGTGAAATTGTTAGGTTTTCCTAATTTTCATGACGTCATATTTTAGAGTCTGGAAATGCGTCCGAAAGTTTCTGGTTTCTTAAACCACCTCTCTTAATTTATGTTGTTTTAGCAACTGCGCTGTTACAATTTTTGCTGTTCATGGGATTGTATGTTAATTTTTTGACATTAAGACTAAGAAGAAGAACTCAATATAGAAAAGGCGTTATTTAGGTTTTGTGATCTTTTAATATATAGTCCAAAATTCTTCCAGCTTCAAGAAAGAATTCCATGTGGACTTAAAAAATACATACTTGAAAATAAAACACTTATTTCTTTCACCTTCATTGTCTTTTTATTTATATTTCTTGAATGTTTTTATATTTTTAAATAATGACAAACTATACTTAGAAAAAATTTATATAATTTTGTACTAATTATTGCTTAATGCATGTATTTTATTAATTGTATTATTTATATTTAAAGAATCAGTATTTTGTACGCTTTCTTTTTATTTTACATTTGGCTAAATTGCAGTAAACCACTATGGTTTTTAATAATATATTATTACTAAGCATTTGCTTTTTTTATATCAGCATAGACTTGTTTCAATTTTTATTTTGATATTCTATGTTTTCTTAATAAATTTACGATAAGTATTGTCTAATAAATAATCGGTAAAGTGATCAATGGGATGAACAATAAACGGTATGGATGATATACCAATAACAACTGGTAAAAACTTGACAACAGATTTTTTTACCTTAGCTTTTCGTAATAGTTGTCCACTGAAGTATGTGAGTCTAGGGAAATAAAATTAAAATGTTACAAAGGTTTTATAAATTATTTTTATTAAATGTGCACCAGCAGTATTACATAATATTCTTATTTATAAAAAGAGCCTAAGTTTGGCCCGAGTTCGTTAATTTTCGAGAGAACCGTGAGTAGCATTATCAATCTATAAAACATAAACTTTGCCAAAGCCGAACGAAAAAGAATATCGAAAAAAGCTCAAAACCCCCTCAATAAAATTAAATGTTCATTATTATATGTAAATTTGAGTTGAAACCAACAAAAATTTCCCATATAAGGTGCTCCACACGAACGAAAATACAATAACAAAATACATGCAACACAAAAACAAAATACATGTAGTTACTCATTCGTGTGACGACGAACGTCTTCTAGAAACCCCATGTAAATGTGCTATTCGGAAAAGAATAATAATTGAATAACAGTAAAAGTTGTATGTGGGTCGATGAGTTTCCAAAAAAAACTTTTATTTGATACCCAATTTGTCTATTTTGCTTTGAAATTATAACCCTAAATTCATAAACGCTTTGTAAAATTATAGGAGGTTTATTGAACAAATTTTGTATGAAAATGATGTTTTGTAAACTTCCTATAATTTTACAAAGCATTTATGAATTGAGGGGATAGAAAATAAATTAAAAAAACAAAAATTGGGTAATTTCTGATACCAATTTTTAATCTCTAAACATAAAATTGGGCCGCTTAAAAGATACGTGTACGTTATTTTTTTCTCCTCTATCTCATTCAGATCGGAGAGAACGCATTGGGATCTTTCTTGTTAGTGCAAATTGTGAATACGGCTACTACATATATTTAATTTTGGAAAATACAGAGTATATTTAAGATCATTCCATATTAAATTCGTTTTAAAGACCTTATAATTTTTGCACGTTTTTTTCAAAATTTCAGTGGCAAAATTATGGATTCAAAAGGTTTTTAATTATCTAAAATTTAATGGAAATTTGCGCAGCTTAAAAGAAAAAAGATAAAAATATTTTTTTTTGTATAGGTACCTGTTAATGGTATATCCGGGTATCACAACAGAAGCTAGCATTTGCCAAAGAAAAACATCTGCGGCTGTTATACTTGCATTGGATATGGAAGAACATTGTTTATATTCCTTTAAAGTTTTATCAACTGTATCAGCCACAGCATAGCCTGTGGCCACAACATAAGTTCCAGTAACCACTTTACGTGGGACCAAATGTCGAAAAGATTCCCCAATTTCATTGGCATAACCTGAAAAGAAAAATATAGGAAAATATAAAAAGCATGATTAAAAAAAATTTCCACAATTTACCTAAATATCGGACTAAAGTATCACGGTATAAATCCTTCTCTTGCTCCATTTTTTATATTGGTGCTGTCATTAATCTTTTCATTACATTTACATTTACCTTTAGTTTTTGTTCTATTTTCCTCTTTTGTTTATTATGTAATTTGCCGTCTTGTAATTTCACAACTTTTTCAACAATTTATGAATACAATTTTGTTGTTCATATTTCCAATTTCATTTTATATTTCCGTTTCCGTTTCTTCTTGCGAGACTTCCGTTGAGTTATACGAATTAAACGAAAACCCGTTAAGTCTGTAGTGCATTTTTAAAAAAAAAAATTTGTTGAAAAAATTTTATATGCTATTACTGCAAAACGACTTTTTGATCAGAGATATAAGTTTACCCAAAATAGTGGTCGGCGGATAATCAAAAAATTATATGCGGCGGCTTAAAGTTGGCTGAAGCCGAAGTATTTATTAAGGCTTCATTAGTCTAATCGTAAAGTAAAAAAATGTATCTGTAATCAATTCAATGTGTTAAAATATATAGAAATGTATTTTTATCTTTTTTCTATGCATTGAAACTGTTGTCAAGTAAAATCGTAAAAAAGTTCTGTTGAAAATAGAAATTTTCTATTTTATTACTTGACATTTAATTCTATGCACAAGAAAAAGATAAAAAATACAATATTTTTATTTTTTATACTCTTTTTATTCATTATGAGAATGATACGTTACTTTTTTTACGATACTTCCAAACTAATTTGGGCTTGAGTTTTAAAACTTGGATGGTAAACCAAACGATACGGGTACCGTAAGGGTAGCAGTATTTTGGTTACGTTAGTAATGGTACTTTTAGGTTAATGGAATTTCAGTACACCTGTACAATTTCCCAGCCATTCAGTTAAAATATTCCTCAGTTAAAACCGAAGAAATTCAAATTAACGGAAATAATTGCTATTAACTTTAAAATAAAATTCATGTTTTGTTATTTTCTTCTTGTTTTCGGTTATAGAGAATAACTTCTGTTTCAGCAACTGTAACCGCTAATTGAAAACTGGTAATATAGGAAAGCGTGAAGTAAATTCTTTTAAAATAAGATAATTTTAATATTTTTACCTAGTTCTTTTGAAAAAATTAAATTTTCAATGAGGGGAATGTTTAGTTGATCTCTTATTTTGGTAAATGAATGTTCTTTAGTTTGACTCTAGATCATAAATTAATATCACTTTATGTTTAAATAATTTTCAAATTAAAGAAAGATGATACAATTTTTACAAGTAAATTACAAAAAATAAAAATTTTTTTTGAAAGAATTCGATAAGATCAGCAAGACAGAATACATATTTTCGGCTTTCGCTACAAAGCCATCATCAGTGTCATTCGCCTTTGAATGGGTTAATAATTGATAATTGTCTACTTATGTGACAGTTGAAAGCAAATTGAATTTGTTATCAACAAATTTTTATTCTTTGTTATTTACTTGTAAAAATTGTATCATCTTTCTTTAATTTAAAAATAAAGTGATATTAATTTACCAAAATTAAATTTTTTAATTTTATAGAAGAATCAAAATTTATATAAGTGTTGAACCAAGTTAAATTTAGCACAACTATATAAAAGATTATGAGAAAAAAACATGAAAAATGACGAAACCATGAAAAACAAGATTTATGTAAACATGTTCTGAAATTATTTAAAACCCAGCAAAATAAGTTGTTAATGTTATTAATTCCTTTTTATGTTTGTTAAACAAACAAAAAAAAAATAAACAAAAAAACAATTTGCGTCAAATTTGAATTTATTGTTACAAAAGCAGTATAATAAAAATGGTTTCATTTCTAAAATAAATTGCCTGGTTATTAATTACGATTTTTTTATTCTTAAATTTTAACTCAAATATAGTTCTTAGCAACCGATTTCATAGTTAAAATTGTTACAATATTTTCAACTAAATAATTTAGTCATATACAATAATTTTATTAACTGAAGCTCAGTAAGGGATATTTCACCTGAAACTCGGTTAAAAATTTAGTAGCCAGTAACTGAGAATTTTTTTCATTTGTAGTCAGTTTTTTCGTGTATACCGCAAAGTTTTTTTACAAAAACCAAACAAAAATAAGTACAAAACAGATTTATCAACTTAATGCTATAAATACTCAGTAACCAAGAGCAAAAACCAAAAGCAGAGAACTAAAAATAACGGTGACAGTATTTTAAGAATAATGGTATTTCATTTATTTCGGTAACTGTATTTTAAGCGTATTGATATTTCGTTTATTTCGATGGGTAGTTTAGGGAAAAACGGCATTTCAGTTATTTCGGTAACGGTATTTTAAGGAGAACAGTATTTCAGTAATGGTAATTTAGGGATAACGGTAATAATTTGAAAAGGTTCTGAATCGATAACGGGGGGGAAATTACATAAAATAAGGGTATAAGTTACCTAGTTTTAGTATGTATTATAGCTCTACCCAAGTTTTTGGTATAACTTATAAAAAATATTGGTAAAAAATAAGAAAACAAGACTAACAATAACTATACAAAAAAAAAAAACTTGGTAAAACATAAGCTATATTTTATTTATTGATTTACATTAAATTATTTAGCTCTTTTCTTCTCCCTTATTAAAACAATTTGATTAATTTATTTATTTTATAATAATTACTGGTACACTCATAAAAGTTCTGCAGTTACTACATGACAGTTATTTGTCTAGTAATGCGGTTGTAGTTATTTTTAACTACAATTGCAGTTAATTAATTTAGAGAAAATGTTTTTAATGTTTTAGACAGTTATTTTCTTAAACAATCTTCAAAAACTACTAAATTGTAGTAACATTTATTTTATGCAGTTATTTTGAATTTTGTTACAAATATGTGTGTGTATGTGTACGAAGTAAAGAAGAATTTATTTAGAAATTTCTAGTGAAAGAATATGAGAACAACATGTTTTCTCTTGTCTTAGTTATAAAACAACGCTAAAGAGTAAAGACGCATAATATGGAAAAGGTTATATATTTTATTGAATTATTAAAATAATAAGGTAAGTTTTATAATGTAAAATATAAATTTATTTACGGGAGTATAAAAATATATTGTATTTATTTTCTTTCAGTTCTTTTATATTTTCATGCCTTTCTACCTGTAGAAAAACAGGAAGCCAAACAATAATTTCATCCCTCACAGATGGTCATCTGGAACAATTTCTTAATAGTCAACAGTAAAAGTGGTATTAAGTGTAAATTTAGATTTCTCAATTTTAAATTTATTATAGAATAAAATTAAGTTAAGAGTATTTACATAAATTTGTTTTTATTAAATGAATAATTTTTTAAATAATTTTTGTTTGTGTTATTTTAACTACATTTGCAGTTATCTGTACAGTTTTACAATAATTTTCATCAAGGTTGGTTACCGTTATCGTTATAATACCGTTATCGCTAAAATACCGTTTCAAATTGAATACCGTTACCGTTATCGATACCTCTAAAAAAAATTCCAAATACCGTTATCGTTACCGATACCGTTATTTTTATGGGTAGTTACCGGTATTTTACCGTTATTAATTATTTTATATAAAAATTACAATTTTTTATTTTATAATCTTGAGTGTTTTTTTACAAAAAAAAATTTATAGATAATAACATTACTTATTAAGGCACATCTACACGAGATATAAAATTTCTAGAGATAGAGCAAAAAACACCTCTAATTAGCTCTATTGTGAATAATTTAAGCTATTTAGAGGTGTTTTTTGCTCTATCTCTAGCTATTTTATCTCTCGTGTAGATGTGCCTTTAAAACTACCAGTATTGAATTTATAGCTTAAAATCTGTATTTTCAGTACTTAAAATTAAAAATATGCCATGTTTTACTTGTTTCTATATGTTCTTAACATAATTTTTAATACCGGTACGTACCGGTATTGCTGTTTCGGTAACGGTATACCGTTACCTAAACAAACGGATACCGTTACCCTTACCGTTATTCGTTTCGGTAACCAACCTTGATTTTCATGTATGTTGTTTTAATTGCATTTGTACACCGAAAAAATTCCTCAGTAGCTTAGTTAGAGAAAACTTCAGTTAAAATGAAAATATTTTAAAGTAACTGAAATAATTATTATCAACTTTTGCTTCAGTTAAAAAGAAAAATTAGTTGTTAGTTGATTTCTTAATAACTAAAAATATGTTACGAAAAAATTTTTAAAACAAAATAAACAAATTCAATTGCTAAATATTAAAAAATATAAAAATACCAAAAAATTATTAATAAAAGAAGCAAACAGTTAACAGCAAAATAGAAATGCGTTTGATGGTTGATACGAATACAAAATGTGGATATTTGATATATACAGTGACAATTTGGAATAAGGAAAAATCGTATGTTTTAATTGTGTTTTCTTTTTAATAAAATAATAATTTTGTAACAAATAAAGTGTGAAATTTATTAAGAAAATGCAATGTGTTTTATTTATTTGCAACCAAATCAAAATATATGAAATTATTTTAAACGATTGAATCGGTTAGCAGCAACTAATTTAAAGTCTTGTTTAGTTTAACTGAAAGTTCCGTTAAAAAAACAAAATAAAATATATTAGTTAAATTCAATCAAATTAATCAACTGAAGCTCAGTAAGGGGTATTTCACCTGAGACTCAGTTGAAAATTTAGTAGCTAGTAACTGAGAAATTTTTTCGGTGTAGTTGTTTTTACTACATTTGTCAGTTGATTTTTAACAGTTAAAAATAGCCTCACATTGCAGTTAATTAAAATGCAAATGTAGTCTACACCTTTTTAATGCAAATGTAGTTATTTTAACTGTCATTTGCAGTTGATTTTACCTACATAATTCCCTGAGTGTATATTAGTTGGATACAAATTAAAGCATTATAATCTTCATTTTTGCTTTAAAATATTAAATTTAGAAAACTAATTACAATATAAAAACTATTTTTTTAATTTATTACCATTCCAAACAAATCATTGTCAGCCTGTCCTATTGTAATACTAATTCCTTTTCCAGTCTCAATCGTTGGGCCATATGAATAACAGCCTTCAAATCTAAAACATGTTGATCACCCCTAACTTGTGACTGCAACCATGAAAACTGACAATCAGCACATTCTGGATAATCAGCCAACGATTTCCAGATGGCAACAACTTTTAAAAACTTAAACTGCAATGCAAATAAAAGTTATTAACTATTTTAATTTGATTATAATGTGGACGATAAATTTGAAAAACGCACTAGTTGTGTGAATATAAAGCCACCACCCACCGACAATTCCATACACGCAGAAAAAAACAGGTGGAATTTTATCTAAGTGCTATGTAATTATACAACTACACTCACAAAAGTTTGTCGGTAGAATCTACTGAAAATGACAGTTAAAACAAAGGTATATGCAGTTAAAAAGGCGACAAAGGTATTTACCTTTAAAATAACTAAAACTTTTGTTATTTTTAACTGTTAAAAAATAACTAACAAATGCATTAAAAATAACTACCAATGTCGTAAAATTAACTAATAAATTTTTACTACAAAAATTTCAAAACAACTGACAAAATCGGTAAAAACTACTGTTTTTACAGCCAATTCTTTTTGTTTATAAAAGTATATTTAAATAAAAAAAAATAACTTTTTTCTTTCGATTACAAAAATATATGTTACTAGCGGGCGCAGCCCGCTACGTTGTTAGCGTGCCTTAAAGGTTAAGGGGGGGGGGGGGCTTCGCCCTCCACAATTTTTATTAAATTCGTTTTTTATTTAAAGTTTTTTTATTTAAAGCCTTCACCCAGCCACCACAAATAAATAATTCTGCACAACAATGGGTTTAAAATAAATAAATATTTGATCACTTTTTCTCATGAAAGTGGTTTGTTAGTAATGAATCCATAATAATTTGCAATATACGTGTGTATGTCAAGATAATTTGGTAAAGTGCGAACTTAGGTAGATAGACCCGTAAGTAGTTTTATTCATTTGTGTTTTAAATGAAAATAAAAAACGTAAAGCAGGGTTGGAAAGCATTTTATAATATTAAAAATAGCGGGCAAAGCTACGTTGTTAGCGTGTCTTAAAGTTTTTTTTTAATTCCAGTTTATGTAAAGGTAGACCTGGCAATTCAAGTAAATTCACAAATTCAGTTGGAAAATTTACTGCGTCGGTTTCTTCCACCTGTGCTTCGTTACATGAAGTTTAAATATCGGAATATATAAGTTCCATTCCTTTTCTAAGGTTTTTTCTCTTTTAGAAAATTTGTTTAACTTTTTGGAGAGTATGTTTCAATGCTACATAAGTTTCATATTCCGTTGATAGTGTTTGAACAGGTAATTCCCTCTTCCAATCCATTTGCATTGTCTATAATTTCAATTCCACTCGTTCAACGTTTATATCCATTTCATTCCACTTGTGTAGTGTTTCAATCCCACTCGTTTCCTATTTAGTTTCTTAATTTTAGTGTTTCATATACACTTGTTCTTTAAGTTTTAGGTTTCTAGCTAAAGACGCAGACGTTAAGGGGGGGGGGGGGCAATTTTCCGCTTTTGAACCACCATTTTTACCACGTTCCTGTCCAAAGTCCTAGAAATGCCTTGTCGATAAGTTAGCCCATACTCCAAGGAAAACATATTATATATTACAGATTTCTAGCCGAAGGGTTCGGTTAGGCCATCAAGGGGGAGAATTATTCCGTTTTTACCCCTCCCGGTAGGAATTTCCAAAAATTCTGTCTTAGAGGACGTCTGCGTTGGAGGAGGAACCTACTACATACATAATTTTAGGTCTCTATATCCAGCAGTTTGGCCAGGCCGTCAAGGGGGAAGTTTTTTCCCTTTTTACCTCTCCCGGTATGAATTTCCAAAAATACCATCTTAGGGGACGTCAACGTTGGAGAAGGAACCCAATTTAAGATCCCTTGTTCCAGCAGTTTGGCCAGGCCGTTAAGGGGGAGACTTTTCCTGTTTTTGACCCTACCTGTAGAAATTTCCAAAAATCTCATCTTAGCGGATGTCTACAATAGAGGAGGAACTTTAATACCAAATTTCAACTTCCTACCTCTAGCGGTTTGGGCAGGCCTTTAAGCGGCACTTTTCTCTTCATTAATCCCCATTTTTGCAATGTCCCTTTCCAAAAAGTACCTTCTCGGTAAGTGAGCACATACTCCAAGTAACATATGTTTTACATTTCAGGTTTCTAGCCAACTTTTACTATTTGTGCCCCTCTCGGTAGGAATTTCCGAAAATCCATCGACAGGGAATTCCAGCTTCCTAGTTCCAGCAGTTTGAGCTGGCTGAGAGGAACTTAAGTACCGAATTTCAGCTTCCCAGTTCCAGCAGTTTGGACAGGTCGTTAAGGGGCAACTTTCCCTTTTTGAGCCCCCATTTTATAACGACCCTCTCCAAAATTCAAAAAATTATCTTTCTAATAAGTTAGCCCTCACTCCAGGGACCCACATTTTAAGCTTCAGGTTTCTAGCCGAAGGGGTTTTTACCGGCCCCCAAGGTGAGGCTTTTCTTCTTTTTGCCCCTCCCTTTAGGAATTTACAAAAACATGAGGAACATTCATATCAAATTTCAACTGCATTGCCTTAGCGGTTTGGCAGGCCGTTAGTGGGGACATTTTTTCCTTTCAACCACCATTTTTACTATGTTCCTGTTCCAAAATAGAAAAATTACGTTGCCGGTGAGTTAGTCCTACTCCAAGGAATACATATTTAAAATTTTAGGTTGGCCAAAAGGGATTGGGCAAGCCGTCAGGAGGAGACTTTTACCTTATTTCCCCTCCCGATAGGAATTTCAAAAATTCCGTCTAAGCGGACGCCTACACAGAAGGAGGAACTCACATACCGACTTTCCTTTTGGGATATCCTGTAGGGAATTCCAAAAATACAAACTTAGTCGATGTCTACTACAGCGGAGGAACCTTTATACCAAATTTCAACTTCTTACCTCCAGTGGTTTTGGCAGGCACTTTTCCAATTATGGGGAGACTTTTCCCCTTTTTACCCGTTCCGGTATGAATTTCCAAAAATCCCGTCTTAGCGCACGTCTATGCCGAATATCAAGAAACCTTGTTTAGTGGAGATATCCGTGGGGGGAGGAAAAAAATAGTTTTTTTGAAATTATATATTATTTTAAATGGTACTTTTTGGAAAAACGAAATTTTTTGGAAAAAGATACTTTGTTTTTACAAAGTACTTTATTTGTACTTTTTTTGGAAAAGGTATTTTTTTTTAAAAAGGTGTTTTTTTTGTAAAAATGTATGTTTTTTGGAAAAAGGTATTTTTTTGGAAAAGGTACTTCTTTTGGAAAAGGAAAATTTTTTTAGAAAAAGGTACTTTTTTTTTGGAAAAGGTACTTTTTTTGAAAATAGGTATTTTTTTGAAAAAATGTATGTTTTTTTGGGAAAAGGAACATTTTTTTAGAAAAAGGTACTTTTTTTGGGAAAAGGTACTTTTTTTGGGAAAAGGTACTTTTTTTTGGAAAAGGTACTTTTTTTGAAAAAGTTATTTTTTTGGAAAAATGTATGTTTTTTGGGAAAAGGTACTTTTTTTGGAAAAAGGTACTTTTTTTGGAAAAAGGAATTTTTTTTGGAAAAAGGTACTTTTTTTGGAAAAAGGTACTTTTTTTGAAAAAAGGTACTTTTTTTTGGAAAAAGGTACTTTTTTTGGAAAAAGGTACTTTTTTTGGAAAAAGGTACTTTTTTTGGAAAAAGGTACTTTTTTTGGAAAAAGGTACTTTTTTTGGAAAAAGGTACTTTTTTTTGGAAAAAGGTACTTTTTTTGGAAAAAGGTACTTTTTTTTGGAAAAGGGTACTTTTTTTGGAAAAAGGTACTTTTTTTGGAAAAAGGTACTTTTTTTGGAAAAAGGTACTTTTTTTGGAAAAAGGTATTTTTTTTGGAAAAAGGTACTTTTTTTGGAAAAAGGTACTTTTTTGGAAAAAGGTACTTTTTTTGGAAAAAGGTACTTTTTTTGGAAAAAGGTACTTTTTTGGAAAAAGGTACTTTTTTTGGAAAAAGGTACTTTTTTGGGAAAAAGGTACTTTTTTTTGAAAAAGGTACTTTTTTTGGAAAAAGGTACTTTTTTTGGAAAAAGGTACTTTTTTTGGAAAAAGGTACTTTTTTTGGAAAAAGGTACTTTTTTTTGGAAAAGGGTACTTTTTTTGGAAAAAGGTACTTTTTTTGGAAAAAGGTACTTTTTTTGGAAAAAGGTACTTTTTTTTGGAAAAAGGTACTTTTTTAGGAAAAAGGTACTTTTTTTGGAAAAAGGTACTTTTTTTGGAAAAAGGTACTTTTTTTGGAAAAGGTCCTTTTTTTTGAAAAAGGGTACTTTTTTTGGAAAAAGGTACTTTTTTTGGAAAAAGGTACTTTTTTTGGAAAAAGGTACTTTTTTTGGAAAAAGGTACTTTTTTTGGAAAAAGGTACTTTTTTTGGAAAAAGGTACTTTTTTTGGAAAAAGGTACTTTTTTTGGAAAAAGGTACTTGTTTTGGAAAAAGGTACTTTTTTTGGAAAAAGGTACTTTTTTTGGAAAAAGGTACTTTTTTTGGAAAAGGTACTTTTTTTGGAAAAAGGTACTTTTTTTTGGAAAAAGGTACTTTTTTGGAAAAAGGTACTTTTTTTGGAAAAAGGTACTTTTTTTGGAAAAAGGTACTTTTTTTGGAAAAAGGTACTTTTTTTGGGAAAAAGGTACTTTTTTGGGAAAAGGTACTTTTTTTGGGAAAAGGTACTTTTTTGGAAAAAGGTACTTTTTTTGTCCCCTTTTTGCCCCTCCCGATAAGAATTTCCAAAAATGCAGTCTCAACGGACGTCTACACCGGTCGAGGAACCTACATACCAAATTTCAACTTCATAGCTCCAGCAGTTTGAGCAGGCCGTCAAGGGGGAGACTTTTTCCCCTTTTTGCCCGTCCCTGTAAAAATTTCCAAAACTCCCGTCTTGGTGGATGTCTACGATAGTGGAGGGACCTTTATACGAAATTTCAACTTCCTACCTCCAGCGGTTTGGGCAGGCCGTCAAGGGGGGCATTTTTCCCCTTTTTAACCCCCATTTTTACAACGTCCCTGTCCAAAATTCTAGAAAGTACTTTCCAGAAAAGTTAGCCCCTACTCCAAGGAACACATATCTTAAATTTCAGCTTTCTAGCCAAAGGGGTTTTGGCAGGCCGTCAAGGGGGACACTTTCCCCCTTTTTGCCCGTTCCGGTAGGAATTTCCAAAAATCCCGTCTTAGCGGACGTCTACCCCGAAAGAGGAACCTACATACCAAATTTCAACTTCCTAGCTTCAGCGGTTTGGGCTGGGCGATGTTGAGTCAGTCAGTCAGTCAGTCAGTCACGTTATTCTTTTATATATAGAGATTAATTCAGCCTATTTAAAATTCGAAGTAAAAATTTCAAACCGTTCTCCAGTTACTATGCTTTTATGAATTGGAGATACAATACAAGTTTCTGATTTTTATTTGCAAACTAGAAATATATCAATAATAACAAATATAAACTAAACAAGAATTTTTAAAATTAAAAAGAAAATCAACGAAATTTTTTATTTTTTAAATAACTACCAAAAATAACTGTTTACTGTAAAATTACTGTTTTGGTAATTGTTTATTATGATATTAAAAATAACTGTTTTAAACAACTGTTACGAAATTACAGTACTTTTCGTTAGTAGTTTTCTTAAATAACCGTCATAAAAGTTGTTTTGCATTTTTCTATAGAAAAACAACTGTAATTTCTGTTAAAAACAGCAACTACTGTTGTTACAGTTGTTGTAGACAGTTGTTCAACAACTGTCATGTAGTAACTGTCAAACTTTTTTGAGTGAATTAATAAATACCATTTTCCATTACCCAACTTCAGAAAATTGCTTTTAAACAAAAGGCCTACAAAATTGTTGCATAATTTGAAATCATTTCGGTTGGCAAAACTAGAATTCAAGTCGTAGAAGGAGTTCTTTAAAATTGTGCTAAATGTCCAAAAATTAACACCAAAGGATCCATTCATATATTCTTTAAATAAATTTTGAAATTCCTTCGTTTATAGTCCTTAGCACGTATAAAATAAAATACATACATGGTCACTTGAAGAACACAATCCAGTATTATATGACGGCAGTAGAATATTTGAATCAGGATTTATCTAAGTTTATTATTAAAATCCTATTTAATATGATATATATGAAAAAATAATATTAAATAATTACTTACATGATCGCGTAGTTCGTGTGTCTCCAACATGTACGTACTTCAGATAGACTACCAAATCTTTAGTTTTTATATATTTTTTGATGCAATTCTAGCATTTATGCATTTTTTTTTGATTTATTTAAAAATTTTTCACTAATTATTGTTTTTCTCTTTGACAATATTTGTTTAATGTTTCTATAGTACTTTCAAAATCGACTATGGAAAAAGTTGCAGCAAATAACGAAGCCAATAGTCGTTAATGATTATAATAGTCGATTTAAGAAAAATTCAAATTGACTATGTATTTTGTTGACTATGTTACTATGTAATTTTTTGGGTGTATTAAAATTAACGGCGTCTCAGCTCTGCTGATTTTAAGCCGTACGGCACAGAGTACCGATTCTGAATAGTTTGTAAGCGGTGAAGTGATAAAAACTGTCATTTGTTATCATTATATTTAAATGAGTGAAAAATATTTTTCACCGCTTCACAGCTTCACAAACCATTCGGAATCGGTACTCTGTACCCCGTTTCTGTATCTAATGCGAGAAGTTTTCGCATCGAGAAATACATGGTCACCCTGCATTATACAGGCTGATTAAAGACGTGATAAAATGGACTGCAGTTTTACTTGTAATTCGTTCACATAATGTAACTTTAAAGGCACATCTACACGGGATAGAAAACTCGTGAGACTTTATGAAAATGCAGCTCTGTAATCTCTAGACGATTGACAATTGATGTCATAAACAATTTCTTTAATTAGTAACAATTTTTAAAATGTGTAGTAATATTATTGAACATTTCAGTTTGTTAAATGGACCTTTTGGTATTTGGAGAAAAAATTATTCTTTGAAATACAAAAATTTTAATAAAAACAAATACTTGACAACTAGAAATGGTACTTTTACGATAACAATTAGTTCCAAAAATATTAGATATGACAAATTTAGCGCAAACTCTACGAGTTTTGATCCCTTTAAGGCACATCTACACGGGATAGAAAACTCGCGAGATTCTACGAAAATGCAGCTCTGTATAAGTCTACGAAGTGTAATCTCTAAACCATTGAAAATTGCTGTCATACACAATTTTTTTAATTAGTAACAATTTTGAAAATGTTTTGTAAGATTATTGAACACTTCAGTTGTTTAAATGCACTTTTTGGTATTTGGAGAAAAAATTATTCTTTGAAATACAAGAATTTTAATGAAAGCAAATTCTTGACAACTAGAGGTGGTACTTTTATGTAGAGTTGTGAAATTTCGGTATTTTTTGAGTACTCAATACTACTCAATACTTTTCAATTGAGTACTCGATACTACTCAATACTTTTAACGGTTTTTTTAATTTAAAAATAAAAATGTTATGAGTACGTATTTATTAGGAAAAATTATCACAATTCACATACACGTGTTAAATAACTATTGTTATTTACATTTTAATTAATTTAAAACATTTTAAATAAATTAATTAAATAATTTTTCCCAAAAATTCGTTACAAATTTCTTTGCTTCACAAATAGAGTTGTATTTTCAGAGCTGTATTTTTATAGTACTATTTTTAGAGTTGTATTTTTATACGAAAAATACACATTTCTACGGAAAATTGCATCTTTAAAAGTATTGACTAGTACCGTTTTAGTATTGAGTACTCAAAAAAACAGTCAGTATTGAGTACTCAGTACCGGAATACTCAATACTTTTACAACTCTACTTTTATGGTACTTTTATGTGCCAACATATTACAGATGACAAATTGAACGCAAACTCTACGAGTTTTCTATCCCGTGTAGATGTGCTTTACCTAGTGCTTCAAATGCAATAAAATGCACAAAGAAGTTTGAAAATAACACACAAAGCAACAACAAAATTATTTTCGTTGTTAAGAACTGTTGACACATGTTGTTTTGTAAAACACCTAATTAAATTAGAAATAACTTACTATGCAACGTATTACTAACTGATTTGGTTTCATATCTATTTTATTGTCTGCGACTCACCCTATATAAAGCAGAGCAGGGTTGCATTTCACATGTTTTTTCTGGAAACTTTTTCGATGCGAGAAATACAGAAACGGGGTGCTGGTCCCTAACGCATCAGAGTTCCAAACTAATACTGGGGTTACACGATCAATTTTTGGCTTTCAAGTTTCAATACTCTCACACTTTTTTACTAACACACTCACACTTTTTCAAATATGTATTTGGAAAAGTGTGAGTGTGTTAGTAAAAAAATTGAAACTTGAAAGGCAAAACTTGATCGTGTAACCCCCATGTAACTCGAAATTATCGGCGGCGGCGGCTTCACGCCGGTTCAAGCTGTTATTTTTAATATAAATAAAAAAGTAATTTATTTAAAATAAAAAAGTAATTTATTTAAAATAAAAACTAAACCCTTCAATTCATAAATGCTTTGTAAAGTTATAGCAGCTCCAGCAAAATATTGGTAATGACACCTCATTACTATCTGCATTACCCAAAATGATGAATCATTACCTTTTGCATTATTTTATAATTTAAAATAATGACTTCCTAATAAGGGCCTATTGTATTCATTGTTTCTATATATATAAAATAATGACTTACTCGTAATTGTTTAAATAAGTACTTTTTACACAGTTAAATTTTATAAAAATTTTATTATATGTAAATATGTTTTATGTTTAAATTTGTATGACGTGTCCTAAAACTAAAACATAAATTTTTCGGAATTTATTTCCTTAAGCTAATAGTATTTGCCTAACTCCTTATTTTTAAGAATCAAGTACGCAATCTGATAACCACTTATAATTCAACTTTTTGTAAGCATGTGTGTAGCCACTTAATATTCAAAACCTCATAACTACTTATTTCTCATTTTTTCGTAAGCGAGCGGGTAAGCGTGACTACTTATAAAAACGACCACGCCAAACAAAAATAATGAGTTGAGACGCCAAAAAATAAGTTGTGCGGAGCTATGAATTTCTATTATATAACCACTTATTTGGTAATTGAAGATTTTGCTGGGAGGTTTACAAAACGTCATTTTCATACAAAATTTGTTCAATAAACCTCCTATAATTTTACAAAGCGTTTATAAATTTAGGAGAAAATGTTTAGACTTCACTAAATTTGCAAAATTTGTATTTATCGCGAATTTGTTTATCTTTTATATACAATTCTCCAAAATACCTCCAGTATTGAGATACTCCTCCTTCATTAACCATTACTTTTGCCATCTTTTTTAAATCAGCTTTGCATTTAAAAAGCGAACTATAATATTTAATATCGTCAAAAGGTTGAAAATTGATAGATTCATCCGTATCTAAAGCAGAGAATACACGGAGGAACATTGAGTAGGGAACAAAAAATATCAAAAAATTTTTTAAACACGAATTGCACGATGTCAACACGCACACACACACATGCATTCACAAAAAAATGGGCATTTTTTTACGAATGGTCCCTCGTGTATTCTCCGCTTAATGATGAACTATCAAAATCTTTTGTTTGTTACTTTAATTAGTTATATTTTGCTGTGCCATTTTAAAAAATTTAATGTTAATTTTCACTTTTATAGTTTTCACTAAAAAAAGTAACGGAGACGAATAACGGAACAAAAGCCATTTGCCGAAAACTATGTAGTTACATTTTCTTAAGGTACATGTACACGAGAGAGAAAACTGCTAGAGGTAGAGCAAAAAACACCTCTAAATGGGTCTATTGTGAATGATTTAAGCTATTAGAGTTGCTTTTTGCTCTATATCTAGCAATTTCCTCTCTCGTGTAAATGTGCCTTTAGCGCTGCCATATTCGTTTTTCTTATTTCAAACTACAGTGTTGTTAATTTTTTTTTTTAAAAATCGGCTAAGCTGAAAAAGTCAGTTGAGCCGTGATAATCAGCGTACAATTATAAGCTGTATTATTCGGCGGCGGCGCAATGCCGTTTTTGCGCCGGTAAACTTGGAACTCTGATCGTAATTATTTTTGTGTTGTCGAAGATTGAAAAATTTACGTCTTCATAAAAATAAAGTTGTTGGAAAAATAATAAAAACATAAAATCACGCAACTTAAAAATTTTGTATTAACAAATAAATAGCACGGTAAACGAAAATTTATAAATGAAATCTATAAAAACCAATGAAGAAAAATGGTTTTTATATTCACTGCTGCTTCATTTAAATATTTGTGCATTAGTCATTCAATTATTTGTACAAATTCTTTTTAATTTTTCGTCATTTGTGATTATTATTAGTATTATATGCACTCCATTATAAGGCAATCACAGAAAATAGAAGTGTAGTAGAAAACTTATTTTCTATGATGTCACATGAAAGGGAGTTCTAAATTTACTTATGCTCTTCTGTTTTGTTTTAATTTTTATTGATTTGTCCTTTTTTGTATCGTTTTAAATATAGTTTGTATTTGAAATGGCTTCAGGTACTACCCTTCAAAAGGCCATTGATTTAGTAACCAAAGCCACAGAAGAGGATCGTAATAAAAATTATGCTGAGGCTTTACGTTTGTATGAACATGGTGTTGAGTATTTTTTACATGCTATTAAATGTAAGTAGAGAATGTTATTTTCGGAATACCTAAAATCTTTTGTCTTTATCTTTAAGATGAGGCTCAGGGTGAAAAAGCTAAAGATTCAATAAGAGCCAAGTGCTTACAATATTTAGATCGTGCCGAAAAACTTAAGGAATATTTGAAAAAGGGTAAGAAGAAGCCGGTCAAGGAAGGTGAATCGAGTTCGAAGTAAGTTGTGATAGCAAATTTGTTTATTAGTTTTGTACTCCATGTGGCTTTTATTGCTTCATTTTTGAACAGAGATGACAAAGATAAAAAAAGTGATAGTGACTCAGATGGTGAAGATCCAGAAAAGAAAAAATTACAAAGTAAACTTGAGGGGGCCATTGTTATTGAAAAACCGAAAGTAAAATGGTCAGATGTGGCTGGTTTAGATGCTGCGAAGGAAGCTCTTAAAGAAGCTGTCATCTTGCCTATTAAATTTCCTCACCTTTTTACCGGTAAACGTATACCTTGGAAGGGAATTTTACTTTTCGGTCCTCCTGGTACCGGTAAATCATATTTAGCCAAAGCTGTGGCCACCGAAGCCAACAATTCCACTTTCTTCTCGGTTTCCAGTTCAGATCTCATGTCGAAATGGTTGGGTGAATCTGAGAAATTAGTAAAGAATCTCTTTGAATTGGCCCGCCAACATAAACCATCGATTATTTTCATTGACGAAATTGATTCAATGTGTTCGGCACGTTCTGATAATGAAAATGACAGTGTGCGCCGTATAAAAACTGAATTTCTGGTACAAATGCAAGGTGTGGGCAATGATACCGATGGGATTTTAGTATTGGGTGCCACGAATATACCTTGGGTTTTGGATTCGGCTATTCGTCGTCGTTTTGAAAAGCGTATTTATATACCTTTGCCGGAAGCACATGCTCGTTTGGTTATGTTTAAGATACATTTGGGCAATACAACGCATGTATTGACGGAAGATAATTTAAAGGAATTGGCTGGTAAAACAGAGGGGTAAGTTTTATACGAATGTGTATTTTATATACCATTTTAACAATGAGAAATCGAATATAAAATCTTTTAAAGGAAAACCCTTTAGGAAATTGTATAAATTGTAGGTCCGATTTATTAGAGGAAACAGTAATTTATAAACCATTTTGATAAGATAAACGTTTTTGGTAAAATATGATACCCGTGGTTACCTACGTGGAACAAAGCTTATTCCAAAAGCTTACTCAGATTTAAATATAAACTGTTTTTTCTTTAAACAAAAAAAAAAAAAATTGAAATCTGACTCTGTTCCACAAAGTCTTTCGCTAAATAAATAACATTTGCACTTGAAACGATTGCTGTCATTGCCACAGTAATCGATCATAATACACATGGGGATTATGACCTTTAATTGTGCAATTTTTTAATTTGTTCCTTATGAATTAAAAAAATTGGCCTCGAACAAAAACAAATCATTTTAATGTTAAAATTAAAGAACTACTTGTATTTATTTTAAAGAAAAAAGAACAAAAACTATAATATATATACAAAAAAACAAAACTTAACAACCCTGTAATTCTGACATCAAATATCAATCGATAGTTGTATTCATATTAGGGGGACCTTCTTTATATGGACGAAAAAAAATTATAACCTGTAAAATATTTTTTTCAAAAATTTACAATGCTATACTCTAGTTTCATTTCTAAGATCCACAAATATTCAGATATAAATTTTTGTCTCTCTTAGGTTATAAGAACCTAGTCCCAGGTATGGCCAAAGATGGGATTTTTTTTATAAATTTGCAAAACTAGTTTTGAGTTTTTTAAAATTTCAACGCATAGAGGTTTATTAAATATACCTTAGAGAATAATTCTACAGAAAATTACACATATCACTCTTTTAACTTAACAGTGACGGAGTTTTAAATTTGAAAATTTTAGAGAAAAGTGTGATTTTGGCCAATAATTTAGATAATATTATTAATTTTTGTGTTTTTAGCTAGCTGTAACAAAATCACCTCCGATTTCTTTTAACTCTGATACAAGAGATTTTTTCGAAAATTTTGTAAAACTCTGACAACCTTAACCCTTTCTTTACCAAGGTCTAAGGTTAAATATTTGAAATTTTTCGGTATTTCCTGGAAGTATATCAAAACAATGTGTTGTTTCTTACGGAATTTGGTGAAAGTTGTTCAAATAACTCTGTTAGCACAAAATTTCATACATAGTAATAAAAAATTAGAAATTAACCCTTATATGCACATGGGGTCGAAATGACCCCAACTTTTAAAATGTAAAAAAGTGTCATTTCACATCAAAATTGATATAAAAACCATTAATTAAGCATTTTCTAGAAAAAAAAATCAAAATCAACCTATTAGAGAGCATGGTGTCAAAACGACCCATTTTTTATGTTAAATAACGCTGGTTGGTTTTTAAACAACAATTTATGGTTCTATGGTCATAGTGTTCTACAGTGAAATATCAGCTAGTATGTATATATTATGAAAGTTCACCGAAGAGATTCTAAACAAGTTTTTTTTTTGATTTTTTCTAAAAATGCACTCAAAAAAGTTTGTCGGTAGAATCTGTTGAAAATGGCAGTTAAATAAAAGGTATATGCAGTTAAAAAGGCGACAAATGTTGTTACCTTTAAAATAACTAATAACGTATTTTTATTTTTAACTGTTGAAAAATAACTAACAAATGCATTAAAAATAACTAACAATGTCGTAAAATTAACTGATAATCTTTTACTACAAACATTTTAAAACAACTGAAAAAGCTAAAAGATACTATTTTTACAGTTAATTTTATTGATCTTATATATAATAGTATTTTTTAATAAAAAAAAAACAATTTTTTTCTGTTTTATAAAAAGATGTGTAATTGCTTCTTCATACTTGAAATTTGGAGTAAAAATTTCAAACAGTTCTTCTGTTGTTGCATTTTTATGCATTGGAGATACAGTACTATTTTCTGATTTTTAATTGCAACGTGGAATATATCAATAATAACAAAAATAAACTAAACAAGAATTGCAAAATTCAACGAAATTTTTTATTTTTTAAATAACGAAAATAACAATTTACGGCAGAAATACTGTTTTGGTAGTTGTTTATTATGATACTAAAAATAACTGCTTTAAAAAGTGTTATGAAATTACAGTACTTTTCGGTAGTTGTTTTCTTAAGTAACATTCATATACACAGCTGTTGACAACTAATTAGAAACGCTTTTTATTTTTAAAATAATTCTTAAGTTTTTATATAAAACAAAATTAATATTCATTTATTTCATAATATTTTAATTAAATATATTCAATTTTTTACAAATATACGAGAAGAACTTACAAAATTATTCAGTCTTAAAAATATTTTATAAATTTATTATATTGTGCGAAATATAACAGCGACACCTTATTAGAAACGATTTTATATTATTAGAAAAAAAAAATTATATTAATTTATTTCTCTTACTTTTTATCAATATTTTGTTGCAAATCCTTTTTGCTTTATCACAGCCTCACATCGGTTGCGCATTGACGTTATTAGACGCTGACATCGCTCTACTGGTATCGCCTCCCATGCTTTCTTAACTTTCTCAAAAAGAGTCGCCATATTTATTATATTTTTTAGACTACGGCTCTTTTTACGCCCTCCATAGATGTTCTATGGGGTTCAAGTCCGGACTGGATGATGGCCATTCCAAAACGTTGATGGAATTATCGTCAAAGAATCATTATCCTGCTGAAATTGACATATAACAGGCAAATTCTCTTCAGCACACGACATTATTTAGTTTATCAAAGTATTTCTCCTTATTTAAGATTCCATAAATTTTGTAAATTGGGCCAACACCATTCCAGGAGAAACGTATCCATACCATAATTAACCATCCACCATGCTTTACTACTCGTGAAACGTAGCAAGGATTAAATTCTTGGTTAATGGGCCATCTAACGTATCTCCGACCATTTGGACCAAGGCGATTAACCTTTGTTTCATCGCTCCAGAGCACATAAAGGGTTTTTCAATAAGAGCGCTACAAAAGTTTTTTAAATAAAACAAAAACGGTTTTGGATATCAATGAAATTCTTTATTCCTGTGAAAGTACGTTCGATGCCATTATGTATGGAAATCGATCTCTTTTGCATGACCACCTCGGGCACGCTTGCAGAAGTCCAGACGCTGAACCCAATTTTCGACGGTTTTCAAGCACAAATCGGCCAATACTGCTGCAATTTCACGTTCGATATTCGTACGAAGTTCATCAATCGTCGCTGGCTTGTTGGCATAGACCATAGATTTGACGTAGCCCCACAGGAAATAGTCCAACGGCGTCAAATCGCACGACCGAGGCGGCCAATAGACTGGACCATTTCGTGAGGTAACACTTTTTCCAAATTTGGTTTGCAATAAATTGATTGTGACATTCGCTGTGTGGCTTGTGGCGCCGTCCTGTTGGAACCACATGTCATCCAAGTCCATATCATCCAATTGGGGCCAAAAATATTCGGTTATCATTGAGCGGTAGCGATTCCCATTCACAATAACGTGCCGGTCTTGATCACGGAAGAAGTACGGCCCAATGACGCCGCCGGCCCATAAACCGCACCAAACCGTAATTTTTTCGGGATGCAATGATGACTCATGGAGTACGTGTGGATTTCTGTCTGACCAATAACGCATATTTTGTTTATTGACGAAGCCATTCAGCCAGAAATGAGCCTTATCGCTGAAGATGATTTTTCGATGAAAATCCGAATCATTTTCAAGTTGTTGCTCAGCCCAATTCGCGAACATATGACGCTTCTGGTGGTCAAGCGGCTTCAGTTCTTTCGTCAATTTGATCTTGTAAGGATGTAGGCCAAGATCTTTTCGCAAAATTCGCCACAACGACGTCACAGAGATGCCCAACGCTTGAGAACGACGTGTGAGAGACACATTTGGGCTTTCTTCAACTGAAGCCTCAGCGGCAGCAATATTCTCGACTCTACGGGCGCTTCTTTCTCACTGGCACGGGAACATTTTGTACTGTACCTGTGGATTCAAATTTTTCCACTAGACGCTCAATTGTTGATCTGCTAAGACGATTATGACGACCATAAATTGGACGTAGCGCTCTTAACGTTGAGGCCACTGACTCCGAATTTCGGTAGTAAATTTTAATAATTTCGACTCGTTGTTGGCTCGTATATCTTTCATCATGAAATGGCAAACCTTACTGAAGAGAAATGTCAAAAGAGCGGCAAGAAATATGGCGTCGTTTGCTGTCCCTGTCTTTCTACTTTTCTAGCGTCTCTGTTGAAAAACCCTGTATTTCCATTGATTTGCTGTCCAATTCCAATGGGACTTCGCGAAATCCACGCGACGTTTTCTTTGACTCAGAAGTGGCTTCTTTCGTGCTGCTCTTCCAAGTAGCTTGGTTTCCACCAAACGACGTGCAATAGTCCGCTTGGATATCGTGACATTTAAATTTTCTTGAATATCACGTTGGATGCTAGTAGATGACTTTTTTGGATCGGATTCGGAGATTCGCGTTATCATTCGGTCGGTATGTGCTGATGTTTTTCTGGGTCTCTTCTATCGCGGAACGTTGGCTATGGTCTCATATTTGTTGATATGCTGTAAAGTATTAAAAACCATTTTTGTGGAACACTTTAGCTGTTTAGCTATTTCTCTATAAGACTTTCCAGACTTCCAAAATTCAAAAATTGAGCTCCGTTTTTCAGGAGTGCAACTTTTGCCTTTTCCCATGATAATCTTTAAAATTATAATTTCTTATTTGCTATAAAGCAATTGGAAACAAATAACGGTAAAATAAACTTTTTTTTTATCAAAATAGTTTTTAACCAAAACGATTTTAATAAACAATTACGCGTTTCTAATTACTTGTCGCACTTTGTTAGAATATTACTAAATAATAGGTCCATTCGATTACTGGATAATTTGTACAAATTTGTACAAATTTTTACTGGATGGCGTTCGTTAACACAAATACTCAGTAAAAATAAAGAAAAAAGAGAGAATAAAGTGACAGTTCTATGTTGAGAGTTTCTAAGTCTTCTTCTTTTTCTTGCAAATTTTTACTGGATAAATTTTTGCCAGTAAGAATTTGCAAGCAGAAAAAAACATATGTTTCGAAAACATATGATTGTTTATGGTAAATAAAAAAAAATTATTTTCCAATTATATTATTTTATGGAAATGCAAAGCAGTAAAACTTTCAAAATAAATTATGTAAAAGATAAGAAAACCCTCTAAAAATGTTCTGCTTAAGGTTTAACATTAAAAATATTCTTCTTTCATAGCGACCAGTTAAAATTTATTTGTATATTTGGTGTTTTAATCAGCTGTGTGTACAAACTTGCAAATTGTTGCAAATTTTCTGTTCGCGTACATGTTTGGGAAAATTTTATTTTGAGAGTAAATCTTGTCTTACTCTCTGAAAGTTTGTACTGAGTAATTCTTACTGGACTTGACTGAGAAAAGTAATCGAATGGACCTAATATGTAAACTATTTTCAGAAATTATAACAGCTTTTAAAATAAACAACAACAAAAATGAGTGTAAATGATAAAAAAAGGAGTAATAAATATAATACAATTGTTTTAAACAAAAAGCATAACCGTAAATTTACGAAAATATCAATAATGATCATCAAGCTCTAGTGTAGAAAATGTGTTTCTAATTAGTTGCCAACAGCTGTACATAAAAATAAGAGGGCGGTCCCAGAAGTACCCGATCTAATAAAGAAAACACAAATTTGGAAAAAAAAATCTTTTTAGGTCAAGCTAAATCTGGCGAAAAAAGGTGCGTGATGAAGTACTTCGAACTTTAATTCATTGATTTTGGAAATCTATCGATTTTAATTTCGATCGATTTTCATCACATGCAACAATAATTTTTTATATTTTAATGGCAAACTTAAGGAATTTTAATGGAGGTCGTGGTAAATTATTAGAGATGGGCGCTGGTGGGTGATTCAAAGTGAGTTAAAATGATAGCGCTCACGTGAGTCGTGCGTGAGCGTGAGTTAAAAAAATGTTCGTGCGTGAGTAAATTTTTGTGCGTGAGTTTGCGTGATTATATTAAACCAGATTGCGATAATTTACAATTTTGGAAAAATTCCAGAGTCAGTTCAGGTACTAGCGAACGGGTGTTTTCTACTTCTGCCAGAATTCTTATGTAAAGAAGAAATCGACTTCTTGTACAAAACATTGAAAAATTTTGTTCCTCCACAAAAATTTGGAATAACATTTAAAGATTTACAGTGAATTTTTTAAGTTATTTAAAATTTTTAAATATAAAATTAAATTAAAGGAATTAAATGCGGTAAAATCCCAAAACCTAATTAACAAATTATGAAAAATAATCTGTTAAAAGCATGTCCCTATCCAAATTTTATTCTTGAATAAGGCAATCGTCAGGGGGCGACGTTTTTAGTATGTCTAGAAATATTTGTTAAGTTAAAGTGCAAACTCAATGAGAATTTCTTCTTCTCGTCTAGGAGCGTTTCTAAACATTTAAAATATCAAATAAAAAACAAACAAAATCTGTTGTTTTGACAGATCTAGCAATGTAGTGGCATCCATTCAAGTATAATCAACAATAGAAAATAAAAGTTTTCTAAAGTGTCAGTAATATTTATATTTGCACAAGCACTTGCATATTAATTAAATTTTTAACAAAATTTTTTTATAGTTAAGCTAATTTTAATTCTAAACCCCATTAACAATAAACAAATAACCTGAAGTTAACGTTAAAAAATTCAAATTTGCATGGAATTTGACATCTGTAACTCTAAGTTAGCTCAAACTTTATATAATTTGTTAATTGCCCTAAATAAATAAAACTTATATTCAATAAAGTTTCCCTAAATAATTAAGATAAAAACCCTTTCAACTGACTACCGTTACCCCTAAAATACCGTAACTGAAATACCATTACCCTTAAAATACCGATACCTAAATAAATTAAATATCGATACCCTTAAAATACCCTTACCGATATAAATGAAATACCGTTACCCCTAAAATACTGTTACCGATATTTTTAATATTCTGTTTTTGGCAATTGCACTGGATTATTGAGTATTTTTCGTACATTAAGTTGGTAAATTGGTTCTCTTTTTAATCTCGTTTGTTTTTCGTAAAAAAAATTGAGGGATCCATCGAAAAAACTGACTACCGTTATCCTTAAAATACGGTTACCAAAATACCGTTAACCTTAAAATACCGTTAGCGAAATAATCAAAAAACCGTTATCCTTAAAATGCCGTTAACGAAATAACTAAAAAACCGTTATCCTTAAAATACCGATACCCAAATAAATGAAATAGCGTTGCCCTTAAATTACCGTTACCGAAATAATCTAAAATAGCGTTACCCTTACCGATAACCGCATCATTTCGGTTACCATTTCATGGATTGAAACAAATTTCATATTTTTCGTGAATATTTCGGGAGCGTGATTCAAATTAAAATTAATCACGTGAGTGTGATTATAAAAAATGTTCGTGCGTGATTATTATTTTTCTTTCGTGAGCGTGCGTGAGCGTGAGTCAAAATTCACTCACGCGCCCATCTCTATAAATTACACAAATTTTCTATAATTGTCTACTTATTATTATAGACTTTAGGGGTTTTCATATAAACTCGTATTCTACTCGTAAACGGTGTAACCTGGTATGTTTATGAGTTTAATGTTAAAGGTTTACAAGGAATTTACGAGTATATATGAAAACCCCTTTATAAATATGGCTTGTGTTTATACAAGGTTTACAAGGAGTTTACGAGGTATAATAGGGGTTTTCATATAAACTTGTAAATTCCTTGTTGTATGTTAGAGTACACTATAATTTTTCTAATAAGATATTTTTTCGACTATTGGCGACCCCGTCTTGTCAGAATAACGGAAATTCGAAATGTATTTCGTTTTTGTTTGGTTAAGATATGGTGGCACTAATTTCGATTAATGAAAAATACTTATGTTATAATGATAAATAAATTGTTTTTCTTAATACCATGGTATCAATTAATTAACAAATGCTTTAATACTAATTTATTAAAAGTACAAAAAAAAAACCAATGTTTCTTTCTTACTTTTTAATTTATCCTGACCCAACGGTACTTAGTCATAATTAATATCCTTCCAGTCCTTGACAAATTTTAAACTTTGTATATAACTTTAAGAAGGCATATTAATTAAGATTTAGTCAAAAAAATACAAAGTTTCCAACGCTTTCGAGTCTTGGTCCACAAGGGGATAAATACAAACCATATTTTTTATGTATGGAGTTTGACATTAAACTCATAAACATACCAGGTTTAGACCGTTAATGAATATAATACGAGTTTATATGAAAACCCCTAATGAGTGCCCCTTTTATAATACATGGGTATTTGAAACAAATAGAAATAAAAAGATTTTTGGTTTTTATTTGTTTGAAGTTTTTTAATTTTAAAATAAAACAAAAAATATCAATTTTATTTCGGTATTTTACGAGTATCAGTGTTCACGAAATAATCAAAAAACCGTAACCTTTAAGGAAATGCAACAAAAAATTGTACCGGTATGAAAACGGCAACCGATATGCGTTTAAAACCAATCAAAATCGTTTTTAGCCTTGTCAAAATTTGTTAGGAAAACGTCATATACATATAATCAACACATTAATAATAATGTTACAAAAATTAAACTACTTTTTAGTTACTCTGGGGCCGATATATCAATTGTTGTCCGAGATGCTCTTATGGAACCAGTACGTAAAGTGCAAACTGCTACACATTTTAAAGTAAGCTATTAATATAGATTATGACCAATGTTATAATACAATCGGTTTAATAAACAAAAACTCTTTGGAAACTTAGAAAGTGACAGGTCCATCGCCACTTGATAAAGATGTGATATGCGATGATTTATTAGTAGCATGTTCTCCTGGCGATGATGGAGCTACAGAAATGAACTGGATGGATGTGCCAGGTGAAAAATTATTCGAACCACCTGTTACAATGGTAATATAAAGAATAACCGTTAATAAAGTGTTAAATTATTGTTTTATATGCGTTCTTCTTTTATTCTAGCGTGATATGTTAAAATCATTGTCGCATACAAAGCCTACAGTTAGCGATGATGATTTAATTAAACTGCGTAAATTTACCGAGGATTTTGGCCAAGAAGGCTAATTTAATTAAACGTATATAACAAACAAATTAAAATAAAAATCAGCAAAAGTAAAAAAAAACTTTAAATTAGTGAAACTTTACTTTAAAAATTAAATTATAGTGAAATTAAGCGCTTCTTTTTAATGTTCAATTCAATAATTTTGTTACCCAGCAACAAAACGGTACTCGTAAATGAATAGAATTTAAAAAACATACAATCTCATTGCTTAAAAAAACAGATCCATGTGCATAAGAACACTTTTACGATATACAAAAATGTTGAATTGTGATAGTCTACTACCACAATTGGAAGTTTAAGGGATATGCCTTTTAAAAAAAGTAGTGTATCAACAAAGATGGACTCTCTTAAATTTATATGGATACTGTGATTGAGTTCTTTTTCTGACTACATCTAATACTAGTTTCAAGACAGTTTGACAGTTCTATTTCAAAATCTTGGAAAATTTTATATAATATTAAATTTATCTGGCATGTGATGAAAATCGATCTAATTCAAATCGATCGTTTTCAAAATTTCAATCTTTATTATTTCGTGTTATTTTTGTAACAAAAAGCTGTAAATCATATACCTGATTCAACTGAAGCGATTAAAAATTTCAATTCCCTTTGCCTTTTATCTTCATGCTTTTAATTTAGAGTTGGTTAAATAACTCGATCGAAATCAAAATCGATCGATTTTCATCACATACCAGAATAAAAAAAAAATGCTCTAAAAATGTAAAACAGCAAAATATAAGCGTTATCGAGAAGAATTTGTTTTCTTCGTTGGTATTTTTTATTATTATTAAAATCATTTGTTTTTGGACAAAAGAAACAAGAGCTATGGCATATCAGAAATTTATATTACATGGGCAACTTAATATAAATAAAATGTGTAAATTCGTTAAATCTATTTCATTCCTATTTTATTTTTCTAGAAATACTATTAACTAAAACATCAATCTATATGAATTTGTATCAAATATTTATTCAAAAAAATAAAAATACAAAATATATATTTTTAAAAAGTTTCAAACATGTTCCTCAAACGATTCCCTAAAACTAGTTCTAAGGTGACAATTTCAAATAAAAATAATGGGTGACAACGTCAAAGTACAACTAGTACTGGCTCTAAACTAGTTGTAGAATTAGTTCTCGAACTGAAATATTTTTCTGGGGCGCGTTTTAATTATTTTTTTTAACTTTTATTTTTCTGATTTCCTTCATTGTCTCTCATTCACTGATAATTTCTTCCGATTCTTCGTGTCATTTGCTTGTGACATTTTTGAAAGAAATTTCAGATTTTTAAAATACCTTGATGATTATAGCTGCTACGGATCGAAAACAAAGATATAAAAATTTTTTAACTGCATTAATTAGAATGGTCAGTTGTTTGTTTTTAGTCTATTCAACACTTTATTTTAAATATTTTTTTGTATCATAAGAGCGTTCTTGTGCGCATTTTTCTGTTTATGTTGGGATATTAAAGCTATTCGTTTAAAGCAGTGAGATTATGTTCTACACATTTTGGACTGGAGTGTTCTTTTTTTTTGCAGGGTAATGTGTGGTCATTCAATTGTTAGTTATTTGTTTACTCTAATTTTTAGTTTAACTGTTTTATTTTAATGACCCGCTGAAAGAAAATGTCTAACGTTTTTATTATTTATCAAATATGTACGATTAAAACTCAGTGTTATAAAAACAACAAAATGTTAATATAATATATTTTTGTACTGGTAACATCTTATGTAATAGAAAAAAAAAGAAATTGTAGGCGTGTATATTTACCACAAAACTAGCATTTCTTATATTTGTTTTACTTGCTATTAAATACTAAATATTGGCTTTTTTTAAATTAAAGAAAAAACTGAAATTAAATATATTTCATTTAGCGATCAATACAATTATAAGTTAAAATTTATAACAATACTTTGCATTATTTCAAAAAAGGTACTAATTAAGTAAGTAATTGTTTTTCTTTTTTTATAATTATAATTCATTATCAAAGGACGTATAAAAATACTTAACATATAATTTTCAAGAAAGAATGTTAATTAAAAAAATGAAGCTGTGCCAGCGAGACACGTCATGTGTTGTAAAGAGCGGCTTTATATTGGTTCGTATGATTAAAAAATATATATTACTAATAGTTGGAAATATTTTGTTTTTTTAAACAATTACTTCACAATTCTAGTCTACTTGCGAGTAGACTAAAACTTTATTTTTTTACTTACGTTTATATTTCATGCTTTTTACAAGTTTATGGATAAATTTGTTGTTAAGTCATTCATAATCCCAAAGTAATTACTTTGAAGTAATTGCTAAGTTTTATTTTTATGACCCATTGTGTTTCAGCTATATATTTTTGTAAATATTTTACCAAAATATGAAATCTTCTATTTGTAAAAAAATAACTTTTAAAAAACATAGCGAAAGGCCAAATAGTTGAGTTTTTAAATTTCTCAAAAACACATGCCATGTCTTGCTGGTTCAGCGTCGAACTTTTGTTTATTAGCACAACTACACCCAAAAAATTAAATAGTGGCATAGTTAACAAAATCCATAGTCGTTTCATATTAGTTATAAATCAACTATCATAATTACCCAGGTAGAAATTGCCGACGGTACAAAAAACAAAGCACTGGCAAAGCGTTGCTTTATAATGGTACAAAAAAAAAGCATTGCAAAAGCACTAATTTAGAACGCTTTGCCAACCTTTGGAAAGAGTGCTTTCCCAATACTTGTTTTACAAAGTTTACCACTGTTTATGAAAAAAACCACCGGTAAAACATCGGTTTAAAACGATTTGCCAACGTTAGGTAAAAGGACTTTGCCAGTACTTGTTTCACAAAATTTACGACTGTACATGAAAAAATACTACTGGCAAAACATTGGATTGCAGCGCTTTGCCAACATTTGCAAAAAGGATTTTGCCAGTACTTGTTTTACGAAACTTATGACTGTATGTAAAAAATACACAAACTGATCACTTAATGTTCACCCTATTTAAGTACCAGTTTTCAAGTCTATTGATAAAACTGGAAAATTGTTCTTATGGTAAAATTTGTGTGAAAATCTATTGAATTTGTAGTTTTAAGCAGAGATGTATTCGCTTATTAGATACAGTGCTGCTATACTAAAATATACTTTTCTCTTTTTTTCGGTATTTGGAATTTTACAGATTTTTTCATGAAGAATTGAATTAAAAACCGTTGATCTAAAATACCGATTGGCAGAGCACTTATTTTACTATTGTTACCAACGCTTTGCCAACGTTCGGAAAGATAAACGGCCAACCGATGATCGACGTTATCATTTCAAGGTTGACCCAGTACTTTAATTTTCGAAAAACGGAAGCTCTGCCAGCGCTTGTACCACCATTGTATTGTATTTTTCTACCTGGGTTCTTTTTCTAGTTGCCCTGTGTTACGATATTTCAAATATTTTCAAATTAACAATAATCTTTCAAACAAAAATTGGATAAACAAATTAAGAAATCTAAAATAAGCAAAATAAAAAATCTTATTTCATTATTATTTTGTAAGTTAATCGGGTTTCTTTTGAATTAAAAACGTATAAAATAATAAACTTTATTTTTTAAATTGAAGGTGGAATGAACCCAAATCTGATCATACAGAGAAATTTCCAAAATATATGTGTGTACATCAAATATATAAAGGGAATTTAAATTTGGGTAATGGAGGAGACAATAAATAATAATAATAATTCTTAATTCATAACACAATGTATTAAATGCGTATTAAATGTACAAAATCGTTGCAAGTGACTTCTTCAATAGTTGATTTATATATTTAAATTAAACATAGTTGGCTTTCACTACTTCATATCCACTATGACATAGTGAGGGTTATTTCACCTATGTTATAGTTAAAAAAAATAGTGTTCATCAACTATGTATTTTTTTAGGTGTAGGAATTGGTGTCATTTAAATATTTAAACATTGTTGTGTATTATGAACTTACTGTGGAATAAATAAAATTTACTTTTCGTATAACAATGCTAGCTTTTTTCTTCACTTTTTACTAACTTCTTTTTATGAGTTTTCTTATAATTTTTGCTGCGAAAAAAATTAAAAAAAGATTATAAAATATTAAATAAAAACCATAGAAAAAGTGAAGAAAAGGTCAGAAAAAGTGATGAAAAAGCTATTGTCATACGGACTTGAACACGCTTTCTCAGTATTTTAATACTTTTTGAATTTAACACAAATTACACTTAATCTTCCTCATCTTCATCATCGTCGTCGACATCGTTATTCATTTGTGCACTTTCTCGATCATCAATATCAACAGGTACATTTAACATAGGTCTACGAATTTCATAAAACCTTATCATATCCTGGAAAGAAAAAAAATTAAGAAAATTAACAAAATTGTATTAACCGTTTAGAATATATCAGCAAAATATGAAAGACCTTTTAAAGAAGTTATATACATACGCTGCGTATCACAACTATAGCCTCACTAGTCTACAAGAAACCGGCCATTTCAAAAAACCTGGTTTCGGGTTCAAAATTACTATTTACAGTAAAAACCCGGTTTCGGCTTTTTCAGAAAATCGATTAAATCGATTATATTTTTTTATTATTTTATTAATAATCCCTAATAATATTATAAATGTGATTGTTTGTCTGTCTGTCTGTTTGTGGCGACATCAGGCCCAAACGGCCGAACCGATTTTCTTGAAATTTTCGGAACAGCCATTAAAAACTATCAGGATTAAAATAGGCTATATTAAATCTTGATCGGACAAAGGGGCATGGCAACTCCCATACAACACTAATATTTTGATGTGATATTTCTCGGCACTGTTCAACTGTTTCGAATAAAATTATGGACAGACAGCATCTTATAAAAAGTTTCCAAAGCACTGTGCTAAAAGTGGACGGTATATAATAAGGGGGCGTGGCACCCTCATATAATCCAAAGTGCTTTATGTAGGCTTCTTTCTTTTGAACATATTTGAGCAAAACTTGGCAGCGTACTTTTTCAAAAAAAAGTACTTATGAAAAAAGTACCTTATTTAAAAAAAGTAACTTTTCGCAAAAAAGTACTTCTTATGAAAAAAACTAAAATTTTCCAAAAAAAAGTACTTTTTTCCAAAAAAAAAAAAAAAATTTGTATATTAGGGTTCGTAAAAAAAAAAATTTATTTGATTTTCGGATATTATCACTTTTTTTTAAAAGATTTTGCATGGAAAAAAAGAATGGCGTTTTTTTTTCTTTTTTATTTCAACTCCTTCCACTGGCGCAAGTCGGCCAAAAACGCTGATTTGGAGACCCATTTTCTGCAGAGCAAAAACGGCTACATTTCTGGGAAATCTGACTTTAGCATTCGATTCGACAGCAAAAACTAATATAAAAAACATTTTTTTTGCGTTTACTGAATACAGCAGATAGTTATTAGTGTAGTCCAAAAATCCACTTTTTTCAAAAATTTCAAAAAAGTTACTTTTTTATTATTCTCGTTGCCTTTATTTTTAAAGATCAAAATAGTGGATAAATTCACCCCAAAATGCGAGGAGATTGTTCAGAAAATGGTGCAGAATTTTAGCGTGACGTCTGTTTTTTTATTTTGTCACTTGTTTTAAGTAGGCGTGACTTTTAATGAAAAATAAGCGATATCAACCTTCTATCAATTTATATAGTAAAATTTAGCGAGTACTGATCAGTTCTGTAAAAGCTGTGTATTTTTGATATTCCTATAATATTTCCTTAAGTCTTGCATTATTTTTTTCTACAAATGGTCTCCAGACTTAAAATGACAGTGCCTTAAACATGACTAAATTTTTCTTTGTTGGTAGCGATTTTAAAATAAAGTTAACAACACTGAAATTTAAACACGGAATGCTTTATACTATAATACTGAATTTAGATTGAGCAAAAACTACCTAGTTTTTGTACAAAACTGGGTTTTGTTTGTTTTTTATGTATGCGTTTTGACAAGTAAAAACTAACAACGGCCAAAAACTAGGTAGTTTTTACTTAGTCTAAATGCAGTATAACTAGGGTTTTTCTTTTCCCGGACTTTTTCATTTCCCGGGACAGCGGGATTTTTTTCTGAATTTCCCGGGATCACGGGAATTCCCGCTCATTCGAAAATAAATAAATCCGACATATGTTGTATTGGAAAAACTAGATTTCTATTACAACACCGTCCGACAAAGTTAATTTTTTGGTTGTACCTATGAGAAAATCTACTTAATATATTCTGAAAGCAGGAAAATGGAAGGCCATCTTAATTTTAAAAAACTCTTAGAAATAGCTGAATATTAATTCGCGTTTTAAACGGTTAAACGAATTAATAAAGACAAAGTGAAAGACACGGGTATTTTATTTTCATCTCTTCTTTTAGGACATATTGGAATTGTTCTTGGGTGCAAACTTGTGTCGGACCAGTTTTATAGTCAGAACCAAGATCGATTTTTTACTTAAACATTTCTTAAGTATGGAATCCAAAAATTTCTATTTCTAGATATTTTGTTTCTATGGAGATTTTCAGAAGAATTCGTCTAGAATTATTTTTATAAAAAAGTTTAAAAGGGAGTATATTTCACACAAATTTTTATAAAAAGATTTATTTTATAAAAATAGAAAATAAAATATTATTAAATAATTTTTTAACTTTAATTGGTATTTTTTGATTAGAAATTTTTAAAAATAAATTCCCAGCCAGCAATTTTGGAGCGCTCATAAATAATATTCTTAAATGGCTCATGGAAATGATTGTTTTTTTGAAAACACTCTTTGTTTTTGGTAGAAAATATGAACCCTCAGAAAACAACCCAAAAAGTTGTCTCTACAATCGAAAAAGCTGCCTCAAAATGAGGGTTAATTTTTCGTACTCAAAGAAGATTCCAAAATTTTCTAAAATTATGAGGAAAATTTGGATTTTATATGTTCTTTTTTCTGAGTCATTTCTGAGTACACAGGGGGCTCTTTTGGACGGACCACTTTCACATTAAAAAGTGGAAAAATGTTTATGTTTTTGGAGCTAATTTCTGAGTCATTAATGATCATCTTTGTTTGCTTGGTTATTTAATTTTCATAGTTGCATTTTAAATTAACATATAAAAAATCCAAAATAATTTGAAAAAGCATCTGATGCATTATTTTAAAAAAAATAATTTTTAAAAAATACAATTAAAATAAAGGAGTAGCAATTGAAATTTAAATGATATTATTTGAACTAAAAAACACTCAAATTACTTATATCAGCTGAAAATACTAAATATTACTAATTTTTTTAATTTTTTATGCACAGGCTTTTTTGGAGATATTTGGAACTGAAATAATGATGTTGAAATGTTGTATATACATATTGCTTTACTTGAACAAAGATCATCGTTTAAAATAAAACATTTTTTTTCTGAAGTACGTGTATTTTTATTGGTAACTAAACCAAATTCAGCTGACATTCAAAAACAATTTGGCCTAAATAATTTTTTTTTTATATTGTACTAATTCAGTTTATTAAATTTTAAGGCCCGATTACTGCATGTCAAGTTAACTACTAACTGGGACTTTAACTGGCACATTTGTTGTTGTTTCCCATACAAAATTTTAATTTAACTGTTGGCTAAATTTTAACTGAACATACAGTAATCGGGCCTAAATCGTATTTTTTTATTTTAAATATTTTTATTTAAATTGATTTCAAAAAAATTAATGCTTTAAATTTAAATAAAGCTTCCAAAATTGCAATATATACTAGCTAGAACTTCTATAAAATAATACAAAAAATTCCGGGAAATCCCGCATGAAATTCCCGGGATTGCGGGATTGGAAAAAGGGCGGGATTCCCGGGAATCCCGTCCCGGGAATTCCCGGGACATAAACCCTAAGTATAACGTAAAAAAAGTTTAACTGATTTGTTATATTAGGGATGCCAATCGGGATTGATATTTGAAAATCCCGGTATTCGGGATTTTGAAAATCCCGATCACAGAATCCCGGGATTTTCGGGATCCCGGGATTTTACGGGTTTTCGGGATTTAAATTTTCCGTTTTTTGTAAAAATTTTTATGTTATGTAACTATTTTTTATAGGGTTTTATAATTATTTAACAGTTCTTAATAATGTGGTACATTTTATGAATATTGAAACATCCCAGTCAGAAATTGACAGCGGTACAAAAAATCAAGTACCTGCATACCATTGGGTAACCGCGGTGTTAAAAATAAATGACTGGCAGAACACTCATTTGGGACGCTTTGCCAGCGTTTGCAAAAATCGTTTTGCCAGTATTAGAGCAATGATTTTATAAAAATTATGACGCTTCGTTTAAAAAAGTTTGTGATGTAAAGAGTTTCGGAGTTCAAATCCGGTTACAAGCAAAAAATTTTTTTTTAATTTAAACTTTTTTTGTTTTATAAGATTACATTTTTTGTTTTTGGAAAAGCTCCTTTTAGACCAAATTTTTTCTGTTTTCCCCAACGCTGGCATATTAGTTCCAAAAAACTTTTTGCGAGTACTAGCATTTTAGTACAGCCAGTAGTTGTCCAGTCATTCATTTACGTTTTTAGCTACCATGTATTATAAGTCTAGTTAGCTAAGTGGGTAGAGCTGTCGTCTGCCAATCTGACGGTCTCGGTTCATATCACGGCATTATCAAAAAAAAAATACATATGAACTTTTTTTAAATTTTATTTTGGAAAATATAATTCCAGACCACCTATTTATTGGTTTTGCCAACGTTAAAAATTTTGTTTCTCCAGTACTTTTCCGGCGTTTTTTGAACTGCCGGGCCTTTTGTCTATTGCAGTTATCATATTGGAAACGGGAAAGCAATTTTTGCCAGTACTTGTACCACCTGTTAAAATACCTTGCCATCGCTTTCCCGTTTGTATTTTTCTGGCTGGGATAATATATGAAGGCCTGCCATTAAGTACACTTGCGTCCAGTATTTTGTAAGCAGATTTTAAAACAGATTCGTTGGAACAACCTTGTCCACTAAATCGTGTAATTACAGCAACAAGTTATTTGGTTATCGTTGTCAAATGTTTTTATGGAAGAATTCAAACTTACAGTTCCAGCCAAAATTAGGTTTCATAAATCGAATTTCGCTTGGAAGAATAGACAAAATTGATTTTTCGCATGAATTACTCAAAAACTTAATATTGTTTACCAAATTTTTCTGCAGCCTTTGCATAGTTTACTCGAATAATCTACTTAATTTATAATTTTACCAATATCTTGGCATCAATTTCTTGTAAATATGAGAAAATTCAAGAAAAAACGAAGTTAATCTAAAATTGTTTATTTGCGTTTATATTAATATTAAAAAATAAGAAAATCCCGGAATTTTTGAAAAATTTATTTCCCGTTTGGCATCCCTAGTAAGTATAGACTAAGGCCATTCATTTCAAAGTGTCAGTATTGCTAACTCAATTTTAAAATCGCTAAAAACAAAGAAAAATCTGGTCATGTTTAAGGCGCTGTCATTTTATGTCTGGAGACCATTTGTGGATAAAGATAATGCAAGATTTAAGGAAATTTTATAGAATTTCCAAAAATATACCGTTTGTATAGATCCGACCAGTGCTCGCTAAATTTTAGTATGTAATTTGATAGAAGGTCGATATCGCTTATTTTTCATTAAAAGCTACGGCTACTTAAAACAAGTTACAAAATAAAAAAACGTACATTACGTCAAAATTCTGCACCATTTTCTGAACAATGTCCTCGCATTTTGGTGTGAATTTATCCACTATTTTGATCTTTAAAAATAAAGGCAACGAGAATAAAATTTAGAAAAAATTTGAATGTACCCAGGTAGAAAATTAAAAAGGGGCCAGCACTGGCAAAGCACCGAAATGGGTGCTATGAGTGCTTGTTAACAGAGCTTTCCCAACGCCCAAATGATAACACCGTTCCACGGTGGTGCCAATGCTTTACCAAGCCCTGGGAAAGCACCCATAAACATAAAAATCAAATGCTTTGCCAACGCTCAAATAAAAAAATTAAAGTGCTTTCCTGACTCCCAAATAATAACAACGATCTATTTAATGCTTTGCAAAGTATTGAGATATCACCAAGAAACATAAAAATCAAGTTTTTCCCTGCCACCAAATTATGAGCCCTCATCACTGAAGAATTTTAAATTACTCTAAAAATAGACGATTCTTGGAGTTATTGTATTGTGGAGTCAAAAATTATTTAAATATTCACTCTTTTGGAGTTTCTTTTTCAAAAACAAAATAGTGTTATAGGAAAACAAGTGCTGGGAATTCACCCTTTTAAAGCGTTGGGAAGGCGTCCAAATTTAGTGCTTTGCCAGTACTTCTTTTTGTAAGACCACGGTCTACTTGAGCTTTGCCAGTGCTTCTTTTTTGTTACAACACATAATTTCCATCTGGGTATCTATTATATTGATCATGTGTGTATTTCCCTACTAATATTATAAATGTGATTGTTTGTCTGTCTGTTTGTGGCGACATCAGGCCCAAACGGCTGAATCGATTTTCTTGAAATTATCGGAACAGCTATTAAAACTCTCGAAATTATAATAGGCTATATTAGATCCTAATCGGACAAAGGGGCGTGGCACCTCCCATATAACACCAACATTTAAATATGATATTTCTCGACTCCTGTTCAACTGTTTCGAATAAAATTGTACACAACATCTTATAAAAAGTTTCCGAAGCACTGTTCTAAGAGTTGACTGACAAAATAATCCAATAGAATCCAAAGCGATTTATGTAGGCTTCTGTTGAATATACTTGAGCAAAATCTGGCAGGGAGCTTCAAAAAGTACATTTTTCCAAAAAACCGTACCTTTTTCAAAAAAGTACCTTAAAAAAGTAACTTTTCTCAAAAAAAATAGCTCTTAATAAAGTACCTTTCCTCAAAAAAGTACTTCTTATTAAAAAAAACTAAAATTTCCAAAAAAAAAAGTACTTTTTTCAAAAAAAACATACACATATATACATATATGTGTATGTAAGCAGAGCGCATGCTTCGGGGACATTTTTTCGATCCACAGTTTACTATGGAGACATTTGGTTAGTTTGGGGACTGTCCTCAAACTCTTGCGAATACTTTGAAGACATTTTTGACTAATATACAGCATATACAGCAGAGCTTTGAAGAATTAATTCATTAATTCAATTTTTCAATTCTGAATTAAAAATTCGATGAATTAATTCACTAAGCAATATATATTGAATGGAATTAATTCATATTTGCTTTCGTTCGATTTATTTTGTTACGAATTAATTCAATTGCAATAGTTCTTTTTATTAAATCAAATGAATTAATTCACTGGTGAATTAATTCCTTACTGAATTAATTCACTACTGAATTCGTTCAATTTCATTTTCGTTCAGTGAATTAAAAAAAATAAAATTACGTTCAGTGAATTAAAAAAAAAATAAAATTACGTTCAGTGAATTAAAAAAAAAATAATAAGTTCACTGAATTGAAAAAAAAAAAAAAATAAAATAAGTTCACTGAATTGAAAAAAATAAAATAAGTTCACTGAATTCAAAGCCTGTTTTCTGCCGTTCAGTAGAAGAAAACAATAATCTACAAATAAATTTTTTAAATAAGCAATTTTACAGCATGTGCTAGTAAAAATAAACAAAATAGAAACCGGATGCTGTTTATCAACCTACATGATTCAAAAATAAAGCCTTTTACTATTAAAAATAAAAACTTTACAGATATAGATAAATTTGGAAAAAAATATAACTATTAATTTTTCAAACTAGTTATATAGTTATATTTTTTTTCCAAATTTATTTATATCTGTAAAGTTTTTATTTTTTAATAGTAAAAGGCTTTATTTTTGAATCATGTAGGTTGATAAACAGCATCCGGTTTCTATTTGGTTTATTTTTACTAGCACACGCTGTAAAATTGCTTATTTAAAAAATTTATTTGTAGATTATTGTTTTCTTCTACTGAACGGCAGAAAACAGTTCAAAATTCAGTGAACTTATTTTATTTTTTTTTAATTCAGTGAACTTATTTTATTTTTTTTCAATTCAGTGAACTTATTATTATTTTTTTTAATTCACTGAACGTAATTTAATTTTTTTTAATTCACTGAACGAAAATGAAATTGAACGAATTCAGTAGTGAATTAATTCAGTAAGGAATTAATTCACTTTTTTTCCGTTCGATTTATAAAATTGAACGCGTTCACCGGTGAATTAATTCATTTGATTTAATAAAAAGAACTATTGCAATTGAATTAATTCTTTGAATTTGTTGTTTGATGAACGCATTCAGTTGAACGAATTCAGTGAATTACTTAAGAAAAGGAATTCATTCAATTGTAGAGAAAATTGAATTCGATTGGTAGTGAATTCATTCAAAAAGGAATTAATTCTTCAAAGCTCTGATATACAGCATACATCCCTACTAATATTATAAATGTGATTGTTTGTTTGTGTGTCTGTATAGCCTAAACCACATAAACCCAGTGTCGACGGCAGTGCGACGTTTTGTCTATAAAGCAGTTTTTGTATCTTCTCCATTTGTCACTGCCGAGAAATTAGAAGTCTCTAAATAAAGAAGAGCTGTTTTTAAACAAAACGCAATTAGAATTTTTTAAAAATATTAAATCGTTTTCGCGAAATTCAAGAACAAAGTTTGACAGCACTGCCACTGTTCACTGGCACTGTCACTATGTGGTTTGGGCTTATGTCTGTCTGTTTGTGGCGACATCAGGCCCAAACGGCTGAACAGATTTTCTTAAAGTTGTTGGAGCAGCCATTACCAACTCTCGAAATTAAAATAGGCTATATTAGATCTTTGTTGGACAAAGGGGCGCGGCACGTCCCATACAACACCAACATTTTAATGTGATATTTCTCGACTCCTGTTCAACTGTTTCGAATAAAATTATACACAACATCTTATACAATGTTTCCGAAGCACTGTGCTAAAAGTGGGCGGGATAGAATAAGGGGGCGTTGCACCACCCATACGATCCAAAGCGATACGATGTAGGCTTCTGTTGAACATATTTGAGCAAAACCTTGCATGATGGTAGCTAACAGAATTCTTAAGAACTGTTTTAAGAATAGGCGCGATAGGGTCAGGGACGTGACACCTTTCATACAATAGTTTTACATCTGCTCCTGTTGAATGAATGTACCTAACAAAATTTTGTACGGAGTTTTCTAACTAAAATTTTTAAATACTGTGAAAAAAGTGGGCGTTACAGGAAAAGGAGGCGTGGTACTCTCATTCAATTCTAATTTCTTGACTGCTTTACATTGTCTTATGTTGAACATATTTGAGTAAAACTTGGCATGGTGCTTCCAAATAAGTTCTCTGCCAAAAGTGGGCGGAACAGAGCAAGGGGCGTTAACATACCATACAACCTGAAATATTAAATAGCTTTACCTCGGCTGTTGTTAAGCGTTTAGGAGCAAAACTTGACACAGACTTTTTCATTAAAATTCGTAAGTACTATTCCAAAAATGATCGGGTTAAAACAAGGGTGCAATCCAAATTGTAAAATTGCTTTAACTGGGCTGCTGTTAAAAGTATTTGCGTAAAATTTGGTACAGTGTTTTATAATTATATTTTGAAGTGCTGTGATAAAAGTTGGCGAGATAGGCGGAGGGGCGTTAGCTTCCAAATAACCCAAATTTTTAAATTTCTTTACTTTTGCCCATACCGGACTTGACATGGCTATTTAGCACAATGTGCAATGTGCGAAATGTGGGTGGTGGGATGGACGTTTATCATCTCCCATACAATTTAAAATTTTTAATTGCACGGACTCGGCACCTGTTACATTCAAGGTGAATATGCCACAGCGTTTGTTAATATTCTTTAGCACTGCCGTAAAGTGAGCGGGATAAGAAAATGGAGCGTGGCACTTCCCATACAACCGATAATTTTAAAATATAGCTGTTAAGTAATGATTACTAATCATAATAATTAGTAATTGGATTACTTTCTTTTTAAAGGTGAAGTAATGATTAAATTACGATTTTATTAAGTTTCGGACGATTACTAATTGATTATGATTCCAAATAATATAAAAGTAATCAGGATTATTTGTAATTACGACAAAATATAATCAAAAAGAATCATAAATAATAAATAAAAAAACCAAAGTAATTTCTATATTTTTACCATGAAAACTTATCTAAAATGTTTTTTCAAATTTCAAATGACATTTCAGAACATTTCAATCACGCAAAAATTTTACTAACGCACTGTAACTCATGCCGAATATTTTTGAAAATAATCAAAAAGAATCAAAAGTAATCTTTGAAAGTAGTCGAATTATTTTTTGATTACTTTTGATTCTATTTGATTATTTTATGGTAATCTCAAGTAATCTTGATTACTTTTAGATTATTTGTAATCAATTAGTAATCAGAAATTGTTTAATAGTAATCGTAATCGAAATTTAACAGCTATGTTTTAAAATAACCAGAAACCCAAAATAACTGTTATATTTATTAAAAAGTCACACCCCAAATTTGTTTAATTATATTTCAATAATGCACTATATTTTATAAATCATATTGCACAAAAAAATCACAAAGTTTGGCAAACATTTTAATTTTTTCAATTTTTATATTTTACTCTATAAATTTCTGTTGTTTTTTGATTTTTATTTTAAAACTTTTTATAAAAGTTACACTGATTTTTTTTTTTTTTTAAATTAAACACTAAGCCCTAAATTCATAAACGCTTTGAAAAATTATAGGAGGTTTAATGAACAAATTTTGTGTGAAAATGACGTTTTGTAAACCTGCTAGAACTTTACAAAGCATTTATGAATTGAGGGGTAAATTTTTTATTTGATAATAAAATAAAAATTAAAAATTGACTTAAATTGGAACCCGGAAGTTGCTGGAATATACATATTTACTCACTTTAAATCACTGTTCAATCTTTTATAAACACTATATCATCAGGATATTATAATTGTTGAAGTCATTGGTTCTATGGTTTTTGATTTATATTGTTAATTGTTAATTTTTGATAAAGAAAAAAATCGCAAAATAACTTTTATTATTTTTGAAAAAATAAAAATCGTGTTTGGATTGTTTTTGTTTGAATTAAAAGTAAAAATCAAACAGAGCAAATAAACAGAAAATTTAAAATATTCAAAAAATAAATAACGTACTTCAGCAATAGTTTTTTGGAAGTAACGCGAGTAAGTTACGTTAGATGTGAAAATGTATAAACGTTGAGTCATCAACGTTGATAATTATCCGTGTTGAAAGTTAATGTGCATAGGAAAACTAATATGTTAGCTTTTGTCTTAAACGCGTTTTTATGCACTTTGAGCTTTTTTATGAGTTAACGGATATAGTTAAGTCGAGAACACAGCTAAAGTTCTAGTAAAATATGTATATTTTTTTTGTAAAATATATACAATCCTTGAAAAATATATACATGTGTAGCGGAAAATATCCGAAAAAATACATATATTTTGCTAGAAAATTGTAAAACTTACTTCGAACTTATGTAGTTGTATAATTACATAGCATTTAGATAAAGTTCCCCCTGTTTTTTTTCTGCTTGTAGAAATCATATATAAAAAAATGGTTAAAATCGAGGAGATCATGCATTTAAGGGTTAAATCAATTTTAAAAATGTATTATATTACACAGTACAACAGCCAATCTGGGTGGTGAGAAATTCCAAGTCAGGGTGATGGTACTAGGTCAGTATAGTAAAACCCTCAAAGGGTTTGGCGTTCGTATGTGTCATTTTTTTTTATGACCTTTTAAATTTTTTCCTTATCTTGATGTTTTTTCGCTTAGTTGTAACTCGAGAACCACTTGTCCGATTTTGATGAAACAAATTTAGAAAAATTTAGAATTACAATTTCTTAAATCCGTTCATATAACATTTTTCTTTATAATCAACAGTTTTGCCGGTAAAAATAAATTTGTGGAGAAAAAAAAATATTTTTTTGCTTAAAAATTAAAATTTTTTATGAATTTAAAAAAAAAAATTTTAATTTTTAGGCAAAAAAATATTTTTTTTTCTCCACAAATTTATTTTTACCGGCAAAACTGTTGATTATAAAGAAAAATGTTATATGAACGGATTAAAGAAATTGTAATTCTAAATTTTTCTAAATTTGTTTCATCAAAATCGGACAAGTGGTTCTCGAGTTACAACTAAGCGAAAAAACATCAAGATAAGGAAAAAATTTAAAAGGTCATAAAAAAAAATGACACATACGAACGCCAAACCCTTTGAGGGTTTTACTATACTGACCTAGTACCATCACCCTGACTTGGAATTTCTCACCCCCCAGACAATAATCCCAAAAATGTTCCATAGTGTTATCTATACTAATATAATAAAGAGGTAATGTGTGTATATTTGTTTGTTTGTAGGAGGTAATCTCCGTAATTACTCATCTGATTTAAAAAATATTTGTTCCATATTTAGAATAGTCCTTAAGGGCATAGGCTTTATAACATTCCATTAAAATAATTAATAAAAAAGTTATGAGCAATAATGTAATCTACAATAAAAGACTGACTGACTCACTCAACATCGCCCAGATCAAACCGCTGATGCTAGGAAGTTGATATTTAGTATTTAGGTTTCTCCTCCAGCGTAGACGTATGCCAAGACGGGATTTTTGGAAATTCCTACAGGGAGGGGCAAAAAGAAACTCTCAAGGGCTCAAAAAGAGAAAATTACCTCTTAACGGCCTGTCCAAACTGCTGGAACTAGGAAGCTGAAATTTAGTACGTAGGTTCCTCTTCCAACGGAGACGTCCGCTAATATTGCATTTTTGGAAATTCCAACCGGGAGGAGCAAAAAAGAAAAATTGTCCTGCTAACAACGTAGCGGGCTTGCCCGATACGACAAAATTCGTTTTCGGTTTAACTGACATCCCAAAAACTAGGCCTAAGGCATGTATCTAAATCTAGCGGGCTTGCCCGCTAGTATATTATAAAGAGTACTTCTAAATCACTCTAAAAATGCAAACAAAATGCACTCGTATTGATGTGATGAAAATGTATACATAAAAACCATATTTTTATTAACATCATTCAATCACTTTTAAATTACTAACAAAATGCTTAAACTGAACTACTGACAGCATGGGACATCACTTGTAAAATAAATCAGTGTTAGAGCTAAATTTTAACTACTTCACAATCTGTTGATGCTATTCGGAGTGCTTTTAAAATAACTTTTTTGTAATGACTTTTTTAGCTGGGATGCTGCAAATTATCATTATTTTTTTTATCTTTGATAAAACCTCTAAGGCCAAGATTTTTGGATGTAAGTTAAACTTGGTTTAGTTAAGCCAAAATTAAATTTTATAATAAAGTTTTATTCATTATAAAAATTCAAAGTTTCAGAAATTAAAAGCCCGATAAATTAAAACTTACTTACTTTGGACCCACAAAACAAATTTCTGCTTGTGATATGAAAATTATCTCGTTCCGAGAGATGCTCATAAATGAAACTAAAGCCGGAGGATCAATATTTCTTAAACTCTAAAATAAAATATCGTAATCTTACCCGACACAAGTTCATATTTAACGAACAAATGGATTGAGAAGTATCTTGATGCGTATCAATTTCATCTTTTGACGCCAAACGGACTTGTGGATATCCATCTTCGCCTCTTTCAATGGCAATATTACCATCTCTTGCCAAAAAAGCCATTTGGAAGGCATTTTCAACAGTATTCATAAAATTATCTGGATCAATAATCAACTTAAAGTAAGATATTGGTTGACGGCCGCTAGCATGAAATAAATCACTGACTTGCTTTAAAATAATATTGACTTTTTCGGCACCACGATCATCACGTTTTAATTGTTTAATAGTTTCGGGACGTTTTTCTGCGGCCAAAACAGTGCGACTACGTTGTTGCCGTTCTTTAACAATACGCTCTTTGGGTTCAACATCGATGGCACCAAGCATACTTGATTTGGTGATTGTTGGGCGGGCAACAGTAATGGCGATTTCAGTGAAAACTTGCCAATTGTCCGTATCATTTTGGGATATTAAAGCATTCTAAATTAAACAATAAATAATACTAGAATTATGGTTTTGTATACCTAACAACTTACTATTGAATTTTGATACATGATATCACTAAATTCGGAATTTGCTAGAAGTAACTTTGAAACTGATTCATGGGCACATTTTATAAGTTGAGCATCCATAACCACCTCACTTGGATTTTCCAATTTATCACCAATACTGCCTTCATTGTGGATGTCATCGCATATATTTATAATATTACGTACCGCACGACATGTTTCACTTGGTAGTTGTCGACCAATCAAATGTTCTAATGAATAATAGAAAATTGTTATAAAATAATTTTATTCAAACAAAGCTTGTTTGGTTTTGTTTATGTTGTTACTCCCGATATTTTACTAACTTACGCAGGTGATTTGCTTCATCTAGTAACATTTTATAACGTTGTTTACGATCAGTAGACTGCGTATAATTTTCCATTTTTGCGTATTATTTTTAAATAAACCGTTTTTCATTAAAAAATTAACTTAAAATCAAATTAACAAAAATTAAAGCGCGTCTCGCAATATTTTTTGTTTAGAATTTTAGAGATGCCAGATTTTGCATTATTGTAAGAGATGGTAAAATAATTCTGGTTATTTAGTGATGACACCACAGAGCACTGTAGCCGACTTTCTTGGGCCAAAACCCGCTTAATTTGTAATTAAAAGCGCTTAAACCACTAAAAAATAAATACCCAAGTAAAAAAGTTTTGATATAGTAATATATTATCATATAAAATTTTGTATAATTATATATTAGAACATACCAAACAAACAATTCGTTCCGTTTATGTACCGTTTTCGGTGCATCATAAACGGAATCCAACTCCGTTTACGTACCGTTTTCTAGAGCTGTATACGGACGAGAAAACGGAACTTGAGGACCATCGAAACTTGTTCGAGTCCGTTGAAAGTCCGTCAATGACGGACCATTTACGGACCGTTATGTCGTGTAAAAAACTGACAAGTCCGTTGAAAGTCCGTCAATGCCGGACCGTTTTCGGACCTTTATGTCGTGTGAAAAACGGAGTGACTCCGTTTTACAGAAACGGATACACCAAACCGGGGTTAAAACGTGTTGTGTTCGAAATCAGATCATACGGTCCGTTAATGTTCCGTACACGCACAAGCTTTGACGGATACGTGCATATGAACAATCCGTTAAAATGTTTCTTGGGTGTATACTAGGGTATTCAATCGATTAATCGTTATTCGAATAATTTAAAATGTTCAAATTTCGAATAACGATTAATTCGAATAATTTAATAAGATTAATCGAAATTGCAAAAAAATTACACAAATTATTCAAAAATGTATTTTTAACAATGTAATTAAATGTGCTAAAATCTCTAAACTTATTTAACAAATTGTGAAAAATAATTTGCCCTAGGCTTGAATCATTCTTGTGAAAATCGAAATATGTATGAACATAAACTATCATACATTGGCTCGTAAGTGATCATGCATGGGCATACATAGTCATATACGTCCATGCATAGTTCGATGTATGATCAAAAATGATCTCATATATTTCCATATACCTTTGGATCCGAAATTTGAGAGTATATGGAGGTAAATTCCCATATATGATCATATATGAGCATGTGTGAATCATATATGAGCATATATGGTCATATATGAACATGTACGGTCAAATGCCCTCAAATTTCGGATCCGAAGATATATGGAAATATATGAGATCATGTATGGTCATACATCGAACTAGACATGGACGTATATGACTATGTATGCCCATGTATGATATACATGGGAATGAAGAATTTATTCCTTTTTGAATGAATTCACTACCAATCGAATTCAATTTTCTCTACAATTGAATGAATTCCTTTTCTTAAGTAATTCACTGAATTCGTTCAACTGAATACGTTCATCAAAGAACAAATTCAACGAATTAATTCAATTGCAATACTTCTTTTTATTAAATCAGATGAATTAATTCACCGGTGAACTCGTTCAATTTTATAAATCGAACGGGAAAAAAGTGAATTAATTCCTTACTGAATTAATTCACTACTGAATTCGTTCAATTTTATTCAGTGAATTAAAAAAAAATAAAATTACGTTCAGTGAATTAAAAAAAAAAAATAATAAGTTCACTGAATTGAAAAAAAATAAAATAAGTTCACTGAATTCAAAGCCTGTTTTCTGCCGTTCAGTAGAGGAAAACAATAATGTACAAATAAAATTTTTAAATAAGCAATTTTACAGCGTGTGCTAGAAAAAATGAACAAATTAGAAACCGGATGCTGTTTATCAACCTACATGATTCAAAAATAAAGCCTTTTACTATTAAAAATAAAAACTTTACAGATATAGATAAATTTGGAAAAAAAAATATAACTATATAACTAGTTTGAAAAATTAATCATGCCAGCCATTAGGGTTTTATTCAAAAAAGCCAACCGCAACTCAACAGAAATACAGCACGTATGATCGTGAGCTGCTAGCAATCTATCAAGGTATACAACATTTCCAGCACGTACTACAAGGAAGGGAGTTTATTATTTTTACAGACCATAAGCCCCTGATTTCTGCATTTCGTCAAAACAAAGATAAAACATCTCCTCGGAGAGTCCGCAACTAGCTGATGTACTCTCTCGTATTAATGCAATCGATAAAAGTGTCGATTTTGAGGAGCTGTCTGAAGAACAAGATGGAGATGATGAATTGGAAATATTTTTAAAGTCTAGTAACGAACACTCCTTATTATTAAAGAAACTTACCATTCCTGGTTCTACACGTTCGCTCAACTGTGGTGTAAGCCATGGCTTGCTACGTCCATTTGTACCACAACGTTATTGTCAACAAATAATCACCAAGTTACACTGTTTGTCGCATACGGGCGGAAGAGCAATGTATAAATTGGTTTCAAAACGCTATGTGTGGCCTTCAATGCACAAAGATATCGCCAGTTTCGTTCGTACTTGTGTCAATTGCCAAAAAAACAAAATAAATTGACACACCAGATCAGCGCTTGGAAATTTCGGCTCCACCGACCGCAGATTTGACCAAATACATATTGATATTATCGGCCCCCTACCACCATCTAGAGGCCAACGGTACTGTCTGACATGCATCGATCGTTTTTCCAGGTGGCCGGTCGCAATACCAACACCGGGTATAACAACCGAGACCATCGCGTTTGCATTAATTAACGGCTGGATAGCCACTCGCCACGGCTCAAGTAAAATTTTCATACAACCTGCTCTAAAATATTGCAAATATGTTTTCGTTCGAGTTGACCATGTCCGTGCGCCGCTAGAGCCACCATACGAGGGGCCATTCAAAGTTATCAACAAAGAAGGAAAATTTTTCAAGATACAAATGCGTCAACGTGTAGTAAATGTCTCAATAGATCGTTTAAAGCCCGCCTTTGTGCCTAAAGATAACAACGACAACACAAATCATCATACTTCTGTAGTTGAATATGAGGAAATATTGTCTCAGCCAGATACTACAGTGCTTGATCAACCCCTAGTTCCATTACAGCACTCTCCGGATGATTCAAGCCACTCATTACGTCAACCTGTCAACAATACTACACAGTCAGGTCGACATGTCCGTTTTCCAGCTCGCTATCTATAGCTCGCCATTAGGGGCGGAGCCTTGTGGCAACATCCCCTTGATGCAACACGATATACTAACTAAAACGTAGTTTTGAACATACTACTTTTTGCGACTATGTTTATTTTGAATATTTTAACCAGTTGATTTTTTCTCTTGAATTGTAAAAGACGCATCTTTGTTTTATATAATAACCCCTCAATTCATAAATGCTTTGTAAAGTTATAGCAGGTTTACATAACGTCATTTTCATACAAAATTTGTTCAATAAACCTCCTATAATTTTACAAAGCGTTTATGAATTTAGGGGTAAATATATATATTGCCTAATAATAATTAGCTAAAACTTTAAAATAATATTCGCTTTATAACGAAGTCAAATACGATATCCAGGGACTTTAAATTCTGAACCCTACACTCACAGAAATAAACCTGTAAAAATAGCAGAAAAAGCTACTAAAAATTAAGCAAAAATGGCCTTACAAAAGAAACTGCTGAGATTAGCAGATTTTTTTAAATATATTTTTTATATTTAACTTTTATTTAGTTCATTAAAAATAACAAATTATACTGTAAAATCTGCAGAAAATATTAATAAAAATAGCAAAAATAAACTGTTATATCTACAAAATTTTCGTTACTTTTAATTTAAATTTAGTTGAATGAAAATAGCAGTCTATACCGCTAAAATCAACGGAAATGGTTGCTAAAAATAGTAAACTGCTGATTTCAGAAGACTAGATTTTTATTCGTATTAAAAAAAAAAAAAAAAAAAACTTTCTACATTTTAAATATTTGGTGATTTTTAGTCTACTAATTATTATTTATTACTAATTTTAGCAGGTTAAGTTGTTATTTTCTGTGAACTAAAATTTATTCAAATGTAACTAAAATTTTGTATATATATTTAACAGTTTGGTTTTTGCTGTTCTTATCTTACTAATTTTTAATATTTTTAACTAAAATTTGTTCGTTTTGATGTATGAATTAGATATAACAGAGTTGCAATTCTATAACTTTTTAACGACAAAATTCGGTAGTTGAATTGACAAGTTTTCATAGTAAACTGACAACTTAACTACCGAATTTTGTCGTTAAAAAGTTAGAGAATCCCACTACAGAACTCTTTATTTTTTATGAGTTTTTATTTGTTAATTTATAATGATAAAAAAATTAAATGAAAAAAATTTTTGGTATTATAGGGGTGAAAAAAGTACATTTTTTAAGCTGGTTAGTATTATTTTAAAAATCTCATTTATCATCCCTGTGATAGACAATACAATTGTTTCGTAGACATCACTCTACACTTCAGTTGTCCGAAATAAGAAAATGATAACTTTCTTACTCAAACCGAGATATTACATAAGGTACCAAAAATCAACGGGTCGAGAATTTTGTACTTTCGTATATGAACTGTCTGATTTGGTACAACCAGCTATAAAGGCTGAGTTACCCAACCGTAAACGTATCTGTAACGAATCAGCTGTTTCGATACCACAAGAAGAAATGTATACGAATGGTTACTAACACGTAAATGTAAACGAACTTGGCGGATCATTCTGTTGAAATCAAGGGCGGATTATGGGACCGTAAACGTAAATGTGATGTAACTGTACCGTGCCGTAGCTAAAAAGTACACTTATAGATTATCGTAAACGACATTACTATTTAGCATCTATTTCATGTGGTTTTATATTTTATTCTAAATTTTTCCATTTATTTGTTAATTTTTATTCCTTATTTGTTGTTTGAATCAATTTTCTTTATTCATTTCATATTTTTTCCGACTAAAATCATTCAGCTGTTTCGATGCCGGATAGAAAATTCTGATTTCAACAGAATGATCCGGCAAGTTCGTTTACATTTACGTGTTAGTAACCATTCGTATACATTTCTTCTTGTGGTATCGGAACAGCTGATTCGTTACAGATACGTTTACGGTTGGGTAACTCAGCCTTCAGAATTTTCTATCCGGCATCGAAACAGCTGAATGATTTTAGTCGGAAAAAATATAAAATGAATAAAGAAAATTGATTCAAACAACAAATAAAGAATAAAAATTAACAAATAAACGGAAAAATTTAGAATAACATAAAAAAAACATACGAAATAGATGCTAAATAGTAATGTCGTTTACGGTTTTCTATAAGTGTACTTTTTAGCTACGGCACGGTACAGTTACATCACATTTACGTTTACGGTCCCATAATCCGCCCTTAAATCAACTCCTTTTTGAAAGCAACAATTTAGAGTTGTGAAATTTCGGTATTTTTTGAGTACTCAATACTACTCAATACTTTTCAATTGAGTACTCGATACTACTCAATACTTTTAACGGTTTTTTTAATTTAAAAATAAAAATGTTATGAATTCGTAGTTATTAGGAAAAATTATCACAATTCACATACACGTGTTAAATAACTATTGTTATTTACATTTTAATTAATTTAAAACATTTTAAATAAATTAATTAAATAATTTTTCCCAAAAATTCGTTACAAATTTCTTTGCTTCACAAATAGAGTTGTATTTTCAGAGCTGTATTTTTAGAGTACTATTTTTAGAGTTGTATTTTTATACGAAAAATACACATTTCTACGGAAAATTGCATCTTTAAAAGTATTGAGTAGTACCGTTTTTGTATTGAGTACTCAAAAAAACAGTCAGTATTGAGTACTCAGTACCGGAATACTCAATACTTTTACAACTCTACAACAATTACATAAAAGTACCCTTTGGGTACTATTTATATGTATGTTCGTTGTCAATACATTTTATTAAAACAACTAACTTTAAACACAAAACAAAATAAATATTTGAATGAGATTTTAGCCGTGGTATGCTTATTTTCAACAATTATCTTAATTTTTGCTTTAAAAATACAAAAATTGTTTTTTCGGACTTTCTATATTTTCATATATTTAGTTAGAATATTCTTCTACCTCAAGTCCAAATTCTAATATGATATTGTCATATTAGATTTTATTTGTTGTTTCAAAGAGGGTTGATCATTTTCATGATAGATTTATATAGCTGGTTGTGAAAATGATCAACCCTTTTTGAAACAACAAATAAAATCTAATATGACAATATCATATTAGAATTTGGACTTGAGGTAGAAGAATATTCTAACTAAATATTTTTTTTTATTTTACAAAAGTTTTTTTATTGCCTCCACCGGGTATCGAACTTGCGACCCCACGAGTGCTAGTCTAGCGCTCTACCGCTGAGCTATTCTTTGATATGGAAGTTGACTAGCATAAAAACACCACTTTGTTAATGCGAGATATTGTTCCCTATTCTCTTCAATAAAAGTACTTATTAAACAAGTGTAAAAGGTGCAATTCAATTCAATATTGTTTTCAGTACTATTTTTACAGGTGCATAAAAAGCAATTTCTCACCATTTTTTATATATAAATATTTTTTAAAATTAAAAAAAAATATTAAATTTAAACAATTTAATTATAAATATTAAAAAAAAAATTAATAGAATAAAAAAAAATTTTAAAAAAATTAAAAAGTATTGGCCCCGCCGGGAATCGAAACCGGGACCCTCTGTTTGGAAAGGCCAATATGTTTGTTGACATATTTTCCTTTTAATTGCTTATTTACTAACACTTTCAAGGTCGATTTGACATCAATTGGTTAAACCACAAAAAATTGATATTGATTGCATTTGAAAATTTTTTTATATAAAAAAATAAATGGAGAACCACTAAAATTTAAAGACATTTCGCGGAAAATCTGTAAATAAAGTACGCCATTATAATCAGCATGTCCGAAATAAATAGAACTGATTTTCATATCTCCATTAATTTTTTCTGTGTCATGCAGTGTAGTTAAAGTTATACCTACAGTATGAGACCCACCGTAAGTGTTTCCTGTATTAAAGGGTTAAACCCATTGTTTGCAATGTTCGAATCAAGTGCAAGGTTGCCAACACTTGAACTGAAAAAATGGCTAGATTACGGAGAAAAAATGGCTAGAAATGGCTAAAATTGGAAAATAATGCTAAAACTTAATATTTTTAAAATAAATCAATGATAATAAAGAGTTTTAACACGACTTTCATAAAAGTGGCCTTTAAATTTTAATGTTTTCCGAATTTCTAAAAGATGTTCATTCAAATTTAACAAAAAATATGATTTTAAATCGAATGTAAAAATTACATGTGTCTGTAAACCCAAATAAATGTTGCAAAAATTGAAAATTTTGCACTAAAATTTTTAAAATCGTTAAAATTCAAGCATTTTTTTTTATGAAATTAACTGTAAAACATTAAAAGAAAAAATGGCTAGGGGAAAATAAAATGGCTAAATCTTCCGGCTAGATCCAATCTAGCCATTTTTTTATGGCTAGATGAAATTAAAACGGCAGATCTAGCCGGAAAATGGCTAAATTGGCAACCTTGATCATATTGGATCCCTATCCAATTAAAAAGCGCAAAATTGTTCTATTCCGTATAAAGGTTCAAAAAGTTCTTATTTTATTTTATTGAAAATTTTCTTCTAATTATTATTTCTTATAAAACAAAGTCTATTTGATTAAAACAGAATGTTTTCCCTTTAATGTATTTTAAACAAAGTGAATATTTTGTTGATATCCAACACCCCCTCTCAACGAAATATAATCTCAATTTGTTTTCTGAAAGCTGGCTGTGGTAAAGGTTTGGTGAGGAAATCAGCAAGTTGTTGGTCTGAAGGGCAATACTTTAGATCTATAATTCTATTATCATATAAATCCTTAATGTGATGGAACTTGACATCTATGTGTTTTGTTCTTGCACTAAATTTGGATGACATAATAATTTTGATGCAGCTTTGGTTATCTTCGTGCATTGGTATAGGCATGGTTATTGAAATGTTCAAATCTTTTAACAATTGGATTATCCAAGATAGTTCTTGACCTGCATAAGATGTTGCTATAAATTCAGCTTCGGTTGATGATAATGCTATTGTTGATTGCTTTTTAGATGACCAGGATATAACATTATCACCAAGTAAAATCATAAACCCACTCGTTGATTTTCGATCTCCATAATCACTTGCCCAATTAGCATCAACATACGATTTAATATTTATAGATGAACTTCTTTTCAAAATTAATTTTCTTTCGATTGTAGTTTTAAGATAACGTACAACCTTTTTAACAGCTTCCCAATCACATTTACGTGGATTAGCAACTCGTCTGCATAGTATTGACACTGCAGCAGATATATCAGGTCTGGAAGTAATTGAAATGTGTAATAACATACCAACAATAGACCTGTATTTTTCGTTATTTGGCATCGTATTATCTTCATGTGTGATTTTTATAAATGCAGGATCCATTGGAATATAACTTGGTTTGGCATCTTGCAATTTACATTCACTTATTAATTTCTGAATCTTATCTTTTTGGTTTAACAAAAAATCACCATCAGAATTTCGTTCTACTTGAATACCTAGATATGACGAAACAAATCCCAAATCTTTAATTTCAAAATAATTATTCAAGTCAATATAAATTTTAGATATAATATGCTCTTTTTCACAACATATTAAAATGTCATCTACGTATACTAATAGATAAATAATACTTTCATTGATTGTTGCCGTGTACAAACAGGTATCAGCTTTACCTCTTTTAAACCCAAGTTTAATTAAAACTTCATTTAATTTGTCATACCATGACTTGGCAGCTTGCTTTAATCCATAGATTGATTTCTTTAATCTGCAAACTAAATTTTCTTTGCCTTTTTCAATGAACCCTTGAGGTTGCTCCATATAAATTTCTTCCTGTATTGTACCATTTAGGAATGCTGATTTAACATCTAGATGTTTTACTACATATTTCTTGGAGGCACTAACCGATAACAAAGTTCTTAATGTGACAAACTTACCAACGGGTGCAAAGGTTTCTTCAAAATCTTCACCGAACGATTGAGTATATCCTTTAGCTACTAACCGTGCTTTGTATTTAGGTTTATTCATGGTGTCACTTTTCAACTGAAAGACCCACTTACATCCTACAACTTTCTTTCCGCTTGGTAAGTCTGTTAATATCCAGGTTTTATTCTTTAGAAGGGATTTATATTCTTCTTGAGCAGCTTTCAACCATAAATCTCGTTCATTTTTATCTAAATTTAGCATCTTATTCCATGTATTTGGTACTATATTATCATTATTTAACAAATTCTTATGATTTACCAAATAAATTTGTTCCAATTTTTCTGACCAATTTATTATTGGTTTTGTTTTCAACCTATCAGATCTACGTACATTACCTTTATCACTAGTAGAACTTTGTTGTTGTGGATTATCTTCTTGTTGTTCGACTTCCTCATTTTGCTGTTCTGGTTCATCTTCTCCTGGTACCTCTCTTGTTTCTTTATTTGCTGATTCATAATCGTATTCAAATTGTTCAGTTTCAGTGTATTTTTCTTCCTCTTTAGTAATATCAATTTGTACTTCTTTTTCTATAGGACTACAAGTAATTTCTTTTACTTCTGAAAATTTTTCATTAAATTTAACGTCTTTACTTATTAAAATTTGATTAGATCCTTTTGACAGAACTCTATAACCTTTGGTATTTTCTTCATAACCAACTAAAATACCTTCTACTGAAACATTATCAAGCTTGGCACGCTTACATTTTGGAATATGAACAAAAGCTTTACTTCCATAAATTTTTAAATGTCTCAAATCAGGCTTTCTATTATGCCAAAGTTCGAATGAAGTTGTACTTACGGATTTACAAGGGAGACGATTTTGTATGTAGTTAGCTGCTAACACACATTCCGCCCACAAATTCTTGGGAAGATTTGCTTCATTTAACATTGCACGTACCATTTCAACTAATGACCGATTCCTTCGTTCGGCCACGCCATTTTGTTCTGGGCAATAAGGAACAGTTGTTTGCAAAATAATACCTGACTCTTTTAAATGAGACTTCATATCTTTATTAATGTATTCCCCTCCATTATCACAACGTAAAATTTTGATTTTCTTTCCTGTAAAATTTTTCACTTCTTTGGCATATTCTTTAAATTTGGAATAAACTTCGCTTTTCTTCTCTAATACGAAAATTTTTGTGTATCTGGAATAATCATCAATAAAAGATAAAAAATATCTTTTCCCACTTTGTGAGGGCACCTGAAACGGTCCACACACATCAGAATGAATGATATTCAATAAACTATCCGAACGATTCGAACTTTCCTTGGGAAAAGGGATTCTTGACAATTTTGTTTTTGCACACGTATCACAAAAATTACTTTCTTTACAATTCCTTATACACATTCCTTCAGAAAATTTTACTAATTTGTTAATGTCAACGAAATTACGATGCCCTAACCGACGATGCCAAAGATGAATACAACCTGAAGAAAACTCTGACACATATGCTTCATTATTTATTCTTTCACATAGTATATATAAATTTTGATTTAAAATTCCATCAGCTATGATTTTATTTTGATCTTTAATGTAACATGTTGAATCTTGAAATTTAACAATCATGCCCTTCTTTGTCATTACTTTCACCGACAATAGACTTCCATTCAATTCAGGGACATATAGAACATTTTGTAAAAATATTTTATTATATTTACCATTTATATAACCACTACCAATGCCTACTGCATCCAAACCTTTACCATCAGCAATAAAGACCTTGCTGCAATATTTTTTGAATTTATTGAAGAATTGACGATTGCTGGTCATATGAATTGACGCACCAGAGTCTATGACCCAACCACGACCATTGCCTACCTGAAGACATATTTCGCCATCAACAGAACCAACCTCTGAAACATGAGCATTTTGATTCTGCTTCTTCCACTTGTAACAGTCCTTTTTCAAATGACCCAATTTATTACAATGAAAGCATTTAATAGGCTTCTTCTTTCTTATTTGCTGACCTTTTAAAGCATTGTTACCGAAATCCTCACCATGATTTTCACCACGCCTTTCTGTTTCGTCGAGCAACTTCTCCATTACGTATTCCAATGAAATAGTTTGTTCTGGCTGTCCTTCAATTGATGTAACCAAGGCAGAAAAAGTTTTTGGTAAACTATTTAACATTATAGCTACCATCGAACTGTCTTTAATTTCTTCTCCTCTATCAAGCAATTGAGCCCTCATTACGTTTAACGAATCCAAATGTTGTTGCATGTTTTCACCTTCTTCCATACGTTTATCGTATAATTTTCTCAACAGATGTAATTTTGATGTCATGGTTTTACGTTCATGGGCCTTTTGTAATTTAAACCACATTTCTTGAGCAGAACCCATATTTCTTACGAAATGAATCTGCGAGTTTTCTATGCACATGGCAATCGCAGCTCTAGCTTTCTGGTCCCTTTTGCGGTATGCTTCAGTTTGTTCAGCAGGAACAGGTTTCTCGATTACATCCCACAAATCCAATTGTATCAGATGCATTTGCATCTTAAACTTCCATGTGAAGTAATTTGTATTATTTAACAACTGGAATACAGCTTTACTTTCCATTTTGCAAATGACAATACTTTTGATATCCTTTTAATTCTAAGCGCTGGGCCAATAACCTATTGGATCCCTATCCAATTAAAAAGCGCAAAATTGTTCTATTCCGTATAAAGGTTCAAAAAGTTCTTATTTTATTTTATTGAAAATTTTCTTCTAATTATTATTTCTTATAAAACAAAGTCTATTCGATTAAAACAGAATGTTTTCCTTTTAATGTATTTTAAACAAAGTGAATATTTTGTTGATATCCAACATATCAAGTGTAGGAAAAATAATCTGCAAAAAACTTAACCATTTTATAACTTCATTTCAAAATATAGTATTAGCCCTCTCACATTGGCTCTCAATGTAGTTATTAGTTAATATGTTTTTAAAGCTCTTTCATGAAGCTTATGCTCTACAACCATCAGTTGTAAACTTAACTTTATTGTGGATAGTGCGTCAACGGTTAAAAAGAAATACTGTTAAATTTTAAATAAAAGTAAGAAAAAAAAAACAAATACCTATATATATTTTTTATTTTTTGGAAAGTTAAAATTTAAAACAAAACAAAGATAAAAATCATTAACAAAAAAGAAATAAGAAAATAAAATCAAAAATATAAATGAAATGTAAAAAATACAGCAAAAAATAAAAATTTAAAAACTGTTACGTCCATTTTACAAAAAGTGGTATTAAAAGTTGAATACATATTTAATATTTGTTTTTGGAAACTTATATTCTTCATACATTAAGGTAAATTTTGAATAATAATATATAGTAACCTTCAAATTCTTATAGAAATCTTTACACATCAATAAAACTTAAACAAAAAAACTCCATTCAACCTTAAAGGGATCCACCATAACATCACTTCATTTAATAAAAAAAAAAAAAAAATTGAAAAACTGTTTATTATTAATTTACAAAAAATCCGTGACTACTGTTTACTTTTGGTTTCAATTATGAATATTATTTGTATGGATTTTAGTTTGTTGTGTTGTGCTATCATATTTTTGGATCTATTTGGTATTTTTTAGGTTCTTTTGAAGGTAATTTTTATATCATAATAATTAAATATCATCACAATAAATTTCATAAAAATATACCCCACTCAAGTCCCCAATCAACCAGCAATTTAATTAAATCTAGCGATACACAATGGGCCAGATATTTTATTTATATTTGGTTAAAAGGTTTGACAGTTACAATATGACAGTTGTTTGTGTAGTAATCAGTAGTTGTTGTTTTTGTTGAGAAAATACAAAACAACTATTATTGCAGCTATTTAAAATAAAACTAACCAAAAGTAACCCAAGAAACATTTTTAAGAACTCTCCGGCATGTACGGAATCATCAATCCTGCTTTTACGGAACATAATCGGTCCGTAAAACAGGTATCCGCCAAAGCTTGTACGTATACAGAACAATAACGGACCGTACTTTCGGATTTTCGAACATAATACGTTTTGAATCCGTTTTGGTGTATCCGTTTCCGCACCGGTAAATATGGACTTCACCAATTTTCATCAGTTTGAACGCCGTAGCTAACGGTGTCATCTTTCTTCAGTTTATTCGTAAATTTTTGTCGTCAAAATTATATTATTTAAATAATTTAATACGGGTCGCGCGATAAAGTCGGTTAAAAAAGTTTCTAGATGTCGCAAAAACGAGTATCCTGTCTTGGCCGCTTGCCGCAGTAGCCAAATTACTTTAATTCACATATAATCATTAAATAGTAAGTGTTTATGAAATTTTATATGTTTTTTCACCGATAGTTTGTGTAACCAAATGCAATTATGAGGGGTATCGACTCTAGGAAAAATTTTGTTTTCGAATTTTTTTTGTATTTAATTTGGATAGAGCATACTCTTTAGTATATACTCAGAAAATATCAATATCAAATTCGAAGAAATAAAATTTCCACATGTTTTTTTGTAAAATATATTTTAGTCACATAGTAATTTTCTATGCATTAAATTTGTACACACAAATTTTTGGGAGCGTTTTTATCATTGTCTTTATTATAAAATTTATAATAAACTGCATAATACAGCAGAACAAAAAGAAAAAAAAAATACATCCAAAGATGCAAGATTTACACGCAGTCTTTAAAGAAAAGCCAATGACGATTCCTGGCAATGGTGGGCGAAGGCACGTTATATGAGGCAGGTACTGATGGCCTTTCATAAGCCATAAAATTAATCAATGTATATAAAAAATAAAAAACAAATTAAAAAATGTTTAATAAATTCTCTACCACCGTTTTTAAGAATATTTGGGTTAGTATATAAAATACTCTTTATCCAATTCTTCCAAAATTTGGCGCACGTGTAGAAAACTGTGAGATATAAATTTTACTCATACACGGTTTTTTGAAATTTTGCTGTTTTCTTAGCGAAAAATTAATTTTAAACTTTAAACGCGTTTTCCCACAACCCTGAGTTCAAAATCGGTTGCCACTGTACAGCCAAGGCGGGTTAACAGATTTCGATCCAGGTTTTTTTCTTTCGTAGGCAACAAAAAACTCTAGTCCTAATCGTGGTCCTTTTTTTAAATATTGGTCAAATACATTTTATATCCCCGAGCAAATGTGATTTTTCTTGCCTTTTTTGGAATTTTTAAGTTTGTATGGCAACTTTGTTAAAAAAAAATTTAAAAATAAAAATCGGGCCACGATAAGGACTAAGGAATTTATCTGGGATTAAGAATCACTTTACATTTTTATTTTCCGATAATTAATGAAGGCTGCAAAGTAGCAGCCGATTTTGCCTTTTTTAAAAAAGGTCAGTAATGAAGTGGTAACTCTGGCGATTTTGGCAGGGGAAATATATATATATGATATTTTTTCAAAATACTACAATAACATGATTTTTGAATAAAAAAAATAAAATATTGTTAATTGAATTTTTTACAACCGTTCAAATATGCCCTTTAAAATGCTGTTGTTGCAGTATTTACCCCTTAAGTAAATATAATTATTTTATGGTACTCGTATCCTAAAGCTGGGTTTACATTAACTGATTTTTTTTACTGTATCTGATTTTACGTCTGATGTGATTGTCAAAAAAATCTTGTATATGTGTTTACACCATCAAATGCAATCAGATGAAAAATGATGTTAACACCGAATTCTTATAATGTTATGAAGTATTTAAAAAAAATCTGACTCAAAATCTTAATCGGATTTTCTATACTTATCAGTCATAATGTGTTTATACTATAGGATTTTGGCTATCTGCATCTCTTTTTGGACAGGTTCTATATTTTAAACAGTTTTAGTAAAAAATTTGCGAATTGTCATCGTATGAAAACCCTCAATCGTGAATACATTTAATTAAACCTCAATTAATAAATTGTTTCTTTTGCTTGTAGATATATATTAAATCTAGTTATTGGTCAATTTTGCGAATTTTGAGGCCGATTAATGCAGTTAATTGCATCGGCTGTAAACAAAGTTTTTAATAAAATTAATAAATTAATTAATAAATCTATTCAAAAACATACAAAATATTAAAGTTAGTAATGTGTGAATTTAGGTAGATATAGAAGTCCGTTTTTGTTTCAAAAAACTGTGCGGATACGGACCGAAAACGGCATTCTTAAAACGGAGTGACTCTATTTTTTACACGACATAACGGTCCCGAAATAGTCCGGCATCGACGAACTTTCAGCGGACTAGTCCGTTTTTTACACGACATAATGGTCCGTGATTGACGGACTTTAAACGGACGTGTGCGTTTTTAACACGACATAACGGTCCGTAAACGGTCTGTCATTGACGGATTTTCAACGGATTCGAATCAGTTCCTTATGTTCCGTTTTCTGGTCCGTATACGAATCCAGAAAACGGTACTTATACGGAGTTGAATTCCGTTTATGAAGGAACGAAAACGGTGCGTAAATCGAACGAATTGTTTGTTGGGAATGTATTTCGTAACAGTCGTTTAAAAAAGTTATTTTTAATAAACATTACCAAAACAGTATTTTTGCATTAAACAGTAATTTTTGTTAGTTATTTATAAAAAAAATTCTTTAAGTTTGATATAATCTTGGTTTGCAAATGGAAATCAGAAAATTGTGTTGTATCTCAAACGCATAAAAAGGAAATACCTAGAAAACCGCTTGAAATTTTGACTTTATGTTTTTTTAATTGAAAGCAAAAAAATTTTTTTAATAGTTCTTATTAAAATTTATTTAATTGTTAGTTATTCTTACCGCATTTATTAGTTCTTTAAAACTTAAAATTAGTACCTATTACCAGAAATTGGTACTTTAAGTATATTAATATGTCCCTTAAAATATGATTTGTCGATTTTCATTTATTACACCCAATAGTTTTGTTAAAGATGGTTCTAAATGGAAAAAATCGATTTTTTTTATTATGTTTTCCAAATTCGAAATTTTGAAAAAAATGAATTTTTTTAAAACTTATTATTGGAATATACCTAAAATTATTCAAATACCAACCCTGTTGCCCAAAAATTTTCAAAAAAATGGCTAGATCAGACCCAAAAATCTCTAGATTTATAAACAGTGCAAAAATTTGGGGATTTTATCGCTAGATTGTCGAAAAATGGTAAAGCCACTGTTATCAGGACTTTTTTGTGAACATCTTTTTGTTATAAACTTTTAAATAATGAAATATTTTGCGATTAACTTTCAAATTATGAATCCAAATTTACATTGACGGTGGGTCTCATACTGTAGGTTTAAACTTAGGTTAATAGTTAACCCAAAAATTTGTTGTTGTTTTATGAACATTTTTTTGACATTTTATTTTGTTTTTAGTTAAATGAAAGTTAAACCTACAGTATGAGACCCACCGTGAACTAATATTCAATACACAGAAAGAATTTACAAAATTCTAATCAAATTTTTAAACACCTTTCTCAAACCAAATTTGTAAATACAAAAAAAAAACTTTTTAAAAAGGCAGCAACAAAAGTATTTGTAAGTCTAAAAAAGTTTTTCTTTTTTTTTTTGTAACTTTGAATTTTTATTTTTAAACAATTTTTATATGAAAGATAACGATTTACAAACGAGTTACAAATATTTGAAACAAAAAAATTTTTGGCAATAAAATTTTAATCTAAAAGAAAATGTGATCCATTGTTGGTGCCTACTGTTTTTTCTGTGTAGAGGGCGTTGTATGGTGAAATACTACATACCCATATTTTTTTGGAAAGTTTTTCTAATAAAATCGTTTAAGAAATTGTTTTTATAACAAAAATATTAATATGTGAATTTTATGATATTTTTCAACATAAAAATAGTTTTTAAAAATTATATTACGGCTGATAAAAAGTCGCTAGATTTTTGGCTATTAAGCTACTCGACAATAAAGTATTCTGGCATTTGATGAAAATTGATCGGTTTCAAATCGATCGTTTTTGAAATTTCAATCTTGAATATTTCGCATTTTTTAATTTAAAAGCAATATATTAATTAAAAAGCAATATCGATATACCTGATATAGCTAAAGCTGTTAAAAACAGTTTCAAACCTCTTTGCCTTTTCTATTCATCATTTAATTTTTGATTTTTAACCAAATCTATCGAAACCAAAATCGATCGTTTTCCATCACATGCCAGACTAAATAAAATCACTAGATCTGACGAGGAAATCGCCGTTCTGGCGAATAGCAATATTAATAAAAATGTCTTCATATTTGTGACCTACTGAGGGCGAACAAGAACACATGGAAAGACAGATTGACAGATTCAAAAAGTATATTAAAAGGTCTAGGTCTAATATATTTTAGTGTTAGAAACTCATTATACCCCATTTACATAGTGGTGTAGGGTATAAATATTTTAAAATTCAAGGAGGTGCATATCAAACTATATATAATTATATATTTCGATAAAGATAAAGTTTCAAATAGTTCGCAGACCACTTTTCTTGGTAAAAATTTAATTTTAGTCACATTTTCGTTTCATTTTTGTTTTTGCATTCTAATAATAATAATAATTTTAATACTAATTTACCAGGTAGGTAGTGCTCATTACGAGCAAAAAAAACGTGTTCTCCTTTGGCTCAGTTCCTCCCGATCCTTTTGTGGCAGCGTTTTTAAGGCAGAAAAGTTCGAAAAATTACGCAAATGTTATTGCTCTTTTGTGTTTTTTTTATTCTTTAATATAAAATTTTTGAATACATCGTTTTCAATTCATAAATTAGAATCGATACCTAACTGATAGACTAACATTTGGGCACCTAACTCGGCTAGAAAGCTAAAATTTTGAAGTGTAAAGTTTCAAGACCCCAAAAAAGACGAAAACCTCTGAAATATTAAGATTTCCATTTTGGATGTCTTTCGGATACTTTATAACACTAATATTGTCCGGAACACCGATCCATTCTGATATTGGACTTAAATGCGTTTTTATAGAAGTTTTTCCTGGTGATTTTTGTCACCCTAAAATATTTGACACAGAGCCACTGAGTATTTCACTATATTTATTGGCCCTATGCTCCTTATAGGAACTACGCGAACTTATATATATATGTATGCAGCGCGCATACTCCGGGGATCTATAGTTTAGTGTGGAGACATTTGGTTAGTTGGGGACTGTCCTTAATCTCTTCCTAGATCTAGCGCATAGTATAAAGACAAGTTTGACTAATATACAGCATAGTTTGCGAATATTTTTGGATATGTCCCCGAACCATGCGCAATACATTGTACCGTTAATTAAAATTTTTGGGGTATCACATAGTCGGCAAGCCAATACAAATTTGATTTAAAATTAAAAAAAAAAAAACTAGTAAAGTGTAATATGCAAATAAACACAGCAGTTATTTAATTGAAATACGACTTATTTATGTTGTATGTATTCCAAAAATTTTTTTTGCCTCAGTGTGCATTTGTTAGTGATTTTTCGTCTATCCTACATATGATTGCACTTTATGTTTTACATTTATTTTTGAATTTTGTTTGTATTTTTGTTTTCTTGTTGTTTATGCTTCCAAGCTTAATCTTTCTTTTATTGGTGGTCGTTGCTATTATTTTTTATATACTTTTTGTTTTATTATTATTTCTTCACGCTTTTTTTGTTAAGAGGACTTAAAGTCTTAACATGTTATGTTTTGGTGTAGCTAATAGTTATTGCAAAATTTTCACTTGAATTTATTAGTAACTTTAAATAAAAATTGATTATATGAAGTACAGTCAACAATAACTGCTAATTTCATTTATTTGATGGTCGAGTTTGTTTCTTAAGTCTTTTGTTTTTAATGATCAAAATTGAATGTGACAAAAACAATATATGAAAGTTTAATTTTCATCAAAATCATTCAATTAACTAGCTTTCAAGGCTTTACTAATTAAAGAAGGTTATTTTAAATTGTATCTTACAAATGTTTAAAGGTTTATAAACTTATTTATACAACGAACAACCACTAGTTTTTAAAAATGGTTAGTTTTTGATTAAAAATTTGTATGGAATTTGACAAGTAAATACTAGTAATTTTTAAAGGCACATCTGCACGGGATAGAAAACTCGCTAGACTTTTTGTACACGTCTACGAAATGTAATCTCTAGGTCACTGACAATTGCTGTCATACACAAGTTTTTTAATTAGTAACAATTTTTAAAATCTCTTGTAACATTATTGAACATTTCAGTTGATTAAATTCACTTTTTGGTATTTGGAGAAAAATTATTCTTTGAAATACAAACATTTTAATGAAATCAAATTCTTGATAACTAGAGATGGTACTTTTACGATAAAAATTAGTGCCAACAATCTTAGAGATGACAAATTTTACGCAAACTCTACGAGATTTCTATCCCGTGTAGATGTGCCTTAAGAACTAATATAAATAATATTGAGAACTTTAAGAAATTTTTTATAGCCAAAACTAAATTTATGCCAAATTGAACGTTAATTTATAATTATGCACTAAGAGAATAACGTCGGTAAATTTAACTGCAATTGCAGTTAAAAACGTATATACTGCAATTGCATTTGAAATTAACTGATATTGCTGTTATTTTAATTACATTTGCAGTTAAAAATAAATGCAATTCTAGTTAATCCAATGTACACTTTTTGCACCGCAATTGCATTTAAGCTTACCGAAGTAATTCTCTGAGTGTGTTAGCAATAGCGTATATTAATTTGTTTTTAGATTTTATTTTCCATTAAATTAAAACAAAAATCAATTTTCGATATCATTTAATGAAAAATATCTCAATTCATCATGATTTTGCATTTAATGAAACTTCTTTAATCTTCAGGAAACTTTTTTTCAATTATAATCTAATCTAAATCACCTTTTATTTACAACATAAATCTAGTGGTATTTTTGTTTGTAAAGGTTAGTTTATAGCAGAACTTGAACCAATCTTTGTAGAAATTATCATTTCAAAAGAGGGTCTCACGTTCATATTTCGTATTTCAACAATACTTTATAATTTTTACTTTTACCAGATGATATCTTTCTGTACGTACGTGAGTACATATAATGATACTGGCTACATGTATTAATGTCTATACTTATGTACAACAATTGTTTAGTTTTATTTAACAATACTTTTGTTTTGTTATTTATATGTAGGCTTTTTTTTAAGATAACAACGTAGTAGTGTAATTTTATTTTTGACCTACATTAGTAAATAATTTGTTAGTACGAGTTTAAGATTTCAACAGAATGAAAAACAAACTAAGAAAAAGTCAACACTATATTGTGTTTTTTTAAAATTAATAAATATTCTGCGGTCTCACAATCTTAAAAAAATCACAATTGCGAAAAAGGGATATTTTGGCCTTCTTTGAACCCATACATATACGATTGTTGCTTTCTAATGATTTTAAATAATCCAAATATAAATTACACAGTACAACACTAAAAATGTATTGGACATGCCATACTCCAATTCTGCTAGATTTTAGGTTGAACGTAACCAAATTTTAAAATTAACTCTACTTTTAGAAATATTCGTAAATTAAACTTTTAGGAAAAATTGGTTTTTCTTTAAAATTTCATACACTCAAAAAAGTTTGTCAGTAGAATCTACTAAAAATGACAGTTAAACCAAAGGTACTAGTATATGCAGTTAAAAAGGCGACAAAGGTATTTACCAACAGAAGTTCGGTAAAGACAACAGAATTTCGGTCGGAACAATATATTTAAGTTGTGTTGGAAATACATTTGATTGTGACTGTTTTCTCTGTGTACCTTTAAAATAACTAAAAACGTTAGTATTTTTAACTGTTGAAAAAATACCAACGAATTCATTAAAAATAACCAACAATGTCCTAAAATTAATTGTCAAATTTTTACTACAATAATTTTAAACAAACTGCCAAAATAGGTAAAAACTACTGTTTTTTACAGTTAATTCTTTCGGAATTATAAAAGTATATTTTAATAAAAAAAAAATTTTTTTTCTTCGATTACAAAAATATGTGTAATTACTTCAGGCTAGTTAAAATTTGTAGTAAAAATTCCGAACAGTTCTCCAGTTATTAAGCTCTTATAAATTGGAGATATACACTCACAATATATTTTCCATAACCGATTGAGGTTTATTTAAAAAGTAATAGGTAAAGTTTGTTTTCAATTGAAGATTCAATTAAAATACATTGAAACATATTGTTTAACTTTTTTTTGTCAACCAATAAAAAACAAACCAGAAAAAATATGTATCGTCTGTAGGTGTTGTTATTTTCAGTCAAATATTCTATTTTTAGATTTCCATTTTTATAAAAAAATATTTAAATAATTTCGTTGTTTTCTGTTTTGAAACAAAAAATTCAAATATTTTCGGTTTTCTTTTTTGTTAAAATAGTTTGTTTATATACAAAATTATTTCAATTCAAATTACAAGAAATTCTTTACTCATACACACAAATATGGCCAATAAAACTACGAACGTGTCTGTTGTGTATGGTGTAGTGTTTTGAGAATCGAAACAAAAAAAAAACTTTCAAATATGAAAAAACAATCCACAAAATCGTTTTTTTTTACGTTTTGTCAGTTAAAAAATTGATGATTGTTTTAATAGACTTTTCAATTATTTTTATTTCTTTTCTGGATTGTTTAAACAATGTTTGAAAATAAATAGCAAAATGGTTTGAATATAATGAAAAATCAGTAGTCCTTTTTTTAATAGTGTTTTCAATTAATTTAATATGTATTTTAGGTTGTTTTTAAGGATAAAATATTGTGAGTGTATTACAAGTTTCTGATTTTTAATTGCAAACTAGATAGACATCAATAATAACAAATATAAACTAAACAAGAATTTTAAGAAGTAAACGATATTCAACAAATTTTTTTATTTTTTAAATAACTAACAAAAACAACTGTTTACTGTAAAAATACTGTTTTGGTAGTTGTTTTTTATGTTATTAAAAATAACTGCTTTGAACAACTGTAAAGAAATTACAGTACCTTTGTCGCCTTTTTAACTGTCATTTACAGTAGATTCACCGACAAACTTTTCTGAGTATATGGTATAACATATAACCCAAGAAATATTTTTACGGACTATGCGGCACGTACGGATTCATGAATCCGGCTTTTACGGCACGTTAACTGTCCGTAATGCACGTATCCATCAATGCTTGTACGTATGCGGAACATTAAAGGACCGTATAAATGGATTTTCGAACACAATACGTTTTAACTCCGTATTGGTGTATCCGTTTCCGTACCTTTAAATACGGATTTCATCGGCTGCAGTTTGTTTACAAAATAAAAAATTATATTTTTGTAAAGTCGGTGAAAATATTATTATAATGGGAATATATGGAGAATATGCAATAGAGGGAATTCTTTCTATCACACCATTAATCAAACAACATCAAGTAACAAGGTAAGATTTATGAAACTTAATGTTTCACAATGTTTTGTATATAACATGTGAGAATTTGAATCGTGTACACAGTCAATTAAACCATAACTAATTTATTGTCTCTTTTCCATATAGATGTTGGATTTTACTCCGGGTCCCTAAGCGCTGGATAGATAGGTAAACCGAGCTGGATGTGCTAAATATTGTATTGAATTTATAAAAAAGACAAACAAAAGTACTTTGTATTGAAAATAATAAACATATGGTCTATTTTTGTTGAAAAAATCGGTAGGATACGGACAAGGAAATACTCCGTTATTACACGACATAACGGTCCGGCATTGACGGACATTCAGCGGACTAGTCCGTTTTTTACATGACATAACGGTCCGTAAACGATCCGTCATTGACGGACTTTAAACGGACTTGTCCGTTTTTAACACGACATACCGGTCCGTAAACGGTCCGTCACTGACGGATTTTCAACGGATTCGAATCAGTTTCGATGTTCCTTATATTCCGTTTTCTGGTCCGTATACGGATCCAGAAAACGGTACGTATACGGAGTTGGATTCCGTTTATGACGGAACGAAAACGGTGCGTAAACGGAACGAATTGTTTGTTGGGAATTAGATGAAATCGGATGAGTACAAAATTGGGATAAAAGCTTATTAAATCTCTTCTAATTTCATCAAAATCAATATAATATGATACAATTGGATATGATTTAGTACAATTTAATCGGTAAATTTTTCATATGAAATTTTATATCATCCTATATGGAGTCATATTAAATTAGATACAACTTTATAAAGCTCCATATAATTTTTTTTAATCGGGCAACAACAAAACACAAACTAATTTGTGCCGTCTATGCGATTCAGGGCATAACTTAGTTTTTTTGTTTTTACTAAAATATTTTTCAACTTAAGCATTTTAATAGCTTTAACGAGATCTAAAATGTGAAGATTTTAATTTAAATACGAAAATCTTTATTTAACCTAGAAATATATTTGTTTTAATAAGAGCCATACTTACTTTAAAAATGTTCACAAATAACGTGTTAAATCAAATATGATATAATAAATAATTTAACTATGCCCCTTTTCGGTAATAAAAAAGTGTTAAAACGAAAAAATTACAAATATTATATAATACCTCTTACTACTGACACAATGGCCTAAACTGCAGTCATACAAATTTAAAAAGTCTGTGTATACTTTAGAAGCCGGTCAGACTGCAACAAACAAAAAACTCATAATATTAAAATATATCTCTTAGCTTCATTGGTCAAGTGCGTTACAATGTTGTCTAGGTGTCTGTCGGTCGGTCGGTTGGTTGGTCTATATGCATTTCTAACATTTCTTTTATTTTCAACACAAATAGATTTTTTTTATATTGCATTCACTTTTCTTTGCCTTTGAATGCAAAAGTCATGATGATTACATATCCGGTAAATGAAAGAAATGCAAATTGTCTATATACTTTTACTAGAGAATGCATCCCGGGATTTCCCGTCCCGGGATTCCCGGGAAATTAAGCATTTTTCAGTTCCCGCGTTCCCGGGAATTTGGACCGGGAATCCCGGGATTTCAAAAAATGCAATTTAAAATAATAATAAAAAAAAAATTAAATAATAAAGTTAATTATTTAAAATTTTTTTACACAAAATTTTCCAGCCTTTTGAAAATTGTAAAAATTTTATATTAGGCTTACTACAAGTTGCTACTTTTACCACAACTAGAACGAGTAAAAAGGTTAAAGTCGGGCATGCTGACTATACAATACCCTACACCAGTCTGGGTAAAAGCAATGGCCTTGCAACTCTCTCAATATTTTTTATTTGAAAAAATATTAGGCGGCTTGGAACAGGAACGAACTCCGACTGGTTAATCAGGGATGGAAAAGGCTCACTTAATCGGGCTCTTATAAAATGTTAGATCGCTCTTATATATTTAAAAATGTAAGTAACTAAAAATACCTTCTCCTCTGGCTCGTTAAAATACATAAAAATTAAATATTTAGATATTAGCAAATATTAGCACAAATTGCGAAAAAAAAACATTTGCAAAAAGCGAAATTTTTGCAACAATATATTCGGATGCAGAATGTCGATCGCTGATTACCTCTTTTAATACATTTTCTGAACCTTAAAGTCTTTTTCGAATTCCGCCGTTATTTTGCAATTTTTAAGTGCGGTTTTTTTAAATATATAACCTAGGGATTAAATTTTTGTACCATAAAGTATTTTTTCAAATTCCGCTATTATTTTGCAACCCTTTACGTGCGTTTTTTTTTTAATTTATAATCTAGGGGCTATAATACACATTTCAGACAACAAAGTTTGGTGGCTAGTTGCAAAAAAAATCGCGAAAAATAAAATTTGCAAAAAGGAAAATTTTTGCATCAATATATTTGTTAGCAGAATCTAAATCGCTGATTACGTTTCCTAATTGATTTTTTGTACCACAAAGTCTTTTTTCGCGTTCCGCTTTTATTTTGCAATTTTTTAAGTACGTTTCTTTTTAATTTATAATCTAGGGACTATAATACACATTTCATATAACAAAGTTTGGCGGCTAGTTGCAAAAAAAAAAATCCCGAAAAATAAAATTTGCAAAAAGGATACATTTTTTCATCAATATATTTGTTTGCAGAATGTAAATCGCTGATTAAGTTTTTTAATTAATTTTTTGTACCATAAAGCCTTTTTCACTTTCCGCGATTATTTTGCAATTTTTTAAGTGTGGTTTTTTTAAATTTATAATCTAAGGTCTATAGTACCAATTTTATACACAAAAGTTTGGTGCTTAGTTTGCAAAAAAAAAAATAAATCGCGAAAAAAAGGAAAATTTTTGCGTCATTGTATTCATTTTCAGATTGTTAATCGCTGATTGAGTTTTTTAATTATTTTTTTCTATCACAAAGTCTTTTTTCGCGTTCCTCTATTATTTTGCAATTTTTTAAGTGCGGTTTTTTAAATTTATAATCTACGGAGTATAATGCCCATTTCAAAAAACAAAGTTTGGTGGTTAGTTGCAAAAAAAGAAAATTTTGGCATCGTTTGCAGAATGTAAATCTTTTAATTAATTTTTTGAACCCCAAAGCCTTTTTTCGCATTCCGATATAATTTTGCAATTTTTTAGGTATGGTTTATTAAAATTCATAATCGAGGGCTATAATACTGTTGGAATAGTAAAATTCCATAGTATAGTTCCATTCTTGATTTTTATAACTAAATTATTATTTTCCATCCCTGGTTACAATCGATGTTTTGAGTCATACAAAGAGCGCACATAATGACCCTGCAAACATTTAAAAGATACCTTCCAAGAAGATATTAAAGCGATATCTTCTATTTGTCATTTGAATGAAAATAATCAAGTAGTATTTACTTTGAAATTGTCTTCCTTTTGTCACTTGGAAGATAATTTGACGATATTTGGAAAAAAATAATTCAAAAATTTTTTATTTGTCATAACTTTTTATGACAATATTTCGGCAATATCATCTTTGTATCATTTGGAAGATAAAGCAAATTTGTTTGAAATCTTTTATAAATTTGGAAAAAATTAAAACTAATTTTGTACAAAAACAATCAAAAGATATATAGGAAAAAAAACTCGTGAAAAGTTAAGATTAATTACGCGGGAAAAATCGGCTAAGATGAAATCAAAATAATTTATAAGTTGGTCAATGGATTATGTATGCAGATATTGTTTTTCAGGCTTAAATTTAACAATGAAAAAATTAAATCGTTTTTTTTTTTATTGTACTGGGAGTTCATTTAGCGATATCCCTTTTATCTTCCATATGAATTATTGCCTGGAAGTACTGTTTTAGTGTAACAGTTGTTTCCGATGGAGGAAACTTCCGGAATACGAAATTCCTATTGTCGGCAATAAATGTTTTCTTCCTGGCGATATGTTCGGAGAATCTTCTTCGTATTGCCATGTTTGCTGGGTGATATTGGTTTGAGTATGTTCCTGTTCCAAGGCACATAATAGAACAAATGCTTTCTCAGTGATAGAGAGTCCCCCAATCTCTTTATTATGTATACTCTTTGGTAAAGCCAACAAATGTTTGGATCCGAAATTCGAATGGGTTAAAATGGGACTTGTGTCAAAATTTTCTATAATGCGAGTCAGCGAACCAAATTTCATTAAAATATCTTAATATTTGCTACCTGCAGTTTGTAACCAAGCCAATTTTAGGGGGACCCTTATATGGGCACTAGGTCTAAACATGGACCAGTGTTAACCAAAATCAATAGGCTTCGTCCTTGGGCTGATATAGGTCGGTATACCAAATTTCATCAAAATATCTTAATATTTGCGACCTGCAGCGTATAAACAATATAATTTTGGGAGGACCCTTATATGGGCACTAGGTCTAAACATGAACCGATGTTCACCAAAATCAATCAATTCGTCCTTGGGCCAACGTAGGTCTGTGTACCAAATTTCATCAAAATATCTTAATATTTGCGACCTGTAGAGTGCGCACAAGAATGCATGGACAGACAGACAGACAGACGGACGGACGGACGGACACACGGACATCGTTAAATCGAAATAAAAAAAAAATTCTGAGCCGATCAGTATACTATAAGGTGGGTCTAGGACCAATATTTTTTGGTGTTACAAACATCAGCACAAACTTATAATACCCTGACCACATAGTGGTGTAGGGTATAAAAATTCAAAAAGTAACCAATACAACGATTGAGTAAAAATAGTAAGATTTTCGAGTAAACGAAAGCACTGATTAATTTGTGAACTTGATCGAACTTTCTCAGTTCCTTTTAGTGTCTCCTAAAACCATTAAAATAATGTTTGAATAAAAAATTTTGAATCGCACTTATTCTGTACAGAATTAAAGATAAATTTGTCCATTGTTTTTAAAAAATTTTCAAGTAAGTTAAAATTTGTCCCCATAATTTTTAAAAATTTCTTAAATTATTTTCTATATTAATTTTTTTATTTATTTATTTTTTTTTGACGGACAAGTTTTTTGGTTTATAAATTAGTTTTAGTTTATTAAATTCTAATATAAAATTAATTCCCACTACGAAAATTTCAAGAAAAACCACCTGAGCTTTTTCACGATCATGAAAATTTGAGGTCTTTAATACATTTTATTTATAAAATTTTTTAAATTATTATAAAAATTTTCAATTTTTTTTTTTAAATTTATTTTTATCAGGATATACATTAATTGCATTAAAGGAATTAAATGTGCTAAAATCTCAAACGTTTTTTACAAATTGTGGAAAATAATCTATTGGAGGCATGTCCCTATCCGGATTTCATTCTTGCCTAAGGAAAACGTCAGGGGACGATGTTTTTAGAATTTCTGGAAATATTTGTTAAGTTAAATTACAAACTCAATTTCTAATTTATTAAAGGAATTAAATGTGCTAATATATTTTATATATATATTTTTTCTCGGGATTCCGGGAATTCAAGATAAATTTCCCGCTTTCCCGGGAAATCAAAAAGTGCGGGATTTTGCATTCCCTAACTTTTACCCATATATTAGTTTTTTGTTTAAAAGACCCCAGTGAAGAAACCGACTACCAATAATGATACTTATTGCCTTTTGCATTACTTTAAGACATAAAATAATGCGTTACCAATAATTGTTTATTTATATTTATATTTTGAAATAAAATATTAAGTCCTGCACTCAAGGAATTATGTAAGTAAAATCAACTGCAAATGACAGTTAAAATAACTGCATTTGCACTTAAAAAGGTGTAGACTACATTTAAATCAACTGCAATATGAAGTTATTTTTAACTGTTAAAAATCAACTGACAAATGTAGTAAAAACAACTACAAATGCAATTAAAACAACATACATGCAAATTATTGTAAAACTGTACAAACAACCTGCAAAAAAATAAAAATTATTTTAAAAATTATTAATTTAATAAAAACAAATTTATGTAAACACTCTTAACTTAATTTTGTTCTATAATAAATTTAAAATTGAGAAATAAAAATTTACCCTTAATGCCATTTTTATTTTTCACTATCAAGATATTGTTGTAGATGTCCGTCTTTGAGGGATGAAATATGTTGTTTTTTGACTTCCTTTTTTTTCTCCAGGTAGAAAGGGATAAAAATATAAAGAACTGAAAGAAAATAAATACAATAATTTTTTAACATTCCCGTAAATAAATTTATATTATAAAACTTACCTTATTATTTTAATAATTTAATAAAAAATATATAACCTTTTCCGTATTACGCGTCTTCACTCTTTGGCGTTGTTTTATGACTAAGACAAGAGAAAACATGTTCTTCTCATATTCTTTCGCTAGACAAGCGCTTCGTACACATGCTCTGTTTGCTTCGTTTGTGTGCACACACACTTAAAAATTTAAGTATTTGTAAAAAATTCAAAATAACTGCATAAAATAAATGTTACTACAATGTCGTAGTTTTTGTAGTTTGTTTAAAAAAATAACTGTCAAAAACATTCAAAAATTTTGCTCTAAGGAAATTAACTACAATTGTAGTTAAAATAACTACAACCGCATTACTACACAAATAACTGACATGTAGTAACTTCAGAAATTTTCTGAGTGTGGTTACTTTTGCTATTCATTATTTTATCTATCAACAATTACATGTTGAGATAGCTCAGATGGATATTAAAAATAAAAAGTACTTTTTTATATAAATCTGTTTTTGTTTGAAAATTTGTTTTGAAATGAGAAAATTAGTAAGAAAAGTCAACTTGATGGGCTATATAACCCGTTAATTGGTAATGGTTTTCTATACTGGGACATGATATTTATATGATAATATGACATTGGTTGTTTTTTCTATACAATATGTATTAAGCTTTCATAGTTATTGTAACTAAATCGAAACATAAGTTGTATAACAAATTTTTAATACCAGTTATTAGTGCGCGTTTTTTCTGTTTTTTAAACTCCACAATACGTACTTTGTGCATGGCATTGAATTATGTATGTTTGTTTAAATATTCATTTAAATTCTAAAAAAAACAATAAAATGCCGATTTATTGATGTCAATGTCGCCTAGAAGATAACTATTAATTCATTGACTTTTAATGTTACATCAGTTAATAGAATCAGTGTTAATTTTAAGTTAAAAAAAAAAAATATTTCAAATTAGATTGGAAAATTGTAAGACTATTTAAACAAATTACTTATATTGGAATATATGAATTACATTCATTTTATTACCTCATTTAGGGAACACTGCATTTGCATTTTAATTAACTACAATTGCTGTTATTTTTAACCGTAATTGGCATTACAATAACGGTTAATTGTATATGCAATTGCAGTGTACACTAGACCGTACCTCAAAAAAAAAGTTCGCCGTACACCCTCCAAAATGATGTATTTTTCGAAGGCGATTAAAAAAAAAAATTTTTTTTTGCCGACCGTAGGGGTCGCCTTTTTTAATTTTTTGTTATAGCTTTGGCATTTAAATTCGGATTTTAAAGTGTTATATATCGATTTTTTTGCCTCGAGGAGAGCAGTGTTTTGCTATATAGTAAAAATCCAATTAAAAAAAATTTAAAAAGGCGACCACTACGTTCGGCAACCAATATGTAAAAAAAATTTCTACTGGGTTTAGCGAAAAACTTAATTAGCAAAAGTTTAATGATTTTTTGCGAGCTTTAATTTTCTGACATTAGGGTGGTACATTAGGGTGGTAGCAACTGAGATCTGGTGGGTAACTACTAGAACGGGATACTTGAGGTCAAAATGTCTTTAGAGCAAAACACTGGTCTCCTCGAGAGAAAAACATCGATGTATCATACTTTAAGATCCGACTGTAAATACCAAAGATATAACGAAAAATGTAAAATGGCGACCCCTACGTTCGGCAAAAAAAAAAAATTTTTTTTTTTGAAATCTCCTTGCAAAAATACTTCATATTGGAGGGTGTACGGCGCACTTTTTTTTTGCCTGTATGGTGGTACGCTCTAGTGTACACCTTTTTAACTGCATTTACAGTTAATTTTACCGACATAATTTTACGGAGTTCTCTGAGTCATCGAATCAAAGCTTTTGATTTTAATTTTAACTAAGAGACTTCAACCCAATATCGATTTAATTACACTATAGGCAATCCGAAAAAATTCTATTAAAAATGACTGATTATAATAAAAAAATAAAACAACAAAATGATTATTTGAGAATGGCATATTTTGTTTTTTTCAGAAACAATACTGCAGTAAAAAATTTTTATGAATATTTATATAATTTGGGCACGCTGAAAACATATCTGGCAAATATTTTGAAATCGTACTGTTTTCGATATACTTCGTAATATGTGATCATAAATGTTATCATATTTGGCTCATATAAGAAATAAGTGCAAATACAACGATACAAGTTTTTAGTGGTATTATAATTTCCCATTGTGTTATAATATTTAAATGTTTTAAGATCAGCTAAGTAAGTAAAAACTTAGGTAACTTTGCATGGCTTTTTGTATTCATACAAAACACAAATGAACGAAACTTTCTATATTTACCAAGGTGTGTACTTTAGCAACTTGTCTTAACTAAAATTTGAATATTAAACACTCTTGTATTCATACTTTAAAATCCGACTGTAAATGCCAAAGATATAACGAAAAATGTAAAATGGCGACCCCTACATTCGGCAAAAAAATAAATTTTTTTTTCGAAACCTCCTTGCAAAAATACTTCATATTGAACAGAGCTTTGAAGAATTAATTCCTTTTTGAATGAATTCACTACCAATCGAATTCAATTTTCTCTAGAATTGAATGAATTCCTTTTCTTAAGTAATTCACTGAATTCGTTCAACTGAACGCGTTCATCGAACAACAAATTCAAAGAATTAATTCAATTACAATAGTTCTTTTTATTAAATCAAATGAATTAATTCACCGGTGAACGCTTTCAATTTTATAAATCGAACGGAAAAAAAGTGAATTAATTCCTTACTGAATTAATTCACTACTGAATTCGTTCAATTTCATTTTCGTTCAGTGAATTGAAAAAAATAAAATTAAGTTCAGTGAATTAAAAAAAAATAATAATAAGTTCACTGAATTGAAAAAAAATAAAATAAGTTCACTGAATTGAAAAAAAATAAAATAAGTTCACTGAATTCAAAGCCTGTTTTCTGCCGTTCAGTAGAAGAAAACAATAATGTACAAATAAAATTTTTAAATAAGCAATTTTACAGCGTGTGCTAGTAAAACTGAACAAATTTATCAACCTACATGATTCAAAAATAAAGCCTTTTACTATTAAAAATAAAAACTTTACAGATATAGATAAATTTGGAAAAAAATATAACTATATTACTATATAACTAGTTTGTAAAATTAATAGTAATATTTTTTTCCAAATTTATCTATATCTGTAAAGTTTTTATTTTTAATAGTAAAAGGCTTTATTTTTGAATCATGTTGGTTGATACACAGCATCCGGTTTCTAATTTGCTTATTTTTACTAGCACAAGCTGTAAAATTGCTTATTTAAAAATTTTATTTGTACATTATTGTTTTCTTCTACTGAACGGCAGAAAACAGGCTTTGAATTCAGTGAACTTATTTTATTTTTTTTTCAATTCAGTGAACTTATTTTATTTTTTTTCAATTCACTGAACTTATTATTTTTTTTTTTAATTCACTGAACGTAATTTTTTTTTTCTAGTTCACTGAACGTAATTTTATCTTTTTTAATTCACTGAACGAAAATGAAATTGAACGAATTCAGTAGTGAATTAATTCAGTAAGGAATTAATTCACTTTTTTCCGTTCGATTTATAAAATTGAACGCGTTCACCAGTGAATTAATTCATTTGATTTAATAAAAAGAACTATTGCAATTGAATTAATTCGTCACAAAATAAATCGAACGAAAGCAAATATGAATTAATTCCATTCAATATATGGTGCTTAGTGAATTAATTCATCGAATTTTTAATTCAGAATTGAAAAATTGAATTAAGGAATTAATTATTCAAAGCTATGATATTGAAGGGTGTACGGAGCACTTTTTTTTTTTGCCTGTAAGGTGGTACGCTCTACTGGACATTTTTATGTTTTACGAAGTTTCCTAAAAACTTTCAAAAGAATCACAAAAACAATCAATCGACTAAGTGTTAGCAAAACTTTTGCTGAGATTACAATTTTTTTAGTAAAAAACAGTTCGCTAATTTTCCGCAAACCCCTTTTGCTGAAATTAGCAACAATTTTTGCAAGCACGCTCCTGACTAAAAATTTGCTGACACAGCAACATTTTTTACTGACTTTACTGACTTTTTTGAGTGTAGTGTACAATTAAAAAAAAAAAATGGAGATTTTTCGGTCAGTCTCTCATCTTATTTTTGTTTGCTTATTTACTTTGAGTCTTTCAATGTCAAGAACTTTCTTTTAAGCTCAAAACAGTATTTAATATTTTTGGTTTTAATTTACATAAAGAAAATAAAAGTTGAAAAAGTTCATAATTTAGGGTTGTTAATGATGAATGAATTTCACCTTTATGGTAACAACAAAGAAAAAAAAGTTGTTTCTTTTTTAACTTAATTTATTGAAAGCAAAAGTATTATTTTAATATAAGTAGTAAAGTTAGTCATAGTTTAAAAAGAAGTATTTTTTGGTTTTTAAATTAAATAAAACAAAAAAATTAAACAACAAAAAAACTTCAGTAAGGTCACAGATCTTTTTGTGTGAAAACAAGATAAACATGTTAAATACAAAAAGTACATACATTCGTAGATTATTTAAATTATTTGTATTTAAAATAAACATTAAAATCACTTTTGCGGTTATGTGGTAATATTATTAAATATTTTTAAATATTAGAAGAGAAAAATAAACAAAACATTAAGAAAAGTTTCACCATAACCACATAACATCATACTTAACAATTAACATAAGAGTAAATATTAAATGACATTACACAAAATATGTGGGACATTTCATAAATAGTGATCAGTATTTTATAAATTATAAAATACTCAAGAAGTTTGAGAGTGAAATTCTTAAGAAAAAAATTCAAATATCTCGAAAAAAATACATTTATGAATATATTAATACTTTAAAATTAAACGTCTGCAATTTAACAGAAGTTTCTGGAAATTTTTGACTGGAAAGCTTTATCTTATATAGAGTGGAAGTAAAACCAAATATTTAAAAATATAAATCTACAATCTTAAATCTCTGTGAAATTATTTTGTATTAGAAACTGTTTCTCTGTGCTATAAAATGAAACATAAGACAATTATACTTAAAACAAACAAAAACTCTTTAGATATGCTTGAGTTGTTGAAATTTTAGTTTAAGTGGTCATTATAACCACAGCTGAAATATACTCTGTAAAAATTCTAAAAAATTTACCTAATTTTATAAATTTATAAAAAAAAAAATCATAAAATTATTTGTAATTTTTTTCTATAAACAATTTAAAGCATAAAAATTATAAACTTAAGTCCGATTATTGAATGTTCAGTTATCTTCTAACTGGGACTTTAACTGACACAGTTGTTTTTGTTTCTCATATAAAATTTGAAGTTAACTAGACATTCAGTAATCGTACCTTAGTGCAGCAAAGAAAAAAATATCTATAATTATCTATAAATGGTGTTTATAATTTAGTTTAAGCTTTACTATCTATTTCTTTCTGTGGTGTTTAAAACAAAAAAGCTGTAGTAAAACAAAAGACTTAAGCAACAAACGTGATAAATTATAAATGCTTGACACATAATGCAACATACAATGTATATGTATTGGCAATGCTATTGGGGAAATATTTAGGTATACTTTTATTTTTTAGCCAAATTCTACTTTATATTATACGTAGTCTGTTTGTCAAGAAAACCTTTAAAGAATTTGCAATTGTTTTTAAATTGTTAATTAACTATTTGAAGTATAATTAAATTGTTTGTGTTCGTTTTACTATGGTAAATGTAACAGTTGAATGGTGTTATTTATCGTTTTAATTTACTCAAGTGTTAATATATATTTTTGCTCTTGGTATAATTAGATTTCTGATACACTTCACTACTTCTTGTCGAAATCTTTTTTCTTGGGTAACACAATTTAAAACGGATAAAACTTATAAAAGACTGGAAGCAAATAAAATACAAAAAATATAGTGCAAATTAAATTAAGGAAGTTTACAAAATTTCACACTTGCATGATTTTAAAATTGGTTTATAAAAATATTTTACAATCTTAACAAGCCCACTTTTTTGGAATTATATAAAAAAGCAGCAATATTTATATTTGATTAGTAACAAAAGCTTGTCTTATCTTTATTATTCATTTGGGTTACATAAATTTGTTCATAACTTTATCGTAAATGAAGTTAATATTAAAATTTAAATAAAACATTAATATATATTAATATATATTTTTTAAAATCATTTTTATATGAGTGCATTTACAAACTCAAACTATGTTTTCGTGTGAGTTGCATATTAATATTTATTTAGGTTTTTTCGTATGTAAACTTTAAAAACAACAGCTAGTTTGTTCACGGCATAAAGAATACGACTAAAAACATTATCATCATTTGACTATTAATTCAACTGAACCGTTATAAGTATGTCATATTTGAAATGCATGTTACATGTTAAACATGTTTGTTTAAAAATGTCTGAATATCATGATGTGCATCATTTTCATAAAGGTTATTGAACTTATATTTAGATTTGGAGGGTTGTGAACTTTATCCGCTAGTTGCCAATTTGTTTTTGTATTGTATTACATTTCTAAGTAGGGTTTCATTTGGGGCCGGAGATACAACTTTTTAAACTTCCAAATATGAAAATCTATCAATTTTTTAACTAATTTAAAAAATGATACTAAAAAATTAAAAAAGTAAGTAATATGCATATATGCAAAAAAATGCATTTTTGACAAAATAAGCAAAAATATGCAATTACAAATCAATGCCATTTTGTTCTAAATTTGATAATTCGGATAAATATTTAATCCATAATAATTTTGGACAATCGAGAAAAAATATGCATTTGAACGAAATTCCTTGCCCTAGTTATGACTATCAGTAGGAAGTTAATGTAAATACATATTTGTTGCCGTTAGCTTGAGAACAACGTTAAAGCCCGTATGATACTAGCTTTTTTCCTCACTTGTCATAATGGAAAAAATCGTATATAACCCCTAAAAAGAGTAAAGAAAGAGTGAAGAAAAAAGCTAGTATTATGCGGGCTTTATCAAATATATGGCGTTAATTTTTGAATGCATATTTTGACAATTTTTGTTGCATATTTTGCTATACCTGTACATTTTTGCATATCTTGTTATAAATGCATGTTTTAAAGCAAACTGCGGCTTTTGCAAATTAGATATTTCACAAAAAGAAAAATAATTGCATATTTTTAAACTAAAAAAATATAAGTGCATAAAACATGCCTATAAATCGGTGAACTTTCTAGTACTATATATGACATTACGTAACATAAATTCTTTGCGTCACTTCCTAAAAAGTTTCGCTGGTATATGTTCGAGTATACCGCAACTATTATAACCATTAAAGGCCATATGCAAATCACTTTAAAAATTTATAAGTGACTTATAAAACAAATTTTCCATACAAAATTCATTTTATAAATGTGTTATAAGGTTTTCAAATTATTATGCATAGGCACTTAACTGTTTATAATTTTTTATACTTTAATTGGTTAAACGTAAAATTGCTTTAAGGGGGGTATCAACTCCCAGAAAAATTTTGTTTTCGAATTTTCTTATATTTTATTTTTCTTCAGTATATGCTCAGAAAATATCAATATAAAATTCGAAGAAATAAAATTTCCACATGTTTTTTTGTAAAATATATTTTAGTCAAAAAGTAATATTCTATGCATCTTGAAACTTGTAAACAAAATTTTTTTGCAGCGTTTTTTATCATTGTCTTTATTATAAATCTTATTTCGCATAATACAGCAGAACAAAAAGAAAAAAACTACATCCAAAGATGCAAAAATTGCACGCAGTCCTTAAAGAAAAGCCAATGACGATTTCTCGATTAATAAGCCATAAAAGTAATCAATATATATAAAAAATAAAAAACAAATACAAAAAAAAAAATTAAAAAATGTACGAAACAAAAGATTTTGACCGAAATGAAATGTTTAATAAATTCTCTACCATGTTTGGGTTTATATATAAAATACTCTTTATCCGATTCTTCTCAAATTTGGTGCACATGTAGAAAACTGTGATGTATAAATTTTTTTCATATACGGTTTTTTGAAATTTTGCTGTTATCGTAAAATTAATTTTAAACTTTAAACGCGTTTTCCCACAACCCTGAGTTGAAAATCGGCTGCCACTGTACAGCAAAGGTGGGTTAACCGATTTCGATCCTGGTTTTTTTCTTTTGTAGGCAACAAGAACTCCAGTTCTTATAAAATCAAATAAATTTTATACCCCCGAGCAAATGTGTTTTTCTTGTTTTTTTTTTTTTTGGAATTTTTAAGTTTGTGTGGCAACTTTGTTAAAAAAAAAGTTTAAAAATAAAAATCGGGCGACGATAAGGACTAGAGAATTTATCTGCGATTTAGAATCACTTTACATTTTTATTTTCCGATAATTAATGAAGGCTGCACAGTGGCAGGCGATTTAGCCTTTTTTTAAAAAAGGCCAGTAATGAAGTGGCAACTCTGGCGATTTTGACTGGGGAGATATAAAACTGATATTTTTGAAAAATACTACAATAACATAACTTTTAAATAAAAAATAAAATACTAAAAATATTGTTAATTGAATTTTCGACAACCGTTCAAATATGACCTTTAAAAAGTTGTTTTTACAGTATTTATCCCCCCTTAAATACTTAACGTTGATAGGTATGAGCGAAAATGCAGCTATAATAGTGCCCAAATAATTTAATCAGGGAATCTGAGCTTTTTTCGATTTTCGTTATCATTCGGCTTTAAAACGACTTTTCAAGTATTACAAATAAGTAGAAACCTTGGGTCCATGACATGAGCAATATGGGTACTGAAATTTTTATTTTATAGAGTACTTTAACGCTGTGTACAAATAAAACTAAATTTCATGAATTTCAGACATGTTTTCATAGAAAAATAGATCCCACTTTTTAATCATTAGGCCCGATTACAGAATGTTCAGTTAGCTACTAACTGGGAATCACATGAAAATAATAAGACGCTTGTTTAAAAATTTGTAGTGAAAGAATATGGGAAAAATATGTTTTCTCTTGTGTCTTTAGTCATAAAACAACGCTAAAGAGTGAAGATGCGTAATACGGAAAAAGGTTATACATTTTATTAAATAATTGAAATAATAAGGTAAGTTTTATAATATAAAATAAATATTGTATTTATTTTCTTTTTCCCTTTCTACCTGGCGAACGAAACGAAGCCAAACAAACAATGTTTCATCCCTCTCAGGCAGACATATAGAGCAATATCTTTATAGTGAACAATAAAAGTGATATAAAATATAAAGTTTGCTTGATCAAATTTAAATTTATTCGAGATTAATTAATAGTATTTAAATAAATTTGTTTTTATTAAATTAATAATTGAAGTTAGTAATTTAGTCAGCAAGTTTAACTAAAAACAACATTATTTTCTAAATTTTTGCAATAATTTTTATTTATGTTATTTTAACTGCATTTGGAGTCGTTTTAAAATAATTTGCATATATGTACATATCTTGTTTTTTGTTTGCAGTTATTTTAACTGTCATTTGCAGTTGATTTTATCTACATACTTCCCTGAGTGTATGCTAATGCAGTATAATGTGTTCTGCAACCAATTCTTTGGATCTTTGTTTTATTTTTTTGAATTTTTGAAAGAGGACTAAGAGTGTAGAACTAACAAACCTGCGTCTAGTACTGCAGTGCTTTTAAAATCATGTATATTTTTTACTGGGTATCCAATTGTTATATGGGTGATCCGTTTGGAAATCTTCCTTTTTACTTTTAGTTTGAAGCCCATGGATTGATTTACTTTTTCCCATTTTTATTAATTTTAAAGTATAAATTTTTTTGACTTAATACTCCACTTAATTTGATTGACGTGTGATAAAATATATAAATATCATAACAAATCATGTCACATGCTAACTTTTGTTCAAGGTTGGTTACCGTTCCAGTTTTAATATAACGGTAATAGTTTACCACGCTCATACCATTAAGGGTAATTATCATAAAATTTAACCGTTTTTATTTCGATATTTTAATGATTCCTCTAAATTGAGAAAACAGTAATTTATAACGGCAAATTTCAGAAAATAAGAAATTGAATCGGTATATGCACCAAGAAAATACAAACGGTAAAATATGATGACAATTGTCTCTACTGATATCGAGAATTTAAAATGTTCAAATCGGTTTTGGTTTCGACATGGTAGATAATTACACACTGAGAGAATTATCTGCTGGTATTAATGAATTTCTAATACTAAAGTTTCAGTGGAATTCGCCCATTGAAACTTTTCATTAAATCAATGCAGTTTTTCATAAAATTTTATGGAAAATTTCCCATTATTTATTAAAAATTTCACACGTTCAATGAAAAAGTTTCATTAAAAATAGTTTCATAAAGACGATAAAGCTTTTTAATGAAACTTAAAAATTTTTTCATTCATTTTGTGAAGAAAACTTTATTAGTTTAATAAAAAAAATTCATTAAAACTCTTCCAAGAAAATTCTATCTGTGCAGTTGAATTTCAATTTACGTTCCCTTAGGGATTAATGTAAATCCGAAGGCCAGTTCCATTTTAGGATGATGCTTTTTGAACACAAACTATTTTTTTGATTTGGAAATAAATCGCTTAAAATTTATTTTCCCAATTTTACAGGACAGGCGAGCCGATTTATGATTATTTTAAACGGGAGCAAAACTGGGGTCGACAGTGCCGTTCTTTTATAACTAAAACGACCAGCAAAAACAGTAATTATTAAGTAATTAAATATCATACAAAGACTTTCACTAGTTACCAGTTTATTTATAAGTGGTTAGCCTTAGAATGTGAAATCATTGGTTACGTATATGTAAAAATTTAATTATTCTTAGGCCCAATTACTGAACGCCCAGTCAGCTACTGACTGGGACTTTAACTGACACATTTCTTGTTTTCCATATACATTTTGAATTTAACTATCGTCTAAATTTTAACTGGACATACAGTAATCGGGCCTCTGTGTTTTTAAAGCTTATGAAAGGTGTATCTGGTAAATGGCAAACTTAAAATATTAAAAAGTTCTCAAACAAAAAAGTTTCGAACAAATTTAATACTCATTTTTACCCTCTAAATATCAATTTGGGCCAATATATTTAGAACCGAAAGTTATTTAATTTAGTCCCCTCTACCACATATACAAATTTCATCGAAATCTGTATTAGCCCAGAAAGATACTCTCCTTGTAGCCTTTTTTAAGATATTTGCAAAATAACTTTTCATCTTGAAAAACTTTCATTTTTCTTCAAAGAAAATTAAAAATTATAGTATTTAAATTTAAAGATACTAAACCGGTACTTATTTAATCAATTGCCAGTAAGTGATTATTTTGCAAGGATATATAAGTACTTCTATAAATTATTATAATCACCCGGTGAAAAATGTTCATATACGCTCAAACATCTTCATATATGGTTTATGTATGGACAAATATTAACAAATATGGATTTTTTATGAACATATATGGATTTTATATGAACATATATGGAAGTATATGTGATTTCATATATGAAAAAAATTTCATATACAGACATATATGGAAGCATCTGTTATTTCATATATGGAAATGGCACTCATATATGGACAAATATGGAAGTATATGTTATTCAATTTATGCAAAAGGGACTTGTATATGAACATATTTGGAAGAATACATTTTTCCATATCTGTAAAAGGAACTCATATTTCGTAAGTATGGAATTATATTTAATGCAATGAATAAAAAAAGGAACATGTAGCGACTAATTTGAATGTCATACATAAATTTATATCTATAGTACAACCTTATAATAAAGGACAGCAACGTTCGCATGTATTCGCATATATTTAATAAATGTATATGTTCATATATGTCCATATATGAACATATACTTAGGTGTTACCTCATTTTTCGGATCCATACATATATGGTTGAACCATAAATGTTCATATATGGACATTTTTCACCGGGCAAGTAATTATTTTGTATTTTAAAGGAATACAAAAGGTAATGACCTATCATGTTTTTGCTGGGCGGTAACCAACCTTGCTCTTGCTGATCAACTTTGCATGATAGCGTGAAGATAACAATGATACACACTACGTATATGATGTTAGGCGAGTCAAGTTTAGTTTAATCAAAATTAATCAACCATTTCCGTCTTTAAAATAAATAAAAAAAAAAAATAAAAAACAATAAAACGCAACAATTTATAAAATATATGCGTAAAGCTTAAGTGTAAATATAAAAATTAATCTAATGCATTTTTTAACTCAATTTCTTTGCAGATACACAGAGAAAAAAGTAAACACCACAGTAACGATTAAAATATAAATTCCATATAAAAGTCTACACAATTTTGGCCGCATTCCCAATTGTACATATATCAGGCAACCAAGGCACATGCGTATGTATTTCTTCACATGCAGCTACCTACAGCTGGTTTCTTTGCACAAAACATGATATGGATGGACGACTTTTTTCGCAGAGTGTTTCGTCATTGTTATCAGTAACTTGATTAAAATTAACTTCAAACAAAACTCAGTTTCAAACTAAATACTAAATGACATAAAGGAAATAACATAGAAGACGTCCAAGACGAAAAAGAAGAATAAGAAATACTGTTATGTGTATGTCGTTCGATGTCGTAAAAACAAAAAAAAAGTCTGCTTAACTTGAGTTGTTCGCAAAAATTTATGAATGAGTGAAAGCCTGTCTTTATTTTTAGATAAAATATAACGTAAAAATAACAGCTAATATAAAAAAGCTGGCAATATAAAATATCTATTTGACTACTGGCGGTAAACATGTAACGCCGACGCATTACAGTTTATAAGCTTAATATACACACAAATCCAAGCCTAATCATTGTGAAAAGATCTTAAAACGCCGATTGCTTTGTTTTTCAAAAACCGTTAACGAAATGAATTTAATTTGTGTAATTTTTTTAATTTAAACCGGGTCTAAAATGGTCTAAAATTCTTAAAGCCAAATCGCTTTGGTTCTCCGTATCACAACTCTTTTTAATTTTACCGACTACAAGAGAAGAGCAACATTATTGTTTTTAAATTGAGCAACATGAAATTGTGCTATTCATGTTACTCAACTGTTTAAAAAAGAGTGGCGTATATTTGTAAAGTTTGTGATTTATTTTAAACAGTTAATATTTAAAATTATAACGGTAAAGACATTAAAGATTAAAACGCGCGCATGCTTACAATAGTGATAGAAACATCAACACTACAGTGATTAATCGTATGACAGGTGTTGAAAACATTAAATATTCAATAAAATACTAAAAATTATTTTAAAAACAACAGTTGAATTATAAAAATTACATATGCAAATTATTGCAAAAACTCAAGTGTCTTTTTGAAAAAAAAAATGTAAAATCTGCATATTATATATTTCTCACATTTTTAACCTAAAATCGATCACCTTACCAAGTTATTTGGTGTTTGTTGTTTTATTTAATTTATAAGAGAAAGTGTTTATAAAAAATTTAAAACCATGTGCAAATTTCCAACTTAAGTGTAGTAAAAATATATTTATATTTTCCTACATATAAATAGCTTTTCCAAGCTTAACCACCATTAACATTTATCAATAAACTTGGGTGTTTTACAAGTTTTATTTTATTTTTAATTCATATCTCGTTTTAACTTATTCATCAATATTTGTGTCATAAAACTCTGGCTACTTTCAAAATACTCTGGTTGTACACTGGCATTAATCAGCGTGATTATTTAAGATAAAATGCAGAATTTAAAATATTTGCTGCTCATATTTTGTATGCTGTTAATAACATCATCATTGCAGTTTACCGGTAAGTTCATAAATGTCAATACATATTAACTTTTGAGGAACATATTTTAAACATAAATAAGAACTATCAAAGATCATTCTTGAACACAATTAAGGATCTCTAGAAAAGTGCTAAAGCCCGTATGATACTTGCTTAAATTTATATTGACTTGATATTTGATTGATGAAATGAAATAGCAAATCACAGATTAATACACAGATGTGTTAAAAATGACAGGTGCCGAAAAAGTATTCTTCAACCGTATGGTTTTGTTTACATGGAAGTCATGTTAAGAGGGAGATAACAATATAAAATCTTCATATATTTGTATTGCGCATTTTTTGTATATATCTGTCCCTTTTTAGACTATTGTGTTTTTCTTAAATTTTTGCATTTCATTTTGCTCATTTTCTGTCGGCCATATTGCCCTAATCAGCTGATTCCTATTTGTGTAGCAAATATTAGAGATAACAAAAAATATGTATGAAACTGAGCGTTATTATACAAAGCGGGATGGGGTTTACAGGTCTCTGATAACGGATCTGTATTAAGAATTCTAAAATTAAAGTGGCAGACATACTTAAAAAAAAATAACCTTTTCTGGTTTATAACTATCAGTTGAGAAAGCTATGCGGTTTGTTGTGATATATAAACTACTTATCAACAAAATACTTTTTGTAATTCAAATTTGTTAAATAGTACACTTAAAATAATACGTCAGTAGAAAAATCTGTCAAACCGGTTTCAAATCGATTTGACTAATTTTTAACAAATTTTTAGTTGAAACACTGATATTAGCAAAGATTTTAGTTTTCTTCATTTAACACAATACTGAAAATTCTCAGCACTTTAACTAATTTTGAGTGTTAATTTTCAAAATTATTTGAAACTAATTTTTAAGAACCCATTCGTTAAATTTTACAAAATTTGTTGTTAAAATATAATATTTTCATGTTACTGTTATTACTCGGTAGATGTGCCACCAATGTATTCGAAGTTTTAAAGTTGGCTCTATTTCGTTCCCTCCCGATTTTTTAAAATGGCCCATATCTCGAAAACTAAGAGAGATAGAGCAAAATTGATGAAAATTTCGACTACCCCTAATTGGGTAGTCGAAAGGGGGTCTCTCTATTCAAAACTGGACCTTGGCGGGGCCTTGTACCCTCGGAAATTTTTCATAAAAATTTTCCACTTCATAAAATGGCTCATATCTCGAAAACTAAGCAAGATAGAGCAAAATGGAAAAATGTTTGCTCCACAGGAGTGCCCTTATATGCCCTCACATGATATGGACAAGCCCGGGGAGGGTCCCGAGACCCTAAACTTTGATAAATTCTACAAGGATAATAACAGATAAAACTGTAGTTTATTTTAAGCCAAAAAACAGGAATAAATTTTGTTAAAGTAACAAATTTTTCTTTCCAGCCAACAGACGTATTATTTTGAGTGTAACTTTTGAGAAGAAAATCAATTTCTTTTTTGGAAAAATTGTTAACTAAAATCTTTCTATTCTGTCTTTACAAACTTGAATTGTGCGTGTCTTTCTTTGGGTTCCAATACGGTTGCTCAAATTCAAAAACGACTTCTGGGTTAGAAATTTTAAAATTCTGGTTTACAAATTTTCAAATGGCAGATCAAATATGGCGCTTGTAATAGTTCCATTATTTTTTTGATATTCTCTGATTTTATTGAAAATGCCTACTAGGGGATTTTAGGGTCGCTGACCACGAATTTTAAATAAAATGTTTTTATTAGCGTTGGAGGGGGTTTTGAGTTCGCTAAAATTGTGCGTGTCTTTCTTTGGGTTCCAATACGGTTGTTCAAATTCAAAAACGACTTCTGAGTTAGAAATTTTAAAATTCTGGTTTACAAATTTTCAAATGGCAGATCAAATATGGCGCTTGTAATAGTTCCATTATTTTTTTGATATTCTCTGATTTTATTGAAAATGCCTACAAGGGGATTTTAGGGTCGCTGACCACGAATTTTAGATAAAATGTTTTTATTAGCGTTGGAGGGGGTTTTGAGTTCGCTAAAACCAAAAATATAGTCAGATTTAAATAACCCTATTCAACAGCCTAAAAACCCCGCAATACATACATATTTTCTAATAATCTTTGATGTGCTGAGTCCAAATTTGGAAAAAAAGAGTTTTCAATGGCCCGTTTTCGAGAAATCTTTTTTTATATGTTTGGCCGATACCTCCTTTTTATAACTTTTATCTTAATTTTTTAGATATATAATAATCGAACTTATTATAACTCGTAAATTCCTTGTAAGCCTTGTATAAATACAAGCCATATTTTTATACTCTACACTATTATATGGTCAGGCTATTATAAGTTTGTGCTGATGTTTGTAACACCAAAAAATATTGGTCCTAGACCCACCTAATAGTATACCGATCGGTATAACGATGTCCGTCTGTCCGTCCGTCCGTCTGTCTGTCCATGCATTCTTGTGCGCACTCTACAGGTCGCAAATATTAAGATATTTTGATGAAACTTGGTACATCGACTTATGTCGGCCCAAGGACGAAGCCTATTGATTTTGGTTAACACGGGTCCATGTTTAGACCTAGTGCCCATATAAGGGTCCCCCCAAAATTATATTGTTTATACGCAGCAGGTCGCAAATATTAAGATATTTTGATGAAATTTGGTACACAGACCTATGTTGGCCCAAGGACGAAGCCTATTGATTTTGGTTAACACGGGTTCATGTTTAGACCTAGTGCCCATATAAGGGTCCCCTCAAAATTATATTGTTTATACGCTGCAGGTCTTAAATATTAAGATATTTTGATGAAATTTGGTACACCGACCTATATCAGCCCAAGGACGAAGCCTATTGATTTTAGTTAACAGCGGTCCATGTTTAGACCTAGTGCCCATATAAGGGTCATCCCAAAATTATATTGTTTATACGCAGCAGGTCGCAAATATTAAGATATTTTGATGAAATTTGGTACACAGACCTATGTTGGCCCAAGGACGAAGCCTATTGATTTTGGTTAATACGGGTCCATGTTTAGACCTAGTGCCCATATAAGGGTCCCCTCAAAATTATATTGTTTATACGCTGCAGGTCTCAAATATTAAGATATTTTGATGAAATTTTGTACACCGACCTATATCAGCCCAAGGACGAAGCCTACTGATTTTAGTTAACAGCGGTCCATGTTTAGACCTAGTGCCCATATAAGGGTCCCCCCAAAATTATATTGTTTATATGCTGCAGGTCGCAAATATTAGGATTTTTTGATGAAATTTGGTACACAGACCTATGTTGGCCCAAGGACGAAGCCTATTGATTTTGGTGAACATAGGTCCATGTTTAGACCTAGTGCCCATATAAGGGTCCCCTCAAAATTATATTGTTTATACGCTGCAGGTCGCAAATATTAAGATATTTTGATGAAATTTGGTACACCAACATATATCAGCCCAAAGACGAAGCCTATTGATTTTGGTTAACACCGGTCCATGTTTAGACCTAGTGCCATATAAGGGTCCCCCCAAAATTGGCTTGGTTACAAACTGCAGGTCGCAAATATTAAGATATTTTAATGAAATTTGGTTCGCTGACTCACATTATAGAAAATTTTGACACAAGTCCCATTTTAACCCATTCGAATTTCGGATCCAAACATTAGTTGGCTTTTAACCAGACTGGTGTAGGGTATTGTATAGTCGGCATGCCCGACTTTAACCTTTTTACTCGTTTATGAATAAAGTTATGCACCGTACGTTGTTTTTCACGTGGAAAAATTTCACTCGAACTTTAAATGCAATTTAATTTAAACAAATGAACAATTTTTTAATTTTATAACAAAGACACAATCACAATAAAAACAAAATGTCACTTTTTCCCAAGAAAAATAATAGTCTTGTAGATTAAATTTGTGTGAAAACAAACTCTACACAATTTTCACGTGAAACTCATTGTCGTGAAAAAAAAAATTTTTTTATATGGAGTATAATAGTTTTTTCACGTGAAAATCAAACAACTTACGGTGCTTTAATTGATAAACTTTTAAAACAGGGTACAGACCTTCAATTAATTTATAAACAATTAAAAACTAATCAAAAATATTGAAAATGTATGATGCACTTGAAGTTGTTGTGTTTTTGAAAAATAAATAAGTAAAATTAAAAAGGCGAAATAGCTATTTGTCGAAATACTTTTCTGTGATTTTTAATAAATTATTTTTTTACACATATCACACTTGATCAACAAGAGAGTATTAACTCAAAATTTTTAAAATTTCACTTTTTGCAAGAAATCGACTAACAACATCAATATCTATCTACTGTAAAAATTTCAACATATTCCGATTACTGTTTCATCTCGAAAACAACATTTGAGACCATTTTCGTGATAGTGTAGTAGCTACCTTTATATCAACAAAAAGTTTCAGAAAAATGGTATTAACTCAAAAAATAGATTTTTTTGCAATAATTGCAAAAATTTAAAAGAAAAACATTGTAAATATATTTTCAAATGGAATTTTCTTACTATGAAATGTAACAACAAACAGTTTTTCACATCTAATGAACATTTTAAAATTTTGAGTTAATACCCTCTTGTTGATCAAGTACGATATATAAACAAAACTCCAAACTTTCAATTTATAGAAGAATTACATCCAAAAAAACATAGCCAAGACACAAAATAATGACCTAACTTAAATGCCCCACAAATAATTTTTGAAAACAAATAGCTAATTTCTGAGGCGCAGTGACGATAAGAATTATTGCAAAATAGAAAATAATCACTGTAAACATGGTTTTCTTTTAAAATCTGATAAATTTTACAAATTTTAATGGGATGGAAAATATTGATCAATTTTAATTTCATTTATATTTTTCTAATAACATTGAAAGTGTGTGTGAAAAGATCAATAAAATGGAAATCAATTATATTGACCGTGTACGCCCGGCTTTAGATATCTTACTCTTCCTCTTCTTTTGTCAATAAACACATTTTTTCACACACATTCAAAATCTTTTTGTATAGGTATAGGACGTATGTCCAATGAGTAAAAGATCAATGTAATCTATACTAACTACACAATCTGTATATTCGGTAGGTTTTTAAGAAAATATACTGTGATTACATATTTTATCACGTTGTATTATCTTTCTACAAGACACCCTAATTTTTGATTTTTTTGCAAAGCTTTTTGAATAGTATTCTCTAATTTAATCTAAATCATATTTATAAAAAATGTTTACATTAATTTAATGCAAACTTATTAACACATTCGGTTAACCATGAATTATGTCGTAATAATATACCGAACAAAAATTGATGATAATTCAATATAAAAAATACCAAATAACGGCCATAGACCCAACAAAACGACCAGTATACATACTTATAAGTATAGTAAAATACGTTGGTTGTTGATTGTATTAATAAAATAAATAAATAAAATGTTACATCACTAAACGTTTGTTACTCTAAACAATCAAAATATTGTCATTTAGTCATTCATATTTTGTTTACCTTCATGTCTTTCTAGGCGAATTGTTTATTTTTGTAGTCTTTGTTTTTTATTTTAAAATTTAGCAAAAATAAATAAAAATGCTAAAAGAAACCACTTATGGTAAAGGGATATACAAACCATGTATACAAACTACTACTAATAGTAGTATTTTAATGCATTATGAATGCCATATTTTTGTAATTTTGTGGGTACCTTACACAGAAAAAACAGTAGGCACCAACAATGGGAATTTGTAAAAGCAATCACATTTTATTTTAAATTGAAATTTTATTCCCAACAATTTTTTTGTTTGAAATATTTGTAACTTGTTTCAAAATTGTTATCTTTATATGGGTGATATCAAAAAATGTGATAAAAACCATGTAACCAGCTAATTTCTAATGCATGGATTACATTTGAGTTATATATTTCGATATATATCAGCGCATTGTCACCTGTTTTACAAAATTTATAACAATCTGACCAATTTTTGGTTAATAGATAAAATTTGTGACCAATTTTATAGGCCAAATGTAAACTCCGTAACCAGTAACTCATAAGGTTTTTCAACTATAATAGCTTATATTTTAATAACCAATGAAGATAAACACTAACTGTAAGAATTTATATGAAGAGGAAAAGTTACGCTATTAACAAAAAATAATACATTTTACAAACTTTTTCGCATATCTATGCTAACACGACTTCAACTCTGTAACGATTTTTCGTCATAATTTTTGATTAAAATGCATACACCAGAAATTTGGACTGTAAGTAATCATCTAGTATAACAGACTTGAAGTTTTTCTGCACCATGTAAAATTCTCGAGAAGAAAAAGGATGTCTTTAATAAGATTTGAAAAAATGTTGTAAACTCCGTTCCTAATTTTTACACCAAACTATTTAACGAGTAAAGGCTGAGTTACCCAACCGTAAACGTATCTGTAACGAATCAGCTGTTCCGATACCACAAGAAGAAATGTATACGAATGGTTACTAACACGTAAATGTAAACGAACTTGCCGGATCATTCTGTTGAAATCAGAATTTTCTATCCGGCATCGAAACAGCTGAATGATTTTAGTCGGAAAAAATATGAAATGAATAAAGAAAATTGATTCAAACAACAAATAAGGAATAAAAATTAACAAATAAATGGAAAAATTTAGAATAAAATATAAAACCACATGAAATAGATGCTAAATAGTAATGTCGTTTACGATAATCTATAAGTGTACTTTTTAGCTACGGCACGGTACATTTACATCACATTTACGTTTACGGTCCCATAATCCCTTAAGAAACACAACGACATATCTGAATTCACCTTGTAGGCATCATACGACTTTGTTTCGGAAAGCAAATTCTGATAAAGCGTTTCTGAAAGAAAACGAAAAAAGTTACCAAATGTAAACTCCGTAACCAAAATTGTTTGCATCAGATTGCATTCAAAAAAATGTAGATAAATGTTTAAAATATTTTAAAATAACCATAAACAGAGGTGATTCTAATAATATTTATGCGTCAAAAGATGATTCAACTAATAATTTTGCGTCAAATCAATAAAAGTTATCAGTTTTTTACTCCAAACTGCTGGAGCGAAAAACGATTGATTTTGTATTTCATTGGTTTGGAATCGATCTCTCGGGCCATTACTGACAAATTAAATTTGTTTCACACAATTTAAGAATTTTTTGATCGCGAAATGTTATGTTTTTAATATATTATTTTGTAACTTCGCAACCGCTGACTGGATTTTAAAAAATTTTATATTTTTGAAAAGCATTTAAAAGGACAAAAAATACAAAATTAAAAAAACCAAAAAAATTTTTTCGCGGAATGAATTGTATTTTTATTCGCGAAACCGCCAATTTGATAAACACAAATTGTATATTATTGAAAAGCATGTTGAAAACCCAAACACGAAAAACTAATAAATTAAAGAAAATTCGTACACAATTTTTTTTGTTATAACTTTTGCTTGTGGAAATGTAAACTCCGTTACAACAAAAAAGATTAAAATTGTGCAAAAAAAGTTATTGCGACAACTTGTAGAAGAGATTTTTTTCAATTAGGTTTATAATGACTAAACTTACTGATTCCATTAAGAAAAAACCGAAATATTAACACTTTTTGCTTCTCACAAATTTGGCCCAAAAACTTATCATATTTTTTGATTTGAACCATATATAAAAATTGTTTAAAAATAAAAATTCAAAGTAACAAAAAAAAGAACATTTTTTTGGATTTATAAATTACTTTGTTGATGCCTTTTTAAAAAGTTTTTATTTTGTATTTACAAATTTGGTATGAGAAAGGTTTTTAAAAATTTAATTAGAATTTTGTAAATTATTTCTGTGTACTACAAAAGGTTATACATAAAATTGTTTTAAACAGGGACGTAACAGTTATAACTTTTATTCAAAAAAGTGATTGTTTTACAATTATTTCCTGTTTGAGTATTTTTAATTTTCTGTTTATTTGCTCTGTTTGATTTATATTTTTAATTCAAACAAAAACAATCCAAACAAGATTTTTATTTTTTCAAAAATAATAAAAGTTATTTTGTGATTTTTTTTCTTTATCAAAAAATAACAATTAAGAATATAAATCAAAAGCCATGGAACCAATGACTTCACCAATTATAATATCCTGATGATGTCAACTAGTGTTAATAAAATATTGAACAGTGATTTAAAGTGAGTAAATATGTATATTGCAGCAACTTCCGGCATTCAATTTAGGTCAATTTTTAATTTTTATTTTATTATCAAATAAAAAAGTTAGTGTTTAATTTTTTCAAAAAAATCATTCTGTAACTTTTATAAAAAGTTTTAAAATAAAAATCAAAAAACAACAGAAATTTATAGAGTAAAATATAAAAATTTAAAAAATTAAAATCTTTGCCAAACTTTGTGATTTTTTTGTGCAATATGATTTATAAAATATAGTGCATTATTGAAATATTATAATTAAATAAATTTGGGTGGTGACTTTTTTAGAAATATAACAGTTATTTTGGGTCTCTGGTTTTAAATGATTGCACAAATCAAAAAGAAACTTCAGTCTCAATGGATGAAATGGAAATCTCTTGAAATATCTCTCTGTTATAGAAACTTAGAGGCTTCATTATTCTGGTATCACTAAGCTCAAATTAGTTTGGAAGTAAAGTGCGGCGAAATGAGGTATCGTGAGGTAGAAATCAATTTTCAATAGATTTTCTTACCTCAAATGTACTTCCAAACTAAGTAGTTGTGTATAATGTCATTAACTAACAGTAAACAGCTGACACGATATTTTACGACACTACCAGACTAATGGAGCCTTTAACATATGTAGCTATGACATATACAACTTTCTTATGCATGTTTTTTCTCGATAGTCCAAAACTAATATGGACTAAATATTTATCCGAATCATCAAATTTAGAACAAAATGGCATCGATTTGTAGTTGCATATTTTTGAATATTTTGTCATAAATGCATGTTTTTGCATATTTTGACTTTAAATGCATATTTGGTGCCTTTTTAATGCATATTTCATGCTTTTTAATGCATATTTGTGCATATTTTTAATTTTTAGGATCATTTTTTATTTTGTAAAAAAATATAAAAAATTGATACGTTTTCATATTCTGATTCAATCAAAATAAACATTCTTAAAACCTTATTGAACTATGCGAAATCTTCGAGTTCTGTGTCTGTTTGCAAAATAACTAACTTAAATACATTTGTAAATTTTAGAGTACATTATTTTTGCAAAAATAATAGTTTTTAGTGTATATTTCTTATATTTTTAATGCCTATTTTTTTTTTAACCACATATTTTAGGCGCATATTTTCCATTTTTAAGTGCATGAAATTCCTTGCCCTAGTGATTAGTTTGGAAAAATTGAGTTTTAGAATTCTTCACAACCAAATGGTTTGAGATAATTCAAAAAACTGAAATTTTGATTTCTTAAATAAAATTGGCTGGGATGTGTAAAAGCAAGTCAAATCGTAATAAACGAGTCTTAAATATAAAAATGGCAAGCCTTTTGTGTGAAATATTTATCTGTCTGAGAAAATAAGGCCTTGTTGGAATGAATCTAATATATCTCGCTCACTGAAAATATTTATATGGATAATGGAAATATCGAAAATTCGATATTGAAAATTGTTTAATACCGAAATACATATTTCTCAATATCTATTCGGTATCATTTGTGATCATATTATTATCACATTTTTTTAATTACTTTTCAAATGAAAAGAATGATAATAAAATCTACAAGTAAATTATAGAAAATAAAATTAAAAAAATTTGATGAGAGCCAGCAATTGAAAATTAATGTAATTTAAAGAAAATTTAATAATATGATCTCAAATCGACTAAAATCATTCTTTACCAATTAAAAGATCAATATCATTCAATGGTTTTAATTTCCATTACCATTAATAATGCAACAAATTAACAAAATAATAAATCATTAAAAGATAAGCTTTTTGAAAAAAAAAAAAATTGTCTCTCAATACAAATGTTGTGTTATTCACAAATAAATGTAAAGATTAAAAACAATTATTGGTGAAAAAATTAATGATTAGAAGAAAAAAAAAACTGTTTTCATATATTTGCTGTGTGTGTCGATAACGATCTGAACACTCAAAAGAGTTTCTCTCATACTTTTTTGACAACCAGGCAATTTCAGCAATCTTTTCATCATACTTGTGAGAAGAAAAATATAAACAATTTTGTAAAAATTGCTATTGAACTACTGGATTATTAAAATCAGAAGTGTTACCCAAGAAATATTGTTTATTATTTTTATGGCTTTGCAGCACCCCCTAGCGGAGATATTTAGAATTAAAGATCAAACATTAACATCCCAGTGTAGAAACGGTAATGACATATCATTATTTTTTGGACTACCAGTAATAACACCGACTTACTTTCTGCATTATTTTAAAAGATATAATAATGAGTTACTAAGAAATACTTACTTTTTTAATTATTTCAGAATAAAAAATAATGTATTACCAATAATGACTTATTTTTATCATTATTTCAAAAATAGAGTAATGTGCTAGATTTTTTTGTAAATTTTTTTGAAATCTATCGTTAGACTCAATATTTTTTCAACACTGGTTATGATATATGTTACCACATATTTTTTGATTTTTTGTATGTTGGCGAGTAAGCTGACTTGTGCGCAACAAGTCAATTATGTTTTTATCTATCAAATATTACATGTCGAGATAGCTCAGATGGTACAGCTATAGACTGGTAGTCTGGAGTCCCAGGTTCTAATCCCGCACGAGAAAATTTATTAAAAAAAAATTTTACACTAAAAAAATATTCTTTTTTGAAAAATTTATTTTTTTGAAAATCTATTTTTAGAATCATTATTTTAGTCAATACTTGTAATCACATAGGTAACGACATATTTTTTTATGTTTCGTATGCTGGTGTGCAACTCATTATTTTTCGCGACATCGTCATACAAAGGTAATAAGAAATGTAATAACAAAAGTAACTAGTTACCATTACCAGGTATGTAGTTACATAACCACATATCCGGTAATGATTTTATACACTGGGATGCTGACGAACACGAGCGGGTAAAAATTTTTTTAAAATTTGAATTTTATATTTTTTGTATTACTAAACTCTACATAAAATCTTTAGAGTTTTTGAATTTTATTCATCACACAATTTTTGAGACTAAAATTTGGCTTTTTTTAACTTTTAACTTCTAACACATTCTCAGCAGCGTTGATGATGATGACAAGACAAAACGCACTCTACTGATCTCATGTTTTTTGAAATTTCACAGCCTGCATAAAATTTTAATAAGAACAAAATAACGAACCGATAACAATAAATGAATAGCGCTTTGTTTAAAGTTCAAATCACTGACGAGTTGATGAAGTCGACGTACATTATAATGTACGCCACTCGCCAATGGGTTAATTCGATTTTATGTAATGGACAAAACTTATTTGTAGGGGTGTCATGTTAAAAATTTTACAATGTATCATTTATCCACAGCTATTTTATAAGGTGTTACATTTAAAACAATTAAGTTTTATTACAAAATGAGATGTTAAAAATAATGAGGGTATCCACAGTTCATTAGCATTTATCGTAAATTTGATAACTTTCTATGGGTTAAACTTTAAAAATCATGCTATTTTACAACGATAGCACATTAGCACTTAAACTGTGAATTCCTTCAATGTTTGTATTTGTATTATACTTTAATTACTTAAATAACACTTTGACTCGATATACGTTTTTTCAAATTAATCTTTTTATAAGGAAAGTACTTTACATTTGTGTTGCGGTATTTAACTGCTTTCCGTTTTATAATAGTACCCAGCAAAAATATGTGTAAGTCATTCAAAACAAACAACTTTTAAATTGGTTACAATGGAGCTATAAGTGCTCCGTTTCTGTTTCGAATGTATGTGCTTTAAAACAACTTTCAAAAATGTATATATAATGTTTTTTTCTTTGTAAATGCATTTGTTCGTAAATTACGAATTTATTAGAGATTCCATTTTTTATCTCTAAAAAAACAAAATAGTTAATTTTATTAACGACTTTATTAATTTACAATTATTTACATATTTTTTAATTATTCGTACATATTTTAAAAAATACTTCAATTACAGTTCCCATTGAAAATGGGAAGGAATAAAGAATTGGATTACATTGAACCTCCTGGAGTATGACCCAAATATGAATTCTTCTTTTCCCTAAATGCAAATACATAAAAGTTAACAATTAAAATGTATTGTTTAGGTTCTATGAAGTCGCTCGCGTTCTTTTGCACCGTGCACCAAAGAAATATGTTAATAAAATTTGTTGTAATGTTAATATATTTTATCGTTTAAAACAGACCAATCAAGAGATTCGTTAACAGAGGTTGTTCCTTAACCTTTGCTTATACACAGGCACCAGAAAACGTTTTTTTTTTTGTTTTTATCAAAAATAAATATCACTAAAGTTCAAAATGTTTTTATTTCTCAATCGAAAACAAAAAATTTCAAATGTACTTTAAAACAAAAGTATCCCTCAAGTTGAAATTCCAAAAATATCTTTAGGTATAAATATCAAAGATAAAAAAATTGATAAAAAAATAAAACTTTTTAAAACGTTTTAAAAAACGTTTTTTTTTTATTTTTCATCTTTGTACTAAGTACAAAAATATGAATAGAATTTTAAAATTTTTGTTTTATTTTTATGGTGGAGATACTATTCTGGTTTTTGGTTTCAAATCTGTAGAAAATCATATAATACCCTGGAGAGAACTGTTGAGTGGTATATACATATAAACATATATTGCAAATATTTTTTTTTTGCTAAAATGTTTGCCAATTGACCAACATTTTGCACTAATATTATTCATTTTCGGAATGAAATCGCTGTATAAGTTTTCTAATTAAATTTTTGCACCATGAAACCTTTTTCGCATTCCGCCATTAATTCGCAATTTTTTAAGTGCCGATTTTTAAAATTTATAACCTAGGGACCATAATACCCATATCTCATACCAAAGTTTGGTAATTAGTTCGCAAAAAAAAATTGCCAAAAAAAATTTGCAAAAAAAAAATTTTTTCCATTAATGTATTCTCTTGCAGAATATAAATTGCTGATTAGGTTTCTTAACTATTTTTTTGTATCATAAAGGCTTTTTTCGCATTCCGCCAATATTTTGCAATTTTTTGAGTGCGGTTTTTTAAAATTTTTAACCTTAGGACAATAATTCCCATATCTTATGCCGAAGTTTGGTGGTTAGTATGCAAAAAGTTTCGCGAAAAAAAATTTAGCAAAAAGGAAAATTTTTCCATCAACATACTCATTTGAAGAATGTAAATCGCTGACTGAGTTTTTTAATTTATTTTTTGTACCATAAAGCTTTTTTTCGCGTTCCGCCATTATTTTGCAAATTTTTAAGCGCGGTTTTTTTTTAACTCACAACCTAGGGACTATAATACCTATATCCTATACCAAAATTATCTGGTAAGATTGCAAAAACAAAAAAAAATTGGGAAAAAAATTTTCCAAAAAGGAATAGTTTTGCATCAATATACATATGTATATGTATGTAACATATGTATAGCAGAATGTTAATCGCTGATTAAGTTTAAAAAATTTTGGGTGCGGTTTTTTAAAATTCATTAATTTGGGACTATGATACCCATAGCTTATGCCAAAGTTTGGTAGTTCTTACGCAAAAAATTTCGCGAAAAATAAATTTTGCAAAAAGGAAAATTTCTGCATCAACATATTCGTTTGCAGAATGTAAATCGCTGACTGAGTTTTTTAATTTATTTTTTGTACCACAAAGCTTTTTTTCGCGTTCCGCGATTTTTTGCCATTTTTTAAGTGCGGATTTTTAAAATTCATAATCTTGGGACTATAAGACCAATATTCTCATATCAAAGTTTGGTGGTTAGTTTGCAAAAAAAAATTCGCGAAAAAAATTTTCCGAAAAGAAAATTTTTTGCATCAGTGTATTTGTTTGCAGAATGTAAATTTCTGATAAGAATTTTTAATTCATTTGTTGTACCATAAAGTTTTTTTTCGCGTTCCGACATTAGTTTGCAATTTTTTAAGTGGGGTTCTTTAAAATCCATAATCTAGGGACTATAATACATATATCCTATACCAAAATTAGCTAGTTAGATTGCAAAAACAAAAAATCACGACAAAAATTTTTGCAAAAAGGAATAGTTTTGCATCAATATATTTGCTTGCAGAATGTTAATCGCTGATTAAATATCAAAATTTTGTACCATAAAGCCTTTTTTCGCATTCCGCCATTATTTTTAAATTTTTTAAGTGCAGTTTTTGTGGTTAGTTGCTCACAAATCCTATGGTTTTAATGACCACAGTTTGTCTTTTGCACAAAATTATTCAGCCTATCATGCTTTGTAGAAGTCTTTTCGGCTGAAATTTTTATTACTTTTTAATAACTATTGGATGCAGAAATGTGTCTGTGAATGTTGTTTTAAGAATTTTTACAAAATTTATATGTAATTGTAATCAGAAAAAACTAAAAAAAAACGTTTTAAAACGTTTTATTTTGTTTTTTCCTCAATACAAAAAAAACGTTTTTTTTTTTTGTTTTCTCCTCAGTACAAAATAAAAATAATTCTCAACTTTCCTGAAAATATCAGTACGGATATTTTTTAAATTTTGTTTTCGAAAAGAAAACAAAAAATAAAAAAATTGATGAAAACAAAATATCCATCAAGAAAAATAAATTCATTTGTACACAAGTGATTTTTTTTTATTGAGGAAAAAACAAAATAAAACGTTTTAAAAGTATTAATATCGGGTGCCTGCTTATACATTAAAAGTGCTATAAATGTCGATATGCTTTAATTGTTATTACACCTTAAAGTAGTAAAATCAAGCTAAATAAATAATTCTATAGTGACGAAAAATATATTAGTTCTTCAACTCAAAAATAGATTTAAAAAATAACTGCCGTCAACTTTAAAATGTCCATTAAAGTTCCAAATTTTAATTAAAGTTAAAATTTTGCTAAATGAACTTCTTCAACATAAGAATTTAACTAATCACGATTGCAAATTATAGCATTGGAACTTAATGCATCGTTTAATGAAAACGTTGATTTTAAGCTGACGATGGTTGACTTGCAAAATTCAAATGACGACATGGTATTCGCCTTCGAAATATGTCTGGGGAAAAACTGTCCTCCAACGGTTCTCGGATTTTTTAATGAAGTTTCAATCATATATCTGCGGCTTCAGCAAATTTATATGATGGCCTTATTACTGTAGAGTTGTAAAATGAAAAAATAGTTTCCTAGTACGCTTTAATATTCTCAAAATTCCTTGAGTAATGTTTTTAAAAAGATTAATCAGAGGGTTACATATAACTTTTAGGCCCAGCTTTTAGGATGTAGATTATATTTAAACTTAGTTTAACGCAGTTTATAACTGGAATACTGCTTCTAAAATCTATTTTATTTTTCGTTTTCGGTTTAACTAAACCAATTTTAACTGACATCCCAAAAACTCGGTCTTAATGTATTAATCTTATTTGATTCAATATCGTATCTTTTTCGAATTTAAAGACTGAAGTAAACATGTTACAAACTTATTCAAAAAAAAAAACTGTTGAACAAAAATTAAAAAAATTTTGGTTTTGTCTGATTTTGACTTAATCGAATTGATTCAGATGCAAAAGAAGTGTCCTTAATATTGCCCTACAAATAATAATAAATTGAAGCTTTTGTTACACAATAGGTTCAGAAATGGGCTCTGTAAAGGCTAAACATTAAAATTGCCTCTAAAATATGCTTATTCAGACATATAAAAAGCACATTTAAATCACTTTGAAAAATGTATTATATTATATATTATAAAAGAGTCACTCTAAAAATGCAAACAAAATGTACTCGTATTGATGTGATGAAAATGTATATCTAAAAACCATACTTTATTAACATCATGTAATCACTTTTAAATTACTAACAAAATGCTTAAATTGAACTACTGACAACATGGGACATCACGTGTAAAATAAATCAGTGTTAGAGCTAAATTGTAACTACTTCACAATCAGTTGATGCTATTCGGAGTGCTTTTAAAATAACTTTTTTGTAATGACTTTTTTTGCTGGGTATCTATTAAAAAAACGTTTATTTTTTTAAAATAAGAAATAGAAATATCAATTAATATTTTTATTAACCTAGGTTTAAGCTAACTGCATATGATATCTGACATAAATAGACTAAAAAAGATTAACTTGTAGATGATGACTAACTTACGCAATTTCGCTGGTTAATGATAAATAAATATTTTTAAATATCTACATTAATGTGTCTCTTATATTACGAATTGTCGTTTTTTAATGCTAACACCCCACAGTTTTATTTTATTTGATATCAAATGAACTAATTAGCACAAAAATTTGTTTCCAAAAATTTGAATCTGTGTCCAAATTTCCATATTTTTTGAAAATACCCAAAATTTTTAAAATAAATAAATAAAAAAAAAATAATATAAAAAAAAAAAATTATTTTTAAAAAAATTTTCTAATTGGTGAAAAAAATTATTTTCAGTGAAAATCAAGTAGAAACAACTTGAAAACGCTTTAACCGCCTTCAGCATATAAATGTTATTAAAAATTATGGGAATTAAAAAAATATCGGAAATTGTGAACATGTTTCGACATGGGCTATTATTTTTCATATAACTTTTCTTTTACTCCAATTTGAACATTTTATATCAAGTGGAACAAAACTGTAGATGTTAGCATTGAAAATTGGCAATTCCTGATTTAGGGGACACCTTAATATACATTTTTGTTAATTTGAATTTAAAGTTTTAATTGCTTTAGAAAACTTTTAATATTTTTATGACTTCCTATAGAGAATACTTTTATCTGAGATTAACACGTGCTTAGAATAAAATGTTTGTTTTTTGTACTATTATAAATTAAGATGGCACCAAAATTAGACACGAGGTCATATAAATTAAAACTAAGTGCATCATTAAATAAGCGAAACTACACTTACTACACCTAACTACACTTAATATATTAGTAAAAATAACTTAAACAGAGCTGCCTTTCGATTTAATTCCAGCGATTCGTCTCTATCCCTATATTCGCGACTCGAAAGTCACAAAAATTATATCTATTCAAATTTTTGTTTTGAAAATATAGACAAATTAAAGCCTGATGGGCAATTCTGTAACGACAAAACTCGGTAGTTAAATTATCAAGTTTTCACATTTCACTAAGAACTTAAGTACCGAATTTTGTCGTTAAAAGTTAAAGAATCCCATTGCTGGTATCGAAACCATCACAAAATTGACAAAGAAAATTTTTATTTATTGAATTTCATTGGCTCGTACGAGTAAAAATAGTTATTACTAGGGTAAGGAATTTCATGCAGTTAAAAATAGAAAATATTCACCTAAAAAATGTGGCTAAAAAAGACAAATATGCATTAAAAATATGAAAAATATCCATTAAAAACTATTATTTTTGCAAAAATAATGCACTTTAAAGCTTAGAAATATATTTAAGTTAATTATTTTGCAAACAAATACAGAACTCGAAGCTTTTCCATTGGTCAATAAGGTTTTTAGGAATGGTTATTTTTACAAATTTTTACAAGTACAAATTCTTCATATTTTTCTACAAAATAAAATAATGCTCCTAAAAATGAAAGATATGCACAAATATGCATTAAAAAGGCACCAAATATGCATTTAAAGGAAAAATATGCAAAAACATGCATTTTTGTCAAAATATGCAAAAATATGCAACTATAAATCGATGCCATTTTGTTCTAAATTTGATGATCCGGATATATTTTTAGTCCATATTAGTTTTGGACTATCGACAAAAAACATGCATTTGCATGGAATTCCTTGCCCTAGTAATTACTGTTAAAAGCAACAACTACTAATTGCTGCACAAACAACTGTCAAACTTTTTTGAGTGTATGACCCATTTTCTAATAAATTCTTGTAAATTTTTAATACTTTTAAGCAGGGCTTTCGATCAAAGACAGGTAGCTGGAGTAGCTCGATACTCGAGGAGTTTTTGAGTGGGTCGAGCATTAGAGCAGATTGAGTAGTGAGAATTGACTTTTCGTTTGTTTCAACTTATGTGAAAAGATAAATATTGTAGCTACTTCTCGAAAAAAATTAGATTATCGTAGGTCCCAAAAAGATGTTCAACAAAAATTTTTTCTTAATTTTACACTTTATTCGTTAATAACTCTTTTAAATTTGTTTAGCATACCGATAAAAATGTAGCAGTTGGTGAGCAAGTACTCGAAAAAACTCGGCCATTTCTATATACAATTTTGAAAATCTGCCATTTGTTGAATATCCCATTTTATGAAAAACTTACTTTTTAGGAACACTCAGCACAAATTTAAACATTTTAAAATCGCATACCTTAGCAGATTCCACTTTTAAAAATTTTTGGCAATCCCACAAAAATTATGGTGAGAGCGAACAAAAAAGACTATTCCCATACCAAATTGTGAATATGTATTGTTTTTTAAATAATATATGCTTAATAATACTGTTTGTACACTCAAAAAAATAAGTTAGTAGAAAAATTAGTAAAACGTCTTGTATATCAGGTGTACAAGTTTTCAGCAATTTTTTTTTGCTGAAATTCCGTTTTCAGCAAAAATTTTAGTTATATTTTTTTAGCACTAAACTAATTTTGAACTAATGTTATACTAATTTATTTTGCTACAAAAATTGTGTTGATAACCGCATTCATAGCGTGGACGATAACCAGATAGACAAGATGTAAATGTCGCAGCTCGTCTGGAAACGGAAATGACAAAAAAAGAAAAACAACTCTACACATATTCTATATTTAAATTTTCAGCAAATAAATTAACTAAAGTAAAATTTCGCTACAAGTTTTTTGAGTTTTTTTCAGTCTACTAATATTCAGCAAAAAGTTTAGTGATTTTAGGAAGAATTTTTTTCATTTGCAGTCGACTAAGTGTTAGCAAAACTTTTGCTGAAGATTACTATTTTTTTGGTAAAAACCAGCTCGCTGATTTTCAGCAAACCTTTTGCTGAAATTACCAACTTCTTTGCAAGCACGCTCCTGACTAAAAATTTGCTGACACAGCAACATTTTTTGCTGAAAACAAGTCAGTATTTTTGAGTGTATTATTAAACATCTTTCACACACCTTTTTTGTGAATATACATATATTCCTCTCCTTTTACTCCTGCAAGGAGCATAGGGCCGAATACAAACAAAAAACTTTTTAAATAGAATGAAATTTGTAAATACAAACAACTTTTTTGTAATTTTTGTAGCTTTGAATTTGTATTTTTAAAGAATTTCTATATGAAAATTAGCAAAATAGCATTTCAAACAAAAAAATTGTTGGAAGTCAAATTTCAAATTAAAAAAAGTGTGTGTATTTACAAATTCTACAAATTATTAGATTTTATGTTCAAAAATTAAGAGAATGTTAAATGAATATTGTGGCCTAGACGAACAAATACTCGAAAAAAAACTTAAGGAAACTCAACTAATTCCATAAAAACGTGTGAAAGCACATCTTAGGCCCGATAACGCAATGTAACGTTAAAACTGAAATTTGTATGGTGAAACAACAATAAAAACTTCTATTAAAACCCCAGTTAGTAGCTAACAAGACATTATGATAATGGAACTTAGAAGTTTATAAATCAGAGAAATCCGCCGAAATTGTTGTCTGAGCAAATTTCTAAAAAAAACTCAAACAAATCTAAAAAAAATTCTAATCAACTTGCACTTATAAAACAGACTATAAGCGTGTTCGTTTACTTACTACAAGTTACTACTTTTACTACAATTGGAAAAAATCAATACAAAAAGTAAACAAAACTTTCTAATTATAGCCAAAGTAGTAAGAATTTCGAGTAAACGAACACACTGTATATTTTCAGATAACTTATTTAAAATTTAAAATTTTTCTACTGAAAACGGAAATTTATTTGATTTCAGAAATTCATACTTATTGATTCACGACATCAATTACTAAAATCATCATTAAGACATATGATGTCAATAAAATATCTTAAAAGGATACTATAAATCAGTTCTTTCGCTCTCCTGAAAACCTGTTTAAAACACAAAGCACTACTTGGAGGCAAGCCGACCATATACTAAAAGTTTCTGAAAACTGCAAATTTTTGGTTGTAGTGTAAACAGAGTTACACACAAATAACTTTTGATTAATAAATCACCATACATTACGCTGGATTTCATACGGGCGGTACACTACATTTTTCTTGTCTGTTACCAATTTTTTTTTATTCAATGGTTAATTTAAATTTAACCTTGCAGTATGAGATCCGGCGTAAATATTAAATTATTATTTCTTTACAACATCAAAATATTTTTTTGTTTTTTAAAGCTAGTTTCACAATGAGAGAGTACTCCACAAAGCAGAGTAGATTTTGTTACTCTCTTATTTACACTTGCAAAGTTTTTGTATCATGCCATCTCTATTTTAGTAAACTCCACCCTGCAGAGTGGAGTAGTCTCTCATTGTAAATCTAGCTTAACGGTTATTCAAAGAAATCAAAAACCAAGTTTATTAATAGGGTCTGAGCTGTTTTACATTTCTCCATTTCTATCTTTTGTAGGTGCACAAGAAAATATAATTGCTGATGAAAATCCCTTAACACCAGAAGAGTCTTTAAATCTAAAATTTGCAAATAGTAATGCTAATCATACAGAATTAGTTAGAGCTGTAAGAGAATCTCTAAGAGAATATGCATTATATCGACAAAGGGTAAAACCCTCAAGGTAACATACTTATACACACTCATGGAAAATAACTTCTATAAATCCTTAAATAATTTGTCTTCCTATTTAGAGTAAAACGTGCTGCTAAACGTGTATGTTATGGAGAACTGGGTTGTTTTGAAGATTCTGGGCCATTTGCATACCTTGAAATGTTACCCTCTCCACCGGAAGAAATCAATACCAAATTCTTTTTCTATTCCACTAAAAATAGATCAGATAGACCTCTAATGGAATTACCATTTTTAAATATGACCGAAGCTTTTAAAAATACCAAAACCTATATTAAAAAAAGAAGTTTAAATGGTTCTGAATCTTTAGATATGATTACCGAAGGTCCCCAAATAACAACGTTGCCACCAAGAAAAGCCTCTTTTCAAAAAACACCTTTAACTCTGGATGATTTGGAAGGTTTTGATGAAATGTCCGTACGTGTTATAGTACATGGTTTTGGTTCAGCTTGCCCACATGTCTGGATATATGAAATGAAAACTGCTTTAATGGCTGTGGTATGTTAAAGAAAGTATTTAAGAAGAATTTGTGCACTGATTTTAAAACTTACAGGAAGATTGTATTGTTATTTGCGTGGATTGGGAAAATGGTTCCACATTCCCGAACTATGTAAGAGCTGCTACTAACACTCGCTTAGTGGGTAAACAACTGGCCATGTTAATTCAAAATTTACAAGAATACAAGGGTCTTAATTTGTCACGTACTCACCTAATTGGATTTAGTTTGGGTGCCCACGTATCAGGTTTTGCGGGTGCAGAACTAACTGGTTTATCACGCATAACAGGTCTAGACCCGGCCGGACCATTATTTGAAGCTCAACATCCTAAAGTTCGTTTAGATAATACAGATGCTGAATTTGTAGATGTTATACATTCCAATGGTGAAAATCTTATATTAGGTGGTTTAGGATCATGGCAACCCATGGGTGATGTAGATTACTATCCCAATGGTGGAAGAGTGCAATCGGGTTGTTCAAATCTTTTTGTAGGTGCTGTTACAGATTTTATATGGTGTAAGTATTTGAGAGTTAATTCGAATTATTGAAGGCCTTTTGAATACTTTACTTTTGTTTTTAGCTGCCCAAACTGCTGAAGAGGAAGAAGGTCGTTCTTTGTGCAATCATCGCCGGGCTTACAAATTCTTTATTGATTCAGTGGCTCCACGTTGTTTGTTTCCCGCTTTTCCTTGTGCGAACTACGATGACTTCTTAAAAGGCAAATGTTTTCCTTGTGCTCAAGACGATGAAGATTTGGCCGAGGGTGTTCCCCGTTGTGGTAATATGGGTTATTATGCTGATCGTTCTTCAGGTCGAGGACAGCTGTATTTGGTCACTCGCGAGGAGGAGCCATTCTGTGCTCATCAATTTCAGTTACAAATTTTTAATTCATTCAACGATTTACCTTTACGTACAATCGGTCGTTTGGAAGCCATTTTGGAGGGTGAAGGTGGTCTTAATGAAACCTTTCAAATATCAGAGTAAGTTTAAATTTCCTCAAATAAAGTTTTACATACATACGATCAACAACCATAAAGACTAAAGACATTTAATCCTCACAGATTTCGAAAAATTCTCTCAGTCTTTAGTGTTTTCAACGCTTATTTTTAATATAAATAAACAATATTTGTCATTAATTACACTGTACAACAAAATCAAATATGTTTCCAAAATAAAAAGGATCTGACAACTTATTCTGGCATAGAGGACTAAAAAAAATATACGTGTATCGGCGTTTCAAAAGTTTAATTTAATTTAAATAGTAACACTTCTTCATATTTTTTGTTATTTTTCTCCGAAAACAATAAAAATCCAGTTCCAGTTTTGAGAGTGGAACTGGGAAAGTAGTTGATACGATTAAGCATTTAATCGAAATTACTCTTTTGAAGATTTGGGGTTTTTAAAAATTCAGCATTTAAGCACCGTCAGTTGTTTTTCACGTGGAAATATTTCACTCGAACTTTAAAGGCCTCAAATTGCAATTTAATTTATAAAAATTAACAATTTTTTAATTTTATAACAAAGGCACAATCATAATAAACACAAAATGTCACTTTTTCCCAAGAAAAATAATAGTCTTGTACATTAAATTTGCGTGAAAACAAACTCTACACAATTTTCACGTGAAACTCGTTATCGTGAAAAATATTTGTTTTTATATGGAGTATAACAGTTTTTCACGTGAAATTGAAACAACTTACAGTGCTTTACATCAAAAAAGAAAGGTATTGTTACAACCGAATGATTTTTTTAAAGGAAGAAAATCGAAATCAAAAAATTAAAAAATGTTTAATAACGCTCCTGGACTAGAACCAGAAATTCTCATTGAGTTTGTAATTTAACTTAACAAATATTTTTCGAAATCCTAAAGTTATTTCTATTTTTCACAGTTTGTTAAATAAGTTTTAGGATTTTAACACATTTAATTCCTTTATAACAATTTTTTAAGAAAGTCACAATCAACTGTTTTTTTCACAGTGGTGAATATCAAAATCTGGAAATTTCCTGTTGTATTTATTATCCGGAGACCCATACGATACTTTTATGGGGCGGATTTCAGTGTTATTTAAAATAAGAACACAAGTATTCCGTTAAAATGTCAACGGTCTTTAAAGTTTTAACAAAAAAAAAAATGTTATGCAGTCAATAGAAACCCCTGATTAATTGATTTTTATACCCTACACCACTATGTGGTCAGGGTATTATAATTATACCCTACACCACTATGTGGTCAGGGTATTATAAGTTTGTGCTGATGTTTGTAACACCAAAAAATATTGGTCGTAGACCCACCATATAGTATACCGATCGGTTCAGAATTTTTTTTTATTTCGATTTAACGATGTCCGTCTGTCCGTCCGTCTGTCCGTCCGTCCGTCTGTCTGTCTGTCCATGCAATACTGTGCGCACTCTACAGGTCGCAGCTATTAAGATATTTTGATGAAATTTGGTACGCAGACCTATGTTGGCCCAAGGACGAACAAGTTTGATTTTTTTGAACATCGGTCCATGTTTAGACCTAGTGCCCATATAAGGGTCCTACCAAAATTATATTGTTTATACGCTGCAGGTCGTAAATATTAAGATATTTTGACGAAATTTGGTACACAGACCTATGTTAGCCCAATAACGCAGCCTATTGATTTTGGTGAACATCGGTCCATGTTTAGACCTAGTGCCCATATAAGGGTCCTACCAAAATTATACTGTTTATACGCTGCAGGTCGTAAATATTAATATATTTTGATGAAATTTGGTACACAGCCCTACATTGGCCCAATAACGCAGCCTATTGATTTTGGTGAACATCGGTCCATGTTTAGACCTAGTGCCCATATAAGGGTCCTACCAAAATTATACTGTTTATACGCTGCAGGTCGTAAATATTAAGATATTTTGATGAAATTTGGTACACAGACCTATATTGGCCCAATAACGCAGCCTATTGATTTTGGTGCACATCGGTCCATGTTTAGACCTAGTGCCCATATAAGGGTCCTACCAAAATTATACTGTTTATACGCTGCAGGTCGTAAATATTAAGATATTTTGATGAAATTTGGTACACAGACCTACATTGGCCCAATAACGCAGCCTATTGATTTTGGTGAATATCGGTCTATGTTTAGACCTAGTGCCCATATAAGGGTCCTACCAAAATTATAATGTTTATACGCTGCAAGTCGCAAATAATAAGATATTTTGATGAAATTTGGTACACAGACCTATATTGGCCCAATAACGCAGCCTATTGATTTTGGTGAACATCGGTCTATGTTTAGACCTAGTGCCCATATAAGGGTCCTACCAAAATTATACTGTTTATACGCTGCAGGTATTAATATTAAGATATTTTATGAAATTTGGTACATAGACCTATGTTGGCCCAAGGACGAAGCCTATTGATTTTGGCGAACATCGGTCCATGTTTAGAACTAGTGCCCATATAAGGGTCCCCCCAAAATTATATTGTTTATACGCTGTAGGTCGCAAATATTAAGATATTTTGATGAAATTTGGTACATAGACCTATGTTGGCCCAAGGACGAAGCCTATTGATTTTGGTGAACATCGGTCCATGTTTAGAACTAGTGCCCATATAAGGGTCCCCCCAAAATTGGCTTGGTTACAAACTGCAGGTCGCAAATATAAAGATATTTTAATGAAATTTGGTGCGCTGACTCACATTATAGAAAATTTTGACACAAGCCCCATTTTATCCCATTCGAATTTCGGATCCAAACAATACACCAGAGTGGTGTAGGGTATTGTATAGTCGGCATGCCCGACTTTAACCTTTTTACTCGTTTTTAAATGGATTCGTGCAACATAGAAAATAAATGCTTCATTTCATTAATAATGTTTTTCTTTGCTTATTTTTACAGAAAAGATGATTCTGAATTTTTTGCTGGGGATATAGTCTCAAAAATTATAGTACCACATCCTGCACTCGGATTTCCCACTACCCTGAGTTTAAATTATAAACCCTATAGCGGCTGGCTATCAAAGGGCTTACCTCATTGGGATATCGACAAAGTCATACTCACCGATAGTTATGGTAGAAGTCATTCGATATGCAAAACTAATACAAAATTATCAACTGGATCCCCAGTACGTATAAAACTACAACCAGGTAATTGTGAATTGGAAAATCAAGATGAATATGGTGCGTTCACCAGCAAACCACCCACGGAAGTTCCAGATTCTACAGGACAAGAAAGTGTTAATTTGCCAGAATCTGATGCTGTGGAAACTATAAAAAAACGTAAAAATTTTCTCAATTTAGGAACAAGTTTTAAATTGGAAGAAAATCAATCATATCCCCTAGAAGACACCGAAGATTTACCGTGGCAACCAATATTGGAGGGAAATTCTTTAGATAAAGAATTACCAGAAACTAGTCGAAGCTTTTCGTCAGAACCCGAGGAAATTTTTGAACCCATATTAAATGATAAACGATTAAATGTCAATCGAGGACGTAATTTAAATGATTATGCTGCTAAAGATGAGATAATGGAACCGATATTAAAAGCCACTACTCCGAGAGTAAAGAAAGGCAAAGAAATTTTATTAACTGAAGTTCCGACAACTGAAAAACCAGTTAAACTAGAAATTATTAAAATCTCATCGGAAACAACAGCAGGTAGACCAAAATCGTCTACAGAAGAAGAAACTATAACCGTACAACTATTTCCCTTCCGTTTGGGAGAACTTTTACAAAGAGCTGAAAGATATGCACGAGAAACGATTTTACCCTTAATTTCGGTACAAGCACCACGTTTCTTTGGTTTTAATTTTGGTAACAATGAGGAAGTCCTCAAATCTGAAACTAGAAAACCTCGCTATATACCAAGATTTGAAGAAGCTATAACAAATAATACCAGTAAGAATCAAACAAATAAATCAAATGATTTGCAAACTTCCGAATCTAGAGAACAAAGAAACATATTTGAATTATTACGACCGACAAATGTTGCACTAACTGCAGAAAAACAAGAAGAGCCTCAAGAATCCAAGAATGAAGTTACTTATTATACTAATATGCTACTAGCAGAATCGCGTTCTTTAAAGCCTGAAGATCCAGAATATGAACCAGTCTTTATAGATCTGCCTACATTTAGACCACCACGTAAAGTAAGATCTGTAAGTTCAGCTTTAGTTTACAAAAAGAGAATACTTAAGAAACCTTAGGTTTGTCTATTTGTAGATAATTTAAATAATTTTAAATGATTCTATTTTTTTAAGAGAATTTTTTAATTTACTGCTTAGCAGTTTATTAAAAGTCAATTGTAATTATATGTGATATTTTGAGAAATTTGGCGTTAAAAATTGTTGGTTTTTGAATATTAAAGAAATATTTCATATGTTGCGCCATTAGTTGTAGGGGAAAAGTGTTGATTTTCTTTACTTTTGTTTTAAATTTTTTACAAATAATGTGAAAGAATATTTAATAATAAGTATTTATTTATTATAGTTGTTTGTATATACTACATTATAAAGATTAAATGTAAGAATTTGTTAACAATTTAACTAATTATTAAATAATTAAAATAAATAATTTCGTTTTAATAAATATAACAATAATCGTGCACTGTCATGACTTTTATTAAATATCTATTGATATGCTCAGTAACTAATGATGTCCATCCTTAAATAAACTAACAATTTTCAGTTGATTCGGCTCGAAGTCATTAAAAAAACAAATATTTTAAATTTTTTGTTATTTATTAATTATTACCAATATTTCGATATGTGTTGGTGTTATTTTCCAAGAAGTTTTAAAAATAAATAACTCGCAAAAATATACTTTCATTATTCGCAGTTGAAGATAAACCTTAACTAAAAAGACCTCGATCCTAATCATTCAAAATTATTAAAAACAAAATGGGCAACTATATGAACTTATTGTACAAAACCCTACTTTAATTCAAATAGATAAGAGACTGAATAAATCTGAATAAAAATTTCAGAATTCTAGAAAATTTTGTTTATCTTTGAATCTTTCTAATAATAAGCGTATTCCTTTACTTTTTTGGTAATGGTCGGTAAAATCAGAGTAAGCACAAAACAAACGGCTATTTGCAAAAATTACTAGGTACTAGAGATGAGCGATATTTTCATACCGGTGATTTAATCACAGTTATTGATAAATCACTGGTAATGGCAGTGATCAAATATTTCAAGTCGCAGTTACTCGGAATGTCGTTCGTTTAATATTTTTGTACTATTATTTCTTGCAAACTTCATTGTGCACAGTAATACATGTTTTTTTTTTCAATAACAATGACTTGCTTTCACACTCTTCTGAATAAAATGTCTCCTTCTGTCATGTCTTTGTTACCGGTCGCAACTATTCTTCTTTTAAGGCCCAGTTTTTAGGAAGTGGATTATCTTTAAACTTAATTTAACGCAGTTTGTAACTGGAATACTGCTTTTAAAATGTGATTTATTTTGTTTTATTTCAATAAAGAAATAAATTATACTCGAGAAAAAGTTTTTCCAGCAAATTTTTGTTAATAAACTTTGAAATGGCTGACAAAATTCGTTTTCGGTTTAACTAAACCAAGTTTAACTGACATCTTAAAAATTCGCCATAAATATTTAGCGTGTTTTTTAATCACCTGGATTTAGAATTTTTCATACAAAAAATGGATTTATTAAATCCAAAAAAAAAGCTGGATTTAATAAATCCACAATAAAAGCACAAATATATGAAACAGCCTATTAATTTAATGTCAGAAAAAAATACGAATAAAAATTAAAAGAGAAACAAAAAAATTGAAAAACTAACAAATAAAAGGTTTTTCTTAAATTTTTTTATGAAATATGTTTAGAAAAAAAACTACACCTCACCAAATACATATTTTTCATCTTGGACATTGAGAAATAGCTCAAATAGAAATGGCAATTTTTCACTCTACAGTAAGTATTTAATTAAATCCAATTAGTGAATATTAAATATTGCAATGGAATTTTTCAATTGTGTAAAAATATAAATTGAAGTGATAAAACTGAAAAGGCAGACTGTTTATCGCTGTTTTATGTAAAATATAATTATAAATTAAAAGTTAAAGTAGAATCCTTCATCATCGAATTCGGTATTAAAAATTAGGGTGAAAGAAGTGTCGGACAGAAAATTTTTTTAAAATAGGAAAAAATCTAACCCCATCTGTTGAGCACTTTTAGAAATACTTTTTGGATTTATTAAATCCAAGTGATTAGAAAAAACGGCTATTATTTCGTTTATTTATCAGAAAATCGCAGACTTTTCCATAGAAAAACCGTGATCACGATCACAGTTTAAAAGAACAACGATTTGAACATTTCACGATTTCACTGAGAACAATGTTATTGAAAAATCGCCGGATCGCCCATCTCTATTACAAACCCGTGATCACGGTTACTGTTTAAAAGAACGGTGATTTGAAAATCAAAATCACCGGATCGCTCATCTCTACTAGGTACGGAGGGGTAAAAAGCACCAAAAAATACCAGAAAAGCATCAAAATGGCAAAACTGTTCACAATTGTTTTATATTTATCTTTGCATCAGCTGTTTGTTTTGCAATTTAAGCACCGTAAGTTGTTTTGATATCACGTAGAAAAACTGTTGTACTCCATACAAAAAAAAGTGATTTTACACAACAATGAGTTTCACGTGAAAACTGTGTATACTTTATTTTCACGCAAATTTAATTACAAGACTATTATTTTTCTAGTGAAAAAGTGACACTACAGGTTTATTGTGATTGTGACTTTCTTACAAAATAAAAAAAATGTTCATTTTCATAATTTAAATTAGGATTTGAGCTGTTTAAAGTTGGAGTAAAAATTTTCACGTGAACAACAACTTACGGTGCTTTACCAAAAAATGTGGTAATTTTCTGTAAAAAGAGAAACACAAATCAGTGTTGTCAGTTTAGGGGATTTATCCCCAAATTGGGGATTTTTTTTCGTCAATGAGGATAAAAATTTCCGTTTGGGGATCCGGGGATTTATTGGTGATGACACGAAATTTTAGGGATAACATATTATTGCCTTTTTATATTTTTATGAATTTAACCCTGATAATTCTAAATATTTTATATATGTATTTCTTTTAAGTATGATAATAATGGATGATTTTAGGCTACACAAATTTGTGTCTGGAAAGTTAATGTGCGTACAAACCTTAATTCCTTTTGGTGAAAATTTGAATTCCTTTTGGTTCCAAAATATTCATGGTTATTCGGATGTAATATGAGTTATAAGAAGCTCTTCTTAAATTAAATATATACTTTACATATTATTCAATTGTCAAAAATTCAATCCATCTGCTGAAATATTAAAATTTTTTATACAGTACCATCCGCAACGAAATGTCTGAAGCTAAAGAATCGGAAAATTTTGATTCTGAAATATTTAAAACGAAAAAATTTGGCTCACATTTTTTTATGCTGGTATTTAAATTTATTTGTTCTATTTTATAATTTGTTAGAATTACAAAATTTATTGACTTTGAGTGTATAAGGTACCGAAAAGAATTAAATAAATATGGTATTTTTACATTAATTAAAAAAAAAAAGTTAACGAATACGAATTTTTTCCAGAAAATAAAAATTAAGGATTTTTGGGGATAACAAATTGAAAATTGGGGATTTTTGGGGATACCAATTTGAAAATTGGGGATAAAGTCTGAAAAAAAACTGGCAACACTGACACAAATACACTTTCATGACCACTCTCATTTATAATTTCTTTTTCGCACATGAATTTGTCTCGTACCACCCTTGTTCATGTTTTGTTCTTGTTCAAACAACATTGTCTGCAGAATTGTTCTCACAATGTGCAATATCAAACATGATGCTAGATCTAATATTTTTATTTAGTTGCAATACTAAAAACTAAAGATAATATAACAAAATTAATAAAATGTTAAAAAAATTTAAATAATTTGCTTTATTACTAAATTTAATGCGATTTATATTTAATTATTCTGCACAAACTAGTGAAAAACACATTGAAAACATGGAAACACATAGTATTTATTAATATAAATCAAAAATTAAACCGCCGTTGTTCCATTGGCGTTCGCTACACTCAACAAAAAAAAGTCTGTAATGGCTACGGAAAATTTTACTATTTTGAGCCTTGCTGTATTTTTTTTTTTGCTAATTTTAGCAACGCATGTGTACTGATTTGTAGTAATGAAACGAAATTACTATACAAAATTAGTAACCGCTACTAAATGATAGTAAAATTGTTGTAAACTTTATTTTAAAATTTATTTGCAAAAATAGCAACAAATTTTACTATGTATTAGTATCACTCGAAGGAAAAGCCTCAATTAAAGTTGAAAAGAACAACTCCTGATTAAATACTACACAAATAACACGTAAGCAAAGATATTATAATAATCAGTGTGTTCGTTTACTCGAATTTCTTACTACTTTTACTACAATTGGAAAGTTTTGTTTACTTTTTGTATTGAATTTTTCCAGCTGTAGTAAATATAGTAACTTGTAGTAAGTAAACGAACAAGCTTATTTATAATATAAAACATCAAAATAAAAATTTACATCACAGTTGTATTTGTATTTCCAATGTGTAAGTAAAACTTTTACCCCTCAATTCATAAATGCTTTGTAAAGTTATAGCAGGGTTACAAAACGTCACTTTCATACAAAATTTGTTCAGAGTTTATGAATTTAGGGGTTAATTTTTATATAAAAAACCTTTAATCAAAGAGTATACATATAGAGAGAGACGATCCTTCCAATGACTCTCTTTTACTTTTAGCGAACACGGGCGAGCAAATAAAAACCGGATGAAAACAGTTTGCGCACAGAAAAGATGCTGTGAGTACTGTGAGGGGAAAAATGTGATGACGTAAAATTTCCTTTTTCATTATTCTTTGAAATGAGTGTTGTCAACTTCTAACACAACATCATTTACATAATGAAGTACCTACACAATTTATACAAAACTTGGTAAAATCCACGAATTTTAATGAACAAATTTTTAATAAGTACCTATGCTTTCATCATTTTCCCTACAGGAATTTTTTGTGTATGAATTATATACTCTCCATGTAAAATAATTTTGTCTGCGATTGATTTTGAAGTTAATTGATAAAAAAATATTAAACCTAATGTGTGGTGGAGACACCAAATTATTTTAAAATTTTATTACGTATTTTATTTTATTTTATTTTATTTGTAGACACTACATTAACAGTAAACACAGTAAATTAAATTATGACACATTATGAAATAATCTCGTTCCCCTTAAAAGCATATAATTTCCCCGCAATTCCCCTGTATAATAGTTGGAATTTCTCCTTATTTTACGCTCTTTGATTTTACACAAGCAAAATGTGTTATTTTGCTTGTGCCCGAGTTCGCGAACAAATAAAAAGAGAGCCGATTGAGCTAGACAAGGGGGGATCGATACCCACTGCTTTAATAGACATTTTTTTTAATTTGTAAAATATTCCAATAATTTTACCAGTTTTCAAAAAAAGTGTAAAATTCTTTTTGAAATCAGCAACAAAACTTAGTTAAAAAAATCAGTCATTTTTAAAATGATAAAAGCAAAAATGTTTACTAAAGTACATATATATCGCAGATTATACACAGATGTGTTACCAATGGCAGGTGCCAAAGAAGTATTCTCAAAGAGTATGGTTTTGTTTACATGGAAATAATGTCAAGAGGGAGATATCGATATAAAATCCCCATACATTTTGTATTGCGTATTTTTTGTATATATTTATCTGTCTCTTTTTAGACTTTTGTGCTTTATATTTTGTGGTTTTATTAAATTTATGCATTTTATTTTGTTCATTTTTGCTCGGCTATATTACCCAAATCAGCTGATTCTACACTTAAAATAATACGTCAGTAGAAAAATCTGTCAAACCGGTTTCAAATCGATTTGACTAATTTCTAACAAATTATTAGTTGAAACTAGGGTTGCCACATCGCAAAAGTCTAATAACTTGACACTTCGCAAAAAAAAACTTGATTAAAAAAAAAAAACTTGACAATAAAAAAAATTTAAAGTGCATATGTGTGCAGTAGGGTGATTCTTAATACAAAAATTTATAATTTTTGAATACAATCGCCATTTTATTGAGATTCATAAAAAATTTCGGTTTTTTTTTTTAATTTTTGGGGACAAACTCGATAGTGCTACCAGTCATTGAAGTTTGGACATATATATGGGTTAAATGGACCAAATAAAGAAAACACGTAAAATTACAAAACTGACGAAATTGATTAGTGTTTTATTTTTTTTTTTTAGCATTTATTTCTGTATAATAAGAAGAAAAAGATGAAGCCTGCAAGAAGTCTTTGAAATTTTCAAACTTTAGGCCAAAAAAATATATAAACTTTCCATAGTTTTCGAATCGTCAATTTGAAATTTTAACATATTTTTTTCTGAAACATAAAAAACCAAAACTTTTTTTCATAAATTTATTAAATGGATGATATATACCCAGCAAAATCTTTCATTACCAAATAAGTGGTTATATAATAGAAATTCATAGCTCCGCACAACTTATTTTTTGGCGTCTAAGCTCATTATTTTTGTTTGGCGTGGTCGTTTTTATAAGTAGTCACGCTTACCCGCTCGCTTACAAAAAAATGAGAAATAAGTAGTTATGAGATTTTGAATAATAAGTGGTTACACACATGCTTACAAAAAGTTGAATTATAAGTGGTTATCCGATTGCTTACTTGATTCTTAAAAATAAGGAGTTAAGCAAATACTATTAGCTTAAGAAAATACATTCAGAAAAATTTAAGTTTTTTCTAATGTGTAATTTTAGGACTCGTCATAAAAATTTAAACATAAAACATATTTACATATAATAAATAAAAATGTATAAAATTTAACTGTGTAAAAGGTATTTATTTAAAATATTACGAGTAAGTCATTATTTTATATTTAGAAACAATGAGTACAATAGGCCGTTATTAGGAAGTCATTATTTTATATTATAAAATAATGCAGAAGGTAATGATATATCATTTTTGGTAATGCTGATTGTAATGAGGTGTCATTACCAATATTTTGCTGGGTAATCAAAATAAAATAGCACTTAAGGTTTTTCTTGTCCCAGTAAAATTATTGTTTACTGAAGTTTAAGAAAACCCGTCTTTAGTAAATCTTTCCTCACGCTCTCAAAATCAAAGATATACCTTAAGCGCCATTTTATTTTGATAATATATCATCAATAGGGCAAGGAATTCCATGCAAATGCATGTTTTTTGTCGATAGTCCAAAACTAATATGGACTAAATATTTATCCGAATCATCAAATTTAGAACAAAATGGCATCAATTTGTAGTTGCATATTTTTGCATATTTACTTAGTGGTGGTCAAAAACATACAAATCTGTGTTGTGGTTCAGAGGTAAATACATACCATGATACATACGATAGTACTTTTGCGAAGAAAATTTTTGCATATTATAAATACAATTTTTTTTACAAAATTAAATAGTTTTAATCAAGTTAATTTTTTTTTTTTAAATGCTTAAAAAAACGACAAAAATTTAATTTAACTTGACAAAATAAATTTGACCTTGGCACTTGACAAGACCTAAATTAACTTAAAAATCAAGGCCATTCAAGGCCATGTGGCAACCCTAGTTGAAACACTGATTTAAGCAAAGATTTTAGTTATCTTCATTTAACACAATATTAAAAATCCTCAGTAATTTAACCAATTTTGAGTGTTAATTTTCAAAATTATTTAAAATTAATTTTTAAGAACCCATTCGTTAAATTTAACAAAATTTATTGTTAAAATATAATATTTTCATGATACTTTTATTACCCAGTAGATGGCGCCACCAATGTATCCGAAGTTTTAAAGATGGCACTATTTCTTGAAATGGCCTATACCTCGAAAACTAAGGGATATAGAGCAAAATTGATGAAAATTTGACAACCCCTAATCCTAACGAAAGGGGTTGTCTCTATCTAAAAATGGACCTTGGCGAGGCCTTGGACCCTCGGAAATTTTTATTAAAAATTGTCCACTTCATAAAATGGTGCATATCTGGAAACTAAGCGAGATAGAGCAAATGTTTGCTACACTGGAGTGCCCTTATAAGCCCTCACATGATATGGACTAGGCCCGGGGAGGGTACCGAGACCCTAGATTTGTATAAATTCTACGACTCAGTATAATTACAGATAAAACTGTAGTTTTACAAATTTCTTACTTAAATTTAGATTTGTTAAATTTAACAAAAGGATTTGTTAAAATCAACAAATTTTATTTTAAGCCAAAAAACAGGAATAAATTTTGTTAAAGTAACAAATTTTTCTGTCCAACCAACAGACGTATTATTTTGAGTGTATATGTGTATAATTTGTGGTATATATTTTTACTAACAATTACTATAAAAAGAGTAAAGAGTTTACAAATTTTTCTACTAACATTTTTTAGAGTGTAATATGCAGAATTTGATTTCTTTTTATGACGGTTATCTTTATGATGAAGCGAAAAATTTTCTAAAAATTCTTTTTTTTTTAAATGTTTTCATTTTGAGTTTAAATATAAATCAAATAGAGGGGCAAGTTAAGTTGTCAGTTTACTATGAAAATTTGACAACTTAACTACCGAGTTTCGTCGTTAGAAAGTTAGTGAATAGCACTACAGGGCCATTAAACAAAAATTTGAAAATGCAATTTTTAAAATATAATTTGAAAAAAGCAATTTGTTTGAATAAAATATCTCCTAAATTCAAATTACATGGCGTTATTTTCTGTCAAAATAAAATCTTGATTAGCACATTTTGTATGAAAGCCCCCCTAAATATGTGGGAAATGGGGTTTTCATTTCGGTATAAAAAAATAGTATGTACTAACATATTACTAAAATTTTTGTTTTTATTATCAACTAAGCAATTAAACAAAAAATCATAAACTATTATTAAATAGTATAAAAAAAGTAAAACAGTATCAACTTTCTCATCGCTGATAGCTAACCAAAAGGTATTATTTTCGTGCGTATTTCGGTAGTATGGAGTCATAAAAATAGCTGTCACTTTGATTTCGGAATGGGGGTAAAAGGTACATATAACTGTTATGTCCTTCGTTATTATTGATGTATTATTAGTTTGAAATAAATATCAGAAAATTGTATTGTATCTACCCTCAAAATAATACGTCTGTTGGCTCGACAGAAAAATTTGTTACTTAAAATAAAATTTTTTGATTTTAACACTTTTTTTGTTAAATTTAACAAATATAAATTTAAATAAAAAATTTGTAAAACTACAGTTTTATCTGTAATTATACTGAGTCATAGAATTTATCCAAATTTAGGGTGGCGGGACCCTCCCCGGATCTAGTTCATATCATGTGAGGGCGTATAAGAGCACTCCAGTGGAGCAAACATTTTGTCCGATTTGCTCTATTTCGCTGAGTTATCGAGATATGGGCCATTTTATGAAGTAGAAAATTTTTATTAAAAATTTCCGAGGGTCCAAGGGCTCGCCAAAGTCCATTTTTGGATACACTATAAAAAAAAGGGAGTAAAGTCAGCAAAAAATGTTGCTGTGTCAGCAAATTTTTAGTCAGGAGCGTGCTTGCAAAAAAGTTGGTAATTTCAAAAGGTGTTTGCTGAAAATCAGCGAGCTGATTTTTACCAAAAAAATAATAATTTCAGCAAAAGTTTTGCTAACACTTAGTCGATTGCAAATGAAAAATATCCTTGCTAAAATCACAAAACATTTTGCTGAGTATTTGTAGACTGCAAAAAACTCAAAAAATTTGTAGATGAATTTCACTTTAGTTAATTTATTTGCTGAAAATTTAAGTATAGAAATTGTGTAGTTATTTTTCTTTATACTTTCATTTCCGTTGTCTGTACTACTTCCAGACGAGCTGTGACTTCTACATCTTGTCTATCTGCTTGTCGTCCACGCTATAAATACGGTTATCAGCACAATTTTTGTAGCAAAATAAATTAGTAAAACATTAGTTCAAAATTAGTTTAGTGCTAAAAAACTATAACTAAAACTTTTGCTGAAAACGGAATTTCAGCAAAAAAATTGCTGAAAACTACACTTGATATACAAGATGTTTTACACTTGATATACAAGATGTTTTACTAATTTTTCTACTAACTTATTTTTTTGAGTGTAGAGATAACCCCTTTCGCTGGGATATTGTACGGTTAGGGGTAGTCGAAATTTTCATCAATATTGCTCTATCTCTCTTAGTTTCCGAGATATGGGCCATTTTAAAAAATCGGGAGGGAAAGAAATAGCGCCATATTTACATGGTGGTGCCATCTACCAGGCAATAACAGTAACATGAAAATATTACATTTTAACAATAAATTTAGTAAAATTTAAGGAATGGGTTATTAAAAATTAGTTGTAAATAATTTTGAAAATTAACACTCAAAGTTAGTTAAAGGTCTGATGATTTTTAGTATTGAGTTAAATGAAGATAACTAAAATCTTTGCTTAAATCAGTGTTTCAACTAAAAATTGTTGGTTTGACAGATTTTACTACTGACGTATTATTTTAAGTGTAAAGACCACAACTCGGACTGTTTTCTGGTTGCACGAATAGACACGTTAAATTAATTATGGAAAATGTTCGTGATACGTGAATTAAATCGTTTTATAGCTTTTCAGGACAATTGTGTGTTTGTATATACATATGTATGTAGCCCTTATTGAACATAAGCCCTCGATAGGGGTTTTCAATTTTATTTGGCATCTGTCTCTTCTGACAGAGCTGTAATTTGAAAATAAAATTTCAAGCTGTATAACTGACAATGGTTTATAACACCGACTTCATTGTTTAAATAAAACAATTTTTTTTTACATTTTTTCCGTATTTTTATTTTTTCTCTTTATTTTTAGTTTTTAAGACTTTTTATGCCAAATATTTTATTACCATTTATAGTTTCAATATGTATAATTAAATTGTTTTTTGGTTGTTGTTTTCATTATTGGTTGGTTTATTCTATATATTCATACGATTTATATTTTTTTGTTTGGTTTCTAAATTTGTTTCTTTGCTTTTTATTTACCACCAATATATATCGTTAAATAAACTTAAATTAAATAACTAAATATAAATATATGTATGTATATATAGATGTATGTTTTCCTTTTAAGGGTTTTCTATAATATATATGTATAAATGTATACAGAATATTTTGTGAAGTGTGTGAATTATTTTTTTTTTGTATTATGTAGCTCTGCTTTAATTTTTGTAAATAATATTCGTTCGTAACTCTTGTTATTCGGTCAAGTTAATAATCTATTTATCTTCTGGATTGCTGAATTTTGCTTTAACAAAACTGAAATATTAATAAAAAAATAAATAAACTAAAAAAATGTTTGTAACGCCAGCGTCACAGATTCATTAATTTTTTTTTGTAGTTTTTGGTTTTTTTCTTGTTTTCGAGTAATTTTTTTTTGTTAAATTACTACCATGTATATAGAGTGTATTGTATGTTTTTTACCAGAAGGTTGTACACATTTTTTTTATTTTTTTTAACATTTGTAATATTTCTTGATAACATTTACATTTATTTTCATTACACAATTATAATATTTTTTATTATAATTTTGAATTTCTAAATTATTTACACTTGTAATACGAATAGTCATTTTTAAATATTTGCTAAATATTTTTTACACTGTACTTTAATATTTTCTTTTTATTTATATATTTCACTTTTAAATATTAAAGTACTTTTTAATTTTATTTTAAAGTTTCTATGTAACTAATTTAAAAAATTTGTGTGTACACGAACAAAATAAAAAGTGTATGTAAACTAAAGGACTTTTGCAAAATACAATTTAAAAAGTTAATTTTGCTAAGCTATGCAATACTTTATTTAAAATATATCACTTCCTAAGATAATTTACAAAAGAGCAAACTTATGTAACTTGACATATTTTGATGTGCGTCGGAATGGAATGGACAAAATCTAAAACAAGTTGAGAAAAACTAAAAACTAACTTAACTTACACAAAATACTTTTGAACTTGTAGTTTACCTAAGTACTTCGATAATTATACACTTTTCAATTTTTCCGTGTATTATTCAACCTTTTCTTCAGTTTTGTTATTGTTTTTCAAAGTATGTATTTTATTTGTGTTTTTATGTCATATATTTACCTAAGACTTGTTTGGCATTGTAGCGTTTTTTTATATTAAAAATATTTACAAAGTTTTAACGCTCAGTGCTTTGTGTTTGCTGAAAATTTATCATTATATACTAACCAACATTAAAACGTTTATTTTTTTTGTTTGACATTTACTTAGGTATCTTTAAAAGATTGCTTATTAGTTGCCCCTTAGTTTAAAACAAAATACTTTTAGGACCAGTTTTATAGTCGGAACTAATGATTTTTTTTTAAATTTTAAACAAGTTAGAAAATTTGCTTGAAAATTTCTGATTTAAGTAAAATTTTTGAAAAAATTAGTTTTTAGTTCTGAGTAGAAAACTGGCTCTTAATGTTAATCGAAATAGAAACAAAAACTTAAAAATGCTAATTGGATTTTGTTAAATAATATGCTAAAAAATCTAAATTAATAAAAAAAAAAATATTTCCATAGCCATAGTCAAAATTAAAAAAAAAAAAAAAATGTATTAGCTTTTAAAGCCACATGTACACAGTACATTGAGAGAATAATGTGTGTCATTGAAACTTTTCATTAAATCATACGCGGCTCCAGCAATTAATATAAGGGGAAAGATCATACGCTACAGTGTCCAAATCAATGTGTTTGTCTACTGTGGCGTATGATTTTCCCCCTTATATTAATTGCTGGAGCCGCGCATGATTAAGTGAATGCAGTTTTTTTTATTAATTTATATGAAAACGTTTCATTAAAACCAGTTTCTTAAAAATTATGAAACTTTTTTATCTATGAAACTTTAGTATGTACTTGGTGAAGAAAACTTAATTTCTTTAATTAAAATTCGTCCAAGAAAATTCTCTTTGTGGAGAGAAAGCTGCTCAAGGTAGAGAAAAATACAAATCTGAATCAGGGATGGAAAACATGGTACAATTGTACTTTTTTTTTGGTACATTTTGACCTCCGTTGGTACCGTGGTACAATTTAAAAAATTTCCGAATTTAAAATTTTTGTATTACTTTACAGCTGTGAACAAATATTCGAATTGCACACGTGGACTAAAATCATTCTAACAAAAACTTGCATATTTTAGGCCCAATGTTGGAAAAAATATATTATGCTGCTACTACATAAAATGCGAGAATTTAACCCGCCTCTTTCGTATATTTTTTGAAAAGTAAAAAAATATTTCATTGTTTTCTTAGGACGGGTAACTTATCTAGTATATAACCGAAACAAAATATTAACAACATATATTTTTATGTACATACATATGTATATTTGATATTCACAACTATTGGTTACTTTAAGAAAAGTTAGCAGGTCTTTGTGTCGTATAGAATAGAATTTCCTGCAAGCTTGACCTCTATCGCACATACTTTTTATATCAAAAAAGTTGGTGAGGGCTGGAATAGTACAATTTTGTAGAAGAATATTTTCTCCAAGTTTGACATTGCTCAAACAAATTTTCTATAAATGAAAAATTTTGGTACCGTGAGGGTCAAAAAAGTACAATTTTTTTATGTGGTTAGTACAAAATATAAAAAGTCATTTCCATCCCTGGGTTACATATAGGGAATAAAATAAGAAGTTACATACAGTTGTGGCCACGAATTTAAGACCATTCAAGTTTTTTCTAATTTTATTGTTGTTTATTTTTTTTTTTATTTTTAAAGATCAAAATAGTGGATAAATCCGCCACGAAAGGCAAGGAAATGGTTCAGAAAATTGTACAGAATTTTAACGTAATGTTTGTTTTTTCATTTTGTCACTTGTTTTAAGTGAGAGTGGCTTTTAACGAAAAATTAGCGATATCAACCTTTTATCAAATAACATAGTAAAATTTAAGCAGTACTGATCGGTTCTGTACAAACTGTATATTTTTGGAAATCCTATAAAATTTCCTTAAGTCTTGCATTATTTTTATCTACAAATAGTCGCCAGACTTAAAATTGCAGCACTTTAAACATGACCAAATTTTACTTTGTTTTTAGCGATTTTTAATAAAGATAACAGCACTGAAATTTTAAAGTGAATAGTTTTATGCTTGCTCATTGCAAATTTGGTTTGTATAAAAGATTTTTTCTTTTTGTTAGTTATTTTGTATAAAGCATCACTCAAAATCAAATTACGAAGCCTGACGTTCTGCCAAAAAAATCTTGGGTAGTATCACAGTCCACTATTCTGGCAACAGGGTTGATTTTCTGCTATTTTATAATATCCCAACGAAAAAAGAGATGCCAAAGCAGTAGAAAAAGCACTACAATTGATGATCTAGATGTACTTCTTTTTTAACATAAACACTAATGATTTTAACATTGAGTTGTCATAGCAGAGGAACTTGCGACCTCACGATTGCTAGTCGCTGAGCTCTACCGCTGAGCTATTCTTTGATATGAAAGTTGACTGGCATAAAAACACCACTTTGTTAATGCGATTTATTGTTCCTTATTCCTTTCAATAAAAGTACTTATTAAACAAGTGTAAACGGTGCACTCCAATTCAATATTGGTTTCAGTACTATTTTTACAGGTACATAAAAATCAATTTCTCACCATTTTTTATATATATATACATATTTTTAAAAATTTTAAAATTAAAAAAAAATTTAATTTAAACAAAGTAATTATAAATATTAAAAAAAAAATTAATAGAATAAAAAAAAAAAATAAAAAAATATTGGTCCCGCCGAGAATCGAACCCGGGACCCTCTGTTTGAAAATGCCAAATGATACCAAAATCACTTTTTACGATCACTTTTAGAGCAATTACTCTTTAGAAGCAATACTTAAGTGATTTTTTGGATGTGGTTCAGAAGTAATTCTAAAAAAGCTGTAAAAATGTAATAACGGATACTTGGGAAGCAATGAAAGAAGTGATTTTTTGAAGTTGTTCAGAATAACTTCTAAAAAAGTAGTAAAAATACACTAACGGATACTTGTGAAGCATTAAAAGAAGTAGTTTGTAAAGCACTACTTGCATTTTTTTTGCTGGGATGGCTACCACAGTACCAGAAGACATTTTGGAGAATGCCCCCGGTCACTTTTACGAGTTCTTAGCCACTGCCGTTTGACTCGGCTCGTATCGGATTAAAATATGAGCCGACGAAAGCAAAGCCACCTAGCTAATCATCCGCGCCGCCGCACTTAAATAATAGTGCTCTTTTTTTTTGAATTTTTTTTATTAATAAAAACTACATTGTCATAAAAAAATATTCAAGCCGAAAATTTTGTCATCGAAATTGGTCACGCCGCCTCCTCCGAAAATTTATGATCGGCTTGGTACTATGTGCCATGTATTTATGTGACGCAATACACTAGTACATTTTAAAGGCTGAGTTACCCAACCGTAAACGTATCTGTAACGAATCAGCCGTTCCGATACCACAAGAAGAAATGTATACGAATGGTTACTAACACGTAAATGTAAACGAACTTGCCGGATCATTCTGTTGAAATCAGAATTTCCTATCCGGCATCGAAACAGCTGATTGATTTTAGTCGGAAAAAATATGAAATGAATAAAGAAAATTGATTCAAACAACAAATAAGGAATAAAAATTAACAAATAAATGGAAAAATTTAGAATTAAATATAAAACCACATGAAATATATGCTAAATAGTAATGTCGTTTACGGTAATCTATAAGTGTACTTTTTAGCTACGGCACGGTACAGTTACATGACATTTACGTTTACGGTCCCATAATCCGCCCTTAAAGCTCCGTAAATACGTCGGACGTACAATTTAAATATTGAAAAATCCAAGATTAACATTACGTCTTATTGTGAAGTTGGCTGCAACTAACTTATAGTCTCTACGTGACATAAAAACTTATGTTAAAACCGTTACTTAAATTTAATTTTGGCCGGGGGTAAGAAAATATTTTCATTCGTTTAATTTGACATTCATGATTGTTCTCTTTTTGTTATAAAAACGAAAATTGAGATTCGTTTGTTATATATTTTAACGAAACGAATAAGAAATTCTTTTTACAAAAAGAGGGGGTCAATATTAAAAAAAAGCATATTGGAAGTCAAGTAGAAATCTATTTTCAATAGATTTTCTTACCTCAAATGTACTTCCAAACTAAGTAGTTGTGTATACTGTTATTAACTAAAATTAAACAGCTGACTCGATACTACTAGACTAATGGAGCTTGAATCCTTTAGCCACTGCAACAATCGACCTGACTTTACCTTAGATCACGAAAGTGCTGACACACCTGAAATGAAGTTGCCACTAGCAGCAAAACCCTTTTTTCTATATATTTTATATAAAGAGCAAAACGCTACCAAGGAAACAGGCAAACAAATGTGTTGCTGCCGACGAATAGTAACGGCTCCATTTAGTCTTTCAGTGCTAGCAGCAATAATTTGAGGTGCCTTCAGTTTGACGGTAGTTTGCTCTTCATATAAAGTATATGGGAAAAAATGATTTTCCTGCTCGCAGAAGCTTCATTTGATGTGCTTAGACATAAACGGTCATGTTAAAGTGTTATGAGTCTAACGGGCTGTTTTTATAAAAAGAATGGAATTCAAACCAACAAAATCGTTTATAAACGATTTCGTTAGAAATTAGGTTTTTATAAAATGTTTTTCTTTTTGTTTTCGTTAGTTATTTTGTATAACCCCCTGTTTTTATAAAGCGAGCGGAATAATTCCGCCTGAGGAATAATTCCGTTCGCTTTATAAAAACAGAGGGTTAGAAAATATTTCCATTCGTTTACTTTGACGATCTTTATTGCTAACTTCTTATTATAAAAACCAAATATTTAGAAATTTTCGTTGGCTTTCTTCTTATAAAGACGGAAATTGACATCCGTTTATTATTTTGCCGAATAAGAAATTCTTTTCACAAAAACAGGGCTTAAATATGTGGCATAAGACTAGCGTTGCCAGATACGAAATCGTCAAAAAAGTACATCGGGGAGAAAAGGCTGTATAATTAAAAAAGGAACTTTTTTAATTGAAAATATGTAAAAATTTAGTACAAAAAAAATAACAAATTTTATAATTTATTAACCTTTTCACTACAGATTGTTTGTAGATATATTTCTATTTTGACTTCAAAATCTTGGTGAGTGTACTCAACTTAAAAAAAAAAAAAAAAAACATTTTAAAATTCTTAGCCCCTTTTTACCTCTAAAACATTCGATTAGCTAAAACACTTTGTTTATTTGGATTTGCTCTGGTCAGTACCTACATGAAATTACATGTCAGATCTTCTATTTCTAGCTTCATTTGTTTAGGAGATACACTAAAACCTCCCTTTTCTCCGAGATAGTAATAAACAGGGCAAGTTTAAAATGGCAATGTTAAAAACTTTTTTGTGGCTATAAAATCTGTGAAGTTAAGATTTGATTTGAGTATTATAACTAGAAATCAAGGTTGGTTACCGAAACGAATAACGGTAAGGGTAACGGTATCGAAATTTGTTTGTTTCGGTAAACGGTAACGGTATTTAAAACTGTTTCGGTAAACGGTATCGGTAACGATAACGGTATTTGGAATTTTTTTAGAGGTATTGGTAACGGTATCCAATTTGAAACAGTATTTTAGCAATAACGGTATTATAACGATAACGGTAACCAACCTTGCTAGAAACATTCGTGATCAATATTTTGTATCAAAGTTGCATATCCATTGGATATGTTCAAAAATATAACTATATGTGACCTTCTCCGAGAAAAGGGACTTAGTGTGTGAAAATGAAGTTTTGAGAAGAACGCATTTAAAGTTAAATTAAAAATAAAATTTTAATGTTTTTCTCATTTTTATCGAAACCCGTTTTTTGACACACTAGGTCCCTTTTCTCGGAGAAGGTCACATATAATAAAAACGGTCCGTAAATCTTCCGAAAATTTCCAAAAAAGACTATCGTTAACCTTATAATACCACTAACAAAATTGCTTGAAATACCATTATCATTAACCACACGAAATGGGGGTCAAGGGAAATTATTTCCAAATGCCAACCTCACCCACAGTCCACCTTGGACATGGTGTCCCCTGTTAACGCTGACGAGACTCTGACGACTGAGTATGGGCGGTATAACCCGGTTCCCGCGGCAATCGGAGTATGTGCCGGAACGTTTCGGATCTATTCGAATTTTGGAATTTATCCGAGCAAGGATTGCCACTCCGGCTTTAAATGAGAATTATTAACTACAAATTATATTTTTGAAGCCGTTACAACAACAACAACCACACGAAATATATTTAAATTCCGTTAGCATGAAAATAACTTAACGAAATAACTTAAAATACACTAATGAAATAATTTTGAAATGTTAACCACTATCACTAACTTTATGAATCTGTTGCCAACCCTGATTTTTATATATAATAAAAAAAAAATTCGATTTGCTTTTGAAATAGTTTAGGACATATCCAATGTTTTTGCAACTTTGATTCAAAATAAACAGTACATTAAAGTTTGTAGTTTATATTGTATATTCGTACAAAGCAACGAAATCCATTTACTTTTGTAAAAAAAGACCAAACCAAAAAATTGGAGTATTCCGAATTCTTACAAAACATCCTTGAACATTAAAAGATTTTATTTAACTCAAATGAAAGCTTTACTTCTGTTGATTTTAAAAACAAAACAAATTAACCAAAAGCTGCTCAAACATCCGGGGTTTTAATGAAAATTTAAAATTATAAAAATCTCGAAAACTGCCCGAACGATTTTAATTTTGTTTGACGCATCAATAGGTCCATTCGATTACTAGATAATTTGTACAAATTTTTACTGGATGGCGTTCGTTTACACAAATACTCAGTAAACAGAAAGAAAAAAGAGAGAATAAAGTGACAGTTCTATGATGAGTTTTTAAGCAAATTTTTACTGGATAAATTTTTGCCAGTAAGAATTTGCAAGCAGAAAAAAAAACATGTTTCGAAACCACATGTTTGTTTATTGTAAATAAAAAAAAAATATTTTCCAATTATGTTATTTTATAGAAATGCAAAGCAGTAGAACTTTCAAAATAAGTTATGGAAAAGATAAGAACACCTTCTAAAAATTGTCTGCTTAAAGCCCAAATTAGTTTGGAAGTATCGTAAAAAAAGTAACGTATCATTCACATAATGAATAAAAAGAGTATGAAAAATAAAAATATTGTATTTTTTATCTTTTTCTTGTGCATAGAATTAAATGTCAAGTACTAAAATAGAAAATTTCTATTTTCAACAGAACTTTTTTACGATTTTACTTGACAACAGTTTCAATGCATAGAAAAAAGATAAAAATATATTTCTATATTATTTTAACACACTGAATTGATTACAGATACGTTTTTTTACTTTACGATTATACTAATGAAGCCTTAAGATTTAATATAAAAATTCTCTTCTTCCATAGCGATCAGTTCAAATTTATTTGTATATTTGGTATTGTAATCAGCTGTGTCTAGAAACTTGCAAATTGTCTGTTCGCGTACACGTTTGGGAAAATTTTATTTTGAGAGTAAATCTTGTCTTACTCTCTGTAAGTTTGTACTGAGTAATTCTTACTGGACTTGACTGAGAAAAGTAATCGAACGGACCTAATAATATAAATATATCGGTCTATTGCAAGCAGTGTTGCCACCAAAAAAACAAAAAAATACACAGCCGTAGGTCAAAAATTATCCAAAACCGTATGAAATTACACAAAAACTTAAAATTTTTTCATAAGTTTAAAATAATCGTTATTTTTATAAAAAAATGTATATATATCCTTTGGACTCTCCTGTACACAATGGGGAAGAATCGAAATAATTTGGACATAATGTAGCTACTTCTTACCAGCTGGTGGGATTGCTATGAAATTTTACACTGTCAGTTTTGCTTAAGTCATTCATCTCCAAGGAAAGACACCTCTAAAACGTAAAATTTTTAAAGATTTTTCGATTTATCAACAGATTTTTAAAAAAAAAAATACATTTGGTAGAAAGTTGGCAAATGGCGTTTGAATTACATTCTACTAAGATGTCCTAAATCGGTTAATATTTGGACACAGGTCATATAAATCAATTATAGGGTGCCATTTCACAAAGACTGAATTAACAAATTACTTAAAAGATATTTTGTTCTGCCCCACTGTCCTGCTACAAGAAAATTTTTGTCTGATCAAACTGTTACAAAAACTATGAAAGGAAGTACAGAGACTAAAAAGCACTTTTGCGTACTTCTTTAAGAGTTAAGCATAGGTAGTACAATCAGCAAAAAAAACTACGCGTACTGCTGAAAACAGTACGTCCTGCAAGACTATAAAGACAGTCAGTCATCTGATCAAACCACGGTCGCTCTGATTGTACAAAAATTTAATATAGAGGCAATCAATAAATTAAAAACGTAACAAATATTAAAACATATCAAAACTGTTGAAGACGGTGTAATACCAGAAACTGAGATTCAGTCTAGTTAAATCAAACTTACAACGTAAATAGTTATGATTTTTAGAAATAGACTTTGTTCTTCTATACCACGCCCTACAAAAATTCTCGGAATTACTTAATAGAAACAGTTAATTTCTCCTGGGAATTATCCTTTTGGAAATTTAGTGAGAATTTTAGTAATTTATTCAATTCCTTAAAATGGGTCAGGAAATTTATTACCACAATATTAATTCAGTTCAAGAAAAGATATTAGGGAATTAATTCCCTCGAAGCTCTGTTATGTTTTTCTCCTTGCTTTTTTCATAATGATTTTTTTTAGCCGCATTATCACAATGTCCCGTTAGGTACTAAATGGGACTTTACTGTTTTTTATATAAAATTTTAAATTAACTGTTGGTTTAATTTTAACGGGAAATTGTGTTATCGGGCATTAGTGTTTAAAAAAAATAATTTTTTGTTTGTAATATACATAAGTATTGAATACACATAATTTTATATAGCTGCAGTTAAAGTTTCTTTATATTAATTTTTAGTATGTTTTTCTATTATTATTATTATTTTGTTTTAGTAAATTTATAAATTCATTTTTTATTTAAATGTTAATAATTACAAATAGAAGAAAAAGACATACTATTTTTTGTTGTTTTTTTATTAGTTAAGATTTTATTTTTCATTTTAAATAATTTTTCACTCAAAGTTTTTTAAGGGTATTTTTTATTTAATTAAATTTCATTTGTTTATATTTTTAAAGAATCTAAAGTATTTTTTAGCAAACATTTTCAATGTTGCCTTTTTCATTTTGGTTAAGCTTAATAGTTAATAATATTACAATAAAATGTATTATGTATATAGTTTTTGTTGTTTTTTTTTTTTTTGTTATAATAACCTACTAGTTTAACATGTTTTTTTATTTAATTACTTTTTAAATGTAATGCTAAAGTTTTGTTTTTTTTAGTTATAGTATATTTTCAAATTTTTATTATTATTTTTAATGATATTTTTTTAACCATCAAGGTTGTTTGTTTTTTTTGCATAAAGTTTATTTTTTTACTAATTATAATAAATATCATTTTTGCTAATAGCAAAAAAAAAAATAGTATTTTATATTTAAAATATAAGAGCGGGATCCTGCCCTGTCAACAAATTAAAAAAATGTAAAATTAATTATAATAAATAAAAAAAAAAAAATAAGTAAAAATAATAAATTAAGCTAAAAAATGATAATTTGAATAAAAATGTAAACAATAATAATATTATTTGGCCATAATTTGTCATTTTAGTTAAAAAAGTGTTTTAAAATTTTTTTTTTCAAAAATTATTTAAGTTCGTTAAGAATAATGTATATTTAAAAAAATGATGTGTGATTAAAGCCCGATTACTGAATGTCCAGTTAGTTTTTAACTGGGACTTCCAAGTGACACATTTGTTGTTTTTTACCATATAAAATTTTAATTTAACTGTAGCTAAATTTTACTGGACATTCAGTAATTGTGCCTAAATGTCGTTAAAGTAAAATTGTTATCTTTAGATTTATTTTAAACAGCTTATTTTTTTAAGAAAAAAATTTTTAAATAAATTGTGCTTTAAATTTTTTTTTTTACCTTTTTTAATTAAGAAGACTTAGTGATCTTTTTTTTTTTTTGTAATGGTAGAGAGTTTAAGGAAGCATTAATTTATTTTTAATCAATATATTTCTTTAAATTATTACAAAAAGAAAGTTATTAATTATTTAAAATAATATTTTGTAAATAAAAAAATTCTGTGTTTTAAAACATTTTATAATTTAAGCACTAAATTCATAAACGCTTTGTAAAATTATAGGAGGTTTATTGAACAAATTTTGTATGAAAATGACGTTTTGTAAACCTGCTATAACTTTACAATGCATTTATGAATTGAGGGGTAAATATATATTTTTTTCTTAAATTCGAGTCAACAGTTCAATTATAAAAATTATAAATGTTTTGATTTTTGTTTTTTTTTAATATTTTATTTGGTTGTAGTTATTTTAAACTGTTATATATATGAATATTTCATTATTATAGACAGAAATTATAATTAATAAAAGAAGCATAATTCTATGAACATTCAGAATCTAAAATTTGTCTTTATAATTTAAGTAAAATCATTAATTCTAAATTTGTTTATTGAAAAGTCTTGAAGGTCTTTGAATTTGTCCGCTAAAAAACTTTCCTACAGAAAGCTTTATCATATTTATGAAATCATGAGTGAAACGTTTCATCGTGGTTTATTAAATATTTTATAATTTTGACATAATATTTCGTAATGAAAAGTTTTATTGGACTGAAGTTGTTAACCGTTTCTCAAATATAATAATTTTTTTCTATGAGTGTATGACTTCATAAACGCAGTATGCAAATCAACATTGCATTGCATAGTGTTCATAAACGTCATTGTCTTTTTTTTTTTTGACAATGCCGTGAGTTCATTAATGCATGATAACCCTTTTTAATGCGCAACATTTGTCAAATTTGTGCAGTGTTTTTATTTGTGATGCTTTGTGATTTTCGGCGGTTGAAATGACGTGCATATGTTTGCAGTGTTGCTTTGCATTACTGCGTTTATGAAGTCAACCTGTGTTATAAAACAATGAAATGTTTGCTCATGAAACGTTTCATCAAATTAACTAGTTTTATCTTTATAGTATTTTATAACAGTTGTATTGTATTTTGGGAAAAGTTTTAAATATTCAATGTTAATTCTTTACAATAAGTAAACTTAAAAAATCTTTTTATTTAAAAAGTTCATTAATTTAATGAAAGTTTTATTGGCAGAATATTAATGAAAGTTTCTTTAAGTGTTGAAAATCTGTCTGAAAAAACTCAGGGATGTAAATATGTGAGAAGTTTTCACATCGAAAACAGTTGTTGCATGTTTAACACAGGGTGAATCACATGATGACAAATTTTCTTAGTGGTATGCAACCCTGTTACCCTGTTCTAAATATAGTAGAGTTGCATTTTCTATGAGAAAACTGCTCTCATAGTTATATAACAGCTCCAGAGGTTCCAAATGTATTTCTCTATAGAAAAATCCTATAAATTGTGAGAATATTTTTTTACTCTACACACAACTTGGACATGATATAATATAATGTCTATGTGTTGATATTTGCAATTTCCAAAAAACAATGGACCTTTTAGTATACCGAAAACTCCGAATAACTTTTTAAGTCGATTCTTGTGACCAAACTACAGGTCGTAATTCTAAAGACAATTAGACGAAATTTGGCATATAAGTTTGCATTTTACCAAGTCGAAACATATTGAAAAAGGTAGAAATTCGTGCTTGTTTTGGCCTAGTCGCTATAGAAAGTATCTATCTGAATTAGGCTTAAATGGTATTAACACACAAAACCATTGATATCTGGTTGTTATATGGGTTGGGAATGAAATGCACTCTTATAAATTACGCCTTCAAATTTACAGAAAATCGGACCACTTTTGGATCTAGTCCCCATATAAACCACTCAACCAACATTTGCTTAAATGCATTTTTTTTGGCAATTTCATTCAGAGTTTTTCTCTTTATTTTCTGCCTTTTTTGCTACTTTTTCCGGTATATGATCGAAATAGTAGTGTGGTGTGGGGTATATCATGGTCAGGCTTGGCCGACTATAATAACCTCAGGTTCTTAATTATTGGAAGACTTTTTCTCGATTTAAAATTCACTAGAATGAAAGAGATATTTCCCTATAAAAATCAACGGATTCTGATTGTACTTTTAAAGACGCGCCCTTAAACTCTTAGAATATTTAAGTAAAACCTCCATATGTGAACACTTTTTCTAAAGGAAACTCTTAAAAAAATTTGGTAACTTTTCTTATGAGGTCTTTTTTTCATAAAACCCTCATTTCCACTGAAAACGTTTTCCTATGTCAAAGCTATCAAATTGCGTGGCCTTTTTGATACAATTCATATAAATTTGTATTAATTTTGATATAATTTTCCCTACAGTTGTAAAAAAAAAAATACTTCATAATTCTTTTCAGTTTCTGAAGCCGAATTCTAGTTTCAAATAATTTTGAACAAAGTTAATCCAGGCGGTATTTGTTGCTCTCTCTCGAAGATTGTTAGCCTTTACAGACGTGTGTAATTCTTATGGCTGAATTTTCGATATAAATTAAGAAGAGAGTGATTTAACAGAGGTAGGGAGAGTTGGTTAGTCTTTTAATGATATAGTCGTTGGTTAATCCCCAGTATACAAAATGTAAAAAACCATAAACAGCGCAAAATGCAAATTGCAGAGTGTTGCCAATTTATTATACAATAATTTAAGTTGTACAATGAAAATATTGCTCAACCTCCAATATATTGGCAAAACTTGGTAAGTTATGCTAAAATATTGCTAATGTATGGGCCGCTTAACGAAATTTTTGAGCAATATCCCGGTATTTAGGGCCTGTTTGGAAATGCATCACTACTTTGCATCTGATGCGCATATATGCTGACAAAGAGGATTCCCCCTGAAGCTGATGCAAATTAACTGATGTATATATTTACATCAGCCATTTTTGTGATGTGTGCTTAAACTTTTTGTGATGTATTTTCAGCAGTGTTCTGCCATCTGATGCAGTGATGTACTGTTAACCTCTGGCTCTGTCTAAAATTTTAAGAAGTTAAATTGCAGTTAATTGGCGCAGGTTTTGTATTATATTTTCATATTTTGTGTATTTATTGAAACTACTTTTAATACTCGTAGTTATTAAAATTTTACCATAAAACTCAACCCATCCACCCCCACTAAAACTTTTTGAAATGTCGGCCAGAACCAGTTAACAGAAGATGAGATGCATGCATACTCTTGAGAATCTAAGCTCGTTGGTAGTATTGAAAGAAAAAAATGTACGAAAGGTACGAAAAGAGAATATAATGGGAAATAGTTACACTCAAAAAAGTTTGACAGTTACTATGTGACAGTTGTTTGTGTAGTAATCAGTAGTTGTTGTTTTTAACAGTAATTACAGTTGTTTTTCTACAGAAAAATGCAAAACAACTTTTATGACGGTTATTTAAGAAAACAACTAACGAAAAGTACTGTAATTTCGTAATAATTGTTTAAAGCTGTTATTTTTAATATCATAATAAACAACTACCAAAACGGTAATTTTACAGTAAACAGTTATATTTGGTAGTTATTTGAAAAATAAAAAATTTCATTGAATTTTTAGAATTTTAAAAATTCTTGGTTAGTTTATATTTGTTATTATTGATATATTTCTAGTTTGCAAATAAAAATCAGAAACATGTATTATATCTCCAATGCATGAAAGCATAATAACTGGAGAACGGTTTGGAATTTTTACTTCGAATTTTAAATAGGCTAAAGTAATAACACATACTTTTGTAATCGAATGAAAAAAAAATATATATATATTTTTTTAATTAAAATATACTTTTATAAACAAAAAGAATTGACTGTATAAAACAGTAGTTTTTACCGATTTTGTCAGTTGTTTTGAAATTTTTGTAGTAAAAATATATCAGTTAATTTTACGACATTGGTATTTATTTTTAATGCATTTGTTAGTTATTTTTCAACAGTTAAAAATAACAAAAGTTTTAGCTATTTGAAATGTAAATACCTTTGTCGCCTTTTTAACTGCATATACCTTTGTTTTAACTGTCATTTTCAGTAGATTCTACCGACAAACTTTTGTGAGCGTATCATCACAAGAATTTATGTTAAATCATACTCTCATTATTTGTATGGATCCTCTGGTCTATGCCTCTGGTCCGATAATTTCTGCGAAGAGAAACAAAAGAAAAATGAAAAAGTTAACAGTGTATTTTTTTTTGTTTTTTGCGATACATGAATGAAATGGTAAAAAAATAGTATATAATCAATTTAAATTAATTCTTTTACATTTAACTTTTGTTTTTTAGTTGCAAAAACGATTTTATTAACTTTTTTATTTTCGCGACTTTCTTCATTTTATCTCGATCGCTGTTAAATTTCTTCATATTCTTTGTGCTTTTCCTTTCATTGATACCTCCTGATGGTATCTGGGCTACTGCAACTCTCTCTTCGTCCCGTAAAATTACATTTTTAGCGGCAATGCGAACAGAAAGCAACATGTTTGATAGTTTAACAGAGGTTTGATAGAAATATTTTTGTTTAAATTTTAATAAATATTCATGAAAGTTTATGTAATTAGCAGGGCAAGTTTATTTTGGCATTTGCCATTAAATGCCATTTTTGCCATTTTTTCACTTATTTCGTAAAAATGCCATTTTTACAAATCCTTGCCAAAAATCCATTTTGTCTATTTTTTTGGACTTTTCATTATAAAAATGCTATAAAATTCAGTAAGAACTCAATCTTTGTAAATAATTTTTGTAAAAAATTAAAAAAAGCAATATTTTTTTAAAGTTTATTTATAGGAAGAGAAAGAAAAAATTTGTATTGAAAAATTTAACAGACACGAGGGAATCATATTTAATAAAATTCCAGATTTTTTTTAAATCATAGTAATATACGGCGAATGCACTTTAGCAGTTCAACGGTAAATTCCTTCATTATTGTATTTTTGTTAAAAACATTCAGAAAAATCCTTAAATCAACTATTATACTTTAAAATTTTTGGAATAAGCGTGCCATTTTTGCGTTTTTTGTGCCAATTTTTCTATTTTTTCGTGCCATCTTGCCTGCCAATTTCAACTTTTTTTGTGGCATTTTAAACTTGCCCTGGTCATTAGATTACATTTATACAAAGAAATAATAAAATAATCAAAAGTAATAAAAAATTTGTTTTCATACCGTAAAAACTAAAATAAAAATTCTTAACAGAGGTTGTAACGGCATGCTGTAATTTTAATAGGTTTGGCGCTGTTCGCATTCACGTATGTTGAAATAAAAGAGAGGCACACACTAGCCCTGATGATAGTTTTTCAGTGTTTTGGTAAACCAAAGGAATAACTCTGTTGCAGTTTGAATTTTATGTTACAATTAGTTAGATTTACTCCCCAGAATTGGAGTCTCTAAAATTAATACTCAGATGTATAACAGTTTTGTTAACTTTTCATAATATTTTTAGCAGCACTCATTGTAAGCTAGATATACATATATTCCTTAACTTTCAAGCCCAATTTAACCCAACACAAAATACTGCTTGCCTGAAAGCAGTTTCTAGAGGGAAAGTGAACAGTATGGAGCTTCCTTTATTATGATGCATGACATGATTTTTGTTCGGGACAACTCGCGTGAAAGCACTTATTTCAATATCTGATATGGGCTTCTCTCACAACTCTAAATAATGGCATGAAATCAGTGCTTTTAAAACGTAAATTTTGTTAATATTGTAATTTTTCGTGCTTTCGTAAAGTGATAAAGTGTGCTAAACAAAACACTATTGTCTTTTTTAATACATTACTGCAAGCTATGAATCTAAAGAAGCAGAAAAGAAGCAGTAATATTTTTTTGAACTAGAAGTTTTTGAAAAGTTCTTGTATTGTCAAATTTCGTATACAAAATTTTGAAAAAAATACTAGAACTTTTTAGAAACATATATCTTTTCTTGTATTGTAAATTGGGTTTCACTTTGATTATTAAAAAGGTTTTGTTTATATTGCTCATACCAAAGATTTTCTTCTTTCAAACTATGTACATATTTTTTAGCTAAAAAATTTGATAACTATATATGTATACTAAAACTTCTATTATAATTCGCATATGCTTTAAATGTCACATTTCTATAAGTGTCACCCTCCAAAAGCGCCGGAAAATTAAATACAAAGTTTTAATTTTTTGTTAATCCTTACAAAGACCTTAGGCCAAATATTGCTATTTCGTAATTTTAGAAGTGCACACATGGTGTAACAAAGGTGGAATTATTAGAAAATATATTTTGAATTGAGATATCCCTGCAAAGTCAAACAAAAAAAATAAATAAATAAATAAACACATTAAAACAAAGGAAGAAAAACAAACAAAAGAATTCGTAGTTAATTATTTTTTAACTTTAAAAAAAAGTTTAAACTTTAACGAAATTTATTTATACCACTACCAAAGGTAATATCGCTTGCAACTAAAAAGCAAGCACGTCTCCAGGGTGTCTAGGAGAAGAGCATACAAAAATTATAGATCAATGTATATATCACCACAATCACTAACGGGCGGTACATATCGTGGTTCAAGCATATTTACTTGAGAAGGGTATTTTTATAATGATGTTAGAAAACCCATATCCAAAGACTAGACAACTAACCTTATATATCAGCATTTGTGGGAAAATTAAAAGCATCCATAAATAAAACGGAATGTGAACTATATTGTTTCACAGTGATATTAGGAAATGCATGTTTTTTGAAGAATATTTTATAATTTTCTTTTTTAAAAATAAGCAAATGTCAAACTATGTATTTATTTTAGTTTTTCTCCTTTCTCTCGTTTGACGTTGCAGGGAATAAAATTTTGACAAATATGAAAACTTTATCTAATAATTCTACCTGGGTAGTTGTACAATGAAGTGCACATACATATATTTCATTTGATTTCTTGTTTTTGAAGAAATTGATTACTGTAGGTGACATTTATAAAATGTTCAGTGTATTCGAAAATATTTCTAATTAGTTTTAAACAATAATGCTATTTGAAGGTAAAACGTTAATTCATTCTTTTGTTACGCATCGAAAAATATCATGATTACATCAGTTAATATTTCTGCCAGCACTTTTAAATTAAGTATGAATCCTTTTGAAATAAGTATGATCCTAGTTAAAATAGACTTCTTCTGATTCAAATTAAAATGTAAACATTTTAGATTTTCTTTTCGCATTTTAAAAATAAGTAGAAACATATTTAAATTAAAGAAATAAAACTTAGTTTGATTTCAAAGATGCTTCCATTTAATTTAATGTTTTTTCTGCTTGACTTAATTTTTTTTTGTGCGAGTAGATTGTATGAAAGTAAGCCATAAAGTAATGATATATTTTGTAGCTACTGATAGGGAACAGTGGAAGTAATTTCCTTCATTTACCTTCTTGGATATAGATAATTAGAAAATTTATTGTTTTCAAACACAACATCGAGTAAGTACCCTACGGGAAATTTTAACAAACTGTCACCGAACTGGTCCCTTTATATGAAATAGACTGGTCACTTTTACATGGCGTTGTCATAGGAGGGGGAAATTGACCCCTTGTGACATGTCACCAGACAAATCCTAGGACATGTTACTGAACTCTCATAAAAAACAAAGTTCAGGGACCTGTCCTGGGATTTGTCTTGTGACATGTCACAAGAGGTCAATTTCCCCCTCCTATGACAACGCCATGTAAAAGTGACCAGTTTATTTCATATAAAGGGGCCAGTTCGGTGACAGTTTGTTAAAATTTCCCGTAGGGTACTTATTTTCTGGTAAATAAATCATAGAAGGTAAGCTTTTATCACTTACTTACAAGCATGTACAAGTAATCGATAAATATTGACTTAATTTCGTACAAATTTATTAGTAAGAGGAAAATACTTTTCTTCTCTGACATGCCTGTATAAAAATAATGACTTATTTACTGGATTAGAAGTACTTTCATAGATTTTTTGTTCAGTGAGCACTGAAAATTTTAGTAATTTTTGCCAGGCTGCTATCTCTTAGGTAAAATAAAAGATTTTAACTTAAAAACTAAATTTGTTTAAGGAAAATAATAAGAACTCAAAATATGTTTAAAGTTTTTAAACAATTATAGGAAAAAATATTTTGTTTTTTTTACTGTGATACATTCATGGGGGGGTTTTTTTTTTGTTATTTTCTATTTCTTAATAAAATGGCATGCAAAAATAATAAAACTTAATATTAAAATTATTTAAAACTATTTTAAATAGCATCAAAATCAATCTTACAATTAAAAATAACAAAAATTTTAATAAAATCATATGAAAAAATATTAATAAAATAATTTTTTTTTTCAAATAGTTAGATATTTCAAAAAACTGTTATATATTTCATAAAAACATAGTAAGTTGTTCTGATTTAATGTGAAAATACTGTTATACTACATATTAAAAAAATTTTTTTTTAACAATAATAACGTCCGATTGAAAATTATTTAGAACTTAATTTCACGCAAATCTAATGTAAGACTCTTTTTTTATGTTGAAAAGTAACATTTTGTATGTACTGTGATATAAAAATTTTGTACTTTCACAATATAAATTCGATTTCAGGCCTTCAATGATCAAGTGAAATTTTAAAATTCAAAAACAACTTACTATGCCTTTTAAAAAACCACATTTTTTTTAATAAATGAGACTCTTAGTAATATAAAAAATCGCTTTTTTACAATATAACAGTTTAAAAAGTCATTTGGTATAACAGTACGTTGTCCAGTTGTAATGGGGTTTTGTATTTTTAAAGTAAAAATGTCAATATTTATAAAAAATTTAATTAAAATTGTTAAAAGTATCCTTTTATAATAAAAACGAATTCATGTTTGGTTTTCAAAGAAAATTAACATAAAAAATAATTTAAAAACTTAATAAAATAGTTAAAAATTTAATAAAACTTTTGTATTTTATCTATAGCATTTAAAAAATGTTGTTGTAGTTTTTTTGTAATTTATATTATTTCTTTTTTTGATATTTCCCTAAACAATTATTTTAATTAGTTGTTATTTTTTTGTATTTGTTTTTAATTATATTTTAATTATTTGTTTTGCCAACTTGTCGGTGTCATAAAAATGGTTTCTTTTGTTTTGAATTTTGTATATTAAAAACAAAAATATTTTCATTTTAAATTTAAATAAAATATCTATTTTTACAAAAAATCAAAATTTAAAATGAAATATCTTAACTATTTTTTGTTATTGTTGTTTGTTTTGTTATTAAATTGCTATTTTAGCATTGTCTTAAAAATGTTTTTAATTTGTAAAGAGTTTTTTTGTTTTTGTTTGTTTGTGTGGTGTATTGATTTTGTTTTACAGTTATGTTTGAAATTCTATTTATTTTTTTTGGAGGATTTTTTTTAAATATTTTTCTAGTAATTTTTTTTGAAGTTTTTGTAGTTTTTTGTTGTTGTTATTTTTAAAGTCACTAACGTATAAGCAAAAAATTTTGCGCCTTTTCAGTTATTTTTCGGCATAGTCCCACGACTCTCCGTCACATTCCAGCGTGATGAGGTTGATTTTGACTCCCCGACGGTTTATTTTCACCCGTTGTGGTTAAGGAAGTATCAGCGACATCATCATCACCTCTTTCGGTTTCATCACCCTCTTCCAGCTCAGCTAAATTTTCTTGATCGGACTCTTCAAGGGTTACCTAAGTTTTTGTTGAAATAAAACAAAAATTATTTTCTATCTACATTACTGCGAGCACTTTCGCCGTTACGTAGTGGATAATTGCAATTAAAATCCTAATCTAGTGTAGGTAGAAGCCTGAAATTTTGTGTGGAAGCATCCACTGGACATATAAACCATAAAAAAAATAATCAAGTTCTAAAAGAACTTTTTTAGTGCGGTTTTGTACACACAAAAAATTGAACCAGCATGGGTCTGTAGTTTCAAAATTGAGTTTCGGTTGTCCTCAAATTTTGTGAATTAGTTAAAAAAAGCAAAATGCGATAATTACCAACATCTGAGTTTTGGGTAGCTGAAAAGAGCTATATCCAGCTCAAAAAGGGCTATGTTGACATAACTGTTAAATATTAACCCCTAAATTCATAAACGCTTTGTAAAATTATAGGAGGTTTATTGAACAAATTTTGTATGAAAATGACGTTTTGTAAACCTGCTATAACTTTACAAAGCCTTTATGAATTGAGGGGTAAGTGTATTAGTGTTTCTATTTTTACCAAAATTTAACCAGACTTTTTCTTCGGGTAAACTTTGGTAACACAGCTGATGTAAATATGACAAAAAAACAATTGTGAAAATAAATTAAAAATTTTAATTAAATAAAGAAATAAACAAAAGAAACTTGTTTTTTTATAAGAATTAATTGAATAAAATCAAAAACAACTTTCAAATGCGAATAAATAAGTGCGTTCCTTTACTTTTTGAGTAAAGTTTGGTAAAATGAGAGTAAGTAAAAACTTCCTCTCAGAAAATGACAAAATTACCCACTTTTCGATCCCAAAAAAGTCTGGGTAACTTGTAGTCTACACGAGACATAAATTAGTTAACATGGCCACTAACATCATGTTAATGTTAAGTGTGGACAACAAGTATGAATCTATAGAGAGACTATCGTCCTCACCAAATTTTGTTGTTGTGTGACGAACTTGGGAAAGCCTACACACAGAAAAAAACAGGAGGAATATTACCTAAGAGCTATGTAATTATACAACTACATAATTTCCAAGTTAGTTTTACAAAGTTATAGTAAAATATGTAAATTTTATTGTAAAATATATACAATCCTTGCAAAATATATACATGTGTAGCGGAAAATATCCGAAAAATTACATATATTTTGCTAGAAAATTGTAAAACTTACTTCGAACTTATGTAGTTGTATAATTACATAGCACTTAGATAAAGTTCCACCTGTTTTTTTTCTGTGTGTAAGAAAAACATGTTGATAATGTTGTTAAGAGAAAAAATGAGTTGGAAGTGCATTTTGAGAAACATTTTTTCGTTTTTTGCTTTTGAAAAAAACTTCTTTGATCAGTGTTGTCAAGTTTGATTTTCCATTTAGGGGTTTTTTAATGAGTGTAGTAAATTTTTTTCAACTAATGTTGTTAATATTTTAAATGTATATTGTTTTTGTTAAAATAAACTATATTTTAAAAAATAAAACTATATTAACTATCAATATTAGTTAAAAAAAACCCCAAAATTGACACCATTGTCAAATGTTTGTTGGCACGGGAATTTTTTCCATGTTGAGGCAACATTGGAATCTCTTAAATCTTCCTAAAAATCTAAAAATTCTCTTAAACTCTGAAAAAACTCACTCAATGTCAATGCTTTTTATATAGGGAAATGTGTAAAAAAAACCCTCAATCCCTCATTTTTTTACAATGTTTACCAACATGTTTTGGTTTTCTTTTCCGACTTCACGAACAAAAATAAAGAGTAAAGGTTAACAGAGGAAGAGTGGTATAGAAACCCACTGGTGTGGACCACTCATTTTAATGTTATGATTTACATTTTTTTCTGTGTTAAAGCAGATGTTAAGAAAATTATTTTATAACATCTCAGTCGATGCCATATGTTTTTACTGCTTAATGGCATCACCAATAAACAAATCTTATGAAAAAAACAAAGAAAATATATAAAAACAGTGTAATTGTGAAGTAATTTGCATTATTAGAACTTTTATCTCTGACTCTCATAACAGCTATTTTAACAGAATCTCATAGCTAATGGAGACTCAGAGTAATACTTATCGGTAGAGGGTGCAAGAATATAATAACCTGATCCTCAGATCTTAACGAAACTCTGATACTTTTTTAGGTGCACAGTCTTATGATGGAAATTTTCCCGGAAAAATTTAAAAATATTTCCCGGGAATTTCCGGAAATTTCTTACTGATTAGAAACTCTGGTTTTTACTATTCCAGATCAATTTTTGATGATCCGATGAATATTAAAAAAAAAAACGTTGAAACTTAGGTACACATTTCAGCATATTTTTATTTCTCAAAAAACCTAAAAATGCGAATCTTTAAGTGGTTCCCCAGAGCGTGCAAAATATAATTGCAGTCGGAAGACAATTAATTTGTTAGGCTGTTATTTGATTTTTGTTTATATTTCAGGTTATGTCACTACCCCTTTAAATTTTTGATATTAACTTTGGAACATCTGAAGTGAATTCGTTTATTAACACGAAACTGAAATTATACCGACCTTTCAAACAATTAGTTTTAAATTATCATAACTACTAGTTCATTCTTTTTGAAAAAAATCCACTGTTCTTTCAGTACAAACAAATTTTTTTTGGTGTTGAATTACCAACCTGAAACCTTATTTTATCCTCATTGGTAGCTGGTTGTTCATCGGCCTGTGATGGTGGCGGTGATGGTGGTATCATACTTTGATAATAGTCTCTATTCTCTTCAAGCGTATCTAATATATCTTGAGCGTCTGGATGTACCAAATCGGCCCAAGTTTCCCAGAGTGGATGTACAATATAATCAATAAAGCCGACCTGCGACTTTTCAATCGTAGCATTATGACGATCACACATTGGACTAATATCCATGCCCGATTCGCGTTCTTTATCACCTTGTAAAAAGAATTCCTCCATTAATAGGCTAACCCAGCGCTTATAAAGAGGCAAAGGTTTTGTTGGATTACTTAAATCGGCACAATGGACAAGATTTTCAAGAACCTTTAGAAAAATAATTTATACATTTTATACACAGCATGATTTAATTAATATTTTACTTTATTTTAAATCAAAACTTACCTGTATACGATCTGTGTAATTGTCCAGCAGTAATACACCAGATCCTGCTACTTTTTTCGTTTCTACCATAGTTTTTAAATCAGCCAAAAGGCTCATATGTTTGGACATATCTGTTGATAGTACAATATCAATAACCATTTTTCTTAATGTTTGGCGTTGTTTCCTGTGAAGGAAAGAGAAGAATAATGCAAAAATTTAAATAATGGTTCTCAATTTTCTATCTGAAGATACCTATTATAAAAAACTAATTGAAATTGGAAAACATTTTAAATTAAGATTTCATAAGTGAAACTTTTAAAAGAATATAAAATTGAGAATTTTGGGATATAGAAATGTGAATTACTTGGTAAAAATTTCATATTGTACATAGGGAGCATTTTCTTGGACGAGTTTTAATGATATGCCTCATTAAACTAGTGAAGTTTTCTTCAGGCAAACTGGATGAAATTTTTTTATGAAAAGCTTCAGGATTTTTCATAAAATTGTATGCATTAATTTAAAGAAAAGTTTCAGTAGACGAACTTCAGCGAAACTTTATTGAAATAATATAAAAATTCATTAATATCATATAGATATTACTCTCAGTGTACGTAATGGGGTCAGTTACATATTCATGCGAAAAAATACAAATAAACTTCCTACGCGATACATGATTTTGCATGTCAATTGTACGTGTGATAGTAAAGCAAGGAAATCACTGTAAAAATTAAGAGGGAAGTTTCTTGGACAAGTTTTCATGAAATTTTTCTTTGACAAAGAGAATGAAAAATTTATTAAATTTTTTGAAAAAGCTACATCATTTCTATGAAACTATTTTTATTAAACCTTTATCATTGGTTGTATGAAATTTTTAATAAACTTTCATAATATTTTATGAAAAATTGCATTCTTTTAAAGAAAAGTTTCAATGGACGAATTCCAGCGAAATTCCATTGAATTACTGTAGAATTCATGAATAGCATGCAGATAATTCTTTCAGTGAAAATTGTAAAATTAAAAAATTTAAACAGAGAAATTCTTGCAAGATCTTCTTAAGGAATATATGCAAAAATACGAACTATCTATTCATAAATCCAGTTAGATGAATACCACTATTATAATTTCATCGCATTTTTACAATTTAAACATTTTTTATTTATTAAATACAATAAACGAAAGTATGAATTTCATTCGCAGAATTTTAAATTTCAAACGGAAAATTATAATTTAAATATAACTCAAAATTATTTTTTGTTGCTAACATGTGCAAATTATATTTAAATACTTACTTTTGCATATTACAGAATATATCACATCCTTGATTTTGCAATAATTTAAAGGCAACAGCTAAATGATGATTTTCCAAAACAGATTCGTCATTATACATTAAGGCTAATTCGGAACCTATAACGCAAAACAAAGCAACATTATTAACACACTCATTAATCTTGTCCAATCTTTTATAAACTTTTCTACCACTACAAACAACTATGAACAAACTTACTTGAATTAACTAAAAATTGATTAGTTAGACCAGGATGATCAACATCGTGTATACAGGCTGCAAATAGAGCACCGCCCACTTCTAATGGCGTAAAAACACCCTCTAGTGCAGGAGTATTTAATAAAACATTAGTACTTTGTGTAACATCAGCCGCATGTAATGAATTATGAAACGGATTGTCTTTAACATAATGGTCCTCCAGAGTAGACATAAAATTAAGAAAATTTTTCGGTGGTATCATAAGACTGGTCAATAATTCTCTACTCTGTTAAGGGAGCAAACGGAAAGGGGGAAAAATATTAAATTTTAAAACGTTTAAAAATTTCTTTACACAAACTCACCTGAAATACTGTGTATGCTACACAGGTGAGTGGACGATTAAGACTTAAATCGCCAATTCTAAATATATCAATGCCCCATGTATCTAATTCGGCCAAATGTGGACCCAATGTGGCTTCATGTGTTGTTTCAACACCATATGTGGGTAAACGTTCGCCGGTAAATGAGTTTGTATGTGATAAAGGACGTTTCACACCAGATATCTGGGACATGGGTGGGCCTCTCGGTGAACGACTGCGTTGTGTTAGTTGTGGTATCGGTACATGTGGTTCCGTATTTTCTTCAAAACGCATCGACGGTAAATCGAATTCTTGTTGTTTGTCTGAAATTAGTAGAAAACAATTTAATTATGTTAAATTATAGACAAATTGTTGAACTAATTTTTTTGAATCTTAATATTATATCGACGTACAACAAATAACTGTTAGGTATTGATAATTCTAATAGACATGATAAAAGATTCTCGAAGAAATGTACTCAATCGCAGTCAAAAGAGTTTGACGGTTCAATATACTGAAAATGACGGTCGTGAAAAATGTATTTATTTACCTTTAAAATAACTAAAAATTCAATTATTTTCAACAAATACTTTAAAAATATTTAAATTTTTCATATGAACATTTTAAAATAACTGACAAAAGTAGTACAAACTGTTATTATAGAGTCAACTTTCTTTATACATATTAGGGATTTTCATATAAACTCGTATTCTACTCGTAAACGGTGTAAACCTGGTATGTTTATGAGTTTAATGTCAAACTCAATACATAAAAAATATGGTTTGTATTTATACAAGGTTTACAAGGAATTTACGAGTTTATGTGAAAACCCCTATTATAAAAATATATTTTAATAACAAAAAAAAAAAATTTTTTTTTTCTTTCGGTTACAAGGCAAATGTGTAATTATTTAAGCGGTGCTTCAGTTATTATGTTATATTAAGATTTTTATTTGCCACCTAAGAATATATCAATATTAAATAATATAAACTAAACAACAATTTAGAAAACTTAATGAATTTTTTTTTATTATTTAAATAACTGTTTGCTGAAAAATACTGTCTGGTAGTTGTTTATTATTTTATTAAAATTAAACTGCTTTAAATAACTTTTCCGAAATACAGCAACAAGCGGGCACTCAGTGGGTAAAACTAATTCAACTATGCTGAATCCAGTGGTGCTAGCCGGTTTTCTAGGTTAGCTCTTCAAAAAAAGATATTTTAATTTGAAGATTATGGCCCAATAACTCCAGATCACGCGATTTTTTAATTTGTGTATGATTAATTTTTAGTTAGGTTGGTTTTTACTCTACCAAGAAGCTTTGTATTAAAAATATTCAAAATCGGTGTGGCTGTTCAAAAGTTGTGATTCAAAATGTGAGAACACCTTAAAAATCTCCATACATCTTTTTCAATTCAAAACAAAGTACAATACATCGAGGGCTTATATTCAATAAGGGCTATCTGCAAAAACTGAATTGTTCAGGAAAGCTAAAAAATCGTTTAATTCACGTGTTCTGAACATTTTCTTAATTAACCTTCCAAACTAGTTATGAAAAATGTCTACCAATTCCTACAAATACATTTTTTATTTATGTAAGTTTCATATTTTTTGCGATTTTCTTATAGATGGCCCTAATTGCCTTCGGATATGTTATATTTTGATATGAAAGTTTGAAGTTAGCTCTTTTATGATTGGTAAATTTTCTTTCAAATGTTGTTAAAAGGAGATTTGCGTTACCAAACATTTCTGTGATTTTTATTTGCAAAAAATTATAAAAAAGTTGCTAATATTTGTAAAAAAAATTTTTTCCCAAAAACCAAATAATATTTTTGGCTATTTACAACTTTTATAGCTATAATCTAACCCACCGATTAAGTTTTTTTTTTTTAAATCTGTTGCATCGCAAAGTGATTTTTTCGCGTTCCGCGATTATTTTTCAGTTTTTTAAACTGCACTCACAAAAGTTTGTCGGTAGAATCTACTGAAAATGACAGTTAAAACAAAGGTATATGCAGTTAAAAAGGCGACAAAGGTATTTACCTTCAAAATAACTACAACTCTTTTTATTTTAACTGTTGAAAAATAACTAGCAAATGCATTAAAAATAACTACCAAAGTCGTAAAACTAACTGATAAATTTTTACTACAAAAATTTCAAAACAACTGACGAAATCGGTAAAAACTACTGCTTTTTTACAGTTATTTCTTTTTGTTTATAAAAGTTATATTTTAATAAAAAAAAATAATTTTTTTTCTTTCGATTACAAAAATATGTGTTATTACTTCAGCCTATTTAAAATTCGAAGTAAAAATTCCAAACCGTTTTCCAGTTATTATGCTTTTATGCATTGGAGATACAATACAAGTTTCTGATTTTTATAAGCAAACTAGAAATATATCAATAATAACGAAAATCGGTTTGGAACAATAATTTTCAAACACAAATATCTTTTTTTAAGAGCTTATCTAACGGCTAGCACCACTGGATTCAGGGGATTTTTCAACTAGCACAGTGTTACTAACACGAAGCAATATGACGAAATGGAATTGTAAAACGTAAAAGCCATTCATAACAACCAAGGTTGGCAACCGATACCGTTATAATACTGTTATCCGTTTCAAAACTCTTTCAAAATGACAACCGATACCGATACCAATACCGAAATTCTTGTTTTAAAAAAATACCGGTATTCAAAACCCTTTCCCTTAATACCGGTGTCGTACCGGTATGGAATCGGTTTTAAAAAAATTGTTTTTTTTCACGTTTTTAGCAAAAATACAAATTTTTTTAATATAAAATTTCCAATATTGTTAAACAATTAAACTTTATTATTCATTGTTAATAGAAAATCGTGTTATAAATTAAAAGTGCGGTTATCAGCCTTTAATTTGAATTGGCAACATTGTTTTTAATTTATTTAACTTCGTAAATATTCTCTAACTTGTGACAAATTCTGTAAATATAATTTAATATAAAAGGGTTATTCAATAACGCTACAAAAGTTTTTTTAAATAAAACAAAAACGGTTTTGGATATCAATGAAATTCTTTATTCCTGTGAAAGTACGTTCGATGCCATTATGTATGGAAATCGATCTCTTTTGCATGGCCACCACGGGCACGCTTGCAGAAGTCCAGACGCTGAACCCAATTTTCGACGGTTTTCAAGCATAAATCGGCCGATATTCGTACGAAGTTCATCAATCGTCGCTGGCTTGTTGGCATAGACCATAGATTTGTAGCCCCACAGGAAATAGTGCAACGGCGTCAAATCGCACGACCGAGACGGCCAATCGACTGGACCATTTCGTGAGATATCACGTTCTCCAAACTTGGTTTGCAATAAATTGATTGTGACATTCGCTGTGTGGCTTGGGGCACCGTCCTGTTGGAACCACATGTCCTCCAAGTCCATATCATCCAATTGTGGCCAAAAATATTCGGTTATCATTGAACGGTAGCGATTCCCATTCACAGTAACGTGCCGGTCTTGATCATCACGGAAGAAGTACGGCCCAATGACGCCGCCGGCCCATAAACCGCACCAAACCTTAATTTTTTCGGGATGCAATGATGAGTCATGGAGTACGTGTGGATTGCTGTCTGACCAATATCGCATATTTTGTTTATTGACGAAGCCATTCATTATGACGACCATAAATTGGACGTAGCGCTCTTAACGTTGAGGCCACTGACTCCGAATTTCGGTAGTAAATTTTAATAATTTCGACTCGTTGCTGGCTCGTATATCTTTCCATCATGAAATGGCAAACCTTACTGAAGAGAAATGTCAAAAGATCGGCAAGAAATATGGCGTCGTTTGCTGTCCCTGTCTTTCTACTTTTGTAGCGTCCCTGTTGAAGAACCCTTTATAAAGTGGTTTCTTAAACCTTTAATTGAATTTACAGTTTCTTTTAGAGAATCTTTTAGAATCTCAATACAAATATAAAATATTTGTAGTCGATCAAATTTAAAAAAAATTTTGTGTTTAAAAAATAATGTTCATATTATAAAAACTCATTATAAAAACATTATTTAACTTACTGAAAAAGATACAGACGTTTTCTCGCCAAATAAAAAATGAAAAATTTTGAAAAAATCCAGAAAACAAGTGTAAAAATTCTTTAAAAACAAGTTACGAAAATAGAAAAACGCTATAAACGTTAGAAATTAAATTCTGTAAAAATAAATAAAGAAAACAAAATTATTACAAAAATAATAAGTGAATAGTGGTTATTAAATTAATTAAATGCCAGTAAGGCGCTCTCCTCCAAACAACAACAACAATAATGAGCTCAATCCAAGAACAAATGCAAACTCTCCCGCGCAAATAGCATCTCCTTCTAATTTTAATATGTTTAATTCAAATATATCCCTCCAACAACACCACTTTCTTGGTCTACACAATGTAAAACTCCAAATACAACAATTTCAAATCAAACGTTTTTCCCTTTACCCTCAACCCCAACTAGTTGCCCAGTAAATACATTAGCTAGCTCTACTACATGCTCAACAGTAACAACCCAATCATCTACAACCACTACTGTGACAACTTCAAACTCATCTCTTATACCGATAATGTCAACATGTAGTTCTCACACACCCGTTAACACAGTAAATATAATAAATAATCCAGAAGCTCTCATAACAAGTGAGCGAGAGATGGTAAGTAGTAATATATCTCTTACCCAGAGCGTAAATAATGCAAATGCACAAATTTCATCAAATGATCAAACCACTCAACAATCGGCAATGGTCGCTTTAAAAGGTGCTATACCCAAACAAATTCAATTAAGAAAACAGGAAAATAAAGTAAATAACATAAAACCTCAAACTGGTATTGATCGTTATATTACAATTACAAAGCGTAAGCTGAGTCCAAATTCATCAAAAATGCAACCCTCACCAAAATTTAAGAAAAAGATAGATCCTGTCAACTTGCCAAATGAAAACCGTTTTTCTATCTTAGAAACTGATGAAAATGAAGATACTCAAACAGAACAAAAGAATGAGCCAATACCACCGCCGATTCTCTTACGTGAACAGAATTCAAACACCCTAGTTAACTCATTATCTCAACTTGTAGGCAAAAACAACTTTTATGTTGTATCATTACGTGTAGGGAACGTACTTGAAACCAAAATAAAAACATACACTGAACATAATTATAGGAAAATCACAACATTTCTTGATTCTGAGGGAAAAAGTTATTACACTTTTCAATTAAAAAGTTCAAAGGGCCTTAGGGTAGTTATTAAAGGAATTGAGAGTAACATTCCCACACAGGAAATAAAAGAAGCTCTACAGGAACAAGGATATGAAGTAAAATCTATTCAAAACATTATTAATAAAAATAAAAATCCACAGCCCTTATTTAGAGTAGAAATAGCTTTTGACTCAAGTAAAATAAAAAAGAACGAAGTACATCCAATTTATAATTTGCGCTATCTACTTCACAGAAGAATAACTGTGGAAGAGCCCCGGAAACGTAATGGCCTACCCCAATGCCTTAACTGCCAAGAATTTGGCCACACAAAAGGGTATTGTAAATTGCCCTCAGTATGCGTAATATGCGGTGAAGTTCATAAGAGTTCAAATTGCACAATACCAAAATCTGATCCTTCGTTAAAGAAATGTAGCAATTGTGGTGGAAACCACACGGCCAATTATAGAGGATGCCCAGTTTATAGTCAAATTAAAAAAAACGTGTTACAAAAAACGAATAGGAATCAATATCAACCAACCATCTTCCCAAGACTAACCCACAGTATTCCTTACACTACTCCTAGTTCCCAAACAATCAGAACCAATCTCAATAACCCATCCCAAGTACAATCCAGCACATCGACTATTGATGAGAATATTTCATACGCTAGTATCACGCAAGGACCTTCGTCCTCTTCTCACAGAAACCCTCTAGAAGTCTCCATCGAAAATCTTGTAAACACTATGAATAACTTTATTAATAATATGCAAATAATGATGCAAGAAATGCTTAGAAATCAAGGCATGCTTATGCAAGCCATTTTGGAAAAAAAATGATCCCATTAAATATTTGTTTCTGGAATGCCAACGGCTTAAGCCAACACAAAAGAGAAGTTGAATCTTTTCTTAAAATACAAGCTATTGACATATTATTAGTCTCTGAGACCCACTTCACCTCTAAAAATTGCTTTAGAATTAACAATTTTTCGACATATGACACTAAACACCCAAGTGACAGAGCATGTGGTGGTACTGCTATTATAATTAGTAATAGAGTGAGACACTTCCCATTGCAAGAGTATAAAACCGATCACATACAAGCTACATCCCTAACTCTGACAGATGTTAACATTACAATTTCGTCTATCTACAGTCCTCCCAGACACAAAATAACTCAACAACAATACACAAGTTTTTTCTCTACACTTGGTCATAAATTCATTGTAGCAGGGGATTTCAATGCAAAACATACGTATTGGGGTTCCCGACTCATCACTCCAAAAGGACGACAACTACTCAATGCAATCAATTCATCAAACCTCGATGTGGTCTCTGGCGGTCAGCCTACTTATTGGCCTTCAGACTTAAATAAAATCCCGGACCTAATTGATTTCGCAATTATTAAAAACATAAAACGAAAACACATTTCGATAGTTTCTTCTCTGGACCTGTAATCTGATCACTCTCCAACTGTTATTAGTTTGGTCACATCCAATCCTAGTTTATTGATGGAAACAAATCACTTTCCTAATAGAAGAACGAACTGGCTCAAATACAAAATGTACATCAGCTCTCATTTACCCCAAGCCCTCTCATTAAAAACCGGTGAAGAAATCCAAGAAGCCATAGATCAGTTTTCAAAAACACTCTCCTCGGCAGTAACAGTGGCTACTCCAAAGACCCAAAACAATAAGAAATGCAATTTTGCCAGCTCAAAAAGAGTTGAAGATCTCGTAATAGAAAAAAGAAATATTCGTAGACAGTGGCAACAAACAAGATCCCCTGCTCTTAAAAGTAAACTGAAACAATGTCAAAGAAATTTAAATCGTGTTCTGAAAGAAAATAAGGAGTCCTCCCTTAAATTCTACCTACAAAATTTAGAACCAACACAAAATTCAGACTATAATTTGTGGAAGGCTTCAAAAAAACTAAAACATCCCACAAATTATGAAGCACCCATACGCAACGAAAATGGAACATGGGCTAAAAGCAGCATTGAGAAGGCTGAAACCTTTGCTGATCATTTAGAAAAAGTTTTTACTCCCAACGATACAATCTCATCAATAAATCTTCCACATATAAACGATACAATTTCCTCACCTATAAAAATCCGATTCTCTACTCTAAAAGAAAACGTAAAAAGCCTCGATGTAAAAAAGTCTCCAGGCCCGGACAGGATTACTCCAAAAATGGTTTGTGAGTTACCAGATGGCGCACTTAAAATTGTTTTGTTTATTTTCAATGCTATGCTACGTACTGGTGTATTCCCTACTTCTTGGAAAATTTCGGAAATAATAATGGTTCCCAAGCCTGGAAAAAACGCAAGTCTTGCAACATCATATAGGCCAATTAGTTTATTATCGATGCTATCAAAACTCTTCGAAAAAATCCTTTACAACGTATTATCATCCCACATAGAGGTACATAAATTAATTCCCATGCATCAATTTGGTTTTAGAAAAAAACATAGCACGATAGAACAAGTTCACCGCATTGTTACTCTCATTAGGATGACATTTGAAGCCAAACAATATTGCTCCGCTCTATTTATAGACATTTCTCAAGCATTCGACAGAGTATGGCATGACGGTCTTATACATAAAATAATAACTCTGTTGCCATCCAATACCCACAAACTACTAAAAGGTTATCTTTCACAAAGATCGTTCATAGTAAAATCTAAAAATTGTCAATCATCAAGTAGGAAAATTTGTGCTGGAGTTCCCCAAGGTAGTATACTGGGTCCATTGCCTTATATTCTCTACACCGCAGATATGCCAACTCATGCACTTACTCACACTTTCACATTTGCTGATGACACGGCGTTTATGAGCGTCCACCAAAATCCCAAAATGGCGAATTTCCAATTGCAGTCTCACATTTATAATGTAGAAAAATGGCTCGACGAATGGAAAATAAAAGTAAATGCTTCAAAATGTGTTCACGTAACCTTTACTCTTAAAAGGGAAAATTGCCCCAATCTTATCATTAATAACTCTGTAGTACCACATCAAAATCATGTTAAGTATCTCGGAATTCACCTAGATCGACGTCTTACTTGGGCACATCATATAGATTCTAAAATAACTCAAATTAATCTAAAACTTGCTCAGTTAAACTGGCTTCTTAATAAATACTCTACTCTTCGTTTGGACTTTAAAGTGATTATATATAAAGTCATAATAAAACCCATTTGGACATACGGTATTCAACTCTGGGGAACAGCCTCAGCCTCGAACATAGACAAATTACAAAGAAGACAATCGAAATTATTAAGATTTATCACTGGTGCCCCATGGTTCATACGTAATTCTAATATCCACAAAGATCTCAATATTCCTGTAGTCCGCGACGAAATTAAAACGCATAGTATCAAATACGTGTCTAAACTAACCGCTGATCCTAACCGCTTAGCTCAAAATTTACTTACATATCCAGGGCATCAGCGTCTAAGAAGATTAGACACCCTGGACATTGCTCGAAGCTAACATATACATACACTCCTGCTCACAAAAATTGGCTTGACTGCGCTGGCAGTTAACCATTAAGAAAATAGATTTAAGATTTGTTCACTTATTGTAAATTCCTTAAGAGAAAGATTCAATAAAACAGAAAATTTGAAAAAAAAAAAAAAAATTATAAAAACATTTTCATAAACTATACTTATCCTTTTTAAAAATTTAATAAAATTGAGTTTTTTTATAATTAAGAACGTTTTTTTATATTTTTGTAAATTTTTTCAATAATACCGGTATATACCGGTATTAATGTTAATATTAATAAATGATTAAAATACCGTTACCGATACCGAAACAAATAAAAAATCGATACCAATACCGATACCTATACCGTTATTCGTTTCGGTTGCCAACCTTGATAACAACTATTAGTTTCATTGTCTTTAAATGAGTGTATAGTGCTAATTAAATTAAAAAAAAAAATTTTGTTATTATCAATTAATTTTATTAACTCAGTAAGGGGAATTTTACCTGAGAGCTAAATCTCAGTAATGGGTTCTCATTACTAATATCTAAATAAAAAACAGCAGAGTTAATGTTTACTGCATATTATATTAATATTCGACAAGGTCGTTTTTGTAAGTGTTATCCACATTCGCTGCATGAAAAAACAAATAAAATTTGTACACCTGCTTACCCATTGCATTACAAAAATATAAAAAATTAATAGTAATAAAATTAGTAGTAAAACAAAATTAAAAAATAAGTATGTAGTTACAATTTGTTAAATAAAAAGATTTAGAGCGAGTAAATTATTTCCAACATATATATAAATTTGACTTTCATAACTATGGTTAAGCATTAAACTCAGTTTATCTTAAGATAAGTTAGAAGGTCTTACTCATATACTTATTAGTAGTTAATAATAAATAGTTACCAATATCACATTAGTTTTGTAATTAACTAAATACTCGCGCGTAAGCTGGAGTTGTTATAAATTGTCTTAAGGTAGAATTAGCTATACGTGCACGTAACGTGACGAGTCTCCTTATGGAAAATCTAATGAGTTAAAAGAGCATAGCTGACAGTCTATTTCTTTTTTACTCATTATTTTAGATTGAATCAGCTGATTCGTCACGTTACGTATGGCTAAATGAGCCTTTAGTCTAACAAAACTAACTAGTACTAACGCCGAATTATAAGCAGTCAAAATTTTGGTTTCATTATAAATATAACCACTTATTTTGTAATAAAAGATACAAAATACAATATCGAGGAAATCTGAAGATATTCAACTACAACCATTTTGGCATCAAGTGTTTCTAGTTTCCCCCACATATTTGCAAATAAAACTTATATCTATTATACAGAAGTTTTTAACCCAGTTTTATTTAAACTTATATTTTTTGCATTTTATTTTCCCATATAAAAAGAAGAATTTCCGCTTTATTTGATTTTAAGCATAGTTACTGTAATATAATTTGATTTAATTTTTTTTTATACTTTATCATATTACACATCATCATCATCATCAACATCATTTGAACAGTATGTTTGAAACAAGCGGTTCCTTAAAACCTACAAAACCCTTATAATTTACTGTACAAACACAACAAAATTTACCGTAAATAAAAAAGTTAACAGTAACGAGACCAAGCAAAGAACCGCAACCATCCTCCCACAGGAGAGGAGGTGAAAAAAATGAAGGAAAATGCGTGGTTGGTGATGATGTTGAAAAAAGTTTTTAATATAAAATTTAAATTTTATTCGCAATTTTTTTTTATATATTTTATTATCCGGCTCGCAGAAAATACAGCCTCTGTATAAAATATACAATATATAGATTAGGGTGTCCCGAGCAAACAAAATTGATGTGATGTCGGGGAAAATAGGTAAACTAAATAAAATGTCAAAAAAATATACACAAAACAACAACAAATTTTTGGGTTAACTATTAGCCTAAGTTTAAACCTGCAGTATGAGACCCACCGTTAAAATCTTTGTTCCAAAAAATATGCATAACAATTTATTTTTAAATTTTTTATTATAAACGATATCGAAACATATTACCTAGGTGATATTTATTATCATATATGATAATCACTTGTAATAAGAAAACAATATTTTTTTTTATTCTAAAATGTAACTTTCATAACCATAACGTTTTCCCAAGGATTTACAATACCGCTTCCGCTATCGAAATTCCCTAGAACAACGTTAGTAAAATCGCAAAAATCTGGTCCAGCGATTTCCAGGCGATTTCGATATCGAAAACGATATCAGATGTGATAGTCAAATCGGAATCCTTTAAAAATGTGGTAAAATAAAGGCAATGATGAAAAATTGATAATGAAATCGTTATAGAGGGTGGTCCAACCATAATGCACGATGTTAATTGTCTTTGTTTCAGTATTTGACAAAATCAGCCATGACCATGAATTCAACCATCGGGCAATCAGTTACCATTAGGGATACCGATCCCGATCCCGAAAATCGTTCTTGAAAAAATCCCGGGATTTCCGATTTCATTATTCGCCAAATTTTATCACTTTTTGTATTTGTTTTTATTGTTATATTCGACCTTAATCACTTAAAGCAAACATCTTATTAAATTTTATTAAAGAACTAATTTTTCCTATTCATACACTCATAAAAAAAATTAGTACAAGTCTGTTAAACGCGTTCTGATTAAATTGAACTAATTTTTCTGTTATTTTCTCCAAAAAAGCCCGTACAAATAGGTCAAAATTCTGCTAAAATAACAGGAAATAGTACATGTATTTGCGCCAGCACAATTTTGACCTATTTGTATGGACTTTTTTTTATGAGTGTAGTTAATAGATTAAAATAGATTAGTGATTAAATATATCTGAACAAAAACATTAATAATTTAAAAACGTTTATTTAGTTTAAAACTTTTCAGATTTATTTGATCTTTTAACGGACATGTTTTTATTTATTTCATTAATGATTTGCTAAATTCATCACTTCATGCAATATAATTTTGCCGAATATTACTATACCAAAAACAGCAAATTTTTGTTATAGTATTTAGCAAAATATAACATCGACCTTTTTGAAATCAGCAAAGGTATGTGCTCAATATTTCACATTAGTAGACTTAAAAAATCTAATATAATCATTAATATTTCTGATGCTTTCAGCAGAGTAGTTTGTATTTGCATTTAATTAATTTTAGATTAGTAGCTTTTTCTGCTATTTTTCCATACTTATTTCTATGAGTGTAGTTTTCGTTTAAAGCCAAATTCACAATGCTGTAGTACTCCACTCTGAGTGGATTTTTTGTTCTTTGCTTTTTGGCACATACATATTTTTCGTATCATGCCCTCTCTATTCTAGTAAACTCCACTCTGCAGCATTGTGAATCCGGCTTAATTTATTTATTTTTTCGTACTACAGGAAATAAATAAGTAGATTTATAACACTATGCGACAGTAAACATCGGGATGGGATGAAACCAACGGGAAATGTTATATCGGTCAAAAACAAGTTATACGTGTCCCGGTGTTTAGCTGGGTCACCCCTAGGAATCGAGATATATCTTTTTTTTGACATAACTCGAGAACCACTAGTCCGATTTTGCTCAAACAATTTAAAAAAAAATTAAAAATTACAATTCCTTTAATCTGTTCATAGAACGTTTTTCTATATACTCAACAGTTTTGCCGGTAAAAATAAATGTTTGTTACCGCTACCATAAAAATCAATAACCTTTTGTTTATTACTTTTTTTTAATATTTTAGGCAAAAAATATTTTTTTCTTCATACATTTATTTTTACCGGCAAAACTGTTGAGTATATAGAAAAACGTTATATGAACAGATTAAAGGAATTGTAATTTTTAATTTTTTTAAAATTGTTTGAGCAAAATCGGACTAGTGGTTCTCGAGTTATGTCAAAAAAAAAGACCACCAAAGGTCAAATCGATATATCTCGATTCCTAGGGGTGACCCAGCGAAACGCCGGGACACGTATAACTTTTTTTTAACCAATATAACTTTCCCCGGTAGTTTGAACCCTTCCCGATCACTGACCCCTACCATTTGTCTCACAGTGTATTGAACTATTTTAATTTTTAGTGTTTATTTTAGCTATTTATTTTTAAAATTAAAAATATAATGAAACAAGAAAATCCCGAAACCCCGAAAAATCACGGGATCCCGACAAATCCCGGGACTTTCAATTTTCAAAATCCCGAATCCCGGGATTTGTAAAAACCAGTCCCGTTCGGCATCCCTAGTTACCATGGTGTTCGCTATCGCGAGATGATAACGGACTTCTTGTGGCCAGAAATTGAGGATATGGACCTGGACGATATGTGCTTCCAACAGGATGGTGCCACTTGCCACACAGCCAACGAAACAATTGCTCTTTTGCGCGAAAAATTCGTTGGCCGTGTTATCTCACGTCGTGGCGATGTTAATTGGCCGCCACGATCATGTGATTTGACAACGTTTGACTTCTTTCTTTGGGTAATAATTCGGCACATTAACGACATTGAACCTCAATTATGTCTCAAGGGTTCCGCGTATTTGTAATTTCCATCAAACAAGGCATTAGACGCTCAAAGGCTGTACATGTTGTACAACATGCTTGACCGTCTATAGGCCGTATCAAAGTCATTGAAAATATGGACCATCGGATAGAGGTATGCCACCGAAGCCGTGGCGAGCATTTGGCCAATATTTTCCCAGTCAGAAAAATACAAACGGGAAAGCGGTGGCAAAGCACTTTAACAGGTGGTACAAAAACTGGCAAAAAGTGCTTTTCCATTCCCAAAATGATAACATCATTAGACAAAAGGACCGCCTGTTCAAAAAGCGCCAGAAAAGCACTGGAGGAACAAAATTTTTAAACGTTGGCAAACCGCTGGCAAAACCAATAAATAGGTGGTCTGGAAATATATTTTCCAAAATAAAATTTAAAAAAAGTTCATATGTATTTTTTTGGTCCTGCCGTGATTTGAACCCAGGCCGTCAGATTGGCAGACGATTGCTCTACCCACTGAGCTAACGAGACATATAATAATTGGTGGCTAAACACATAAATGAGTGATAATAGCTGGACAAATACTGGCTGTGCCAAAATGCTAGTACTGGCAAACAAGTTTTTGTAACTAGTATGCCAGTGTTGGGAGGGCAAAAAAAAGTTGGTCTTGAAGGAGCTTTCCCACAAACAAAAAAATTGATTTTTCAATAGGTACTTGCCAACTTTGAATTTAATTTGTGAACGCACTATTTCACTGATCATCTAACTGTTACTTCCCTTTTTTTTTAGTAAACTCAACATTTTCATCATGGTAAAGTACACGAACGAACAACGTCTGCAAATTATAAAAATGTACTACCGAAATTCGGAGTCGGTGACCGCAACTTTAAGACCGTGAACTCCAATTTTTGGTCGTTATTCTCGCCCTAGTACACAAGCAATAATAAGTTTAGTGCAAAAATTTGAGTCTACATATTCATTGTGTGATGCTGCCGTGCCAGTGAGACAACGGGTTGGTCAAAGTGACCAAAATATCGCTGCCATTCAGGCGTCCGTAGCAAACGATCCAAATCAGTCGATTCCGCGACGTTCTCAAGAACTGGGCATTGCCAAGACCACTTTATGCCGAATTTTGCGTAAAGATCTTGGTTTACACCCATACAAGATCAAGCTGATTCAAGCATTGAATCCGATGGATCATTTGACGTGATGCGTTTTATTAAAAAGAAAGTAGTCAAGTCCTTATTGGAAAACCCTAAAACAGAAAATTTTGATTGAATATTATTTTGTTTATTGAATGACAGATAGAAACAGTTAAAATATATATCTGCAAAACAAATATATATATTTGTTTGCAATTAACTACTTATTTAATTGAAACAACTTTACTGATTTTACTTTTTTAACAACTGTTGAACTTTTACGGTAAAGTTATTGTGAGTGTATTACAACTCGATGATAAAATCATTAGAGTTTCTGTTAAGAAAGAAGTACATCCAGATCGCTAAATGCTGTGCTTTTTTTACGGCTCTTGTATCTGGGTAGTCATATCATGTTGTTTTATCTTATAGTGTATCATAATATATGAACATATACAATATGTTATCATGTATAGTCCTATGCTCCAGTGGGAGTTAGGGGAATATAATACATACCAGTATATGTATGTATATATGTATATTAGAGTGTTTTTTGAATTTTAGGTTTTCGGATATCATAACTTTTTAGAAGGTTTTTGTGCCAATAAAAATAATGGCGTTTTTATTTTTGAAAAATTCCAACTCCTTCAACCCCCTCTCGGCGGCTAAAACCGCGAATTTTGGGTACCTTACTTTGTAGAACAGAAACCGCTAAATGCATTTAAAATCTGACTTCACGAATCGATTCTACATGAAAAATTAGGCTTATAAGCAGTTTTTTACGGTCGGAAAAAATCGATTTTTTTATTCTTTAATATGTTTTTTATGTGGTACTTTATATAACCATATATTTTTATATATTGTCTTTTACAAAATTAGATATTAAAGTTTTGCCCCTAAATTCATAAACGCTTTGCAAAATTATAGGAGGTTAATTGAACAAATTTTGTATGAAAATGACGTTTTGGAAACCTGCTATAACTTTAGAAAGCATTTATGAATTGAGGGGTTAATTTATAAACGCATTATAAAGTTAATAGAGGTTTACACAACAAACTCTCTGTAACTTTATAAAGCGTTTATGACTTTGGTTGGGGAAATTTATGGGAATTTCAACGAAATGGCGATATAGCCTAAAACGTTTATGGCAACTCTAGTATTGATATATTTATAAACAAATAAAAGCGTATGCAAAAGTATATTTGATAAAATACTCGTATGTGCAAAAAGGTTTAATTTTTTTTTAATGGAAAGGATAAAAGAAAAGAAAAAAAAATGACAAAAAAGAAAACAGTGCAAAAAAATTATGAAATCAATTAAATTTACAAAACATTTTTGCTACTTGATTTTACCTAAGGGCTAGACATTAACTTGCAGTTAAAAATGCTACATAAAAACTTTTTTCTGTATGTTTTAAGTATAAAACATATGTAAAGAAGAATTTATCTTTCGAAGGAAGAAAAATAAATAAAAACCAAGGTTGGTTACCGTTACCGTTATAATACCGTTATCGCTAAAATACCGTTTCAAATCGAAAACCGTTACCGTTACCAATACCTCTAAAAAAATATCCAAATACCGTTATCGTTACCGATACAGTTATTTTTATAAGTAGTTACCGGTATTTATTAAATTATGTAAAAATGCAAATTTTTAAAAATTTTTATAATAACCTTCAGTTTTTTTTTCTACAAAAAATTTTATGGATAACAATTTTAGTTACTAAAACTACCAGCATTGAATTTAAAGCTTATAATATGTATTTTTACCACATAAAACGAGTAAAAAGGTTAAAGTCGGGCATGCCGACTATACAATACCCTACACCACTCTGGTGTATTGTTTGGATCAGAAATTCGAATGGGTTAAAATGGGGCTTGTGTCAAAATTTTCTATAATGTGAGTCAGCGCACCAAATTTCATTAAAATATCTTAATATTTGCGACCTGCAGTTTGTAACCAAGCCAATTTTGGGGGGACCCTTATATGGGCACTAGTTCTAAACATGAACCGATGTTCACCAAAATCAATAGGCTTCGTCCTTGGGCCAACATAGGTCTATGTACCAAATTTCATCAAAATATCTTAATATTAATACCTGCAGCGTATAAACAGTATAATTTTGGTAGGACCCTTATATGGGCACTAGGTCTAAACATAGACCGATGTTCACCAAAATCAATAGGCTGCATTATTGGGCCAATATAGGTCTGTGTACCAAATTTCATCAAAATATCTTAATATTTGCGACCTGCGTATAAACAGTATAATTTTGGTAGGACCCTTATATGGGCACTAGGTCTAAACATGGACCGATGTTCACCAAAATCAATAGGCTGCGTTATTGGGCCAATATAGGTCTGTGTACCAAATTTCATCAAAATATCTTAATATTTGCGACCTGCGTATAAACAGTATAATTTTGGTAGGACCCTTATATGGGCACTAGGTCTAAACATGGACCGATGTTCACCAAAATCAATAGGCTGCGTTATTGGCCCAATATAGGTCTGTGTACCAAATTTCGTCACAATATCTTAATATTTACGACCTGCAGCGTATAAACAATATAATTTTGGTAGGACCCTTATATGGGTACTAGGTCTAAACATGGACCGATGTTCACCAAAATCAAACTTGTTCGTCCTTGGGCCAACATAGGTCTGCGTACCAAATTTCATCAAAATACCTTAATATTTGCGACCTGTAGAGTGCGCACAAGATTGCATGGACAGACAGACAGACAGACGGACGGACGGACGGACGGACGGACAGACGGACATCGTTAAATCGAAATAAAAAAAAATTCTGAACCGATCGGTATACTATAAGGTGGGTCTACGACCAATATTTTTTGGTGTTACAAACATCAGCACAAACTTATAATACCCTGACCACATAGTGGTGTAGGGTATAATGAAATATATGTTAAGTTTTTACTTGTTTTTAACATAAATTATAATACCGGTACGTACCGGTATTGCTGTTTCGATAACGGTATACAGTTACCGAAACAGTCTTAAATACAGTTACCCTTACCGTTACCGAAACAAACGAAATTAGATACCGTTACCGTTACCCTTACCGTTATTCGTTTCGGTAACCAACTTTGATAAAAATAATAACAAAGAACCTACTGAGATTTTTATGCGAAGTAAAAAGAAAATAAACTTGAAACCAAAAGTATTTTCTGGTTATACGTACATATATGAACACCGGGCAACAATAGCATTGATAGGCATGCCACACAAACACAGCTAATATTGTTCTGAATGAATTTTTTAAATTTATTATTTTAAAATTCTTGAAATACGTTTTTACGGTGTAATATTGATGTATTACAGGTTGTCGCAAAAGTAATGTCATAATGTGAATTGCCTACCATTTTGTTCGAAATGAAAAAAATGAGTTCCGTTTTCACGAAAAGTTTATTTGAAGATGTAAAATTTATTACATTGAGGTCGGCTAACTTATCTAAAAGTACGCTCAATTTACGACTATCCAGAGTTATATTAATGCAAATTTTATTCGTGGTTAATGCGGCCTATAGACTACTCAAGTTACTTGCACAATAATGAGTTTGTGCAGGTCAGTTGAACAGTGTGTGGCATGGTTTGTGTACTTGTACAAGTATATTTTTAGACTTGAGTAAAAATCAAAACGATTTTGATTTTTACGCAATATTTTAGAACTTGTACAAGTCATTTGCGCGGTGTATGCTGAAATTAGCACAGTTCAGCAGTAATTTTTGAAGAGTGAACATCATAAATACGGATAAAAAAATTAAAAATATGAATAAACGTAAAGTAAAAAATGTTAATATAAATTTATTGACATCACCAACGAATTTCAGGTATTTTGGCCTGCACAAAGTGTAAAATAAAGCTTTTAAAGGCTAATATTGCCTCATAGAAATAACAATCCGCTACATGTTTCTGCTGCTAAGTGTGAATTAAAATGAATATTGCACAGTTTACTTGAATGGTGTGTAGCGAGTAAGGTGACTTGAACAAAATCGTTATTGTGCAAGTGACTTGCATAGTCTATTTGCCGCATAAGGATAAAGACCAACTTAACTACCTAACTAAGAATAAAATTCTCCTCAAGATAGGGTTAAAATAAGCATTCTTAAGTTGAAAAAATTATATCGGTCAAATGACCACCTCCCGAGTTGATACACATTTGTTCGTTTTTTGGCTCCAAATTAGCGATTTCTTCTTTAATGTTAGCTTTAAACTCTTTCAAGGTTTGTGGTTTTAAAAAGCCCCAAAGGAACAAGATCTGGCAACCTGGACGGCCAGCTCAAATCTTCAAAACTGGAGATCACTCGGCCCGGAAATTTGTGTCTCAATATCTCTATCGAGCTATGTGAGCGGTTGCTGGAACCCATAATTCTCTATACCCAATTCAGCAACTCGTTAAACATCTGCCTGTAATGGCTCACCAGTTACGGTTACGATGGTTTATCGGTGTCCTTAAAAAAACTAAGAGCCAATCACTTTTTTATTGCAAATGCCACACCAAACAGTCACTTTGAGGGGATGCATTTCTTGCATCGCCGTACTCCCTCCAGTACGAAGTATTTTTGCAAGGCAATTCCAAAAAAAAAATTTTTTTTCCCGAACGTAGGGGTCGCCTTCTCTGTGCCCCATAAAAGTATATTTTGTTTGTTAACGTAACTACTTAAGTTGAAATGGGCTTCGTAGCTCATTATGATTTTGGTCACGCAATCACCCTCTTCTTGCACCAAGTTTAACAGAGCATGGGAGTAAGTTAATCTCGTTTAACGGTCAGCAGGCAGCAATTCGTGAACGATTTGCACTTTGTACGGTAACAACTTCAAGTCTTTCACTAAAAATCGTTGCAATGAACGTCTGCTGATGCCTAATTGTGTACATCGTCGTCTCATCGATGTTTGTGGATTCTCTCTGACGTCCTCGGCCACAGTAGCGATGTTCTCGGTGGAACGTTCAATACGCGGCCGTCAACTTCTTGCGACATCTCTAGTAGACCCAGTTTGCTCAATTCTCATGGGTACTACTCAATTCTTATATGGGACTATTCAATTGAGTGGAATAATTAATTGATTTCATTAGCATTGCATTGATATCAATTGAAATTAAATTATATTTTTGAAAAAAAAAAAATAATGATTTTCAGGGTCTGATTTCATTGATCAATGACAATGGTTTAAAATTTCATTATAATTAATAATTAGAAACTAAAAAAATTTGACAGAAAAGCTTTTCGAAAAACGTTAAAGAAAAAAAAAATCGGCAAAATTGAAAAAAAAAATATGTTGAAATGGAGAAATATCATTAATATCCATTCTCGCTCAATTTAATTTTGCTCCTTTGTGTTTAGTATTCCAATTACACTTGTTTCCAGTTCCATTCCATATCTTTCACAAAAATTATCTTTTACAATTTTCCTAACCAAAACCGTTGTTCGTTTTATTTATCAGAAGATTTTTTTTTTAATAAATGCATCTTCAATTAATTGCAATTAGTTTTTTATGCAAAATATTTCATTACCATTAAATGGTAAAGCAAGTTTTTCCATTTGCATTAGTTTCAGCTAATGGTAATGCAAATCCAGTGGGAATAAAAAATTTCCAAGTATGCCTATAATATGTTTTCTGTTGTTAATTTGAATATTTTAAATTCAAATATTTGAAACACATACATTTGGTAGCATATTTTGTGAAATGCCTTTAAATACATTAGCATAAATTTACTGAAAAACACTTTTAGGCTTGTTGTATGTTTGATTTTATTTTTCTCTTGTATTTGCACATTGTTTTCAACATAAGAATTGTTTTCTTATTTTTGTTCTGTTAAATCCGTTTAATGGAATTTATTATTACTGAAGTTAATGGCAAATTACTTACCCAAAAATGTTGAACAAATGTATTCTGAAATTTGATTTCCCGATTTACTAGATTCACTGAAGTGTGATAATTCTTTATTAAGCATACGTTTGAACTGTAAATAATAAAATTATATTAAGTATTCATAAGTAAATACAAATAAATAAAGTATACTTTTATATGCGATATGGTAAACACATTTCAAAGCATACTTTTAGTTGTTGATTTTCTGTAAACTCACCTTAAGTGATGCCATATCGGACACACTGCGATGTGTTTGTATTGTATCCAGTTGATCTAAGCACCAGTCTAATTCTTCTATTGTATCGGTGGCCAATCGAGTGTATGCCTCATCACCCTGATTTAATTGCATGCCCGCCGTTGAGGAACGTCCCATTGACGATTGTGTTGGTCGCCTAGATCTTAGATGATTAATACAATGTTCCAAACAAATACCAGACAGTGACACAGACAAGTGACACATATACACAAACACATACACATTAACAAACACATGAAGGACAATCATGTCATTAAAAAGAAAAACCATCATAGATCATAACAAATAAATTGTAAAAAAAACAAAACAAACGAAAAGTAAAATGGCGTTTATAAAATCAAAAAGTTACAGCAAAAGCATTACGGGCGAGCGAGCGTGTTTGGGCGGGCGGCATAACAAAATATGAAATTAAAAAAAAGATAAAAAAATATATTTAAAAAAAGGTGTTTAAATTATAAATTTGCAAAAATTGGATAAAATATTAATGGAAATTATACAAAATTTTTTTTATAAATTTATCACGATTTTGTTTTAGTATTATTTTTTTTTGTGGAGGAAAAGGGAGAAAGAGAAAAAGAAATAAAGGTAAAATTATGTTAAAAATCTTACAAAAAGGGGAATAAAATATTGAGATTTTTTAATCACGAACAATTTTGCATGATTAGCAGGGTAGCGACTTTTATGCATTTATAAGTAAAATTTCCGCCTTAAGATATGCAACAACTAATTTTAAATATTCATTAAAGTTTTTTCTTTGGTGCTACGTATTTTTAGGGATCATGTTTAATTAATAAATGCATGAAAGTCCTTGTCAAAATGATTAGAATGTGGAGAACAATTGATGCAGTATTAACATTTTAAAGTATACTTTTGGGAATATGTGAGATATCTTTTAATTCGAAATACACTACGAAGAATTTCCATACCAACTGCTTCGCTACTGAAGAAGTACGTTGGATTACTGTCCCACTTACAGCAATTATGTGCCATATGATACGTCGTTGAATATCGACCAATTTTATTTAATTTTTTTTTTATTTTTATAAAATTTATTGGAATTTGAATGTTTCTTATGAGTAATTAAAAATAAAAATTCAGATTTAGTTCTTAAATTTCAGAATTAGTTCTGAATTGTTTAATTTTTTTTTTTTTTCAAATTGCTTATACAAAACTCTATTGATAAGCCCAAACCAGATAGTGGAAGTGCCAGTGAACAGTGGCAGTGATGTCAAACTTTGTTCTTGAATTTCGCGAAAACTATTCAATATTTTTAAGAATTTCTTATTGAATGTTGTTAATAAACAGCTCTTGTTTATTTAGAAAATTTTCTAATTTCTCGACAGTGACAAATAAAGAAAATACGAAAACCTGGTTTAGGCTATAGAGTCAAATTCCCAGCAGTTTCCGAATTCCACTGAAGTTTAAAAAATACTATATTAAAAAAAAAATGAATTTGTCACTATTTAACCACGCTTACCTCGTCTACTATTTTGGAAAAATTTAAAAATGTGTTCCATGTTTTATTCGTATCATATGGGCCAATAAATACTGTAAGTTTGATATGGATACGATATACTTTTTTTCTAGATGAGCTGTGGGTATACAGAGAAAACAGATTCGTGCTGGCAACCGAATTTGTAGGCAAGTGAATGATTCGGTTGTATTGGGGTTATAACTTAAAAATGCGTGATTCACAACAGATGGCGTATCTTTTACATATGGTTTGTGTCTTTAGTAACTTTAATGGCATTTTGGAGGGCAAACATCTGTCATTTATTCCCACTTAGTCATTGAACGAAATAGAGTAAGCGTGTTCGTTTACTTACTACAAGTTACTACTTTTACTACAGCTGGAAAAATTTGATACAAAAAGTAAACAAAACTTTCCAGTTGTAGCAAAAGTAGTAAGAATTTCGAGTAAACGAATACACTGAGTGTAAACAACAAAGTTTTTCTGCTTCGAAAATGTCAAATTTTGTGCCAACAAAGCATCATTTGCTGCAAGTTTTGCTTTAATTCTTCAATTTAAAAAAATGTTCAGCGAAGCACATCGATTGCTCACCGAAGCTTATCCTGAACATGTTCCATCGATTTCAACGTGCGAGAGATGGTTTGTGCGTTTCAGAAGTGGTGATTTTGTCACGGAAGGCGAAGACCGTTCAGAGCAGCCAAAAAAGTTCGAAGATTATGAATTAGATCAAGAAGAACATGCAAAATCATTGGGAGTCACTCAAGTAGCAATTTCAAAATGTTTGCGAGCAGGATTCATCCAAAAGCAAGGTAATTCGGTACCACACGAGTTGCAGCCGAGAGAGAAATTGAAAGACGATTTTTCATGTCCGAAATACTGCTTGATCGCCATTAAAAAAAGTAATTTTAGCATCGAATCACTGGCGATGAAAACTGAATCCATTACTAAAACCCAAAGCGCAAGAAATCGTCCAACCAGCCAAATCAACGCCAAAGCCGAACATCCAAGGCGCCAAAGTAATGCTCTGTATTTGGTGGGATCAGAAGGGTCGCATCTAGTATGTGCTACTGAAATAGGGACAGACGATCACAGGGAACCTATACTGAACACTATCGATTCGTTTGAAGCGGGAATTGGTCGAAGAATGCTCGGAATATGCGACCAGAAATGAAGCCGTAATATTCCATCTTGACAACGTTCGGCCACATGTTACAAGTCCGGTTAAAAACTATTTAGATAATAGTGGTTAGGAAGTTTTGCCTCACCCGCCTTATAGTCCAGACCTTGCCCTGTCCGACTACCACTGGAATACGCTTTACTTCAGAACAGGGTATCCGAAATTGGCTTGATTCGTTTTTGGCCTCAAAAAATGAGCAGTTCCTTTGCCAGAAAGATGGGATAAGATCATAGCTAACGATGGGCCATATTTTGAATAAATTTATATTGTGCCAATGTTTTAGACTAAACGCCTTAAATGTGCCAAAAATTACGCATTTTTAAGTTATATACCTAATAAATATGTACACTAGAGCGTACCACCTTACAGGCAAAAAAAAGTGCGCCATACACCCTCCAATATGAAGTATTTTTGCAAGGAGGTTTCAAAAAAAATTTTTTTTATTTTTTTTGCCGAACGTAGGGGTCGCCATTTTACATTTTTCATTATATCTTTGGTATTTACAGTCGGATCTTAAAGTATGATACATCGATGTTTTTCTCTCGAGGAGACCAATGTTTTGCTCTAAGGACATTTTGACCTCAAGTATCCAGTTCTAGTAGTTACCCACCAGATCTCAGTTGCTATCACCCTTATGTACAACCCTAATGTGAGAAAATTAAAGCTCGCAAAAAATCATTAAACTTTTGCTAAGGAAGTTTTTTGCTAAACCCAGTAGAATTTTTTTTTATATATTGGTTGCCGAACGTAGGGGTCGAATTTTTAAATTTTTTTTAATTGGATTTTTACTATATAGCAAAACACTGGTCTCCTCGAGGCAAAAAAATCGATATATCACACTTTAAAATCCGATTTTAAATGCCAAAGCTATAACAAAAAATTAAAAATGGCAACCACTACGGTCGGCAAAAAAATTTTTTTTTTAAATCGCCTTCCAAAAATACATCATATTGGAAGGTGTACGGCGAACTTTTTTTTTGAGGTACGGTCTAATATACACTAGACCGTACCTCAAAAAAAAAAGTTCGCCGTACACCCTCCAATCTAAATTATTTTTTCAAGGAGGTTTAAAAAAAATTATTTTTTTTTAAATTTATTTTTATCGGGATATACATTAATTGCATTAAAGGAATTAAATATACTAAAAAAAATTTTTGCCGAATGTAGGGGTCGCCATTTTATATTTTTCGTTATATCTTTGGCATTTACAGTCGGATATTAAAGTATGATACATCGATGTTTTTCTCTCGAGGGGACCAATGTTTTGCTCTAAGGACCATTAACCTCAAGTATCCCGTTCTAGTATTTACCCACCAGATCTCAGTTGCTAGAACCCTAAAGTACAACCCTAATGTCAGAAAATTAAAGCTCGCAAAAAATCAATAAACTTTTGCTAAGGAAGTTTTTCGATAAGCCCAGCAGAAATGTTTTTTTTTTTTTGGTTGCCGAACGTAGGGGTCGCCTTTTTAAATTTTTTCCCATTGGATTTTTCCCTTATAGCACAACACTGGTCTCCTCGAGGCAAAAAATCGATGTATCACACTTTAAAATCCGAAGCTATAACGAAAAATCAAAAAAGGCGACACCTACGTCTTTTTTGGAATTGCCTTGCAAAAATACTTCATATTTGAAGGTATACCGCGCACTTCTTTTTGCCTGTAAGGTTGTACGGTCTGATGTATACCTTGGAGAATAAAGGAACAAAATATTGCAGCGATTTAATTTTAAAAATTTTCAAGGAATAACAATTTTTTACTTTTGGCTTAAGTTTATTGTTTAAAAATAGATTTTTGTATAAAGTAATCAATATTACATCAGATATGGCTCTATTCTGTCACAGTAGCTCAAGTAAAAATATAATTTTTTTTTTAGATCGTTAGCCCGTTTGGGACATATTTGGCGCCCCAAAAAATTAATTTCGAGTTTCAAACAAAAATCTCAACCAATTAAATAAAAACAAAATTAGATCTGTAACCAGTGTTGCCGAAACTTCATTTCGAAATATGCTACATTATGCAAAAAATATTTAAAAATCTGCTAAATCTAAAGTTAAAATAGTGTTTTAATTTTTATTAGGCTAAATTTTCATTTTAGATACACGTTTTTCACAGTTTTTCAACGTTTGATAGTTAGAAAAAATAGTGAAATTATTTCAAAAAGAAAAACAATTAAAATATAATATTGTTTGCAAAAACAATATGCTTAAAATGTGTTTCCTAACTTAATCTGCTAAATCTAGTAGAAATTAAGCTAACATGGCAACACTGTTCTTAATGTCTATGGTGGCCTAGGTAAACAAGCCCTCAGGGCCAACATTTTTCTAAAATTTTTCTTAAGTCAGAGATTTTCAAACAAAATTTCTAACTTTGGAAATATTTAACGATTTATATTGTTCTTACTTCGGATTATATTTAAAACTGGTCGTTAGTTTTTAATTTCCAATTTTATTTTTAAATTTAAAATCATATTTTAAATATATTTAAAGCTTTTTAAATTAATAAATTTATTTCAATAATATAATATACTTATAGGATGTTAAATAAAATCCATAACAAAGCATATATGTATATAAGAGTTTTATTTATATATAATATTCTTAACTGCACATTCCCAAATCATTTTTTATGTATTGATTGTATAAAGATTAAAATATTAATATATTTTTTTTATTTATTTTGAAGGTGGGTAAGAATTCTTTGAACTAAACACAAAATATTATGATAATATTAATTTTTTTTTTTACTTTAAGAAAAAGGGGTAGTTAAACATTTTAATAAAAGTTATAACATTTTGTATTCCACAACATTATATTAAATTTATGTATTTTTTTCAAGACAAAATTATACTAGATTAATTATTTATTTATTATAAATATTTAGCCAGGTGCAATTTAGTATTTAAAAAAGGGTTTATGTTACAAAAAAACCCCAAAATCAAAATTAATTAAAATATAACTCACTTGTTTGATGCTGGAACATTTGTCAGACTTAATAAATTATTGCGTACAGAACGTAAACTGGCTAAAATTTGGGCAAATGGTGTCACAATGAGATCCTCGCCATGACTATAAAAAAAGAAATTAAAGAAAAATGGCATTAGAAAAATATGAGTAATTAAATTTTAAGTAATAATAAACTTAAATTTTTAAAACAAAACTATAACAAACAAGCATTTTGTTTTTTACAGTAGAATGTGTTATTTTTTCGACATTTTTGTTTTAATTAAAAAACTTAAACAATTGTTGGGCTCGAGGCCAGTTTTGTTTTTCATATTTCTTTATTTCAATATTTCGCCTCCCAAACGGATAGGGATCAACGGGAAGAAAAAAAATGCCTAACAATGAACAATAAAAAACATTTAACAAACTGTCACCGAACTGGCCCCTTTATATGAAACAGACTGGTCACTTTTACATGGCGTTGTCATAGGAGGGGGAAATTGACCCCTTGTGACATGTCACAAGACAAATACCAGGACAGGTCCCTGAACTTTGTTTTTTATGAAAGTTCAGTAACCTGTCCTAGGATTTGTCTTGTGACATGTCACAAGGGGTCAATTTCCCCCTCCTATGACAACGCCATGTAAAAGTGACCAGTCTATTTCATATAAAGGGGCCAGTTCGGTGACAGTTTGTTAAAATTTCCCGTAGGGATGTTAATATGTTTTTACAGGGTACAATTTTAAATGTAAAAACATATTGACGCGTTTTTATTGTTCATTGTTATTCATTTTGTTTCTTTCCCGATGATGCCTATCCGATTGGGAGCCGAAATATTGAAATAAAGAAATATTAAAAACAAAACTGGCAAAACTCAAATAACGACACTCTCATAAAAATTTTAAACTATTTTTCCCAACCAAATTAAGTCGGATATCACAACCTCGTAAATTCAGTTTTTACAACTGAATTTATGAGATTCCAGCAACCAATTCAATTCGATTGGAAAAAATTCGATTGTTACATCAGAATTTTTATGTGAGTGTATAATTACGAACATTTAACATCACTAAGAGAGATTATTATTATACAATATTAATATAAAGTTTATAATTAAAAAATATAATGTAAGCTTTAATTTCATAATAATACATGCAAACATCTACTGTTTTAATTAAACATTAATTTAATTATTTGTTTTAATAAACAATAATCCCAAATACTTTACAATTTACTGTTTTTAATACTACATATAAAGCATTTGGCCTTTTAAAAGGTGTTATCAACGACTATATAATTAAAAGACTACCCAACTCTCCCTACCTCTGTTAAATCACTCTCGTCTTAATTTATATCGAAAAATTCAGCCATAAAAAGCAACGACTATATAATTAAAGGACTTCCCAACTCGCCCTACCTCTGTTAAATCACTCTCTTCTTAATTTGTATCGAAAAATGTTGCCATAAGAATTACACATGTCTGCAAAGGCTAAAATTTTTCGCTACAAACTATTAATATTCGAAAGAGGCGTTTAAAACCGCCTGGTGTTGTTAACATCTCCATATCAGAATTTGTTCTTTACGAAAAAATTTATTTTTTGCAGAAATTATATCATTCATAAAGGATTATATACAAAAAATTTAAATTGTAGTGCAGTTATTTTCACTGTCATGATGATTTTTGCTGTTTAAAAAATTCCCAGATTTCTCTTCAGTCCACACTGAATAGCGTAAAAGTTCAATATTTATTTAAAAAGTAAATCAGTAAAGTTGTTTTAATTGAAAAAGTACATACTTATAAAAAATTATTGCTAATAAAATTTCAATTAAAAATTTTTTTAGATTTCATTTCATTAATTTTCAATTAAAAGTTTAATCATATCAATTAAAATTTTAATTGAAAATGAGTATGGTGTCGAAAATATTTTTAGTTTAATATAAATACTATTGACAACATATTAAAAAAAAAAAACGCTTAGGTCCGATTACTAAATGTCCAGTTAGCTACCAACTAGGACTTTAACTGTCGCATAAATTGTAACTGGACATTCAGTAATCGGGCCTTAATATGTGTTGCGTAAAATCATATAATTTTGTATTATTAATACTTTTTCTTCTATTGCAGATATAAAAATTACACATTTATTAATAATATTTTGAATATCACACATTTTAATAAAAGCACCATAAATAACTTAATTGAAAATTTTTACGATTTTTGATTAAATTTTTAATTGATATGATTAAAACTTTAATTGAAAAATTTTCAATTAAAACTTTACAAAAAAATTTAATTGATATAACGATTTTCCTAATTGGTCCGAATTCAATTAAATTTTTAATTGTATTTACATATACTTTAATTGAAACTCGATTTTAATTTTTTCTGTGTAATTAAATTGCAAAGAAATATATTTTTTAACTTTTTCTATCAGTCTTTAAATAAACAAAATACACAAAATACGGACTTTCGGTGAAAGTTAAAATATTCAGTAATTTTAAAATAAACGAGAAGTCTATTATTTTCACCGTCTTTGCTACCCAGCAAAAATATGTGTAAGTCATTCAAAACAAACAACTTTTAAATTGGTTACAATGGAGCGATAAGTGCTCTTTTTCTGTTTCGAATGTATGTATGTGATTTAAAACAACTTTAAAAAATGTATATATAATGTTGTTTTTTTCTTTGTAAATGCATTTCTTTGTAAATTACGAATTTATTAGAGATTCCATTTTTTATCTCTAAAAAAACAAAATAGTTAATTTAATTCCCGTACTTTATTAATTTACGATTATTACATATTTTTTAATTATTCGTACATATTTTAAAAAATACTTCAATTACAGTTCCCATTGAAAAAGGGAAGGAATTAAAGAATTGGATCCTTTATCCTTTATTTGTTAAAATGAAAAAAAAAAAAAAATTAAAAAATAGTTTCCTAGTACGCTTTAATATTCTGAAAATTCCTTCAGTAATGTTTTAAAAAAATTTAATCAGAGTAGGTTAGATATAACTTTTAGGCTCAGCGTTTAAACTTAGTTTATAACTGGAATACTGCTTCTAAAATGTGATCTATTTTATTTTCTTTCAATGAAGACCGAAATTCTAAACGATAAAAAGTTGTTCAGGCAAATTTTTGTTAATAAACTTGAAATGGCTGATATTATTCGTTTTCGGTTTAACTTAACCAAGTTTAACTGACATCCCAAAAACTCGGCCTTACGGTGGTTTCACTTTAACCTAACTATAAACAAAAGAAAATGTCAAAAACATGTTATTAACTTATTAAAAAAAAACTGTTGAACAAAAATTAAAAAAAAATTTTGGTTTTGTCTGATTTTGACTTAATCGAATTGATTCAGATGCAAAAGAAGTGTTTCCCTAATATTGTCCTACAAATAATAATAAATTTAAGCTTTTGTTACACAATAGGTTCAGAAATGGGTTCTGTACAGGCTAAACATTAAAATTGCCTCTAAAATATGCTTTTTCATACATTATCAAAAGCACATTTAAATCACTTTTAAAAATGTATTATATTATATATTATAAAGAGTACTTCTAAATCACTCTAAAAACGCAAACAAAATGTACTCGTATTGATGTGATAAAAATGTATACCTAAAAACCATACTTTATTAACATTATGTACATCACTTTTAAATTACTAACAAAATGCTCAAATTCAACAAAAATAAGTCAGTGTTAGAGCTAAATTGTAACTACTTGACAATCAGTTGATCATATTCGGAGTGCTTTTAAAATAACTTCTGTAATGACTTTTTTTGCTGGGTAGTAAATTAATTAACAGTTAAAAAATAAGCCAAAAACACAATTGTTTTTTAACTTATTTTCAATTGTTTAATTGAACATATTCAGCAGATTTAAAGAAAAAATTATTATGAGTGTAGATTTAATCTACTGATTTTTTTCATTGGATCAATGAAGTATTTATTTGTACATTTTTATTAAATAAAAAATAATTGACAAAAATTATTTTTTTCTTTTGTGCAACTTTTTTTAAGTATTATTTTTAATTTCAACCGTCAAACAGTGTGCCCAAAAGCCCTTTTTTTAGAGCAAATAACATTACAGGCCACAATTCTTAGCCGATTTTCATAATTCTTTTTTTGTACTTCGGTATTTTGTGAATACCGAAAAAATTGATTTTTTAAATTTTTTTTCAGAAAAACTAATAAGAATTAGGGGCATTTAAATTATATGTACCTATAACACTATGCGACAGTCAAAATCGGGATGGAATGAAACCAACGGGAAATGTTATATCGGTCAAAAACAAGTAATACGTGTCCCGGCGTTTCGCTGGGTCAACCCTAGGAATCGAGATATATCTTTTTTTTGACATAACTCGAGAACCACTAGTCCGATTTTGCTCAAACAATTTGAAAAAAATTAAAAATTACAATTCCTTTAATCTGTTCATATAAAGTTTTTCTATATACTCAACAGTTTTGCCGGTAAAAATAAATGTTTTTACCGCTACCATAAAAATCAATAACCTTTTGTTTATTACTTTTTTTTTAATATTTTAGGAAAAAAATATTTTTTTCTTCATACATTTATTTTTACCGGCAAAAAAAAAAAAAGACCACCAAAGGTCAAATCGATATATCTCGATTCCTAGGGGTGACCCAGCGAAACGCCGGGACACGTATAACTTCTTTTTTACCGATATAATTTTCCCCGGTAGTTTGAACCTTTCCCGATCACTGACCCCTACCATTTGTCTCACAGTGTAATTAAAGGTATTTTAATCCTCTATAGGTACCCTAAACAACATTTTTATTAATTTATTTGTGTCTCCTACGATCAATTTTGTTTTCAAAAATTGGTATTTTATTTTTCTTTTATCTTCCTTATTTGGTACTATATTCTAGAGGCCTGCATTAATGTTTTACAAAACATTCTCTTGAATGTGATTGATTTGACGATTTTTAATACTAAAAATAACAAAAACAGACAATTTTGCTTATTTACAGGATATTAATATTTAAATCATTCAAAAAAAAAAAAAAAAAAAAAAAAACACACACACAAGAAAATTCTTGGTGTTTATAAGAGAATGTTTTGCGAATGTTTTGCAAGACATTCATGCTGGCCTTTATTATGTTCCACTCGATCTTTTTTTATGACAACTACTATTTCCTTATTAAACGTCATATTGTCAAATACATTAAACATTTTTTATTTATTTATTTTCTTAAATTTCTTTGCAAAAATAGGTGGACTATTTTTATCATAAAATACTTGCTTTTAATTTATATATACCGATATGTACTATAAATTAAAGGTATTTTAGTCCTCTATCGATTCACGAAAAAAAAGAATTTGGAAACTAAAATTCAAAAATCGCTCGTTAAAGATTTACGCGGAATTTTGTAAACTCAAATACAAAAAAAGAATTTCAAAAATATATTAAGAATTTTGGCATGAAATGTTATGTGCTAAAAAAAATGCTTTTGAACACACTGTGCGTTGTATAGGACAATCGTAACTACTATTATAATTAATTTACAAAAAAAGAAGATGACTAAAGCTCATTTACAGGAAGAAGAAATAATTTTTATTGAAAAATTTTTATGGACACGAGGGAATCAACAGTAGTAGTTTCGTCGCACCCATAGACTCGTCAGCGGTTAGTTTAGTGTCAATTGATCAAAATATTTTTAATTGCTAAATTATCTTGTTTACTGTTTATGTCTTCAACGGGTATCGAGCCGGCAACTCCTAAACAGGCTATGACTCGTAGCGGCTAATTGCAGTTTTATCAATCGCAGCCTACACAATGTATATTTTTTGTAATCAGAAGAACCAGAATTAACTAAGCGTAATACATGACCAATTTATTTTGCAATTAGAGTGTTTCCTCTTTTTATACCCTACACCACTATGTGGTCAGGGTATTATAAGTTTGTGCTGATGTTTGTAACACCAAAAAATATTGGTCGTAGACCCACCTTATAGTATACCGATCGGTTCAGAATTTTTTTTATTTCGATTTAACGATGTCCGTCTGTCCGTCCGTCCGTCTGTCTGTCTGTCCATGCAATCTTGTGCGCACTCTACAGGTCGCAAATATTAAGATATTTTGATGAAATTTGGTACGCAGACCTATGTTGGCCCAAGGACGAACAAGTTTGATTTTGGTGAACATCGGTCCATGTTTAGACCTAGTGCCCATATAAGGGTCCTACCAAAATTATACTTTTTTAACGCTGCAGGTCGCAAATATTAAGATATTTTCATGAAATTTGGTACACAGACCTATATTGGGCCAATAACGCAGCCTATTGATTTTAATGAACATCGGTCCATGTTTAGACCTAGTGCCCATATAAGGGTCCTACCAAAATTATACTGTTTATACGCTGCAGGTCGTAAATATTAAGATATTTTGATGAAATTTGGTACATAGACCTATGTTGGCCCAAGGACGAAGCCTATTGATTTTGGTGAACATCGGTCCATGTTCAGAACTAGTGCCCATATCAGGGTCCCCCCAAAATTGGCTTGGTTACAAACTACAAGTCGCAAATATTAAGATATTTTAATGAAATTTGGTGCGCTGACTCACATTATAGAAAATTTTGACACGAGCCCCATTTTAACCCATTCGAATTTCGGATCCAAACATTAGTTGGCTTTTACCCAGACTGGTGTAGGGTATTGTATAGTCGGCATGCCCGACTTTAACCTTTTTACTCGTTAATCCTATTATTAATTTTATGTCCAAATGCATGGATCCGAATTGGTACCGAAACAAGATGCTTGTATCTAGCGATGGGGTGTTGATTGACACATTGTATTAATCCTGTGTGAGGAACACTGTGGGATTATGTCAATACGATCGGTACTCACGTTAAGCACATATGACATCTGTCTCCAACACCGTCCGGCATTGTGCCGTTTATTTTTTTTTCTACTTGGGTATATCTACACCTTTTGCAATTGTAATTCAGAAAATATCAATTGAAATTCAGAAAATATCAATTGAAATTCAGAATTTCCATTTGAAATTCAGAAAACATCAATTGAAATTCAGAATTTCCATTTGAAATTCAGAAAACATCAATTGAAATTCAGATTTTCCATTTGAAATTCAGAAAATATCAATTGAAATTCAGAAAATATCATTTGAAATTCAGAAAATATCAATTGAAATTCAGAAAATATCATTTGAAATTCAGAAAATATCAATTAAAATTCAGAAAATATCATTTGAAATTCAGGAAATGTCAATTGAAATTCAGAAAATATCAATTGAAATTCAGAAAATATCATTTGAAATTCAGAAAATGTCAATTGAAATTCAGAAAATATCAATTGAAATTCAGAAACCGTCATTTGAAATTCAGAAAATATCAATTGAAATTCAGAAAATATCATTTGAAATTCAGAAAATGTCAATTGAAATTCAGAAAATATCATTTGAAATTCAGAAAATATCATTTGAAATTCAGAAAATATCAATTGAAATTCAGAAAACATCAATTGAAATTCAGAAAATATCAATTGAAATTCAGAAATCGTCATTTGAAATTCAGAAAATATCAATAGAATTTCAATTGATATTTTCTGAATTTCAATTGATGTTTTCTGAATATCAATTGACATTTTCTGAATTTCAATTGACATTTTCTGAATTTCAAATGATATTTTCTGAATTTCAAATGATATTTTCTGAATTTCAATTGACATTTTCTGAATTTCAAATGATATATTCTGAATTTCAATTGATATTTTCTGAATTTCAAATGACGGTTTCTGAATTTCAATTGATATTTTCTGAATTTCAAATGACGATTTCTGAATTTCAATTGATATTTTCTGAATTTCAATTGATATTTTCTGAATTTCAATTGATGTTTTCTGAATAATAATTGATATTTTCTGAATTTCAAATGATATTTTCTAAATTTCAAATGATATTTTCTGAATTTCAATTGATATTTTCTGAATTTCAAATGATATTTTCTGAATTTCAATTGATATTTTCTGAATATCAAATGGAAAATCTGAATTTCAATCGATGTTTTCTGAATTTCAAATGGAAATTCTGAATTTCAATTGATGTTTTCTGAATTTCAAATGGAAATTCTGAATTTCAATTGATATTTTCTGAATTTCAAATGGAAATTCTGAATTTCAATTGATATTTTCTGAATTACAGTTGCAAAAGGTGTAGACAACCTATTTTCTGATTTTTCCAACGTTGGAAATTCTGTTTCCCTGGTGCCCATTTGTCTAATGATGTTATCATTTTGGGATTGTATTTGTATTTTCGATACAAATTCAAATTATTATGCATAAGCACTCAAACCTAATTTTTGTATTGTATCAATAACTGTAGAGAGAAGTCACTGAAACTGATGTAACTTGTTCACTAATGAACCAATTGTCATTAAATTTTGGCAGGTATCATCCGAAGGTTGGTAGTTTGAAAAAATCATATAGATTTTTTTATTAGTGGCGGCACCTAGTGTCATCCTACGAACTTTTTAGCCGATGTATTATATTTATAAAATCTATTTAAATATAATTATCTGAAAAGTAAAATTTACTTGTTTTAGCGATATCATTGGGCAGGTTTACCCGAGAAACTCGCTACCACTACAATTAATATGTAGCGCTTTATAATTAGCTAAATCTGACGAACGATGCTAATTTTGTTATGTAGAGGTCTCATTAATTCTTTTTTAATTTTGTATTCCTTTATAATTATATTTGTATACGTTTATTATTCTTAAAAACAAATATGTATAAAAAACAAACGACAGCTGATGTATCACCAATATAAGCGTTTTTTTTAATCACCTTGATTAGAATTTTGCATACAAAAAGTGGATTTATTAAATAAAAAAAAAAGTTGGATTTATTGATCTGGGTTTACACATAGCAATAAAAATGCAAATATATGAAACAGCCTATTAATTTAATGTCAGAAAAAAATACGAATGAAAATTAAAAGAGAAACAAAAAAATTGCAAAACAAACAAATAAAAGGATTTTCTTAAAATTTTTTCTATGAAATATGTTTAGAAAAAAAAACTACACCTCACCAAATACATGGAGAAATAGCTGAAATAGAAATGGCAATTTTTCACTCTACCCCAGTGTAGAAAATCATTACCAGATATGTTGTTATGTAACTACATACTTGGTAATGGTACATAGTTACATTTGTTATTACATTTCTTATTACCTTTATATGGCGATGTCGCGAAAAACAATGAGTTATGGTTACACACCAGCATACGAAAAATCAAAAAATATGTCGTTACCTATGTGCTTACCAGTAATGATAAAAATAATAAGTCTTAAAATAGATTTTCAAAAAAAAATAAATTATATAAAAAAAAACATATTTTTTATTGTATTGTTTTTTTTTAAATAAAATTTGCTGATGCGGGAATCGAACCTGGGTCTAAAGATTGCCAGTCAATAGCTCTACCATTTGAGCTATATCGACATGTAATGGGCGCTGTGGTGTAATGATTAGCGCGTTGGATTGTTACACGTGAGGTTGCGGGTTCGAGCCCCAATCAAGGCAACATAAATTTATGAAAAATAGTAATATGTATAAGTTTTTTCTATCCCTCATACATATCGCAGCGTCCTCCTTCGGTGTTCCCATAGCACTTAACCCCACCGAAGTAAAATAATATAAAAGGGCTATGAACTAAAAAGCTTCAACAAAGTGCGCCAACTCACCGTCAGATGGCGCGCAACAACTGTTCTAAAATTCAACATCTCGCGCAATTACAGTGTTGCCATATTTGACGCCCTTCATCTTTCACCACCTTTCACTTCTTCTCTATCCCCTTTCCAAAGGAAGCAACACGTTAATTAATAGGAAGAATTTCCTGAGTGTTGCTTCTCTTTATAAAAAAAAAGAAAAATCCTTACCAGTGTTTAAAAAATATTGAGTCTAAAAATAGATTTCAAAAAATTTAGGAAAAAATCTAGAAAATTATTTTCTATTTGAAATAGTGATAAAAATAAGTCATTATCTGTAACTCATTATTATATGTTTTAAAATAATGCAGAAGGTAAGTGGGTGTGATTACTGGTAGTCCAAAAAAAAAAATTATGATATATCATTACCGTTTCTACACTGAAACTATAAGTAATTTAATTAGATCCAATTAGTGAATATTAAATATTGCAGTGGAATATTTCAATTGTGTAAAAATATAAATTGAAGTAATAAAACCGAAAAGGCAGACTGTTTATCGCTGTTTTATATAAAATATAATTAAAAATTAGAAGTTAAAGTAAAATCCTTCATCATTGAATTCGGCATAAAAAATTAGGGTGAAAGTAGTGTCGGATAGAAAATTATTTTTAAAATAGGGAGAACCTAACGCCATCTGTTGAGCACTTTTTGAACTCCTTTTTAGATTTATTAAATCCAAGTGATTAAAAAAAGCGGTTAATATATTAATTTAAAAATAAACAAACAATTGTAGTAAAAGCAGCAACAATTTCAAAAACATGAAAAAAACTAACAAACTTAAGTATACATTTTTTAAATACACGCGCTTTTATTAAAAAAAATCGTTTAATTATTTAAACAATTTAGAAGTTGTGACGTTAAGATATTTTTAATATCAAAAATTTTGTATATAAAAAAAAAACTTTAGAAATGTGTCATTTTAGGTAATAAAAATTTAAAAATATTTTCAGATTTTTTAATTTTAGCATGTGTTTAAAATATATAGTGACGTCCACATATTTGCCTTCTTGTTTCTTTTTAATAATTTATTATTTTTTTTTTTAATGAAAAAAGAAGTAGATTTTTATCAACCCAAGTAAAAAAAGTTTTGATTTAATCATATATTATTAAATAAAATTTCGTATAATTATATATTGGATAATATATAACCACTCATAAATTATATAATATTGTATTAAATTATATCTGAAATATATAACTATTTAAATAACACTTTATATATGTAGTTATCATATATCAATATCCAATTACATATTGACCATGGGAAAATGGAAAAGTGATGGCCAGGACCTTTAACATGAGGTACAAGTACTGACAAAAAGTGCTTTCCCATTCCCAAAATTATAACAACATTAGACAAAAGGACCGGCTGCTCGAAAGCGCCGAACAAGTGGTGGGGAAACAAAAATTTAAACTTTCGCAAAACGCTTGCAAAACTAATTAATAGATGGTCTGGAAATAGATTTTCCAAAATAGAATTAAATAAAAAAAGTTCATATGTGACAGCGCATAGAGAAAGGTACCTAAGGGTAAAAAAATCAATTTTTTTTTTTGTGGACAACATCTGAGCATCGAATGAGACCGATCCCATGCTCTCCTGACCTTAGGTCCCTTTCTATCCTTAGGTCCCTTTCTATTTTGCGTGTCACATACATATGTATTTTTTTGGTCCTTCGTCGTGATTTGACTACAAAAATAAATGTATGATGACAGCTGGATTGGAGTATTGGTAGCGCAAAATGCTAGTACTGGCGAAAAGTTTTGTGGAACTAAAGATTTGAGAAAATAAAGAGAATGTAATCCTCTTAGCGAGAAAAAATATATATCAAAATTTTATGAAGCAAAAATTTTATTTAAATAAAAAAATGACATAGGTTTTTGCCTGCAATCGGGATGCAACTTGGAACCTGCTGACTACAAACGATTTTTAACAAAGGGTCATCAATTTCTGACTGTATAGTACTGGATAACCACTTTTTGCTTTAATCCAATCTTTTATCAGAGGTTTCTTTTATAAGCAACAGAAATTTTTCTAAAGCAAATGCTGGTAAAATGATTTTTGCAAACGCTGTCAAAGCGTCCCAAATGAGCGTTCTGCCAATCAATTATTTTTAATACGGTTACCCAGTGGTATGCCAATGCGTGATTTTTTGTACCACTGGTAATTTCTGACTGGGTAATTATATACAACTGTGTCGTATTGCACAAAATGGTATCTAGTTATATTTGATACAATTGGATAAGAACGAAATTCGGATAAAATTATATCGAACTATATCTTATCCCATCAAATTTGATCTAATTGTATCAAATTATATCTAGTATGATGTAATATGATTTAATACGATCAAATTAGATGTTCCCATTTTTCGGATTCTATTATATACAATATGAAAAGTTATATAATTTTTTTTACTAGGGAATTTCATAATATTTTGTTTCGTTTTTTATATGTATGTATTTATATATTTTTTTCTCAATATCACATTTGTTTTTGGTTTTCTTAATTTTTTGTTTAATTAAAATTAATGTATTTTTTGTTTTTCATTTATTTTTTTACAAAAATTTGTATTATTAATGTTATTTTGATTTGTCATTTGTTATCAACACATGAAATTTGTAAAAATAATTTTCAAGAACACCAACAGTTATATTAAGGAAAATTATATTAAAGGCACAATAATTTGTTATAGAATATTAAAACAAAGTTGGTTTTCTTCAAAATCACAAACAGATTTTGAATAAAAAAATATTCGAATTCAATTGAAAAAACATATTGCCGAGTAAAAAAGTTTTGACATAAATGAATCATTTTTTATATCCCCCAGTAAAAATAGTTACATATATTCATGTGTAATGGGATTAAGTTCTAACTGTATAAATACACACCCAGCAAAATATTGGTAATGACACCTCATTACTGTCTGCATTACCAAAAATGATATATCATTACCTTTTGCATTATTTTATAATATAAAATAATGACTTCCTAATAACGACCTATTGTATTCATTGTTTCTAAATATAAAATAATGACTTACTCGTAATAGTTTAAATAAGTTCTTTTTACACAGTTAAATTTTATACATTTTTATTTATTATATGTAAATATGTTTTATGTTTAAATTTTTTTGACGAGTCCTAAAATTACACACTAGAGAAAACTTAAATTTTTCTGAATGTATTTCCTTAAGCTAATAGTATTTGCTTAACTCCTTATTTTTAAGAATCAAGTAAGCAATTGGATAACCACTTATAATTAAAATTTTTGTAAGCATGTGTGTAACCACTTATTATTCAAAATCTCATAACTACTTATTTCTCATTTTTTCGTAAGCGAGCGGGTAAGCGTGACTACTTATAAAAACGACCACGCCAAACAAAAATAATGAGTTTAGACGCCAAAAAATAAGTTGTGCGGAGCTATGAATTTCTATTATATAACCACTTATTTGGTAATGAAATATTTTGCTGGGCAGCGCATAGAGAAAGGGACCTAAGGGTAAAAAAATCAATTTTTTTTTTTTGGTACACGTATTTAAATTTTTAAAATGGCTCTCCTGAATAAAACCCTTTTTTACCCTTAGGTCCCTTTCTATTTTGCGCGTCACATATACAGTTCCATCCCAAAAATGGCCTGATATAATTGTATTAGTTGTTTATCAGTTTTTATCTAATTGTATTAGTTTAGATCTTAACTGATTAATCAGATGAAATTGTATCCGATTTTTGACCCGATACAATTTTATCGGTTTATATGTATTATATAGAATTGTATCGGATCTTTACCTAATACAATTGTGTCAAATGGTCAAAATTCGTATATAACTATATAAGTTTGTATACAATTGTATCAATTTGGATTTAAACTTATACTATAGATATAAAGCGATAAAATTGCATCAAGCCAAAAATCGGATACAATTTCATCTGATTAATATATAATTTAATCAATTAAGATCTAAGCTGATACAATTAGATACAAACTGATAAACAATTGATACAATTATATCGGGCCTTTTTCGGATGTAGCGGATCACATTAAGTTTTATATTACCATGTAAAGCTCCATCCTTATAAATAATTGTTTATGGGACCATATAAAGTCATATACCTATATATAATTAAATCTGATAGTGTAAAATTATATATTTGATAAAATTTATAAAATTATATTGAGTCAAAACTCTGATATATTATCTAATTACAATATATAAAATTTTATAAAATCAATTCTTATTTTATACCATTTTTCGCTTATAATCCGAAAATTTTTTGTTTTAATGGGGGTTTAAAATAAACTGAAATGGCTTTAATCAAATCTTGTTAAGTATTAAAATACACATGTGTGATTTTGCTGGTTTTCTTTCTTGCTGTTATAAAAACAGGGTCATTTGCACAAAAAAAAAAAAGAAAAAAAAAACAATTACAAATATTTATGATGATATTTTCCCAGAAAATTTTAAGATTCTTGCAATTAAATAATAAATATTTCTGTTGACAGATTTCTTGTGAATCCCAATAAATTTAAAATAATAGAAAATTATAACAACGCCTGTAAGAAATTAAAACGCCGCAATTATGTATTAAATGTAAATAGAAATCCATTTGTATGAAAATTCGGGGCTGTTCGGAAATGCATCACTGCTATGCATGTGATGCTTAGAGTGTTCGTAAAAGCATCAGCTGGCAACACTGCACTGTCAGATGTATCAAAATGCAGCATCAAAAAGGATTATGTGCAAATTAATCTCAAACACGCATCACAAAAATGTCTGATACAAAAGTGTCAGCTGATTTACATCGGCATCACAATTAATCACAAATGCGGATCAGATGAAGAGAAGTGATGCATTTCCGAACATGCACTTCAATTTTAAAATCAAAACCTTAATTGGATTTAAAGCTAATGTAAATTGGGTATTAAAAATTTCTAAATGGCAATCCTCACGTCAACTACCCCCCTGCAAACATTACAATACGAAAATGTTTCGCAATCGTATCGCCTCGAAGAAAAACTTTATTGCGGCAGTAATCATATTCTTATTGCGGAAGATCCCCCCTTCGGGAGTAAATGTCCTCGCTATAGCGATACTCCCAAGCAATACGAAAGGGATTTTTCTGAATGATAAATCGGCGATATAGCTAATTTATCACCTGAAAGATAAAAAGGTAATATTGCTATATTAACTCCTCGAAATAAACTAAACAATTTTTAATTTTCATTATTAAATTTAACTCTGAAAAAGAATATCTGCATACATTATCCACTGACAAGAACATTAATTATCTTTTTGCCATCATACCCGGTTTTTTCCGCGCACTAAATCTTCATTTTGCAACGAATTTGTTTCCCATATTTCTTATAATTGTGTTTTGTACAAATTTGTTTCAACATTTTCAAAAATTTTAAACGAATTGTGTTTATCTTCCAGATGATAAAAAGGTGATATTGCCGCAATATTATCATAAAAAAATTATGACAAAAAACAAAATTTTTGATTTGGTTTTTCCAAATATCTTCCAAATGATAAAAGGAAGACAATCTCAAAATACTACTTGATTATTTTCATTCAAATGAAAAATAGAAGATATCGCTTTATTATCTTCTTGGAAGATATCTTCCAAATGTTTGCAGGGCCACATCTACTATTTCACAGTATTGGTAAGGGTATGGTATCACCAAAAAAATTACAAAAATAATTATGGAAGGTTCAGCTAATACTAAAACTGATACTAAATAAATGCCCAAGTAAATAATACATAATAAGTTTTAGCACCCATACCGACCAGCAGTGACATTTGTGAAGCCTTATCCATATAAATACTCGTATATCACCTCTGGTATTGGTGATACGAATTATTAAATTATCATCAATTTTTGACATAACATTTCATATGCCCAACACTAGGAAATAGTAGATATGGATGGGCAGAGATGGTTAGCGTGTAAATCAAGCTTATAATATAATTGAAATTGTATTTGAATTATTTTTCTGGTTAACGCAATTTTTCAAACAATTTCAATTAATACTACATATAATCAATATGCAAATAATTATCATTATTTGTAAAGGGCGTGGTAGAGAAAAACAAAGTATATTTTGAAAAATAAAAACTACGCTGTAAATTTGAACTAGACTGACTATTAGTTTCTAGTATTAAACCGTTATCAGTAGTTCTAATATATTGTAATATTTGTTATGTTTTTAATTGTTTGATTTCCTTTGTTAATTTCGATACGCATTTCTTCGATATTTCAGTAATACCTTGTTTATCATAATGGTAAATTTTTATCAATTTTTCTTTTTTTAATTTGTAAATAAAAATTTATTTAAAATGAAAAACAATCAATTTAGAGCCACAGTTAATTAAAAATAAGCAAGAATATTTATTTTCTTAATATTTTAATTATTTAAAATAGTAATATGTAACACTAAGCCTCGTGTTCACAATATTTCGTTATCTGCTAACTGGAATTTCAACTGATAAAAATGTTGTTGTCTTCCATATAAAATTAGTATTTAACTGTTAGTTAAATTTTAACGGGTTATTTAAAAATCGGAATCTCTAGGTTGCGATATCTACATTATAAATCACAATTTTTTTTAATTAAAAAATCTACATATAACATTTGTTTTCAACGAAAAAAAGTGTTGGTCATAATTTATAACAGAAACATAATTGGAAAGATGAAAAAACAGAAGAATATTATAGAATACTTAACAAAATCTATAGATATTAACACATGACAATATATACTCTTCTAAAAGTATACATACATACTTAAAAAAAAGAAAATTTTTTCAGCACTGTGATAATAATCACGTAGCATAGCCAGTTGATAAAATGAAAGTACAGTAAAGTGATCCAGTCATAAGAATGTTTAAGACATAATAATGTTGAATACACGCTTTTGAAACAACTGCGAAAGAGCACTTACTGCTCAGAGCACTTAATATTATGGGTGAATTTAAAACCTACTCCAGTGATAGATTAATTCAACAGAATGTGTAAATTTTTTTTTGCAAAATAAAAGTAAATTTTATGATATTGCGTTTATATTAATTTCTGGAAAAAATCACATATTTTGTTTAACACGATTGGCCAAAACTTCGGAATTTATTCAATGATTTTCTTAATATATACCGGACGATAGACGGGCGGACGTCGGTCAGACTTAGCTTAATCGATTCAGCAAGTGATTCTGAGTCGATCGGTATACTATAAATGACTATTTTTAGTAGTCACAAACTTCTATACATACTCAATATACCCTGTATCAAAAATCAGTGAAGGATATAAAAATTAAAGTCGGGTATGCCGGCTATATGAAACCTTACACTATTGTACAATTTGAGTCACCGGGAAGCGCTTAAATATAGTGAAATACATAACAAAAAGAGTGGTAAATGGTCCAAGTGCGTCATAATACCCTTTACTCTAATAAAGTTTTGTTTATCCAACTTATAGTAGAAAACTGTTCTCCTGCTATAAATGTATTAAAAGAAATGAAAGATAATAATACACACATAATGCGTAATTTAACATAAAATTTTTGAAATTTACATTGCAAATGCGTAAAAGGTAGAAAATTTACTCTGAGTACGTAAATTAAAAGAAAAATATACGCCTGATGCATAAGTTAATTTTGTAATTTGGCATTGTAAATGTAAATGTGTTATAATGCCCAAAAGTAAAAGAAAGAAATCATTTTTAAAATAGTTTATTAATAAAAATTGCTAATAATATTTAACCGTAATGCAAGCCTAAGATTCCAAAGAAATTTTCACATGAAAGCCTCAGATTCTGAGTACGGTTTCCTATAGGAGAAGCCTTTGATTCTGGGCAAGTTTTCCTAGAAAAACATCAGATTATGGGAAATTTTTCCTATAGAAAAAATCTTATTTTCTAAAGAAAAGTCTTAGAGTCTGTGTTCAGTTTCCTATAGAAAAAACATCAGATTCAGAGAATTTTTTTTTCATAAAAAACACTGCCGATTTTGAAGACTTTTGATCCAGTGAATTTTTTTCTACAGGGAAAAGTCCTCAGACACTGAGGGATTTTCTATGTGAATATGTCCTTGGAATCTTGTTCGGTTTTAAAGATCAAATATGACAAAAATAACACTTATTGTAACAATCTTCAGATCAACTAAAATCTACGATCAAATACTGACAGTCAAGGTATATTCCAAATTGTTAAGTAATATCCCTTAATTGCAACATGGGTTGTAATACAGAAAACAAGGGGCGCTGAGGGCGCTGTGGTGTAATGGTTAGCGCGTTGGACTGTTACACGTGAGGTTGCGGGTTCGAGCCCCAACCCAGCCGACATCAATTTATGAAAAATAGTGATATGTATGAGTTTTTTCTATCCCTCATACATATCGCAGCGTCCTCCTTCGGTGTTCCCATAGCACTTAACCCCACCGAAGTAAAACAATATAACAGGGCTATGAACTAAAAAGCTTTAACAAAGTTCGCAAACTCACCATCAGATGGCGCGCAACAACTGTTCTACAATTCAACATCTCGCGCAATTACAGCGTTGCCAAATTTGAACCACCTTTTACTTCTTCTCTATCCCCTTTCCAAAGGAAGCAACGCGTTAATTAATAGGAAGAATTTCCTGAGTGTTGCTTCTCTTAAAAAAAAAAAAAAAAAAAAAAAATAATTTTGTAGAAGTTCTTTGCTTTCGTTCTAATCACTATGATAGAATTAAAAGCGTGAATGTTATAAAACACAAAATATATTGCTTTGCCATTGAAGGAGCTTTAGTCAAAGTAACAACTATAATATAGAGAAAAATAATAGCTTTGTTAAAAACATGTGATTTTCGCTGTAATATGAAATAAATAAGTAAAAATGTTTTAGTTTACATCTCCATTTGTTTTTCACTTTGAAAGTTAACATATAAAAAAAAAACTAAAATCTACATTATAACCTAGAGCAAACGGACAAATTTTTTTTAAAAAAAATTTTGTTTGTCTTTTAAAAGCCCTTTTTTAAAAATTGTTAAAAGTGTACATATTTATCAGCGCTACGGATAACCCCATGAAATAAACCCCAAAGGGAAAAATTAAATAACATCCAAGAAACGACGTAAAAATGTTTGACGCTTATTTAATTTTTGGGGGTTTATTTAATCCTTAAATATTGAGATTATTTCATTATGAAAAAATCCCCAATGAAATAAAATTAAAAAAGTTTGAACATTATTGCCTTTTCATTTTTTGGGGGGTTATTCTATTTTTGGTGCTTATTTCATTTTTTTAAAAAAAGTTAAATTATTGGGCGCCATTTATTATTTAAATACATAAGAAACTATTTGAAAAATGTTCTTCGGGCAAAAATTTGATTTTGTTAAAATAAATCGCGCGGATTTTATCATCATAATAATGAATAAAAAGCGAATATTATGGATTTGAAAAGAGAACTTTCTATTTCATATGAAATGGCTCTGCGAATCACGATCAAAACCCAATTTCAATATCCAACAAAGGGGGTTATTTCATTATGAAACTTATGTTCAGCCTTTATTTCATTGAGGGTTATTCCGTAGCACCTATTTTCCCTTTAAGAAAACTTAATTTTTTAGATCCAATTTTAATGCAAGTTGTTTTCCATTTTTGTGCAATTTTCTGGTCATTTTCATTTCTCCGATTATGAGGCATTTTCTCATCGAAACATTTAAACTTCTTTCAATCTAGAACTTTATAAATTTTCCTAGAATTTTCTGATTATCGAATTTGCGAGTTTTGTATTAACTAAACATGGTGGCAATGCAGAGTTTTATTCATATTAAAAGACGATTTTCAAGTTCTATGAAAAGTTTTACTATTATGGAGTTAAATCACACATTTTTGTAGCGAAATTAAACATTTAACAGAATTTTTTGCTGGTCTTCTAGTAGTTTAAAATTTTTGAAAATATCCAACAAAACGTCGCGTGCCACCTAAAATCCACTCGCGTGCCACTACTGATACGCGTGTCATAGTTTTGCCAGCCCTGACCTAGAGAGAACCCCGTAAAGACAATTTGGTGATAGTGTTTGGTTACACTTGAAAATCCATTAATTGTCAACGATTGGTTCAGGGAAAGTTTTTTTTCATAAGCTTTTTCTCGATATGGTGTAAAATAAATTGTAAATTCTGTTTGGAATTTGTCATATTTGATATTTAAAACCGAACAAAAATAACACTCATTGTAACAATCTTCAGATTAACTAAAATCTACGATAAAAAAAATATTTTCTTTTATAATATTTTATTTTATGTCTTTCAATTTCTTCAATTTTGCAAATGTCAATCTGTATATATTTCGACTTCGATTCTTTCTCGCTCCTAAACCGTTTTTTTTCGAAATGTTATCAAAATAATTTAATTTTTTCAATAACAATTTTCCGTTTTTTATTTTCTATCAATTATAATAACTTGATCTCATACTGTTAGATGTATGAAATTTAAAAAAAAAATCTAGTTTAATAATGTCACATATACATTCTTTTTAATTAATTCATAGTTTTATTTTTATAAAAACTTATTAAAGCAACGTTTTAAGAAATAATTTTTTTTGTGGGTGAACAAAAAATGTTGTTTGTTAGTAATTTTCAATAATAAGCATAGTAAGATGTTTTCGTAGTGTAAGAATTTTATTAGAACTTCAAAGGCTTTAGATCGAAATTTAATTGAGAAAGTATACAATTTTACTCTCATTTTCATAAGAAATAAAAAAAATCGAATGAATTGAAATTGAATTGTGTCTTTCTTTTTATTTCATAAGAAAGACACAATCACAACAAACCCAATATATAAGTTTTTCAGTTTATGAAACTTGCGTGAAAAGAAAAGTTACACAATTCTCATGTGAAATTGAAAAATATTTTTTTTGTTTATATCAACGGGGGGATCGCGACCCGTAGCTGCATCTTTGGGGATCAGCGAACCATCCTTAGAAAATACTTAAAAAAAGAAAATAGTTTTAAAAAATCTTAGCTTTTCATTAAAATTTATAACTGGAACAAAAAAAAAATCAGCCTCCCATAGTTATTTGAAAAAACCGTGAGAAAAAAAAAAATTACGAAAATAGCGTGGTTTTAAAAATTTTTTTATATCTGGCACATATTTCAATAATGTTTAGAGGACTCTTCAGACTCCGGCGATGTTTTTCGTAAAAATAAATAAACATTCTTGTTTTGTTTGTTTCTATAGGAAAACATTCCAAGTAAGAAGGTTTGCCTAAACTCCATTGATTTTAAGTTTAAAATTTATTGAAATTTATAGAAAACCATCACAGTCAGAGTAAGTCCTACATCTGTTGCAACTTTAATGCAGAAAATATCAATTGCAATTCAGAAAACATAACCAGAGAAACAATATTAATGAGTTAGATACGCAGGAAAATTTTCTGTTCCAAAGAATCGGTTGTATAATAGCTAATTTTCATTCACAACCCCTTCTACTGTCGATTCTAATACCGATTCTTTTTGTTTGAAATTGTCCCAAAAGCAACCCCTTCTATAGCTCCAAAGTGGAACCGGTTGCTCTAGAATCAGTTCTGGAACTAGTTTACACACCTTCCATATAGGATCCCAGGAACTGGTTCCGGAACCAGTTACATGGAATCGGTTGCAGCGGAACCAGTTGTAGAATGGGTGTGGTTGGCTACCGATTGTAAAACATTTTCCTGGGTATTAATGAAATTTGGAATTTATTCGAAAAATTCAATTCAGAAAAAATCAATAACAATTTTGAATAAATCAAACGAACTTAGGAAAAAGTCAATTGAAAATAAGAAAATATGAATTGAAAGTCGCAAATCACCAAACGAAATTCAAATGGAATTTTCAGGTTTTGAACTGATGTTTTCTTAATCTAAACTGATGTTGTTGAAATTCAATTGATATATTCTGAATTTCAGTTAAAGTTTTCTGAATTTCAATTAATATTTCACGTGTGAACATTTTTATATTTGAATTTCAATTCTTTATTTCTGAATTTCAATTGATATTTTCTTCATTTTTATAAATTTTCTGAATTTAAAATGATATAATCTTAATTTTAAATAATATATTCTTAATTTAAAATGGAAAATGTGAATTTCAATTGGCGTTTTTTTTAACTTCAAATGGAAATTCTGAATTTCAGTTAATATTTTTTAGATTCCAATCAATATTTTCTGAATTACAAATGTAAAAAGTGTAGAATAATGTAGAAAAACATTCAAAATCTCAGCTTTTTTAAGCTTTTTAGGGTGTTTTGTCAAAATTTCCCCGAAATAATTTCTTTGCCAAATCTCTCAAATACTGTCGATATTTCTGAAATAAAAACCTTTTTCTATGTTTATATTTTGACAACTTTTTCTTAAAAGAATCCGCTTGAAATTATTTTTGTTTAACGAAAAAATGTCTCAAGGGGTCCGTAAAATAAGAGCTGTTGGGAGCCGCTGGTTCATGTGGAGTATAACATAACCCAGCAAGCATAGCAATACGAAGAACATTCCTCGATCATATTACCAGGAAGAAAACATTTAGTGCCGGCAATATCAATTCCGTGTTGCGGAAGTTTCCTCCGTTGGAAACAACTGTTACCCGAAAGAAAATACTTCTAGGCAATAAGAAAGCAATACCCCAGGAAGATAAATCGGCGATATCGCTAATTTATCACCTGGAAGATAAAAAGGTGATATCGCCAAATAGACTAAATAAACGATTTATTTTTTTTTCATTATTAAATTTAATTTTTTTCGCACATTAAATCTGGATTTTTTCAAGGAATTTGTTTTCTATGTATCTGTTGGTTGTTTTTCTACAAATTTTGATTACATTTTTTCCAAAATGACAAAAAATTTCAAACAAATTTTCTTTATCTTCCGGATGATAAAAAGGCAATATTTCCGCAATATTATCATAAAAATTATGACAAAAAAATAAATGAATGGGGGAATATTTAGTTGATCTCTTATTTTTAAGTAAATGAATGTTCTTTTTAGTTTGACTCTAGATCATAAATTAATATCACTTTCTGTTTAAATTATTTTCAAATCAAAGAAAGATGATACAATTTCTACAAGTAAATTACAAAGAATAAAAATATATTTGAAAGAATTCGATAAGACCAGCAATACAGAATACGTATTTTCGGCTTTCGCTACAAAGCCATCATCAGTGTATTTCGTCTTGTGTGGGCTAATATTCTAATGTTCGTCTACTTATGTGACCGCTGAAAGAAAATCGAATTTCGTATCAACAACTGAACTTAGACTAACATAAAGGAAATGTAACAATGCTATTTTTAGCCTTTGTTATTATTACTCTATTTTGTTTTGAACCTTAAATTAAAATTTTTTTTTCCAAATATCACCGAATTATCTTCGAAATGATAAAAGGAAGACATTTTCAAAACACCACTTGATTATTTTTATTCAAATGAAAGATAGAAGATATCGTTTTAATATCTTCTTGGAAGATATCTTCCAAATGCTTACAGGGAAGTGCAATCAAAACAACTTACTACGTTTTTATTATACATTTATTTAGAATTTTCTCTACCTTTTGGATTTTATCTGAAACATACTGTCAGGATCTTCCATAACCGTCATGACCAATTCATCCTCCAATATCGTGGGTATCATATTGAAAAAGGAGTGTACCCGAGGTAATGACTGGGAACCGGGTGAATTTTTATTTAACATCATATTTATGGATTTTTATTATATTTTGTTTTAAATAATTATTAAAAACTATTTGTACTAAAATATTGTAGGTTTATTTTATATTTTTTTGCTTTAAAAGCATCACATTATTTTTAAGGTGAGATTATTTTCTTTGCATGGTGGATTTAGTTATAAAGTATCACAGTTGGAATTATAAATATTTTTAAACTATTAAAGCCTCTAGTATTTTTTATAATTATGTATTTTAATAAAATTCATATTAATTATATATTTTGATTTTTTATTGATGTTTTTTAATTTGTAATTAAGTTTTATTAAAACTGTTGACTTTTCTTTAAATTTATATGTATTTAAAATATTCAATTTTCTTTGTAACAATGAAAAATTTGTTTTTATTTAACAAAAATCACTTTTCACTGAGTGTTGTTGATTTAGTTTTTAACGAATTTTAAGCTGTTTTTTAAGTATGAAAATTTTACAAAAATTTCACTTTTCTGCGAAAACTTAAAGAATTTTATTTAAAATGTTCTTTTGTTATTTCACTTTCAAATATGATATTTCACATATTTCTTTAATTCGTTAGTCATTTAACATTTCTTGTGTAATTATTTGAAAAATTCTTTACAAATTAGCTTGTTTTAAACAGAGATTTTGAAATTAAACTTTTGTTAGACATTTTATTATTTTATTGATTTAAAAACAGCACTTTTAACCGATTTTTAACAGATGACATTTTCTTAATGTTGATTGTAATAAAAGTCACATTTTGTTTTGTAATAATTTCATTTAATTTATGACAAATTTCCTTGTATTGTTCTTAATGGTTTATGAAAATTTTATATTTTTTATTATTTTTTACTTTGCGTTTAATGAACTTTTTATTTTGTTGTATTTTTAAACAATGTGCTTTAAACATTTAAATAATTTTATCATCAATAATTGGTTTTCAGTAAAAAAAAAGAATAACAATAAATTGCGATTTTATTTCACCACTTTCTTTTAAAAAAATATAAATGTGTTTTGATTTCAAGACCTATTTATGTTGTTTCACATACAAAGAGACATATGATTTTTGGGTCTTATGATTTAACCAAGAAAAGCAAAAAAACGACTTTAAAGTTCTTGTAAATAATATTGTATTATATTTTTCTTTTATTCTGAAATCTTTTCAGTATTGTTTATTGATGACTTGTGGTGGTGTTGTGTAGTGCGCGTTTTTACACAATATACTAAAATATGAAAATGAAATTTTCATTTCAATTCTCCTAGCGTAAGAAAATAAAAATGCTTACAGTGTGTATTTTCTTCTTTATTTTCCCTCTAGTAGTAGTAGTAGTACATACAATCAAAAAATATGAATATTTATTTTTTTACTTGAAATCAAAAAACACGAAATTGTTTAGGAGGAGCGAAATATCATTATTATCTTCATTATCATTATTAATATAATCATGATTTTGATTTTGTTCTATTCAATAATGTTAAAAGATGTTGATGATAGCGATGATGATAATAATTTCCATATTTAGTCTTATATCTAAACAAAGAAGGTATCCCAATAAATAAAATCCAAAAGTCCATTAAGAAAAGTTTATATTTGAAAGATTACATACAAATAGCTTTTACTCTCAATCCTACACTAATAGAAAAAAGTTTGTAAAAATTTAGTTAAAACTACTAAAAATTAGTTAAAGAAAAGTTACATAAAAGTACACTTTGGGTAGTATTATACGAGTATGTATATTTGTGTGTTCGTTGTTAATAACATCTGTAAAAACAACGAGATTTATCACAATTAAAATATGGCCAGCCGCAATCGTTTTTAGTTAAAATCTCTCTTTCTCTTCTGTTACCATAATATTCTCTCATCTACAATCATATATTATCTAGATAACCATGTTTCTCTCTTCTGATTTCAAACATATCATAATCTGAATTGAGAGATATCATGTCCACAATCATTGGTATAATTTCGCAAACTATAAGATGGTCAGTATATTTTTTTATGATAAACATCGATAAGTTAGCGTCATTCTCGTTTGGGATTTTGTGAAAAGAAGTTGTAAGAAGCAGTAAAATAAAATCATAAATATTAAACAAAAAGACATAAAATGGAAAAGAAACGTATTGGTTTTAATAATAATAGTAACATTGTTTGGAAAAGAAGGTATCCGGTCTACCAAAGAAGTTTCGGCAAAATGTGGATTGTTAAGCACCCCTTTGGTGTTTGCAGTTAAAAATGACTTTGCAGAAAAAAAACTGTTGAAATCAGCAGATTTTTAGCAAATATTTCTGATGATTTTATCAGTATAAGCTGTTATTTGCATTAAACTAAATTAAACTTAAAAATGACAAAAAATTTAGTAAATATAACAGTTTCTTTTTGTTATTTTTAGTCTATTAATATTTAGCAAAATTTTTTGCATATTTTACAGCATATTTTGTCATTTTAAATTAACTAAATTTAACTGAAATATAACTAAAATTCTGTATATTTAATAGCTTAAATTTAGCTTTTGTTATTTAGCAAAAAATCTGTTCATTTTAGCAGTCCCTGGTTCGATTACTGGCGGCAGTACATTTTATTACAAAAAATCTTAATAAAAAATATTTTTTGATAAAATTTAGTTTTTCGAAAATTTTTTTTTATACTCATTATTTTTGTCAATATTGGTAAGCGAATAGGTTACCAGATATATTTTAATACCCAGTGTAGAAACGGTAATGACATATCATTATTTTTTGGACTACCAATAACGACACCCACTTACCTTCTGCATTATTTTATAACATATAATAACGAGTTACTGATAATGACTTATTTTTATCACTATTTCCAATAGAAAACAATTTTCCAGATTTTTTTAAAATTTTTTGAAATCTATATTTATACTCAATATTTTTTCAACACTGGTAAAGATATATGTAACCACATATTTTTTGATTGTTTGTATTTTGATGAGTAAGCGGACTTGTGTGCAGCAGGTCAATTATGTTTTTATCTATCAAACATTACATGTCGATATAGCTCAGATGGTAGAGTTATTGACTGGCAACCTAGAGTTCCAGGTTCGATTCCCGCACTAGAAAATTTAATTAAAAAAGGTTTAAATAAAAAAATAATTTTTTTTTTATAAAACTAATTTTTTTGAAAATCTATTTGTAGACTCATTCTTTTTGTCAGTACTGATAAGCATGTAGGTAATGACATAATTTTAGATTTTTCGTATGCTGGTGTGTAAGCATAAGAGATTAATCAGAACTGGGTTGACAACGACAACGACATGTGTCTCGTCATATATTTTGTATGGGAAGCAAAATGCCGCGATGTCGTCCGGCGATTTGTGGTCGTAATAGAATCTATTCTATTTTCGTGACGACACACTAATACACACTCAAAATATTTGTCAAATAGTTTCCATATTTTTAATTAATTAAGGGAACAGAGTTGCAGAAATTCGTATTAGAATTGCAAAATTTCGTACTTTGTTTACAAAAAAATTATTTTTTTGACAGAAGAAATATAATTGAAAATAAAAATACATAATTTACCGCAAAAAAGCAAAATTAAATACAAAAAATGTAAAACAACAAGAATTAATGCAAAACCAATTGAATTGGTGAAGAATTGTGGCGAAAAAGATACAACCATATTCTTGTTTTGTTTTAATTTTTTTCTAAACTTCAACAAATGTCGAAGATCGATTATAGCTGAATTTAAATTATTCGCGACGACTTTTGCTGTCGTCGGTCGACAATCGACACAGTTGAAACTCTAACTCATTATTTTTCGCGACATCGCCATAAAAGGTAATAATAGAATTTCAAAAAATTAGTTTTACAAAAAAAAATATTTTTTATTGTAAAATTTTTTTAATAAAATTTTCTAGTGCGGGAATCGAACCTGCGACTCCAAGTTGACAGTCAATAGCTCTACCATCTGAGCTATCGTATATCGACTTGTAATGTTTGATAGATAAAAACATAACTGACCTGCTGCGCACAAGTCAGCTTACTCGCCAACATACAAAAAATCAAAAAATATGTGGTTATATATATCCTTACCAATGTTGAAAAAATATTGAGTCTAAAAATAGATTTCAAAAAATTTGTTTAGTCCTCAAAATATTGTCCTTTTATTAAACTTTTAATTTTTTAATATGGTTGGCCAATTTGCCAATAGAGTCCTGGTATTAGGGGTAGTGAAAATACTCGTTCATTTTGCTTTTTGATTTTTAATTTCTGAAGTGTAGAACCGGACTAGAATAGGACTAGGATATCGCAAAGTTTAAACATGCTGGAAAACATCGAAAATTATTACAGAAATAAAAAAAGTCAGAGAAGAAAGAGTAGGTATAGGAAGTAATCGAGGTAGGTATATTTAAGTAAAATCCATGGATAAGAGTTATAAGGATTTTTTGTAAAAAAGATTTATTTTATTTGAATTTTTCACAAGAATGAATTGCTTTTGCACGCGAAAAGTTTTTGTCGAAAAAAATTTCCTCATTTCAAAGGTGTTTTTATGACAAATAAGAAATTTTTTTGTAAAACAAAATGTTTATTTCTTCTCTTCTTTAATTTTTGTTTTTTATTATATTAAAAAATCGTTCTCCAATTTTTTTTCATTTCAAAGACATTTAAAAAAAAAACATTTTTTGGAAAAACAATTTTTAATTGAAAAAAATTATTGAGAAAAAAATTTATAGTTTTAGCGTAGAATTTTTTTTTTTGATAATAAAAACAGTTTGTAGGTAAAAAAAAGTTTTGAAATTATTTCGCACGAGAAAGTTAATTCTTTTACGAATTTTTTATTTATTTCGCGAGAAATTTATCGCGAATAAATGGTCCTCATCGGGAGCTAAAATATTTTTCGACAAAGAGAAATTTATCGCGAATAAACAGTCCTCATCGGGAGCAAAATTCTGTTAGCTTATAATAATTTTTATTATTTTAACGAAGATTTTAGTTGATCTGAAGATTGTTACAATGGGTATTATTTTTGTTCGGTTTAAGATCAAATATGACAAATTCCAAATAGAATTCACAATTTATTTTACAACAAATAGAGAAAAAACTTATGAGAAAAACTTTCCTAGAACCAATGGACAAGGAACAGTCCAAATTGTTAAGTAATATTCCTTAAGTGCAACATGTTAGTCATTTATACGGCATGTTGGGTTAGGGTGTAGTATAGAAAATAACAATAAATCGTCGTAAAAAAGTTCTTTGCTTTCATTCTAATTACTATAAATAGAATCAAAAGCTTGAATGTTAAAACACAACATAAAAACATTAAAGGAACTTTAGTTATAGACAAAAATAATAGCTTTGTAAAATTATAACCTAGAGAGAACCCCATAAAGACAATATAATGATAGTGTTTCGCAGCACTTGAAAATGCATTAATTGTCAACCTTTGGTTCTACGAAATTTTTTTCATAAGTTTTTTCTCTTTTTGTTGTAAAATAAATTGTAACTTTTAAGTTCCAAATAAATGGAATACTTGATCTTAAATAACACTAATTGTTATTATTTTTTTTAATAGGAGAAGTAAATCGAGTTTCCGCCTCTTTTTTAAGAGTGCACCAACCGGGAGGGGGCCAATCGGGGTTTGACTGTTCTTCGTTACCTCTACTTACGAAGACAATAAATTTTGGAATAAATTGATATTTTTTTATTAAAGTGCTGCTCAACTTTGGAATACCTTCCTTGCGAATGTCTGTACTTTGCATAAAAAATGACACAAATGGTTTAGCGTAGAAAACAACACACTCTATTATTTCGTTGACTATAAATGTTCATTTGTATGTGTAATAGTCAGAGTTGGATAGCAACCAATGACATACAAATTTCATCATTATTGATAGCTGGTAAATAGTTACTTTAAAAAAAGTTTTTTTACTAAGCAATTTTTATAAAAAATTATCAAAACCGTCTAGTCGTTTTTGCCTTAATTATCTCTACTATATTTAATCTAATTTTAATTTTTTTTTCGAGTTTATAGATTTTACAATGACCTTTTTTTATTATTTATTTCTGTTCCAGGCCAATTATTTCCTTAATATCAAATAACATAATCAGGCATGTCACAGACTTCAATTTCACTTGAAAGTGAAATTGAAAACGCAAATTGGTTCTCCAGAAGTAAATGGTATTTTTGCATGTTTAGACCAAATATAACAGATAAACATAACACTATGCGACAGTCCAAATCGCGATGGGATGAAACCAACGGGAAATGTTATATCGGTGAAAAACAAGTTATACGTGTCCCGGCGTTTCGCTGGGTCACCCCTAGGAATCGAGATATATCGATTTGACCTTTGGTGGTCTTTTTTTGACATAACTCGAGAACCACTAGTCCGATTTTGCTCAAACAATTTTAAAAAAATTAAAAATTACAATTCCTTTAATCTGTTCATATAACGTTTTTCTATATACTCAACAGTTTTGCCGGTAAAAAGAAATGTTTGTTACCGCTACCGTAAAAATCAATAACCTTTTGTTTATTACTTTTTTTTAATATTTTAGGCAAAAAATATTTTTTTCTTCATACATTTATTTTTACCGGCAAAACTGTTGAGTATATAGAAAAACGTTATATGAACAGATTAAAGGAATTGTAATTTTTAATTTTTTTAAAATTGTTTGAGCAAAATCGGACTAGTGGTTCTCGAGTTATGTCAAAAAAAAGACCACCAAAGGTCAAATCGATATATCTCGATTCCTAGGGGTGACCCAGCGAAACGCCGGGACACGTATAACTTCTTTTTTTACCGATATAACTTTCCCCGGTAGTTTGAACCCTTCCCGATCACTGACCCCTACCATTTGTCTCACAGTGTAATTAATTATAAGTTAAGAATGCTGTTTTTAATAATTTCACTTAAAAAATTTTTGTTAGAGAGCATATTTAAAGTTTTAACACATATTTCGCATAAAATTAATATGATTTCGATGTACAATTTCGTAACGTTTTACTTTTGCTTCTTCAGGTTTTTTGCGTTTTCGTAAATTTTAATATGTTAAAAAAATACTTTTTGTGGTAAATTCGTGTTCCAACTGCTTAATTTTGATATAAGTTGCCACTTGTAGTTAAAAAAGAGAAGATCGCCGATCAAAATTTAAAATTAAAATTTTTCAGATAAAATTACGTTTTGCTTATCAATAACAAAATTGTTGAATTTACCAACAAAAAGCGTTTTTAATGTAATTTTTTTTTTAAGTGAAATAATTAACGACACTTTAAGGAATACATACCAAGCACTATTGAAAAGCTTTTATTATTTCAAGCTTCTCTAAATATCAATTCCACTTTGGTTTTTGAAAGTGGATTGAAAACGATTTGTTTTTTCGTTTTACGTTTTCTGGAGAAACTTTTAATCTTTTAGGTACCACTATAAAGCATGTAGCATACTCACTACTTACAAGAACGTTTTATTTTCAATACAAAATTATCTGTAGTACCTACCCTAAACGGCAAATTCAGAAGGAAAAAAATTGTTTTCGATCACTTTAGGAACAAAATTGCGGAAGTGAAATTGCGAAATCTGTGATAATAAGTACTTTTTCAAAAACTCTGCCATTTTTCTTCTTCTTCACTTTAATTCCTAATTTTTCATTGTAGAATTAAAGGTTGAAAAAACTATTTTCATTTTTTAAATTAAAAATAAAAATAAAACAAACATATCGCACTCTAAATACAAAAGTGACGCAACTCAAAATTCTTTAATTTTCAGGAGAGGCAAAACAGGGGTATGGCACCACCAAAAAAATAAGTTATAAAAACATCGTTACCACTAGATGGCACTTTGTTAAAAAAATTGACAATTTTCTTCTTTTCTTCAACAAAGAAAAAAAAGAAACGGATATATGAAATTTTATTATTTGAATATATTCCGCGCTTGTTTTGTCGTTATTTTGAGCAGTTTTCAGCAGTTTTTGAGTTTTTAAATATAGGCTCAGCTGATACTAAACTGATACTAAATAGTTGCTCAGGTAATACTAAATTACAGCGCCCTCTACCGGTGAGTAGTGTAAGTTTTGATTTACTATCTCTATAATTAATTGTCTCTGAGGCAAAAAACTGTTTATGTAAAAACGAGTAAAAAAGTAAAGCTGGGCATGCCGACTACGTAATACTTTACAACAGTCTGGTTAAAAGCCAACTAGTGTTTGAATCCGAAATTCGAATGGGTTAAAATGGACTTGTGTCAAAATTTTCTATAAAATGATAAAAGAGGAGAAAATCGGAAATATAGCCCATATGGGCGATTTGTCCTTGGGACCATGTGAGTCACCAAACCAATTTTCATTGAAATATCTTCGTATTTGCGACCTGCAGCGTGTAAACAAGCCAATTTTGGGGGGACCTTTATATGGGCACTAGGTCTAAACATGGACCGATTCTGAATGCCCTTGGGCCGAAGTAAGTCGTTGTACCAAATTTCATCAAAATACCTTAATATTTGCGACCTGTAGAGTGCGCACAAGAATGCATGGACAGACAGACAGACGGACATCGTCAAATCGAAATAAAAAGTGATTCTGAGTCGATCTGTATACTATAAGGTGGCTCTAGGTTAGGCTTGCCAGATCGAAATTAGCAAAAAGCTTGACATTCAGAGGAAAAAGCTTGATTTTTCTTGACATTCAAAAAGGCTTGATTTTTCTTGACAATTTAAAATTCAGTTAAATTAGCAAAAAATTGCAAAATTGACTTGAAAATTTAAATGATATTAATTTATACAGATTTTCTTCATTCTTTGTACAACATTTTTTAAAGAAATTGGGCCCATATGTTGTCAATGGATGTATCTTTTGGCAATTCTTCAAAAACTTCCCGCAGGCAGCAGTAATCTGCATACAACATATCAGTATTAATTGAATTTGATATTTTTAAAATAAATGGCAGCTCTGCTTAATTATTCCTTGACAACAACGAGTTTTTTATATTTAAAACATCAATTTTGTAAAAAACAGATTTTCCTCCAAAATCATATCTTTTTTCTAAATATTTTACAGCATTTTGTAAAAATTGGTTAGCTTCTAATTCAAACGTTTCCTTTTCATTCAAAGAAAGACTTTTTATGCTTTACTACCATGGAAACAGTCATTTATCCGTAAAAATTAGTCATGGTACATTTAAAAACAAATAGTTTTTTTTTTGCTAATGGTTAATTTTTCTTGATTTTTCTTATCAATTTGATGGAAAAATTTCTAAAATTTCGTTTTAGCATGACAAATGACATTTTTTCTTTATTCTTGACACGCATTGAAAATGCTTGACAATCAAGCCAAATCAAGCCCATCTGGCAACCCTAGTCTAGGTGCAATATTTTTTGGTGTTACAAACATCAGCACAAACTTATTATACCCTCTCCATGTAGTGGTGTAGGTGATTGTAATATTTAAAAAAAGCTTAGTTTCATTATGAAAAAAGTCCATTTTGAAGAAGGTTTTCCTATACAATTTTTGATTTTATATTATGTTTGTGGAAATAAATTAAAATTTTGAGTTATGACACTTTAACTGAAAACTGAAAAAGCACACAACAAATTAATGTAGTCAATTGCTCACTTTTTTCAATTCAAAGGGCACAATGCAAAATAATACCCCACAAAGTTTATCACTTCTTGCAGTAAAAGCGGCAAAACCCAAAATAACACTCTTTATATGTAACAAAAGTAATCACAGAAGCAACGCAATTACCATAAAAACGGACATAAATGGATATTTCCAGTTAAGGAGGATAGTGATGAAAATGAAATTTTTGAAGTAGTGCACTGTGAATTCATTTACGCAAAAAAGTCAATTTTGGAAAATTTTGAGTTGCGTCACTTTTGTGTTTATATATTTTATTTATTTTATTTAAATTATTCCCATCTCTGGCCAAAATATACATATGATAGAAAACTTTTCTCTTAAAATTTGCAAACTATAGTCTTTATAGTTCAGATGTTGGATGATGATGAAAAAGATGATGATGTCTTTTTATTTTATTGGCATGCCCACAATTTCATATGTTTTGACTTTTAGTTTTTCCATTTTAAAATCTTTTTCATATTAAAAATTCTATGTGAATCTTTTTTTCCACTTTCACCATTTTAAAGAAAGAGCATAAAAGTATAAAAGTATATCTGAGTATGGGATTTGGTTTGTTTCTTTAATTAATGAATTCTCTTTGCTTAAATGTGATTTTACTGTTTCATCTTCAAATGAATTTTTAATTTTACTTACCTACCATAATATTAAAATTTCAAGAATTTTAGGATTTTTTGTGGGATTTAACAATTTTCGAAGGAAATTTAGTCAAAACAATTATTTAAAATTAAAAATTATTAATTGTAATTATAAGTAATTGGAAATCAAAAGATTTAGTTGTTAGTTTTAAATGTAGCTGTCTTTGGGGGAGATTTTCAAAATTAAAGAAAATATTGATGCTAATTATAAGTGAAGTAAAGATTAAAATTTTGTTTTTGTCAATTACATTAACAAAAAACTTATTTTTAAACACACGTTTAGTATTTAAAGCTCAGACGATTTTGCAAGAGATTTTTTGAATAAAAAACCTTGTTTACTTTTAAATCTCGATTGAGATTTAAAAAAAATAAAAAATTATCATTCTAATTGTCTTTGTAAATATAACGCAAATTTTTTCAATCAATTGACAGCCGGTGGCTAAAACTAATTTAATTCTATTCAATAGACATTTTTATTGATAGAAAGAAAATCTTCACGTAAGATTCAATGTTAATTGAAATGTCTTGATTTATTGTACTGTTGGTGGACTTAAATGATGCTTTTAAATCATCTAATATTGTTGTCATTTGTCATTTATATTTTTTTTGGCATTTTTTTATACAATTTTTAAATGTAGTGCATTCCAAGTAAAGTTTTTTCACGAAAATTCTCGATATTTTACACTTCTGAAATTCCGTGAAATATATATATCGGGAATTTCTGAGACTTTATTTGAGAGGTTAATAATGTAAGTTGTATTATAGAAAGTAAATATTAAACATTGTATACACTGGTAGGTATCAGGAACACTTTTGTAACTGTATTTTTGGGTGGCGGTATTAATTATTGTAATTGAAAACAATTACAAAATCGGCGATGGTAATGATATTGAATCTTTTTTCAGATTGAAGAAATAAATTCTGTAATGAAACTTGACTGATTTCATTTATGACTGAAAATTCCCGGGATCCTGAAAATTTAAAAATTAATCCAGTTTTAGGGAAAAGTCCGAAAAAATAAAAAGGTTTAAAGAGCACATTTTACTCTCAACGAAAGTATTCCAAGCCTAACTATGTGATTTGTGACAAAGAAAATAAATCTTAGAATTACTTTTTCGACCCTCCCGGAGAAGAATATCGGCCTTTGCTGGTATCCTCGTAACCACATAAGTAACCAATTACTTTATCACCTCCTCCCCATACATTACTTTGCGGCTCATCGCCAGTAAAATTCATCAGTGAAGTAAGTAATGCATCGGCCCCTATGGCAACACATTAAATTAAATACTTTTGGACTTTGTAAAAAATCAGCTTCACTAATATTTCCAGTTAGTAAGTAGGGCTTACGACCTGAACAATAGGGAAACATTTATTTGACACCCAATATTTGATGAGTTAAATGCAATATTTTGCAACTAACCGAAGTATATAGCAAAACAACAAAAATTTTATGATTTTTAACATTATACTTCAAAATTTCTTGAGAAAATTATTAAAAATTAACCGGGTGCAAATATAATATAATATTTATCTTCAAAAAGAGAGTAGTCAAATAAAATAGTTAAATTTTTTTTCTTGATTATAAATTAGGACAGGTTAACAATAAAAAATGCTAGAAAGACTTATTTGACTTGCTTTTATAGTTAAAAATTTAAATCAAAATATCTAAAAAATGTGAACCCTATTACACTTTTGCTCCTCAGTGTACATTGTCCTATTTAAATATTTTGTTTTCAGTATTTTGGCAAAAAAAAATTATATATAAAACTTTTGTTAAAAATGACAAATGTTATTTCATTACATTTTACTAGTTTATATATTTTCCCAAAATAAGTGTGTATGTAAGAAAAAAAAAAAAAAAAATACTGAATGATTGATGATACACAAAAAATATTATTTTTTTTTGGCTAATTTTCTATCTTTGACATCTTACAAAAAAACACAACAACAAAATAAAAAAAATAAAAAAATGTAAATTTCAAGGTATAAACCTTTAAAAATTCAGCAACACAGAATTAATCTAATTTTAGATATAAAAAAATACATACTTTAAATAAGTTTTGTTAAAAAAAATATTTAGTTATAAGAACAAATTTTATGAATAAAAAAAAAAATTTTTTTTAATTTTGCAATTCTTAGTATTTATGACAAAATAGACATGTTAAAAATTTAATTTGAATTTTATAATTAAAACTTGTTAGTATATGTCATTAGTTAGAAAATCATCATAATTAATGATGATGATGATATGTACAAATTTCATATGATTCTATCAAGTGATTATACATTTGGACAGGAAATAGGAAATGTGATTTTAGTTTTATAGTGTTTTTGTGTTTGAAAAAAATTGATTTTTATTTTCATTCATTCAGAAAAAAATCTTATGATGCATTTTATAATGCATTTTTTCAACATGACTAACTAAAATTTTTTTATTTAGAATTAAAATTTTTCTTATTATTTAAAATATTTAATTTTTTGTTTTTATTTTACGTTTCTATTTTTACGTTTAACTTAAATTATATTTTTAATATTTTTGTTTGTTGAGATCAGGGAAGAGGGTATTTTAAATCAATTTACTTAGTACATTTTTAACGAATTTCACCAGAGAAATGTTTAAGATATTCTAGAAGTAAATTCAATAATTTCTGCTTTCTAAGCATAACTTTTTTTCAACAAAATTTATTGAATGTTTCCATATTTTGTTTGGCATTTATGACTTCTGTTGACACTACATTATTTTTGTTTAAAAACTGTTAAATTTTTTTGAATTATTTCTTGCAGTATTGTTAACCTTGAAAAAAAATTTAAACTGAAACTTAAAATCGAAACTGTTAAGTCATTATTAATAGCTATCAGTTGCATGATTGTTTATATGTGTCACATTTATACAACCCTAGAATCCCAGGTTGGGATTTTTTTTTTATTATTTATTACTTTAGTTTTATTTTAAACTGTTTGTGCAAAAAGTAATTTAAATGTTTATGAGTTTTTTGTAATTTTTATTTAAAACTACGTTGTTGTAATTTAGGCCAAAGAAACGGCTTATTTATGTAGTATGTCTGTTATTTACTTTTAATTTCCTTAAATGATTTGTTGACAAACAAATGATTAAGCAATTGCTGTTTTGTCAAGTCTTTGTTCTTGTTGTATAAGACATAAGGTATAAGAGATAAACTTTAAACAATTAAAATCCCCCAATTTTTTTTTGCATAAAAGATTTTCAATGAGGACCAACCAATATTTAAGTGTTTTTAAAAAATTTTTTCAGATCATAAGAATTTATTTTATAGACAAAGTTAACTTTTTAAATAGCAATTTTTTGCACAGAAATTTAAACCAAAAACAAATATTAATATCGCAGACTACACCTTTTGCAACTGTAATTCAGAAAATTGCAATTAAAAACATCTAATTAAAATACAGAAAATATTGAAATATATTTTCATTTTAAATTAAATCCATCAATTGAAATTAAAATTTTTTGTTTTAAATTCAAAATAAATCAACTGAAAACCAGGAAAATTTTTTACAATCGGTAGCCAACCACACCCATTCTACAACTGGTCCCACTGCAACCGATTCCATGAAACTGGTTACGGAACCAGTTCCTGGGAACATATATGGAAGGTGTGGGTGACGTATAATCAGTTCCAGAACTAGTTAAAGAACTGATTCTAGAGCAACTGGTTCCACTTTGGAGCTATAGAAGGGGATGATTTTGGGACAATTTCAAACAAAAAGAATCGGTGTTAGAATCGATAGTAGAAGGGGTTGTGAATGAAAAGTAGCTATTCTATAACCGATTCTTGTCATAAATACTAATTTCAAACAAAAAGAATCGGTGTTAGAATCGACAGTAGAAGGGGTTGTGAATGAAAAGTAGCTATTCTATAACCGATTCTTTGGAACAGAAAATTTTCCTGGGGTTGTTCGAAACTTTCGTGTTTAAAAACTTTTTTATTTTTGTATGAAGTACCACACTGGAAATGTCTTCAAAGTACGTTTTATTGAGTATTTCCTTGGAATACATAAAAAAGATTAAAAAATTTAGTTTTAACATCCGCCAGATTTTGGTTCGAATTTGTACAAACCAAAAGTTTTTTTTAGCAATTCACCAATTATTTTTCCTAATTTTTAAATGAATTTTAAGCTAAAAATTATAGAATAAAAAACCGTTTATCCGTGGAAAATAAACCCAGTTTTTGGTTAACCGAACATTAATATGATGTAGTTTTATTTTAGCTGGGTAGTTACAGAGTTATACATAAATTTTACTCTCTAAAATGTTATATTGTTAATACAATTTTTATATTTCCTGCGAAAAAATCCCCCAGTCTACAGTATCTCCATAATTCTTCAAACCCTCTTTGACGTATATAATTCTTAAAATTCCATAAAAACGTTATAAATATTTTATTAAAATATTTAACATAAAAAAAATTTATTAAAATTTAAAGTAATACCATAATTAAATCACTGTTGGATAATAAGAAAATCTCACTAGAAATATTATTATAAATTCCATTGGATATTTATTTTTTTAAATTACACTCAAAAATTACATACAAAAATGTAATAGCTGACCTATAAGGGTGAAATCATATCAACTCAACACAAAAAGTAACATTTCGGGATTTTCCATAACCGATTTGAATGAAATTTACAATAGTTCAATGGAGCATTCATTTCAGAGCCCAGAAATATTTCGGTTTCCGAAATATGATGTCATGAAAATTGGAAAAACGGTAAATTTGGTTAAAGTATCGTTAACAAATTGACTATAACCATAAGATACAAAATTAATGTTGGTCTTATTTTTAAGGAAAGAATGTACAGTTTAATTTGATATGCACAAAGATATCTCAAAATTAGCATTTTTTAAAATTCTAGAAAAATACATACATATTTATTACTGATTACTGGTGGTATCTCGATTCGTGTCTGCGTTCTAGCTAAAAATGTGATCCTAAGAAAGTTTTGCACTGGTACATGATATTTGGGGTGGCAGCTATTTGCCGACATAGCGAATTTCGATAAGCAAACTCCCAATTTTTTTAAATATGATTTCAAATGTACTTAAGTATCATTACGAATGTACCGCGGTACATCGCGATGAAATCTCAGATTTTCTGAATTTTCGAAAAAAATAAATTTTGAATTATATGTTGCGACACATTATTTTTAATTGGTTTCAACGTCTTCAACACAAATATGAAATTATTTTTAAAATCGTATAAAGAGTTAAAAAAAACTAACTCCAAATCGAAACTAATCGAAAATGATGTATCACAACTTATAATTCGATTTTTTTCGCGATATCGAACATTTTCATCGTGGTGAATGAAACTGGATCTAACTCACAAACGAATCGAGATATATCATTGAAACTTTCCACAGTTGAAAAAAGGCGTTATATATTCTTTTTAAGAATTTAAAAAAGTGCGCGTTTTGAGATATACAGGCATGTGATGAATATCGAAAACGAAAGCGATTTGATTTTTAATGGTTAATATTTTACGATATATACAATACCAATTATTTTTTATTTCCTAATTTAGATGTTCTGAGTCACTGTTCGTTTTCATTTTCGATTTTCGTCACACCCCTGATAGTCAGCTTATTATTGGTTTGGCCCATACGCAAAAAGTCGGAATCGAGAAAAACGATATAGAATGTTTATATTAATTTTCCATAAAATCTACATGATAAATAATTGTTTTTATTTCCAGCCTTAAATTCGGCATATATTTTAAACATTTCATTTACCAAATAAAAAGATCAACTAGACATACCCCTCATTCATCTTGAAAAACACATGACACGGTGCAAAATATAATTTAAATAACATACATTTAAATTTAACGGTTCGTTGTAATTAAAAAATCTGTGGTTATCATACACAGAGTTGAATAGAACCAGCTGCGATACCTTAAGAATTAAGGTTAAAAGCAAAAAAGAGTAATAATAACAAAGAATAAACATAGTTTTGTCAAGGCAAATGACACTGATGATGTCTTTATAGTGAAAGCCGAAAATACGTATTCTGTCTTGCTGGCCTTATTGGATTCCTTAAAAAAAATTTTTATTCTTTCTTTTTTTAATTTGCAAAATAATTTAAACAGAAAGTGATATTAATTTCTGATCTAGAGTCAAACTATAAAAAAAAAAACATTCATTTACAAAAGCATAAATTTTCATAAATTTTTGTACAATAAATCAAAAGTTACTAAGCTTTCGAAAAAATAAATTTTCTTGTTTTTTGCTGCATATCAAGTTTTCATTTTCAATTTGACTGTCTTTGCTGCATATCCATACTTTTGTGTGCGCCTAAAAGCAGTTCTCTTTTTTATTTTAATTTACTAGAACTGTAATGTCGTAGGTTATTTCCATGGCAAAAATTATTTGGGAAAATACAAAACTAAAACTATTTAACTACTCAATAAGGTATTGAGTACTTGTAAAAGCAGGCAGTATTGATTACTTAGTAGCCAAATATTCAATACTTTTACAACTTTTGGGTTGTTATGATAATGCAGCACAGCAATAATAAAGTAATTTTATTTTTGTATACAAAATTTGCTGTTTATGTATTCAGTAAAACAATGCTTATTAATTTTTAAAATTTCGGATATAGAGCAAAGTCGATGCTGGATATCTCAGATACGAAACAAGATATTTAAAAACGGGTTTCGGAAACAGAAAGGGGATATTTACAGTATATATAATCCATTCCTAACTCAATTTTTTTAAATTTAGTCAATGGGTCAAACCAATTCTTAGCTGAAGACCTTCGACACCTTCATGGAAAAAAAAAAAAAAAAAAAAAAAATAAAACCAAAATTAATTTTGTATCTTGCAAAGTTAAAAAGTTATAAATAGTTTTGTAACGGCACTTAACTATAATTTTAACAGTTTTTTTTTAATTTTCACGACGTCATATTTCGGAAACCTAAATCTTTTGGCTTTCGAAATTTATGAATTATTAAGCTCTTGTGCTGTTCTACAGTTGTGAGGAATTTTATTTGAATCGGAGTAGATAACTTCTAAACGGTGTGTTAAGTTATTATGGTTTCACCCATAAGTATTATTAATTGCTAGATATTTATTTCAACTTAAAAAATAAATGCTACTGTACGTATAAAATGGAAATGTTAACAATAAACATGCTTAAATAAAATATTATAAATAAGTATTTATTAGTAAATCTACTTTACAAGAAAAACAAAAACAAAAAAATAGAAATAGATTTAATACCAAAAATTTAAAATTATAAGAAATATTGGAACAGAAAAATTGACGTACTATAATATAAATTTATTTGTATTGAAAGGCAGGAAAAAAAAACAATTAATAAAAATATGTGATGCAATAAATATTACGAGTACAATTAAAAAGAAAACGCCGAAGAAAACAAGAAGAAAAATTGGGATTAACATTTGTTATAAACAAATTTGCTAAATTAAATGTTTGTAAACAAATTTAAAGGCTTGTTAGAAAAAACCTGAATATTTATAACGTGCGCGCTTTACATACAGTTTAAAAATATTTTTTTGGAGGTGTTTCTTTTTATAGTTTTTTATTATAAAAAAATCTTAAAAAATTTATATTTTTAACCCCGATGTCTTTTAAAAGATCACTGCAATGTAACTAGAGCACGGTTTCTTTTATTAGAACACATACGAAAATTTTGAGGATTTTTAATTAAATTAGGTCAGAGCATATTAAAGGTTTTGCATTATTTTTTAGTGGAAGATATATTTGCAATATTTTTTAGTGTAGAGCAGTTTGGGGTTAAGGAAATTGTAAGTGGATGACGGTTTTAGAATTTCCAGAAATATTTGTTACTTTAAATTACAAACTCATTGAGAATTTTTCGTTGGCGTATAGAGGCATTTTCTTACACTTTAAACATCAAAGAAAAAAACATCAACAAAAATGTATAACAATTTGCTTTGTCATCTTATAAATACTACAATATTATTTTGACAGATCTAGTAATACCGCAACATCTGTTTATCTACGACTAATATAAAAAATTATATGTTTCTGTACTAGTTGTTATTCAAACTTGCACAATCACTTGCATATTCATTACAAAATTTATTTTTGTTGGGATAAATATTTATTGCATTTATTAAGATCTGAGAGATCGCCTCCGGATACCTCCCCTATAAGATGTAAAGATTTTTCAACAAAAAAAAGGTTTATAAATTTCAAGATATTTTTGCAGGGAAAGTTTCCAGAATGTTGTGGTTTTTAGTTAAAAGGTCTTCAAATTGAAAATATTGCTAATATAGAAGATTTCCCAAAGTCTTAAAGATGTTTGTATAAGAAAAGTTCACAAAGTTTTTTAAATAATAACTTATTTAACCAAAATAAGATATAATTTTAAAAAAGACAAAAGGGTTAAATACTTTTTTTCAAACAAAAAAAAAAAAAAACTACCTCAATATTTTGACTGAATTGAAAATTGTTTACTTTTATGGTACATTGAATATTTATATGTATAATTAAAAAAAATAAATTTTAACAAAAAAAAATATTAATTAAAATTTATTAAAATTAAGGCAAACAAATTTTAAAGCATTATATTTTTCATACCCTAAAAAAATATGTGTTAAAAATATTTAGTTATTTTTAAAAAAATGTGTTGTTTTTTGTGGCAGAAAAATAAACAAAACTAAGTGAAAATATTTGTTTTTGGGTAATTTAAGAAATATTTGCAAAGGAAAAAAAAAAAATTACGTTTTAATTTAAGCACAATTTGCAAAAAAAAAAAAACAAACGAAAATTATTATTTAACAACAAAAATAAATGCAGCGTAGTATTTTAAAAACAATAATAAAAAACAAAAATAATTGTCGGTTTTTTTATTAGGTTATTGTGCTTATGTGTATTTGAATTTTTTTTAAACTATTTTTATTTATATGCTTTTTTTTTCTGTTTTTTTTTTAAGCTAAACACATTGAAATAGATACATACGATGATCTGTCAATCAGGATGGAGGCCTCCTGGTCTTTAAACCTGTAACGGGTTATAATAATATAACAACAATGTAGTTTTATTTCGTTTATAGTTTTATTGTTTTATAATTGAAAAAATTAAATCAAAATAAATAGTTTTAATTTTCTTAAGGCAACGCGATTTTTCTTGTAGCTTAAAGCATTAAATTTGTTTAAAAACATATGCAGAAAGTAAATGATAAAAATATAAAAAAAAGGAATGACAAACAAATTTTAAATATGAAAATTGAACGATTCGTTGTTGATATTATGAATATGATAAGAGGTTTCGGTGACGTATGAGTAATACGAAATGTGAAATATATGGAAAATTATTACGTATACGTTCGTAGGTTATCATTGTCAAAAAGTTTATATACTTGTAATACGATAAAGAGTAGCAATTCTCTCAGTAGTGGGGAAAAATATATAACATGTTGCTACATATAGGATACTGAAATTTTTTTTCAAAAATTTTTAATGATGAAATGATATTTTTAATTTTGCTATTGATAGATATTGTCCTTAAAACTAGCCCGTTTCCTGCTTGCAGGCACAAGCTGTTAACAAAGGATAAGATAATTACATAGCCATTGCTATCGTCCTTGAAATCGTTTGAAATCATTGTTGGCCAGAAAATATTATACATATATTTTATTGTTAGGATTTTAGTTTTATTAAATATCTGTTACTTTTCTAAATAACTTCACTTTAAAAATATATTTAGCTGATATTCGTTTAAAATTGTCTATCTTAAATATTCATTAAAAATTCAAATATTTGTTTTCTAATCAACTAATCTAATTATATTTATCGTACGTTTAGATGTCCCTAATATATATATAAAAAAATAATTTTTACTGACTATTTACGATGTACAAAATTAAACTAATATTTTCTTCCAAACGAAGAAAAACATGTAAATTTAATTTTAGAAATGTGGTAATAAAAATAAAAAAATTGCCCGATAATTCAATAATTCAATAAATTCATTTTTCATTCCCGCAACCCCTGGAGTTTTGTATATGATTTCCGGTGATTTTTTATCTTTATTAGGTCGGCTAACTTATCTAAAAAAATGGTTAATTTAACATCATTTAGAGTTGTTTTGATGAAAATTTTACTCTTGGTTAAGGTAGTGAAGTTGGTGTTTAACCTTAACCACCAATAAAATTGGCATTAAAATGACTCTGGATAGTCTAAAATTGAACGTGCTTTTAGATAAGTTAGCCGCCCTTAGTCTATAAAAGTTGAAGCTAATGTTAAAAAATTTAAAGTCTAATTTGCAAAAATTACACCACTTTTGGTTTTGTTTTAAATATATATGTGTCCACTTAAACTTAATAAGGATTAATATATATAAATTGACTCATGATCCTAATTCTCCTCTCCATATAAACTACCTAAATTTTAATACATTTTTTACAACAAAAACAAGCTAAAAGACAAATTTTACAACAACAATATCTTCATGGGTGCACTTCCAAATTTCCTATCGAGGGATACCTACTACATTTGCCTATAAGTAGTTCCATAGTTCTTTTGCAAATATAAAAAACAGGTCAACCTTAGACTTTTATTCTCTATCATAGCCTATCAGGCGGCTTATATCTGACGTAAGAATCCCTAATATAGCGTTCCAAAACCTTCTCTATTTTCCTAAGAAGAAACGAACTGAGTCTAATTGGTCTGTATAATTTAGGCGGCTGTTCGGATTTCACCCCTATCTTTGGAATAAAAACCAGTTTCACCTCTCTCCTATGCATTGATATATGACCAAACAGGAAACTCAATCTAAATATCGTAACCAGTTGTGAAATAATTATATCCATCCCACTTTGTATCGCCCACTTCATACGTTCCTCTTGAAATATCGTTAAGTTTGGGATTTTTTGAATTGTAATGTACCCGCAGGCTGCTACGCACAGCGCTTTGATCCCATATAACGATTGAATAAAAATAGAAGAAGTGGAGATAGAGTTTTGAAATTTGGTAAACTGACATAAAACCCCTTAGTTAAGAAAAATTTTAATTTTTGGAAATATCGGGCCAAGGACACGTCCACCTCCCATAGGTCCTGAAATTTAAAAAATATTATATTAGCTAAATAAGTGGACGTAAAATTATAAAAATTATCGATTGAGATGCACATAAAACTGGAAACGTTTGTGTCAATTTTTATCAAAATCGAAGCAAGTACTTTTAGGCCTGCCATATATCCTTTATTTTAAAATCTTTATAAAACCTGCAAAAATTATCCGATTGCGATGAAATTTAGCACGTGAATTGATATAAGCCATATTTGTGCCAAATTTGGGTAAAATCGATTCATTAATAAAAACAAAATGCTTTTCACAAAAAGTGGGTTTTAAACGGTAAAAAATTAAATAGAATTAATGTAGGAAACCATGTGTATCCTCTATTTTAGGTATACGGTATGTTCAGAGAACTTATGTAAAACACAACGAGGAATATTTTTGTGTAACATTTTAACCTTCTATCTATTCAATTAAAGGGACTTTTTTGGCCCCTTTTTAAAAAGGGACAAAAACGACCCGTAAGTTCAAGAGTTAGTTAGAGGGTTAAAATGTTCCGCAAAAATATTTGTCATGAAATTCTACTATAAGTCTCTGAAGACATCGGCATTGAAAATTTAACTTAAGTGCCAGTAATAAGTAAAAACTTAAAATGTGTTTAAGGGTTAATTTCGTACTTATTCAGAATTGACGTTCAAATGTCCCATAAACCTGGTTTTTAGGGAGAAACCATGGGAATCTTCCATTTTAGGTATAGGATATGTTCAGCGAACTTATGTAAAACACTACGAGGAACATTTTTGTGGAACATTTGAACCCTCTAGCTCTTCAATTTACGGGTCTTTTTTGTCCCAAAAAATTCCCTTTCACTGAAGAGTTAGAGGGTTAGAATGTTCCACAAAAATGTTTCTCGTAGTGTTTTACAAAATTCCGCTCAACACGTCCTATACCTAAAATGGAAGGTTCACGTGGTTTGAATACTATACACTCTTAAATGCGTGAAATTTGTGTAAAAATCATAAATTAAGGCATTTCAAAAATCCATTTTTTTTAATTTGTAGTCAAAAATAGTAATTAATTTTTTAATGATCTATTATATAACAGTATAAACTTACGAAAAAAAAATATCTAATTTTATATAATTTTTTATACTCCATCAAATTTAAGTAATTTTTGGATTTTCAACAAAAAAAATGTGTTTTTCGGAGCAACAAAAAATAATTGTTTTGTAAACATATACTAAAATTTATATTTTAATTTAACTACAAATATATTGAAGTAATTAAAAAACAAATCCTCGAACAAGTTTTAAAAAAAATGTATTTTTGAGAATTATTTTAATGAAACAATTAAAACCCATTTTTCTGTTAAGTCATTTTTGCATAAAATTCTCTGATTTTAGCCCTCTCTTGGCGGCAAAAGCAATCACACCAAATATTTTTTTCACATTTGTTTGAGTTACTTTCTTATCTTTAAAAAAATCCTTCTTTAATCACAATTTAAGACAAAACATTTTTTTTTATTTTTGTCCATGGGACGAAGCATAGTGCTACGCAATCTGGAAAGTGCATGTAAAGCTTAAAGTTGCAATTTTAGTCAGGGGATCCGGCGATTCCTACGCCGGTCTCTTAAGAGTCCAGATGATCCTATGCGAGGGCATTTGGAAATCGCACAACTTCTGGAAGTGCGGAAAACTTCTCACAATAAGTGCACCACTTGGGCCATTTAGATCGCTGATATAGAAATTAATTCAAGTCGATAAATATCAGTTAACTTCAGGCTCGCTTCAGTCAATATCGTTCCCTGTGTTAAGTAATCTAATTCCACTTGTTCCTCGTACCATTCCTTTTTGTTTCTCATGTTTAGGGTTCCAATTCGACCTATTCTCCATTCCATTTCATTCCACTTGTTAATTTTCTAATTCCACTGGATCCACGTTCTATTCCATTTCCTTCCCCTTATTTAGTGTACCAATTCAACTCATTTCCCGTTCCATTTCATTTCGTTCCGATTTGTAACAACGTTTTATTCCATCCATTCTATGCCAGCCATAAAGAAAATTATGTATTAAAACTTCCCTGGCCAGAACACTTATTTGTTTAATTTATCAGCATTTTTTTTTTTGTTAACAAATGCTTTTTGACCAATTATTATGTTATTAGTTTTTATGCAGTAGTGCATTTACCGTTACATAGTAATGAATTCGTAATGGCATTTCAGTTGCAATAAAAATTCCCAGGTATGATCTCTATACATCAAAAGTTTAAAAGAATTAATTCTTAATGTCACTTTTTAAAAATGAATGTAATTTGAATTAAAATGCATTCCGTTGTAGCATTATTATTGAGTTAATTCGATAGCATAACTCACAAAAGCTTTAAATTATCTGATATAATTCTATTATGAATGAATTCTAATTTAATGAATTTAATTTTACCTTAATTCATTTAATAAAAAGCTAACTAAAAACTGATTTTTTTTATTCATTTAATCAAATGAAAAACTGTAATTTGCAATTATATGAAGAAATACAATCAAAATTTAACTAAAATATATAAAAATTAAAAATATTGCTTTGTTAAAGTGTGTGCGCTTTGTTTATGATTATGTGTTAGTTTCAAAATACACTGCACTAAGGGAAAGATAATAAAATTTATCCGTTCAATTAGTAAAAGGTTGGATGAATAAGCGATTGGAATGACTCAAGTCGGGAATTCATTCAATTCTTATGGTAAATATTAAAGCTCTTGGAAAGTAGCTTATGAATAATTTCTTTAGGAATGGTTAAAGGTGATGAACATTTTTAAAATACGAATTAAATTTTTCGTGACTAAAACCTAAATTGAATTAAGCCTTTCGCAGCTCTGCTATACATATTAAAAATAGGTACGAGTAGTATATACCATAACGTATGGTTGCTATGATATTGCATTTTGAGCTTAGCGAAAAAACCAATCTCTATTTCTGCGAAATAAGTGAAGTATATTTCATTGTAATGAAATATACACAAGTGTTTTTAATAACCTATCATAACATAAAACATTTGTCAGCATTTAACGTGGAAAAAAACGAAAATAAAAATAATAAAACTACAAATACTAAAAAATTCGACTGATACACTCACAACATATTTTCCGTTATCGATGGAAGTTTATTTAAAAAGTAATATCGATACCATAGATTCAATACTCTATATCTGCAAAAATACAATTGTTCAGGAGAGCAATAAAACTAATTCACTTGTTTATAAGAGTTTTTTGAATCAATCTGTCTTCTAGAATATTATTTAAAAATGGCAACTTATTCCTATATATACTTATTTTGAAATTATTTGCGTTATTTACGTCGCTAATGCAGATATAGAGTTCTGAAATAAAATTTTTATATAATTTTATGATAATACTGATAATGTAGTTTTGATAAATATAAAAAATATGCATTATTAGGAACAAATGACCATGTAAATCTCTCTATACTTTTTGTGGAAAACAATATTATGTGCCTCCAAACATCAACGAACACAGACTTGTTAATCAGGGATGGAAAAGTCTCGTTTTATTGAAATTAATAATCCAAGAACTATTATATCCATATCTTATACCAAAAATTAATGGTTAGTTTGGAAAAAAAAAAATGCGAAAAAAAATTTTCTAAAAACGAAAAAGCTTCCGTTTGCAAAATGTTAATCTTTGATTAAATTTCTTAATTTATTCTCTGCGGCATAAATCCTTTTATTCAGAATCCGCAATTATTTGGAATTTTTCCAATGCGGTGTATTTTAATCCATAATCTAAGACTATTACACTCATATCTTGCCCAAAATTTGGTGGTTAGTTTGCAAAAAAAAATTGCGAACAAAATTTTGCGAAAAGGATAATTTTACACCAATATATTCGTTTGCAGAATGTCAATGGTTGATTAGCTCTTCTAAGTCATTTTCTGCTTTTTCGCATTCCGCCGTTATTTAGCAACTTTTTAAGCGATTTCTTAAAGTTTATAATCTAGCGATTGCAAAAAAAATCACGAAAAAAAATTACAAAAAGGAAATTTTTTGCATTAATATATTTGTTTACAGAATGTAAATCGCTGACTAAGATTTTTAATACAATTTTTGTACCATAAAGACTTTTTTTTCGCGTTCCGCTATTATTTTGCAAATTTTCGAGTGCGCTTTTTTTAAATTTATAATCTAGGGACTATAATACACATTTCATAAAACAAAGTTTGGTGGTTAGTTGCAAAAAAGAAAAAATGGCGAAAAATAAAATTTTCAAAAAGCAAAATTTTTGCATCAATATATTTGTTTGCAGAATGTTAATCGCTGATTAATTTTTGTAATTAATTTTTTGTAGCATAAAGCCTTTTTCGCCCTTTTCCGCGATTACTTTGCAATTTTTTAAGTGTGGTTTTTTTAAATCTTTAATCTTGGGAATAGTTAGTTTGCAAAAAATAAATCGCGAAAATATTTTGAAAAAAGGAAAATTGCATCATTATATTCGTTTGCAGAATCTTAATCGCCGATTGAGCTTTTAAATTATTTTTTTCTACCATAAAAGCTTTTATAGTGTTCGGATATTATTTTGCAATTTTTTAAGTGCGGTTTTTTTGAAATTTATAATCTAGGGACTATAATGCACATCTCCTAAAATAAAGTTTGGTGGTTAGTTGCAAAAAAAATATTTCCGAAAAAAGATATTCTCAAAAAACTTTTAAGTGTACCTTATAGAATTCGAATAATTTAAATTTATATGCAGATATAGACTCTGTATTTGAAAATAAATTTGTTTGTAGATATGGGAAAATTTAAAATGTTCAAAAAAGCGGCAAAGAATGGGCATTTTGCTTACAAATTGATATCATAGGTGGATATAATATCAACAATGATTTTGCCATCAAAAATTCATTTTGGCCAAAATTGCAGATATAGAGTATTGAATATAGGGTCTCGATATGTAAAGTTTGTTTTCAAATGAAGAATCAATTCAAATATATAGAAATCATTGATGGTAACTGAAACGATGGGGTTATCGGTAAGGGTAACACTATTTGAAATAATTTCGGTAACGGTATTTTAAGGATAAAGCTATTTCATTTATATCAGTATTTTAAGGATAACGGTTTTATAGTTATTTTGGTAAAGCTATACCGCGGTATTTTCAGGATAACGGGTTTTTGATTATTTTGGTGACGGTATTTTAAGGTTAACGGTATTTTAGTTATTTGGCTAACGGTATTTTAAGGATAACGGTAGTCAGTTATTTCGATGTATTACGAAATTTTGTTTGCAAAAAACAAATGAGATTAAAACAGAACCAATTAATGACTTAATGCACGAAAAATACTCAATAAACACGTGCAATTAAGAAAAGCAGTAAATTGAAAATAACGGTAAAGATATTTTAGGGGTAACGGTATTTCATTTATTTCGATAACGGTATTTTAAGGGTATCGATATATCGTTTATTCCGGCATAGATATTTTAAGGATAATGGTATTTAAGTTATTGCGGTAACAGTATTTTAAGGATAACGGTATTTCGGTTATTTAAATAACGGTATTTTGGGTGTAACGATAGTCAGTTGAAAGGACTTTGAATCGATAACGATATTTTAGCGGTATTGGCTGCCAACCCTGATAGATATCTATTTTTAAATTTTTGTATCAGTCATTCAAAAACAAACCTTAAAAACATGTGTCCTTTCACTAGGAACTGATATTTTCAGTTGAACGTAGAATTTATTGTTTTATGTTTCAAAACAAAAATCTCAAAATATTTCATTTAAATTTTTATTTATCAAAATAGCTTGCTTGAATAAAAAATTATTTCAAATCAAATTATAAGAAATTGTTGACATACATATGCATTCAAATACAGAAAACGTATTGTAGTCAGAGCTTTGAAGAATTAATTCCTTTTTGAATGAATTCACTACCAATCGAATTCAATTTTCTCTAGAATTGAATGAATTCCTTTACTTAAGTAGTTTGAAAAATTAATAGTTATATTTTTTTCCAAATTTATCTATATCTGTAAAGTTTTTATTTTTAATAGTAAAAGGCTTTATTTTTGAATCATGTAGGTTGATAAACAGCATCCGGTTTCTAATTTGTTACTAGCACACGCTGTAAAATTGCTTATTTAAAAATTTTATTTGTACATTATTGTTTTCTTCTACTGAACGGCAGAAAACAGGCTTTGAATTCAGTGAACTTATTTTATTTTTTTTTTCAATTCAGTGAACTTATTTTATTTTTTTTCAATTCAGTGAACTTATTATTTTTTTTTTTTAATTCACTGAACGTAATTTTATTTTTTTTAATTCACTGAACGTAATTTTATTTTTTTTTAATTCACTGAACGAAAATGAAATTGAACGAATTCAGTAGTGAATTAATTCAGTAAGGAATTAATTCACTTTTTTTCCGTTCGATTTATAAAATTGAACGTGTTCACCAGTGAATTAATTCATTTGATTTAATAAAAAGAACTAATGCAATTGAATTAATTCGTAACAAAATAAATCGAACGAAAGCAAATATGAATTAATTCCATTCAATATATGGTGCTTGGTGAATTAATTCATCGAATTTTTAATTCAGAATGGAAAAATTGAATTAAGGAATTAATTCTTCAAAGCTCTGGTTGTAGTTTGCAATTAAAAAAAAAAAAAAAAATTTTAAATTTGAAAAGCAAAACCCAAAAGGAGTTTTTTTCTAAGGTTTTGTCAGTTAAGAATTGAAGATTGTTTTAACTGACTTTCGATTGTTTTTATCTTTCTTTTATCGATTATTTAAACAGTGTTTGGAAATAAATAACAAAATGTGTTGATATAATGAAAAATCATTTAATTGTTGTTAAAATTATTTTAATATTTATTCTAGTATTGTTTTTAACGAAATAATATTGCGAGTGTATGTTATGAAAGACTAACAAAAACTAAACATTCAGCAATAATAAAAATAGTTTGTTTACAGTATTGAAGGTGAATGACAAGAGAGTACCCTACTAAAAAAAATTATATGACTTTTGTAATTATATACAATTATATCCGAAAAATGAGAACATCTAATTGTATCAAATTAGATCGTATTATGATGATATTAGATCTAATTTGACACAATTAGATCTAATTTGATGGAATAAAATATGGTTTGATACAGTTTTATCCGGATTTTGTCCTCATCCAAATATATCAAATATAATATAATGATATCCAACTAGATATAATGGTATATAATTCGATACAATTATACATAATTATATGTGGCATATGTAACTATATGTAGGTCTATATATAATTGGACATTGTAATATGTTGCGCTATATATTGTGCAGTATATAACAAGATATAGTTATATATTTAGGATATAATTTCATAAAATTTTATATAATTATATCTTGGTATATATGTTCCAATATATAATTATACAAAATTTTATAAGTTAATATATGACTATATCAAAACTTTTTTACTTGGGTACAAAAGAAATAAAAAAACAGATCATAAACGAAAACAACACACAAAAAAACAACAATATGAAGAGGAATAACAACCTGTGTTATTAACGATCTATTGCCTTTCAATTTTATAAAGCCGTAAAGTATGCAACACATGCGTTGCATTATTAAATATATATACACACAAACACATCCATACACAAATCCCACATGAAAAAAATACAATAAAACTGATATAAGAGTACTTGTTCATACATGAGTTCAAAATGCAATAGCGTAAATAAATACGCATACAAAAATAACTCGCCAGTACACACAAAACACCATTTACCATTATTATTGAATAAATTTTAATATTTCTATATTAAATTAACCAAGGCTGCGCCAGAGTTGGGAATAATTCATTTTTTTTTTGTAATGATCATTACTTATTTCCATTACCATTACATACACATAATTGTAATGAAATATTTTTTAATTTTCATTACATTCAAGTATTGTAACTATAATGAAATTATTTTTAATTTTCATTACAAAATTAGACATAGATTTTCATAATCATTACTTTTATACAAAGATAAATATTTTTCTGTTTTCATCTCCTTCGAGTTCGTGGTATGTAATACTCCATACTACTCAATACTTTTTATATATGTACATTAGACTGTCCCTTAAAATAGCCATTTGTCGATTTTCGTTCATTACACCCCCCAGTTTTTTTTTCGAATTTTATTTTTTTGGTAAACGTTAACCCGTGCCGAAAGTTGGACAAAAATGGTCCATTTTGGAAAAAAGTGTATTATTATTAAAAATTCCCAAAATTTTAAATTTCGAACTAAATTATTTTTTATTCCATTTATTCATTTAATATAGTCAAAATGATTCAGACATGGAAGTTTGACTTCATCGGATATCATTAACCCACTTTAGCCTGGAATCCAAAATGACCCACGAATTTGATAAAAATGCAAAAAACGTGTTTTTTTTTAAATTAATTTTAAAGATTTTTTAAAATGCCTTATTTTGAGATGTCGATTGCTATTTGTACCACATAATAGTTGATATTAAAGAAAAAAAAAAAAAATAAATTGAAAAAATGATAATTCGAGTTTGTGTTTGGAGCGACTGCTTTCCAGGACATTTTACAAAAATTGCTCATTTTGTCAAAAACTTAACAAAATGTTAATGTTTTCATCAAATTTTACACAATTTGCGGAAAAACATCTCTTAAATTTGGTTAGACTATAATTATCTTTACATTTGTTTAAAAAAATCTTTAACCCTTAGTGGCCTGGTGTCAGAAAAGACCCATGAAACTTAATATTAATTATGACTACGAGATTGTAAAGCCATTAAATTGATAAAAAATCTCAACTGGATAAAAATAATTAGTTTATGAAACGTGATGCATATGGGGTTAATTTTTATACTTTTGGACAAAAACGGCCCACTAGGAAATTTACAGAATAACACCTTTCATAATTTTCGGAAAAATTTCACTTTGAATAAATAAAAAAAATTTTTTTTCACTTGATAAAAATTATTAATTTCTGGGAATTTTTAATAACAATATACATACATTTTTTTAAAATGGGACATTTTCGGCCGACTTTCGCCACTTTTTAACGTCTTCCATAAAAAAATCGATTTCATCCATTTGGAACCATTGACAATAAATGCGTGGTATAATGACAAATCTATTTCTAAGGGATACCCTAATATATACACAATAGTACATTTTGATAAAAATTTATATCAAAGCTATTCTGGGTCTAATTAAGAAAATAGTTCAGCCAATATTCCAATTTTCCGGAAAATTAGTAGAGATTGTAATTACTATTGGCGGAATATGTATACACGACTGATATTTTTAATATGTAAGTAAAATGCGAATTTATAATGAGTATATCATAAAAGAAACAGGACCCATAATAATTGATACAAAAAGGAAATTAAATAAAGATGTAAAGTAAAGATGACAAAGCAAATTGTGGAAAATTTTCTGTTGTTGTTTTTTCTTTGATATTTTAAATGTTTAATAACGCTTCTAGACGAGAATAAGAAATTCTCATTGAGTTTGTAATTTAACTTAACAAATATTTCCAGAAATTCTAAAAACGACGTCCCCTGAGGATTTCCTTAGGCAAGAATGAAATCCGGATAGGGACATGCCTACAACGGATTATTTTTCACAATTTTTTAATTACGTTTGGGATTTTAGCATATTTAATTCCTTTAATGGAGAAAATTAAATTAAAAAAAAACACTTTTCATTGGGAACCCAGCAAAACCGCACATTACCAAATACCTAATGGGGAAAGTAATGTATCGCTATAGGGTTGGACTGATTACTTTACACCCTATTTCACTGATGAATTTTACAGGCGATGAACCTCAAAGTAATGTGTGTATTGTTACCAGTATACTTACAAAAAAAAAAATTAAGAGTAATGGGTTACTTAGTTCCAGATAGGGAATGAAAAACTGGGATTTGAATAAATATTTCCGTTTTAAGAGTAACAACCACAAAACAGACAATCAACAAATAAAATTTTAGTAAAGCGTTGTTTTTTCAAACTCGTCATATAGACCAAATGCAATTAATATTGTAATTAATATGCATTTTTATTAATTATAATTAAGTAGGTTTGAGGTTAAGAAGAAGAATAAACATTTTTTCAAAGTTATAGTCACATTATTAATTTGCAAATCAGACTAGATCTAGTTTCTGCCTTTTTTATGGACAGGCTTCATCAGTGATTTTCCATTAATTTGTATTATTGTTTATATTTTATTGTCAGATTGTCTCTATATTATAATTTAGTCTCAGAAGTGATGAAACAGATATACAAACATTCTACTTTAGATTTTTTGTTTATCTTCTTATCTCCTCTTTGTCACCTTTTTCAGAAATGTTGCCACACTGACGTATGGTTTTTACGTACAAGTGCAGGCAATTTGTGTATATCGGAGAAGGACTGCAAGCAGGACATTTTTATTTTTCTAGTAAAGTGTTGTTTTTTCAAACGCGTCATACTAAATGCAATTAATATTGTAATTAATATTTATTTTTATTAATTTTAATTAAGTAGGTTTGAGGTTAAGTAGAATAATTTTATTTAAAAAATATTTACAAAATTAAAATAAAAGAAGTATCGAAGAAATTAATTTTTAAATTAAAACAATGAGTTTTATAGTACCCATTACTTTATATATTTAATTATAATGCATTATGTAATCAACATTTGGTAATGAATTACTTTATGTTTTAAAATAATGATAAAAATAACGAGCATACATTACTAAGTAGTGCAATATGTAATCAACTAATGGTAACTTATTATTCTGTGGTTCTAAATATTACTGAAGGTAAGGAGTATTCAATTCAAAGTAATGCATTATGTAATAAATTTTCGGTAACTAATTATTTTATGCTTCAAAATAATGCTGAAGTTAAGGATTATTCATTACAAAGTAATGCTTTATGTATCCAATTGTCGGTAACTAATTACTTTATGTTGAACAATAATTACAATTGTAAGGAGTACACATGACAAGGTAATGTATGAGTTTGTCGCACCCATTTCCACAGTTTTGCTTGAAAGTTATGAATAGTAAAAGTGCTGGTGATTATAATCACCGGTCGGCGAAAAATGGGTTAATAACAAAAAAAAAACAACAACAATACAATTCCACTGGATTACACAAACGTAATTGAAGTTGGCAATTGAAAATGGAGGTGGTGGTAATGAAAGTTATACTTATACCAAGGATGGTAATCGAAACGATGCGATTTTCGGTAAGAGTAACGCTATTTTAGATTATTTCGGTAAAGATATTTGAAGGGTAACACTTTTCCATTTATTTGGGCATCGGTATTTTAAGGGGGGACATGACATTGGCCGGTTTTTGAAAGCGACTTTTTTTTATAATTTTGTATTTTAGTAAATATTCTTAAGATTCTAAGAAAAAAAAATTTCATGGACAAATTCCTACGGGTTCAAAAGTTACAGCCGGATTAGTGAGAGCGCATTTTTAATTTTCGCGCTACCTACGTACGGCAGCTGGTATATACTTGTTTTACTTGCTACCTGACTTTTGGTGGTTGTTATTTCGAGTGAAGGCATATGAAGCTTCAAAAGAAGGCCGACTTGCTAAGCGATTGCAAAAAACTATAAGAAACAGCACAACTCAAGATAACGAAGGCATACAGTACGAAGCAGGCATGGCAGATTGAAGGTAACCTTATTTTGCTTTGTTCACAAACTTTGAATGCGTTTATCTCGAAACCATGTTTTTCGTACTGGTTGCGGCACTAGCGGGTTAATTTTTTGACGAAATTTTTTTTTTTTGTATTTTTTTAAACTTGATTCGCTATCGAGCTTTTTTTTTAAATTTTTTTTCGATTTTATATGAATTTTTAAAGTCAATATTTTTTTTAGAAAAAACACACTTTCAAATTTGGAACATCACCAAAAATTGAAAATAAAATTAAAAAAAAAAGCTCGTGTCATACGATATCCAATTTTGTTAAGATTTAAAAAAGTCATTTTTTTCCAGATCGGACCACGAGGCCCCGTTTTTTTCTCTGCCGCCAGTTTGGAGGAAAGCACCGTGAGCATTGTGAAAACGGGTAAAAAGGGTAAAAATTAACCAAAAATGGGGTAAACAAGCACGATATTAATTTTTGAAAAATTTAAGTCAAGAATTTAAAAACACATTTTAGTTTTGTAAAATCGTATAAAAAAGGTTAAAAAAATAACCAAAAAAGGGATAAAAAAGTACCAAACTAACATTTCAAAATTTTGAAGATTATAACGAAGTTGCTGTTTAAAATTGTACTACAAACAATGTAAAAAATTTACTTTTTGTATGGTTCGTATTATTTTTTCAACTTTCACAGAAAATTCAAGAAAAATTAAAAAAAAAACGAGAACAAATACCAAAAATATAAACTGTACAGAAAGCACTAAAAGCACTGCCAGAAATCTGAAAAAGCACTGTAAATACCCGCTTTTTTAAAAGGGTATTTGTAAAAAATCACCGGGTACCGGAAGGAAAACAGCACCAAAAAACACCCGAAAAGCACTGAAATGGCAACACTGCATGTTGGAGTGAAAAATATATTTTTTTGAATTTTTTTTCTTGTAATTTGTTCAATTCTCTACAATAATTTTGGAAAAATGTTTGTTTTTGACTGAGTTATGAATTTTTAAAAAAAGGTCTGTTTTCTCTGCCGCGAAAGTAATGTCCGCCCTTAAGGATAACGGTGTTTCGGTAATTTTGGTAACGGTATGCTAAAAACAATGGTAATTCGGTAACGCTATTTTAAGGTTAACGATAGTTTATTCCTTCGGTAACGGTGTTTTAAGGGCAACGTTGAATTCAGTGCATTCCGCAATTTTTGTTTTCCCAAAAACAAACTAAGGTAAAAACTAAAAAAATTAATGAACTTAGCCTCATTATCCCTATGTCCAGTTAGCTTATAACTGGGACTTTAACTGACACATTTGATGTTGTTTCTCATATAAAAATTCAAATTTAACTGTGGGTGAAATTTTAATTGGACATTCAGTAATCCGGCCTTAATCTATGTACAATAGTCAATAACCACGTGCGATTACCAGACAGTTAAAAATAACCGTAATGTTATGTTAAGGATAACTGTATTTCATTTATTTCGGTAGCGGTATTTTAAGGGTATTTCACTTATTTCGGTATCGGTATTTTAAGAATAACGTTATTCCAGTTATTTTGGTAATGAAGTTTTAAGGCGAATGGTGTTCTAGTAACCGTGTTTTAAGGTTAATGGTAGTGTGTTAAAAGAGTTTTGATTCGATAATTAGCGGTATTGTCTGCCAATCCTGACGCGTACTTACAATAAACAACAGAGCTGCAAACCGACCAAAAATACCGGCGGTGGAGGTTGAAGCCAAAAATTTGTGGTGGCGGCGGCATAATCAGCTTGAGCCGATAGTTTTTTTTTTTTTTTTTGAGAAAGGCGGCTCTTGTAATAATCAAGTTTTTTAAGACTTTAACAAAAAGTTAGAAAATAATTTTTATAAAAATTTTATTTTTTGTTGTATCAAGCCTAGGCGCCGCGACTAGGCGGCTACTAACCGACGCCTTGCATCTCTAATACACACACTCACACATAATGTTTTTGCAAATATCTTAAACAATAACAACAATTTATTTGTTATTGGTTTTACATTGCCATATATCCTTGTATTATTATTTACTCATACATTCGTTATTACACAATATACTGAATACTTGAAACAATAGCTTGACAACAGCTTAATTAAATTTTAATGAATACGTATTCATTTTCAATTGTTTTGACTGCGGATAATATAATGAACAGGAAGTTGAAATATTAATATCATTGTAGTTATTGTTTTTGTTGGAGTTATTTGTGAAACACAATAATATACAAGTTTTCGAAACAAATTGCTTTTAGTTATATGCGTATTGTAATGAAGAGGTCTACACTCAAAATATCAGGTGTGTTTAACGAAAAGGAAATAAAATTGCTGGACTCGAAAACATTTTCGAGGCTTTAAATTCTTTGTCAAAGTCCGTGTTCACAATTTCGATTATATCTTGAACCAACAACAAGCAAATTCTTCTGGATTTGTATCAATAATACATCGGCTGAAAAGTTCGTAGGATAACCAATAAAACAACAATTTTTTTTAGACTTTATACATCAACATAGTCTCCTTCAAGAGCGATACAATCACTCCAATGCCTTTCTAACATTTCGATACCTTTTTTGTAGAATGATTTATCCTTGGTCTCAAAATAGGTCTCTGTTTCGGCAATCACCTCTTCATTCGAACCAAATCTCTTTCCAGTGAGCATTTTTTTGAAGTCTGAAAACAGGTAAAAATCACCAATGAACGAATTGTCATTAAATGTTGAAAGGTATCATGTGAAGGTTGGTAGTTCAAAAAAATCATATGGATTTTTCATTAGTGGCGCCACCTATGTGTCATCCTACGGACTTTTTAGCCGATGCGGTATAAAATCTGTTACCCTTAAATCGGCACATTTATCTTTTTATCAATAAAAAACCTTCCCAATACACATTTGGAATATATATCACTCAGAAGATATTACGCCAATATCTGAATTTTATCATTTAGAAGACAATTAATGTAATATTCTGAAAGCTTCATCTTTTTATTAGCTGGAACTTAGATTGGCGAATGTATGTTTTTGTCATTAAAAAATACATTTCAATATAGAAAAAAAAGTATCAATAAAATTATTCATAAATATTTTCAAAATTAAATTTCAAATTATTAAGTTTAATTTTGTATTTAAAAATATTTTGCAAACAGAGTTTCTGTTACGTCAAAAGTTTGAAAAACAATACGCTGATTTCATTGAAAAAATTGGAATTTAAATGAGGTGTTTCGTTGGTATTGCGTTTCTGAAATTTATTAAAGAATTATAAAATAAATATCAATAAAAAATAATTTTTATATTTTGGAAATGTCTTCTTCTTATCTTCCAAATGATAGTTTGGTGATATCTTCTTCATAACTTCCAAATGATATTTGGCCGATAAATAAAATATCGCCTTTTTATTTTCTAGAAGAATATATTTCGTATTACGCGGAAGTATCGCTTTCGGAACACGTTTTCTACCAAATGGGGTATCTTCCTCAATACGATTTTTACTGAAATAAAATGTTTCGTCCTGGTAATAAGATTAGGGAATCGTCTTCGCATTGCCATGTTTACTGTTTTTTTTTTGTTATTATTAAATCGAAGTACATGTGTAGTATGTGTAAATAAGTCTACATTACAGTGAAATTCATAATTGTAATCATAACAAACGAGGTGGCAATTCTAGTGAAAAACAATATTAAGAAGTCAGGACCTTAATAGTATGACACACAATCACACAAATAAATACAAATTCACACAAAAAAAAAAAAAAACACCTACACATACAAATATTAGATCTAAACACCCAAAGTGTGTTTATGTAGGAAAATGTTTTTAATAAACGTCAAAGGGTATTACACTGTAAAAAAGGGTATTACACTGTAAAAACAACAACAGTTACAACAAAAAGAATAACAAGGGTGGGAGATTACAGTAGTCAAGAAGACAATGATGATGATGAAGAAGAACATGTAAATGCTATGCTATACTTATATTTAAACAAATGCTTACTACACTCACAAAAACATAAATACTACGTCGCTAATTTTACATAAATTTTGCAATAAACTACAAAAAGTTTTGAAAGAACTTCAATAGTTTCAACAGATTTTATATTTTAAGCCTAAAAAGACAGATATATTTCTGTAAATTATAGACGTATTATTTTGAGTGTACAAATGCATATGTATATATACATATATGTAAATGTGTATTAGTTATAACAAGATTTTGTTAAGAAAATGGTGTCAAATGGCAACACAAAAGCCTATGAACGCTTGAGTGGTGCCTTGAGAAGCAAAATAATGCAATATCATGATATGACGTGTGACTTTAAGACAAAATGTTCATATCCGTGTGTCTGTGTATGTTCATGTTTCTATGAATATGTATCACTGTGTTGGATATCCTTTGGTTGTTTTCCAAAAATACTTATACTCATATATAAACATATACGGCTGACCTGCTAACTAAAATGTTTTTGTGCCAAAGGCTCTTCTTTAGCTGTATATTATTTATATACAACAATAAATTCTCATACATGCTGTTGTTATATAAAACACAAAAAAAAAAAAAAATGAAAATGAAAATGAAAAAGGATGTGAAATGATTATAAACTTGGTTAAAGTGGTTGACTAGAGGTCAATGTGTTTGTTACATTTACTTATAGACATTTACAAATACAAGATTTTGTAAACAAAGATTTTTTGTTGTTGTTATTTTTTGCCATTAAATCTTAAGCCAACTAATAAAGATTAAGTTTTATTTTTACAAGATTAGATTGTGAAATAAGAAATTTTTTTGTTTGAAGTTTTTGGAAAGTCAATTTTAAAACTGCAAATATTTAAGATTTAATCAGACTTGGGTAAATAATTTATTTTAAGATTTTTAAGTAAATATCCAAATACTTATATTTAACAATTTCAAGTATAAAATAGTAAATAGTAACTAAACAAATGTTTTTACTTGAAATTTTTAAATAAAAATAGTTTTTATATAAGTAGGTACTTGTAAAGTTTTCAAAATATACACAGAAAGAATTTACACAATTTTAATTAAATTATTAAATATCTTTCTCATACCTTTTTTGTAAATACAAAAAAAGAAACTTTTTAAAAATGCAACAACAATGGAATTTGTAAATCCAAAAAAATGTTGTTATTTTTTTGTAACTTTGAATTTTTATTTTTAAACAATTTTTGTATGAAAAATAAGAACCCAGTCAGAAATTGCCAGTGGTACAAAAATCAAGCACTGGCATACCACTGGGTAACCATGGTGTTAAAAATAAATGACTGGCAGAACACTCATTTGGGACCCGCGTTTGCAAAAAGCGTTTTCCCAGTATTTGTTTTACAAAAATTTTGGTGGTTTATAAAAAAACCACTGGCAAAGTTGCACTTAGAGTGCTATTCCAAGGTTTGCAACCAGTGGTTATCCAGTGCTACCTTGTCAGAAATTGCTAGCGGTACAAAATTCAATTCACTGGTAGAGCAATCTATATCTATATATATATAAAAATGAAATGATGTTCGTTGGTATGCGCATCACTGGACAGATTTGGCTCTGTTCTTTCTCCTTCTCTATTTCTTATCTTTCTAAATTACTTCCTCTGTCAGACTTCCAACCCTATCTACTCTTTTGCAGATGACAGCAACATTTGCTATTCATATTCCTTCGATCATAGGCCAAGCCTTGCAGAGATTGGGGGCAGGAGGCAGATTATGAATGACACACTCAATCAAGACCTTATTATAGTCTCTGAGTGGGGTCGCGTGAATAGGGTCGATTTTAATCCACGTAAAACCCAATGTTGTTTACTGACTCATAATACCGCGGAGCCATCATTGTCATCTGTATACATGGGTGGTATCAATATTGAGGAATCAGAGGCTCTTGATGTTCTGGGCATGAGAATCCACTGTGATGTCCGTTGGAAAGATCACGTCATTCAAGTGCCGTAACACGCGCTTGTACAGTTTGTGGTCGATTGTCCAGTTAGTCGCACAACGTATTATAGAGAGAATTCGTTCATTAGTCGAACCGCCCGTATGTGAAATAAACTCCCAGTAGATGTCTTTCCTGATACTTACAATTTAGAGAAATTCAAGTCAAACATTCACAAACACTACTCCCTCCTTCCCATAACCTATTTTCCTGATATCAACACAATGCATTGTATTAATAGGGGGCATCCCCTGAGTGTTGGTCTATAGTAAAAAAAAAATGTTCTTAATAGGCCGAATCAGGTTTTTCGGGCAAGAAAATTTGTCCACGCCCACTTTTTGTTCGTTTTTTTTTATGCTGGCAGGCAATATCGCTAAAGTAATGTTAATGATTCCAAACCCTTTCAACTGACTACCGTTAACCTTTAAATAAAGTTACCGAAATAACCGAAAAACCCTTATCTTTAAAATACCGCTACCAAAATAACTAAAACACCGGTAGCCTTAAAATATCTATACCGAAATAAATGAAATACCGATACACTCAAAATAGTTTGTAGTTTAAATTAACTAAAAATGTAATTTAAAATAAATGAAAAATAACTTGAAAACCGGTCTACTGACTTTTCATTTAAAAAAAAATAACTTTTTATTTATTTTTAAATGTTAATAAACTAACCACAAAACCCTTAAAAAAATAAAGACTTTTCATTTATTTCGTTTGTTTTAACTTTCAAAAAATTAACTACAAAATCCGTAAGAATAAATGATATTTAGCTTATTTCGTGTTTTGAGCTGACCTAGAAATCTAAAAAGGTTTCTTTTTTTACAAAACATTTTAAATTAAAATATTAAATGTAATAGAAAATCCGTATTTATATGTAGTTTATTTTTTAAATAAATGAAAAAAAAATTTGAAAAATATATTTCTTTTCATTTTAATCATTTAAAAATAAATGTACGAATAACTTTTTAAATAAACTACAGTCAGTGCACTGAAAATATTATTGCAGTTTATTTTCAGTGCACTTTTATCAATATGAAATTTTTTCTTTAATTTTCAGTTAATGTTTTAATTGATATTATTACTATTTTAATCAGATTTTGGTTCAATTAATCGTATACAATTTTTAGTAATTAATAATATCATTTGAGTGATAGAGGCAAAATCAATTAAAATTTTAGTTAATATAATCAATTTCGTAATTAAAACTCATACTTAAATTTGTCTGTGTATATTAAGTTGATAAATTTGTTTTATTACCCTTAAAATGCCGTTACAAAAATAACTGAAATACCATTAATCTTAAAATATTGCTACCAAAATACCGCTATCCTTAAAATACCGTTACCGATATAACTTAAATACCGCTATCCTTAAAATATCGAAATATATGAAATTGCATAAGCCTAAAAATACCGTTACCGAAATTATCCAATATAGAGTTACTCTTACCGATAACAGCATCGTTTCGGTTACAAACTATGATAATTTATATATACGTCGAGGTTGTCAATTTTAGATACCTTTATATAATTTTGTACTAATCCAAATGTGATAAAAGTTGGCAGTTAGGTACGTTGCTTATTACTTTAGTTAGTATTTATATTAATTTTATAAGCATCGTTAGAAAGTTATCGAAAATGTTTGCAAACAAGACATAAAATTTAGAGATATATTTTTTTAATTAACCACAAAAGTTTATTAAAACAGTTTTAACAGCACTATAATAATTGACTTTTATTTTGAAGAAGAGTTCAAATTTTATAAATAAATATAAAAGAAAAATTTTAAAAACAAAAATAATTTAGTATGACTTTCGTTGATTATACACTCACAACCCAGTGTAGAAAAGCATTACCAGATATGTGGTTATATAACTACATACTTGGTAATGGTAACTAGTTACCTTTGTTATTACATTTCTTATTACCAACAATTATTTTAATTTTTGCATTAAAAAATACAAAAATTGTTTTTTCGGACTTTCTATATTTTCATATATTTAGTTAGAATATTCTTCCACCTCAAGTCTCAAGTTTCAAAAACAACAAATAAAAATCTAATATGACAATATCATATTAGAATTTGGACTTGAGGTGGAAGAATATTCTAACTAAATATATTTCTTATTATCTTTATATGGCGATGTCGCGAAAAATAATGAGTTATGCTTACACACCAGCATACGAAAAATCAAAAAATATATCGTTACCTATGTGCTTACCAGTACTGACAAAATTAATGAGTCTAAAAATAGATTTTAAAAAGAATAAATTATATAAAAAAAATATTTTTTATTGTATTTTTTTTTTAAATAAAATTTGCTGGTGCGGGAATCGAACCTGGGTCTACAGATTGCCAGTCAAGAGCTCTACCATCTGAGCTATATAGACATGTAATATTTAATAGATAAAAACATAATGGACCTGCTGCACACAAGTAAACTCACTCGCCAACATACAAAAAATCGAAAAATATGTGGTTACATATATCCTTACCAGTGTTTAAAAAATATTGAGTCTAAAAATAGATTTCAAAAAATTTCAAAAAAAACCTAGAAAATTATTTTCTATTTGAAATAATGATAAAAATCAGTCATTATCAGTAACTCATTATTATATGTTTTAAAATAATCCAGAAGGAAAGTGGGTGTCATTACTGGTAGTCCCAAAAATAATGACATGTCATTACCGTTTCTACACTGGGCATATTTTATCGTTAAAAACAACCTAAAATACATATTAAATTAATTAAAAACACATTCAAAAAAAGTACTACTGATTTTTCATTATATTCAAACCATTTTGCTATTTATTTTCAAACATTCAAACATAAACAATCCATAAAAGAAATAAAAATAATTGAAAAGTCTGTTAAAACAATCATAAATTTTTAACTCACAAAACGTAAAAAAAAAACGATTTTGTGGTTTGTTTTTTCATATTTGAAATTTTTTTCGTTTTTTGAATTTTCAAAACATTACCACACAACACACACGTTCATATTTTAATTGGCTATGAGTAAAGAATTTCTCGTAATTTGAATGGAAATAATTTTGCATATAAACAAACTATTTTAACAAAAAAGAAAATCGAAAATATTTGAATTTTTTGTTTTTAAACCAAAAAGAACGAAATTATTTAAATTATTTTTTCCAAAAATAGAAAACTAAAAATAGAATCTTCTAGTTAAGTGTTTGTAACCGTCGCAAAGGACAATCGTAATTAATATTAGAATTAATTACTAAAGAATTTTTCTAGAGTTGATTTATAGGAAGAAGAAGAATAAAACATTTTTATTGAAAAATTTAACAGACACAAGGGGATCACCAGACTGCCGCAGTTTCGTCTTACCCCAATAGGATTAAGAGAGAAAACATTCTAATTGAAAAATAAATTGTTCAAGTATTAGTTAATTCTGGCTCTTCTGATTACAAAAAATATACATTGTATTGGCTGTGATTGAAAAAACTTCAATTAGCCACACTCAGCGCTATGCCGACCGTGGCGTATCTAGTTAAGAGGTGATGCTACGAGTCATAGCCTGTGCAGATGGCTGCCGGTTCAATCCCCGGTCATGACAATACACAAAAAGTTTTTCATATAGAGACAAATTAACAATTAAAAATTACTTTGATCAGTTGACACATAAACTAAACACTGACGAGTCTTTGGGTAAGACGAAACTGCGGCAGTCTGGTGATCCGCTTGTGTATGTTAAATTTTTCAATAAAAATGTGTTCTTCTTCTTCTTCCTATAAATCAACTCTATAAAAATAGAACATTTGACTGAAAATATCAGCTCCTACAGACGATACCCATTTTTTGCAGTTTGTTTTTTATTGACTGAGAAAAAAAGTTAAACAATATGTTTCAATGTATTTTAATTGATTCTTCAATTGAAAACAAACTTTACCTACTACTTTTCAAATAAACCTCAATCGGTTATGGAAAATATATTGTGAGTGTACGATTAGATCAATTTGACCCAACAAACACATTAGGGGTATAATTTTAAATGGTGTAGAAGTGTTAATTGGTTTTGTTTTCATTTTAGTTTGTTGTCCGAAAAAAACGCGGTATAAGCCGAAATAACTGACTGTCGTTACCCTTGAAATATCGTTATAGAAATAACTGAATTGCCGTTAACTTTGAAATACCATTAACGAAATAACTGAAAAACCATTACCAAATTTTTTTAAATACCGTTTTCCTTAAAACACCGTTACCGTAATTAATGAAATAGCGTCACCCTTAAAATAACGTTACTGAAAGTCGCATCGTATCGGTTACCATCCATGGTTGTTTGCAGGTAAAATAAATAATGGAGAGGAGAGAACCTCTACGGTACTCTTTACACAAAAATAAATACGCCAGTTTTTGCTGTCACCACTGTTCTTCGTTATTTCTGACGTATGGAGACACTTTTAGAGTAAAAGTTATTTGTCTTTGAAACCCAAAAAATGCTTTACTTTTTTTGGAACTCTGTCAAGATAGACTAAAAACAGCGGAATTTCGATGGCTAATTGATGGGACGACGATCAACTAAATAGAAGATTTGTTTACGTTTAAAATTAAACTTAACATTTATACTACCACTATTTTTATGATTTCTTTTACATTGTCCCGGTTTTTGTTAAAATAATTTCTGGCAACGCCAGTAAGGAGGATATTATCAAAATTTTTATTTTCCCAAATACTTTAAAAGTGAGATTGCGCAACTACAATATATCCAAAGGTTTATTAAAACCTGCGAATCACATTGCAAAGTAGTGACCTCGTGAGTCATTTCTAAGTAGACAGCGGCGAACCAGTTTCATGAGAAAATGTGAACAAATATTTTTATTTTGGGAGTCTATTTATAAATGACCATCTTTGCTTATTGGGATCTTGTTATTTTTCAATAAAATTCATTAGGAAATGTTATTGCTGTTATTAATTAAATTATTATTTTCGAACCAAAAAAAAATTTTTTTAATTGCAATACGGTTTTATTGCAAAGACGGAAAAACAAAATGTGTTTTTCGCTTTAATTGTTAAATGATTTAATTATTTGTTAAAGTACTTATACAGAAGATCCCATTATTGTGTAAATATTTTAAATTTTTAAAGAAAAAACAAATGTGTAGAAAAACTAATGCGATAACAGTATTATTTATTACCCAGCAAAAATAAGGTAATGACTTCGACAAAAAAAAAACTAATAGCAAAAATGGGAGGCTTATTAAAAAAATTAAAAAAAATACTACTTGATGAAGTATTTTTTTAAATACTCCTAGCAAAAACCAATAATGAAGAAATTCACAGTTGAGCAGCTAAAGGGCAATCGGCGTAAATTAGTATGATTTTTAAGTTTTAGAATTTTCGTTGATGTAAAACAAAATCCGGAATTTAATTTTTACCAACATTAAACTTTTCTTAATTTTGCGTTAAGGTATTAATTTTCCTTATTAAACGTTTATTAAAAAATGTTATGCATAATCGTTAAATAACAGTTTGTTAATTTCTCGCCTTATTCTGGCAACACCCTAATTGAATGTGTCTCCACTATCAAATAAATTATTAGTGATTCATAAAGTTAGTAAACGACTGACTTGTTAATCGTAGGTGAATAATATTGTTTTGAAGGTTTTATCAATAAAAAAAAATTTATAATAAATCAAAACATTATAAAAAGAAATGTTTATACAAAACGAAGAGGTAATAATGGAAAACTAATATTTTAACGAGAGTTAAATGGTACGAATACTCAATGTATTCGAATGACGATTATGTTTTGAAGTGCTATTTTCCAGAAAATTATGAAAGGTGTTATTCTGTAAATTTCCTAGTGGGTCGTTTTTGGCCAAAAGTATAAAAATTAACCCCATATGGATCATGTTACATAAAATAATTATTTTTATCCAGTTGAGATTTTTTTTTATGAATTTAATAGCTTTACAATCTCGTAGTCATAATTAATATTAAGTTTCATGGGTATTTTATGACCCCAGGCCACTAAGGGTTAAAGATTTTGTAAACAAATATAAAGGTAATTACCCAGTCAGAAATCGCCAGTGGTACAAAAAATCAAGCACTGGCATACCACTGGGTAACCACGGCGTTAAAAATAAATGACTGGCAGAACACTCATTCGGAACGCTTTGCCAGCGTTTGCAAAAAGTGTTTTACCAGTATTTGTTTTACAAAAATTTCGGTGGTTTATAAAAAAAAACCACTGGCAAAGAATTGGCTTAGAGTGATATGCCAAGGTTTGCAACCAGTGGTTTTCCAGTGATACCTAGCCAATGCTACACTGATAGAATTTTCGTTCATACTATTAATGAATCGATTTCATTAATCTGAATTCATTGATTTAATGAAAAAGTTTCATTGAATTAATGAAAAATTCAATAATTACTTGAATTTTTTCATTATATATTTTCAACTAACCCGTAAGATATGCTATAATTCTTATAAGGGTTTTGAATTTGCTAATTACTAAAATAGATATATGTTCCAGTAATGAACGCTGGGGTTGCAAACTGCAAATATAAAAGTCCAAATAATTACATCATTTTATTTTGGCTATTTAGATGAATCGGTAACGCGGTAATGTTTACATTCTGGTGACTAAGTCGAGTTCTGGGAGATGTCTAAAACGTTATAAAAACAAAAAAGAAATATATGTACAAATAAAAATTAATAAAATAAAAGTAAACAATAAATAAAAAAGTAACACAAACAAATATATTTTTTTCAATTAGTTTTCATTTAATGAATACGTTTCATTTATTTATTGAACGCGTTCTTTGGGGACTTTTCAATGAAAAAAATCATTGGATTAATGAACAAATTCATTAATACTATGCACAAAATTTTATCAGTGTACCAGGCGTACAAAAATCAATTCACTGGTAGACCAATGATTTTATAAAAATGCTGACACTTCGTTAAAAATGTTTGTAGTTAGAAGGTTCCAAGTTCAAATCCGGTTGCAAGGAAAAAATTTTTTATTGGATTTTTTTTAAATTAAAATTTTTTTTGCATCAAAGGAATTAAATATGCTAAAAATCCCAAACGTATTTAACAAATTGTGAAAAATAATCCGCTGCAGGCATATCCCTATCCGGATTTCATTCTTGCCTAAGGAAATCGTCAGGGGACGACGTTTTTAGAATTTCTGGAAATATTTGTTAAGTTAAATTACAAACTCAATGAATTTTTTGTTCTCGTCTAGGAGCGTTATTAAACATTTAAAATATCAAAGAAAAAACAAAAACAACAACAGAAAATTTTCCACAATTTGCTTTGTCATCTTCCAATGTACTACTCTGTTGTTTTGACAGATCTAGCAATGTAGTGACATCCATTCATGTAGAAACAACAATAGAGAACAATGTTTTCTAAAGTGTCAGTAACATTTAAATTTGCACAAGTCCTTGCATATTAGTTTTTTAATTTTATTTTATCGGGATATACATTACTTGCATCAAAGGAATTAAATATGCTAAAAATCACAAACGTATTTAACAAATTGTGAAAAATAAAATTTGTTTTATAAAATCAATTTTTTTGTTTGTGCGAAAGCTCCTTCAAGACCAACTTTTTTTTGCCCTCCCAAACTGGCATACTAGTTACAAAAAATTGTTTGCCAGTACTAGAATTTTGGCACTGCCACTAGTTGTCCAGCTATTATCACTCATTTATGTGTTTAGCCATCAAATATTATATGTCTCGTTAGCTCAGTGGGTACACTCATAAAAAAAAGCCCGTACAAATAGTTCAAAATTCTGCTAAAATAACAGGAAATAGTACCTGAATTTGCGCCAGCAGAATTTTCAATGAAGTTAAAAATCATGGTCTGCTAAATTTAGGTAAAAGCTAAATTTTATATACTGCTAGATATACGGACAATTTTAGTTAAATTAGCTAGAAAATTCGAGCTGAATTTAGCAGAAATTTTACCTGATTTAACTACAAATTTCTGTTAAAATGTCGCTTAAAATTTCGACTTCCGGGATCTGACCCTAGACGGGCCCATATTTATTATTAGGAGTATATGTGTCTGATAAGGGTTACTTTATAGGTGACGAATTTTTGTCCATTTTGCTCTATCACGCTTAGTTTCCAAAATACAAACTATTTTAAGACCTTATAATAAAAAAATTAAAATATAGCGGCATCTCTATGTGATATTGATAGCAGAGACACAAAAATATAATAATTAGAAAATAATCGTGGTTTAAATTAGCTGAAAAATTTGTAAAGTTAACAAACACAAATTACTAAAAATTAGCATGCAAAGTTAGTTCAAATACGGCTGAAAGTAGTTGTAATGCTAAATTCGATTTACAAAAAATATTAGTTCAATCCTAAATTTTAAGACAAAATAAAAGGAAAATTAGTTCAATAGAATCAGAACGCGTTTAACAGACTTTTGTACTAATTTTTTTTATAAGTGTAGAGCAATCGTCTGCCAATCTGACGGCCTGGGTTCAAATCACGGCAGGACAAAAAAAAAAAAAAAATACATATGAACTTTTTTAAAATTTTATTTTGGAAAATATATTTCCAGACCGCCTATTCATTGGTTTTGCCAGCGTTTGGCCAACGTTTAAAAATTTTGTGCCTCCAGTGCTTTTCCGGCGCTTTTTGAACAGCCGGTCCGTTTGTCTAATGATGTTATCATCTTGGGAATGGGAAAGCACTTTTTGCCAGTACTTGCACCACCTGTTAAAGTGCTTTGCCACCGCTTTCCCGTTTGTATTTTTCTGACTGCGTATAGTCTAACCAAATTTAGGTGATATTTTTCCAAAAAAATACGTAAAATTTGATGACATTCAAACTTTGTTAAATTTTTGACAAAATAAGCAATTTTTGTAAAATGTCCTGGAAAGCAGACGCTCCAAACACAAACTCGAATTATCATTTTTCCAATTTATTTATTTTTTCTTTAATATCAACTATAACCTATTTTCCTGATATCAACACAATGCACTGCATTAGTAGTGGGCATCCCCTGAGTGTTGGTCTAAAAAAAAAAAAATTATGTGGTACAAATAGCAATCGACATCTCCAAATTAGGCATTTTAAAAAATCTTTAAAATTAATTAAAAAAAAAAAAAAGAAAACACGTCTTTGCATTTTTCTCAAATTTGTGGGTCATTTTGGATTCCAGGCTAAAGTGCGTTAATAATATCCGATGAAGTCAAAATTTCATATCTGAATCAAATGAATAAATGAAAAAAAAATTTTTTTTTTCAAAATTTCGAATTTTGGGAATTTTTGATAATAACCCGAGTAAAAATAGTTATATAGGAAATTATATAATTTAATATGGACTAATATGTTTATATATAGTCAAGTGTAACACTATATCTTTGCGGATATAATTATGTATAGCTTTGAGTTTTTCAAAAATTTCTTATATGATGTCATATATAGATCAGTATAAATATACATGTCCCCATATATATTTGTATGTGCCATATCTATTTACATATGCTATGACAATTTTAATACATCGTCATATATAATTAAAAATGGCTTTATCGGAAAATATATAAAGTTTTATATAGCTCAATGTTAAATTTTTTTCTAAGTTGTTTTAGATATGTTTAAGTATAGCGCAATGTAAAAAAAATCTATGTTTTTTTGAGATATATTTATGTATGATTTCAAAATATAAAAGGCGTACTCATTATAACTCCTAAATTCCTTGTAAACCTTGTATATATACAAGCCATATTTTTATGTATGGAATTTGACATTAAACTCATAAACATACCAGGTTTACACAGTTTACGGGTAGAATACAAGTTTATATGAGAAGGCTTAAAATGCTTGGTTAGAATTATGTACAACTTCCTTTAAATTTTTATTTAAATTTTTAATTCTTAACTTAAGGGTGTTATTTTTTAGTACTTTTTAATAGTTTTTGTTTTGATCTTGAAGTATGAAGCGTTATATAATTATGTCTTTCTACATCAAATTAGATATAATTATATCGGGTCAAAATCCGGATCTTATCCGATATAATTTTATCCACCATTTTTCGGATCATAGCATATCTCCAATTATATTAAATAAGATATCATTACATATGACATCATATTATTTTTTTTACTCGGGAATACACTTTTTTCCAAAATGGGCCATTTTCGTCCAACTTTCGGCATGGGTTAACGTTTTCCAAAAAAAAAATATCGATTTCTTTCATTAGGGACCATTTTCTATAAAACTGGGGGGTGTAATGAACGAAAATCGACAAATCGTTATTTTAAGGGACATACTAATGCACATATATGATTCATTTATGCATATACCCTAAAATTTCGGATCTGAACATATATGGTAATGTATAATACCATATATGATTACATTTTGTACTATATGTAGAAATATATGATTAGCTATTCCCTTATATAATCATATACAAGCCCATGTATGATCATATATGTTCAAATACGATCCCATTTTAACCAGCGTTATAAATTTTTTTTATAAAAAATGTATTAGAGTTCAACATCTCTGTCTATCAACAAAAACCGTGTACATCATTATGATTATTTAAATTCTATATGATATAACATTTTCTTTTTAAAATGGTGTAGTTATAATTAAAAACTAAAAATCTGTGTTGTAGTTAATTTCGAGTGCATATTTTTAACTATAAAAATATTTATATTATTTTGTGTTTCGTATATTGTTAAAAATTTTATTAGGTTATTTAAAATTTACAACTGTGAAAACGTACAAAATGTATATTTTTTTGTATTGTTGGTGAATTGTGGTGTTTTGTGGCCTTAGCCAAATAGTTTGTTGCTAATAATTTTGGGTTGGTTAATGCATCTGCGACGAGTGAGTTTAGTTTTCAGTTTATAAGTGTTTTTGTAAAATAGTTTTACTGTTTATTTTTGAAACCCATAAATAAATACAAAAAATGTTTTGTGGTCATATAAAATAAAATACTTTTTTTAATGAGATTTTAAATAAGCACAATTGTAAAAAATTTTAAAAGGGTCATAAAATTGCACTAAAATAGGAAATTAAATGAAATTGTGACAAAGAAGAATTTTGAAAAAAATTTGAAACAAATTTTATAATTCATGCAGTTGGTTGGGGGTGTGATTTTTATCATAAATTTAAGAAATTTTAAATGAACAGCATGAAATTAAACGATAAGATTCATTAAGGCTGGCTAACTTATCTCAAAGTAATCAAAGATTATTTTTGAACAATAGTTATAATTAATATCAAATTTAAATCACAATATTTTTGGTTAACGTTTAACTCTGGTTATTTTTTATTGCCAATAAAATGTTAAGAGTTTTTTTAATTTCGTATTTAAAGTTTTTATGGAATTATTTATATTTCTTATACTTAATACAATATAAAATCAATAAAATAATCTCAGTTTACTCTAAGTAACTAATATATAGTCCCTCTTTCACCTCCTTAAATTTTTATATTTACTGTCCAAAAGCTGATATTGACTGATTTAAACTAATCCCTAAACTCTAAAACCGATAAATATTCTTGTCAGATCTAATTTTAACAAATTAGAAACCAAGTTTTTATTTTCTTATAAATAATAATACGCAGATTTCATATTCAAAGTTTTTTGTATTCAAAAGTAAAGTGCACGAAGGGTGAAGTTAATAAAAGTGAGTGAAATAAGAACAAACGTAAGAAATGACAATTTCAAAGAGAAATTTTAAAACAAGATGCTGATTATGCAACATTTATGAATGAAGTACGGGAAGAACTAAAAAAAGAAATACATCGAATGATAGTAAACGGAACAGAAAACATAATAATTAAACAAATTAATAATTTGCAAATACGTTTCAAAGCATAATCGTTTTTTATAAAAGAATAATGAAATTCAAAGACTTACCTTTCACTAGCAATACTGGAATTGCGGGACATAGATTTTGGTGACATTTCAAAATCCGAATCGGAACGATATAAAAACGATTCGCGACGTTGTGGAAGATTTTGTAAAACCAAACCGGCGCTTGGTGAGCCGCCTTCAAGCGGTGATCGAGCACTTTGGCCATTTTCTACATCGAAGCTGAAATGAAAACAAAAGAAAAGGAAAATTATTAAAATTTTCTTAATGTCTAGAAAGGTTTAATTTATTTGGGCCAATTCTAGATTAAATTAAAAATGACAGTTAAAATAGCGACAAAGGTATTTACCGTTAAAATAACTAAAAATGTATTTTTTTTTGCTTTTAAAAACAACTAACAAATGCAATAAAAATAAGCAGCACTCAGCAAAAAAAAAAATTGGAAGTAATGCTTTGCAAACTACTTCTTTCACTGCTTCACAAGTATCCAGTAGTGTATTTTTACTGCTTTTTTAGAAGTTCTTTAGAACAACTTAAAAAAATAACATTCATTGCTTCCAAAGTATCCGTTAGTATATTTTAACAGCTTTTTTAGAATTACTTCTGAACAACATCCAAAAAATAACTTAATTATTGCTTCTAAAGAGTAATTGCTCTAAAAGTGATCGTAAAAAGTGATTTTGGTATCATTTGGCATTTCGAAACAGAGGGTCGCGGTTTCGATTCCCGGCGGGACCAATATTTTTTTTTTTTATTTTTTAAAAAATTTTTTTTTTATTCTATTAACTTTTTTTTTAATATTTATATTTAATTTGTTTAAATTCAATATTTTTTAAATTTTTTAAAAATATTTATATATAAAATATTTATATTTAAAAATATTTATATATAAAATATTTATAATGCGCATTCTGCCTTGCTGGTCTTATCGAATTATTTAAAAAATTTTTATTCTTTGTAATTTACTTGTAAAAATTGTATCATCTTTCTTTGATTTGAAAATAATTTAAACAGAAAGTGATATTAATTTATGATCTAGAGTCAAACTAAAATAACATTCATTTACTTAAAATATTTATATTTAAAAATATTTATATATAAAATATTTATATTTAAAAATATTTATATATAAAATATTTATATTTAAAAATATTTATATATAAAATAATATTGAATTGGAGTGCGTGCACCTTTACACTTGTTTAATAAGTACTTTTATTGAAGAGAATAAGGAACAATATCTCGCAGTAACAAAGTGGTGTTTTTATGCCACTCAACTTTCATATCAAAGAATAGCTCAGTGGTAGAGCGCTAGACTAGCAATCGTGAGGTCCCAAGTTCGATACCCGGTGCCGGCAATGAAAAAACTTTTGTAAAATAAAAAAAATATAATTTTTTTTCCGAAGAGTTTTTTTTTAACTTTAATTTTTAACCTTTGCACTCCTTCAAAAAGTACTGAAAAAATGTTGAAGTGGGAGTACTCTTCTCCTATGACAACTCTGTGTTAAAATCATTAGTGTTTATGCTAAAAAAAATACATCTTGAGCATCAATTGTAGTGCTTTTTCTACTTCTTTGGCATCTCCTTTTTTGCTGCGCAATGTCTTAACAATAACTGACACTCCTAGTCGCTAGAGCTGCACTCAAAATAATAAGTCTGTTGGCTGAACAGAAAAATTTGTTAGTTTAACAAAATGTATTCCTGTGTTTTGGCTTGAAATAAAATTTGTTGATTTTAAAACATTTTTTGTTAAATTTAACAAATCCTAATTTAAATAAAAAATTAGTAAAACTACAATTTTATTTGTAATTATACTGAGTCGTAAAATTTGCGCAAATTTAGGGTCTCGAGACCCTCCCCGGGCTAAGTTCATATCATCTAAAGGAGCAAACATTTTGTTCGTCTTATTCTATTTCGCTTAGTTTTCGAGATATGGGTCATTTTATGAAGTGGAACATTTTTATTAAAAATTTCCAAGGGTCCAAGTCAATTTTCGTCAATTTTGTTCTATATCTCTTAGTTTTTGAGATATGAGCTATTTTAAAAAATTGTGAGGGAAAGATACAGCGCCATATTTAAAACTTCGGATATACTGTTGGCGGTGGTAATAACAAAAATACGAAAATATTATATTTTAACAATAAAATGTGTAAAATTTCACGAATGGGTTCTTAAAAATTAGTTATAAATATTTTTCAAAATTAATACTTAAAATTAGTTAAAGTACAGAGGATTTTTAGTATTGTGTTAAATAAAGGTAACTTAAATCTTTGTTTAAATCATTCAACTAAAAATTTGTTATTAATTGGTCAAATAAATTTGAAACCCGTTTGACAGATTTTTCTACTGACGTATTATTTTAAGTTTAGATATAACTGAAACTAAAAAAATGTTGAGTTTGTAATTTAACTTAACAAATATTTCCAGAAATTCTAAAAACGTCGTCCCCTGACGATTTCCTTAGGCAAGAATGAAATCCGGATAGGGACATGCCTACAACGGATTATTTTTCACAATTTGTTAAATACGTTTGGGATTTTAGCATATTTAATTCCTTTAATGCAATTAATGTATATCCCGATAAAATAAAATAAGAAAATAAAAAAATCATGTTTTCCGAAGAAATGTAATTTCTTTAAATATTTTTGAAACTTGTCGTTTTATTTTTATATATTTTTTAATGATACCATTAAGATTTCTTTTAAGTTCGAAAAACAAAATTACTGGAACATTTATTTTGAGAGCTTTAATAAATATATATTTGTTTCTTTTCAATTTTTAAAATCATTGTGTATATTTTCATGTTGTTATTATTAAATCACGCTGAATAAACATAAACAAGAGAAATTTTCGGGGGGTAAAAAAATAAAGAAAATATCGACAGGAAACTTTTATTTTGCTACATGACAAAAAAAAAAAAAAACTTCATTACACTTGTGTTAACATGAACAAAAAGTTTTTTTGCTTTTACACCTTGCTTAATTTTTCCTCTAGGAAATCTTCATACAGCTAACTTTGAGTATATAAATACACAATAGACACATTTATACAGAGATTCCTGTTGTTTTCTTAATGAGAAACATTCTTTTTTGTTTCTAATTATTTAATGTATCTGTGTCGTTTTCGCATAACCGCTTAAGTCAAAATTCGAAGTTTTGAAATATTGAAAATAGGTTTGGTAAATAATAACTAAAAAATAATTTCATACTAATGTCGACATTTCTAGATAAAAAAAATTTCTGTAGAAAATCGCTGTTTTAAAAAATCCTTATAAACTTTCGAATTAAATGGAATTATGAAAGGAGGGTAAGACGCATGAATGCGTTGGGGACATTACTAATAAACAATAAACTTGATCTGCGCTTAAGTCGACTTAAGCGATTATGTGAAACTCGCACAGAAACAAATTCTGTAAATTGGATAGAATAAAGACTTATGTTAAGACTTTTTAATATACACAATAATATAAGTAAAAATTTAATAAGTTGGTAATTTGCTTGATCATATATAATTTTGAGTACCCTACATTGGACATGTGAATTTTTTTTTAATTATTTCATATAATTTTTGCTTCAAAAATTTTAACTCACAATTAATTATCTTTATTATTTTACCTTATTTTTTTGAATAACATTTCGAAATTCTTAGTTAATTTCACATAAAACCACCCATTTAACAAACCTCTAAAATCGATTTAAATTTCTTAAGAAATTTCACAACCTCACTGTTTGTTAAGTCAAATAAATCGAAAACCTTTAGAGTATTAATTAATTTAGCTATACGCATAGAAAACAATTTATTTATATTTGTTTAAATTTAGGTATACTTTTGTTGAATTTAAGTTATATTTATTTAAGTAATTAAATGTTTACTTTTCAATACAAACATTCCCCAATATCTATATCCACTCCTGAAAGTATGCTATGTCTCATCAAAGACTTTTTAAATATCTTAAATTTTTTTTCTCAAATTTATATCTTTGTCCCAATTGTATGAGAAGGATATTTATTTTTATGTCCTTTATGTTTTTTTTTTCTAAACTTTCTGTAGCTGTATTGTATTTCTTTATTGTTCGTTTATTTATATAATTTGTTTGTTTATTTATTCTTAAATACACACAAGAGATTTAGTAATTTTCTAAACAATCCACACTCACACACATACAACCATTTAGTTTAAAACCCACACATGAATAATTTTCTTAAAAGTTTCCTGTATCTGAGGCTTTTCATACCAACTGTCCAGCTAAAAAAAGTATATCGTAAAAGTATATCGACACGAAAAAAAATTTAAAACTTTTTATATATTTCCAAAAACTTTGCCCACAAGTTTATAGGTTAAATAGTTATAGCGCTCAGTTTTAATTTATTATTTATCACTTAAAATTTATCATTAAAAAAAGAATATAGATATGCAAACGCTACCGTGGGATAGTTGACTACCCCAGTATCAGAATTATGAATATTCCCGAACAGAATAATTATTACACTCAGTGGGATTTCGACTTCAATTTTTTTGCTTTCAAGAATATGATGGAATTTGGAAAATGTAGGAAAGTTGACAATGTCAAGAAATTTTCAGTTTTTAGATAACTTAATGAAATGGGCAAATTTTTTTTATTGGAGAAAATATTAGTTGAAAATTGTCTTTATTATATATTCAATTAAAATTCAAATAACTGTGTATGATCAGTCAGGACATCAGTAAGTATAATCCATGAAAAGTACGATATTGATAAGACGTACTGAGTTCCTGATTAATTGCGATTAGGGTTTTTAACCCGGGAATTCCCAGGACGAAATTCCCGGGAATTTTGCCTATTTTTCATTTCCCGATTCCCGGGAATTTTCCCTATAATTCCCGGGAATTCAAAACAACACTAAAACAACCATGTACATTAGCTTGAATATCCGCAAAAAGCCAAAAAATAAGCATATATTGAAAAATCTTTATGTATTTTACCTTTTTAAAGCAGATCTCCAACGATGTCCATGAGAAGAGTATCGACTATGGAAAGAAATTTGTTCGGATTTTTTTAAATTTTATTTGGATAGAGAAAACTCTTCACTATACGATCCGATTTCGACAAAAAATTCGAAGAAATAAAATTTCCACAGGTTTGTTTTTTTTGTAAAATTTGTTGTAGTCTCAAAGTAATATTCTATGCGTTAAATTTGTGTATACCATTTTTTGGTTGCATTTTTTTTACTTTTTTTTATTAGAGCCCTATATCGCATAACACGCAGAACAAAGATATAAAAACTACATCCAAAGATGGAATTTTCTTTAAAGAAAAGCCAGTGACAATTCCTTAATGATGGGCGAAAGCACGTCATATCCTTCAACCAATTCGTCCCAATCGGTTAAACTAGGAGATCTAAATTTTATTAATACATGGTTTTTAAGAAATTTTGCTGTTTTGTTAATTTTAAACTTAAACGCGTTTGCCCACAACCATGAGTTTAAAATCGGCTGCCACTGTACAGCCAAAGCGGGTAAACCGATTTGAACGCGGTTTTTTTTCTTTCGTAGGCAACAAAAAACTCTAGTCCTTATCGTGGATATTTTTTTTTTAATTTTAGTCATTTAAATGTAATATCCCCAAGTAAAGGTCTTTGTTCTTGCATTTTTTTGTAATTCTTAAATTTGTGTGGCAACTTTGTTAAAAAAATTTTTTTTTAATAAAAATCGGGCCACGAAAAGGACTAGAGAATTTATCTGGCATTAAGAATGACTTTGCATTTTTATTTTCCGATAATTAATGAAGGGTGCACAGTGGCAGCCGATTTTGCCTTTTTTAAAAAAGGCCAATAACCCTGTCGGTTTTGGTTGGCGAAATTCAAAACTAATCATTTTTGAAAATACTGCAATAAAAGAATAAAATTAAAAAAATATTGTTAATTAAATTTTTGACAACCGGTCAAGTATGCTTTTAACATTGCTGCTGTTACAGTATTTACCCCCTTAAGGCTATTTTTGCTGGAAAAAATCAATTTTTTTCGTTTTATCCCAATGAGCGTTTTTCAAAATTTTTTCGAAATCATATAATTTACAATTTTTTCATTGAAATTAAATGCAAAAAGCACATTTCTGCATTATCAGTTTTCGTCAAAGTGGAACATATTATGTTTTTCAAGCAAAAAGTAGTATTTACTGTTAAAATATGAGTAAAAAATTACTTTAGTATTCCCGGGAAATCCGGGGAAAGTTAGAAAAAAATTCCCCATTCCCGGGAGCTCGAAAATGTCGGGAAATTAAAAACCCTAATTGCGATGTATAATATTTAACAAATATTTCCAACACAACGAAGCCGAAACTTTCTGATATGATAGAAAAAACCTCTAAACAATTTTTATATAAAAAAAATTGGCGGATTTTTCGACAAAATGTGTTATATATTACACTAAAAACTCAGAACTAAGTCTAAATTTGTTAAAAAAAATTATTTTAAAATTGTCCAAAACACTTTATTAACATAAACAAATTTAGTGCATTTTCAAAATGATTATAAGTAATATTTTAAAAATGGGCGCTAAATTTGTCAATATTTTACCACGCCTATAGCTCCCACTTTTTGAAAGAAGTGAAAAAGTTATTCCATTTTTATAGATATATGTAGGAAAATAAATAATGTAAGTTTTATGTTGATACGACATACTTTTGACTGCAGCCGGCCAGTTGGTATGGAAAGTCTCATATTTGTATATTTAATATAAAATTAAATGAAACCATTTTTGCCTAAACGTATACTTTGTTTATTTTTTTTGTGTTATATTTGCTAATGCTTACCTAAATATTATTTTACTCTAAATTTTTAATTAATTTAATTTTATTCATTGTTAGTTTTGGACAAATTATGGTTTTTTTTATTTAACCCTCTAAAGCACGAGGCTGTCTTTATACCATGCTTGGCATTACTCTTTTTATATGACAATATCATTTATATAAAAAAAAACAATTCCTTAATTGTTTCCCCCCCCCCCCCCCCCCCCCAAGTATGCTTTAGATATTGTTAACATTTGGCCCTTTACTGCATGAAACTCCAAAACTTGATAAAAAGTTATTTTATAAAGGGGTATTTATTAAAGGTAGGTATAGAACTAATAAGTTGGCCACACTGTTGTCAGTGTAAGCTATTTTAATAGCATACAGAAAAAAACATGGTTCTTTTCACGCACTCGGTCCGCTGCATGGTCGGCATAATCGTCTATCATATCAATTAATTTGTTAACTTTGAACCGTATTCTCACCACGTTTACTCTAACAAAGAAGGTATCTTAATGGGTTCTTTCCGATCTCAATGGGATTTTGGTATGTGATAGAGGAGAAAAAAAAAATAATGTGCACGTATTTGTTCAGCGGCCGAATGTTTAGGGGTTTAACAGTGGGGTTAATAATGACCAAATTTTTCGTTCGTTTGTAAGGAATTTTTAATTTTTAAAATTAATTTCTTGTAATTTTTGCAAAAACGGATAGAAATTTGGACCACCTCCCGATTGAATTACAGCCGACGCAGTCGGATTAAATGCCAAACAGTATCTTTCATCACAATAAATAAGTTTTATAATAAAAAAAATATTTTTTTGAATGGGGGAAATGTTTTTAGTTGATGTGTTATTTAAGTAAATGAATGTTATTTTAGTTCGACCTAGATCATAAATTAATATCACTTTATGTTTAAATTATTTTCAAATCAAAGAAAAATGATATAATTTTTACAAGTAAATTACAAAGAATAAAAATTTTTTTTGAAATAATTCGATGAGACCAGCAAGGCAGAATGCGCATTTTCGGCTTTCGCTACAAAGCCATCATCAGTGCCTTTCGCCTTTGAGTGGGTTAATATTTTGATAATCGTCTACTTATGAGGGCAAGGACTTTCATGCACTAAAAATCGAAAATATGCGCTTAAAATATGCACTATAAAATGGAAAATATGCACCTCAATATGCATTTATAACGAAATATGCACTAAAAACCAAAAAATATGCAATTAAAAATAAATGCTTTTTTAATTATATGTATTTATTAAAAACTAACATAAACGTAAAAATTCAGGTATCGGTTACAATAAGCTTGTTCGTTTACTTACTACAAGTTGCTATATTTACTACAGCTGGAAAAATTCAATACAAATAGTAAACAAAACTTTGCAATTGTAGTAAAAGTAGTAAGAAATTCGAGTGAACGAACACACTGAATATGTCTTCATATACACATAAGCTGTATTTTCGACTTAACTATATCCGTTAACTCTGAAAAAAACTCAAAGTGCATAAAAACGTGTTTAAGACGAAAACTAACGTATTATTTTTCGTATGCACGTTAACTTTCAACACGGATAATTATCAACGTTGAAAACTCAACGTTTATACATTATCATATCTAACGTAACTTATTCGCGTTCCTTCCTAAAAACTTTTGCTGACGCACGTTCGATTATAACAGAATAATTATAAACATAACCTGTTTAAATTTTTTTTGTACTACAATCGGTTTAACGTATATTTGCTTTAAATACTTAACGTTGATAGACTTGTGTGTGGCATTTTACCTAAAAAAGACTTTATTATAAAATTGAACTTAAATATGTGTACTATAAAATCGTACTCACTTTCGTAACTCAGAGAAAAAAGTGGCAGAAATTAATGCTCGGAGACAAGTTTCCTTAAAATAATTTTTATAAAATTTTTCAACTTTCTGTTTGTGAGCAATAACACCCGAAAACGTTTTTTGAAAATTACATCTATAAAAAATGTGTTAGTGGATGACAACATATGGTATACTATGTGTTTCTCTTTCTAGTGTAGTGTTATATTACCAACAGTGCTTCCAAATAATTAATTCTTTATAATTTTTTTTAGTTTTAAAGTATGAATTCTTAAATCGAATTTCATATTTAAAAATATTAAAAAATATGCAATAATGTGCAAAAATATGCAATAAAATATGCACTTAAAAGCAAAATATGCAAAAATAGGCATTTATAACAAAATATGCAAAAATATGCAACAACAAATCGATGCCATTTTTTTTGCAAATTCTTTGATTCGGAAAAGTATTTGGTCAAAATCATTTTTGGGCCACTGAAATGCATTTGCATGAAAGTCCTTGCCCTGGTTATCAACAACTCAACTTAGACTAACATCAACGAAATTTAACAATGCTATTTTTATCCTTTTGTTATTATTACTCTTTTTTGCTTTGAACCTTAATTCTTAAGATATCTCAGCTGATTCTATTCAACTCTGTGTATGATAAACACAGAGTTTTGAATTACAACGAATTTTTTTATTATAAAATTTTTTTAAATAAAATTAGCTCTTGTGGGAATAGAACCTGGGCCTCCAGATTGCCAGTCAATAGCTCTACCATCTGAGCTATTTCGACATGTAATATTTGATAGATAAAAACATAATAAAAATTAAAAATACTATATCCTTACCAGTGTTGAAAAAATATTGAGTCTAAAAATAGATTTCGAACCCAGGACGCGCTAGGTCCGAAAAACCGAAACACGCACAAAATGGCACGTGTGACGACTCAAATTAAAGAAAATTTTCTCACGATTCCAAATATGCATTTTGTTTTAAGATCCGGAAAATAGAATTCGGGCTAGGTGCATTTTTATCATTTTAGGTGTTAAAAAATACTATTCTGAAAAATGTACTACGTAAACTTTTTAGTGATAAAAGTGTGGGATTTTTTTTAGGAAAAAGTGAAAATTTTACGAATTTTAGGGGGTTTTATTGTATATTATGGGACACAGCGTCGCAGGCTAAAAAAGTTTTAAAAAATCGCTGGATTTTTTCAAATAATTTTTCATTTTTTGGTACATAGCGTACATAAGTTGGTAAAGTTTGGTAAAAGTTAGTGTTTTTTTTTTTGAAAAAAATTAACATTTAATGAATGTTTGGGGGTTTTTGTGTATTGTGGGACATAGCGCCGCAGGCGAACATCATCATCATTTTTTGGTATATAGCGTACATAAGCTTTATTTTGTTAAAAGTTGGTGTTTTTTTCGGAAAAAATTAAAATTTGATGAATTTTGGGGGTTTTTTCTGTATTGCGGGACAAGCGCCGCAGGGGAAAAATTTTTAATTTTTTGGTACGTTGTGGTCATGTTTGAATTCTTAAGAAAATTTCCGTTTATATAATTAGTTCATTAAGTGGCTATTTTAGACTCCCGGGGGGTCTTAAATGGATCTAGTGGGAGCCACACTTTACGGATCATAAAACCAAATGCATTTTTGAAATCGGGAGAAATTTTCCTTTAATTTGACTTACCATTTGGGGTGTGTTTCGGTTTTTTGTACCTAGCGGGTCCCAGGTGCCACGGCCCCTTAACACCATATAGAAAAAAAAAATTCTCTTTTGATTCCAGAGGGGGTCATATATTTTTTTTTTTTTTTGAGGGGTGCCCCATTAAGTAAAGTTCAGCCCACAGTTATAACCAATGTTGTTCCAAAAATGTGTATTGCTTATAATTTGTGGGTAACGACGTATGTGTTACGTTAAGGCGTTCATTTATTAATAGATTAATATATTTTGATGTAGGTTTTATTTTGATTTTTTTTAAATCTACTTCTTCTCCCTCCCAAACATGATTTTTATTTTTATTCTTCTTTAATTAGTGCTTAAAATTCCAAAATTCTTAAAGGAAAAAAATTTTGTATTTTTTTTAAATAAACAAACTTTTTTACCTATACACTTTCCTTACCTATATCAAATTAAAAGGAAAAAAAAAATGAAGAACAAGATTCTATTAAAGAACTAACAATAAGTTTTCTCTAGTTAGTTATACTTGGAGATTAAATTTAATAAAAAAGCATTTAATCTTAAACAAGTGTCAGGTACAAAATAAATTAGAGGAATGAAAATAAAAGAAACAAATTAGGACAGACAGACTTTAATACCAAAATACCTAACAATGGCTATTGAATTTCAGTACATGCTTTATACACTGACAAAAATTTAATAAATACGGGAAACCCTCTTTTTACGAAAACTTCGAATGTGACTACTAAATATAGTATGGTTGGTAACAGAAACGATGCGGTTATCGTTAAGGGTAATGCTATTTTACATTATTTTAAAGGTAATACTATTTCATTTATTTCTGTGTCGGTATTTTAAGGGTAACGGTAGTCAGTTGAAAGGGGTTTGAATCGATAACGGTTTCTAAATGTGAAGCTTAAATTTGCATAAATCGTTGCTTACATGTACATAAAATGTTCATGCAATTCGTACATAGACAAAAGTGAGTATATAAAAAACGAATTTTGTGAGATTTATTTTTTAAGGAAAAAAAAAAACTTTTATTTTATTTTCTTTAGGTAAGAAACAAAAAAGGATATGTTAAAAGTTTGTAATCCTTTCTTTTTTTTTACTAAAACATTGTTAAAGCTGAACACAAAATAATAAGAAAAACTTTCGTTACTACATAACAAGAAATTTATATAAAAGGTATTAAAAGTAAAGATGCCAATCGGCATTGGTTTCTTATAATCCCGGGATTCGGGATTTCATAATTAAAAAAAAAAAAACACGGTATCCCAGGACGGATCGGGATTATTATAAATCTCCTAAACTTTTCGGAGTCCCATGATTTTACAACCATTTTAGGATTTTTTTATTTAAAAAAATTAGTAAAAATTTAAATTTATATAAAACATTACTTTAAAAAATTCATTAATTGAAGGGTCGATATTTTCTGTGCTGTGTTTATATATAATAATTTTATATTCACTATATAAGAATAATTAATTTAAAATATTCAATTAAATTTCAGGATTTAAAATTGCATTTGTTTGAAGTTTATTTTATATCAAGTCAATGGGCCTAATTGCGGTGGGCGTTGTCGATAAAAACGAAATTTTTTTATTTTGAAAATAACAAATAAAAACAACTCTCCCGGCAATAATTAATAAGGTGACCACACTGGTTTCAAAACATAGGCAATTTACAATGTAACTACCGAATGTTGTCGTCGAAATGTTGCAGAATTGTACTGTTGGTGTTCTTTTGTTTTAACGATGATACTTTTGTTGTGAGGTCTAAAGTTTGATTAACCTTTTGTCAGACACACAAAGTCAGTTTTGGTAAAACTTCCGAAAAATCAAAATCCTAGAGTTATTAGTAAATGTGTTTTGTTTAAGTATTTCCTTTGGTCCTTAATATTTATTAATCTTCCTTACTTAAATTAGGTATTTTCAATTAAGGAGGGACAAGGAAAATTTTCACTTTAAAAGCTTATTATGTAAGGATTTCTTTTTACCTTGCTTGCTTAATACTACTACTAGATAATTGCTTCATTTTCCGTTTTAATAAACAAAGAAATATATTCTTCTTCTACTTTGTACATAAATACAAACTTGAGGTTTATTATAATATGAGACTTTCATGCAAAGATAGAATAATTTACACATATACAAACAAACATGTGTAAAGCACAAAAATACTTGTATGCGTAAAAGTACAAAATACATAATAACTAGTTGCTTTAATAAGACATTTGTATAACATGAATAAAACAACCCAGCAAAACCACTGATTACCACACATACACGAAAAAGAAAAATGAAAATAAAATAAAGCAGAAACAACCCTGACATCAAGTATGATTTGCTTTTATTTTAAACAGAGTCATATTTATTTTAATATGATTCATACTTTATTTAAACATTCGTAAGAAATATATTAATGTCAATTAAAATATGATATAATAATTGATTCAGGTATGTTTACCATTTAATTACCGAACTTATTGTTTCAGCAAGCTGCTGTCATTTTACTCATGTTACTGTGTACCTAAATAGTTAATTAATTGTTGTATAAATATTAGAGTTCGTCACAAAAATTTGATTTTCGGATATCATCACTTTTTTTTAAAGTTTTTCGATAGAAAAAAAGAATGGCGCTTTTTTTTTCTTTTTTATTTCAACTCCTTCCACTGGCGCAAGTCGGCCAAAAACGCTAATTTTAAGACCCTTTTCCTCCAGAGCAAAAACATCTGCATTTATAGGAAATCTGATTTTACCATTCGATTCTATAACAAAATTTAATACACAAAACTTTTTTTGCATTTTCAACATACATCAGATAGCCATTAGAGTGGTTCGAAAATCCGCTTTTTTCAAAAACTTCTAAAAAGTAATTTTTTTATTATACACAATGAAAATGTATTTCCGGCGGAGTACATAATTTAATTTAATTTATTTATTTCAATCATTGGTACAAATAAGACTTAGAGTCTCTTAAAGCACCTCAAACATTTTAAGTCACAGTGATTAAATGTTTAAATAAGATACATAAAATCTTAAAAATAGACAGTAATAATAACAACAAAACTAAAAAACAGAACAACATAAACGATTAATCTTTGAACAAATTCATAATTGCCATTTTAAAAAACAATACGCGGGGTTCGGATTTAATTTGATTAGGTAAAGAGTTCTACAATTTCACAGCACTAACAAAGAACAATCTTGAGGATGATAAGTAATTATAAGCAGGCGTAATAATATTGTTTGTTCGACTTGATCCGGACATATTAATTTTCCGGTATAAATAATCAGGTTCCTTCGTATATATAATTTTGTGTAAAAATATTAAATTTCGAATAGGTACAAAAATTTTGGATATACCGCGAACCGTTAAAAAGTTATTAGCTAATCAAATTTGGATTTTTTTTTTAATTCAATGAAAAAGTATTTGAGCTAATTATAATGCAGCTTTCAATACTCGCTGCCGCATTATAAATTTATTTTTTAGTAATGACAAAATAATTTGTAAGTTTTGTAATGTTTATTACAAAGATTTTTTTTACTAAACATATTTGATTAATAAATAACTTTTTAACGGGTTGCGGTATATAACAAATTTTTGTACCAATATTCTCAGCAGGGAATACATTTTCATTGTGTGTAATAAAAAAGTAACTTTTTTGAAATTTTTGAAAAAAGTGGATTTTTGGACCTCTCTAATGACTATATGTAGAAAACGGAAAAAAATGTTTTTTGTATTAATTTTTGCTCTCGAATCGAATGGTAAAGTCAGATTTCCCAGAAATGCAGCCGTTTTTGCTGTGCAGAAAATGGGTCTCCAAATCAGGGTTTTCGGCAGACTTGCGCCAGCGGAAGGAGTTGAAATAAAAAAGAAAAAAAAAACGCCATTCTTTTTTTCTATGCAAAAACTTTAAAAAAAGTGATGATATCCGAAAATCAAAGAAATTTACTTTTTTTGACGAACCCTAATAACCATATATTTTTATTTTTTGTGTGCTATGTAGTATACGCATACTTGTATAAGCATACTTGTGTGGAGCAGGTCAGTTATATTTGTATCTATTAGGGATGCCGAACGGGACTGGTTTTTACAAATCCCGGGATTCGGGATTTTGAAAATTTCAATCCCGGGATCCCGGGATTTTTCGGGATCCCGGGATTTATCGGCATCCCGGGATTTTTCGGGATTTCGGGATTTTTCGGGATTTTCTTGTTTCCCCGAGTAAAACGGGTTATACATTATTTTATATTATTTAATACAATTATATCTCGTTATATATTGCTTTGTATGGGACTATATATAATAAGACGTAATTTTCGTCTTTCAAACAATTTTTATATGACCCAATATCCAAATATATCTTTTTACATAATCAGATCTCGACCCTGGAATTTAAATTGTAAGACCAAATATAGCCCAGTTTCATGTTTAATTTAAATTTCATTTAAGATTTTATCGAAATCAATTACAAATTTTGATATAAAGATCAAGTGATTTAAAAAATAATAACATGAAAACGAAAAACCGGTAAAATATTTTTGAATAGAATCTGAGTGATATCTGACAGATGACCCATACATTATCGACGTTGAAAATATTATGTTAAAAGAGTTAATACTTAACATACACATTCAGACTTTGTATAGGATTACGTACCAGATATGTATAGCAACAAAACAAACCTATTGATTTAAAAAAGAAACATTTATTTTCCCTATATAATCTATCTATCTATCTTAGTAAATTGAAATTGAAATTCATTTTCATTTAAAATGTTATAAATTTACATCGAAACAACATATTATTTTATTTGAAAATTGAATATTGGGCCATTTTAATAAAAGTTAGCCAATTCTTCGAAGTAATTATTTTGGTTTAGGAATAACGTAGCACCAAATTTATTAATAGGCTTGAAGGATATCATGAAATACAAATAAAAATTAAAACAAAAAATTTTTAAACGATTATTTCAAGACATTTAATTTTATTAAAAACTCATGTCAAATTTGTTATCACAATTTTAATGTATTTTTCTCATTTTAAAATGAGTAGCCCAAAAATTAAAGCTTCATTTGAACTTTTCTCACTTTCAAAATAAAAATCTCACCTTCAGTGAAAAATCCAGTAATGTTTTATGGAAAATTATTTGAAATTTCATTTTATTTAGAATATTTTTATTTTAGTACCTATATAAGTACTCATTTTTAGTTTTATATAAGTACTCATTAATAAGTAGATACTTTTTATGTATGCAGTTTCACATCTCTAAAAGTTACTAGATTTGCTTAGTTTACACAATACACGAAACCTTACGTGAATCCCCCATTGTTTTTCAGTGCAATATTTAATAAAAACAAAAATTCCAAAATTTTGATCAAATTGGACCTAATTGCATCAAATTTTAACTATTACGATATTATTAAATACAATAATGTCTGGTCAAAATTCGTATTAAATTGTATATAATTTAAAGTAATTAAATCCAATTTGATCCACGTAGATACAATTGTATTCACCATTTTTCGGATTAAATTGTATCTGATTAGTTATTGTATTTCATCAAATTATATATGTAACAATATCATCTTTTTTAACCGGGTCATCATATTTTTAATTTTAAAAGTAAATAGCTGAGATAAACCCTAAAAATTTAAATAATTCATTATAAATCTACTTATTATTTCTTGCAGTATGAAGAAATAAACAAATTAAGCCGGATTCACAATGCTGGAGTACTCCACGCTGCAGAGTTGAGGGTATAAAATAGAGATAGCATGATACAAAAAATATATAAGTGCAAAAAAGAAAGGAACAAAATCCACTCAGAGTGGAGTACCACAGCATTGTGAATCTGACTTTAATAGCAGAAAAAGCTACCAAAAATTATCAAAAAAGGCTCCGCGATAAAAATTAATGAAATCAACAGAACTTATTTACTAAATAATTGTTAAATTTCCGAAATATAAGAAATATACCAATGACTTAAATTTAAGCAAATTGCAGTTTACCTCTGAAGAAACTTTTTAACCAAAAGTAGCTAAAACACTGCTATATCTACAAATTTTTAGTTATATTTGGCTAAAATTAGTTGAATGCAAATACAAACTACTCTGCTGAAATCATCAGAAATATTTAGTGACTATTAGTTTTTTAAATCAACTAACAAAAATATTAAGAACATACCTCTGATGATTTCCGAAAGGCAGATTGTTAGATTTTTTAATTTAACAAAAATTTACTGCTTTTAGTCGACAAAATTATTTTGCATGAAGTTATGATTTTAGCAAATCATCAATAAAATAAATAAGAACATGTCCGTTAAAATAGCTAAAATACGATTTTCAAAAGTTTCACAACTGAATAAATTAATTTTAAATTATTAAGGTTTTTATTCAGATTTATTTAATCTCTAATCGATTTCAATCTGTTATTTATTAATGGGAAAAATTAGTTCTTTAATAACATTTAATAAGATATTAGATTTATGTGATTTAGGTCGAATATAACAATGAAAACAAATAAAAAAAGAGATAAAATATGCCAAATAATGAAATCGGAAATCCCGGGATTTTTTCAAGACCAATCCCGGGATTTCGGGATTTCTAAATCCCGAAAATCCCGGGATTTTCGGGATCGGGATTTCGGGATCGGTATCCCTAGTATCTATCAAACATAACATGTCATGATAGCTCTAATTGGCAATATGGAGTCTCAGGTTCAATTCCTGGCACGAGCACATTTTATTTAAAATCAATTAACAATAAAAAATATTTTGATTATAGCGTTGTTTTTACGTATATTCTTCAGAATCAGCAATGATAAAATGAGTAAAATGTTAAAGTCGGGTATGTCGATGAAATGATACCCTTACACTAGTCGGTTTGAAGAGACTTGTTTCAAAAATTCAGCAATAAATTTTGATTTTACTAATGGTAGATGTACGATATTCATGAGAAAACCGTAAATATAGTTGATATGGGCGCTAAGTCCAACAATGGACCATTTCAATAAAAAATCAAGATACTTTGCTCTTGCGCCCAAAATAGTAAAAAATTAGAAAAACTGCGATTAGTTATATTTTGGTTAAAGCTAGCCAGAAAATTTAATCGTAGATTTAAAAATTAATTTCATCATCTTAATCAGCATATCCCAATGGTATATAATCAATAGTTTTCGAATAAAGCAACACATTTTGCCACATCATGTTATGTAAAATAATATAAATATTAATAATATTCCACTTTTTGCCCGGGTATATAAAAATCAAACAAATTTCCTAAACATTTCACAGAAATTTTTATATAATTAAATGCTTTTATGAATACTCAAATGTAAATTAATGCACATTCAAAAATTTTAAATGAACGAAGAAGAAAAAGAACACGAAATTATAATGCAATATTATGTTAATTACGCATTCAATTGTAACGAATAAAACTGCCAGTAGACAATCTACAAACAAATCAACCATACATTCAAATACAGACAGACACCCATACACTCGCAAATATTAAAGCAGGCATTCAAATTTACAAACACATGCACAATAACATCAAAATTCACTTTTACTTAACGAAACATCAATAACATTTTATGTAAATAAATTGTTTACACTGAAGTATGTAATATCGTAAAGAATTGTTTTATAAAATCTATAAAGATCCATTAGAACTCAGTCAATGAATCCTTTCATAAAATTTATAATTTTTCATTAAATTTATAAACATTTTTATTAAGTTACAGAAGTTTTTAAATAAATTCTTTACATTTTTCATTAAATTAATGAGATTTTTCATTAAATTAATGAAATATTTCATAAAATTTTATGAAAAATGAACATAAATATTTAATGAAAATATTTTCAGAAAAATTTTCATAAAATATATGAAAAAAAAAAAATTTTTTAATTTTGCTGTAAAATTTTTGTATAAAAAATTTTTTCAGTGTATGTGTGTGAATAAGAATTGGCACGATATATGCGTATTTGTAAATTTGAAATACCACAAAATAACGATAATTAGCATGAAATAAATAGAATTGAATATATCATTAAAATTGAATTCGTATTGATGGATTACACCGAGCATCAATATTTATTCGAGCTAAGAAATATAAATATACAGGAAAAAATAAATCATATGTAGTAAAAATGTACTCCTATCCTTTCGAAAGGACTTTTATTCACCTAAAATATAATATGTGTTTTTTAATATTTCTCCCTATTCTATGATATGGGTATCAAATGAGAGCATAGAATCTTGTTTTTCGACAATAAAAAATTTGTTTTTTTTTCGGCACAAAATTTTTCTGTCGAAGATTTGAAATTTATTGTGCTTGAAAACAAAGAAAAATAAAAACCTCAAAACAAAGGCTCGTATGAATAAAAAATAGATATTACTAATAGGGGGAAATATTGGGTTTTTTAAGCACTTACTTCACAATTCTAGTCTGCTTGCGAGTAGACTAGAAATTAAAATTTTTTATTTTCGTTTATATTTCATGCTATCCTACAAGCCAATGGGTAAATTTGGTGTTAAAAGTCATTCCTAAACCCAAAGTAATTACTTCGAAGTAATTGCTAAGTTTTATTCATATGACCCAAAAAGTGTAATTGCAATGAAGAGATTCTCCTCTTTCATTTGATAACCATTTGGGCATAATAGAATGGGTATAAGTTTTAAACAGAAATTTTTTCAAAAACAAAACAACATTAAAAACGAAAAAATAAGCACTAAGTTTCATGTGAAATACTTAAATTTCTTCTTACGCATCATAAACGGGTACAAGAATTTCAACAAATTTTTACTAATTTATACTTTGAAACTTTAAAGGCTTTTTAAAAGAATAAAAGTTTTGCAAATAAAAAAAAAACATAGTAGGCAATTTAACTATATATAGTCCCTAATTACAAGAAAATGGTTTTTGTCTCATGGTGTTATTAAAAACAAAAATTCTGTTCTTTTTCCAACTCCCCTTTCTAACCGTTTTCATCTAGCTATTCAATCCTATTTTAATTATTTGGCCCAAATTTTTGAGCAATAATATTATGATATACTTATCGTTTATATATGCAGCCTCAAACTAGTTTTCTATTAAAAATATGCATACATCAATAAAATCTGAAATAAGCAAAAAAAAAAAAAAAATTGGCAAATTTTTACAAAACATTTTAATGATGCTTTCAATTTGTTCTAACAAGAAAACCTTGGGACATATTTTTATTGTTTTGCGTAAGAAAAAATCTTTTCAGGTGTTAATAATTTGCATTATGAACATAAGTATTTTATAGTTGGATCATGTACATTTTTTAAAAATAATTTCAAATATATTTGAATCATTATTAAAAGTAATGACATAAACTAAACATACCACAGTCTTCCAAAGTCTATAGACTCCAAAAACAGTTCTTCGGATTGTGAACAGATTTTTGGTAAATGAAATGATTCCTAACCAGAAATTGTAATTTCATTAGCAATGTATTGATGTAAATTTTAATGAAATGTAAATATCATTACCATTTTAAGCGCTTTATTTCACTGATCAGCACCCAGGTAGAAATTGCCGACGTTACAACAAAAGTTGTACTGGAAGAACACTGTTTTTTACGAAATGCCGGTACAACTTAAAACGTGCTTTACCAGTACTGTTTTCTGAAAATTAACGAGCTTTTTTAAATCTATTAAAATTAACAATTGCGGTATACCTTCAAATATAAAGTATTTTTGCAAGGCAATTAAAAAAAAATTTTTTTTTTGGCGAACGTAGGGGTCGCCTATTTAAATTTTTCGTTATAGCTTCGGCATTCACAGTCGGATTTTAAAGTGTGATATTTCGATTTTTTTTTGCCTCGAGGAGACCAGTGTTTTGTTATAAAAGAAAAATCCGGCATTCGGCAACAAAAAATAAAAAAAATGTCTGCTGGATTTATCGAAAAACTTCCTTAGCAAAAGTTTAATGATTTTTTGCGAGCTTTAATTTTCTGACATTAGGGTTGTACATTTGGGTTCTGGTGGGTAAATACTAGAACGGGATACTTGAGGTCAATGGCCCTTAGAGCAAAACATTGCTCCCCTCGAGAGAAAAACATCGATGTATCATATTTCAAGATCCGACTGTAAATGCCAAAGATATAACGAAAATTTTAAAAAGGCGACCCCTACGTTGGGCAAAAAAAATTTTTTTTTTTTGAAACCTCCATGCAAAAATTATTTAGATTCGGCGGTGTACGGCGAACTTTTTTTTGAGGTACGGTCTAGGGTACACCCAGAAAATAGAATCGCGATAAGCAACTAAAATTCAAATCCTGTCTTCATTTGTTTCCAGTTGTCGCAACCAAAAAAATTCGGTTACCACGAACAATTTGAACCGAACCGATTTTATCGGTTGTCAGCAAAAATCTGTTTCCCATTGCAGCGCTAGTTTGCCAGTTTTTTAAGAGGCACATAAATCTATTCATTTTGCTGGTTCTTAAACCAATATTTCGATAATTTACAAACGGAATGAGAAACTTAATTGCATCTCTTCACCAGAGAAGACAAAATTGCTGTTTTTGCTTTTTATGCTTTTTATTGCTTGTTTTTGCTTTTTTGGATTTTTCGTTTTTTAGCTTTAAAATAGCTTTTTCTTAATATTTTTTGAGCTTTTAATTGCCTTTTTTTAAGACTTTTTGCCCAAAAATACTTTTTTTGTCCGCAAAAAAATATTTTTTCTTTTAACTTTGAATTAAAAAATAAAAAAAACTGTTGTTTTCCAAGTTTTTTTACTTTTGCGTTTTTCTTGCTTTTTTTACAATATTTTTTTGCTTTAGACACATCGGATTTTACTTTTTTCTATCTTCTCTGCTCATCACGCAGTTACCTGTGGGTGGTTAAAAATAGTTAAACATTTCTTTAATTTACAGCAGTTTTATTGCTTTGTAAATTGTTGTATTATTTTGAGTGGTGTTCCCTTCATTTTATTAAAAATCTATTAAGTGCAATACAAATATCTTTAAAAATTTTCTTTAGAAGTAGAACAAAACTTTATATGGTATTTTGTTAAACTTTTTAAATTAAATATTTGGAGTATTTTTTATTTTGGAATTTTATTCTTTATCATCTTTACATTCTTTGTTTATCATCTTCATGAACCATATTCTTTTTGCCATTTCAAATGTTTATCCATTAAGATCAAGCTCAATGGTTTTATTTGTTTAAAGGCATTTTCCACAGGAATTTCATCTACTGGCATATCTCCCTTCAAGGCAACCTTAGTCATTTTTCGTATAGATTGCATAGCTATTTCCTTGCATGCCAAACGTATTTCATCACCAGTAAAGTTGGCTGATAATTTCACTAAATTAGACATTTGTTGTTCGGATAATTTTACATTGATGGGTAGTAGTCTAGCAATCAATACAGCACGTTCAACATCATTTGGTAATTGTACTAATAATTTCTTTTCAAATCTTCTGAGGAAAGCATCATCAATTTCCCAGGGTAAATTAGTGCTGGCTAATATAAAAAGACCCATTGTAGTTTGTTCCATACCATCCATCAGTTGTAGCAGTTCATTTTTAAATCTCTTCGAAGATTCATGATCTGTTAGACGATCACGTTTTGAAGTTAATCCCTCAATTTCATCAAAGAATATAATAGATGGAGCATGTTTTTGAGCCAAGTAAAATAAAACTTTTAAAAGTTTCTCCGATTCCCCACGCCACTTGGAAACTATAATACTTGAGGTTATATGGAAAAATGTGACCATGTTTTTGGTTTCTGCATATAAAACTTTGGCCAATAAAGTTTTACCACTTCCAGGTGGACCGTGCAACAATAACGAGCGCCAGGGTTTTAAGCCATTTGTAAATAGTTGTGGATATTTAAGTGGAGTTAGTACGGCTTCTTTTAAAATCTCTATAATCTTATTGTTACCACAAACATCTGACCATTTTATTTTTAAATCATCACTTAATATACAAGACTTTACCAACTCTGCTAAATTTTGCCAATCTTGGCAACTTAACAATAAATCACCACCTTTTGTACAACTGCCATGTTGAATTTCCTGTAAACGAGCCAAAGTTTCGGATGATCCCTTCTTTTCCAGTGTATCCGTTGCTTCATCTGTTGTTGCTATTTGTTTTTGTGATTTTTCTTTGTTTAACGGTTTCAATAGTGTTTCCATTTTCTTAACTGTTACTTGCAGGTCATTAACATCAAATATGGCTGCTGTTGGCGCTACACCTTTGTCTGTTTGCTGCTGTTGCTGCTGCTGCTGACTTTGTTCTGTTATTGCAACATTCGCTGTTGTCTGCAGTTTAGACTTTTTTCTTTTGCCCATCATTTCTAGTTTTATTGGTTCTTTTAGTTTTTTCAATATTCTTGGATATTTGCCAAATTTCAATTGATAATAGCTGGCATATTCCAAATATATGGCATCCAAGTCTATATTGTCGCACAATTCAAATTCATCGCTTAATCTGGCCTCGTTTGTTAAGGCAGCCGCTGTAGCATATAAACCATTATCATTTAAATAACGATGCATAAGATATAAAATATTTTTACGTCTTATTTGTATATTGCGTATTTCTTCTTCCTTAGACATACTGCTCCAGTTTGCTAATAAATTTTTGTTTTCTCCAAAATATATAATTTTAAATTGTCTGTTGTTATTTTTCACCAACACAACAAATAGAACTTTCTGCTTTAAAAACCCTACACTAAAAACAGTATTTCCAACTGATAATAAAATAAATTTATATTTCGTTTATTGTTACTTTCGTTGTTATGTGAAAGGAATATTATAATGTTGGTTTCTTTGGCAACTTCCTTTATTTATATACACCTATACTATGTTATGCGGCTTAATTGCCAAACAAAAGAAAATTGAAACTCATGTTTTACAAACCACTTCATTTTTCATTGCTTCCAAAGTATGCGTTAGTCTAGTTTTACTGCTATTTTAGTTGTAATTTTGAACATCTTAAGACTTTTTTAATGGCTTCCAAAGTATCCCCTAATATATTTTTATAGCTTTTTTAGAAGTTATTCTGGACAACATCACTGAACTACTGCTTCTAAACCAGCAGGTAAGGGAGTCAAAAAAATTTTACTCTGGAGTGAAATAAAACATGATTGCAAAATTGCGAAATCTTTTAGTATGAAAGGGAAAAAACCCAATTTGCTACAGATTGGAATACTCTTCAATTGTGAACGCACCTTAAACATAACTATTGCAGCCGTTTAACGAGGAATTAGTGTATTGTTTTATACATGTGGCTGAGGGATGTGTTGTTATAGTTACTTGAAATTTATTACTTATATTATGTCGTATATCTTGCACTTGTTCTTCTCTTTTTCTATTTTATTGTTATTATTTGTATTATTTATATGAGTAAATAAAAATGTTTAAGTGTAGGCAGTTCCTTTTAATTTTTTTATTTCTCAAAAGGGTATAGGATGACAAGGATTATTCTTTTTATATATATATTTTATGAGAGTGCAGTAGAAGACTGCTAAATCACGTTAAACATTGTTTTTGTTTAATCGAAACAATTTACGGGGTTTTCATATTAAAGATTTTTGAGTTAAATATTAGTTAACCCGAAAATTTCTTGTTGTTTTGTAAAAAACTTTTGGACCTATTCTTTTCTTAAAGTACAGTTAACTATTAAGTTCGAAACCTATCGTTAATGGTGCATTAGTTTAATAAATAAGGTAAATTTAAGTTAAATTTATAAATATCTTGTTAAAGAGGCGACCTGAATTAGAATTGGGGTATTTAACGAATCAACCATTATTCGATTAAACGAACAATTTTGCTCAAATAATTGTTCGAATAAATTAATATATCATATTTCGTTTAACAAATAATTCAAAAATAATAATCCGTTTAACAATAATTCAATGAAATTTGGATGGATGTCACTACATTGCTAGATCTGTCAAAACAACAGCGCAGTATATTGGAAGATGACAAAGCAAATTGTTGAAAATTTTTTGTTGTTGTTTTTGTTTTTTCTTTGATATTTTAAATGTTTAATAACACAATTTGTTAAATACGTTTGGGATTTTAGCATATTTAATTCCTTTAATGCAATTTGACAGCCTTTTTCGCAAAAGTGTAAATAAAATACTACTATTAATTAGTTATTTTACCGTTCAATGTAATAAAGCTTGTTGCATGACCACTCTGCATTAATAATATCTGTTAAGGGTGAGTTACCCAACCGTAAACGTAACTGTAACGAATCAGCCGTTGCGAAACCACAAGAAGAAGTGTATACAAATCGTTACTAACACGTAAATGTAAACGTACTTCCCGGATCATTCTGTTGAAATCAGATTTTTCTATCCGTCATTGCAACAGATGAATGATTTTATTTTAGTCCGGAAAAATATAAAATCAATAAAAAATAGATTCAAACAACAAAAAAGATATAAAAATTAATAAATAAATAAATGGAAAAATTTAGAATAAAATAAAAAGCCACATGAAATAGATGCTTAATAGTAATGTCGTTTACGGTATTCTATAAGTGTAGGTACTTTTTAGCTACGACACGGTACAGTTACATCACATTTACGTTTACGGTCCCATAATCCACCCTTTAGCAAAGCATATTTTCGAAAGCCATAATATTTGACTTAATAAAGGACGAATAAAGAGACAAATACATTTTTTTTATCTTCATATTCGGAAGTTTTTTTTTATAATACTTAAGCCGATTTTATACAAAAAAACATGTATATTATTTTATATTAAAATTTTTTCCGTTTAGTCGGTTAATTGTAAAATTTTATTCGAATCACCGATTAAAATAAAAAGTCGATTAATTGAATACCCTAATTATAATATTTAACTAATTTTGCACACAGTCTTCCATTTTTAATTTAGCAATTTTAATAGGCTATATTTTTTTCAGTGGATTTAAAATTTTTTTGATATCTTGAAATCAAAATATCTAGAAAAAATGTAGAACAAATTTACCCAATTTTTTTTTTGAAATCAATTCTTGTCCTTTTTTTGATGAGCCTTTTTCAAAAATATAGAAAAGACTAAACTTTGATTGTTGTGTTGATGAATTAATGAAAATCTGAACGATCGGAATATGAATTTTCCATATGTACAATATGGAAAATAAACTAAAATTTAGTCTGCTTTCACCCAAAACATAAATATGTAAGATGGGTCTTAAGGTTTAAGAATTAACTAATAGTCAATGAATCATGGGCCTATATATCTACAAAGTTTGGTTGAAAAATATTCAGCGGATCAACTTTTCCTTAAAGCACCGTAATTTGTTTGAGTTTCACGTGAAAAAATTGTTGAACTCCATATAAAAAAAATAATTTTTCACGACACGAGTTTCACACTTTGTTTTCACGCAAATTTAATAAACAAAACTATTATTTTTCCTGTGAAAAAGTGACAATTTGTGTTTATTTTGATTGTGTCTTTCAAATAATATAAAAAGTTATTAATTTTCAGAATTTAAATTAACTTTTGAGGCTTTTTAAGTTCGAGTGAAATTTTTTCACGTGAAAAACAACTTACGGTGCTTAATGAGTTAATATTTTGATATTCTCTTCATAAACGAATTGCAGATCTTTCCGAAAATATTATACTAAAATTTCAGAAACGAAATTTCAAGTACACTTAAAATAATACGTCAGTAGAAAAATCTGTCAAATCGATTTGACTAACTTTTAGTTGAAGCACTGAATTACACAAAGATTTTAGTTATCTTCATTTAATACTATAGGTACTAAAAATCCTCAGTACCTTAACTAGTTTTGAGTGTTAATTTTCAAAACTATTTATAACTAATTTTTAAGAACCCATTCGTTAAATTTTACAAAATTTATTGTTAAAATATAATACCCGGCACCAATGTATTCGAAGTTTTAAAGATGGCGGGAGGGACAGTCCCGATTTTTTAAAATGGCCCATATCTTGAAAACTAAGAGAAATAGAGCAAAACTGACGAAAATTTCGACTACCTCTAACCATATAATACTCCAGCGAAAGGGGTTATCTCTATCCAAAAATGGACCATGGCGGAGTCTTGGACCCTCTATAATTTCTAATAAAAATTTTCCACTTCACAAAATGGCCCATATCTTGAAAACTAAAGAAGATAGAGAAAAGCGGATAAAATGTTTGCTCCGATATTGATATTGTCATATCCCGTGTAAAAAAGTTTAGATCTGATCAGATCTTTTTGGATCTAAATAGATATGATTGAATCTAATTAGATCCTGTACCAGATCTCATCAAATATGATCAGATATGGCATATGTGATAATATTTTATGGCAAGATCTGATCTCGTGCCAAATCTGTTCAAATCTAAAGTGTTCTGGACAATTGCGCCAGATATGCCTAAATCTGATCAGATCTAATTAGATCTAATCTAATTAGATCTGGTTAGATCTAATGAGATCTGGCCAGATCTGATCTTTTTTACACGGGATTAGATGTTAAGACAATAAAATTGTTTCGTGGGCATCAGCCTAATTCATCAGTTGTCCGCAATAAGAACATGATGATAGGAACGCACACAATTTCTATATTTGTCCGAAAAAAACATTTTTTGTATTTCTAATATAAAACTTAAAATAATTATAAAAATTTTTTATTCCTAAAAATTGATTTAATAAAATATAATTTGTTATACCTGCCCGTTGTGCGCCTTCTAGCTCCAGCAATTGTCATACGTGATATGTGACGCGTACGTATACGGCCACTCGATCTACGCGGTTGACTCGAAACGGAACGAACACTATATTCGGTAGCGGTTGAACTACGTCTACGATCGATGGGTATAATATCTGAACACACAGATGTAGAAATAATCGAAGCGTTAGAGCGACGCTTTCCAGCGGTAAACGTATTACCGCTCGATGATGTCGTTGTAGCCGAAGAATCCGAACGCGAAAATAATGAAGAACGCTTACTACGACTACCCGATGTACCGGAGGCTTCTTGTATATTACTATAGAATTCTTCAGTATCACGATCATACGAATCGGCTTCGTTGTCTGCCTCTACATTAGGATCATGTATATCACTAGTAACTGCAATTTTATCATTATCATCTTCCTCATCGGAGTTAATTACAGTATCTGAATGTTTGAGATAACCATTTGAAGAACTACGCTTTATACTCTTTGTTTCATTTCTTTCGCGTTCAATGGAAGATTTTGAACGTCTTCCGCCTGCCGCAACAGAACCGGTATAAAAATCACTAGTTGCTGTTTCGTAATCTGACGAGGCTCGAGTAAGATGACCTCTCGAATTTACTAATGAATGATAATGTGTTGAAGAACTATTGGTTTCTGGTGAGATAGCTCTGGACGGACTGATAACTGTACCGGTAAATGATCTAGTTTGTCTAATTAAACCTCTTTTTCTCGATGAGGTGGGTGTACGTTCTACATCACTGTCACCACTACCACTACCAGCTACACTACCACTAAATTTAACTTCATGATATTTTAGAGTTTTCGATGATTTTCTACGCTCCGACGACGATTTATTAGAATGTGACTGATCGGTGGTGGTCGTAGAGCTATTAGTTGTGTTGGCTTGGGATGATGTAGTTACTGATGTTGATGCTGTTGTTGCATTCGGTGATAATGTTGATTGTTCATCTTCTTCTTCTTCTTCTTTTGGCACTTGCAAACGCTGTAAATGTTGGCTTGATGTTGCGTTACGTGTGGGGGACGGTGGGTTGGATGTATCGGCAACCGGCGGTGGCTGGTCTGGTTGATAATGACGCCGTCTACTCCAGGGAAACGCACGTATAAATGCAAATATTATAAAAAGTGTTGCAATCATATCCGTTGTAACATTTTTCTTAGTTTATATATTAAAGTTAATTTTTTATTTTGCGTTATTTGAAAATGTACTTTAAGGTTTTGATTTTTCATTTACTTTTTGATTTGTTTTATTTATTTAATTAAATTCTGTAAAGAAAATTTATTGTGTTATAGAAACATATATAGAGAATTTCTGAACGCTTCTGAAATTTTTACAAGCAGTTTTGTTGAGATGATTTTACTTAAGTAATATTTAAAAGAAATATTACACGAAATTGTTTACACAGAGAATACAGACTTATCGTCGTAACGGATTCGGTTAAAATAAGAAAAATTAAGTTTGAAAATTTAACTTTAATGATTTCATTAATTTGCTGAATCTGTTTTCTTATTTGTAACATCACTAGTAGGCAGTTTTTTAAAGAGTCACAACAAAGCTTTTGCGTGACTAAAATATTAGATTTAAATGTTTTTTCGAAATATGCCCTAACAGAGTAAAGTCGAGTTATAATTAAAAAATAATGGATGGATGTCACTACATCTGTCAAAACAACAGAGTAGTATATTGGAAGATGACAAACCAAATTGTGGTAAATTTTTTGTTGTTGTTTTTCTTTTTTCTTTGATACTTTAAATGTTTAATAACGCTCCTAGACGAGAACAGGAAATTCTCATTAAGTTTGTAATTTAACTTAACAAATATTTCCATAAATTCTAAAAATGTCGTCCCCTGACGATTTCCTTAGGCAAGAATGAAATCCGGATAGGGACATGCCTACAACGGATTATTTTTCAAAATTTGTTAAATACGTTTGGGATTTTAGCACATTTAATTAAGTCCTTTAAAAACTAAATTGTTGACTCAATTTAAAAACCAATTAAATTCGTTCCTATAAATGACTTTTTTTTGAATTGACTTAAATTCTGCAAAAATTTAATTAAAATTCTTTGAGTTATTATATTATTAGAAAATATAAAACAGTTGAAAAATTAAAAATTATACCACTGAAGTTTAATATAAATGTTGCAAATTTTTAGTTTATATTAGAATTTGTTAAAATTAACAACATTTTGTGTTAAAATTTAATGAATCGGCCAAATTCTTTTCTAAAATAAAACAAATTGTGTTCACATTTTAATAGTTTTACTAATTTTTAATAAGTAAAATCTAATAACAATACATTTTATTATAAGCCGAAAATTAAAAATATTATTTTCAGACGGGGCTACTACAACTAGAGGTGAAAGTATATAAGTAAAATTATTTTCTGCTTGATGATGAAATGATGATAATGATGATGAAATGATGATGATGATGTTGATGAAAACAAGCAGAAAATAATTTTACTTATATGCATTTCGTAGGTTTGAATAAACCTTTTTCTCTAAAAATTATAAACATTGATTTTTAAGTCAGACTAGATCTAGTTTGTGCCTTTTTGTATGGACAGTCTTCATCAGTGATTTTCCATTTAATTGTTAATTTTTTATTGTCAGATTATTTCTAAATGATAATTTTTTCAATAACCCGTCGGCTGTGGGATTCGAAAATATGTCCCCACATTGCAAACGTAACTATAATGAAGTGCGACGACAGCTTAGTCATCTCACCCAAGTAAGGCCTTGAATGCAATATAACTAATTCATTGTTTTCTTTCCTAGTCAGCTGTCTGTTATTGTCTTTTACTCAGAAGTGATTAATCACATACAAACACACTATTTTTAGAATTTTGTTTATCTTCCAATCTCCTCCGTGTCTTCTTTTTCTTGTTTGAGATTTTGTAAAAAAAAAGGTTTTGAGAAGCCATAAAATAATGTTTAATAAATAAAAAAATAGAAAAACACTGTACGAGTATTGGTATTAAATAAAATTAATAGTGAAATTTTGGAAGAAGGAACCCGGTCTACTCATAAGGTCTGGGATCCACGATATCCATAAAAGTGCTTAGTATTATAAATTAAGCAAAAAGATATAATGAAGTAATTTAGGCATAGAAAATTGAGGATGGGTCTGTAGCGGGACCCGAAAATACGTATTCTATCCTGCTGGCCTTATCGATTTTTTTCCATTTTTTTCCATTTTTTCTTCTCTATAGTTTACTTGTACGAGTATGATCTCAAATCAAACAAAAAACATTCATTTAGTGATTTAGTTTTTAATAAAAATATTGTTGTGTACAATCAGTAGGGTAACAGATTTTTGTTTCGTACGAAAATTGAATTAAAAAAAAAAGTATATAAAAAGTAGTCTATTCCCAATGATCATAATATGCTGCTTAGTGATCACCAGGGCAAGTTTTTTTGGCATTTGCCATTAAATTCCCTTTTTGCTATTTTTTCACTTATTTTGTAAAAATGCCATTTTTACAAATCCTTGCCAAAAAAAAGCCATTTTGTCTATTTTTTTTAGAGTTTTCATTAAAAAAATGCTATAAAATTCAGTAATAACTCAAACTTTGTAAATAAATTTTAGAAAAAATTTACAAAAAAACGATATTTTTTTTTAAATTTAATAAAATTCCTGATTTTTTTAAATCATACTAATATACGGCGAATGCACTTAAGCAGTTCAACGGTAAATCCCTTCATTATGGTATTTTTGTTAAAAACATTCCGAAAAACACTTAAATCTTTAAAATTTTTGAAACAAGCGTGCCATTTTTGCATTTTTTTGTGCCAATTTTACTATATTTTTCGTGCCATTTTGCCTGCCAAATTTCATTTTAAACTTGCTCTGGTGATCACATAATTTTCTACATGACCATAATATATCCCATGTTTCCATAACCTATTTTTAATGTGTTAATTAGATGTATTATCGTATTTTGGATAAAAAATCATGCATAGCATTTTAATCTAACTTGAACGGATTGCTGGGAGAATAATGTAGAGATCATAGTATTATATGTAGGACTATAATATGATAATAATAATGTGACAATATGAAGATAAAATTATGATAAGGAAGGCAAATTTATGACTGTCGCAATTATAAACCCAAAAATATATGATTATCTTAGAATATAGTTGGGATAAAACCAATAATTTTTTCTGCGTGTTCTGAATTGAAAATTAATTATGTTTTACGGATATGTAATGGAAGATCTAATTTTGGACCCAATTTCCAACGTTCCCCCCCGATGGGAAAGTATCCATAAATATTTTAGGTGGAGGTTTATGCGATTTTGATATGCTCTAAGGAATGCTTGAAATCCAATTTGTGTCCGACAGGCAAGAGGCTCTCAGGGCATTGAAATCTAATGAGGTCGTAATAAAATATTTGGAATCCCGTAAATGCATTGACACTGGGTTGGGTGCCAGAGCATGAGGCTGAAGCTGGTAATGGGCATATTCGGAACGGGTTGCGAATTAGGGTTGAGTTTCAATTTTATGTGACCGTACAATCACATGTGGTGGAGCACTATCCAGGGAAAATTCCCAGAGGTTAAACTCTTTTAAAAAAGTTATCTTATGGTGTTTTCTTTTCTGGAAAAAATGTTGCCTTTTTAAAGTGTAAAATTTTAAAAATGTTAGCCTCACCCCAACAAAATGCTACATTTTTCCAATCAGAATAGAACGATAAAATCACTTATTTGCATTATTCAAAACACATGTGTATGTATATATTGTTGTTTCATGTATAAACAATATTGTTTACGCTAGCTACTACTATATGATAGCCTAGTGGTTGTGATGCTTGCCTTTCGCTCGGGATGGCCAGGTTCAAATCCCATCCAAGGTGAATTAATTTTTATATACTACTCTCTTTTTCTTTTTTCATTTTAGAAGTTTTCCTCCATATTAAAAAAAAAATTGTATACTTTTTTTTATTTATTGGTAGCGTAAAAACTAGTAAATGCTAAATAAAACAGAGCGAATTATTAAAAAACTAAATAAAGTTTTATAAAAAAAAAAAAAATTATAAAAAAAAAAAAATTTATAAAAAAAAATTTATAAAAAAAAATAAAATTTTATAAAAAAAAATTAAATTTTATATAAAAAGAAATAAAATTAAAAAAAAAATGTTGTGGTCCAACCGGGGTTTGAACCTGCGACCTTCTGCATCCGAAGCCAGGATAGTACCCCCTAGGCCACCGATTTTGCTGGCAAACAACATTGCAGTATATACACATAACTTTGATGAAAAGAAAAAAAACAGGGCAACGCTCTACCCCGTAAATTTTTTGAGGGCGGAAAATGTTGAACTTTTGCACTTTATTAGACAACATTTTTAGAAAAGAACACGATGCCCTCTCAGAATATTACCCTTAATTTAGAAAAGAACACAAAAAAGGCAATTCAAAAGCAAAGTGCAAAAAAATGCAACATTTTTGTCAGAAAAGAAAACATCATTAGAGTGTTAATGGAATACCCCACTCAACATGGACACCTTAGCTGTCATCAGTTTACTCTTGGTCATTAATTGAACAGGGTCTGCAAGTTTTTGCGAACTACTATGGTAGTCAGATATCTCCGAAGGGCGATAATGAGGAGGCTTTTAATCTAATCTAATATAATCTAATCTAATATAATCTAATCTAATATAATCTAATCTAATATAATCTAATCTACTTTAATCTACTCTAATCTAATCTAATATAATCTAATATAATCAAATCTAATCACTTTTAGATTTGATTTAAACAATTGGCTCTCATGTTTGTTCGCAAGTTACAGTTCGTAAATATAAACACACGCAAAGAAACACAATATGATCATTAAAATATCACATAACGATTCCAATATTATCACATTATAGTCCCAATATGTTTCTATTGATCACCATATTTTCCTAATGATTATAACATATTCCCCTTTATCATATTATGGTCGTGTTTGTAATCATTTATGATCATATTGTGATCATTCGGAATATATTATGATCATTTCGTGTACTTTTTCATATTGTTTTTTCAATTTGGTATTTTTCTTAAATTGTACTTCTGTACGAAACTAAAATCTGCCACACTCCTTATTATAGATGTTCTGGAACAATATTTTTTCTAAGTGAGTACAAAAAGTTAAAAAATAAATCACTTTTTTCACCACTTATTACTTAATTTATAACACTAAGCACTTTAATGCACAATACTTTTATTTGAAGGTAGCTTGAGAACACGCATTTTTCCTACACTTCCTGGGTCACTGATAAAATGAATACCAATAAGGGCGAGTAACTTATTTCCAACATAACCAAGGTTAAACGTTAAACACAGATACTTCCATATAAATTTCACATTCAATTTCACATGGTTAAGCATTAAACTCAGTTTATTCTAATACTGCATTTAGACTGAGGGAAGACTACCTAGTTTTTGGCCCTTGCTGGTTTTTAATTGTCAAAACACATAAATAAAAAAACCAGCTAAAACTAGTTTTGTACAAAAACTAGGTAGTTTTTGCTCAGTCTAAATTCAGTATAAGACAACTTAGCCGGTCTAAATTGTTTTTCTATTTTTTAAGTAATTTTCTTTAATGTGTATTATTTTATTTGCTTCTTACAACTTATTTCAACAAAGTCTCAAACAAGAAAAATTTGTCCAGCGGCAACGACATTTCTGATTAACACCTGGTAACCAATTAATCGAATGTGAATAAACCGCATCACAATTTGATAATTGTTTGCGAAAAGGAGATAACGATAGGATTAAAAAAAGATGAAACATTCTGATTGAAAAACTAAATTGCTCATATATTAGTTAATTTGGCCCTTCTGATTACAAAAACATGCATTGTGTAAGCTTCAATAAGCCATCGCTGTGCCGGCCGTGGTGTATCTCGTTAAGAGATGATGCTACGAGTCATAGGTGGTAACCTGTTCGATTACCGGTCATCATCATACACAAAAAGCTTTTCATACAGAGAATATTTAACAATTAAAATACTTTGAGTAAACTAACCACTGACGAGTGCTTGGGTGAGAAGAAACTGCGGCAGTGAGGTTATTCCCTTGTGTCTGTTTAAAATCTAAATAGAAATGTTTTCTTCTTCTTTTTCCTGTAAATGAATTTTAGAAGAATAACGCTAACTGATCATAAAAAATATACTGACCATCTTATAGTTGTCGAAACTATACCAGTGATTGTGATCTCTCTCAATTCAGATTATAATATGATTGTAATTCGTAGATAGGAATGTGATTATCAAGATAAGATATGACTGTCTACGAGAGAATAATATAATAACGAGTGAATAATAAAAAAGTAATTATAAAATGATTATAGTTGACCATATCAATTGTAAACTCTGATTAATACAATAATTTGGTTGGAACAAGCAACTGTGGCAGTAGGGAACATAATTTTGTAGTCGTGATCATATTGCAACAACACCTTTTCTCAGCGTGTATATATATCCAATTTGGTACGCTAACTGTTATGGGCCCAAGGACCGATCCTATTAATTTTTAATTGAATCGGTCAATATTTGGGCTTATCGCCGATATAGATTATATTTCCGATTTTCACTTTTATATACCTAATATTAGACAATATCAAAATTTCTTACTAATTTTCGATTTCTTTTTTAATTTTCTAGACAAATTTTTATACTAGTCCAAGTGACTACAATTTCGGATCCAAACATTAGTTGTCTTTCAAACAGACTAGGGTAGGCCATCACATAATTGCTATGCCCGCCTTTAATTTTTTCACTCGTTAACCTTCGATTTTCTTTTTCCTTTAAAATATGGTCACCTTAATTTTACACCAAAATAAACTCATACTTTCACTATGACCATTCGCAAATTCTTTTAAATTGGCACAGTCGTTCTCAGGGATACAAAGTCAAATTGTAGCACTTTTTTATACTATTTTTGATATAAAACAACTCACACATTCGCTCGTTGTATTTTATTTATAAAATTTTATTTAGTTTAAACATAAAGTTTATAGCAAAAGTTCAATAAACTATTTCTTAACACATTTAAGGCAAATTTAGCTAATAAACAACATTTCTCATTTAAATAACCTTGAGTTTGTTGTTGTTTTTCTATTTTTAATAAAAATGGAACATGGTTAAATACTTTCTAAATCATCTTGTTAATCATCACATCGCACTATTAAAAAAAACAACATTATCATTTTCACACCATTTTACTACACTTAATTTAAATATATCAAATGTTTTGTATTTTTTTTTGATTTTTTTCCGATTTTTTTTTCTGCAGTTTTACTTTAAAACAACAGCAAAACACCACAGAAAAAATAAAACATTTCAATTAAACGTTTGTACTCGAGCATGTTGTTGTCTATGTAAACACCAACTAATCACTTGTTTGAGAAAACAACTAAAATTTTGATGAAAAAAAGATCTAAAATTTATAAATAAAAACAATACTAGAAATAAACATAAAAAATTGCTTTTTTTTACTATGTATTACTACTCTGATAAAAATTTCTCTAGATACTAGAAAATAATTTCCTCATTAAACATTATTATATTTTTTTTTTTCTTAAAAGCATGGATCCCCCCACATCTGTTTATTGTTGTTCTAATTTAAATGGCAACTGTTTGAATATTCATTTTAGTTGTAGTGGTGAAAATTTGCCAATTTGTACTATGGAACAGATGTCGAAAATATATGGGAAACCTGTTTAAGAATGTATTTAATCCTTTTGAAAGATTGCAAAATGTAACTTAACCCTCGAAACTAATTTTTTATTAAATTTCGAGAATTTATTAAATAAGATCAATATTAGATTAGAATTTTAACAATTTTTATCGATTATCGATAGATTTCTATCAAAATTAGGAGGCTTGGTTCAAAAATGCTCTAATAAAAGACATATCTTATAAGCAAACTTTTTCATAACATGATCGTCTTAAATTAATTTTCAGTTACATATTTTTGTACTCTGATCCATAGTTAATTGGTTTGTATTTTATACAACTTGTTTCATTATTATTGCTGTTATTTTTTTATTATTAATGATGAATACGTAATTATTATTATTTTCTCTCAATTTTAAATTGGTTTATTTTCTCAACTTATGCATCATCGAATTGCAATCTAAAAATGTTGTTATGTTTTGCCATGATTTTACCAACAACGCACATTCATACAAATACTTATTTATTTGCGGTGGGTAAATACAGATTTCTGCAATTGCTGCTGTTATTTATTTGTTGCTGATTAATTTAATTAAAAATATTGCATATTATTGAAGTCATACAACAGTAAAATAAACAAATAATATAATGAATGAGACATACATTTTAAAATTGAGCAATAAGTACTTATTCTGTTTAATTGAGGTAACTTATTAATTTAAAAGCTTCAAATTTTATAATATGAGTAGTAGAGCACTGATATTATAAAAGAGTATTATTTTGTACCTCCCCACGTATTTTGCGGTAGATTGGGCGTAAAAAATAATATCCCCGCAAAAATTGGTCCTCTCTGATTAAAACAGGCCATTCACACACGGCTTTTAGCTCTAAAATTGGACTAAAATTTGTTCAAAGCTTCTTTGCAGTATAACTCTCAAAGTAAAGGTTTTACAGAAAAGGTTTTAAATGGGCATATCTACAGGCAATGTGGCTAGCATTTTTCTTGTACACACTTTTGACGTATTAATGACGCGTCATGGTGATTTAAGTGTTAAAAATTACAATTTGTGTTTAGAGTTATAGCGGAAAAAATTTTTAAACTAATTTTTATCCATTTTTAGCGCTAAAAGACGAGGGTGACTGGCCGGTTTTGATCCGAGAGGATCAGTTTTCGCGGGGATATTATTTTTTTCGACCAATCTACCGGAAAGTGTGTGGGGAGGTGAAAAAATAACACTTGCTCATTTGGGTGCTGTATTGGGCGCCAATTCCGAACAAACACGAAAACACCGTGTTAAAATGTTCCACAAAAATATTTTTCATAAAATTCTGCTATAAGACTCTGAAGACATCAAAGTTGCAAAATTTAAATTCAATGCCAGAAATAAGTCAAAACTTAAAATGTGTTTGAGGGCTAATTTCGCAATTACGAGTATTCATAATTGGCGCTCAAATGTCCTATAGACCTGGATTTTAGCAGGAAACCATGTGAATCTTCCATTTTAGGTAAAGGATATGTTCAGCGAATTTATGTAAAACACTACGAGGAATATTTCCGTAGAACATTTTAACCCTCTAACTCTTCAACTTACGGGTATTTTTTTGTCCCATTTTAAAACGGGGCCAACAAAGTACCATTAATTGAAGAGCTAGAGGGTTAAATAGTTCCACAAAAATTTACCTCGTAGTGTTTTATGTAAGTTCACTGAACACATCCTATACCTAAAATGGAAGATTCACATGGTTTCCTAGTGCACATATGTAATAAATCTATAACTCTGAATCAGTTTTGGCCTTTCTGTCATGGAATGGACGAAATATTTCAAAAAAGCTTATTTTGCTTTTAATCTATGCTAAATTTCCTATTATATGATGCACAGTATACGTATTTACAGATCCAAAATTAAATGAGAGATATTCAAAATTCCATTTTAACACAAATTTTGATGTTTAGCGCTTGAAACACAACTAACGGTCATGAGAGGGTTAAAAGTTTGTATGAAGAAAATGTTTGCCTTTTCATTGTGTAAACAACAGCTATGTAACTTAATCACCAGAAGCTTCTAATTTAAGAGTTATAGATGGATAAATCCATGAACCTCTTCTAGGGTAATTTTGAAAACATTAAGGTAAACGGTTTGGTCGCTTTACACCGCAGAAACCTAATTTTTGCACAAATATTATTTTTTACTCTCAACCTGTCCGCAGGGAGCTGGAAAAATAACACTTTTGCACATATTGGTGCTCTAATGAGTAGTCGCATATTTCTAAACATCTTAAAATTGCAACCTCGTAAATACGGTTGGACGAAATCAGTAAATTTTTATGAGGGGTATATAAAAATTCTGATTTCTTATATGAACTTATTTAATTTTGTATGAGTTTCTACAATATTGTTTTAATTTTTTCTATAAAATAATTTATCAACACGCACAAAAATATATCGTTTAAGAGCTTTGTTTTATGCTTCAAAACACAAAATGATAAGTAGTATGATACTTATTATCATAACCTGATTTTCACCAAATATATTATGGTCGATGAGGATGATTTTATAATTATTTAGGATTATATTATGATTATTTCGCTTCAGAATCATTACATGACACTCGTAAACCATATTTTTTCTTTGCGTGTATTTATATATGATCGAAAAAAAAATTTTTTATAATCAGTGAGGCTTTATTAACTTTAAGTAAGCCTATCAGTTTTTGTTTGTGTTATTATATGAAAATAGCCTACTAAGTATTGGAATACAAAGAAAGCCAACCCATTTTTGTATAAACTATAAATAAAACACTGTATCAACACATTTCCGCTACAATAAACCTTATGTTCAGATCATAACATGTAAGTGGAAATAATAGTAAATAAAAAATAATAAAAAAAGGAAGAAACTATTTTTATTGCAAAATAAGAAACAGTAAGAAATCAGTAAAATAGAAAAAATAAAATAGATATATCAAGCTGAATAAATAACAATAGCAACAAAACTAGAATACTGTATTTATGCAACACTAGAAAGAAAGAGTTACAACAATATCAATTCTAAACTAAACTACTTAAATTTGTTTAAGAAAATTTTTATTCTTACTTTAAACTTATTTAATAATTCGACTTAATTTTATAGTGTTTGAAAAGACCGATAAAAATTAATTGAAATTGAAGAGTTTCGATCTATTCGAAGAAATCATATTTAAAGAAAATTCAGCAATAAGTACGTATATTATGAAAAAAATACCTATATATATCATTTGAAAAAAATCATATTTGTTTTGCAAAAACTTTGGAAATGGTGTGTTCTGTACTTTTTAAACAAACACTATTGTTGTAATAAATAGTTAGTAGCGTGATAAATAGTGAGTTCCTAGGTAGTAAGTAGAGGAAGGCAGGTACGTTTAAACAAATATGAACAAGTATGAAATGAAAATATAGAAATTTAACAAAGTTTATCTTATACAGGCTGACATCTATTTGTATTTCCTATACAGCACTATGGGCAAACCTACAAATTTTTATCATAAGTAAAATATTTTTCAAAACTCTTAACACACTTTTCGTAACCGTACTACTGTACGTATGATTAATATTTATATAATTCCATATAACTCATATATACAAAATAAATTATTTATATATTTTTAAAGCCGTATACTCATACGTAAAGTGACCAACTGCACTCAGGGAACTTCTACAGTCAGAATTTGTTATTTATTCAATTATTATTTCAGTGAAGTTATTTTAAATGAAAATCACATTCATTTGTAGGAAAAATGTAAATTTCACATTCGTAAGTTATTAAAAAAAAAAACAATATAAAACACTGTAAATTCGTAACATTTTTTTTTAAATAAACCAAATAAAATGTATGTAAGTAAATTTTGTTAGTTGCTTTGACTAATTTGTAGTTCATTTTCTTAACACACACATAATAATCCATGCATAAAAATACGAAATATATGTCAAAACAACAAAAACTTTCTTAAATAAACCATATATGTGACGCGCAAAATAGAAAGGGACCTAAGGGTAAAAAAAGGGTAAAAAAGGGCATGGGATCGCTCTCATTCGATGCTCAGATGTTGTCCACATCAAAAAATAAAAAAAACAAAAAATTGATTTTTTTACCCTTAGATCCCTTTCTCTATGCGCTGTCACATATATTTTTGTATATTTTACGAAAGTTTTTGTTATTTTGACATTTTTTTCGTATTTCGTATAAAGATAATTTAAAACTGACAATTGACAAATTTTCTCATTTTTTTTAGTTTAAGTTGCAAAAAAAGAATGTTTTAAGACATTCTAGGACTGCAAATTAGCATTAATTTCCTTTAATAATTGATTCGTTTTAATTCTAAAGAGTTTTTTTTGTGGAGAATTCCACTGCAATGCTAACACTTTTTTTTCTGTCGAAATGCCATTTCGTCAAATTCCTAGACACTACACAGCAAAGAAATCATATTTAATCAATTATATTAACTAACACCAAGAAATCATATTTAATCAATTATATTAACTAACACCTTAGTGAGTTGCCATCTTATTATTTTATGAACAGTTTTAAATTAATCATGAACTGAATTAAAACAAATATGATTCTAGTTAAAATGAATTTCTTCAAATTTAAATTACAATAATATTTCAGCATTTTGGATTTTGTTTTCGCATTAAAAAATATATTTAAATATATTTAAATTAAAAAAAAAACAAAACTAATTTGATTTTAAAGCTATTTTAATTCTTGTTATTTAATTTAATGTTGTTTCTGCTTGAATTTAAAACTTTCTTGTGTATAATTTTTATAGAAGAATTGTGAAATTGTTAAACATTTTTGTTAAAGAAAAATCACAGAATGCTAGGAAAAAGTTTATTCAAAAGCTTTAAAATATGTATAAATTTCTATTCAAAATATTTTTTTTTTTTTCGAAACTGCGCTTTTTTATCGATGACTTCAATTTTATTAAAAAACTCCAAAAATTCTCAAATTAAACAACAAAACTGCTGTAGTCTGGTGATTCCCTTGTGTCTGTTAAATTTTCTCAATAAAAATGTTTTCTTCTTCTTCTTTCTATAAATCAGCTTTAGATAAAATCAGGACTTATCATCCAACTATTGAGTGCGAATAAAGCGCATCATAATGTGATAATTACTTGTGAAAAAAGAGAAAAAACCATAGGATTAAGAGAGAAAATATTCTTATTGAAAAATAAATTGCTAAGTATAAATTAATTTTGGCTCTTCTGATTACAAAACATACATGTGTAGGCTGTGATTGAAAAAACCTCAATTAGCCACACTCATCGCAATGCCGACCGTCGTGTATCTTGTTAAGAGGTGATACTACGAGTCATAGCCTGTGCAGAGCGCTGCCGGTTCGATCTCCGGTCATAGCAATACACAAAGAAAAGAACAATTTTATATGGAGACAAATTAATAACTAAAATTACTTTTGCGTGAGACGAAACAGCGGCAGTCTGGTTGCGTCAGTAAAAATGCTTTGTTCTTCTACTTCCTATAAATCAACTTTAGAAAGGAATTTATTACTGTTTACGAAAAAATTTATAGAAAATGTGTTTAGAAGAACTAAAATATAAAAAGTGGGATTTTAGCTTAAAAAGTGGGATACAAATTTAAGGCGGGATCAGTCTTTGAAAAGCGGGATGGTTGGTCAGGTTTTTCAAACGTATTACACACACACATAATAATCCATGCATAAAAATACGAAATTCATGTCAAAACAACCAAAACTTTCGTAAAATAAACCATTTTTCGTATATTTTACGAAATTTTTTGTTATTTTGACATTTTTTCGTAATTTTATGCATGGATTATTATCAGTGCACTAAAAGCATTTTCTATAAATCACCATTAGGGTGGCAAGGAAAATGCACGTGATGCGGTATCACTGATCCATTTGGCCTAAAACTGATATGGTGAAAATTTGAACCAAATTAGATAATTCTAAGGCCAGTTTCATAATCACAATTAAGATCGATTTGCTCTTAAATATTTCTTAAGTACGAAAATTTCAAAACCATAAAAAATATAGAGAAAATAAGTTCTTTTAGCAAAAGTTTAGATGTAGTTGTGAATGACTAAATAAATGAGTAGCTGAGATGCAAAACTCGTTCGTTACACATTAACTAAATTTTGGTTAGAAGCAAACAACTTGTTGCAAATTAAATTAAATTAACATAATTAGTTGAATGTTTTTAATTCTTAAATGTTATGCCATTCTTGATTAACAACTCAATAGTTGAAAAATCGAAAATCTTCTTCTTCTTCTTCAATTGTCATCTCGTTTTTTAAATTTTTGTAACGAACGAGTTTTGCATTTCACCTACTCAAATATAACATGCCCGTTTTGCTCTATCTCGCTTAGTTTTCTAGATATGTGCAATTTTATGAAGCGGATAGAGATAACGGGGGTATTGTATGGATGGGGGTAGTCGAAATTTTCATAAATTTTTCTCTATCTCTCGCAGTTTTCGAGCAATTTTAAGAAATCGGGAGGGAAAGAAATAGCGCCATTTTTAAAACTTCGGATACACTGGTGGCGCCATCTACGAGTTAATAACAGAAACATGAAAATATTATATTTTAAGAATAAACTGTGCAAAATTTAACGAATGGGTTCTTAAAAATAAGTTATAAATAATTTTGAAAATGAACACTCAAAATTAGTTAAAGTACTGAGGATTTTTAGTATTGTGTTAAATGAAGATAACTATTGTTTAAATCAGTGTTCCAACTAAAAATTTGTTAAAATAAGTCAAATTGATTTGAAACCCATTTGACAGATTTGTTTTTTACTAAACTATTATTTTAGGTGTATCTCTACCATCTGAGCTATCGCGACATGTTACACATATTTGATAGAGAAAAACATAATTGACCTGCTAAGCACAAGTCTGCTTACGGTCAACATACAAAAAAAAAAAATCAAAATATAGGTGGTTACTGGTAGTCCAAAAACCAATATTATGTCATTATATTTGTTACAATTAGAGCAAAGAATTTCATGCAAAAGCATGTTTTTTCTCGATAGTCCGAAACTCATATGTGACGCGCAAAATGGAAAGGGACCTAAGGATAGAAAGGGCCTAAAGTCAGGAGAGCATGGGATCGGTCTCATTCGATGCTCAGATGTTGTCCACAAAAAAAAAAAATTGATTTTTTTACCCTTAGGTCCCTTTCTCTATGCGCTGTCACATATGGATCAAATATTAATCCGACTTATCAAATTTAGAAAAAAATGGCATCGAATTGTAGTTGCATATTTTTGCATATTTTGTCAAAAGTGCATATTTTTGCATATATTCAGTTGAAATGCACATTTCATGCCTTTTTAATGCATATTTTAAGCTTTTTAATGCATATTTGTGCATATTTTTAATTTTTTAGTAACATTTTTTAAATTTGCTAAAAAAAAAATAAAAAAAATTTAAAAATTTTCACATTTTGATTAAAAAAAAATTAGTTTTTGTTATTAAAAAAAAACCTTTCTTAAAAATCACGTTGACCAAAAAAAAAAAAAAAATAAACTCGGTGTTTATTTGAAAAATAACTGACCTTTTTTGTATTTTAAGATGCTTTATTTTTGCAAAAATAAGTATTTTTAGTGCATATTTCATATGTTTTTAATGCATATTTTTCTCTTTAGCTGCATATTTTCGTTTTTTAAGTGCATGAAATTCCTTGCCCTAGTTATAATTATTAAAAAATTAATAAAAATTCGCCCTTAAAAATATTCGAAAGTCACGCAGTATTCGACATGAAAAAATCCGGTTTCTCGATTAAATTAAAACCCGTCCTTTTTCAAAAACCGTTTTAAAAAACCGAAAAGAATAAAAAAAAGGGTTTATCGAATAGTTTAGAAACCGGTTTTGAGAACTCTAATTCAAACTCCAATGCCCCATAGTTCTTATTTAAAAAAACCTATATATACAATGGGAATGCTTCAAAACACGTTAAGTAAAAAAGAAGAAGCATCAGGAAAAGTTCAAGTTTTCTTCAATTTTGGTATTCTTATAATGTTACAAGATAATCAAACACAACAATGGATACTACACACAATACTTGCTACATAAAACTCTCCAAGTACAATGCAACAAAAGTGCTAAATTATGTGTAAATGTGTTTGTGTTCAACATTGTTATTGTTGATGTTGTTTTTGCACTTCCACTAGCACGATCCATATGCTTTCAGCTAAGAACAAACAAAAAAAAAATATATGAATGAAAAGAAAGTATAAAAACTCTATTTTATACAATTTCACCTGACGCAACATTTGTTTTTCATTGCATTTCCTTTTTTACCTTGGAAACAATAATATGGGTGTTTGTATTCAACAAGAGGGCATAACATAAGAAAAATATTGTATATTGCAATTTTCCCAGCAATATTGTTGTGTATTTTACTGAAACTACTTTGATGTTCAATGTTAAAACCATAGAATACAATGGTTTAAAAAAAAAAACAGAGAGTTAAAAATTAAAAAATAATATTAGAAAAATATTTTCTTAAGTTAAAAAATAGTTTGTGTTTTTAAAAAAGCTTTTTAGTTAAACAAGTTAAGTACCTTAAAGCACCGTAAATTGTCTTTCACGTGAAAAATTTTCACTTGAACTTTATCGCAGCTTAAATTCCAAAAAAAAAAAACAACAATTTTTGTGTTTCATTAGCAAGACATTATTACCATTAAGAAAGCTTAAAACATCAACTCAATTTTGTGTTGTTTTACATTTGAGCGCCAATTCTGAATAAATACGAGATTAACCCTTAAATATTTACATTTTAAGTTTTGATTTATTTCTGGCATTGAAGTTAAATTTTCCACTTTGTTGTCTTCAGAGATTTATAGTAGAATTTCATGAAAAATATTTTTGTGGAATATTTAAATCCTCTAACTCTTCAACTTACGAGGCTTTTTTGTCCCCATCTAAAAAGGGGTCAAAAAAGTCACTTTAAAATATTTGTCATGGAATTCTACTATAAGTCTCTGAAGACATCAAAGTTGAAAACCTAACTTCAATGACAGAAATAAGTCAAAATCTAAAATGTGTTTAATTCTGAATAAGTGTATATTCAGAATTGGCACTCAAATGTCCAACAAACCTGGATTTTAGGGGGAAACCATGTGAATCTTTCATTTTGGGTATAGGCTATGTTCAGTGAACTTATGTCAAACACTACGAGTAACATTTTTGTGGAACATTTTAACCCTCTAACACTTCGACCAAAGGGTATTTTTTGTCCCTTTTTTAAAAGGGGTCATAGAAGTCCCTTTAACTGAGGAGTTAGAGGGTTAAAATGTTCGACAAAAATGTTCTTCGTAGTGTTTTACATAAGTTCGCTGAACACATCCTATACCTAAAATGGAAGAGGGGACAGAAAAAATAAAAAATTTTACAAAATCTGACATCAATTAATACGTTTTTTATTTTTATGAATTTTAGAAGAGTTAATAAAATAATTGTTGTTTCTTTTATTAAATAAAATTATTAAAAAAGCAACAACATTTGTATATTATTTTACTTTTTTTTTGATTAATCGAGTAGTTTTTATCCTGTTAATCGGTTAACAAAAACAACCCGAATATTTATCTGCACGATTAACCGAATAAAATAAAAACCAGATTAATTGAATACCCTAGCTAGAACTAAGAATGAATTTTTTCTAACATTTTACTTAAGTTAGAAATTTTTAAACAAAGTTTCTAAGTTACGAAATATTTAAGAGAAAAAAGTCCTTAGTTCTGAATGGCCCCATGATTTTTAAGTTCATACCCCTTAAAAAGGGGATGCAGACCAAAAATAAAAAACTGCGATTTCTAGAACACGGTAACCTAAAAATGCTTTTTTTTGCCAAAATTGGAAAAAGCAGTAGAAAAAGCACAACAATTTATGATTTAGATCTACTTCTTTTTTTAACACAAACAATAATGATTTTAACATTGAGTTGTCATAGGAGAGGATTACTTCCACTTCAACATTTTTGCTGTACTTTTTGAACGAATGCAAAGGAAACTCTTCTTCATCAAATAAAAGTTAACAAAAAAGTCTTCGTAAAAAAAAATTACAATTTTTTTTATTTTACAAATTTCTTTTATAGCCGCCACCCGGTATCGAACTTGCGACCTCAAGATTGCTTATCTAGATCTCTATTGCTGAGCTAGTCTTTGATATGGAAGTTAACTGGCATAAAAGCACCACTTTGTTATAGCGAGATATTGTGCTTTATTCTCTTCAATAAAAGTATTTATTAGACAAGTGCAAAAGGTGCACTGCAATTCAGTATTGTTTTCAGTACTATTTTTAATTTTAAAAATTTTTTTATATATATTTTTAAAAATTTTAAAATTAAAAAAATATTTAATCTAAACAAATTAATTACAAATATTTAAAAAAATTAATAAATAAAAAACAAAAATATATAAAAAAGAAAAAAAAAATAAATACATAAAAAATAAAAAAACAAATATTAGTCCCGCGGGTAGTGTTTGGAAATAAACTGTATCAAAATCACTTTTTGGGAACACTTTTAGAGACATTATGCTTTATTTAAAAGCCATACCTAAGTCTTTTTTGGATATTGTTCAGAATTGCTTTTAAAAAAGCTGTAAAAATATACCAACGGATACTTTGGAAGCAATTACAGATGTGATTTTTTGAAGTTGTTGAGAAAGTTGTTAAGTTGACAAAGCAATAAAAATACAGTAACGGATACTTTTGAAGTAGTTAAAGAAGTTGTTTGTTAAGCATAAATTCTTATTTTATTCTGGTTTGTTATTGAGTATTTTTTTATCATACTTTTGTAAACTAAACAATTTTCAAACCCTTTTCCAATATTAATTTTACAGAATATTTTACCGGTCACATAATAATAATCGTATTTTTTTGAAAATATTTAGCAAATTGTCGCGTGCTACTAAAAATCTGTTCCCGCACCACTACTGACTTGCGTAATATAGTTTTGCCAGCCCTATTCTAGATGATATTACGTGTGCTGAATACAAATAAATGTTAAAGATCTATGGTTGGATTTTAGCCGATCTATCGTGGAATGGACGATATTGTTTTAACAAACGGAAATATAAAAGGAAATTATTGAAATTTTACATATTATAAATCCTTTTTTGTATTAAGTATTACAAAAATATGTCAATGACATATGTTAAAATATTCAATTAAATAAAAGTTTTTTTATAATGAAAATTTATAATTAAATTATTTTTTTTTAAATGACAACATTATTAAATAAACCATTATTTAATTAATGAAATAGTTTTTTTTTTAATAAAATAAAAAATATCCACTATAATAAAAAAAAAAAAAAATAAAACACAAAAATAATTTATCAAATAAAAATATTTGTTGCCATAAAAAAAGTGAAGTAAAATCATAAAATTTTCCATAATAAAAGAGAATATGAATATAAAAAAATATCATTTCCAGTGTACATTATTACAGAATGTAGAATAGAAAACCTTTAGGATAAAATCCATATAATATTAAATTACCGACAACACAATCATTATTCAATTTAAAAAAAATCAAATTAATGTAATGTTGGTAATTTTACACTTAATGACATTATCATTGTTGGCTGAATGAATGAATGAATGAATGGCCGCTACTAAATACACTATAGAACTAAAATTGAGGCAAATAACAACAACAAAAAAATTAAGTAGAATAAAAAAATATGTATTGTTCTTCGTACCCATTATCTGCTACTTTATGATTCCCAGCAACAAACTATTATTTCAAAGCGAAAAAATAAAATAAATAAATATCTTAAGGAAATTACTTAAAATACAGTTAACCCTAAAATACCCTAAATAAATTAAAATACCGTTAACTTTAAAATATCCCAACGGAATAACTTTTAATTTTCTATTTACGCCGAACCAAAAGTAGTAAGTGAAATCAATATAAATATTTTGTTACTTTTTGATGAAAGAAATTTTTTCAACATTATCCTTGTTATTCTAACTGATGTGTGTTTTCTTCAAATTAATCAATTAACCACGAAGCAATTGTTGTTTTGACAAATTTTTGTCAAGTATTTAACAAAATTGTATTTGTTAATTCTAAAAAATTTTGTTGAAGTCATTAAAGTTCATTTAATAAAATTGTTCTTCAATTTGAAAAAAAAAACGTATTAAATCTGTAGAAAAAATTTAGTGTGGCACTAGTTAGAAATATTAATAAATTAACAAATTAAATTTTGTTACTTGTTCAGTGAATATTTATTAATTTTAATTAATATAAATTAATGTAATTTTATAGTTACGAGTATTATGTGAATTGTAAAATTTAAATACTGCAATTAAATTTTATATTTTCTGTCTTCAAATTATATTATTTTATTGTGAAGTAAACTATTTATTTCAATATAAAATTTATTTTAATTATTAAAAATCTTAAATAAATTTATTTGTTTTTGGACAAGTGTTTCATGTTTTTTAAGAATTAAGTTTTGAGTGCGTATTATTATTTCAATTTTATATTTCGTTATTTTTATATTTTATCAAATTAATTAATTTTGTTTAGATTTTACATTGATAAAATACAATAAATAATAAAATATAGATCTAAAAAATATTAATGAATCGATAAAATATAAATTAATTGAAAAAAAACGCATTGTTGAATTGAAAAAAAAACAAAATAATTATTCTATTTGATGAAATATAACTGTTGGCGTAACTAATTTTTGTTAATACATTTGACGATATTTTGTCAGAATAACATCCCATCAAATAGTTAAACGGCAAAATGTAAATTTACTAAACAGTATGTTAAATGGACGGACAGGTTTTGTTGGTTGTATAGTGATCTCCCATTCATGAATGGATGTATTTTATTTGATTTCACCGCTATTTTTGGTTCAGTGTATTGTCGAATGAAATATTGACTTTCGTCTGTTGTTCTTTTTGATACAAACATAAGGTTTCACAAAATAACTTAACGAAATAACTTAGAATACTGATAACTTTAAAATACCATAAAAATACGTTTGAAATAACGTTATCCATTATTACTATCTGTATGAATCGGTTGCCAACCCTGTTTTTTCCTAGTCCCCGTAGTCGAGAGTAGGAGTTTGAGACAATGATAAGAGAAGGGATTCAGAAAAATTGTAGCTTTAACTCATGAAATTATCAATCCCATCTGAAAATGTTCGTTGGGTTACTAAAATGTCCCAGACTCTCAAACTGGGCTTCCTTCATTTCCATCATTTTTTTTTCTTTGTTCTATTTTACATTTTAAATCCTTGTATGATGGCGGTGTTGGTGGCATTATGCCTGGCATAGACAAGTAGTACGTTTGTATATTTTTTTCCATATTTTTTTCTTGAAATATTTATATGTACGTACAATGAATGTCCTTAAATAGCAGTAGTAAATACATACTATGTATTGTTCAATGATGAAAGAAAAATACACCGCCAGACTACACAGATTCATTGATGGTGATGAGGGCTGCTGTTGCTGATGTTTCTGTGTCTCAAAAGGCATTCAGGGCATGCAACATTGTAAAGATTTGTTGCAAAATACTTAAAGTTTACCACACAGCAGAGAGAGAAAGAGAGAAAAAAAACAAACAGACAGACAGTATGAAATCCAACTCATATAAAAAGCATATAACGATTTTGGACTATGTATAGATAGATGTATTGTTACTTTTATGCTTTTATGCAGCATTTGGGAAGCTTAATTCATATACAAATTTACAAACAAAATTAAAGAAGTTGTAGATTATTGAAATTGATTAAAGGTAAAACTGCAGGTTTTACAAAAGAGAGATGCGAAAGCAGTAGAAAAATCACTACAAATAATGATCTAGATGTAATCCTTTTTATCAAGATGTACTTTGAGTTGTCGTACACTGATTAAATTTTCGTTCGTACTATTAATGAATCGATTTCATTAAATTGAATTCAATGACTTAATGAACAATTTTCATTGAATGCATTAAAAATTCGTTAATTTAATGAATTGTTTTCATTAATTATTTTAAAATAACCCGTATAATTTTGAATTTGCTAATTAACTCGGTAATCTTTATATTCTGGTGCTTGCAGGCTCAAGTCGAATTCAGGGAGATGCCAAAAACGTGAAAACAACAAAAAAGAAATAAATACATGTAAAAACGAGTAAAAAGGTTAAAGTCGGGCATGCCGACTATACAATACCCTACACCACTCTGGTGTATTGTTTGGATCCGAAATTCGAATGGGTTAAAATGGGGCTTATGTCAAAATTTTCTATAATGTGAGTCAGCGCACCAAATTTCATTAAAATATCTTAATATTTGCGACCTGCAATTTTGCAGTAACCAAGCCAATTTTGGGGGGACCCTTATATGGGCACTAGTTCTAAACATGGACCGATGTACACCAAAATCAATAGGCTTCGTCCTTGGGCCAACATAGGTCTATGTACCAAATTTCATCAAAATAGCTTAATATTTGCGACCTGCAGCGTATAAACAATATAATTTTGGGGGGACCCTTATATGGGCACTAGTTCTAAACATGGACCGATGTTCACCAAAATCAATAGGCTTCGTCCTTGGGCCAACATAGGTCTATGTACCAAATTTCATCAAAATATCATAATATTTGCGACCTGCAGCGTATAAACAGTATAATTTTGGTAGGACCCTTATATGGGCACTAGGTCTAAACATAGACCGATGTTCACCAAAATCAATAGGCTGCGTTATTGGGCCAATATAGGTCTGTGTATCAAATTTCATCAAAATATCTTAATATTTGCGACCTGCAGCGTATAAACATTATTATTTTGGTAGGACCCTTATATGGGCACTAGGTCTAAACATGGACCGATGTTCACCAAAATCAATAGGCTGCGTTATTGGCCCAATGTAGGTCCGTGTACCAAATTTCATCAAAATATCTTAATATTTACCACCTGCAGCGTATAAAGAGTATAATTTTGATAGGACCCTTATATGGGCACTAGGTCTAAACATGGACCGATATTCACCAAACTCAATAGGTTGCATTATTGGGCCAATATAGGTCTGTGTACCAAATTTCATCAAAATATCTTAATATTTACGACCTGCAGCATATAAACAGTATAATTTTGGTAGGACCCTTATATGGGCACTAGGTCTAAACATTGACCGATGTTCACCAAAATCAATAGGCTGCGTTACTGGGCCAATATAGGTCTGTGTACCAAATTTCGTCAAAATATCTTAATATTTACGACCTGCTGCGTATAAACAGTATAATTTTGGTAGGACCCTTATATGGGCACTAGGTCTAAACATGGACCGATGTTCACCAAAATCAATATGCTGCATTATTGGGCCAATATAGGTCTGTGTACCAAATTTCATCAAAATATCTTAATATTTACGACCTGCAGCATATAAACAGTATAATTTTGGTAGGACCCTTATATGGGCACTAGGTCTAAACATGGACCGATGTTCAAAAAAATCAAACTTGTTCGTCCTTGGGCCAACATAGGTCTGCGTACCAAATTTCATCAAAATATCTTAATAGTTGCGACCTGTAGAGTGCGCACAAGATTGCATGGACAGACAGACAGACGGACGGACGGACGGACGGACGGACGGACAGACGGACATCGTTAAATCGAAATAAAAAAAAATTCTGAACCGATCGGTATACTATAAGGTGGGTCTACGACCAATATTTTTTGGTGTTACAAACATCAGCACAAACTTATAATACCCTGACCACATAGTGGTGTAGGGTATAATAAAGTCTTTGAAGTCTATTCCCTAATTCCAATATAATATATTTTATAGACGATGTTGATGAAACTTATCAGTGTGAACATATTATTAATAAATAGAACTGTTTGTGAACAATAATGACGTCAAAATATATTATTGTATATTTATTGTTATTACATTATAAATGTATTAACTTTTATACCCTACACCACTCTGTGTTACAGGGTATATTAAATTTGTTGTTATGTTTGTAACCACACGTAGATAATTATGTAGATAAAGATCGATGCAATTTTATTTAAAAACAAATTAAATTTCAGTTAAAATAAGGACCACTAACATTGATAAAATAACAACAAAAAGTTTTGAATATGACGAAAATATTATCGCGCTGCCTGATATTTTGGATATCATAACGATATCGTTATTTCATGATATAACGATATCATTAACGAATGTGCATTTTTCTTCACAGTACCTATCACTTATGAATCGTTAATGATATCATTCTCGTACAAACGAATACGAATTCGAAACGATATCGTTCGGTTTTTTGGGATTTCTTGTAATTAATGAAAAACCGATTACCTACATAAAGTGAATGTATTTGCTGTTTATGTAGTTTTTTGTAGTTTGTCGTTTTTAAGACTTACTACAAATGTACACACAAAATTTTCCTTAAACGAATGAAGTTTTCTTCACAAAGTCGATTATTTTTTTTTTTAAATTTAATGAAAAAGCTTAACAATTTCTATGAAATAGTTTCTAAGGAAGCTTTTTCATTGGATGTATAAAATTTTTAATAAATATTACAACAATAACAATGAGAAAAATAATAGCTTTGTAGAAAACATGTGATTTTAGTTGTAATATATAAATAACTAGTAAAAATGTTTGAATAATATCTCAAATCGTTATTTACTTGGGAGTTTACATATACACAAAAATTTAAATCTACCTTATAACCTAGAGAGCTCCATAAAGAAAATCTGATGATAGCGCTTGGTAGTACTTGAAAATGCATTAATTGTCAACCATTGGTTCTAGGAAAGTTTTTTGATAAGTTTTTTTTTTCTATTTGTTGTAAAATAAATTGTAAACTATGTTTGGAATTTGTCATATTTGATCTTAAAACCAAACAAAAATAACACCCATTACAAAATTTTCATAAAATTTTATGAAAAATTACATTTGTTTAAAGAAAAGTTTCAATGGACGAATTTCAGTGGAAATTCATTGAAATAATGTAAAAATTCATTAATAGCATGCAGATAATTCTCGCAGTGTATTTAAAAATTACATTTCTTCTAAAGATGAATTTTTTCACTTTCAAATAACAAAACTGAAATACTATTTAAACAACTAACAAATATTGACTACAGAATTTTCCTGAGTATATCAAAAATAGTGGACCTAGACTAATCTTAGTATAGCAATTGAATTACCAACAATTTTTACAAACATAAAATTTATAAGATAATTAAAAGTTATTTAAAATCACTCCATGTTTAGACCTAACTCCCATGCAAGGGTCCTTAAATGCAGCGAGGTTAAATGGTATTAAGATATAGAAAAACCGTGATATCTGATTATTATTTTGGAAGTTAGAATGATACAAAATATAAGACATGGAGCTATATGTGATAAAGATTGGACTACTTTTGGTTCTAGTCCCCATCTTGACTACCTCTAATTTTCCGACCCACATTTTGGATCTTTACCATAGTATACGGATCAGATTCCATCTAGGATTTTGAAGCGCTTCCTGGAGTATGATCTGAGGTGTAATATATTCGGCTTGCACGACTTTAGTTTGTTTATCTATTATCTTTTTTACTTGTATATTTTATAAAAGAATATCAATTTCCAGTTTATAAATATATTTTTTTGAAAGCATTATTTTTGTTTTTTATGATGTACAAATAAATATAAATAAACTTTTATTAATACTGAAATATTAATGTTCATAAGCTGATACTTTGTAACTGGCCTTTTTATTACAAATTGAGATAACCACGCTGAATACAATAATTTCTGTAGCATAAAAACGACATTTTCTTTTTTCTAAATTGTGAACATATTTTCAACTAAGCGTTCTCAATTTATGACCATCTATATACATATATATATTTTTTGTTTTAATTGCAATTTGCTCTGTAACTAAAGTTAACAAAAATCTGAAAAAAAGTTTTGTGGAATATGTATTCTTTTTTGTACCAAGTCGTTTTTACACAAATTTATTTTGTAACAATATCTGTATTTATTCTCATGCCTATCAACGTTAAGTATTTAAAGCAAATCTACGTTAAACCGATTGTAGTACAAACAAATTTTAAAAACGTTATGTTTATAATTGTTTCGTTCGTAATCGAACGTACTTCAGAAAAAGTTTTTAGGAAGTAACGCGAATAAGTTACGTTAGATGCGAAAATGTATAAACGTTGAGTTTTTAACGTTGATAATTATCCGTGTTGAAAGTTAACGTGCATACTAAAAGTCATATGTTAGTTTTAGTCTTAAACGCGTTTAAACGCACTTTAAATTTTTTTATGAGTTAACGGATATAGTTAAGTCGAAAACACGGCTAATAATTGTATGATTTTTTACACTGAGAAAAAAATTTCAACATGTATGTGTAAGGTCGAAGAAATTTTTGTTCCGTAAAATGTTTAATCGCATTTTCGTTTTAATATTTTGATGAAAAGTTTTGTTAAAATAATAAATCGAACAAAAATTTAAGAAAATCTTTTAAAAAAAATTTTTTTTTATCAGTGTACATTAGACCGTACCACCTTACAGGCAAAAAAAAAGTGCGCGGTACACGCTCAAATATAAAGTATTTTTGCAAGGCAATTCCAACAAAATTTTTTTTTTCCCCAACGTAGGAGTCGCCTTTTTCAATTTTTCGTTATATCTTCGGCATTTAAAGTCGGATTTTAAAGTGTAATATATCGATTTTTTACCTCGAGGAGTGGTTTGCTATAAAGGAAAAATATAATGAAAAAAATTTAAAAAGGCGACCCCTACTTTCGGCAAAAAAATTAAAAAAATATCTGCTGGGTTTATCGATAAACTTCCTTAGCAAAAGTTTAATGATTTTTTGCGAGCTTTAATTTTCTGATATTAGGGTGGTACATTAGGGTGGTAGCAACTTAGATCTGGTGGGTAAATACTAAAACGGGATACTTGAGTCCAATGGTCCTTAGAGGAAAACATCGATGTATCATACTTTAAGATCCGACTGTAAATGCCAGAGATATAACGAAAAATGTAAAATGGCGACCGCTACGTTCAACAAAAAAAATTATTTTTGAAACCTCCTTGCAAAAATAATTTAAATTGGACGGTGTACGGCGAACTTTTTGTTTGAGGTACGGTCTAGTGTAGGGTAGAGGGGGGATCCTTCGCCAGTGGGGCTTATACACTAATCCCTTTTTCTCCGCTATTAAGGGAGATAAAAAATTGGAAAAAATATATTTTGTGGATTTTTTAATTATCTTTCCTCGACATCCACTTTGGTGAATTTATATCACATGTGGTCGCAGACAGACGTGTTTTTTTTTTGGGGTACCAAAAAAATAATAGGAAGCAACTATATTTTCAATAACTTCCTCAAATCGTTTGATAAGAAAATAATTTTTCATTATGTTAGACCTACGATCCTAAGGTTTCGAAAAATAATAATTTGATTTTAATAAATGCTTAAAAGTGTAAAAAAATATTAATTTTATGTTAGTGCCTGTGTCTGGGGCACAATCACCAGATGGCCCCTGGAGCTGTAAACAGCTGGTGCATCCCTGCCTAAAATGCTCTATAAGACTTTTCTATATGTTTAAAATATATTTAATAGTAAATTAGAACAATCGTGTTCACCGATTAAATTTTTTATAATTTTGAAGAATCATTATATTATAGTTTTAAATTATTTTTTTTTTAATGTAGTGGAGATTTATTGATTAAAAAGAATCACATATCTTAAAGCACTTATTACAAATTATTTATTTCAGTCATTAAAAGATTAACTTTGCTGTATTAACAAATTTTTTTTGTTGAAATTGTATCTAGCTCTTTCGGCGAATATACCCCAGGTTTGGGGCAGTTACGCCGAATTGAGTTACTTTGAAAATCATTAAAAAAATAATAGAAGATATGCAAACAATTAGAATAAAAATCATAGAAATTAAAGTCAAGATATGTAGGTTTTTAATTTGAAAGTAATTTTTGAAAAATAATTAAGGGTTAAGAAATGACAGTGCTTTGAAAAAAAAATGGCGAAGGATCCCCCCTCTACCCTACATATTTTTTATTTTTCATAACCATTAAAAATGATTTTAATTATATTATATTTACTAGGATGACAGCGAGTTGTATGGGAAACATGTTTGCCCTCACGGGTAATACTTGCTTTAAAATATCTATGCTAGAAATGTGGGTCAAATCTGTCCACGTTCATCCACGGCGCGCCCCCATCGAAAATTTAGACTTTTCGAATAAATAACAAAAAAAAAAGAGTTTCCGAATTTTATACTGTAACACAGCATTCCTAATTGATTTGGACTCCCTAAACACGTATATGGAAAAAATCAAACACTGGTCGGTTAAAAAACAGCCAAGTTATTACAATTTTCTGTTAATTTCAAGATACTCACAAGGAAAGTATCTCATGTGATAATCTCCGATCTGAATGAAATTCGGATATTAGAGAAAAACATTCTAAGGTTGGGGTGTCTTAGATTATCTTCCACCTCAGGCATTTAGGGGGTTAAAACTGGGGTGAAAAATTACCCATTTTTTTATTTGTTTTTGATCCACGCAAACTACCCAGGTAGAAATTATGTGTGGTAACAAAAAAGAAGCATGGACAAAGCACAAGTATACCGCGGTCTTACAAAAAGAAGTACTGGCAAACCACTAAATTTGGACGCTTTACCAACGCTTGAAAAGGGTGACATCCCAGCGGTTGTTTTCCTTATACATTATTTTATTTTTGAAAAAAAAGCTCGAAAAAAGAGTGGATATTTAAATAATTTTTTACTCCACAATACAATAACTTCAACAATTATCTTTTTTTAAGAGTAATTTAAAATTCTTCTGCGATGAGGGCTCATAATGTGGTCTAACAGGGAAAACATTTGATTTTTGTGTTTCTTGTTGCTATCGCAATACTTTGCAAAGCATTATATAGAGGTGTTGGGAAAGCATTTGATTTTTATGTTTCTGGGTGCTTTCCCAGGGCTTTGTAAAGCATTGGCACCACCGTGGAACGGTGTTATCATTTGGGCGTTGGGAACGCACTGTTAACTTACCACCCATTTCGGTGCTTTGCCAGTGCTGGCCCCTTTGTAATTTTCCACCTGAGTATATATAAATGCTATATTTTTGGATAGGGATTTCTAAGGGCCATTGTTTGGTACTTTTTTCTTGGTTTGTAGTTCTTGTTGTAAGAAATGTGTTAATTTTAGGGTACTTCATATGGACATGTATATTCGTACGATCGTCAATTTAACACATAGAAGTCCCTGTTAAGTTTAAGTGGACCCGTATTTTTTTGTTTCCGATATTCCGGCTACGTCGCGTTTTATTGGATTTTTCCCGAAACCCCATATTTTTTATTATGGTCGCCACCCTATGACTCCAACTGAAGATTGGGGTGATGCCAATGAAAAAATTGTATAGTAAAAATTTTCAACATTTTTGAAACGACAAATAAAATCTAGTTAAATATAAGAAAATATAGAAAGTCCGAAAAAACAATTTTTGTATTTCTTAGTGCAAAAATTAAAATAACTGTCTATATATATTTCTATAGACTTTTACCTGATGCCAGTTGTTAGCGAAATCAAAAATATATTTTAATATTATACGTGTAGTTTCTAGAAAAAGCTTTAAATATAAATTGCAACCAATTCAGAAGTTAATACAAAAAAAAAACCCTCTACTAATTATAATATTATAATTTTAATCTGTCAGCACAACCGAAGTATGTTAAAGAAAAGCAAAAGGAAGAGAAAAAAATATGCTAAGCTCATTATTTACAATTATTGCTAACGAGGAACAATTTCACTATATACTTACAACATTATACTATATTATGAGTTGTTAGTATATTCTTAATATCCTTTTCAATAATTATACAAACATTCTCAAACACATTTCACACATCCACACAAATACTTTCACCATTCGCATACAGAGACAAATATATATCATAAAAGAAATCTCAAGTACTAAATGTACGTTAACTATTATAATGTGTGTCATATAGTTCTGTTTTTTTTTTTTTTTTCTATTACTGTTTGCTACGGTATGTGTCATCATTACTCACTAACATGTCAATAATATTGACATTAATTTGAACATTTAAACTTGTAAAAAACGAGTGACATGAAATACACTAGAGGTGTTCACAAAAAAATTAAAAGCGAATTTTAATAGTTTCATTCAGACTTATTTTTTTCTTTTTTATATAGAAATTAGTACTAATACTTTTTTTATGGCGAAATGTCTGAAATTTATGAAATTTGAAATTAACAGGAATGTACTCTGAAAACTAAAAAAGTTTGATTCCCATATTACCTATGTTAAGTAGTCAGATGTTCCCAAATCTTGAAAAATATAGACCTATGGGAAAATTCGTCTCACACTCGAAGTAAGCCGAATGTCGAAAAAAGCCGAAACAGCCCCTCCCTTAAATATTATAAGGATTAATATATGTGAATTTGACCACTAACCCTGTATACATCCTCATACAAAACCACCCAAAGTTTTAATGTTTTGTGTTATGCCAAGTAAGTAAAAGTAAGCATGTTTTATACACCGTATAATAGGTCTCTCAAATACTTTTTGTTTGACACCAAATTTTCCTATAGCTACTTTGGAACAAATATAAAATAATCCGAAAAAAGGAAAAATTGGCTAATTTTTGACACCATTTTTAAACTCTTAAATATGAAATTGTGCAGCTAAAAAAAAGCACGTGTCCTTTAAAATTTTCTCTTCTACAACATATCCGTATGATTAAAACTAATTTTGAAAACTCTTCATACATCGTTGAATGCCCCTAACGCCCACATATGTACACTAAAAAGAAAATGAAGATAAATAAAAATAAAGATAGATGGTTACCCTATGACCAGAACTTTAAATGAGTTTTTTTTTTGTTTGTTTTGCAAATGAAATAAAATTTTCTCATTATCCTCCAGTTGGCTTAAAAATAATTCTTTATAGGTTGACTAATAAAACTCAGCGATGTGAATTTTCATATATTTTTTGCACATAATCTGTTATAACGTGATTGAATAAAATATGATCCTAATGATTATAGTATGATCCCAAATGAAGATAAAATCGTTATCAGTGATCATAATATTATCAGTAGTAAAAGCATACAATAATAATTTCGTTTCCCAAATCATGTTTAACTATATTTTTGCTCTGCGTAAATAAACCCTGTGTTCTTTGTTAATATTCAGACTCCAAGTAAAAATATTTTTCTTTGCACCATTTGTGGGTTTTATTTTTAAAAATAATTCTTCATTTAATGAATTAGTTCTTTGAAAATTTATTAATATGCCCTAAAGTAAGATGACTGACTGGCTGGTTAGAGAGCTGGTTATTTTAACTGGCAGTCTGAATTTCAGTCTGTTTACAAATTGTGTGTGTTTGACAGTGTTAGTAAGTATGTGTGTGTGTATAGTTTCCGTTTATTGTATTACGGTAAAAGAGCAAAAAGACAACAAACTTTGAAAACTTTTTTTATTAAAGACAAAGGCTTTTTTGCGATATTGTCATATAATATGTATGATAGACATATAAACAAACACATATTCATATTTTTTTTTTGGAAATAACAGCAAAAAAAAATCGTATATATACACAATAAATATTATAGTGTCATGTCACGACAGCCATTCATTTTTGCAGTAGTTGTATATAACAATAGCAATGCCAACAACAATAAGAGCAGCAGCAATAGCAACTGAAACAACAGCAACAAACAATCATGGTTGTCATCGACGTCATTAAATAAAATGTTAAGTGTATAAAATATATATACGTATGTGTGTATGTTATGTGCAAAAATGTTTATGTGTACATAAATATGTCTGTATATGTATGTAACATATCTATTTTTGCCTGTGTCAATGTTGTGTATATTCTAATACATATGTAGTTCTTTTTATATTAAAAAAAAAATTAAATAAAAAGAATATTTAGAATGTCACACATTTTGTTTGGTTGTAATATTTTAAAATTCCAATAAAATTCCCTGGCATACTTTTAGGTGTTTATTATATGAAATTTTTAAAAACATACTTATAGGTTTGAAAATTTTAGAAAACATCATAGAATTTAAGAAGGAACAGTATATTTCAATTACATTTTAAAAATTTTGGAATAACTTTGAAAAAATGTGCAAAAAGATTTGGAAATAAATATCCCGGTATTGAAATGATAAGAATATTTAACTAGCAGGGAATGTCATCAGAAAAAAAAGTGAGCAATTAAAAAACAACAACGAACCGTTTTTGAAATTATGACTATGTATTCATAAAGGAATATTTTTTACCTAAATTTGAATTTTTTTAAAAAGTATTTTTTTACAACTTTTACGTTTGCTTTTATATATGGGTGATATCAAAAAATGTGATAAAAACCGTGTAACCACCTAATTTCTAATGCATGGATTAGATTTGAGTTACATATTTCGATATATATCAGCGCATTGTCACCTGTTTTACAAAATTTATAACAATCTGACCAATTTTTGGTTAATACATAAAATTTGTGACCAATTTTATAGGCCAAATGTAAACTCCGTAACAAGTAACTCATAAGGTTTTTTAACTTTAATAGCTTATATTTTAATAACCAATAAAGCTAAACACTAACTGTAACAATTTTTATGAAGAGGAGAAGTGCCGTTTTTAATAGAAATTAATACATTTTAAAAACTTTTTCGTATATCTTAGCTATCACGACTTCAACTCTGTAACGATTTTTCGTCGTAATTTTTGATAAAAATGCATATACCAGAATTTTTGAGTTATCTGTTATTTATATTGCGAAAAGAATAATGTTATTTATACTCAAATGATCGTTGGACTGTAAGTAATCATACAGCATAACAGACTTGAAACTTTTCTGCAGCGTGTAACATTCTCGAGATGAAAAAGGATGTCTTTAATAAGATTTTAAAAAATGTTGCAAACTCTGTTCCTAATTTTTACACCAAACTATTTAACGAGTAAGAAAACCAATGTCATTTTTGGATTCACCTTGTAGGCATCATGCGATTTTGTTTCGGGAAAAAAATTCTGACAAAGCGTTTCTGAAAGAAAACGAAAAAAGTAACCAAATGTAAACTCCGTAACTGTAAACTCCGTAACCACAATTGTTTGCATCAGATTTCATTCTAATAAATGTAGATAAATGTTTAAAATATTTTAAAATAACCATAAATAGAGGTGATTCAACTAATACTTATGCGTCAAAAGACGATTCAACTAATAATTTTGCGTCAAATCAAAAAAGTTATCAGTTTTTTACCCTAAGCTGCTGGAGGGAAAAACGATTGATTTTGCATTTCATTGGTTTTGAATCGATATTTCGAGTCATTACTGACATTAGTTTGACAAATTAAATTTGTTTCACACAATTTAATAATTTTTTGATCGCGGAATGTTATTTTTTTAATATATTATTTTGTAAATGCGCAACCGCTGTTTGGATTTTAAAAATTTTTATATTTTTGAAAAGCATTTAAAAGGACCAAAAATAAAAAATTAAAAAAAAAAAATAAAATTTTTTTTCGCGGAATGAATTGTATTTTATTCGCGAAACCGCCAATTTGATAAACACAAATTATATATCATTGGAAAGCAAATTGAAAACCCAAATACGAAAAACTAATAAATTGAAGAAAATTCGTACGCAATTTTTTTTGTTATATCTTTTGCTTGCAGAAATGTAAACTCCGTTACAATAAAAAAAATTAAAATTGTGCAAAAAAAGTTATTGCGACAACTTGTAGATGAGATTTTTTGCAATTAGTTTTATAATGACTAAACTTACTGATTCCATTAAGAAAAAACTGAAATATTAACACTTTTTGCTTCTCACAAATTTGGCCCAAAAATTTATCACATTTTTTGATTTCACCCATATATATATTTAATCCTTTAATTCCCAGTGGAACATAGGGCTGCTTTTATGCTGATAATTAATTATCAGATTTTCTAATTTATGTTCTACAATCGGTTTGTTTTTGTAAGGATATAATAGTTTTTGTTGATATAATAGCAACAGCTTGTTTTTGGTTGCTTTAGAACCGGTTATGGAACCAGGTATAGAAATCGATAAAAGTGAAACCTTTCATTTTGATTTCCAGGAATCAGGAAATTAACCAGTTTTAAAAAATTTCGCTGGGTATATTATACTTGTTTAGTTTTCTAGAAATGGACTTAAAAAGCAAAAAGTTTAATTAAATATAACACACCTCGATAAGCATTCCGTAGTTTGTATTTTGAGAGATCAAGTAAAATAATTGAAGAAAAAATGCAGAATTTTCCGACAAAAAGCAAAATTAAAAATAACAAAAAGAAATGCAAAATTAATTAAGTTGGTGAAAAACATGATGAAATAAATAAACTAAATTTCCGTTTCGCTTTCCTTTTTTCGAAACTTTAAGAAAGGTCGCTTAATTTAAATTAATTGCGACGACTTTTGTTGTAGTTGGTCGACAGTCGATTCAGTTGTGATTAGGGAATGCATCCCGGGATTCCCGGGAAATTAGGCATTTTTCAGTTCCCGCATTCCCGGGAATTTGGACCGGGAATCCTGGGATTTCAAAAATACAGTTTAAAATAATAAAGTTAATTATTTCAAATTTACTTATGCAAAAGTTTCCAACGTTTTGAAAATAGTATAAATCTTACATTAAGCTTGCTAATTTACTTACAAAATTGTAGTAAAAGTGGTAAGATTTTCGAGTAAACGAACACACTGATTAATTTGTGTACTTAATCGAACTTTTTAAGTTCTTTTTTTTAACAGGCACTAAAAGGAATATATTTTTTAAGGAAACCACTCAACTAAATAGTGTTTGTATACAAATTTTTGAATCACACTTATTCTGTACAGAATTAAAGACAAATTTGACCATTGATTTTTAAAAATTTTCAAAGTTAGAATTTGTTCCAATAATTTTTAAAATTTTTTCCAATTTTCTAAAATTATTTTCTATATTAATTTTTTTTTATTTATTTTTTTACGGACAAGTGCTTTAGTCTAAAAATTAGTTTTAGTTTATTCAATTTTTAAAATTACATATGTAATTAGACTTATATAATTTATAATTTAAAATTAATTTTTTCCCACTACGAATATTCCAAGAGAAACCAGCTGAGCTTTTTCACGATGATAAAAATTTGAGGTCTTTAAGACATTTTATTAATAAAAATTTTTAAATTACTATAAAATAATTTCTAATTTATGTCCCTTGCGGGATCCCGGGAATTCAAGATAAATTTCCCGCTTTCCCGGGAAATCAAAAAATGCGGGATTTTGCATTCCCTAGTGATTAACATTTTAAGATATTTTGATAAAATTTGCATGCCGAATTATATCGCCCTAGGGACGAAGCCTTTTCTTCTTAGTTGAAATCTGTCCATTTTTGGACCATCGCCCGCATGAACTATATTTCCAATTTTCTTTTCAATAAACCTAACATTAAATAAAATCAAAATTTCCTGCTGGTGAACGTAAAACTCATACGTTAATTTGGTAACATTTGCGAAATAGAAGACACGGAGGAGAGTGGAAGATAAACAGAAACTCTAAAAATAGAATGTTTGTATGAGTCTGTGTTTAGAGTTTGCTAAAAACCGAAAAATTTGAAAACCGTGGTTTCGGTTTTTCAAAATTAAAAAAAACCAGGTTTCGGTTTTTTTCGGTCTTCTTGTGATTTTAATAGAATTGTTTTAAAATAATTTAATACCCAAGTAAAAAAGTTTTGATATAGTCATATATTATCATATACAATTTTGTATAATTATATATTGGAGCTTATATACTAAGATATACTTACATACAATTTCACGAAATTATATCCTAAATATATTACTATATCTTGTTATATATTGCACAATATATAGCGCAACATATTACAATATCCAATTATATATAGACCTCATATAATTATGTATAACTGTATCGAATTATATACCATTACATCTAGTTGGATATGATTACATTATATTTGATACATTTGGATGAGGACAAAATCCGGATAAAATTGTATCAAACCATATCTTATTCCATCAAATTAGATCTAATTGTGTCAAATTAGATATAATAGGACCATAATACGATCTAATTTGATACAATTATATGTTCTCATTTTTCGGATATAATTATATATAATATCAAAACTCATATAATTTTTTTAATAGGGTATGTATAAAAATTAAATATTTTAATATATTCAAGTTATTTATTAAAATTCGATTTGATTTCTCACTCGAATAATGGCGTTATGCCATTGCTGGGGGAAAAAATGTTATAAATTAAAATTTTTTATTTTTGTTTCGGCAAATAAAGCTATATTTAAAGAGTTTAAATTTGAATGTTAAAACAATATAAAGTTAAAATTTTATACAATAAATTTCGCGGACTACGAAATAAAATTTTTGAAAAATAAGCGGTGAAAATCTTAACTGAATATGTGAAACTCGATATCTTTTAAAGTACATGAATTTTTGGTGCAATTTTTATTCTGAAATTATAATCCTCAGCTTATATTTTCTGTAGTATTAAAAACCAAGTTCAGAAAATGCACTGCAATTCAATATTATTTTCAGTACTTTTTCCACAAATCCATAAAAGAAATTTTTTATCATATTAATTTTTAAACTTTTGAAAATTGAAAAATTAGAATATATTGAATCGAAACACTTTGGAAGCAATGAAAGAAGTGATTTTGTTGAAGTTGTTCAGGTACTTTGCAAGCAATGAGGAAAGTGGGTTGTGAAACATGACATCCATTTTTTTTTTGTTGGGGCTTTATTTTAAGTCGTAATCAGCGACCACAAGTTTTTTAAAAACAATTTATTAAAATTGGCTCCGCCATTTTGAATTGTTAAATTTTCATTCCAGATTCGTGAGCATCGAGTGTCTAAGACTTTTATTCTCCATAAGGCATGCAGGCCCACAGTGTAGTGCGAGTTGAATATAATCTAAATAAATTTAAATTTACACTATGTTCTGTTGTCAGACTCTTTTTGTAAGTTCGAAAAACTCAATACACTCACACTTTTTCACTAATACTATCACACTTATACGACTTGCGGCTCAACTTGCAAGTAAATTTTGAAGACAGTGGATTTTTGATACTTGCGGCAAGTGAAATGACAGAATGAAGAAAACAGTGTTGCCTAGTAATGTTTTCTATTAATTTACTAGTATTTGGTAAAGTAAAAGTTGTAATGCAACTGATTTTGTATTTATTTGTAAAAAAAAAGTAAAAAAGAACACAACGGCATATATTAATGGTAATTTAAAATATAAATTTTAAAAGTTTTTGAAAAAAAATTGTTAAGGGGGGGGGGGGGGGGGTTAAGTAGATTGCAATTATATAAATTGACATGTTCTACTTTAGTTTAATAAATTTTCAAAGTATTATTTTAGGAATTTTATTGTTTTGTGAAGTTCAATAAAAATAAATTCTAATTTTATCAACAAAAACTTTATTAATTACTTATTATAATTTTTGCTTTGTACAAAGTACTAAATTAGCAACAAACAACTATGTGTACATGTGAATTATTATTAATTTCCTCCTCTATTTTTGTAACATATAATTTTGTTGTTTAACTTCAATGTGTTTTTTTTTACTCATACCTCAACTAAAATACACATAGGTATACGTTAATGTGTATGCTACAGCTATTGTTGTAGTGTCTAACAATTACATACATTCTTGTATACATAAAATACATACTTATAAATATGAACAGCATCAGATAACTGCATTATGACCACTTTTATTCCTGACTTTTACCACATACAGTTTAAAAAATCGGTAAATTCGAAAATCACAGATTTCACTATATAGCAATAAGAGGGTCATTGTTTTGGGCGTCAATCAAACCAAATGGAAATAAAAGTACAGGGTTTTGCTTAACCTCAACACAATTAATTTTCACTTAACCAAATAATTTCCAGTACTGGGTGGGTGATTTAAACTTAGAAGGTTCAGAAATTTTATCAAATATTACTCGTATTATGGCCAACAAAATATGAATATTTTTTTGAGGGTTCCTATTCTCTCCCAGCAAAAATGTGGAAGCAGTAAAAACGATTACTGCTTCCTTGCTGCTACTTTTACCGCTTCTAAAAATGTATAGCTTCGTAAACAGCACTAATGAAAGGCCTAAGTTGATTAATTGTTGACATCGCTTTTTGATGTGCTTTTCAAAAAGGTATGAAATGAGCAATACATTTTGATTGCTTAAATATTTTTGTGGTTCCTTTATCAAAATTTTTTAAAATGCGGAAAAAGGTTATTTTAATGAAAATAAGAGGTTTTACTAAAAATAAGAGGCATTTCCTCTTCACGGAAAAATATGCAGGAATATTGTGCTTTTGAGAGGGCATGATTTTAAATAGTTGAAAAGCTTTAATATGCACTTCCGAGAAAGCATGAATTATCGACATTTTAAAAGACAAACATTGGCACTAATTAAAAGCGGTGAATTCATGCCTTTTCGGATCTCAAAACAAGTGCTTTCACGCGAGCTATCTCGCACAAAAATCAGGCATGATATCATCAATAATGCAATCGCTTCACTGCTCAACTTTCCCTGACAAAATTGCTTCCAAGCAAGCAATAATTTCTGCTGGGATGTTTCACAAATTACTCAATTAATACACATATTTTTCAAGTTAAAAATTTTTTTTTGTCACAAAATGGTTAAGTTTTGAACAAAAAATGAATAACCGGCGGCATAAAAATCTGATGGAAGTTATTAAATCTCAAAAATGGTTCTCAAATGACTCAGAAATATAAATAAATTTGAACATTTTGAAACAATTCAAAATAAATAGATTAATAGATTAATTTTTGAGACTATAGAATTTTTTGAAATCTTTCTTTGAGTGATTTTTGAATCAAAATCACTTTTAAATATACGAAAATTTGTACTTCTAATAAATTATTTTGACCCCATTTTTGATTCAGAATGTTTAAAAAACAAAGTAAATAGATTTGGAAGTCTTTCTTGGGTTATAAATAACTGTTATGAGGTAGCACATAACCCAGCTGCGATTTAATTACCAAATCCAAGTACTTTCGTTTCCATTTGGTTTGATTGAGACCCCAAAAAGTCTCTTGCACTGTGTTTTAACAGATTAAGAAATCGTCGCTCCACCAAAGAAAATAGTTATGTGTGGAAAAATATTTTTCTACACATCTAGAAATTGTTTTTTTTTTACATATTTGTAAACAAATGTCTAAACTTTTCATTTTTAAAACACATATTTTAGCTACGAAGTTTTTTTTTTTAATTTTGATTGACTGACAATCATTACCATATAATTACTCAAAGGGAGATTGCCTATAAAACTGTCAAAATAGAAATGCCCTTTTTGTACATACTACGTCCGATTTGAATAAAATTCATGGCAAATATCTTGCAGGAAAAATATCAAGATTTCACTATGAAATTTAGCTACCTTCTGGGTTATATCTTGTAGAGTTTTATATAATTATAGACGATTTTCTAAGGTCACTAGCAAAGTTTAAACGTTTTTTTTCAATATTCACTATCTGCGATTTAGAAGTTTATGTTTTGATAAAAATCTTGGCAGCTTAATTCCATTGAAATCGGAGAAGTAACAGGCATATACTGTGATAATTTGATATGATTTCGCCTTAAATTTTCATCGATCATATTGCAATGACCAGTGACTGTACAGTACACGTAAATGTATGAAAGAAGTCGGGTATATTTATTCCTTTTTTGTTTTCACTTTATATTGTTTAATTTTCTTTTAATGGATATTGTGGTTTATGGTTGTTGTTTTTATTGTTGTTTTTAGTCGTTTTGCTAACAACAACAAAAGAATAAGAAAAGTTTTTTTTTGTTTTTTTTTTACTAGCACGCTATGCTAATTTCCTACATGCAAACGTCATAGTTCACTTGTTGGCATTTTACATACAATTGAAAAAATATATAAAAAAACTGAACTATTTTTATACACGGACAATATATTTGTAAATATGTGTTGTGTGTAAGTAGATGTTGTAATTTAAGTAAGCATTAATTTATTATTGGCAAATAAATAACAACAAATAAAAAAAATTCTAAATTACTACGATTAGTATATTAGCTGTATAGTAAAATTGATTAATTAGACATTTACTAACAATACGAATATTCGCATTGTTATAAAAATTAAACTAATAATTTTTAAAACCCAACAATTGAGTTTGAAATTAATTACAGTAGTACCCGCTTAAATGTGGAATAATTATAGTTGGCAAACACTATCCGTAAAATACCAATAACGATTTAAATCCCTTTTTAATGCTTACCGTTAACCGTAAAATACCTTTAACCCTAAAATAACATAACGAAATTACGGGGTTCTGACAGTGGATTCTGGTAGAGGAGACAACAAAAAAAAATACGTGTGTCGGCGTTTTGAAAGTTCACATCGGGATTTTATTTCAGGGGAGGTTAAAGTTTCCCCCTTTTTATTGTGAATCGGCATAAGAAACCATGTGATTCTTCCATTTTAGGTATAGGATGAGTTCAGCGAACTTATGTAAAACACAATAAGGAACATTTGTGTGGAATAGTTTAACTCTCTAACTCTTCAATTAAAGGGACTTTTTTGGCCCCTTCTTAAAAAGGGACAAAAAAGACCCGTAAGTTGAAGAGTTAGAGGGTAAAAATGTTCCACAAAAATGTTCCCCGTAGTGTTTCACATAAGTTCGTTGAACACATCCTATACCTAAAATGGAAGATTCACATAGTTTCCCCCTTAAATCCAGGTTTTTTGGACATTTGAGCACCAATTCTGAATAAGTACGAGATCAACTCTTTAACACATTGATCTTATATTTTAAATTATTTTGCGAGACTTATTTTTTCGGGACATTTCTGAGGAGGGGTCGAAAAATTCCCCTTAATTACGGCGTTTTTTGTCTTTTTCTAAAATGGGGTCAAAAAAGTCCCTTTAATTGCAGAGTAAGAGGGTTAAAATGTTCCGCAAAAATATTTGTCACCTATAAGTTTTTGAAGACATCAAAGTTGAAAATTTAAATTCAATGTCAGAAATTACTCAAAACTTAGTTTGATCCCAGTTTTTATTACGTAAGGAATACACGTTCAATATTATTGATTTTCAAAATTTCAAAATTCAGCTAATCAGAACATTTTATTTTTAAATACTTTGTTCTGATTCGTTGATTTTCAAAACATTTACAACAATATTGAACGTGAATGGTTGCTTTTAAACATGAGACTGCACCGAGTAAAAAAACATGCGTCTCTTATTTTTTTCCTCTATCACATATCCGAATTTCATTAAAATCAGAGAGAACCTATTGGAATACCTTCCTTGTAAGTGGATTTCTTCCGCACTCAAAGAATGTTTTCGGTATAAGCGTACAGTTAAAACAAAGGTATTTGCATTTAAAAAAGCGACAAAAATCTCTAAAACAACTAAAAACATAGTTATGCTTAACTGTTTGAAAATATCTAATAATGCAGTAAAACTGAAAAATAAAAATAACTGACATATTCTACTACAAAAAATTTAAAACAATTGACAAAATTGGTAAAAACTGTTTTGCTTTTCACAGTTAAATTTTTTGATTTCGGTTCTAAGATCAAGTATGAAAAATTATAAATAGAATTCACAATTTATTTTACGAGTAGAGAAAAAAACTTTCCTAGAACCAATGGTTGTCAATTAATGCATTTTTAAGTACTACCAAGCACTATCATCAGATTGTCTTTATGGAGTTCTCTCTTGCTTCTATATTTGATATTAAAACCGAATGAAAATAACACTCATTGCAACAATCTTCAGATCAACTAAAAATCTACGGTAAAGTAAAAGAATATTTAAAAAAAATTATATATTTATTTATTCAATAACAAAACAAAAAATGCTTAATTACATCATCAATTTGTGTTTTCCATTGCAAAGCCACTGTAAGAACAACCACTACTGATTACTGCATACACAACGTCAGTACCCATGTGAAAATCAAAATATATATGAACACACATGATCATACATTGACTTGTATATGATCATGCATGGGCATACATTGTCATATACGTACATGCATAGTTCAATGTATGACCATACATGACCTCATATATTTCCATATATCTTTGGATCCGAAATTTGAGGGTATATGACCGTACATGTTCATATATGACCATATATGCTCACATATGATTCATGTATGCTCATATATGATCATATATGGCCATATACCTCCATATACCCTCAAATTTCGGATCCAAAGGTATATGGAAATATATAAGATCATGTATGATCATACATTGAACTATGCATGTACGTATATGACTATGTATGCCCATGCATGATCACATACGAGCCAATGTATGATCATGTATGCTCATATATATTTCGATTTTCACATGGGTAATTGACAAATTTTTTTGAATGCATAATAAACAGTATTTTGTTGTTACATAAAATGTCACAACTTTGTAAGTTAACCATAAATTTTCTGGATATACATCTTATTTTCTTTGTAAAAATAGCGACTTTATTTTTTTATTTCTTAAAACTGTGTGATTTTCTAACATAAAAATATACACGGGTAATTCGATAGAGCTTTTATAGAAAAACCATTGAATGAAGATACGGTAAGAGAAATAATTTCTTTCCGTAGTTTTTCATAAAATCTGATATAACTGACAATAAAAAGAGATAAATATTTTTTTTTTATTTTCAGTATTGATTGTTTTTGACTGCCTCTTACATTGCTAATGTTTGCTTAACAATTCCTTTAAAAATGCCAAATAATTTCTTATATTTTATTGACAAACCTTAACTTTATATTTGTCAAACCGGAAAGTTTTTGTATTTCTCTACGTTTACTATACATACCCCAAAATATATATGTATAGAAAGAAAATTAATTTTGTTAACTCTCCCTCCATTGTTCCCACAAATTCCTTTTACTTAAAAAAGATGAAAGAGAGCAGGCCGACGACATATTTCATCACCATCGTCATCATCATTTTAATCATTGTTCGTTGCCTACTTAATTTTAAATGGTTTACTTAATATTGTTCTAAAAGGACAAATTGATTTCTTGTTAAGCAAAAAACTAAACAATTTTTGGGTAAGGAGAATGATTGTTGTTGGAAATATCTATGCATTAACAAAATAGAATTGTTAACTTAAAAAGGACCAATAATCAAGTTTACATTTATTTAAACAGTAAAATATCTTAATAGTGTACAATGATGGTAGAGCAGATCAGTTATCTGTCACAGGGATATTAGAAAGTAATTTAGATAGAAGATTTTTATTTTGTTTTTCATATATTGTCTTTTGTACGAAGATTTTGCTCTACACTGATTCCTTGTCTAACGGCATTAATAAGGGTATTTTATTTGTAACTTTCCCATTTTTTCTACTTTTAAAAATAAACAAGGCCAATTTTATGGTTAAAACTAAGAATACATTTTGTTTTTCTAAAATTTTACTTAAGAAAGATATTAAAAAAAAATTATTACTTGTTTAATATTTAAGGCAAAACTCGTTGATTCTGACTATAAAACTTCCCTCGTCAACGCGAAAATTATTTAGGTGTTATTTCACTATCGTGTTTCGTTAAAAAGATACATACAATTGAAAACTACTAAATGATACAATTGAATACTCCTAAATGATTTTTTTTTTATATTTTATTATCCAATATTTCGATAAGAATCTATAATCGTCGTCTCGGGATCTAGATAAATAGATAAAACCAACAAAAATTTATTAAAGAATATCTATAGATAAATAAAAATTAATATTATTACAACAATAAGGTTTTTCACAAGGGATGTGCTATCTGTTGTATCGTTGTATCGTCCTAACATAAAAGAGAGTTGTTAAAATTTTTATTTGACGTTAATAAAGATTTTCTTTTGGATTTTCTATCTGTTTGCAAACTCAAACATAGGACACTAAACATACGTAAAAATGTTGTATCGTGCTATTCTCAAATGTTGTATTTTTTCAATTTAAATTTTAACAACTCTGTTTTTTTATAGGACGATACAACTATACAACAAATAGCACACCTCTTGTGAATCACCTTAATATATAATTATTATTTTGTTGTCATTTTGTATAATAATATAATTTGTTTTATACATTTATCTAGAAGACGATTTAAAATTCTAATCGAAATATTGGATAAAAACTAAAATAAAAATATTTTCAACGGCTTTTCTTTATCAATCAATTAAACATTAAAAGGACATCTAAAAATATCCATTGATTGGGTTAATTTTTAAAAATTGCTAAAAATATTAAAGTGGTTATGCATAATAATTTGAAATTCTGAAAAATTTGTTTAAAATGCCATTTATCCAGCAAAATTTTGGATACTTTTTTGAGGAATCTTTTTTTATGAGTCAAAACTTACTCAAATAAAACACATTTTTTAAAATTTTTTGTCAAAAATTGCTCATATTTTGAACGAAAATATGAGCCTTCTAAAATGATTCATAAAAAACACAAATATTTAAGCCAAATTATTAAATCCAAAAGATGGTTCAGCACCCAGTAGCAAATGGTCGAACTAGTACTAAAAATTACTAGTTTTTTGACTAGTAATTACAGAACTAGTTCTCACAATAATCATTTTGAACCAGTTGTGTACTAGTTAAATACGATCTATATAGATACTAGGGGTTTTATATAAACTCCTTAATTCCTTGTAAACCTTTTATAAATACAAACAATATTTTTTATGTATGGAGTTTGACATTAAACTCATAAACATTACACCGTTTACGAGTAGAATACGAGTTTATATGAAAACACCTACTGTTTAAAAAAAATACCTAAATTAAAATATGAGATTTGAAATTTTTTTTTTGCATTTACATTTAATACAAAAACCAGAGTTTGCAAATAAAAACTTAAAAATTTTTATTGTGAATTGAATTGAGGTGTAAATCAACTGGTACAATACTGGTGCCAAAAAGTCACTCCATAACTAGTTTAGTAAATTTCTCAAAAGTACCAGTATAGTTTCCTGTTTTTCTTCCTAAAAATCTTTAACAATTTATGTACCTAATAGTTTCATTGAAACTATGCAGATACTGTTTCTAAAAATTTAATTTAAATACGAGTTTTGAAATACTAGTTTTGGTTACAGTTGCTTTTTAATAATACATTCTGAGTTTGCAAATAAACACTAAAATATTTTATTGTCATTACAAATCATAAACACAAAATATTTAAAATTTCAATTATTAAATGAATATAATTATCTCAGTAAGAGGAAACTATCGGTCTAATCTGCGTTTTATCAAAGGAAAACATTTGTTTTTATCTTATAATTCAGGTAGCAACCAACTGGTACAGTACTATTTCCAAAGAGTCACTTCGGAACTGGTTCCGCGAGTCTCACATTAGTACCAGTTTCGGTCCCTATTTTTCGTCTTTAATTTGTAATTTCCAATTTAGTTCTACAACTAGTACCAAAGTGGCAGTTTGGCGACAATTGCCCCCATCCCTATGACATCTCCATGTTAAATTCTACTGTTGTTTGTATGGAGAGGCGGTAGAACTCGTACTAGTTGCCTGGTTCAAATAAACTAGTACATAACTGGTTCTAAACTAGTATTTTTTGCTACTGGGCAATGACTCAGAAATGTAAACAAATTTGAATATTTTGTGAACCATTCAAAAAAGGTTCTAAAACATGATTCATTTTTGAGCCTTTCGAATTTTTTAAAATCTCCCAGCCAGCAATTCCGGAGCACTCATAAATATGATTTTTAAATAGCTCATAGAAATGATTAATGTTTTTTTGAAAACACTCTTTTTTTGGTAGAAAATATGAACACTCAGAAAGCAATCCAAAAAGTTGTCTCTACAATTTAAAAAGCTGTCTCAAAATGAGGGATCATTTTTCGGACTCAAAGAAGATTCCAAAATTATTTAAATTTATGAGGAAAATTTCAATTTTATACGTTCTTTTTTCTGAGTCATTTCTGAGTACACAGGGGGCTCTTTTGGACGGACCACTTTCATAGGAAAAAGTGGAAAAAGTTTTTGGAGCTCATTTCTGAGTCATTAATGATCATCTTTGTTTGCTGGGCTTTTTTTTTTTTTAATAATTTTTGAATCAAAAAAGAAGATACTCTTGGATGAACCACTTTCATACAAAAATTTGAATTTTTAATAATATTTTTTAAACTTTTTTTGATTAATTTTTAAGCTTGTTTGCTGCCTGGGTATGCATATGACCCTAATACTCTAGCAACTTAAAACGAAATTATTCCAATATAAATAGTCCGATATAGAAATACGATACAGAAAAATCTAAGAAAATGGCCTGTTACGACACTTGTGCCAAATCAGGTATTTAAGGTCAGAATTTAATTTCATAGGCCGCGTTTTCAATTTTCGCTATTTAGCGACTTTTTGCTGTTGCAAAATACATATAATTTTTTTTTTGGTACTTTATATGAAGAAGTATGCTGCTACACTCATAGAAATAAATCTGTAAAAATAGCAGAAAACGTTAATAAAAATGATGCTGCAGAAAAAACTTCTAAAATTAGCAGATTATTTTTGATAAATACCTTAGTAAAATAGGAACAGCAAAATAAGACTATTAAATATACAGAATTTTAGTTATATTTGAGCTAAATTTTTGTTAATGGAGAATAGCAAATTAACCTGCTAAAATCAGCAAAAAGTTTTGCTAAAAAATTAGTAGCCTAAAAAATTACCAAAAAATTTAAAATTTTCGAAGTTTTTTTTTCGATTTTTTTTAAATGCAAATAAAAATCGAGCCTTTTGAAAACAACTGTTTACAATTGTTTAGCAAATATTTCTGCTGATTTTAGCAGAATAGACTGCTATTTGCATTCAACTAAATTTAGCTTTAAAAAATAGTAAACATTGTGTATATATAACAGTTATTTTTGCTATTTTTAGTCTACTAATATTAAGCAAATTGAATTTATTTGTCAATTCGTGATTTACTTGGGAGATTTTATAAATACAAAAAAAAAAACTTAAATCTACATTAACCTAGAGGGAACCCCATAAAGCCAATCTGATGATAGTGCTTGGTAGTACTTGAAAATGCATTGACTGTCAACCATTGATTCTAGGAAAGATTTTTCATAAGTTTTGTTCTCTATTTGTCGTAAAATAAATTTGTTAATTCTATTTGGAATTTGTCATATTTGATCTTAAAACTGAAAAAAATAACACTCATTAGTAAGTGTTCTCACAAATATTCAGGTGTTTTCCGTTTTTGGTTTGGGAATTGGATATAACTTATTATTAGATTGTGATAACTAAAAAAAGGAGAATTCTTGATACTTTTTATATTTAACTACACATTGCTTAAATTTAAAAATATCAAAAAAAACTGAAATTTTGATTTTTAAATATCGTTGGACATTTCTATGTTCTAAAAATATAATTAAATTTTCGATCTACCTGAAAATATGAAGTTCCTCTGCCAACAGTGGAATACTGGAAAATAGTAGATATGGATGGACAGGAATTAATAGCATGTGAATCAAGCTATAATATCGACTCGAATCTAATTTTTGAGTCCATTTAGCAACTTTAAATGAATGATAGTTGTGTTCGCAATACTGAACACATTTTATATAATTTTAAATAAGCAAGAGCCGAAGCGAGCTTGCTTATGCTATACGTGCTGAAAACTGTGTAAAGTTTTCTTTTTATATGTATAAGATTTGTCGTAAAACTCATAAATTTACTAGGCTAACATCATATACAATACCTTATATAAATCTCCTGCTGTACTCAATAATTTGATTAAAAATAAAATTTAAATCCGTATAACGAGGGATGTTTTTATATGCTTAAAAGTTACTCAAGCATTTTTGTGTGACGTAAATCGAAATATTTTTGGTAGAATTTGTTAAATTCTTTGTTGGAATTTAATTAAAATTCAAATTTTACTTGTTTTAGAAAAACAAATGCCGAAATTTGACAAGAAGAAAAAAAAAAGTTTGCATAATTTTTGTCAAAACATTTATTTTTTATAAATATTTAAATTTTTAGTTTATGTATTAAGGACTTATGTATTTATGTCATGTAACTTTTCTCATTTATGGTTAGTAATGAAAAATTTATTTTATGTATTAAAAATTCTGCCTAAAAGTATGCTTCACTTTTAGTAACTATAGTTTTGTCAACTTGTTATTAAAACTTTACTACAGCACTTAAAGCTTAAATTTACAAATACATTAGCTTAAATTTACTGAAACATTAGTGCAGGGCTTAGAGAAATGTCCAAATTTCAATAGGGTATCAAACATACTTGGGACTAGTTAAGTGAATGGTTCAATTAATTGATGATTTCACTGGCATTATTAAATAACAATTGTTATGAAATTTTTGGTATTGCGTAATGCCTAAAACAACTAATTAAAATTGAAAACATTCAATATTTTTTTATATTGAATGTTTTCAATATTTTTTGAATATTTTCAAAAAGTTTAAATTTTACTAGGAAACCAACTAAACTCTGTTAAATAATAATTTTCGCTACAAAAATATGTGCTTGAAATCGATGATGGTGAAATTTTTCATAAAGATTTTAAGTCAGTTTTTAAATGATTGAAAAGTTCATCATTCATTCAAGTTCACAAGTTCGGAACATAAAAAAATGGTTTTCAGTAAAGTTTTATCATAAAAAGTATCGAAATTCCCCGGCTATTAAATAGTGTAAATAAAATTCGTAAAAATTTTATTAGAATTATAGATTGAAAGAATTTTTAATGTTTCCTTAAGTAAAAGCCTCATAATCGAAGAAATAAAAAGTGACAGAAAATTGGACAAAAGTTGGAAACAACCTGTAATAAAATTGAATATAAAAAGTCAATAACTTTCTAAGAGGAAAAATATGTAAATCTGAAAAAGTTTTCTCTATTTAAAAAAAAAATTCACGCAACAAAATTTAAAAAAATTCTTTTTTGTTTTTGGCATGCAACGGAAAAAGCTTTGGCACGCCTGATCTAGACTAATCAGAGTGTTCAAAGAAGAGTGAACAACGTAAACTTGTCAATTCATTTTATAATATTTCTCACATAAGGTTTCAGAGGTTGTTTTATAATATAGGAAGGGACTTTAAATATTTATTTGATATCAACTAAAAATTCCAATATTTCTCTAAAGACGCCCATACATTTGCACTATTATAGCACAACTTTCCAAGTTGTGGAAATATATTGACCATGTGTGTATTAAATTGAACGTTGAACAACATTATGGAGTGAATTTAAAACATTTTCGATTTTTATTGGACAACTTGATATATTGTATAATCTACTGCCAACATTGTGCAATTTTAATTTTACGCTGTTTACGTTTTTGTACTGTTTAAGGTTATGTTGAAATTATATACGGCATAAAACATTGTGAGGATATTTTGTTTCATATATGTTTTAATTTATTGTATGGTGTGTGACAAAACGACAAAAAAGTGTGCCATTATATTGTACATAATATTGCTAATGTATGGGGGGGCTAAACGCTTACCCCAATGTTTATTGGGAATATTAATCAATATTTCTTCCTTAACTTGCAAAAGTATGCTATAAATTTTCCCCAAAAATTTAACTTAATAAGTATGCTATAAATATTTAGATAGCTGATTTTAATTAAAGTGTTACCTTTTTAATCAAACTTCTATATTAAATGAAAGTTAGGTTTAAAAAGTATATTACTCGTTTGTAATTAAAAAAAATGTTTTTTCTACTAATTTAAATATTTAACTTTAATATCTACTTGGGGGTTTTTTTTTTGTTGGGAACAATATACTTGAAAAAAAAAATGAATAAGGACAAACCATAAATTTTAAAAGTTAAAAATTACAATACCTTAAATTAGGCAACCCTTTTTAAAAATTTTTTTTCGAAATACACAATAGCTGTATTTTCGACTTAACTATATCCGTTAACTTTCAAAAAAGCACAAAGTGCATAAACACGTTTTTTAGACGAAAACTAACATATCACTTTTCGTATGCACGTTAACTTACAACGTTGATAATTATCAACGTTGAATACTCAACGTTTATACATTTTCACACCTAGCGTAACTTCTTCGCGTTATTACCTAAAAAGTTTTGCTGACGCACGTTCGATTATACCGGAACTATCATAAATACTCACTATTTAAAAAAATTTGATACTCCAATCAGTTTAATGTAGATTTGCTATAAATACTTAACGTTGATAGGTATGAACGAAAATACAGCTAATGTTATTTTTAATTCCAATTTCTCCAGTTTTTATAAAATAGATATCGTTAATCGTTTAACCTGCAATAAAAAAATCCATATTTTGTTCTTTTGCAAAAAATCCGCGTAAAGCAGTAAGAGAAGCAACACTCATGTAGTTAATGCGTTTCTTTCTTTGAATAGAAGAGAGATGAAAGGTAGTGAAAGATAAAGGGTTTCAAATATGGCACCACTATATTTGCGCGAGATATTATATCGTGTTGCCCGCCATCTGGTGCAAAGTCGGCGAACTAGTTGAAGCTTTTTAGTTCAAAGCCCTGTTATGTTATTTTACTTCGGCAGGTTTAGGGACAGCGCTGTGATACGTTTGAAGTATATAAAACTAATTCATATTCACCCTAATTCTAGTTGTCGACCTCGACACAAATCGACGTCGAATTTTGTCGTCTTTTTAAAATTAGTATTCCAATTGTCGTTATCGATATGTATCGATGACTGTTGACTAATATTTGGTATTCCCTAAGAAAATTTAACGACGATATTGTATTGAGACGACTCTGATTTTGTCGTCGCCAGTTTTGGTAACGATATTTTAAAGTAAAGTGATTGTTTTTTCTATTTATCGATATAAAGTCGTCGTCGTTACAAAATGGTTACGGAATACCACATTGGTGTCGATGTCGAAAGAAAGTGATATTGACTTAAAAACGACAACGACATCGACGTCGGCAACTAGAATAAGGGTGATTATTTTTTTTTAAATTTATATTGCTATCGCTGGGGATCGAACCTGCAACATTCTACACAACAGAAGGTTTTTGCTTTAGCCATGACTTTTTTTTTATAATTTTCGTGCACCTTCCCAGTGTAGAAAATCATTACCAGATATGTGATTATGTAACTACATACTTGGTAATGGGAACTAGTTACTTTTGTTATTATATTTCTTATTACATTTATATGGCGATGTCGCGAAAAATAATGAGTTACACCAGCATACGAAAAATCTAAAAATATGTCATTACCTATATGCTTACCAGTACTGACAAAAATAATGGGTCTAGAAATAGATTTTCAAAAAAATAAATTATATAAAAAAAAATATTTTTTATTGTATTTTTTGTTTTAAATAAAATTTTCTGGTGCGGGAATCGAACCTGTGTCTACAGATTGTCAGTCAATATCTCTACCATCTGAGCTATATCGACATGTAATATTTAATAGATAAAAACATAATTGACATGCTACACACAAGTAAGCTTACTCGCCAACATACAAAAAATCAAAAAATATGTGGTTACATATATCCTTACCAATATTTAAAAAATATTGAGTCTAAAAATAGATTTCAAAAAATTTTCAAAAAAAATCTAGAAAATTATTTTTTATTTTAAATAATGATAAAAATAAGTCATTATCAGTAACTCATTATTATATGTTTTTAAATAATTCAGAAGGTAAGTAGGTGTCATTACTGGTAGTCCAAAAAATAATGATATCCCGGTGAAAAATGTCCATATATGAACATTTATGGTTCAACCATATATGTATGGATCCGAAAAATGAGGTAACACCTAAGTATATGTTCATATATGGACATATATGAACCTATACATTTATTAAATATATGCGAAAACATGCGAACGTTGCTGTCCTTTATTATAAGGTTGTACGATAGATATAAATTTATGTATGACATTCAAATTAGGCGCTACATATGTTCCTTTTTTTATTCATGGCATTAAATATAATTCCATATTTATCCAAATATGAGTTCCTTTTACATATATGGAAAAATGTAGTCTTCGAAATATGTTCATATACAAGTCCCTTTTGCATAAATTGAATAACATATACTTTCATATTTGTCCATATATGAGTGCCATTTCCATATATGAAATAACAGATGCTTCCATATATGTCTGTATATGAAATTTTTTCCATATATGGAATCACATATACTTCCATATATGTTCATATAAAATCCATATATGTTCATAAAAAATCCATATTTGTTCATATGTGTCCATACATAAACCATATATGAACATGTTTGAGCGTATATGAACATTTTTCACCGGGATGTCATTACCGTTTCTACACTGGGTTACTTAGCTTGTCTTCACTTTTTAATTCTTTTTATTTTATTTTTATAAAATCTCTTATCTTACAAGCTTCGCATACACATACGTTAAACTTAAATGCAATTTAATGTAGAAAAAAATTAATTTTTCTTCTTTTTAAAAAACCTCATGGTAAAAAATATGAGTTTTTTCTGTATATAATTTTTCCTTTTATCCCAAATAGTTGTATGTGTTAATACAAATACATGCACACAAACTATAAGTAAATTTGATTTAAAAATATTACACCATATTTTATTTTTGTTCACTTGTAAAAAGGGTAAAATATTTTTTATTTTTTTTTATATTTTAGCAATTTAAAAAAAGTCAAAGGAAGTTTTCGATATTATATACATGTACTATATATATGTACATTAGGGCGGGTCAAATTGTATGGATAAAATTTTTTTGATATTGCGTACTCGATTTTTCGAAAGCTTTTAGCATGGGGAAAAAAAGTTCCACTACGACATATCAAAAAAATCATTTTCGAGGCTCCCAAATTTAAATTTTTTGCAATTTTCTAATAAATCTAGATTAGCGCCATCTTGAGGTGGCTTTTTGAAACAACTAATAAAGTTGTAAACAATATAACATTACAACCTTTCCAGAAAGGTATTACTTATGAAAATCGGATAAAAAATGTGGCAACTAGAGGTAAAAGTATATAAGTAAAATTATTTTCTCCTTGTTGTCATCAACATCATTATCATCATTTCTCATCATTATCATCATTTCATCATCAAGCAGAAAATAATTTTATTTATATACTTTTACCTCTAGTTGCCACATTTTTTATCCGATTTTCATAAGTAATACCTTTCTGGAAAGGTTGTAATGTTATATTGTTTACAACTTTATTAGTTGTTTCAAAAAGCCACCTCAAGATGGCGCTAATCTAGCATTTATTAGAAAATTGTAAAAAATTTAAATTTGGGAGCCTCGAAAATGATTTTTTTGATATGTCGTAGAGGAACTTTTTTTTTTTCCCCATGCTAAAAGCTTTCGAAAAATCGAGTACGCAATATCGATTGCTAAATCGACCCACCCTAATGTACATATATTATTATATATTTTGACGTTGCTTGCCATGTACATATGTATTGTGAGTTCCTGATGTGTTTCATTATAACATTTAATTTTTTTTTTGTAAAGTGTAAATGTTGTTAGTTATTGATTTACAAATATAAGTATGTTTTTTTTGTTTGTAGTATATTTTATTCCTATACATAAATATATATAACAGGCAATATCCGGCAATAAGTTTTAATAAATTGATTTAATATTTTAGCATAAATTGTTTCAAATGTTACTTTTATCATAATATGCATAATTTTAAATAAAACTTTTGATATATAAAATGTCAAAAGGTCTAAATAATTTTTATATGTTGGAAAGCAAAATATAAAGCATCATTTTAGGACTTTATGTAAATTAACAAAATTTGTAAAAAATCTTGAGAGATCAATAGAAAAGTCTGGTACAACTTTTTTCAATATAAAACTGATAACGAAGTCTTCCAAATGAATGTGTGATGAGGTTTCTACTCAATTAATTCAAACCATCTCAGGGGTTAAGGAGGTAAAAAAGGTATTATCTTTCCCAGCAGTTTAATATTAAAAATAAACAAAACCAGTGTAGTGGTTAAAAAGTTGCGAATGAAGGACCTCTAAATTTCCTATACAAATGTGTGTTTTTTTTTTTTATAAAATTTCATGGCAGCTTCTGGTGCCAGAGAAGTATTTCGGAAGGTGACAAAGCAAATTGTGGTAATTTTTTATTGTTTCTTCGTTGATACTTTAAATGTTGAATAACGCTTCTAGACCGAAATAGGAAATTATCATTTGTAGTTTAACTTAAAAAATCTTTCTACAAATTCTAAAAACGTCCTTCCTTGACGATTTCTTTGGGAAAGAATGAAATCCTGATATAAATAATAATTTTTCATAATTTGTTAAATAAGTCTTGTGATTTTAGCATATTTTTAACTTTTAACGCACTTATTCTTTATCACGATAAAATTCATTGGAAAAAACTCATAATTTTGGTTTTGAACTTTAGTGCCTTATGTAAACCCTACGGGGAATGTGGGGTCAATTGCCCTCCAGGGACCTATCCCGTGACCGGTCAACCGAAGGCATATTACTAAATTAGTACAAATATGTACAAAAGGGCATGAATTAATTTTCTAAGTATTTTCGGATCCGTTACTTTTACTGTTGCTTTTAAAAAACGTGACCGATACCGAAATAAAAAATAAAATTCGCGGCATATTTTTTAAAATATTTTTTTTTATTTATTTTACTCTTTTATTTATTTTGAACTTTATTTTTCTACGATTTGCTTATTTTAGCTCTTATTTTAAATTTTTATGATTTTTTGCTAAAAAATTTTAAGTTTTGTATTTTCAACGTTTTTTAATGTTAAAGCTGTATTAGTTTTAACAATTGGTATTTCATTTAATTTTCTTTTTAACTTAAGGGCAATTTTTTAAATTTTTATTTATATTATCAGAGTTTTTGAGGTAATTTTCTAATTTTTAATTGATTTTTTAATTTAATTATGGCCAACGCAAAAAACGAGTCAACTGCCATTAAAGGACCTATCCCGTGACCGGTCAATCGGGGGCATACTGAAGGCACTTCCACTATATTTGTGCGTGTGTTAGTGTTGTTTTCTTTTCTATTTTTTTCTTTTCCATTTTTTTATTTGCTTGTAGTGTTTGTTTTTTCTTTTTCTTTTTTATTTGAACAGAAACGAAAAATATATAACTTTACCATCAGCCAGCCAGCACGCATAAGCAACATTAGCTCAGACGGTAGAGCGTTTGCCTTACAAGCAGGGGGTTGTGTTATCGAGCCCTATTTCGACGTCAAGTAGATTATTTTTAATTCTCAATTTTTTATTAGTTTATTTGAAAAGCTATTTTTAGACACAACACATTACTGCCACAAGGTGTCTAAAATGTAGCAATTGGTCATTTCCAATGACAACGCCATATTAAAGTGATATGTCTCTTTCAAAGAAAAAGACCGATCAACGACCGGTCTCCGCCCCCTTGGGACCTATCCTGCGTGTCATCTGGGACCGGTCCCTTTCCCCGTAGGGAAGTTACGAATAAGTGAAAACTAAGTGCCTTTAAAAAAACTACAATCCTTTTTAAAATGTGGTACATTTTTTCAATATGCTGTACTACAGCCACGATTATACTTTTTTAACAAATCGTAAACAGCACCACGTTTTTTTTTTGAATTTAGATTTTTTCAATTAAATCACGATAACTTTAATTTTTGGTACCTGTATTTTTGGCACCAGAATAGATGATGATTTTGGTAGCTTTTCTTATTTGGGTACGTATAGAAAATACCCAAATTATTTGTCATTTATTATTTACGTAAAATATAAAACTAAGTATTTTTTCTGCAATTGGTCCAATGCATCAAACTAAAATGGTTAAAAAAATATTGCATGTTTTTAGTTGCCAAGAAATATTGCCTATTTTTGTGTGCTGTAACAAATTAAGTAAAAACTTACACACAGCATGTTGATTCGGTTTCATGTGAAAAAAATGTTATACTACATAGAAAACAAATATTTTTTAGCATAATTAGTTTCATGTGAAAACTCTGTAGCATTTGTCTTCATTTTCTGGCGAAAAATTCGAATGAAGCTTTCATGATAAAATCAATTTACTATGATTTATGTGCAACCAATCAAATAAAGTTTTTTCTTAAAATAATATAAAGCCCCCGCATTTTTTTAGAGCAAATTCAAATTCAAATTTATGTACATACATAACCCACTATTTTAATAAATGAAGGTTGCTAAATACAATACAAAATGAAATCAATTTTTTAATGTGTACTTTCTATTTTATTTGGAATAACCAAATTAGAATTACAAATTAATTAAAAATCGCCAAAGAATACATTTCTTTCCTACAGTAAAATTTGATGTGTTTGCGCATAAGAAAAAATATGAAATATGTCTAAACCAATAACAAAATTTGCACAATTTTAGTTGTTAAAATAGATTGCCTATCTTTAGGTAGAAAACTCAATTAATTTTAAATATTGTATATTTTAAGGTGTTGTAATAACAATATTGAACAAAAATCAATTAAGTCTATGAGAATGTTGTCAGAAAAGTGTACAAAATTTTCCTTTTAAAGAATTTAGTTAACAAAGTTTTTTTGTTAATGACATAAAATTGTCTGGTCTGTAAAAGACGACAAAAGAAGACCATGTTAAAAAGTCACTCTTAAAATGTGTCAGTTTTTGTTGCAAGTACATAAAATTATACTATATATACTTTATAACAAGTACATTGATATTATCAGAGCAGCGACTTGCATGAACTTAAAAATACAAGTTTGAGCCTTAAGATATACACAACAACAAATTTTGAATATATTCACTAAAGTCTCTTATGACATTAATGGAAGTTATTCAAAATATAGTGTAGCATATTTTTAGGCGTCAAATCAAATCAAAATAAATGTATAAGAGTCCTAGCTCTGATTACAATTTTTTTTAAACAGAGTAGTGACAACAAAGTGTCATTTTAAAACTTAAATGTTGTGACGTAAATTTTTTCAGTTTTGTAAAATATAAAAAAAAGTCATTGTAATTGTTTGACTTTAAGCTTAAGTGCTGATGTTACTTTTTACCTTAGGGATATTTTTGTTTCTTATACTCTTTCTTTCGTCAATGTTTAAAAATAGTAGTTTATGTTTGAAAAAAGAATTCTGTATTCTTGATGCAAGATAATAGAGTTAAAAATAAAAAGTTAAAAGTTGAAAAGTAAAATGTCAAACCAAAAATAAATATTTACGCATCTTCAACCATGCTGTTTTTGTACAAATAACACGAGACAGTAGAGATAAAGTCAAATTTAAACAATAGCATTTCGAAAGAGATACAAGTTGGAAGATATTAACTAGTTAGTGATGGTGGTGGAGGTGATGGTCTGTGGTAAATATGTGCAAAAACATAAAGATGCATGCGTCATTACAAACAAAAATAGAGTAGAGTCATGGAAAAGGTCATTTAAAGCATAAAAAGAGATTATACATATTTAAACAAAGGGAAAAGATATAAAATCTTTTTGGCAAAGTGACGAAAATAAAATAAAAAAACTGTACTAAAAATAATAATTTATGTAAAATTCAAAACAGACAAGATTTTTGTTTTTTAATAAAAAACGAATTAACATTGAATATTTGTTAGTTCCTAAAAGAAGGCAACACTTTTTTTAAAGACTGAAACTTTTTTAAAATATGCAGTCTAGTAAAATAGTAGAAATAGTAGAAAAAGTTACTAAAAATTAGTTAAAAATGAAGCTGCAGAAAAAACTGCTAAAATTATAAGATTTTTTTTTGCTAAATACTAGTAAAATAAGAACAGAAAAATTAAAACTGTTAAATTTACAGAATTTTAGTTATATTTAAGCTAACTTTTAGTTAATTGAAAATAACAGATTGTACTGTAAAATCTGCAGAAAATTTTGCTTAATATTAGTAGACTAAAAATAGCAAAAATAAACTGTTATATCTACAAAATTTTTGCTAAATTTAGTTGAATGCAGAAAGCAGAAATATTTACTAGAAAAGTTGTAAACTGCTGTTTTCAAAAGGCTCGATTTTTATTTGCATTTAAAAAAATCGAAAAAAACTTCGAAAATTTTACATTTTTTGTTGATTTTTTGGACTATCAATTATTTAGCGAAATTTTTTGTTGATTTTAGCAGGTTAATTTACTATTTTCCATTTACAAAAATTTACCTTAAATATAACTAAAATACTGTACATTTAACAGTTCTATTTTTCCTTTTCCTATATTACTAATATATAGCAAAAATAATCTGCTAATTTTAGCAGTTTTTTCTGCAGCATCATTTTTAACTAATTTTTAGTAGTTTTAACTTAAATTTTTGACCGATTTTTTATTAGTGTACGAAACATAAATTAGTATATTTTTCTGCTAAATTTAGCACTCGGTTTTGAAAAATTAGTAAAAAAATCCGTAATTTGTAATAAGAGAATATCAAAAATTGTACTAATAATCAGTATAAAAATAGTATAGTGCGATTGGAAATTGTTTACAATTTTTTTTACAAACTTTTTTATCTGAGTGTACATACATCACTTCGTAGACAAGTTTTGTAAAAAAAACAATGAACCAAGACCAGCCCTTTAAGAATAGGAATCGATTCAGACTTAATTTTATATTCGAAACTGTACGTCCGTCCGTCCGACCGTCCATCTGTCAGCCTGTCCGTCTCTCCCTATTATGCGCAAGCTAAAGGTCGGAAATATTAAGCTATTTTGAGCTTTTATTGATATTGTTTAACACCAGTCTACGTTTAGACCTAGTGGTCATATACAGTGGTGGCAAATTTAATAGGAACGATTTAAATTTTTTTTTTAATTTTATTCTCGTTGCCTTTATTTTTAGAGATCACAATAGCGGCTAAATTCGCCCCGAAAGGCGAATACGTAGTCTCGAATATTGTGCAGAATTTTAACGTATTATCTATTTTTTTATTTTGCCACAAGTTTTAAGTGGGCGTGGCTTTTAATGAAAAATTAGCGATATTACATAGTAAAATATAGCGAGTATTGATCGGATCTATACAAACTGAATATTTTTGGAAATCCTACAAAATTTTCTTAAGTTTTGCATTATTTTTATCTAGAAATCTTCGCCACACTTAAAATGACAGTGCCTTAAACATGAAAAAATTTTCATTTTTTTTTTTAGCGATTTTAAAATAAAGTTAACAACACTGCCAATTCTTTCATATAATTAATTGCTTTCCAAACCATTGTCGGAGTGTGCTAATTTGTATTATCAAGTAAATTCTTAAAAAAATAAAAATTAAAAATGTCACCCTGTGACTGTTTTATAGAAATGGATCCATCGGAAGCTCTGCAAGACCTTGCTTATTTATATTGTGTTAGTAGTTCATAGGAGCAAAAATTTTGTCCATTTTGCGCTATCTTGCTTAGTTTTCGAGATACCGGCCATTTTAAAAAATCGCCATATTACAAAATGGACTGTATCTCGAAAACTAAACGAGATAGAGCAAAACCGACAAAATTTTTGCAAGCTTCAATGCAGTGTTCGCGGTCCGAGAGCGATCCCCAGGAATCAATTTTTATGAAACAGCCACAGGGTGACCCATTTTATTCAATTTTTGTGAAAATATAAATAGAAATTAATACACTAAGATAACACGAATAGCAATTTCCAATTTCACTCGTTCCCCATTTCATTCCATATTGTTCAGATTTGCTGCACCGATGTTCCAATCCATTATCGGATTGTGTTCACTTGTGTAGTCACGTTAATTGTCAAAAACAAAAAATTAAAAATGTCACCCTGTTTCTGCTGTGGAAAAACGGATCCCTCGGAACCTCTTTTAAACCTGGCTTATTTGTATTATAGGAGCATATTAGTACTCCGCCGGAGCCAAAATTTTGTCCGTTTTGCTTTGACAATTTTTTAAAATCGCCATTTGCAAGCTCGCCAATAAAATCTGTAAAGTGACGTTTAATAATGCCAATTTTTTCATATAATTGAGGCATTAGTAATCCTAATGAATTTACTATACAATTGGCATTAGTAATGAAATCGATGTATTTCAAGGCATTATCATTAGTCGAAATAATGATAATGTCAAAAATTTCATTAGCATTAGTTTCAATTTAATGCTAATGGAATTATCAATTAATTTATATGAATAATTAATTAGACTCATGTATGATACAGATGCATATTTTAATGAAATTTGATGTACTGGCTTATATTGCCCCGAGGGCAAAGCATACTCATTTCGGATAAAATAAGCCCATGTTTCTACCTAGCGCCCATAAGGACTATATATCTGACTTTGTCTTAAATCCAATTGAAATTATCCAAATTCAGAATTTCTAACTGATTTCCAAATTTTGAATTTATAGACAAATTTTGATACAAGTCAATTTTAACCCATTAAAATTTCGGATCCAAACTTAGCTAAATTTCAACCGATCTGGTTTATGGTATCATATCGTCGGAATGCCCGACTTTAACCTTTTTACTCGTTTTGAATTTGGTCCCTTTTATAAAGCCCCGGTCATTTTGAATTTGGCACTTTTTATAAAGACACGATGATTTCGAATTTGGTACCTTTTATAAAGCCACGATTATCTTTCATAAAGCCACGAATATTTTGAATTTATTACCTTTTATAAAGCAACGATTATTTTGAATTTGGTACATTTTATAAAGCAAATATCATTTTAAATTTGGTACCTTTTATGAAGACATGATTATTTAGAGTTTGGTACCATTTATAAAGCCACGATTATTTTGAATTTGATACCTTTTACAAAGCCATGATTATTTTGAATTTGGCTAGTTTTATAAAGCCGAGATTATTATATATTTATAAAGTCACCATTATTTTGAATTTGTTACATTTTTAAGGCGAAAATTATTTGTATCATATTGTCATATGTTTTTCATATGTATATTTATTTTTTATATTGTCACTTTATCTTAATATCCCATCATGTACCCATGATGATCAAATTTAGTTAAAGGATTAAATTTGAATTTAAAAATGCGTTCTTTGTTTTTTTTTCTCATTTAAAAGCCCATTTCCTTGAATTAAGATACAACCATTAATACCACAAAATAAATATGTGGTTATTTAAAATACACAAATTGTGACATTACAACAATTGCATGTTGTACTTTAGTAGTGAATTTTGCTATTTTGTATGCATAATTTTGCTGTTGCAACCTTAAATATGCAGGCTACATACAGTTTTACATGTTGTTATTTTTGTATAACGGAAACCTCAAATTGTTGTATTTAAAGTTAAAGAGCAATTATTGTAAACATGAATCAAAAAAAAAAGAAAAATGTTGAGTTAAAGCAAAAAACCATGAACCATGTTAATAAGCTGCATTCCGTAAAAAACGCAATACGCAAACGTTTAGTTTGTTGCCTACTTTTAGTTGCACATACAAACTGCGGCATATTTTTAGGTTAAGTTATAAATAACTACAACAGTTTTTAAAGATTTCATTAATGTTTTCAACTATTAAAATCTGTTAAAAAACCAGGTCCATTATATTATAAAGTATGTTACACATATTTTTAACCACACAAAAAAAAAAAAATAATAAAAAAATGTTTGCAAACATTGTATGCAAAAAGGAAAACGAATACAACAAGGCTTGTCAGTCAGTGCCCACAGGGCTCAAAATATTTATGTTGTCAATATTCATACAATAAAATATTTTATATTGATAACGTGTAAATGTTATTTAAAAAAAAAATTGCTTTTATACCTAACGATGCCAGCTGTTGAACAATCGATAAACCAATACATATGGTGACAATAGGTTTTAAATAAAAATTGGTTTTGAATAGATATTATAAGTTGCTTTGAATATCAAAGAACGATAAAAAATGGTGAAAAGTTTTTAAAATACATCTAAAGATATGCAAGATTTAAAAAGTATAAATATACGCAAATTTATTTTGAAACATCTTTATGTGGACAACACTTTGTTAAATTATTCCCTAAAGTAGGCAATAATTTTTAATACATGTTCGTATTAAAAAAGTAGGCAATCAAATAACAATGTTATCCCAAATGTAGGCAGTTTTTTGTAAAACATTTAAATTTAATATTTAAACCATATTCAGTGTTATCTAAACTTTTATACACTTCCTTTTAAACCATTTTTTTCTACGTATCTTTGACAGTTCATCCATTTTTTTATACGAGTATGTATCCTTATCTACAGTAAATATTTGATCTTTTATTTAATGTGAATATTTTTAAGTACCTATTACAGATACACAAGACTAAACTGTAAAATGGAAAACATTTTGTTCTGACAAATTGCTATGTATACCATGTTAATACAGCTGGGGTGGCACAAATGGGAATACCTAAGACAGGGCAAATAGTAAAAATTCAATTTTGAAATTTTAACAAGCTTCATTATTACACGGTTCCTTTAATAGAGCCATAACACTTAAATTTAATTTAATTAAACGTTTTTTTATTTTTTATTTTGTTGCTTTCTATTTTCTGCCATTTATTTGTTCGTCCGTCGTTTCTTTTTTGTATTCTTCTTCTAGTTACTTTTAAAAGCCTAATTTCATACGAAAATTATGATAATGATTATAATCACAATGTTATTTTGTTGTGTTTAGTAGTGTAACAAATTCCATATAATGTATATTTATAATGAATATTGTTGCTAAATTCTTGTGAAATTTATTTTAAAAATACAACAAAATTTATGGTTTAAAATTAAGCTAAAAATTAAGTAATAAAAAATACAAAAAATTGTAAAAATCGCAGAACGTCTTACTCCCACATATATTAGAAAAAAAATTTAAAAAAACGCTTAGGAAATGATAAGAATTTTAGGAAAATTCGCATATATACCCAGAAAAACCATGGTAATGACAGGTCATTACCATGACTTTAAATGACATGGACTTGGCCCGGGGAGGGGCCCGAGAACGAACAAATACTTACGATTTGGTATAATTACAAATAAAACTGTGGTATTACTAATTTTTTACTTAAATTTAGATTTGTTAAATTTACACAAAAAATGGGTTTAATTAAACGCTTAAAATGATTTTTCTAAAGCAAAAAAAATTAAATAGGATTAAAATAGGAAACCATGTGAATTCTCCATTTTAGGCATAGGGTATGTTCAGCGAACTTATGTAAAATACTACGAGGAATATCTTTGTGGAACATTTTAACCTTCTAACTCTTCAATTAAAGGGACTTTTTTGGGCCCTTTTTAAACGACCCGTAAGTTGAAGAGTTAGAGTGTTAAAATGTTCCGCAAAAATGTTTGCCATGAAATTCTAATATAAGTCTTTGAAGACATTAGCATCAAAAATTTAACTTAAGTGCCAGTAATAAGTAAAAACTTAAAATGTGTTTAAGGGTTAATTTCGTACTTATTCAGAATTGGTGCTCAAATGTCCCACAAACCTGGATTTTAGGGAGAAACCATGGGAATCTTCCATTTTAGGTATAGGAAGTGTTCAGCGAACTTATGTAAAACACTACGAGGAACATTTTTGTGGAACGTTTTAACCCTCTAACTCTTCAACTTACGGATGTTTTTTGTACCTTTTTAAAAAGGGCCCAAAAAAATCTCTTTCATTGAAGAGTTAGAAGGTTAGAATGTTCCACAAAAATGTTTCTCGTAGTGTTTTACAAAGGTCCGCTCAACACATCCTATACCTAAAATGGAAGGTTCACATGGTTTGAATACTAAAGAGTGTTTAGTATTCAAACCATGTGAAATTTGCGTGAAATTTGTGTCAAAATCATGAATTAAGGCATTTCAAAAAATCCACTTTTTTTAATTTGTGGTAAAAAATAGTAATTAATTTTTTAATGATCTATTATATAACAGTAAAGGGTTCTTCAATAAGATCGCTACAAAATTTTTTTAAATAAAACAAAAACGGTTTTGGATATCAATGAAATTCTTTATTCCTGTGAAAGTACGTTCGATGCCATTATGTATGGAAATCGATCTCTTTTGCATGTCCACCACGGGCACACTTGCAGAAGTCCAGACGCTGAACACAATTTTCGACGGTTTTCAAGCATAAATCGGCCGATATTCGTACGAAGTTCATCAATCGTCGCTGGCTTGTTGCCATAGACCATAGATTTGACGTAAATCCACAGGAAATAGTCCAACGGCGTCAAATCGCACGACCGAGGCGGCCAATCGACTGGACCATTTCGTGTGATAACACGTTCTCCAAACTTGGTTTGCAATAAATTGATTGTGACATTCGCTGTGTGGCTTGTGGCGCCGTCCTGTTGGAACCACATGTCCTCCAAGTCCATATCATCCAATTGGGGCAAAAAATATTCAGTTATCATTGAACGGTAGCGATTCCAATTCACAGTAACGTGCCGGTCTTGATCATCAAGGAAGAAGTACGGCCCAATGACGCAGCCGGCCCATAATCCGCACCAAACCGTAATATTTTCGGGATGCAATGATGACTCATGGAGTACGTATGGATTGCTGTCTGACCAATAACGCATATTTTGTTTATTGACGAAGCCATTCATTATGACGACCATAAATTGGACGTAGCGCTCTTAACGTTGAGGCCACTGACTCCGAATTTCGGTAGTAAATTTTAATAATTTCGACTCGTTGTTGACTGGTATATCTCTCCATCATGAAATGGCAAACCTTACTGAAGAGAAATGTCAAAAGAGCGGCAAGAAATATGGTGTCGTTTGCTGTCCTGTCTTTCTACTTTTGTAGCGTCCCTGTTGAAGAACCCTTTATAAACTTACAAAAAAAAGGAAAAAAAAATCTAATTTTATATAATTTTTTTATATACTCCATCAAACTAAAGTAATTTTTGGATTTTCAAAAAAAGAAAATGAGTTTTTCGGAGCAATAAAAAATAATTGTTTTGTAAAGATATACTAAAATCCACATTTTAATTTAACTACAAATATATTGAAGTAATTAAAAAACAAATCTTCGAATAAGTTTTTAAAAAAATGCAGTTTTGATAATTATTTTAGTGAAACAATTAAAACCCATTTTTCTGTTAAAGCATTTTTGCATAAAATTCTCTGAGTTTAGCGCCCTCTCTTGGCGGCAAAAGCAATCACAACAAATATTTTTTTTCACATTTTTTTGAGTTACTTTCTAATCTTTAAAAAAATCCTTCTTTAATCAGAATTTGAAACATTTTGTTGTTTCTTGCGGAATTTGGTGAAAATTGTCCAAATAACCCTGTTAACACCAAATTTTATATACAGTAGAAAAAAATTGGAAATTAACCCTTATAAGCACATAGGGTCAAAATGACCCCAAATTTTTAAAATGTAAAAAAGTACCATTTGACATTGAAATCGACAAAAAAGCTTTTAATTAAGCATTTTCTAGAGAAAAATCAAAATTAAACTGTCTGGGAGCATGACCCGTTTTGGTTTTTTGTTAAATAACGCTGGTTGGCTGAAAAATTTATCTAGAAACATGAAATTCCTTGCCCTAGTTGTTATCATATATAGAAGTGATGGCTTTTGTGTATTTCAAAGTTAGTTTCCAAATAAAAGCAAAGTGTTTATTAAATTGAAATTGAAACTGATTTTATGTTTGATATTTGCAGAAAATATTAATAACATGAGGGTACATTTGTTATATGTTTAAGGTGTCGTAATATTGACTGACATAAGTTACAGGCCTATGAAAGATAAAAATGAATTAATAATTTAATATTTTAGTATATAGTATTTATAGTTATAATAAGTTTCCTATAAACACAATAAAAAAATGTAACATACCTTTCAGGCTTACATTTTGGCCCCTTATTTTTAATTTTTATAATAAACATACTCGTGAAGCGTGAAATTAATGTTCATTTTACAACAATAGACTTAATGAAAAGTTTCCACCTAAAAATATGCACTGTTTTTCATTATTATTGCAATGCCATATAGTATGCAATACAAATGTTTAAAACATTTTGCTTGTCTATCTTTATCTGTATGGATTAAGATTTTCGTGGTTTAAATTTTAATTAAAAATGACAATCAAATTCAATAAAAATTTTATTGTATTTATTTTTTATATTTCTTAAATAATACAACGGTAATGATAACTGCATATTTTTAGGAATTAGTAAATTATTTTTATTTTGCAGTTTAAATTATTTTATCAATTAAAATGAACAACTGGCAATCATGTCAGATAGAAAATTTACATATAAATTAATAATAGTTAAATTGAAATATAAAGTTGGTATATGAAATTTATGCAGAAACATGATTGAAAATTGTATAAAAATAAATGAAATTGATGTTTATCCCTAAAATTATACAACGAGATTTCATTTGTTTTCCGTCAGTTAATGACTGATGTAAATAAAATAAATTGTAATAAAAATAGAATTGATATTGATTTTGTGTTTAAGAGAGAGAAAAAAATATATATATACAATACATATATAAATTTATTCCATTAATCAATTCGAAATAGGTTATAATTTTTAAAATATAATTACCCATTTTTTTTTGGCTTTGTTATTCATAAATATGCAGCTTAAACTTTCTCTATAAAATTGAAAATTATTATCACTGTTAAGTCTTATATAGAAACTTAACCACACACACGTTTTATATTCATAAATTTTACAATAGATCCTTAATGGTATAAAAGAAAAATTTCGTATATGGTTTAAAAATTTATATTATATATGTGGGTGTAAATGACTTTAAGGGCTTTAAATAAAACAGTTTAAAAAAGTTTTCATTTCATGTGGAGGAGGTGGTTAGGTTTATATTATACCACGAAAAACGACATTAAAATTCTGACAATTGTAAGCCATTATGACAATAACTTTAGAATATACTCGTACATATACATTCATAGATTTGAGACAAATATTCTATGTACGTTTTCGTAGAAACATTATCAACACTAAAAAACAGTTTAACAAAGTTGTCATCATAAACAAAAAAATAAAAAAATTGAGAAAAAATTAAAATCTTTCCAAACATTTTATATAATGATATTTTCTATATTTCAGAGCACACTTTAAGGCAACAACTTTTCAGAAATGGTTGTTTTTCTTTTAATATAAAGCTGTGCAAAAATGTAAATGAAGTTTAAAACGTGACACTTTATCAACACCAATTCGCAGCTAAAAACATTTACAGATAACTTCACATAAGCTTTGTTATGCTAACAACAAAAGAAATCTAATGGCTGAGAATACAAAATGGAACAACAAAAAAATCACGGCATACTTTTAGGTAGAATTAAAAAGCTAAAAAAAGTATTGCCTAACATTAAGGCTCTTGGCATTAACTACGCTGAAAACAAAAGTAGAAAAAACTTCTCTACTTTTGTTTTTTCTTTTGGCAAAATGACAAAACCAAATATTATATAGACTTTAAAAAATAAGAAAACTGGGTTTTCGTAGAAAAAAAAAGCCAGAAAAAATCAAAAGATATTTAAAGCCGATATTATGATACCCTATTTGGATATTGAGCAGAATTAGAAATGATAACTTTCTTATACACTCACAGAAATAAGTCTGTAGAAATACCAAAAAAGTTACTAAAAATTTGTTAAAAATGATGCTGCAAAAAAAAAACTGCTGAAATTAGCAGATTTTTTTGCTAAATAATAGTAAAGTAAGAGCAGCGCAATTAAAACTGTTAAATTTATAGAAATCTAGTTATATTTTAGTTAACTTTTAGTTAATTGAAAATAACAAATTGTACTGTAAAATCTGCAGAATATTTTTCTCAATATTAGTAGACTAAAAATATCAAACATAAAATGTTAAATCTAAAACATTTTTGCTATTTTTACGTGAAATTTAGTTGAATGTAAATAGCAATCTATTCTGCTAAAATCAGTAGAAATATTTGTTAAAAAAAATTGTAAACTGCTTTTATTTGCATTTAAAAAAAAAAAATCGAAAAAAACTTCGGAATTTTGAAATTTTTTGGTGATGTTTTAGCAAATTTTTTTATGCTGATTTTAGCGGGATAAGTTATTTTCTATTAACAAAAATTTAACACAAATATAACTAAAGTTCTGTATAATTAAAAGTTTTATTTTTGCTATTGCTATCTTACTAATATATAGTAGAAATAATCTGCTAATTTCAGCAATTTTTTTCTGCAGGCTCATTTTTAACTAATTCTTAGTATTTGTAACTAATCTTTTTGCAGACTTTTCTATTAATGTAGACGCTCATAGTAATATTTTTGGTTTTGAGATTTCCGACTTAAATCGAGCTCACGGCAAAAATATTTTTTTGTTATTATATTATTGATTTTTATACATTTATTAAGATATTAAGACAAACAGGCAGCTAATCAGCGCGAATTTAAAATAAATTCTTGTGCTGATGATAAAAAAATACATTTTATTATTTTCAGTTTAGAAAAAGCTAAAAATTGCCAAAGTCTGTGTTGTATGTCTGCATCTGCCGACTTCTCACATAAACGGCGCTGCTTTTAAGAGACACATTTTCCAGCTGTAATATTAAAGTTCAATCGTATTTTCGTTGTAATCTAAATTAAAATACGATTAATTTTGTTGCAATCGAAATTTAATCATATTGTTTCGATAACAACGAGAACAACTATTAAGGTCTTATTTTCATATTTTGCCGGAAAAGCTACACTCAAAAAAGTTAAACAGTTACTACATTACAGTTGTTTTTTCTATAGAAAATTGCTAAACAACTCTTATGATGGTTATTTAAGGGGGGACATAACATTGGCCGTTTTTTGAAAGCGACTTTTTTTTATAATTTTGTATTTTAGTAAATATTCTTAAAATTCTAAGAAAACAAATTTCATGTAAAAATTCCTACAGGTTCAAAAGTTACAGCCGGATTAGTGAGAGCGCATTTTTAATTTTCGCGCTGCCTACGTACCTTTTTTTTCTTTGTTCACAAACTTTAAACGCGTTTATCTCGAAACCATATTTTTCGTACTGGTTGCGGCACTAGCGGGTTAATTTTTTGGCGAATTTTTAAACTTGATTCGCTATCGTATGGCACGAGCTTTTTTTTAATTTTTTTTCGATTTTTTATGAATTTTTAAAGTCAATATTTTTTTTTCGAAAAAACACACTTTCAAATTCGGAACATCACCATCGCGCTGCAACCACGAGGCCCCGTTTTTTTCTCTGCCGCCAGTTTGGAGCTCTATAAAACCATGTTGGAGTGAAAAATATATTTTTTTGAATTTTTTTTCTTGTAATTTGTTCAATTCTCTAAAATAATAAAAAATGTTTGTTTTTGACTGAGTTATGAATTTTTAAAATAAGGTCTGTTTTCTCTGCCGCGAATGTCATGTCCCCCCTTAAGAAAACAATCATAGAAAAGTACTGCAATTTCGTAACAGTTGTTTAAAGCAGTTATTTTCAATATCATAATAAACAACTACCAAGACAGTAAATTTACAGTAAACAGTTGTATTTGTTACTATTAAAAAAAATAAAAAATTTCGTTGATATTTATTGAATTTTAATAATTCTTGTTTAGTTTATATTTGATATCATTGATATATTCCTAGTTTGCAAATAGTAATCAGAAACTTGTATTTTATCTCCAATGCATAAAAGCATAATAAATGAAGAACCGTTTGGAATTTTTATTTTAGATTTTAAATAGGCTGAAGTAATTACAGATATTTTTGTAATCGAAAGAAAAAAATTGTGTTTTTTTTTTTTTATTAAAATATACTTTTATAATACCAAAAGAGTTAATTGTAAAAAAATAGTAGTTTTTACCCATTTTGTCAGTTGTTTTCTAATTTTTGTAGTAAAAATTTGTCAGTTGATTTTACGTCATTGGTAGTTATTTTTAATGCATTTGTTAGTTGATTTTCAACAGTTAAAAATAACAAAAGTTTTACTTTAAAGGTAAACACCTTTGTCGTCTTTTTAACTGCATATACCTTTGCTTTAAATGTCAGTAGATTCTACCGACAAACTTGTGAGTGTACCCAAATCAATATCAAAAATAAAATTTTTCATTTCAGTAGAATTTTTGCGATGTAGTAGTGGCAATTTTACGAAAACAATTAGCAGACAAGACGATTTTTAAAATGTTACGGAAAAGTGACACTGAGCTTTGTTCTGATTGAGGCTTTTAGCGCTGAATTCGTTCACTATTATGGACGAAAACCAGGCTTTCATGCAGAGAAATGATTGAAATATGTACTGATCATAATAAGATTCTAATAATAGGAGTATGAAATTAATATTAAATCGGCTTCAATTATCATAATAAAATCAGTAACTATCATATTTATGATCTATAGAATCATACTATGATAATTTCGTTTCCCTAATCATGTTAATATACAGTTGTTCTCTGCATGTTTAAAGCCGGTAAAAATTCTATTTTAAGTAAGGGTTAAAATATCTAAAATGGAGCTAAAAATAAGCTCTGTTTTCGGTTTTTACATAAATAAAAGATGTATCGTAATAAAAAAGAAATATTAAAAATTTTGATATGCATATTTCTTGCAGTACCTTTTTGCTAAATAAATTGTCATAGGGTATAACAATAATACAAAACCATTTTATGTACTCAAAACAAAATAAAGAAGTAACGGAAATGGTTACTAGCACAAGGATATTTACAAAAACATCACACACACACACATATACACATACAACCATAAGAAATAAAGAAAGTAGAAAAATGGTCTAATTTTAACAGAAGAACATTTACATAAAAAACCGTCACTGTTGCCTTAAACAAAAAAATCTAGTTTCGAAAAAAACGAAAAAACAACAAGTGCAACATAATATAATATGTATGCAGCTTCTGCACCCATTCCGAAAATACTAACGTCAGACAAGGGATATGGCAACACCAATAAAATAGGTAATAACGTAATCGTTATCAAAGGGTGGTTCTTTCTTCAGTAAACTAATAGTTTTCTTTTTTTTTTTATTAAAATTTAAATAAAAACAAACAAAAAAGCTAAGAAAAGTTAAAGCATTTCTAAAATTTTGTTAATCAAACATGTTTACCGCTACTTTTCTTTCCATTTTACGCTATTTTGAAAAATTTTTGTGTTTTCAAATATAAACACAGCTGATACTAAACTGACACTAAATAGGTGCTCAGGTAACATTGAGTTTTATCCCCCTCTACCGGTGTCTAGTGTAAGTTCTGATGCTTTATCTCTATAATTAATAGTCTCTGCGTCAATCTAGTAAGGGACGTCCCCTAAGGCGGACCCTCAGATCGCAATGCAACATGTAACACCTATATTTTTTATGCTGCCCAATCTCATATTTAGGGCTAATAAAATGCCCAAGTGTCAACATTTTTCCTTTTTTGTGTTTTATTTATCTTGGTTCCAAAATAATTTATGCAAATTGGGTCTAAAACGAGACATATTTTGAAGACAGTGGTTGGGCCAGTTTATTGAAAAGTTCTTAAATGAAAAAGCTTCGAACAAACTTCAAATCAAATTTTACCCCCTAAAATTAGATTAGAAAACTATTTTGCTTAGCGAATATTTCCTACTTGTATCCCTACCATCGGATACCCAAGTTTTATTAATACCCAATAGACTTCTTGTGTAAGAGTAAAAAATAAGTAGGAAAATCGACCACATCTGCTATATTGTCCATAATTAACATTTCCAGCTTTTGATTTAACAAAATCGCAAATCATTTAGTCGTAGCAGATTTTGTACAGTTATTACTAAAAGTAGACTCATAAAAATAAATCTGTAAAAATAGCAGAAAATGCAACTAAAAATTAGTTTAAAATAACCTTGAAGGAAAAACTGCCGAAATTAGAAGTTTTCTTTGCTAAATACTAATAAAATAATAGAAGAAAAATAAAACTGCTATATTAATAGAATTTTAGTTTTATTTAAGCCAACTTTTAATTAACTGAAAATGACAAATTGCACTATAAAATCTGCAGAAAATTTTAATAAATAATAGTAGACTAAAAATAGCAAAAACTCTTATTTCTACAAAATTTTTGTTATTTTTAAGCTAAATTTAAATATTATGTGAGTTTTGGGCTACTAATTATTTAGGAAAAATTTTTGTTGATTTTAGCAGGTTAAGTTATTATTTCTTTATTAACAAATATTTAACTCAAATGTAACTAAAATTCTGTATATTTAACAGTTTTATTTTTTCTGTTCCTATCTTAATTATTTTCTGCAAAGTAATTTTTAATTAATTTTTAGTTGTGTTAACTAAATTTGTTACACACATTTTTCTATGAGTGTATAACACAAGAACAGTTTTGTTTAAATTGTATCCTTGAGCCTTTTTTTGCTACACTATTTTTAACGAGTAGTAGCGAAAAAATAACACATTAGATAAACAACTGCTTTATTTACGTCTAATGTTTACTAAATGTGTTGCCTACTTTAAGGGTTGTTATATAAAATAAAACTCAACTAAAAATGACAGTTAAAAATAAAGGATTGTTCAACAGGGACGCTTCAAAAGTAGAAAGGCAGGGACAGCAAACGACGCCATATTTCTTGCCGCTATTTTGACATTTCTCTTCAGTAAGGTTTGCCATTTCATGATGGAAAGATATACGAGCCAACAACGAGTCGAAATTATTAAAATTTACTACCGAAATTCGGAGTCAGTGGCATCAACGTTAAGAGCGCTACGTCCAATTTATGGTCGTCATAATCGTCCTAGCAAATCAACAATTGATTGTGGGGCTACGTCAAATCTATGGTCTATGCCAACAAGCCAGGGACGATTGATGAACTTCGTACGAATATCGAACGTGAAATTGCAGCAGTATCGGCCGATTTATGCTTGAAAACCGTCGAAAATTGGGTTCAGCGTCTGGACTTCTGCAAGCGTGCCCGTGATGGCCATGCAAAAGAGATCGATTTCCATACATAATGGCATCGAACGTACTTTCACAGGAATAAAGAATTTCATTGATATCCAAAACCGTTTTTGTTTTATTTAAACTTTTTTACTTTTGTAGCGCTCTTATTGAAAAACCCTTTATAACAAAAAATAAAACAGACAATAAAGTTTTTTCAACACAATTATTTTAGGGGAATAAATTGTGAGCAAAAAAATTAATTTATTACTTAAAATAACAAGTAAACCAAATCACGTTTTTAATTTAATTTACCCTTTACATATAATATATATAAATATATGTATATGGCTTTCCATACCAACTGCTACGATTTAACAGCATACTCGTAAGAATATACAGCGTCTAAATACACTTCATGAATTCAAATCGACTGAAATTTTAATAGTATGGCGCTAAGTGTATTAAACTATAAATTATAAAATCGAACTTAATTCGGTTATTTATCATATTGATTATAACTATTGATGTCCATTTTATGTTTTTCAAAAACATCCTCTTACAATGCATATTTTCTGAAAAACTATGGTACACTGATTCCGAATACTGTAAAATTAAGTATATACTTTTCGTATACTTTTTCGTGGACAGTTGGTATGGAAATCCTCATATATGGAAGATATAAAATTGCAGAAAATTTAATTTACTTCAATGACGTCATGATAAAAGAGTTTTTAAATATTAGAAAAAAATGAGTTTTTGTTTGTTTGTTTGTTTAATGGTGTAATATATTCAACGCCAATTGAAGAGGGAACGACTGAGCTTTAACTTCTCATTGAGTTTGTAATTTAACTTAACAAATATTTCCAGAAATTCAAAAAACGTCGCACAGTGCTTTATATATTTAATCCTTTAATTCCCAGTGGAACATAGGGCCGCCGCACAGTGCTTTGATCCCATAAAACGATTGAACAAAAATAGAAGGAGTGTAGAGAGTTTTGAAATTTGGTACACTGACATAGAACCTCCTAGTTAAGAAAAATTTTAATTTTTGGAAATATCGGGCCAAGGACACGCCCACCACCCATAGGTCCTGAAATTTAAAAATATTATATTAGCTACATAAATGGACGTAAAATTACGAAAAGTATCCATTGAGATACACATAAAACTGGAAACGTTTCTGTCAATTTTTATCAAAATAGAAGCAAGGACTCTTAGTCCTGCCATTAATCCTTTATCTTAAAATCTTTATAAAACCTGCAAAAATTTTCCGATTGCCATGAAATTTAGCACGTGAATTGATATAAGGTCAAGCCATATTTGTGCCAAATTTGTGTAAAATCGATTCATAAAAAATGACTCATAAAAAATGCGTAAATGCATAAAAAAAAAATTAAATAGGATTAAAATAGGAAACCATGTGGAGGATCCTCCATTTTAGGTACTGCGAAGAATATTTTTGTGGAACATTTTAACCTTCAAACTCCTCAATTAAAGGGACTTTTTTGGCCCCCTTTTAAAAACGGACAAAAACGACCTGTAAGTTGAAGAGTTAGAGGGTTAAAATGTACCGCAAAAATATTTGTCATGAAATTCTTCTATAAGTCTTTTAAGACATCAGTATTAAAAATTTAACTTCAGTGCCAGTAATAAGTAAAAACTTAAAATGTGTTTAAGGGTTAATTTCGTACTTATTAAGAATTGGCGCTCAAATGTCCCAGAAATCTAGATTTTAGGGAGAAACTATGGGAATCTTCCATTTTAGGTATAGGATGTGTTCAGCGAACTTATGTAAAACACTACGAGGAACATTTTTGTGCAACATTCTAACCCTCTAACTCTTCAACTTACGGGTCGTTTTTGTCCCTTTTTAACAAGGGGCCAACAAATTCCTTTTCATTGAAGAATTAGAGGGTTGGAATGTTCCACAAAAATGTTCCTGGTAGCGGTAATACTTTAGTGAATTTGCTCCGAAAGTTCAAAAATAGATTTTGTTTTGTTTTTTATTAGCCGATTATTTTATTTAAAAATTTAAATATATGTAGCTTTTATTACGTGAATGAGATATAAAAAAAGAGTCTTTAAAAAAACATTTTTTTTTTGATTTCTATAAAAAAAAATTGGTAGATATTTCTTTTAAATATTATGAGTAAAGGTCTATTCCTAACAAAAAAAAATAATAATGTGAAAATAATTTTTTTTTAACATATTATCAAAGTTTGGTCATTTTTAGGATTTTAGCCAAAACTTAGGTATATTTAAGGATTTATCAATGAAATAGATGATGTATTTTTGCCAAATTTTATACTTAAAAAAAAAAAAAAATAATATTACCTCAATTTTTGGAAAAAAATAACATTTTATTAAAATCTTAGAAAGTTGGAAACTTTTTCGTAACACAAAAAAGATGAAATTACAAAAATACATTTTTTGACACTTGGAAAAAAAAAATTTGTATGATCCTAAATATTCATCTTTTTTCATTACATTCGATGTTAAAAATTTATCGACTTTAGCGACCTCTATTGTAGACAGAATGACTTATACGAGAAAGGATAATATTTACAATATTAAGTAATTTTAGTATACATACAAAAAAAATATTTTCGTCAAAATTGGAGACAAATTTTTTTTATTTTTGTCTATGGGACAAAGCACTGTGCGTCGTCCCCTGACGGACGACGCCTGCAACGGATTATTTTTCACAATTTGTTAAATACGTTTGGGATTTTAGCATATTTAATTCCTTTAATGCAATTAATGTATATCCCGATATAAATAATATTAAAAAAATAATGTAGTTTTGTTCACAAAGTAAAAGAAAAATTTCTTTAATTTGATGAAAAAGCATTATATATTTTGTGAATCTAGTTTTAGTGTGTGTTATTTTGTAAAACGCAACGCCTAGCGTTGCGTTGATTTGTATGTAAATTGTTATTGTTATAAAAACAATTTATATGGAAAACAACGCAACACAAGGCGTTGCGTTTTACAAAATAGCCCCCTTAATAAAATTTTTTTATTGAGTGTATAAAACTTTTAACAAAAAGGAATTTTTCACAATATTTAATGAAAAATTCCATTAATTCAATGAAAAGTTTCAGTGCACGAGTTCGATTGAAACGTCATTGGTTTTATGAAAAAATTCATTAATATCATGCAGATAATTCTCTCAGTGTGAATCAAATATTTTTGGTCGTAAAGGAAATAAGCGCATAGTATGGCATATGACTGTCGGTACCACACTATGTGGTACCGACTGCTTCGGTACCGAAATGGATTGGGGTCCCGAACTATTACTGTCTGTTAGGTTCTAGTTCTATTTTCCGAATTGGTGCACTGGATGGCTATCGCGTCGACAGTTTACGAGGTAAATCCAAAATTGCAATAGTGAAATTTTTGTGGGGTTTTCGGTTCTTTTTGGGGGTTTGAAACTTTACAGATCAGTTAGGACTCGAGTTCGATTTACCGTATAATTCATGCAACAGTATTTGGTCAAAGATTAAAAAAAAAAAAACACATGATAAAAGCTTTTGTAAATACAATAAAATCAAGGTAACGAAAATTCATAAAGCCTTACAAGAAGATTTAAAAAAAAACAGTTTTCTTAATATTTTTGTTAGTCTACAGCAAAATTACAAGTCATTAATAAAATGATGCGCTGTGTATTTAAAACTAAACAAAAATTTTAAATTAAACTAAAATTTAAATTAAAAAGTTTGTTTTATTGAAAAGGAAACAAAAAATGTTTTTTGTTTTATATTTTAATTCAAAACTAAAATTTGTTTGTAGGTCATATTAACTGTATTTAAAAGGCTGAAAAGAGTCAAGTACAAAAATGTCAGTATAACTCAAAAAAAAAAAAAAAAGTTTTTTATTTATACTGCCATAGAAAATTAGAAAAACGAGTAAAAAAGTTAAAGTCGGGCATGCCGACTATTCAATACCCTACACCAGTGTGGTTAAAAGCCAACTAATATTTGGATCCGAAATTGGAATGAGTTAAAATGGGACTTGTGTCAAAATTTTCTATAAAATGATAAAAGAAGAGAAAATCGTAAATATAGCCCATATGGGCGATATGTCCAAATATGTACCGATCCTATCTAGAATCTAAAGAATTGTCCTTGGGACCATGTGAGTCAGCGAACCAAATTTAAATAAAATATCTTCGTATTTGCGACCTCCAGCGTGTAAAAAAGCCAATTTGGGGGGGGGGGGGGGTGGGGCCCTTTGCGACCTGTAGAGTGCGCATAAGAATGCATGGACAGACGGACATCGCTAAATCAAAATAAAACGTGATTCCGAGTCGATCGGTATACTATAAGGTGGGGCTAGATCCAATATTTTTTGGTGTTAAGCACAAACTTATTATACCCTGACCACGTAGTGGTGTAGGGTATAAATATCATCCCGTATAAAGAAGTTCATATGGAGATTTACTCGTATATAGTCATTTATAATTTGATATGATCCACATACAATTTTAACCGAGAAATCGGCCCATATGATTTAATCAGTTTGCTTTTTGCTGTATTTATTTATATATTTTGATCAAATTGTAGTTTAACCGGATAAAATAGTATTCGAGTCTTGGAGAGATATAATTGGATTTAAACTTTTAGAGTTTAACTCGAAAACGTTGGAATTATTTAAGTCAAGAACAACAGTTATTGTTGCATGAAACCAGAAACGCTCTCAAAGGTAAAAATAGGACCGACCAACAACAATTTCCTATACAAATCTGCAACTCGAAAAAAATAAACCTACTAAATTAGAATTAATAAAAATACATATTAATTACAGTATTAATTGTATTTGGTCTATATGACGCGTTTGAAAAAACAACACTTAACTAAAAAAATAAAAATGCCCTGTTGGCTGTCCGTCTCCAATATACACAAATTGCCTGCACTTGTACGTAAAAACCATACGTCAGTGTGGCAACATTTGCGAAAAGGTGACATGGAGAAAATAAGAAGATAAACAGGAAATCTAAAGTAGAATGTTTTTATATGTCTGTTTGATCACTTCTGAAAGTATTCATATAGAGACAATCTGACAATAAAAATATAAAAAATAATACAATTTAATGGAAAATCACTGATGAAGCCTGTCCATAAAAAAGGCAGAAACTAGATCTAGTCTGATTTGCAAATTTAATGTGTTTATAACTTTTGAAGAAAATGTATATTTTTCTTCTTAACCTCAAACCTACTAAAATAAAAAATTAAGTTGGATATGCATCTCCAAAAAAGCTTTCATTTGATATCAAATTTGTATATATTTTTTTTCTTTAAAATGATAAGAAATAAATAAAAAAAAATTTTTTAAATTGGGTCAGTTTTTAATCCCTATAAATTAGATAAGGCCGCTAAAAAAATACGTGTACATTATTTTTGTTCTTCTTTCACATTAAGAGCGACGAGAACCCATTGGGATACCTTCCTTGTTAGTAAATAAATAAGCCACACTCCGATTGTAATGATGGTATCATCTATATAATCGGAGTGTGGTCTTAACCGACCTTTGCAAACAATTCTTCAGTTCTCTGGACGAGTTTAAATACAATTTAGCACTACACAAATAAAGTTTTCTTCATAATGTGAATGAAAAATTTCTTAAATTTCATGAAAAAGTCTCATAATTTTTATGAAACTTTTTAATTGGCTGTATAAAATTTTTAATGTGTAAAATAAAATTGTTTTTACGGGGTACATATTTTAAGGAGAAGAATTTTGACTTATAATAAAGCCTTCCTATTCCGTTAACTGTTTAATATATATATGTATATATTTTTTAATGGAAAATTGTATTCACAAAACCTGACTAAAATTTTAAATTTAATTTAGCCAATAACAGAGTTATTTAAAGCACATAAAATAAAAATTTTCAGTTTAAATTTAAGTATCTTTCCTCTTAAGTGAAACTCTGCAGGTAAAGCAATTATATATTTATATAATTTCTTGTCCAAAATTAAACAATGAAACATTTAAAATTGTATTTTATTGTTTATTATTGTTAATTTCTGCTATGAAAAGGCAACACTTACGCTAAGTCTTGAGACTTTTTGTAATGTCAAAACAAGTAAAGAAAATTTATATACATTGACCTTATTTGACCTTTTTCTGGCATGAGCCTTTTTACCTTCACTTTATTTTTTTAAATATTTTCAAAAGAATTCCTTCTAGTTATTCTTGTTGCTGTTATTTTTAATCATAAAACAGTAGCACATTATGTAAATTTCTTTATAACAAATAAAGTGAATTTAAATTTTTTTCATTTAACAAAAAAACAATAGCAGCGGTTAAGGCGAAAAAAGGTAAACACTGCAAAGGGTATTTGTTTTTTGATTAAATATCAAATAAAAAAAAATTGTAAGAGTAAGTGGCAAGTAATAAATATGAAAATGGTCATAATAATTTAGTCCGGGAACATTTTACTGAAATATACCAGCTAAAAAAGCAGACTTTAATATTTTCAAAGCTGTCAAACCTAAAAGTATGCAACCAAAATTATATTTGTGAATATATTTGAAGAAAAAAAAAAGAAAAGAAATTTGAAAATCTGCAATACGTTTAAAGTCAAAGTTGATCATTTTTAATAAAAGTATAACTAGAAATTCCTTATGTATTTTTTTTTCAAAATTTTTCACTTAATTTTATTAAGTGAAAATTTTAAAAAAGGTGGAACACTATAAAAATATTTTTTTCAAGAAAAAATGTTTTAAGTTATAAAAATTACTAAAAACTTGTGTCTCGTGGAGAAAAATAAGCTGGTTTTAAAAGAAATTTATTAATATATTTTGAAATTATGAACAATTATATGACAAAAGTTACAGAAAGAAAATATAACATATATACCGATATCTATTGCGATACCTAAAGAAATGGCTTCGGATTTGCAGAAATGTTGGACAGAATTAGAGTTTGCTGTTCGGTTTTAACCGAAACCGAAACCGTATTTTTAGCAAATACTTAAAGCAATTAAAATAATTAATTAAATTACATATTATTGAGCCTAGAATTTCGAAAAGGGTTCAGCTCTTATTTTACAAAATTCTGTATTTAATTGTAATGAACAATTTCTCCATTAAATATTACTTTAAAGATTTTTGTTTTTACTACTACAGATAACATAAGCTGTGGATTATAATTTTAGTAAAAAATTACACCAAAAGTCATGTAGTTTAAGAGATATTGAGTTTGACGTATTCATTCAGATTTTCACCGCTTATTTTTCAAAAAGTTTTATTTCGTAGTCCGCGAAACTTATTGTATAAAATTTCAACTTTATATTGTTTTAAACAAATTGCTAAATTCCAAATTTAAACTCTTTAAATATAGTTTAATCTGCCGAAAAAAGAATACAAAATTTTAACTTATAACGGTTTCCGCGTTTTTTTCGGCAATGGTGTTATTGCCTTTATTCGAGTGAGAAATTCAATAGAATTTTAATAAATATCTTGAATGTATTAAAATATTTAATTGTTATACATACATATTAAATTATTTTAAAACAATTCTATTAATATCACAAGAAAACCGAAAAATAACCGAAACCGCGGTTTTTATAATTTTGAAAAACCGAAACCGCGGTTTTCAAATTAGTCGGTTTTTAGCAAACTCTAGACAGAATGTATTGAGATAAAAGTAGACAATTTTGAGAAATACATTTTCTCGGTAAAAAAAGAATGGTCTTTCACTGGAAAAGTCACGAATTTATTGACCCGCTCTCGTATCAAAAAGTGATTCCGACCGGTACACTAAAAGTTGAATATATGTCCGATATTTTTGGTTTTGAATGAATTGCAAAAATGGGTTTATTTTATAAGTCACTCAAAAATTGTTTTTTTTTACAAAAAAAAAAAAAAACAATTTTCTACGAAAATTCCTTCAACCAAGTTATTAATAAAATAGCACATTTTAATTCAAAAATCATTCTTCAATTAGTTTTGTTTTCAAGTTTTATAATTAGATTTAACAAAAAATACTGTAGCCTAGTTTAAGGCATTCAAATTACAATAATTTCAAAGCATACTTCCAAAGTTTTAAATAAATTAAGCTAAAAGTAATTTTTGTTTTCAATTAAATTCCTTGTTCTATTTTAAATTTAACTTTGACATAGTTAAAATCAAACAAGTAAAACACCCTAAAGAAACACTTAATTTTCTTTTGATATTTTTCTTCTTATTCGACAAACATACAACATTTTTTTTTGACGTACTTCCGCATCTCAATTTGCGTCAATGAGAAAAGAATATTTTAAGGAGTCAAATTAAATATGAAGCAAAGGAAGCAGAAGAAGAAGGAAAATAAACAAACACAAAAAGCTGGATGGAAATTTGAAATTTTCTCGCATAGAAAAATTCTATACACGTACGCTTTAACTTACAATCGTGAGTTCAACACATACGTCAAATGAATTTGCAAAATTGTTGAATAGTAGTATTATGTTTACACACATCTTTGCCTTTTTCAAATACAATCTTTTGTATATATGCATACATGGGAGTAATTAATTAGGTGGACTAATTAATTGATGATTTCATTACCATTGCATTGATATCAATTGTAATGAAATTATTTTCATTACCATTTTTTTAATTAATGGTAATGATTTTAAAATTTAATTTCATTGATTAATGACAATGATTTTAAATTTCATTACCATTGATAATGAGTAAATTAAAAAAATAATTGCCATTGACAGAAAAACGTGAAAAACGTGAAAATGGAGTAAAGCTCGAAGATGGAATATGCTTATCCAGGCTCATGCTCATTTGAAATTAAATATTACTTTCCATTCCATTTTTATTTGTATCCAGGTAAAGTTTAACGGAATTAAATGGATCTTCTTTAAAAAAATATGTTTTATAACTTCCCCGGCCAAACCCGTTGTTCGTTTTCGTTTGTCTGAATTTTTTTGTAAACAAATGGTTTTTAATCAATTGTAATTAGTTTTTTTATACATTAGTGTCATTTCATTACCATTAGTAATGATTTTTCTAATGAAAAATATTTAATTACCATTAAATGGTAATGAAATCTTTTTCATTGTCATTCGTATGAACTAATGGTAATGAAATTTCAATGGTAATGAAAAATTCCCATGTATGATATATGTATATATATTTCAAAGACATATCAAAATTCAAATAAAAAGAATTAAGAAAATATTTTTGCATATGTGAAGTTAATTTTAATATAAATTACCCTTTAACGATATTACCAAATAAAAATGATAATACACTCAAAATAATATACTGCCACAAATATTAAATACACAAATCATGTGGCAAAGAAACTAACACACTTCGCAATAAATTTTAAACAAAAATTATAAAATACACTTAGAAAAATATAAATTAGTTAAAGGAAAATGAAATTCATAAGAAATTTTATAACTCTAGCATTATGTCTATTTTGTGCACATGCTAGTTTTTACTATTTTTACTAATTTCTTCTATTGAATTCGTTTTCAACGCAAAATTTACTAATTTTTTAACTCAGTTGTTTCTAAATATTTACTACTTTTGGCATCAATTTCATGCATTCCACATGAAAAGCAATTATTTTTTGGTAATTTTTCGTATTTTCCAAAGTTTACTATTTTTTACTAGAAATATAAAGAAACAGACCCATTGGTTAAGCTTATGTCTATTTAGTTTAGGTGAAATATAAATAAGCCTAATTGTTTTTATTTCTAGTATAAAAATATTAAATTTTAAAAGTTGGAAAAATTGCCAAATATTATTTTTTCTTCAAGAAACATAAAAGAATATTAAAATGTTGCTGAAATTCAAGAAAACACCAAACTAGCATAAATAATGTAAAAATAATCTATAATGAAACGAACAGACCTAATATTAGTATTGTCGTCATAATATACCCATCAAAAATATTCATTACTGCCATTTATAAGTTAATTTATTTTGCTGTTTACGATACCTTCACCTTTTGATAATGTCTCAATATATGTATTTTTATATCTTCCCCACCCGACTAACTGAATAAAATCAGTTCATCAGCACTTAAACCAATTTGAGTAAAAGACTAATTTGTGACTGCAAGTAATATGAACCAGACATTTCTGTCTAGTGTATTATTAGCATAACGCACGTGCTAAATTTTTTAAAGTGCGATTAAATGATTTCCTACATCTACTAACTCAGTCTTAGACTGAATTATATACACTGAAAAATTTCTGGTTATGTATTTACTTATATATGTAGGTAATTGTTAATGTGCATCATTATGTTTAAAGATAGTAGTTGTTAAACGTGTTTTGAATTTGTTGATATTTCTGTCATATTAAAAATTACTTATATATTAGGGTGGCATTGAAATGTAGAATTTGCATTTTTGTCAATTCCCAGGCGAAATGTTAACCACACATGTTCTGAAATTGCTGTGGTGTGATTCCAAGAACAATGTTGGTAGTCATAAGCTCAACCAGAGATAGGCACGTTAGTGGATTTTGACTCACTGAAGCTCGCGAGAGAAAAATTTCAATCACTCACAAAAATTTTTTTTTTTTAAACTCATTTACGTCGATGAATGTTAAACTAAAATTGCTGTAAATTTGCAATTTTGGATATATTTTGTTTTTTAAGATATAAATCGACAAAAACACCAATACAAATATTTATTAAAAGCCGAAAAAATTGGTAAAATTTTGCTCACGCATAATCACAAACAATACAATGGCGGATCAATAAGTCCGAGACTTTTTGAATAAACAGTTTTTTAGCAACAAAAGTTTTTATTTTTCAACAGTCTCCTTTTAGCTCAATACACTTAGTCAACGTTTCTCCAATTTTTTTATTCCTTCCAAAAAATAGAATTCCTCGAAATATTTGAGCAATAATTTCATTGTTGGACCTAAATATGTTTCCACCGAGCCATTTCTTTAGGTTTGGAAATAGAAAATCGTCACTGGGACTAAATCCGAAGAATATGGAGATTGAGGTACCAATTCGTAGCCCAATTCATGCAATTTTGCAATAGAAACTACACACGTGCGCACCTGTGCATTATCTTGATGAAAAAGAACTTTTTTCGTGGCCAAATGGGGTCGTTTTTTTTTAAATCGTTATTGAATCGGTCCAATAAGTTGGCATAATATTCGCCGTTTATTGTTTTTCCCTTGTGAAGGTAATCAATGTGGATTATTGCGAGTGCATCCCAAAAAACTGTTGCCATGACCTTGCTGGCCGATAAACCCACCTGAGCCTGATTCGGAGCCGTTTCACCCGGAGAAATCCTTTGTTCAGACTGCTGCCTGGCCTCCATGTTTCATCCATAGCTACAAAACGCCACAAAAACTTATTCGAATTGGCATAAAATAACTCCAAACAATTATTTGAAGTTGTCACACGGTTGCGTTTATGGTCAGTTGAGAGCAAACGCGCACCAATCTTGCGGACAGCTTTTTGAAACCCAAATGATCATTTAAAATAAAAACCACAGTACCATATAAAATGCCCGGCATCAATAATTTCACACACTTTTGACTCTCCAATCGGCCAACATCATATCGTGAATTTTTTCAACATTTTCAGATGTACTGACCTCAATTGGCCGTCCAGAACGGTTAGCGTCACTAATGCTTGGGCGAGCACAACGAAACTCAGCAAACCACTTTTTTTACCATTGCAGTTAATGGTGCAAGGTTCCATACACTCAAAAAAAAAGTCAGTAAAGTCAGCAAAAAATGTTGCTGTGTCAGCAAATTTTTAGTCAGGAGCGTGCTTGCAAAAAAGTTGGTAATTTCAGCAAAAAGTTTGCTGAAAATCAGCGCGCTGATTTTTACCAAAAAATAGTAATCTTCAGCAAAAGTTTTGCTAACACTTAGTCGACTGCAAATGAAAAAAATCCTTGCTAAAATCACTAAAGTTTTTGCTGAATATTAGTAGACTGAAAAAAACTCAAAAAACTTGTAGCGAAATTTTACTTTAGTTAATTTATTTGCTGAAAATTTAAATATAGAATATGTGTAGAGTTGTTTTTCTTTTTTTGTCATTTCCGTTCCCAGACAAGCTGCGACATCTACATCTTGTCTATCTGGTTGGCGTTCACGCTATGCATGCGGTTCTCAGCACAATTTTTGCAGCAAAATAAATAAGTAAAACATTAGTTCAAAATTAGTTTAGTGCTAAAGAAATATAACTAAAATTTTTGCTGAAAACGGAATTTCAGCAAAAAAATTGCTAAAAACTAGTACACTTGATATACAAGACGTTTTACTAATTTTTCTACTAACTTATTTTTTTGAGTGTAGTACTTATCAAGCTTTTCCTTGGTTTGAGTGCCGGTTTTTTTTTCGCAAAAAATTGTGTTTGACGAGCACTCGAAATTCACTTTTTCCATTTTTACAAAAATCCACGAAGTTGTATGTTTTGAACACCTGTTAAACAACGTTAATGACGGAACTTGCTCAAAATTTTACAGTAGTCTATTAACAGATGGTACTTGACTGGAGCATTGTTGCATTTCTTGTAACTACGAGGGAAGTTCGAAAAGCCACAGACTTACTGGGCCGCCCTCGCAAAAACCAACATAAAAATTTAAGATTTTGTTAAACTATGGCAAAGTATTAGCAAGTATTGAAATATTATATTGTTATTCAGTCTACAAAATTGCTGTAAAGAAGAGTTTCATTTAATTCAAATAAAAAAAAAAACGCCACCCTAATATATGTAACGTCAAAAAATGTCGAAGCTGTTTAAGATGCCCTCTTTTTGTGTCTCACGAATTATTTTTAATAATATATGATTGATATTCACTAAACGGTTCGTTGGGTTGGGTTGCTTGGTTGCCATCTTGTTTTCGGTTTATGGTTTATGATAATATTTTAAGCTACCCAGCAAAACCTTTCATTACCATGTAATGAGTTTTAGGTATTGAAATCTTAAGTGTTCACTAGTTACCTTTTAATTACTAAACTACTTATTTTAACATGGTGATGTCATTGGAGGAAAGTCATTACACTGATGTTACCTGTAAGTAGTTTATCAGCTGTTCTATAAATAGATGTTGAATATAAATTTAAAAAAATATAAAAATTTAAAAACCAATAGGAGCTGACACGTATTGATCAGCGTACCCCACGATTGTCAGGCAAACACTCTAACCATTAGACCACGACATCACTATGATTTTTAATGCTTTAACTTATGTACACATTTATTGTGGCAACTGTTATACATGTCTATTTTTCACAAAACTTGTTTTTATTAAATACTGCTTAATGAACATCAACATTTCTATAAATAGATGTTTAATATAAATTACAAAAAAAAAAAACAACAATGGAAGCTAACACGAGTTGAGCAGCGATCCTCATGTCTGTCAGGTAAAAACGATAACCACTAGGCTACGCCATAGTTATGGTTTTTAATGATTTAGAACATATATTATTGGTTTCAGCTATTGTGAAATAGTAATGTGTGGGGTATAATTATCGGTAACTCATTACATTCAGTTTAAAAGTAATTCAACGGGTAATGAGATATGAGATCTAAGTAATGCATGTAGTAATGACCAGTCATTACCAAGGTTTTGCTGGGTAGTACAGAAAATATGCTTAATATTCAACTGTATATAAACGAATTTAGTGATATGTCTAAGCTAGAGATGGGTATATGAGTAAATTTTGAGTCACACTCACTCACGTTCACGATAAAAATTTTAATTACGCATAATCACTCAAGCAAAATAATTTTATACTCACACTTACTCAAGCTCACGTGAGTAAATAAATCTTTCAGTCACAATCACGCGCGATCAAGCGTGATTCAAGAAATAAAAACATTCCATAAAAAATAAATTAAAAAATTGAGTAGCTGAGATGCAAAACTCGTTCGTTACAAAAATTAAAAAAACCAGATGACAATTGATTCTGACAGTTCTTTGGCGATTTGTGAGAAGATTTTCGATTTTTCAACTGTTGAGTTTTTAACCAAGAATGGCATAACATTTAAGAATTGAAAGCATTCAACTAATTTTGTTAATTTAATTAGCCGCAACAAGTTTTTTACTTCTTCCCAAAATTTAGTTAATGTGTAACGAACGAGTTTTGCAACTCAGCAACTAAATTCTAAAACATAAAATCGCTGAAAAAATAAATGAAAATATAAAAAAACGAGTAAAAAGGTTAAAGTCGGGCATGCCGACTATACAATACCCTACACCAGTCTGGTGTATTGTTTGGATCCGAAATTCGAATGGGTTAAAATGGGGCTTATGTCAAAATTTTCTATAATGTCAGCGCACCAAATTTCATTAAAATATCTTAATATTTGCGACCTGCAGTTTGTAACCAAGCCAATTTTGGGGGGACCCTTATATGGGCACTAGTTCTAAACATGGACCGATGTTCACCAAAATCAATAGGCTTCGTCCTTGGGCCTACATAGGTCTATGTACCAAATTTCATCAAAATATCTTAATATTTGCGACCTGCAGCGTATAAACAGTATAATTTTGGTAGGACCCTTATATGGGCACTAGGTCTAAACATGGACCGATGTCCACCAAAATCAATAGGTTACGTTATTGGGCCAATGTAGGTCTGTGTACCAAATTTCATCAAAATATCTTAATATTTACGACCTGCAGCGTATAAACAGTATAATTTTGGTATGACCCTTATATGGGCACTAGGTCTAAACATGGACCCATATTCACCAAAATCAATAGGCTGCGTTATTGGGCCAATATAGGTCTGTGTACCAAATTTCATCAAAATATTTTAATATTTACGATCTGCAGCGTATAAACAGTATAATTTTGGTAGGACCCTTATATGGGCACTAGGTCTAAACATGGACCGATGTTCACCAAAATCAATAGGTTGCGTTATTGGGCTAACATAGGTCTGTGTACCAAATGTCGTCAAAATATCTTAATATTTACGACCTGCAGCGTACAAACAATATAATTTTGGTAGGACCCTTATATGGGCACTAGGTCTAAACATGGACCGATGTTCACAAAAATCAAACTTGTTCGTCCTTGGGCCAACATAGGTCTGCGTACCAAATTTCATCAAAATATCTTAATAGTTGCGACCTGTAGAGTGCGCACAAGATTGCATGGACAGACAGACAGACGGACGGACGGACAGACGGACATCGTTAAATCGAAATAAAAAAAAATTCTGAACCGATCGGTATACTATAAGGTGGGTCTACGACCAATATTTTTTGGTGTTACAAACATCAGCACAAACTTATAATACCCTGACCACATAGTGATGTAGGGTATAATGAATGGGGGAAATGTTTTTAGTTGATCTGTTATTTAAGTAAATGAATGTTTTTTTAGTTTGACTCAAGATCATAAATTAATATCACTTTCTGTTTAAATTATTTTCAAATCAAAGAAAGATGATACAATTTTTACAAGTAAATTACAAAGAATAAATATTATTGAAAAAATTCGATAAGACCAGCAAGGCAAAGGTAAAAAAATACCAAAAAAATTTTGTTAAAATTCGACTCACGCACACTCGCATACAAAAAAATCTGAATCATGCACACTCACTTACAGACATTTTCCATCTACTCACACTCACTCACGTTCACGTGAGTAATTTAGAATTGCACTCATCTCTAGTCTACAAATTAGTTGCAAAAAACAAAAGAAAAAAAAAAATGTTATACATAGAAACATGAGTATTTTTAGGCTTAAAGTGAAATTTGTAAATATATGTGATGAGAGAGTGAATGATTGATTTATAACGAATGGGCTTTTTGTTCTAAATATATTCATGCTTTGGGGTTTCAGTATAATATTAATGATCAGATAAAAAATTATGAACGCAGCAAATTGCTATAATATAATAAATCCTAAAAATAGGCTATAAAAAATTATATAAAAATCATTAAACAACGATGGATTTTTGCAGAACATTTAAATTAAGATATTAGTTAGTAGGCAAATGGGGAAATCAAGCGTAAGTACAATCATAGAAATAAACCTGTAAAAATAGCCGAAGAAGCTATTAAATATTAGCCAAAAATCAACTTTATAGAAAAAATTGCCTCAATTAACAGTTTTTTTTTTCTAAATACTAGTAAACTAAGAACAGCCAAAATAAAACTGTTAAATTTACAGAATTTTAATTTTATTTCAGTCAACTTTCAGTTAATTCAAAATGACAATTTATGCTGTAAAATCTGCAGACAATGTTGCTAATTATTAGTAGACTAGATACAAAAACTATTAGAAGACAAAAGTTTTAGTTATATTTTTTTAGAACTAAACTAATTTTGAACTAATGTTTTGAATTTCGACTTATTTCTAGCATTGAAATTCAATTTTAAACTTTGTTGTCTTCAGAGACTTAAAGTAGAATTTAATGATAAATATTTTTGCGCAACATTTCAACCCCCTAACCCTTCAACTTACGTGGCTTTTTTGTCCCTTTCTAAAAAGGCGTCAAAAAAGTTCCTTTAGTTGAAGAGTAAGAGGGTTAAAATGTTCAGCAAAAATATTTGTCATGAAATTCTACAATAAGTCTCTGAAGACATCAAAGTTGAAAATTTAACTTCATTGCCAGACATACATATATCAAAACTTCAAATGTGTTTAAGGTTAATCTCGCACTTATTCAGAATTGGCGCCCAAATGTCCAACAAAACTGGATTTTAGGGGGAAACTATGTAAATCTTTCATTTTAGGTATAAGATGTATTCAGCGAACTTATGTAAAACACTACGAGGAACATTTCTGTGAAACATTTTAACCACCTAACTCTACAACTTACGGGTCCTTTTTGTTCCTTTTTAAAAAGGGGCCAAAAAGTCCCTTTAATTGAAGAGTTAGAGGGTTAAAATGTTCCACAAAATTATTCCCCGTAGTGTTTCACAAAAGTTCGCTGAACACATCCTATACCTAAAATGGAAGATTCATATGGTGTTATATGCCGATTCACAATAAACATTTGAAAAAAGGTCTGTCTCATTTTAACCTGTCACGGGACAGGTACTTTCAGACCGGTGCTTTTTGTCCGGTCACGAGACAGGTCACAGGACAAGTTCTTTCAGATCGGCCCTGCTTTCAACGGTCACGGGACAGGTGCTCGCAATACAACTGACCCCTGTTTTCCCACAGGGTAGTTTTTCCTGTAGCGAGGCTGTTGGTACATTTAGAGAAATTTTTGTATTAAATATTTGAAGGCATACATTTCCCAGCAAAAACTTTCATTACAAATAAGTGGTTATAGTATAATGCAACTAAATTTTTTTACTACTTATAATCAGCGCCAGTATTAGTTATTTTTGTTTGAAGAAGTCGTTTTTATAAACAGTCTAGCTTATGCCCAACTACTATTTAATAACTGCTTATTTTTTAACTGCTTATCACCATAAGAATAACTACTTATTTTGATAACCACTTTTTTCTTATATTTTTCTAATGCAGCGGGTAAGCAGTGGAAAAATGTTGTCCGTTTCTTCATGCAGCGAATATGAACGACCTTGTCAAATAAAAATAATGAGTGTTGTAGACACATTCTACTGCTTATTATTTAGATATTAGAAATGAGCATCCATTACTGATATTTTGCTGAGTTTGGCTTTTTTTGTTGTTATAGTTTAACTCCATACTTTTAGGGTAACAAAATTTAATAAATCTGAATAATTCAAAATCTAATGTTTTAAATCAAAGATTTTATTAAACTTTTATTAATTGTAAAAAAAACAAGTTAACTGAAAAATCATTAAATTTAAATGATATTTTTTAAGCCGAAAATCATTAACGTTTCTGTTTAATTACAGTGGTCTAACTTTGAGTGTAGTATATAGAAAAATTTATATTTAATTTAAAATTCTTTTTGACTTATTCTATGCAGAAGAAATATTATTCAACAACAAATCTGGTACATACACATACCATAATAAAAGTATTTAATATTAAAAACATTTCGAAAATGCAACAGTGCGTACAGAAGAAGGTTGTTTTGCTTAAATTTGTTTCACTTAAAGTTCAGCGCATATCTGAAGCAAAACAGCAGCAACAACAACAAAAAGAGAAAAATATTTTAATTAAAAATAATGTTTTCTTGCTTATTTTTTGTATGTTTTTGTTTTTATTCATACTAACACACACATACATATCAAATACAAACAAACATACTTCTACATTAAAACAGCAGGCAAATGACCTTGTTAAGCCTATAAAGCTTTAAGAGAGTAGGTCGATAAAACGTTTGAAACAGAACGAGCTAACGAAAACGACAAACAAGTTGTGGAAAAGGAAATGTGGTGAAAAGAGGTGAGGACAATATTGTTGTTGTTGTTGTTGCTGTATTCAGTGCTGTTTAACGAACCGACGCAAACGAAAGATGTGCGTTTCTAATGTAAATATATAAACACACTTTTCATACATATGTACACAGGAGAATACAAGAAGAAGAAGAAGAAGGTTACCACATCTCATATGTGTTTGATATTAAACAAAATATTGAGGCAACAGTGACAATGAACACATTTAACATCATAGATATTAACAAGTGTGTCGTTAAAAAGTTTAACATATACTCTTCTTAATAACTTTTTCCTACTTTAATTAAAATAATTTTTCTTGAATTAAGTCTCTTATAGAAATATGTCAAATTTTAAACTACATCGGTTTATCAAATTCGAATGGTTTATAAGTTTACAATGAAGAATCAAAGACGAGTGGACAAAAAAATTATTTAAATTAATCAAAATAATCCATTGTGGACTTATAAAAAAATTGCAGCAGAAGTACCCGTTACCAGGCAATCTGTTTCCAGAGTGGTCAAAAACTTCAACAAGAACCTAATAACTGAAAAAAACGGGTAAAGCAAAAGGACTCCGGAAAGAAACCAAAACCATAAAGGTGGAGAAGCTATTGAGGGCGATTCCAAACATTTCTGGCCACGAAATGGCACAGCGCGTGCAATGGACTTAAAACATTTAAAGTACAGAAAGTTTCGGATAGAAATGCTAAGAGAACGTTGATGCCAAAAACCGAGCAAAATTTCTCTGTGTTACATTTTTTAATGGCGCATTCTTTATTTTTCTTGAATATGTGTTTATTAAAGGCCATTATTTTGGTGGAGAAGCGGCATTTCATTTTGTTATTTTTAGATTGAAGAATATTAAATGATGATGAGGATTTTTAAAGATTTGTCAAGATTTTTAGAAGAAATATTTTAGATTTTTTATGACATGACTGCCATTTTGTGCTGAAATTAACTGATATTTACGCTTGCGAAATCCGTTCGCAGTAATCAAAGATATTTCGGTTTAAAGTTTAAAATAAGATAAAATCCTAAAATTACAGTTTCGACCTACTTTGAATAAAAATCACACATGTTCAAGGAACTAGTCTGACACAAGCTTGCAATCTTGAACAGTTCGAGTATATTCTGAAAGAATGGCCAGCAATAATTAAGTCCATTATGGCGGGTTACTTAAGATATTAAACCATGTCTTCAGACACAGCTTAGAAAGAATTAATTAAATTGCAGCTTAATTCACGAAAAATTAAATTCAGCTTTAAAACATGTACATTTACCATTCCATTAAACCATTCTTAAAAAATTGATTCATAAGATTCATTCCCAGAGCTTTAATAAAAACTGAATGAATTTCCAAATTGAATCACGTAAATTTTATGTGTTTAGATAACATTTTACCAAAAAGAGAGATGCAAAAGCAATAGAAAATACATACACTGCAGTTAATGATCTAGATGCACTTATTTTTTGAGTATAAAAAAATAAAAAAAAAATTTTATATATAATAGCGGGTATCGAACTTGTTACGTCAAGAGTGCTAGTCTAGCCCTCTACCGCCGAGCTATTGTTTTCAATAAAAGTACTTATTAAGGAAGTGCTAAAGGTGTACTGCAATTCAATATTTTTTTCAGTACTTTTTTCACAAGTGCATAAAAAGCAATTTTTCATAATTATAGTTCTTATTTTTTAAACTTAAAATTTTAAAAAATATTAAATTTGCATGCATGATACAGAAATAATTAATGGACCATCAGTTCTATATATTTCGGACATGCTGATTATAATTGCGTACTTTATTTTTCGATTTAAGGTACATATTTTCCGCGAAATGTCTTTAAAGTTTAGTGGTTCTCCAGTTAATTTTTTATATAAAAAAATTTCCAAATGCAATCAATATCAATTTTTTGTGGTGAAATGTAGCCACTGGACCTGCAGTCATATTTAGGCTTAATATCTGTTGCACAAAACTTGATAATGAAACCACTGTTCGCATTTTATGAGAGCAGCACGAAATGTTTTTAGCTTGACATAGAGATGTCGGTATAAACAGCAAAAAGCTTTGTATAATGGAAACTTCCATCCGTCATATGAACACCTATTCTACAACTGGATCCACAGCAACCGATTCCATGGAACTGGTTCCGGAACCAGTTCCAGAGATCCTATATGGAAGGTGTGATTGACGTAGAATCGGTGTTAGAATCGACAGTAGAAGGGGTTGTAAATGAAAAGTAGCTATTCTACAACCGATTCTTTGAAACAGAAAATTTTCTTGGGAAAGGTTTATCGGGACAAGAAATTCATAATGATATGGTGAACGTGTTAGGTGAAAGTGCCCCTTCATATGGAACAATAAAAAATGGGGTTGCTGAATTTAAACGTGGTCGTACAAGTATTGAAGCTGAACCACGATGTGGACGTCCAAAAACGGAAACAATGCCAGAAATCATAGGTAAATTCCATGATAGTGTATTAGACGATCGGCGAGTAAAAGTGCGTGAAATAGATAATGCCATAGGCATCTCAAATGATCGAGTACATTTTATTTTGCATCAAAAATTACAGATGAAAAAGCTTTCTGCAAGATGGGTGCCGCATTTGTTAACAGTTGACCAAAAACGCATTTGAATGAAAATTTCTCATTTCTCATCATTTCTCTGGTTAGGTCCCTCTGATTTCTACCTGTTCCCAAATCTAAAAAAATTACTTGCTAGCAAATGTTTTACTTTGAATGAAGATGCAATGGCAGCTGTAAACGATTATTTTGAGAAGCTTCAGGAAAATTATTTTAATCAAGGCGATTAATTGAATACCCCGTGTAAAAAACTTTAGATCTGATCAGATCTTTTTTGATCTAAATAGATATGATTGAATCTAGTACAGGATCTAACTGTACCATATCTCATCAAATATGATCAGATATGACATATGTGATAATACCTTATGGCAAGATCTGATCAGATCTAGTGCCAAATCTGTTCAAATCTAAAGTGATCTGGACAATTGCGCCAGATATGCCTAGATCTAATTAGATCTTAAATTTGTCCCCAATTTTGAGATCTAATTAGATATGGTAAGATCTACTGAGATCTGGCCAGATCTGATCTTTTTTACACGGGACCCTAATAAATACACAAGGCGTATTTGCAGAGATATATCTTTAAAAATTGTTGCCGCATACTGAATATTATTCGAGAGTTTTTTATTAAAAACCATAATTATTTATTTAAAAAAATATTGTTTTTTTTTATAAAGTAGAATGTTTTATGATAAACAAACAATTTAATTATTTATATTCATATTTGATGTTGTTCGAAATATAGAAATAAAAAAAAAAAAAAAAAAAATTCTAAAATAAATTTATCAGGGTTGGTAAAACATTTTTGACATTAAATGACAATCCTCAATTTCAATAATTTATTTTACGAAATCACCCAGCAAAAACATGGTATTGTCGATTTTTTACTCTATAGATTACCTAGTAATGATAGGTCATTACTTTAAAATACAAAATAATGACTTACTGATAATAAGTCATAGAAGTACTTTTATATACTTGCAAAATAATCAATTACTGGTAATTGATGAAATAAGTACCGATTTACTGTTTTGTATGTTAATATTATATCTATTAATTTGTTTTGAAAACTTTTACAACTGAATAGAACATGTTTCGAGTTAAAGTTTTTTTTTTTGCAAAAATCTAAAGATACTAAAACGTTCCTTAAAACACTGAAACTTTTTAAAGATTTTTCTTTTTTATTTTTAAAATTATTTATAGAATTAACCATATTTCTCCACCAGGCTTTAACAATATTGAAAATAATTTAATTTTTACATATAAGTATTATTTCACAATGTAAGGTTATCACTTATTTGCTATCTTGTAGGTAACTACTTATTCTTTTATTGTGAGTTACCATGCTGGTAACTCATTATTCGCCCTTTTTTTTGTAAGCTAGAGGGTAATGTCCATCCTTGAATTTTGGCTTATCGTGAACAAAAGTAATTAAGCCAGTAAATAACCTGTGAAACCCTTCGTGTTGTACTTACAAACTTTATTACTTGGTACTGCCTGTTTTTGCTGGGCATTTATTAATTTTTGTGCACAATTATTGTATAGTTAATATATTTTAGCATTTTACTGTTTTTTCGTTATCTTAGTTAAAATATTTCAATATTGCCAAACAATCTTATCTTATATTGAAAATGTTATTTACAAAAAAAAAATCTACACACAAAAAAATATACCTCTTTAATTACTACTATTAAAAATTTTGTTCAATAGCAAAGTCATAGCCAGTACTGGATTCGATTAAAAAAATGATCAATATTACAAATGATGACCTGTAGTAATAGTTGAAAGTTTTAGTACTGATAATATTTTTTTATTTAATCAATAGTACTTGACTTTGTTATTCAACAACATTTTTATTAAAGTTAAATGAAAGATAATTTTTAGTGTGTACTCTAAAGAAACTGGCACAAATTCGTACTTTATGAATACAATAAAACAAAAACAAATAAATTTCGATACAATATAAAAAAAAACTGGTTAATTTTAATATAAACATAAACACTATTATCAGTGACAGTAGCAAATAAAAAATAAAAAATTTCAAGACAATTAAAAAAATATCAAAAAAAAAAAAAAAAAGAAAACAATTTTTTTTATTCAACAATAAAATAATGAAGTATGAAAAATTATTTTTTATAATAAAAAACAATTTTAAGCTTTGGGTATTAGATTATGACATGTTTATGATATTTTAATGAAAAATTTATTATTTGTCTTTCAATTGATTTTTATTAATTTGAAAACAAGCAAACAACAGCAACAACAAATAATAATTATTAATTGTTTTAGCATTCAAAACAGTTAATATAGTTAAATAAAAAAAAAAACACATGTATATTTAATTTGTTTTGTGGTAATCGCAGTTGTATTACCACTACAATTGTTGTATTTTTTTCTTCTTCTTGTAAATGAAAAGTTAAAACGACATATGTAGGTACATATATAAAGTATGTGTGGAAGCTAATTTATAATTTATTAACTCTTAACACGTCCATAAATATTAAAATATTTGGAGGTGTAGCAAATACTGTGTTTTTATTTACATAAATAAATACAACAAATTTATTAAATATTCAACATGAGTTATTCGTCCATTAAATTATTTTTTTTATTGAAAATCTTAAAATAAATTTAATGTCGTTTTCACAAACGTTTAATAAAGTTAAAGTTTCAGAAAAAAAAAATTTAGTAAACCTATTTCATCTTTTATGAACATTTGTGTTCAGCACCTCATCTTTATTAAGAAAAACAAAGCTAATTTTAAGAAAATTCATGGATGAGGTCCAAAGTTGTGGCGAATTGCCAAATAATATAAATTTTTAGTACACTGGCAACCCTATGGGGAATTCGTACTGACTGTCGAAGAACTAAAGAACTTTTATACTATTATTTGTTTCTTATTTCATACAGTGTTGGGGAAAAAAATTTTTTAAATAGCTATATAACTTGACTAGACTTGGTCATTCTAGTTCTTTTTGGTGAGCGCTCTTTCTAGTTCAATTTGTTGTAAAGAACTAGTTCGCTCTTCTAGTTAAATAGTTCTTTGACAATTCCGTTCAATCGTTCAGAAAACAGTTTTCTCGATCGTTCCTTTGGCAATTTTGAATAGGTAGCTAATTCATATAGCTCGTCTTTTAGTTAACAAGGATATAAAATATCAGATAAATTAAGAATTTAAGAAAAAAAGAAAAATGTTTAGTGTAGAAAATATTTTTAATTAATAAAAAGAAATAAAATTATCCCCGGCCAACGGTAATAAAACTAACCATTGAACTAGAAGAGCGATTAGAAGTGAACTAGATCTTCTAGATCAATTGAGTGACTAGTTCAATTGAACTAGTTCGTTCACCAACGACACAAGTCTAAACTTGACTGTATACAGACAATGTCAAACCCTTTGGGTATTTTACTATACTAACTTAATACATTCATCTGCTAGATCATGATTCTCATTTTGTTGTATAAATAGTGTAATCTGTGACAATCTAGATCTTTTCTACAATAATTTTATACCAAAATTTGATAAAAAATTTCCAGGTAGTTTCAAAATGATAACTTTTTGAATTTAAAAACTAAAGTCCCATTATATGTGACCTTCTCTGAGAAAAGGGACCTAGTGTGTGAAAATGAAGTTTTGAGAAGAACGCATTTAAAGTTTCATAACGCATTATCACTTTGAACGTTTTTATGGGGTTTTGTACGTTTTTATGGGGTAAATAAATTTTTATCAGAAATCTAACTCATTTCATCTTATTCTAGACCCTTTTAGGTACCAGAATCCACTTTTAATTCCAAACCCGTTCCAAACACTAGGTCCCTTTTCTCGGAGAAGGTCACTTATATCTCTTTTTTAATTTCAATATCATTTTTCTCAAGCTAGGTATTAAGTATAATGAATTTATCTAATAATACCAACCTTTCATTGACCTATCTCTTTTCATAACCAAAAAGGTGCAGTCTCAAAATTTTAAAAATACATTTTAATTTATTAAAAATTAAAAAAGTTTATTTAAGACCAAATGCACTTTCTAATATGTTTGCACAAATTTTATGACTTTTTCAATGCAAAGTTTATAGTTTTTTTCAGTTTTAATGCAATAATTTTTATTAAAACCCCCCAGTGTGGAAGCTATTTGTTAAGGCACATGGACAAACAGGAAGCACATAAAATACACAGAATACTAAAAATATGTTAGAACGAGGAAAAATACATTTATATCTATGGAATGCACGTGTTTTATTAATAACAAATAAAACACTAAGGAGTATTTATGACCTTTTTTATATAAGACAAAGTTAAACAACAATGTGTATGAATATCACAAATACTAAAATATCCTAGACAAAAGTCACTGATAAAAAGAAATACATTATAGAAAAATTTATAAACCTAGCAGAAATAATCTACGACAAAATTTAAACTTGACTGTTTTCTACACTTTAATAAATTTTCATTAATTTTATCCAATTTATAATAGGTCAATTTCCTACTTTGAATTGGCCAAATTTTCTGTAAGTGTGTAAGTTAAACTATTGTAGGAATTATGTGTGTAATTTTAAATACAAAATGAGTATTATATACCCGCAATAGTATGTTATTAAAAACAATCTAGAATACATATTAAATTAATTTAAATAAAACAATTAACTAATTAGAAGACAGAAAAATTACACAAATGACTGAAAACATGTCTGTCCTTGTATTTCATATAATCAATATTAACAAGCACTTTGTTTATACATTCACTTTTTATCTTTATCTTCATAAAAATTAATATTTTATTTTGTCTATAATTTAAATCATATTTTATTTTTTGTCTTATATTTTTATGTATACGCAAACTTTTGGCGTCCTTCTGTTTTATGTATGTAACAAAGAGACAAAAAACGTTCATGTTAGAAGAGCTGTATTTAAGTATCATTTTCTTTGTCCGCACTACATAAAATGTCTTCTCTGTGACATAAACATCATGTCTGTCTGGTTGTTCTCCGCACTATAAATGTATTTATCAGCTCATTAGTTGAAAATTGTTTAGTGTTAAAAAAATATAACTGAAACTTTTGCTGGTAACACAATTTCAGCAAAAAAGTTGCTGAAAACTAGTATACTTGATATACAAGACGTTTTACTAATTTTTCTAATAACTTATTTTTTTGAGTGTAGTACTTTTGTATATAATTAGCATCACGTATCTATATAAAAAAAATATTAGTGAGGTTTTCAAAACTATTTTTTAAAATTGCATCACATCATATCAAATTGTATCAAATTATATATAACCGGATCAAATTTTATAAATTCATTTTCGGATCAAATTATTGAGATCAGTTCCCATGGGACCCCATAAGATAATTTTATGTATGCCATTTTTTCGGATCAAATAAGGAATGACTTGATACGTAATTCCATCTAAGACCATATCTAATTATATAAATATATCCCAACTTTTTTCATTGGTTAAAAACAATTGAAAACCTGTTAAAATAATTTTCAATATTTAACTGATAAATGTCTTGTATTTTCTAGATTGTTTTTTTTATTTTTAATTTGCATAGTGTTTCCAAACCGTAAACGGTTAACCCGAAAACAAGGTTTTTTCCAATTCTTCGGTTTTGTTTTTGCAAACCAGGCTTATTTTCCACGGTTTCCTTTGAAAAAACTAAGAAAAATCATTCTTGTTCATATAAGTACCAAAACTTATTTACTAAATTGGGAAAAATAATCTGTTGACGGCATGCCTCTATCCGGATTTCATTCTTGCCTAACCTAGTGTCTTGACATGCAATAAAATGATAGCAAGCAATTGTCAAAATGCTCTCATCTCTAGTGAAGACACTCAATTTAAATTTTATTGCAATATCATGATATCGCTGACATGCCATCGGATCTTGCAATGATGCCAGAGATCAAATGTCACTTTTAGTTTTCATTTAAATTTTGTAATAGAAAAAAACAAAAAATTTGGTAAAAAGGAATGGAAAAGTGTTTAGTTTTTTATTATTTGTCGGTAAACATTAATGTTTCATAAAATTTGGTGTTTTTCGAAGAAAAATCTATGATATTTCTTATCCATGAAATGGTCAAGTGTTCTCCAGCACTCTGCAATTGATATCATTTTGACGTTTCGCTGCAATGGTTTTGACATTTCATATCATATAATTTATTGCATTTGAAGACACCGGGTAAAGCACCGTAAGTTGTTTTTCACGTGGAAAAATTTCACTCGAACTTTAAATGCCTCAAATTGCAATTTAATTTAAATAAATGAACAATTTTTTTAATTTTATTACAAAGACACAATCAAAATAAACACAAAATGTCACTTTTTCCAAAGAAAAATAATAGTCTTGTACATTAAATTTGGATGAAAACAAACTTTACAGAATTTTCACGTGAAACTGATTGTCGTGAAAAATCATTTTTTTTATATGAAGTATAAAGATCTCGTTACTAGAACGTAAATGTAACGAGAACGAGTCGTAACGTGGTATTTTATTTTTGCTAAGTTACTCAAAATATGTAACGTGCTATTAAGGAATGATAATTTTGATTTTCGGAATAGTACCAACCAGTTTAAAAATAGTAGATTTTCGACCCCTTAAACTTAAATTTTTTTTATAAAATAACAAGCAATCGGATTTAATTGCATTTTAAATCGAAAATAATTTGTAGTCAATTTAGCTCATTTGATTCATTCACAATCATTAAATTAGTTTATGACAAATTTAATTTATTTGTGAAATCAATTGATTTTTATTTACTTATTTTGTTTACTTTTCAAATATAATATTTTATGTGTTCGTTTTAAACACAAGTTTTTGTATGCAAATTAAAAAAAAATTTTTATTTGCCAATGAATTTCTCTTTTAAATAAACCAGATTTCTACAGAATTTTTGGTAATAACCAAATTGTGCCAATGTGTACCAATCAAACTTTGATTGTGCCAAACATGGTACAATTGTGCCACAAATACCATCACTGATATGCAACTAAAAACAGCTGTTTTGCACTCTCACGTAAAAACCGAGTAAAAAGTCTGTTCTTAATAGAAATGTCTGGCACGTTACGACTCGTTTGCGTCTAGTACTCAGCATTATGTGTCTCTCATTAAGCAGGTTCAATCAGCTGATTTGTCATGTTACATTTAGGTTCAAGTAATTTGGGCTTAACAGTTTTTTCAAGTGAAACTGGAACAACTTACGGTGCTTAAGCAAATAGTCAGGGGACGATTTTTTTAGAACGATTTCCTTAGGCAATTTTCTGTATTGCAATTAAAAATATTATTCCATTCAGGAATATCTGTTATATTAATATGTTAAGAAAAAAATCTGCTAAATTTACATTTTGACCTTACACAGGGGCAATTTAGTATATTTATTAAGGTCGAACTTCGTTATATGGACGAAAAAAAATTGCGACCTGTGACCCGTCTCCCCTGAAACGTGCCTTTGGATATAAAAATACACCACACAAAAAATTGAGGTGATCGTATAACGGGAGCACGTTCCGCATTGGCCCTGAAATTTGAAATACGATTTACAAGGCGAAAAAATCACTTTTTCGGTTTTTTGAAAATACTGGCTCTTAAATAACTGTATTTTTGGAAAATGTAAATAGAATCATAATCTAGACTGAATTACATTTCTGGTAATGTATAAAAATCCAAAATCGGTTGGAAAATATTTAAGTAACTGCAATTTCCTCAGACCATTGTAGGGTTAAAATGAGATAAATTTTGAAAATCGTAAAAACTAAAACATTTTTTTCAAAAACTTACAATGTTATACTCTAGCTCCATTTCTAAGATCCACAAATATTCAGATAAATTTTTTTGTCTTTCTTGGGTTATGATAGACTAATCCCAGGTATGACCAAAGATGGGATTTTTTTATAAATTTGCAAAACTCTAGTTTTGAGTTTTTTTTTGTTATTTTGTTCAACAAAATATAAAAAAACGTGGTCAACGCATAGATGTTTACTAAACACACCTTAGAGAATAATTCTACAGAAAATTACACATATCCCACTTTTAGCTTAACAGTGACGGCATTTTAAATTTGAAAATGTTAAAGAAAAGTGTGATTTTGGCGAATAATTTAGATAATAGTTGTCCAAATAACTCTGTTAGTACCAAATTTTATACATCGTAATAAAAAAATAGAAAGTAACCCTTATAAGCACATGGGGTCGAAATGACGCCAAATTTTTTTAATCTAAAAAAATGAAAATCGATATAGAAACCTTTAATTAAGCATTTCATATAAAAAAATAATGTGTCTATAACTTTGAAAAAATGTTTATTCTTCTTATTAATCTCAAACCTACTTAAATAAAATTAATAAAAATGCATATTAATTACAATATTAATTGCATTTGGTCTATATGACGCGTTTGAAAAAACAACACTTTACTAGAAAAATAAAAGTCCGTCTCCGATATATACAAATTGCCTGCACTTGTACGTAAAAACCATACGTCAGTGTGGCAAACATTTGTGAAAAAGGTGACAAAGTGGAGATAAGAAGATAAACAAAAAAAAAAGCAAGCAGAATGTTTGCATGTCTGTTTGATCACTTCTGAGAGTAAATTATCATATAGAGACAATCTGACAATAAAATATAAACAATAATACAATTTAATGGAAAATCACTGATGAAGCCTGTCCATAAAAAAGGCAGAAACCAGATCTAGTCTGATTTGCAAATTAATAATGTGTCTATAATTTTTAAAAAATGTTTATTTTTCTTCTTAACCTCAAACCTACTTAATCAAAATTAACCTATTTGAGAGCATGGTATCGAAATGACCCATTATTTATGTTAAATAACGCGGGTTGGCTGAAAAATTTATGTAATTTAAAATTAACTCCTTTTTTCAATGTTTTTATGTACTTGTAAATGAATATAATATATTTTAGTTCATGTGCTAACTTTTAGATGTAAACTTAAACAAAATGTTTATATAGTATCTCGTTACAGTTCTTAGAATTCGTTACAATATTTTTGTTTTTTATAAGTGTATTTTTAAAACGTCTACATCGTTGCAAAAATTGTATACAATATTATTGCAGTCTTTAAAACAAAGACCACCCACCTCGTTAACGGTTTTTTATTTGTTTCTATTGTAATGTGTACTAAACTTTTACACTGAGCACACATACACAAGTGTCGATTTTTATGGCATTTACTTTCATAAAATTGTATTGTAACAATGTTGGTGTTTTGTACTGCAATTTTATCTACATTATAGTTCTAAAAGTTGGTATGTGTATGTGTGTGTAAACGCGAAATTGTTAGCTTGATTTTTTATTGCTTAACAAACAGGTGTTGAGCATTAATGAAAATTTTTGCGGTTGCATTTTGCTTGTTTAACTTTAACCCTTTAAAGGATAATTAATTTGATAAGATGTAGTTTTATGTGTATGTATTATAAAAATTGTTAAAATTCAATATCATAAGAATTTCTAAAAGAAAATGTCTAAATTAAGCGGTAATGGCCGAACCTACAAACCCTCTCAGTTTGGGGCAACTGAATTACGACGTTGTGGCAACCTATTCTATTTGTTTTGTTGTTAATAAACTAAATGCATTTCATAATTGACATCATCTACACCCAAAAGACGGCATTATGTTTCAGAAGTGGACATATTTTATAACAAAGAGTTCTCAGCTATAGAAGCGCAATCCTTCCATCCATTAACCATTCGTATAGAAGTGAATGAATGGATTATCTATGCTAGTAACTCATTATTCTCACTTTTTTTGTTAGCGAGGAATTTTGGGACACCGCATAAAAAAGCCATTTAGTGAGTAAATCACCTGATAACTAGTGAAACCCTTTGTGTGCTACTTACTCAATTACTTGGTAGTGTCTGTTTTTGCTGGGATTTTCTGTTAAGCCAACAGACATATTATCTGGAGTGCACAAAATATAGTGAAACATTTGTTTGCACTTATAGACTTAAAAGCACACAAGCGCTGCTACACCAGAATCACGCCCACTCTCTATAATTCAAGTTTTTTTTCGGCGTGTATGCATGTGTCTAGTAATAAGATAATATTTGTACATTAAACCAGGTTGGTATATGTATGTGTGTGTGTATGTTAGTGTGTTTATTTAAGTATAGACTACACATACATATAGCTTATTTAAAATGCAAGGATAATGTATTAAATGCGTTTATTTACGGTTAATGCACAATGTAATTAAAGCAACACAATAAACTTTAAATATTAAATGGCTTTTAATAAAAACACTATCACACTTAAACACATGAACGCACACACGCATACAGACACTAAAACATCCTTACGCTTGTATACACAAAGAGGTTATTACTCACATATTTTCAACACGAAAAATTTGTATGTAGTACACAGAGGAGTGTTTAAGTCTTTAACTAAAAAATAAAAAATTGTCACACACATATACTTGTATAATTATCGTCATCGTCATAATCAGTGTTGCCAAGTTTTTTTTTACAAATCCCTCTAAGTTGTCCGAAAAACCCCCTAAATTTGCTCTACCACTAAAAACATTCCCCTAAAACCAGTTTTCCCAAAATTCAGCAATTTTCTAATTTTTTATTTCAAATTATTTTTAATAAATGCAAATAATTGACTTTTTTGTTGTTAAAATAAAAAATTTCGTTATTTTTTTTGCTTCCTAGCCACAGTCTAAAATTTTTCAACTTCAAAAATATGTAGGCTTAAAGAATATAAAAATTTATGTGAAAAACTATCAACAATCTTGCATAACCAATCATCAAACTCTAAAATTTATTTGTTTTTTAAGGCAAAACTATCCCTAAAATTATTTTCTTACCCCCCAAATTTCCCCCTAACAAATTGGTACACCCTAAAATTCCTCTAATCTAGGGGGAAAACCCCCAACTTGGCAATACTGGTCATAATCGCTATCATTATAAATAAACATTATAAAAAACCTGTTTTGTAGTACATTACTTAATTACTTTGTATACAGCAATACACTCGCACGTGTATTCATTCAACTAGTACTTTTGCATTATTAATAAATAATAAAACAAGATTATTTTGTGTGTAATTTTTTATTTACACAGAATTATTAACTAAATAATAAAGAATTCTGAGTTTAATAGAACTGAAAAATAAAAAGAATTTTTGCTAGAAAAACTGTATGGATAAATATCTGATTAATTAAATTACAAAGAATTCTTGGATTTGGAATAAAAATAAAATAAATTTTTGCATTCCCAGCCAGCAAATTCGGAGCGCTCATATATAAGATTCTTAAATAGCTCATAGAAATGATTATTGTTTTTTTGAAAACACTCTTTTTTTGGCAGAAAATATGAACCCTCAAAAAACAATCCAAAAAGTTGTCTCTACAATCTAAAAAGCTATCTCAAAATGAGAGTTCATTTTTCGGACTCAAAAAATATTCCAAAATTATTTAAATTTATGAGGAAAATTTCGATTTTATACGTTCTTTTTTCTGAGTCATTTCTGATTACACAGGGGGCTCTTTTGGACGGACCACTTTCATAGGAAAAAGTGAAAAAATGTTTATGTTTTTAGAGCTCATTTCTGAGTCATTAATGATCATCTTTGTTTGCTGGGATTGTAAAATACATTCCAAAAAAACCCTATATAAAGTATAATGACTTATTTTTTATCATTATTTCAAATGTGAAGTAATGCTTTAGATTTTTTTTGTATTTTTGTTTTTAAATCCATTTTTAGACCCAATATTTTTTCAACACTGGTAAGGATGTATAATTTGATTGATTTGATATAGAATCAACACTCAGGAAATTCTTCCTATTAATTATCGTGTTGCTTCCTTTGGAAAGGGGATAGGGAAGAAGTGAAAGGTGGTGAAAGATGAAGGGCTTCAAATATGGCAACACTGTAATTACGCGAGATATTGAATTTTAGAACAGTTGTTGCGCGCCATCTGATGGTGAGTTGGCGAACTTTGTTGAAGCTTTTAATTCATAGCCCTGTTATATTATTTTACTTCGGTGGGGTTAAGTGCTATGGGAACACCGAAGGAGGACGCTGCGATATGTATGAGGGATAGAAAAAACTCATACATATTACTATTTTTCATAAATTGATGTTGCCTTGGTTGGGGCTCGAACCCGTAACCTCACGTGTAACAGTCCATCGCGCTAACCATTACACCACAGCGTGACATTTGAGTGCCAATTCTGAATAAGTATGAAATTAACCCTTAAACACATTTTAAGTTTTGACTTATTTCTGGCATTGAAGTTAAATTTTTAACTTTGATGTCTTCAGAGACTGATAGTAGAATTTCATGACAAATATTTTTGCGGAACATTTTAACCCTCTAACTCTTCAACTTATGGGTCTTTTTTGACACTTTTTAAAAAGGGCCAAAAGATACCTTTTAAATGAAGAGTTAAAGGGTTAAAATGTTCCACAAAAATGTCCCTCGTAGTGTTTTACATAAAAAAAATTGTTCGTCGCCATATTGGATCCGCCATTTTGATTTTTATATTTTTTATTTCAGATACGTGATCAGCAACAACCAAACCCCCCTTGTATTTGTATTTGTGTTTATTTATTTGTTTCCAATACAACAAGATATTAAATCTTATAATTATAGTAAAGGATTTTTACAATGTTAATTATTGATAAAGTTTAATATGTAGGTCACAATTATTAGAATATAATCAGAAATAAGATCTCAAAATTGGTCAAGCAAAATAAAAAAATTAATAAACCCCCCTTAGTGATATCTTTTAGTCTCATATACTCAATATTCTAGTTTTGGCCAAAATTCTATGATGCTGGCCCACTGTGCGTAGAGTGCTTATTGATATGTTACTAATACCCTCCCTGTATAAATACCATATGGAGCAAGTCCGAGTTAGGTAATAATAGCTAAATATTTCACTATATGAGCTCTACACTAAATGAAAAAAGTCTGTAAAAAACTTAGTTGAAACTACCAAAAATTAGTTAAAAATGATGCTGCAGAAAAAAATAGCTAAATTAGCAGATTATATTTGCTATATATTAGTAAGATAAAAACGGCAAAATTAAAACTGTTAAATATACCGAATTTTGGTTATATTAGAGTTAAATTTTTGTTAAGAGAAAACATCAAATTAACATGTTAAAATCAGCAAAACATTTTGCTAAATAATTAGCAGCCTAAAAAAATCACAAAAAAATTTAAAATTTTCGAAGGTTTTTAAAAATAAAAATCGAACCTTTTGAAAACACCAGTTTACAATTTTTTTTAACAAATATTTCTGTTAATTTAGCAGGATAGACTGCTATTTGCATTCAACTAAATTTAGCTTAAAAATAACAAAAATCTTGTAGATATAACAATTTGTTTTTGTTGTTTCTAGTCTACTAATATTTAACAACATTTTCTGCAGATTTTACAGTACAATTTGTCATTTTCAATTAACTAAAAGTTAACTTAAATATAACTAACATTTTGTGAATTTAACAGTTTAATTTTTACTGTTCTTATTTTACTAGTATTTAGGAAAAAAAATCGGCTAATTTAATAGTTTTTTCTGCAGCATAATTTTTAACAAAATTTTTGTTTCTCCTTCTGCTATTTTTACAGATTTATTTCTATGAGTGTACAAATAAAACTGTTGGTTTAGTTCTTTAATTTGAGTGTAGCTTTCAAAATATAGTAAAAAACATTATTAATTTTACCATTGTTTTTAGCGAATTATTAAAAACACTCAATACATCCTTCAACCTGCTAATGTTTTTTAATATAAACAACGAGAATTTCAAGATTTTTTTCTTTCTCCATGCGCTACCATCCAATCAGTTTATTTCAATTTCTAATATATATTTTATAAGAAATATTTTCCAACTTGAAGAATTTTTGCTATTTCTTTGAAACTTTGTTTTTTTGTTTTGCAAACTTGAGCAAACAAATTCTAAGGCTCGAAAAAAAAGCAGACACAAGAAATGGTAAAGTACAGTAAAGGATTCCCATACTGACAGGTAGAAAATGTTTTGAACATCTGAGGCCATTATCAAGTGTGCTTTTTCATTTAAACACATACAATGAAACGTGCGTCATTACCATGACTTCCTTCTCTATGCACTAACTATCTACAAATACGACTAACTACTGCTATCCTAGACAAACTATTACTGCTTGATTCTACAATTTGTTTGTATGTATTTGAAATTACTAGCAGCATGTTGAATCGTTGGTTAATAGAAAACGATTTGTAAGTTGTTATCCTTGCTCCTGTTGCTACTATACTTGTTTAATGTTTTCATTTTATTAATGTGTGTGTTTGTGTACAAAGCTACTCGGTATATATTTATTTTTTTTACATTTCCTTGTTTTGTATTGTACAGTAACATTTCAATTTATTTATGTGTGTATAGTAAGTATTTCATAGTGTTTGGGTAGCCAAAAGCCTAAAAAGAACTGGGTTAAGGTAACTAAAATATGCGAATTTATACTTTCTATCCTCCATTTGTTAAAGTGGTTGAATTAAAGCTAAAAGCATGAGAAATGAAATGCATCATAACCTTTACTATTTGTGAGGGACACAGCAAGTTATGGAGAAATTAAAAACAAAATAATACTATTACATAGTTCCATGTAAAAAGTATGCTAAGATTCTAAAAAAAAAACTTTTTTAATAATATAAAATTCCTAGAAAAATTTGCAAATGAAATATTATTACTAAGCGCTATAAAAAAGGTTTCCGATTTAATTATACATAATTTTCTGTAGTCATATATTATTTGATCAAAAAAATGGTATACATAACCTTATTTCATGCACCCAGAAAACAGATTCAGTTCTGATAACCGCATTTGTAGCCAATCGCATGGTTCAGTTGTGGTAGCAGAATTTTTAAGTTGTGGCAACAGAAAACCAATTGAGAAAGGACTAATTTGACTGTGGCAACGGAATAATTCGGTAGCCGCAACCGAAAAAATCATTTGATGCAACTGAGCCATTTGATTGGCAACAAATGGGGTTGTCAGAACCGAATCTGTTTTCTGGGTGTGGGATTCGATCGAATATCATCCCCTCAAATGTATGTATAGCCTCAAATTTCGGATCCGAAGATATATGAAAATATATGAGATCATGTGTGGTCATATATTGAACTATGCATGGACGTATATGACCATGTATGGCCATGCATGACCATATAGCAAGTCAATATATGATCATGTATGTTCATATATATTTCGATTTTCACATGGGAAGTTCTTAACCATCGTTATGAATGTCAAATTTATATAGAAATATCTGTGGTTAATGGTTAACCTTGATTATGTTGGAAATAACTTACTCACCATTAAAATTACAAATATTTATGTTAAAAATCATAAAAGTGCTTATGCATAATAATTTAAAAACTTTATAACATCTTTCTAATACGAATTTTCTATGGAAAAATTCGTTTTATAAGTCGCTTATAAATTATAAAAAAGTGATTATGCATATGACCCAAAATCTATAAAACTTTAATTGAATCTACCTGTAAATTATAGTATTTTTAAAAAATTGTCTACTTTGATGGTTGGTTTAAGATTTCTTAATTAACTAATTGTGTTTACTCATATTCCAACAATTGTCCCATGGCAATGAGAATTGTGAAATGTGTTTATTTCACTGATATATCTTTAATTAATTAAATATACATTTCTTAAATTAAATTATCCTATAAGGAATTCCCTCATCGGTGTAACATTTTTTTTTCTTAAATCCTCTTAAAATTGATATAAATCTAATCATATATATTTTTGCATTCCTTTTTCTCTAGCATTATCATTGATTGCATTTTACAACTTTAGTTTTTTTATGTCTTCTTTCGTTGCACATGTTAGTTAGTATATTTAGCCATTCCAATTTTTCTTACTGGCAGCAATATTGACACGTAATATAGCTATAAAAAACCATAAAAATTGCCAACATACCTTAGAGACTTTGAACATTATTCGTTAGATACTTATACATTTGTACGATATTAAAAAAGATAGTTTTGAACTGAAAAGAGGAGCAGGAATAACTAGAAGAATCGTAATCGTTTTTAATGTTGTTGAAAGAAAAGGTACACTGAAGGAATTATTCTTCATGATATTAATGATACAATTTCATAGAATTTTTTTAGTAGATTCACTGAAGAATTTCATTATGTACATATACATATAATATATAATTAATATAATGCAATTTTTTATAACTTTTCTTTCATAAAATTTCATAACTTCATTAAAAATATTCATTAAATTCTCACAAATTAGCATATGAAATTGTTCAAGAGTATTTACTTTTTTTATTTTCTTCATAAAGTATCGTCATTCCACTAATTTTTAAAAACTTTCATACATTTTAAACTGTATATTAAACACATAATTATCAAATATTTTTATTTAACCATAAGGCCAAATTTTACTGATGTGCATTAATTTCCATGAAAATGTTTTATAATTTTTATTTTTTTAAATAAATTTTTAAACTACATTAATTTTTTCAAAACAGTAATAAGGAATTTCATTAACTCAATTAAGCTTTATTATAAAATTTTATGAAAGTTTTTAATTTAATGAATTCTTTCTTTAGATATATTCTGTGTAGCTGTAAAATATGCTACAACTTTTTTAGGCTTTTTGCATTTTTATTTAACCACTCCAACTTAGCAGCGACAACAACCAACTATAAAAAAATAATAATAAATGAAATTGCTTCATAGATTTTATGAAGCTCTTCATTGGCTGAATGGTCTATTCATTTTATGAAGAGTTTTTTATTCTTTGTAATTAACTTGTGAACATTTTATCATCTTTCTTTAATTTGAAAAATAATTCAAACAGAAAGTGATATTAATTTATGATCTAAAATCAAACTAAAAAGCATTCATTTACCAAATAAAAGATCAACTATACATACCCCTCATTCGAGTTTCATTCATTTTATGAACTTATCATAAACATCGACTTTAATGAAACCTGTTTCATAGATTCTATGAAGTCCAGTGGCAATTTTCACTGAATAAATTCATTACTGAAGTGAAAATAATTCTCTCAGTGTACTACTATGTATTTCAAAATAATGATGATGATGATTTCAATTACAATTGAACATAGTAATCATAGTTGATGGTGGTGTAATGCAAATTGATGAAATAGTTGAGAATGAAATGAATAAAACAATTTTGTAGTAATTATATTGTTAAATAAAAATTAAATTAAATTTGTTATTTTTGTAAGGTCTCCGATTTTGTTGATTTATAACAATAACAAATCTCAAAATTTATTGTATATAGAAAAAAGTACGATTTTAAAGAAAATTCAGTAGCAGCAACTCAAAAAACAATTCGACCTATTTTAGTTGATTCAAATCGGTTCATGTTCAGACCTACCTCCCATAAAAATGTCCTATCTAAATTATACTTAAATGGTATTCACAAACACAAAACCGATGATATCTAGTTGCTTAGTTGTAAAGGATGCCTTTGAATTTAAAGAAAATCGGCCCACATTAGGACCAAGGTCCCATTTAAAACACATTTTCGCGGTTTTTGCTTCAAGGTACCTACTTTTTCAAATTTTTTAACAATTTCATTTAGAAAGTTTACTTTATTTATAGAACATTTAGTTTTCCAGTTCCCTTTTCGGAATTTGGTCAGTTTTTGGAATCATGACCCAAATCTTAATGTGGTCGGGCTTGCCGGGTATCATGTTTTACTTGTTTTCCTTTTCATTATTGTGCTAGTTTCTAACATTATTCAAATTAATTTTGAAGTAATAAAAAAATCTATTATGCTTAATGAAAACTCTACCTATGAGAATTGCAAAATAACAACCTCCCAGTGTAGAAAATTATTACCAGATATGTGGTTACATTACATTTACATTAGACTGTACCTCAAAAAAAAAAAAAATCGCAGTACACCCTCCAATATGAAGTATTTTTGCAAGACAATTTAAAAAAAATGCTTCGGCATTTAAAGTTGGATTTTAAAGTGTGATATATCGTTTTTTTGCCTCGAGGAGACCAGTGTTTTGCTATAAAGAAAAAATCCAATGAAAAAAAAAAATTTCAAAAGGCAACCCCTACTTTCGGCAACCAATATATAAAAAAAAATTTCTACTGGGTTCATCGAAAAACTTACTTTGCAAAAGTTTAATGATTTTTTGCGAGCTTTAATTTTCTGACATTAGGGTTGTACATTAGGGTGGTATCAACTGATATCTGGTGGGTAACTACTAGAGCGGGATACTTGAGGTCAATGGCCCTTAGAGCAAAACACTGGTCTGCTCGAGAAAAAAAACATGGATGTATCACACTTTAAGATCCGACTGTAAATTCCAAAGATATAACGAAAAATGTAAAATGGCGAGCCTTACATTCGACAAAAAAAAGTTTTTTTTGAAACCTCCTTGCAAAAATACTTCATATTGGAAGGGTGTACGGCGCACTTTTTTTTTGCCGTAAGGTGGTACCCTCTAATGTACATATCTGCCCAGTATAGGAAATCGTATGCTTACGCCTTGTCGTATGCTTACGCCCCAACGTAAAAAAATTAAAAATATATGTTTACATATGTCCTTACCAGTCTTGAAAACACTGTTGCCAACTTCTTCCCTAAAAATATCGCTAAATCAAACTAAAAAATCACTACAAAATAGCTAAATTATTAAAAAAAATATAAAAAACTTAGTGATAAATCGCTAAATTTCACGAATTTTTCAGGTTCTGTTGAAAAATTTCCCTAAAATAGCTATATTTTTCGAACTTTTTAAAACTTTCTTAAAAAATTATCGATACATCGCTAAATTTTCGAACTTCTAAGTTTTCCATAAAAATTTTCTCAACTCCAATTTTTGTTGCTGGGTATCCTAACCCAAGTATTGTAGGGTATAATTCTATAAACTGCGTTTAACGAGTTAAAGTACCGATTTCTCCGATACTGAAATTGATAAGCACTCCTGGCCATATGCTGTCTCTGAGGTCTGATACTCTAATTCTCGTCACGTTGTGTAAATATCGGCTCCACAGTTTCCGAGATAAATTCAAATTAGAGGTTGTGAATTTTTCGCGATTTCCCTCGTTGTTGCCGTCTTGAAACTTCACATATCAAAACTTTGGCTTTATGGATGGGTCAGACAACCAAAATTTAGTTTATCATTTAGGCCTTGAGTTCTACTTAGCGAATTTGTACGATTCACTCACCAATTTTTAACATAGAATAAAAAAAAAAACACGATAGGGGCTGAATCAAAGTTAGATTCGGGATTTATCGCCCTAAATAAGCAATATATGACTAAGAAATAAAAGTATACGGATCCCGTGCAAGAAATCGTTTAAAATCGCTTTTGGTAACACAATTTATGATCACAACTCGGCTTAACCCATTTTTTCGCCCCGCCGAACAATCCGTTAAACAATCAGCTTGTACTTCATGGGTTATATGTTTCTTGGTTAATCATAGTAAGTTGTTTTTATTTTGTAGGTAAATTTTTAAGAAGCCTTAAATTGTAATTTAAATTATAAAAATAAACAACTCTTTTATTTTATAGGAAAAACACAATCACAATAAACCCAAAATCTATTTTTTTCACCAGAAAAATAATTGTCTTGTGTATTAAATTTGCGTGAAAACAAATTCCACATATTTTTTTGGGTTTTTGATGTGGAGTATAACAGTTTTTCAAGTGAAACAACGTAAGCACCGTAAATTGTTGCGATTTCACGTGAAGAACTGTTATACTCCATATAAAAAAATTAATTTTTCACGACAATGAGTTTCACGTGAAAATTGTATAGACTTTGTTTTCACGCAAATTTAATGTACAAGACTATTATTTTTTTTTTTTTGTGAAAAAATTACATTTTTTGTTTATTGTGATTGTGGCTTTGTTATAAAATTAAAAATTTTTTAATTTTTACAATTTAAATTGCAATTTAAAGCATTAAAAAATCGAGTGAACATTTTTCACATGAAAAACAACTTACGGTGCTTTAAATATAACATATTTCACAATATATTTTTGTTATACAAATTAAAAAAAATAAAATCAAAACTTTGCTCCAGGTCACCAGGGATCCCGGGATCCCGCAAGGGAAATAAATTAGAAAATATTTTATAATTTAAAAAATTTTATAAATAAAATATCTTAAAGATCTCAAATTTTCGTGATTGTGAAAAAGCCCAGGTGGTTTCTTGGAATTTTCGTAGTGAGAAAGAATTAATTTTATATTCGAAATTATCAGTGTGTTCGTTTACTCGAAATTCTTACTACTTTTACTACAATTGGAAAGTTTTGTTTACTTTTTGTATTGATTTTTTCCAGCTGTAGTAAAAGTAGTAACTTGTAGTAGGTAAACGAACACGCTTTATATGTCTAATTATATATTTTTAAAAATTTAATAAACTAAAACTAAATTTAAATAAAAAAATAAATAAAAAATTAATATAGAAAATAATTTTAGAAAAATGGAAAATTTTTTTAAAATTATGGGAACAAATTTTAACTTACTTGAAAATTTTTAAAAATCAATGGACATATTTGTCTTTAATTCTGTACAGAATAAGTGCGATTCAAAATTTTTTGTACTAACACTATTTGAGTGGTTTTAAAAGGCACTTAAAGGAACTTAAAAAGTTCGATCAAGTACACAAATTAAACAGTGTGTTCGTAAACGCAAAAATCTTACTACTTTTACTCAATCATTGTTTTGGTTAGGTACTCTTTGAATTTTTTCCAGTTGTGGCAAAAGTAACAAATTGTAGTAAGTAAACGAACAAGCCTAATGTAAAATGTTTACTATTTTCAAAAGATTGGAAAATTTTGCATAAGAAAATTTAAAATAATTAACTTTATTAATTTAAACTGCAATTTTTGAAAACCCGGGATTCCCGATCCAAATTGCCGGGAATGCGGGAACTGAAAAATGCTCATTTTCCCGGGAATCCCGGGACGGGAAATCCCGGGATGCATTCCCTAATTGCGTGAGATGTATAATCTTAGAAAACTTGTTGGGCGCCATTTTATGGAGAGTTGGTAAACTTTGGTGAAGCTTAACCTTGTTATTAACTAAAAAGCTTCAAAAAGTTTGACAGTTGCTACATGACAGTTGTTTGTGTAGTAATCAGTAGTCGTTGTTGTTGTTAACAGTAATTACAATTGTTTTTCTATGGAAAAATGCAGAACAACTTTTATTACAGTTGTTTAAGAAAACAACTATGGAAAAGTACTGCAATTTCGTAACAGTTGTTTAAATCAGTTATTTTTAATATCATAATGGATAACAACTACTACTAAAAATTAAATAAAAAAATTCGGTGAATTTCGGTGAATTTTAAAAATTATCGTTTAGTTTATACGACATTTGTTATTATTGATATATTCCTAGTTTGCAAATAAAAATTAGAAACTTGTATTTTATCTCAAATGCATAAAAGCATAAAACTGGAGAACGGTTTGAAATTTTTACACATATTTCTGTAATCGAAGGAAAAAATTGCTTTTTTTATTCAAATATACTTTTCTAATAGCAAAAGAATTAAAAAACAGTAGATTTTACTTATTTTGTCAGTTGTTTTAAAATTGTTGTTGTAAAAATTTGTCAGTTAATTTTATGATATTTTTAGTTAGTTTTCAGCTGTTAAAAATAACAAAATTTTTAGTTATTTTGAAGGTAAATACCTTTGCCGCCTTTTTAACTGTATATACCTTCGTTTTAACTGTAATTTCCAGTAAATTCAACCGACAAACTTTTTGGGTTGTGTGTTATTTCACTTCGGTGTGGTTAAGTGCTATGGGAAAACTGAAGGAGGACACGTACGTAGTTTTTCTTAATTGATGTGGTCGTGGCTGGGGTTCGAACCCACAACCTTATATACATCCGTTTAACGCGCTAACAAATACACAACAACGCTAAAGAAAGGGTAAAAAACATATAATAATGAGTTACTGATAATGACTTATTTTTATCATTATTTCAAATAGAAAATAATTTTCTAGAATTTTTTTTAATTTTTTGAAATCTAGTTTTAGACTCAATATTTTTTAAAAACTGGTAAGGATATATGTAACCACATATTTTTTGATTTTTTGTATGTTGGCGAGTAAGCTTACTTGTGTGCAGCAGGTCAATTATGTTTTTATCTATTAAATATTACATGTCGATATAGCTCAGATGGTAGAGCTATTGACTGGCAATCTGTAGACCCAGGTTCGATTCCCACACCAGCAAATTTTATTTAAAAAAAATACAATAAAAAATTATTTTTTTTATGTAATTTATTTTTTTTTAAATCTATTTTTAGACTCATTATTTTTGTCAGTACTGGTAAGCACATAGGTAAAGATATATTTTTTGATTTTTCGTATGCTGGTGTGTAACCATAACTCATTATTTTTCGCGACATTGCCATATAAAGGTAATAAGAAATGTAATAACAAAAGTAACTAGTTACTATTACCAAGTATGCAGTTACATAACCACATATCTGGTAATGATTTTCTACACTGGGATGTTAATTCATAATAAGGTAATTGGCCTCGACCAAGAATTAATAAGTTTTTAATTTTATTAAAACTTATTTAAAAATATTTTCGAAAATTAAAAAAAAATTACGCTTAAAAAATTTTTTCAAAAAAATCTGGGAATCAAATTTTTTTTGTTCAAAAAAATCTTTTTACTACAACAAATTTTTTAGTCAAAAAAATTTTTTTTTTTAAGATTTAATACCTCGTTCAACTATAGTGTTGCCATATTTAAAGCCCATCAAAAAGTTAATTTATAGGAAGACTTTCCTAAGTGTTACTTCTCTTTATAAAAAAAAATAATGGGGGTTCTACTGTAGTTAGTAGAGAAATAAAAATACATCAATCAATTTCATAATTGGCGCCACTTACGCAACTGCACAAATGCTCTAATTTGCATTGAGTACGAAGTTTTTACTACTTCAAATAAAAAAACTACGGAATGGAATAAAAAAATTTATATGAAGAGTAGTAGCGTAGAGTAGATATAAATCCTATTAGTGAAAATAAAAATCTTATATTAAGATCAAACAACCATAAAATGATGACGACAACACACAATTTAAACATGATAATAAATTATACAAATAAAATTATTATTGTCTGTTCCAAACGGAAAAAAAGATGACAATAAAACTTTTAATTAAATTGTTCTGCCTTAAATAAAAGGTTGTTATACAAATAATGAAAAAATTAAAAAGAGAGATGGTTGCATAAAAAGTAAATAAATTAAATATATTAAAATCTTGAATAAAGCGTTTAGACGACTTCAAATTTAAGAGATAAAATAAATCGAGAGTCACTCATTGATTATGAAAAATTTCATAAAGAACTATTTGGTAATTCTCAGTAGGTTTATAATTTCTGCGTCTGAAAGTGTTTCGTCTCAAACATTAACATTTGTTAATGTTTGATGCGATGTTTAATGCCCCTTGTCCATTAAGATGGAGCGAATTGGGGCGTTTAGAGCAAGAGTAAAAAATTAGGGGATATATGTATAAAATCTTTAAAGAAATCTTCAGTCACATTAGAACTGATCTTCGACTTGCGTTTCTTAAATTTTCGAATAAAAAGATTTTTTTTCAAAATCGAAATTTCACTCACGAAAAATGATTCTTAATTATCTCTTATGAACGGAAATATCGACCGGATAAAATTACTGGCCTATGTAGCGAATTTAAGGTTACAATGAACTATTTTTCTTGAACAATTCGCTATAGAGACCGGAAGTTTGTCTGATAGAAATTTTCAGTTTTTTCTCGCTAATAGAAAAAAAATTATGAAATATTTTTTGTAAACGAAATTTTGATTTAAACATTTTTTTTTTCACTTGTAATAGTTCGAAAATTTTAGACTTTTAAATGATCCGATTGAAATTCCGATTTGGCTTAAACTCTTCATCAATATTTTTAGATACTTATCTAATACGGGATTCACACATACGTGTTTAACTCGATTTTAGTTGTTTAAGCGTTAAACACTATTTAAGTGAAATGTTTATTTTTCGGCCCCTAACACTCTAAATTATCATGTTTAAATTCTAAACAAGTTGTTGAACGCGATATATTTAAGGTTAATGTTATCAATTAGTGTGAATGACAAGTTCGAAAAAATAAACAGAATAATTAAAAATAAATAAAATTTGAATGAAATGAATTAAATTTAAGCAAAACCAGTTTAAAAGGTGATTTTCTCTTAATAAAGTGAGGGGTGAACCAAAAACTAACTAAATTTTGCTTCTAGTAAAAGAAAAATGTAGAAACAGCCATGAATTTGTTTCTTAACCAGACATTAAAAAATCTTGTTTTCGACTGGAATGGACAATGTAATTTCACTTTTTATAGTAATAATAATGCTCGATAATACCAAAAATTAATTAAGAAAAAATAACTTTTTGGAAAATTTTGTTAAATTTTTGGTTTTTTGTTTACAATTGTTAAGAGACAGCTGTTCGAGACGTTTAACTTAAACAGTTAAATTTCATGTGTGAATTGATGTGTTTAATTTTTACACTAACGTATTTAAGAACCGTACTGTGAACCTTTAGCGAAATTTCTTCAAAGTTCTAATTCGATCCAACCTAATGTCCATTATAGGGTAAACATATTGTTACACATATAAATTGTTCAATAGCCATTTCTGTATATTTTGTTTCAATCATATTTTTTTATTATTTTCAAACATAATAAAAGTTTGTCCATACATTGGTATGTAGATATTTTCCCGACTGTCATTATTTTATATAAATATTTTATATCTTGCAAATACATTTCGCATGTCTAACTTTTATGCGTAATTAAAAAATTTATGTCAATTTATGGTTGTAAGCGAAAACAAGTTTTCACATTTATGAAAACTTATGTTCAAGTAAATGCAAAGTTTTGTTTCTTTCAGCGATCAAAAAACTATGTAAATAATTTTTTTGAACTGATTTATGGTAATTTTTTTTTTTTGAGTTTGTTTTTTTTATTTTTCTATTAGCACTTTTAAACTACACTCAAAGAAAAATTACAATAATTTTCAAATAATTTTATAAATAACCCAGCAAAAAAAAGTTTTGCTTACAAACAATTTCTTTCTCTAGTTCAGTTTAGTCTAGTCTAGTTTTTTAAAAGTAATTCTGAACAATATTTTTTTTATTTTATTTTTTTAATATTTATAATTAATTTGTTTAAATTCAATTTTTAAAAATATATATAAAACGTATTATTTTACTTAGGTGGGGTTAAGTACTGGGAACACCGAATGTGTACGCTGCGATATGTATGAGGGATAGAAAAATCATACATATTCTTTTTCCAAATTGATATTTAGTCGCATGGCTTGCCCTGTGTTGGTTCATTTCCTAGTAGGGTAGATACTATTATGGTATATAGATTATAATCAGCTTAAATGCTTAGCAAACATTTTTAAAAATTTTTTTTAAGCTGCTCTATAACTATAAACAAATAACTAACCAACTTACTCAACTAAAGAGGTTATAAAGTAAACTAGTAAGTGGAGAGTTTGGATTTGAATTATTTTCTGTTAATGCTTTTAATATGGTTGTATGTAATTTCATTATATTTAAAGAAGGTATTCGTTTTTCTGTAAATTATCAGAAATTAGACTTATTTGCAGGAAATATTACAGTAGACTCCGGGTAAGTGTACTAAGGCTAAGTGCACAAAATGCGTAAGTTTAGCCAACAATTTTGTACCGATGTTTTTTAAGGAATTAAATAAAAAGCACTATTCGTAACTGTATAATGTAGAAGTGTACAAGGCTGTCAGCCAAAAAAAAATAAAAATTCAACATTGCCATTTTGGGTTTATCTCGCAAACAGTCCAGCCGATATTTACGCAACTTATCAATTCGAAAACTACACTCATAGAAATAAATCTGTAAAAATAGCAGAAAAAGCAACTAAAAATTTATAAAAAATTACCTTGCAAAAAAAATGCTGAATTTAGCATATTTTAAGAGCAGCAAAAATAAAACTGTTAAATTTACAGAATTTTAGTTATATTTAAGTTAACTTTAAGTTAATCGAAAATGACAAATTGTACTGTAAAATCTGCAGAAAATTTTGCTTAATATTAGTAGACTAAAAATAGCAAAAATAAACTGTTATATCTACAAAATTTTTGTTATTTTTAAGCTAAATTTAATTGAATGCAAATAGCAGTCTATCCTGCTAAAATCAGCAGAACTATTGGCTAAACTGCAGTTTATGGGGTATCGTCAAAAAAATATTAAAAAAATATGAGCCCCTCTGGAAATAAAAAAGAAAAAAACCGAAATTAATTTTGGGAGGGGCTCGGCCCGGGAGGCCTGTGGGGGGTAAAAAACGGGGGGACATATTAGTATGGGTACTCAAGTTAAAGGAAATTGTCTCACGATTTCAAAAATATTTTTTTTTTAATCCATAAAACGTAGCCCTAACAGAGCCATTTTAGTCGCTTCAGAGGGGGGGCTGAAAATGGTGAAATATTTTTGTATGGCAAAATAGTACTCAAATGATAGAAAATGTCCCCCCACGACTTCAAAAGCTATTTTTTTTTTTCAATAATCGATAAACGCATTAAAAATTTAGACATTTACATAACAAAAATAAAATTTTTTTTTGAAAAATCCCGCGATTTTTACAAAAAAATTTTTCCCTGCGGCACAATAACAGTATATCACTTCTCAAATTGCATTTTCCATCAAAAAGTTTCATTTTTATATCATTCAAAAAGTTTGGGTATACCTAACATTAAAACAAAATTAAATAAAAATAATCTGCTAATTTAACAGTTTTTCTGCAAATTAATTTTTAACTAATTTTTAGTAATTCTAACAAAATTTTTTATCATTAGACCTTTTTAGCTTTATTTTAGAACAGGTTATTTTACCACCGGCTCTAAGGAAAACATTTTGGAACTGATTCTAGAATTAGTTCTAGAACTGGTTCTAAAGCAACATGCTCTAGTTTGGAGGAAAAGAATCTATTTAATGTTTTATTATAAATTTCACTATATTTGTTGCACCGTAAATTGAAATTCTCTTCCCGGAATTATACAGTCACCATGGCTGATTTTGGTTATTTGCATCCATTTTCAAAATGCTGTTGCCTTGGACATTCCAGAATAAATAACTTTATATTAATTTTAATTTAAAATTCAACAAACTGATTTTAATAAAAGTGCCAACTGGTTGATGCTGACAAAAACGTCATTTTCACTCGCATACACATTAGACCACCCATAAAATGTATGAGATTTTCAAAAGACATGCACACATATGATCCAAAACTTACATCAAAGTATTTTATACTTAATTATTTTTTAACAAAAACTCATATAAAAATATTTCTTTGCAATAAAACTTAACCACAAAACTTTTATTGTATTGCAGAAGTATTGCTGCCCGAGTAAAAAGTAACCAATATGTAACTGGATATAACTGTATCCGAAAAATGGTTATAGTAAATTATATCGGCTCAGTTATAATTGTGTGTCAAATTACCCGCTCAAAAGTCGCATACAATTTCGTCTGATTAATATATAATTTATAGCAAAACAGATACTTTTTATACAAACAATTTTCTTTAAAATTTAAAAAACTGTCGGCATTTTTTCACTAAAAAGAACATATTTGAGGCGTATGGTTTGAATAATTCAAATTGAAAAATTTTGTTCTGGGCACCCTACATTATTATATATTTTATATTATTATATATTTTAATATGAAAAAATATATGTTATACATATTAGTTTTTACTCTAGATAACATATTGCCATATATATATATATACTTTTTTACCCGGGTATTTATAATTAAAGGTACAGAATGTAGAACAAAAAGTACTTAACTTAAAGTCAAGGAGATGGCTAAATGATATTTGAGAATTTATCTGTAACAAAAATTCCACAGATAAAATACTCCGAATTAGTTAAAACCTTTGGTACTGCACTTGAAATATTTTGTATGTAAAGACCGCTGCAAATGTATTTAAAAACAAATGAAATTTCACTTGTAAACAGGACCACTAACAGCTCACTAAATTCAAGCTACACTTTCTTTTGTGTTTGACTGTTAATAAAATCAAACACAAATTAGTCAAAACAATTAACAAAAATTACTTACATATAATTTTTTTTGTTTACCGAAAAAAAACTGACTCAGTAAAATGAATGCCACGAATTCTCAGTATTTATGTTGTTGGTTTTTTTTTTAATGACTTACGAATGAAGTTAAAAATTACATTTGTTCTAAAGATGTTATTAAACAACTAACAAATTTTGATTGCAGTAGTTCTTTGAGTGTGGCGCAATGAAAATAAAATGAAATTGCATGCCCTCTGGTGGCATACAATCTAATTGCATTTTTTTTCATAGCCGTAATTGGTTTTTGTTTCTATGGAGGCGTGTTATTCTTATGAAATATCAACGAAGGTGGGCGCCAAATTTTTGTTATGACATAAACTATTTGCACAAATCCGAATTAAGCCAGGATTAGCCAAACGTAAACATAAACAAAGGGCTGTATTACAAATAAATTTAGTTAAAGATATCTGTTTCTGTCTTATTCATTAAAAACATAACAAAAGTAAAGAGTAATTCTGTTCTCTATAGAATAAGCTGAAGAGTGCTCCGGTTACGTTCGACTAACCCAGGTTTTATTTAATGTGTGTGTAAAAATCTAAACCAATTTAACTTTTATACAAACTTTCAGCTTGAGTGTGTTTGAATTTATTTTAGCAGCTTGTGTTGTCTGTCTATTGTCCATCTAATGTAGCAAATTGAATACACTTAAATTTGGAAATTCTAAGAATAAGATTCAATGCTGATAAAATTCATTGCTAAATGTTATACAAAATTCCTTATCGACATACATAGTTTTTTAATTTGCGAAAAAAAAAAACCTACAAAATTTTACACAAAACTGCTTGTTTAAAAATTTCAGAAAGATAAAAAGTAATAGAATCAAACATACCACATTTAGAATTGATTTTGGTTGAAGTAAAAATTTCCTCCGACGATAATTTATTTGATATTTTTTTACACTGTTATTCTTCTTTTTTTTTTTTTTTTTGATTAAAATTTATTTTTGATTTTTTAGATAATGGGGTGGGGTAGATGTACATAAAGAATCTATTTGCCTATAAAATAGACTTAAAAACTTTGTGTTTATACACGTTTTTGCTTTTTCTATTTTTCCGTTGTTTGAAATTCGTATATTTAGTTGAGTTAATATTTTTCTTTTTATTACACTTTTCAATTCTTCTATTTATATACGAGTATTTCTTTTTCCATTAAACACAGTATACAAAATGAAAATTCAATTTAATTTGATTTGATTTGCGTTTACGTTTTACGTATGAATGCACAAATTATGGTGGGTTTTTTGCAATGATGTTGTTTCTGTGAATTGTTTAGTTTTTGGCAGGATGTTAAGGGGACAGCCTGAATTAGAATCTGAAAATAATTGGTATATATTTTTTAATATTTCAGTCGGTAGCACTTCTCCCCAAAAATAATATACTAATATTTTAGAACGAAATTCCAAGTCAATCCGCCATACTATGTACATATATTTTCGTTAAAGTAGACTTTAGTTAAAATTTTGAGTCGTAGTATGCTTTGACTTGGTTTTTTTTTTTAATATTCTGATTGCCAAGTGAAAATGGGATCGTATAAGAACATATGTGATCATGATATCATATATGATCGTATATGGAACTCTATATGGACATGTATGATAAGCTATATTTATTCTCAACCTCCTAGGCGAAAATTGGATCGTATATGAGCATATATGATCATATATGGGTTCGTATAATCATATATGGGTTCGTATATGATCATATACGAGTGTACCTTATCATATATGTCCCTATATATAGTACAATATTTGACCATATATGGTCTCACATATGACCATATATGTATTGTATGTTCGGATCTGAAATTTGAGTGTTGTAAAGATTTTTTTGATTCATTTTGAAGAGAATTTTAAGGAAAATAAAATACTTTTTGGTTTTTTATTTTGATCAGAATTGCGATCTCTGTCGTGTTCACAGTATGATAACTTTTGTAAAAAATAGTTTTGAAAAAAATTCAATTTATATTTTAGAAACATCACCGTATGTGTTAAATTCAATAGCTTTTAACTTTTTTAATACTTGGAATTTCGTTCTGAAACTTTAGTGTGATATACTTGGTGACAGGTCATAATCTCCACGGATGTTATCCCCATTTTCATTTTGGGCATTATGAGCGAATTTTTTCGGACATAATCCGCAAACTGAAAGTGGGTACCACTTACAAAACACTCGTAAAACCTATGGGGGGATATGACCGATTTATTGTGGAGATTATGACCAACAATTCTTTGGACATACCACAGAGTAGAAACTCCTAAGCACGATCCAAAACCGGCTACGCAAAAAATCTTTACTCAGTGCAGCTGGCTTTGGATATACCTTAGAGTAGAAATCCCCTAAACGCGACCTAAGACCTGCTACGCAAAATACCTCTAATCAGTGAATCCAGCTTCAGGTAACACATCGGCTGAAAGGTACGTAGTACGACACACTGGCACTGGCGTCACTAATGAAAAATCCATATAATTTTTTGGAACTACCAACCTTCAGATGATATTTGTCAAAATTTAATGACAATTATTTCATTAGTGAACTTTTGCGATTTTGAAAACAATGGATTCAAAGCAATTTCGTGTGTTGATTCATCATTACGTTTTAATGGGAAAAAACACCGTTCAAGCCAAAGCTTGGCTTCTTACGGTGTTATTCGGACTCTGCTCCTCGAGACAAATGGTACACTCACAAAATGTTTTCCATAACCGATTGAAGTTTATTTGAAAAGTAATAAGTTTGTTTTCAATTGAAGAATCAATTAAAATATACGGAAACATATTGTTTAACTTTTTTTATTAGTCAATAAAAAATAAACTACAAAAAAATACGTATAGTCTGTAGAGGTTGATATTTTCAGTCAAATGTTCTATTTTTAGTTTTTTATTTTTAGAAAAAAGAATTTAAATAATTTCATTGTTTTCTGTTTTAAAACAAAAAATTCAAATATTTTCGATTTTCTGTTTTCTTAAAATAGTTTGGTTATATACAAAATTATTTCATTTAAATTACAAGAAATTCTTGACTCATATACACAAACATATCCAATAAAAATATGAGCGTGTGTGTTGTATGTGTAGTGTTTTGAAAATTCAAACAAAAACAAAAACTTTCAAATATGAAAAAACAAACTACAAAATCAGTTTTTTTCTAATTTTTTGTCAGTTAAAAATAGAAGATTGTTTAAACAGACTTTTTAATTATTTTTATTTCTTTTGTGGATTGTTTAAACAATGTTTGAAAATAGATAGCCTTTTTTAATTGCGTTTTCAATCAATTTGATATGTATTTTAGGTTGTTTTTAACGATGAACTATTGTGAGTGTAGAAAAGTGGTTTGCTAAACATATGTTGTTAAACGTGGTCGTACAAACACCGATGACGCCAAACGCTCTGGTTGCCCAAAAGAGGTAGTGATACCGGAAAACATCAAAAAAAGTGCACAAAACCGTTTTGGCAGACCGTAAAGTGAAGTTGCATGAGAAAGCTGATACCTTAAAGATATCGGAGGAACGTGTCGGCTTTATTTTGCATGAACATTTGTCCATGAGAAAGCTGTTTTCGAAATGGATGACGCGTATGCTCACAGTGCACCAAAACCAACAACGTGTTAATGATGCTGAGAACTGTTTGGAGCTGTGTATAACAATGCACGAAACTTGGATCTGCCACTTTACTCCAGAGTCGAATCGGCAGTCAGCTGAGTGGAAAGCAACTGACGAATCTCGTCGAAGAAGCCAAAGTCCCAACAGTCAGCTGGTAAAGTTATGTCACCAGTATTTTGGGATGCGGCTGGAATTTGTACATTGATTAGCTTGAAAAAAGTCAGACCATCAATAGCGATCGCTACAGGCCCCAACTGGTGTCTTTGTAGGAGGAAATCGCAAAAAAAAACGGCCCCATATGAAGAAAAAAGTGCTCTTTCACCAATGGAATTTTTACCTGTTTACAGACTTCAAAAAAATGCTCACTAGAAGGAGATTTGGTTCGAATGAGGAGTTGATTGCCGAAACAGAGGCCTATTTTGAGGCCAAAGATAAATCATTCTATTAAAAAGCTATCGAAATGTTAGAAAGGCGTTGGAGTGATTGTATCGCTATTCATCAACGGAAATAGGGATAATGTCCTTTGGAGTTACGAACATGTCGCCGATATTTTTCGAGTGAAATGTTATCGATTTATGAAAAATATATAAATTATTTTTAAGGCTCTAATTTAGGCTCCCCCCTTAATGGGTGGTAGGATTTTGCGATATTTGAGCTATAGGTGGTTCTTTTAAAGGTGAAAAGAAGAAAAACAGATTAGATTTTTCTTTATTTTAGAAAAAAAAAGTGAATGGTTCTTTGTTGGTTTTTGCTGTTGAAGTTGAGGAGAAGGATAAAATAAATGAATTGTTGGTGCTATGTGTAGTACGATGATAAATGTTAGAGATGATGTTTTACATAAAAATGATGGAAAAAGAAAACAACAATGGGATGAAGTAAAGAAAAACGTAAGAGGAGGATTATATTCTAAAATAACCAGGGTAAGTGAATGGTTTGGTTGTATGTTAAGATTAGTGTCCGACCGAACTCACTTTTTTAAGGCCGAACCGAAGCCGAAGCCGAACTTCGGCCAAAATTACTAAATTCAGCCGAAGCCGAATACTTTTGTGTTTGAATAAAAGTACAATTTCATGCAAGTTTTTCAAATTCAAAAATACGGAAACCAATTTCTAAATATTTCTAAATTGCAAAAACATAAAAAAGTTGTATTTTTCGCTCTTTAAGTAAAAATTAAGTTAAATATGTGCATATTTTTAAGTTACTATACAAAATCAAAGAGCTAAATGTTGCAAAATATTGATTTATAGAAAAGTTCGGTATTCGGCCAAAATTTTGCCGAACACCGAACTTGGCCGAACATCACTTTTGGGCCGAACTCCGAAGCCGAATACTCGATCGGACACTAGTTAAGATTATTAGATTTTTGTGTTGTTGCTTTCCAGAGTGTTAGAAGATTAGATGTTAGTTGTTGCTTGTTTTTAATGCCAATATGATTTTTTTCTTTCATTTAATCCTGTTGTGTATATGGGTCTCCTGAGTTCTAAAGATGTTGATATACGAAATTTAAATCTATATCGCGATCATCTATCCGATCTTGAAAAAGAACCAACTCGCAATTTATATATTAGTGAATAATACTATTAGGGTCATGGTTAAGGACGTGGACGATTTTCATGTCACATGGATGTGTTAGGTTAGTTGCTGATTAGGATAACATCAAGACATAGATAAAGAGAAGAAAATATAATTGGCTCGGTCATATCCTCAGAAGACCATACAACGAAATCTGACACAAAACACTAGAAACACATCGACATTTATACCAATTGCCTTCAAAAGAAAGGTTTAACCTCTGCTATATCTTGTTCCTTCTTTGAGATACCCAGTGTAGAAAATCATTACCAGATATGTGGTTATGTAACTACATACTTGGTAATGGTAACTAGTTACTTTTGTTATTACATTTCTTATTACCTTTATATGGCGATGTCGCGAAAAATAATGAGTTGTCGTTACACACCAGCATACGAAAAATCAAAAAATATATCGTTACCTATGTGCTTACCAGTACTGACAAAAATAATGAGTCTAAAAATAGATTTTCAAAAAAATTAATTATATAAAAAAAAATATTTTTTATTGTATTTTTTTTAAAAATAAAATTTGCTGGTGCGGGAATCGAACCTGGGTATACATATTGCCAGTCAACAGCTCTACCATCTGAGCTATATCGACATGTAATATTTAATGGATAAAAACATAATTGACCTGCTGCACACAAGTAAGCTTACTCGCCAACATACAAAAAATCAATAAATATGTGGTTACATATATCCTTACCAGTGTTTAAAAAATATTGAGTCTAAAAATAGATTTCAAAAAATTTTCAAAAAAATCTAAAAAATTATTTTCTATTTGAAATAATGATAAAAATAAGTCATTATCAGTAACTCATCATTATATGTTTTAAAATAATGCAGAAGGTAAGTGGGTGTCATTACTGGTACTCCAAAAAATAATGATATGTCATTACCGTTTCTACACTGGGTATCTTAACCTAAAGTTAGAAAAAACCCGGTTTTCGGTTATATTCATGCTATAAATGAAAAACGTTCGATTTTTCGCTACTTTTTGTAATTTGTAACTGAATATTTAAAAAAACATTTCAATTACAAGTACATGTACATGTAATTCTGAAATTGTACACTCAAAAGAGTATGACAGTTACTACATGACAGTTGGTTTTGTAGTAGTCAGTAGTTGTAGCTGTAATTACAGTCTTTTTGTATGAAAAAATGCAAAACAACTGTTACAACAGTTATTTAAGAAAACAACTATCGAGAAGTACTGTAATTTCGTAACAGTTGTCCAAGACAGTTATTTTTAATATCACAATAAACCACTACCAAAACAGTATTTTTGCAGTAAACAGTTATTTTTGTTAGTTATTTAAAATATAAAAATTTCGTCTATTTTCCCAATTCTTGTTTAGTTTATAATTATTTATTGATATATTCTTAGTTTTCAAATAAAAATTAGTAAATTGTATTGTATCTCCAAAGCATAAAAAGGTAATAACTGGGGAATGGTTTAGAATTTTTACTTCAAATTTTACGGTGAGGTAATTACACATTTTTTAAATTAATATATACTTTTATAATATAAAAAAATTAACTGTAAATAAACAGTATTTTATCAGTTGTTTTAAAATTTTTGTAATAAGAATTTGTCAGTAATTTTTACGACATTATTAGTTATTTTTAATGCATTTGTAAGTTATTTTTCAACAGTTACAAATAACTACATTTTTAGTTATTTTTGTTAACTGTCATTTTCAGTATATTCTACCGACAAACTTTTTTGAGTGTATTTGTAATTAATTCAGATAGTAATTGATAACCCACAGGTCTGACCACAAGCAAGATGTATACATTTTCAGTAGAGATGTGCACGTGAGTGGATTTTGACTCACAATCACTCATGATCGCGAAAGAAAAATTTCAATCACGCACAATCACTCAAGAACTTTTATTTTCTACTCACACTCACTCACGTTCATGTAAGAAAATTCGATTTTACTCACGCGTAATCACGCGCGATTCACATGAACCACGCAAATTCACGAAATAAAATCTTACCGGAAAAATTAAAATGCCAAAGTTAAGATAAATTACACTGAAAAAGTAAGACGTGTCCCAGCGTTTCACTGGGCCAGGTCTAGGAATCAAGAAATATCGATTAGAAGTTAGTATCATATAGGCCAAATTGTCATTTTTTGTGTCTATTTCATGCATTTTGACCATCTAAATGTCCGTTCGGTAAATTTGAAATTGCCTTGCAATATTACTTCATATTGGAGGGTGTACGGCGCACATTTTTTTTGCCAGTAAGGTGGTACGGTCTAAGAGACATATTTATTAAAAGCCGAAAAAGAAAATTTTACAAAATTCGACTCACGCACACTCACTCACGCAAAAATTAGACTCACACACACTCACTCTCGAAGAATTTTTTTCTAATCACACTCAAGTTCACGTGAGTAAATTCAGATTTAACTCACATTCACTCGTGTTTCACGTGAATCATGCAAAATTCTGCTCACGTGCCCATCTCTGATTTTCATTGAATACACAAGGGTTAAATATATATAAATAAAAATCCAAATTGTTTACTGGGTTGTGGTTTAAAATAACGTTATAATAAAAAGAGAGTGGATTTTTTAAGAAACAAATAAATAAAAAAGCATCACAAAGGGATTTTGTAATTTAGAGGAAGTGTTAAGGGGAGCTCAAAGAGATAATTGTATTTAATTTTTCTACTTGTGAACATATAAAACAGTTTTGAAAAGTGTAATAAAATTTTAATTTAACTCTAGTTCAAAAATCATTGCTTAACATTTCCACTTGAAATAAATACTATAAATTATTTATTATACAAACTAATTTACATTTGAATTACTACATTATTATTAGCTTTTGTTCTGCCATTACATGGGTTTTAAAATTTTGGATGCTTTTTTCGTTCGTTTTAATATTCACTCATGTACTTATATCGCGTTGTATGGTTATTTAGTTTTTTCGTTTTATTATTCTGTGTGTTGCCGTTTTAAGTATTATTTCTTTTTTTCGTTTTTTTTTTTCTTCAAAGTACTAACACACTCTGTACACTGTTGCTGCAATTTAATTTTTTTTTTTTTGAAAATTATCCCATTTCTCTACAGAATTTTTTCATAGTTTTTCTGATTTTCCATCAGTTTAGCACAAATATTATTGAAATTTTGAAAAATTATTATTTAATCACTAAAATTTTGTAGATAATTTTATTAAAGATTTACAGCAATGTAGAAAAACGTCGAAAAATCACGAACCGCACGAAGTTATGAAAACATACAACACGATGAAGACGAAACAACCACGGGCAGGCAGAAAAAAGCAAGCAAAGACAGCAGAAAATACAAAAAAAAAACACTAATATAAATGAAACCGATGATAATATACACCACACACAGAGGGTATAAACGATAACAAACAACGGCAACGTCAAAGGCAGCGTCAAGAGTAAGGGAAAGCTTGCTTATTAAATACAAAATGATTTGTATACAGAGAAAAATAAATATAACATATTTTTTCAATATCGTAAATGCTATTCTTCATATATATGAGTATCAGTGCTCCAAAATAATACCAACAACTTCTAGAAAAATACAAAAAAAGAGAATGCCTACAGTCTCTTTTCTCAAGAAACGGTATTATGACACGCAATTCGAGTCATAAACACATCATTGTAAACAAATCACTAAACTGATTCTCTTTTAATCTCTGTGTAGATAGAAAAAGAGAAGAGCTCCCCAATATTCCCCCAGCAAATAAACATTGCAAAAAGCTCTCTTTTTTTACAAATATATGAGGCTTTCCACACTAAATATCGAGCTTGTAGAATATATGTCGCATCCATGTCAAATTTTCGGTATATGTACATCTGTGTAGCGGAAAATAGAATCCGTACTTGTTTTTCTACTTTTCTACAAAGTGGCCTGGGTAGGCGTAGTCAAATGTTGAGAAAATTTCAAAGCGTTTTTAGTTAGTAATTTGTTAAAATTTTTTGAAATATGTCAAGAGCCTAAAATTAAACATACTCTATAGAGTTTCTTACGTGCTATTTTCTGAATGAAAAAAAAATTAAAATTTTCAGAACAAGTTCTGAATTTGGATTTTTTTTGTTTTTATAAAAAACTCAATTTATCAAAAAATACGCAACTTTTTTATTTTTTTTATATTTTTAAAAAAATCTCCAGATAATTTTCTATTGATAAGAAAAAAATTGCAGATGTGTTCGGCTTCGTTTTCGAGAAAACTTACATTGATTATGGTACAAATGTAGTTGTACCGTATTTGGGAATTTGTGCATGGGTGCGTATGAGTAATATATATGTTGTATATAATGTTAGCGATAATGAATGTATTTTTTCGAAAATTAAGCCGAATGTCACTCTAAAAATGTTTATGCCTATAAAGATCATGCCGATGGTCATCTGTAGCCAACCCTTTTCTGACCATATATTTAGAATTTGATATGTATATGTATGTTATGTGATAAAAGGAGTCAAATAACTCTTAAATAATTTTAGGTAGGAGTTGTCAACTTATGACAATCTTTATGTTTTTTTTATTTATGAATATTTTTTATAAGTGTCAGATTTTTTCTTATAAAGGAACCTATATTTTTTTAGCTAAAATAACCCAAGTAAAAATGGACATATATGGGCATATATGATCATATATGCCCATATATGTCCATATATGGAACAATATATTACCATATATTTCGGATATGGTTTTTTGGCTATAACTCGTCGACTAATTGATATTTTTTAAATCTGTAAAAGCCAAATTATTGCTAGAGACCTGTGCAACAATTAAAATTTAAAAAAAAATTGATTTGATTGATTTTTTTTTTTTGTTTTGTTTTTGCTTTTTTTTTTTATTGTTGTTTAGGTCTCTAGCTATAATTTGGCTTTTACAGATTTAAAAATATCAATTAGTCGACGAGTTATAGCCAAAAAACCATATAAACAATATTAAAAAATTCGAACTAACATAAGCAAACGCCGCGATACGGGTCTTCTAATTTAGCCTCTATTTTCACCCCTCACTCTCAGAATCGACCTAACTTTTGCTAACCTGAATTTGTTCCACAGTGTTATTTTAGCTAAAAAAATTTTCAAAGGGTTGGCTACATATGACCATCGGCATGATCTTTTATAGGTTTAAACATTTTTAGAGTGACATTCGGCTTAATTAAATACCACATATATATTACTCATACGCACCCATGCACAAATTTCCCAAATACAGTACAACTACATTTGTACCATATTCAATGTAAGTTTACTCGAAAACGAAGCAGAACACATCTCCAATTTTTTTCTTACCTACCAATAGATAATTATCTGGAGATTTTTTTAAAAATATAAAAAATGAGGGTGTTTTTTGATAAATTGAGTTTTCATAAAAACACAAAAAATCCAAATTCAGAAGTTGCTCTGAAAATTAAAAATTTTTTTTTATTCAGAAAATAGCACGTAAGAAACTCTATAGATTATGTTTAATTTTAGGCTCTTGACATATTTAAAAAAAATTTAACAAATTGTTAACTAAAAACACTTTGAAATTTTTTCAACATTTGACCACGCCTACCCAGCCCACTTAGTAGAAAAGTAGAAAAACAAGAACAGATTCTAAATCCGGTACACAGATGTATATATACCGAAAATTTGACATTGATACGACATATGTTTTACAGAAGCGGGGCAGTTGGTGTGGAATGCATTATATACTTGTTTTCCCATTTGTTTTATGAGTTAAATAAGGTAGGGAATTTAAATTGAGTTTCTGACAAAAAGTACAAAAACCTAAACTTTTAATGGTACTTTTTTAAACTCTCAGTGATTTACAAAGACTACACAAAGTCGAATTTCCCAACCGAATTCAGCTGTGACAACCGGCTGTTAGAACCGAATTGTTATGAGAGTGTACATATTTGTTGTTGTTGTTGTTATTTATAAATACGCACGACGGAAATTCGACCTTCTGTCGTCTTTGTGAATCACCCATTTAATATGCATGTAGATCTAATTTTTTTATGATATAAATAGTTTTAATCAAAAATACATTTGTACACAGAAAAAAATTAAAAACGAACGGAACGAAAACCAATTAATAGGTAATTGCGTAAAGCACGGGCATTGAAAGACTCGTTTCACCAAAAAATAGCACAATGGGTATTATCCCAATATCCGGTTTTGGGACTATGTCCAAAAGACCCTGTGTTATAATTGCAATAATAGATATGGGGTTTATGTCCGTTTATATTAGGATTATGTTAGATATATTAATAATCAATCATATTGAATTTATATACAGGAAAAATACTTCCGAGGCGAAAATCTCTAAGACGCCCGGAGGACCGCTACTCAAAGAAGTCGGTGACTATAATTCAGAATTTTAAAGTATTATGTGGATTATGATCTTAGTTCTTGACTTTATGACAATTTTATTTTGAGGATTACGACCGTTGCCAAATGATCAGGTCTTCAAAAATATATTCTCTACAACCATAGTTGTTCGTTGCAATCACATTATTGTTACAAAAATCATACACCCAGAAAATAGATTATTTATTTATTTATTTATTACAACCGAATTTATCTGTTGTAACTACCGAATTATTGCTGAGGCAATAGAAATTCTGTTGCCACTATCGAATGAGTATTGACTCTACTCATTCATATTCAGTTGTCCCAACCGGCAACAAATGCGGTTGTAATCACGAATCTGTTTTCTCTGTGTACTAATGATCATAATGATATGGACGCCTGTAAGCATTTTATAGTTAAAATATCTCTTTCTTCGGCTATCATATTATTCTCTCGCAGAAATTAGAAGAATGAATTCTACCATGAAAAATTGTTTTATTTATTATTGTTTGAGGCCAATTATTTCCTGATTATGAAAAAACGTACTTTTTCAAAAACTCTGCCATTTTCCTCCATCAGGATATTCTCCTAACAAATAATATTCTCCAAGATTGAATTCTACTTTGAATGAATTCCCAATAATACATTTCGATTTACTTTTAAATCGAATTAATTCATATTTAAAAAAATTTCAGGGAATTTATTCGATCGAATTAAAATATAAGGATTCAATCAATCTATCTCATTCGATTTTATCAATCATTGAATTCAATCATTAGGAATTCATTCGATTTCTTATTCATTTGATTGACTATTTGGGAACTGAAGCGATCATTCGATTTTGTATCACTTTGGGAATGATATTCGATTTTCTTCATTCGATTTAAAAAATTTGTTAAATTAAAAATTATGTTATTTTATTACGTTAAAAAAAAAAAAGATTTCCTACAAGTAAAGAAAGAAAAGAAAAAAAATATTGAATTCCCAAGTTAAATTATAAATTTTATAAAAAATTTTAGTTTAAACAATTCCTAAACTAATGCACAAAGCTGAAATTATTAAAGTTATGCAAAATGTTGATTACTTAAAAGAGTTTTAACAATGAATGTCATTAATAAAATATTGCGTATATTCATAAAATTTATTGAATATGAAATATTTAAATATAATAATAAGGTAGTTTTTTATTTTCAAAATATTAATCTCTCTGCGTAAGTTAGCTCAAACTTTAAATTATTTTGTTTATTGTTAACAGCCCTTAAAAAACTAAAAAAGACTGAGAATTTAACAATTATTAATGATACTCTTAGTCTACTAATATTGAGCAATGTTTTGGTATTTTTAATGAACTAAAATTTTATTCAAATAGAACTAAATTTTTTTTACACCGATGTCTCGATGTAAAAAACTCGAACTTGTTTTTTAATTTCTCCTTCAGAGGAGGAAGAATATTAACAAAATCTTAAAAAATTTGGATATAATTTTTTTTTTTAAGTGGAATATTATATTTATTGTAGTACTGATTAAAAATTGCATAAAATAAAGTGTTTCAGAATTTTAAAATATTTTTCAAAAGAAATAAAATATAGGGTTTTCCAATAGGTACTTGACAACATTGAATTTAATTTGTGAACGCACTATTTCACTGATCATCTAACTGTTACTTTCCTTTTTTTCAGTAAACTCAACAATTACACGAACGAGCAAGGTATGCAAAAATGTACTACCGAAATTCGGAGTCGGTGACCGCAATTTTAAGAGCGTTAACTCCAATTTTCGGTCGTTATTCTCGCCCTAGTAGACAAGCAATAATAAGTTTAGTGCAAAAATTTGAGTCTACATATTCATTGTGTGATGCTGCCGTGCCAGTGAAGCAACGGGTTGGTCGAAGTGACGAAAATATCGCTGCCATTCAGGCGTCCGTAGCAAACGATCCAAATCAGTCGATTCCGAGGCGTTCTCAAGAACTGGGCGTCGCCAAGACCACTTTATGGCGAATTTTGCGTAAAGATCTTGGTTTACACCTATACAAGATCAAGCTGACTCAAAAATTGAAGCCGATGGACCATTTGACGCGACGTACGTTATTAAAAAAAAAGGTGTCAAGTCCTTATTGGAAAACCCTTTACTTACATTCAGTAGTCGATATGTAACAGTTTTAAGTTTGATGTTCTTAACTTAGAGGAAGTGCGACACACTTGATCCTGAAAAATTTGAAGCCGAATATCTCATAAATTATTCAATATTTTTTCTTCTAAATTTAGCTTGAAAGCTTTCTGAAATAGGTACCTTCTGTTCTGAGAAAAAATATTATGAGTTTATAAATTTTTGAGTAATAACTACAAATATAAATCGCCATAAAAGGATCAAGTGTTTTATACCATAAATTAACCGTAAACTGAAAATATTATTACAGTAACTGACTGTAGTTTATTTAAAAAGTCCGTTCATTTATTTTTAAATGAATATATAGCTAAAATGATAAGAAATAAAATTTTCAACTTTTTTTGTATTTTATTTAAAAAATAAACTACATATACATAAATACGGATTTTCTGTTACAGTTAATATTTTCATTTAAAATGCTTTCTTAAAAAAAAAGAAACCTTTTAAGATTTCTAGGTCAGTTCAAAAAATGAAATAAACTAAATATCATTTATTCTTACGGATTTTGTAGTTAATTTTTTGAAAGTTAAAGAAACGAAATGAATGAAAAATCATTATTTTTTTAAGGATTTTGTAGTTAGTTTATTAACAATTAAAAATAAATGAAAAGTTCTTTTGATTTAAATGAAAAGTTAGCAGACCGGTTCTCAAGTGATTTTTCATTTATTTCAAATTACATTTTCAATTTAACTACAAACTCTTTTGAGTGTATATGTAACAAACTTGATCCCGGGGATCAGTTTTAAGTAAATAAAATTGTTCAAAAATGACTCAAAAAAGTAAATAAAATTGAACATTTTACAAAAAACTACTTACAGTATTCATTCAACCGTATTTTTACACAAATAAGTTCACGCGATTATTATGGATAATACACGTTATACAATTAATTGTTTTGTAAATTAAATTTGCAAGAAAACAAATTCTACACAATTTCCACGTCAAACTCATTATCAATAGTTTTTTATACAAAACTTGTATGGAATTTGACAAGTAAATACGAGTAGTTTTCAAAAAATACTAGTTTTTGGTTAATGTGAAATGTTGTGTAAAAGTAAGTAAAATTTCTAGTGCTTGTAAACTATTTTTGACATTATAACATTCAAATTAATTTTGTATAAATCGAGTTTATGCCTCATTCATCCTGAACCCAAACTAGTAATTTTAAAATTTATTGTGTTTTCGATTGTCAAATCCCATACAAATTTCAATTCGAAAACTTAAAAAAAACGAAAGCTTCTAATTTTGGGTTCAGTATGAATGAGGCTTTACACGGTACATAAGGTAAAATAAAAACCCCTACTACTTTTGGAACTTACACAAATTTTATTTATTCCGAGTCTTGTAAATGGCTCAATTTTAGAATTTTGAAAACAGAAGATTTTGAACTTTCTGTAATAGTTTTGGAGCTCTGTTTTGATTAATTACACTGTGAGACAAATGGTAGGGGTCAGTGATCGGGAAGGGTTCAAACTACCGGGGAAAGTTATATCGGTAAAAAAGAAGTTATACGTGTCCCGGCGTTTCGCTGGGTCACCCCTAGGAATCGAGATATATCGATTTGACCTTTGGTGGTCTTTTTTTTGACATAACTCGAGAACCACTAGTCCGATTTTGCTCAAACAAATTAAAAATTACAATTCCAATCTGTTCATATAACGTTTTTCTATATACTCAACAGTTTTGCCGGTAAAAATAAATGTATGAAGAAAAAAATATTTTTTGCCTAAACTATTAAAAAAAAGTAATAAACAAAAGGTTATTGATTTTTATGGTAGCGGTAACAAACATTTATATGAACAGATTAAAGGAATTGTAATTTTTAATTTTTTTAAAATTGTTTGAGCAAAATCGGACAAGTTGTTCTCGAGTTATGTCAAAAAAAAGATATATCTCGATTCCTAGGGGTGACCCAGCGAAACGCCGGGACACGTATAACTTGTTTTTGACCGATATAACATTTCCCGTTGGTTTCATCCCATCCCGATTTTGACTGTCGCATAGTGTTATTGAGTTCCTTTGCTTTTAGTTATTTTAAGATTTTTAGAAACAATTTCTTTAACAATTCAAGTATTTTGAAGAAATTTTTACATACTTCAATAAACCAAATTTGATTTGAGAATTCTTCTGATTTTCGGCCTAAAATTAAATTTTCAGTTCCATTGCATTATTAATTGTCAAAATAAAATAAAAATCCCAAAAATACCTAAAAATGGTGGAAAAATCCCCAATATTTTGTGAAATAACCAAATTCCTCCTATCAAAAATCTGTCCCAAAACCGAAGTTGAAATTATCAATTTGGGAGCAACTGACAACACGGTTAAATCCTCACTTCAGAAAATTATGAAAATGAAATCCTTCCTTGACAAAATTTCCTACATTTTAGCGATTTCCTAAAATTTGTTTAAAACATCATTTTATTATAAGTTTCAGAACGGACGACAAAATAAGTAAATAATTCTAAGGTCGAGTATAATACTTATTACTTATAAAACCACCTGTTATGTCGTCAGATATACCCAATATATAGTTTAATAGTTAATCACCTTCAGTCCTCTGTCGGAAATTCTTCCCTAGAAGAATGTGCGCTACATTGATGTCCGAGTCTTTTTGCGTAATTAACCTGTTAACATCCGTCAATCACGGTATTGCTTTAAAGTTAAATCGTATTCAGCTAATATTGATCTCGAGGTCCTCCATTACGAAAACATCTGTAGGGAAAATTTAAGATATTGCAAAGTTGCCAGATAAAGAAATTCTTACTATAGTAAGAACAAATATTTAGATAAAAATGAGACAAAAAAATAATTGTTGAAATTCTATACACTGAGAGTACAAAATAGAATGCACGAGACTAAAAGTTGCAAACAAAGACGTCAAAATACTGCTAAACACAACTTATGTACTAAATTCGGGAAGCTTTTCCGATTACAAAATTTCTGCTTGAAAGACTTAGCATAGTACATCATGATCAATAAATATCAAAACTCACAACACAACTTAGCTTTGAGCCGTTTATGCCGACTTGGAGGATGTCAAATCTCTCAGTTTGTTTCCACTATCTTATTCACTTTTACCTACAGACTAAAAAGTATTGTGACAGCAGAAAAAAATCACTGCAGCTACATAATTTCGGTTGCCTCGACAAAAATTCCGAAGTTACAACCGAAAAAGTAGTTTGCTGCATCCACCCGAATACTTATTACTTATTTTTAAAATATATAAAGATTGTTTGGTAATTTTCAATGTTAGTCACCTTACTCATAGTATGGCAGAGCTTTAAAGAATTAATTCCTTTTTGAAATAAGGAATGAATTCGTTAATAAGACATAAGCAGGAATTAATTCTTGTGAATGAATTCCCTGACCAACGTATTAAGCATTAAATTTAAAGAATTCATTTACTAAATAATTCATTCAACACGAGTTAATTCAATTTTAAGTCAAGGAATTCATTCAATTCTAGTTAATTAAACTTTTGGTCAAGGGATTAATTCGCTACGGAAGGAATTCCCATGGAATTAAATTCACTAAGGAATTAAAATTTTCTTTTAATTTCCTAAGGAATTAACTTTTTTATTTAATTCCCTAAGGAATTAACTTTTTCATTTAATTCCCTAAGGAATTAACTTTTTCATTTAATTCCATAAGGAATCAACTTTTTATTATAATTCCCTTAAGAATTAACTTTTTCGGTTTATTCCCTAATGAATTAACTTTTTCACTTAATTCCCTAAGGAATTAACTTTTTCATTTAATTCCCTAAGGAATTAACTTTTTCGTTCAGTTCCCTGAATTTAAGTTTTCACTTAATGCCCACTCAAGGCCTTAAAGTGTTAAAATTTTTTCTTTATTTTCCAACTCTTCTGATATTTTGTATAATTGGTTTAACTAAAACGGATTTTCATGAAGTCTATGTATACCTCCTTTAATAGCAACAACGACAAATTAGTTAAATTAAATATATTATAATTGTATAAATAATTTTTACTTTTCATTTCATATTCTTAGGTGAAAAGACATGGCCTTTTGGGCATTTAAACTTAAGTGCACGGAACTGAACGAAAAAGTTAATTCCTTAGGGAATTAAATGAAAAAGTTAATTCCTTAGGGGATTAAACGAAAAAAATAATTCCTTCGGGGAATTAAATGTAGGGAATGAATTCCCTACGGAATTAATTCCTTGACCGAAAGTTGAATTGACTAGAGTTGAATGAATTCCTTGACCAAAAGTTGAATTAACTAGAATTGAATAAATTCCTTGCTGAATGAATGAATCAAATTTTATGAAGGAATTAGAAAAAAAGAATGAATTCCTTTAAGATAACCCGAATGAAAAAAAAAGGAATTCATTCAATTCCTTAAGTTTGATCAGGGAATTCATTCCCAAAATATAAATTCATTTCCAAAAAAGGGAATTAGGGAATTAATTTTTCGAAGCTCTGATTGTTGAATAGCCAAACATCTAATATGGGCAAAATTATGCAATGAAAAATTCATCGCTGGTTTACTGCCTGATCTGATTTCAAAGTCTGTTTTTAGAACATCAATAAGTAATAGGTTTAACCGTCTTAAAACTTTTTTATCAGAAAAATCCACTTTGGTTAAAACTTTAACCTTCGGTCATTAACAATAATCGGGGAACAAAATTTTTTTCAACCCATTTCTGAAAGAGAAACAGAGTTCGTTTCGTTAAGCCTACAATTTTTAATAGTTAAGGACAATTCCCGGAAAATTATAGTTCATAAAAATACAAGGTAATACAAGGTAAATAAAAGTACCAAACTGTTCATCATTTCATACCTATGACAAAAGCAAAAACGCAAAAAAGAGAGGAGTATTGAAGCACTGCGTATTGTGATGCGCAAATTCTAATAATACACATAGAAATGCTATATGAAATTTTGTGTTTATTCTCAATTCCATTTTAATTTTAAATGGATACATACAAATCTTAGGAGAAATGTCAACATTAACCAACATTTTTTTGACATTTTCTATAATTTGCATGCTAATTCCAAAAAAAAGAACAAAAATCAACCCCTTCTTCAAATTTACGTACGCAACAACTGTCAAATACCAAAAGAAGACAATATCATATTTTCTTAAATTTCTCCTAAGTTTAAAACTATAAGGAATCTGTCAAAATTAATATCTTCTTTCATCTTACATGTCATATATTTGACATTTGTGTTGTGCCATTAATAAAGAGATGCTGTAAATTTTTTACTACCCCATTATTTATTCTCTTGTATGGCTGTTATTATTATTGTTCTTTTATTAAGGATTTCGTGGTTAAGTTTATAAAATGATTGAGGTGCAAACAACAATAAAAAACGTTATATGTAAAAGTTTTGTTAATTTCGTTGTATTTGTATGTATATAATGTTGTTATTTGTTAGTTTTGACAGCTGTCAAAATTTTGAGGAATTTATAGAAATTTAATAAAAGTTTGTAAATGGTATTTACTTTTGGGATACTTAATATATTTATAGTCCTGTATAAAAAAATCGTTCGCTTAGTGTGCAAAGGTGCTAAGTCCACATATTATGAAAATTAAGGTTTAGAATGCGGTATGATACAACTAAAAATACCATTTTTAAGGCATATGCCTTTTATTAAAAAATGCAATAAAATACAGTAAAACCCCAACTTTTGCAAAAAAATTTTTGCAGAATTTTTACAAAAAAAAAAAATTATATTCCGGAGTTTTCTACATCAACGAAAATTTTAAACCTTAAAAATCATACTCACTTGCGCCGACTGCACTTTAGCTTGTAGGGGTTAATTCCCCACAAGCTGTTCAACAGTGAATTCCTTTATTATTGTTTTTTGTTGAAATTATTTTACAAAACCTCTAAATCAACTAGTCCTTTTTTGGAATTTTTGGAACAAGCATGCCAATTTTGCCATTTTTATGCCAATTTTGCTGTTTTTTCTTATGTCATTTTATGTTAAACATGTTCTGGTGATGAGAGAAGTTCACAGATTATACACAGCTGTGAATCAAGTGACATATGTCAAAAGTTTATATGTATATTAAAAAAGTCGGGAGTGAAATAGAAACCAAAATCTTCATATAGTTTGTATCACAGATTAATACCAGATGTGAAACCAATGGCAGGTGTCAAAAAAGTATTTTCGAACCGTATGGTTTTGTTTACATGGAAGTCAAGTCAAGAGGGAGATAACGATATAAAATTTCCATACATTTTGTATTGCGCATTTTTTGTATATATCTGTCTCTTTTTAGATTATTGTGCTTTATCTTTTGTGTTTTTCTTAAATTTTTGCGTTTTATTTTGCTCATTTTCTGTCGGCCATATTGCCCAAATTAGCTGATTCATATCTGGTATAATTTGTGGTTTGTATTGATATACATTTCTCTCTCTAGACTTCTGCACTTTTGATTCATATCTGTGTGTATTCTGTGGTGAAGGTACTAAGCTCACTTTCTCAAAAGAAAAGGAGCTCAGTAGACCGTACTTCAAAAAAAAAGTTCGCCGTACACCATCCAATCTAAATTATTTTAGCAAGGTTTGAAAAAATTTTTTTTTTACATTTTTATACCCTGCACCACTATGTGGTCAGGGTATTATAAGTTTGTGCTGATGTTTGTATACCGATCGGCTCAGAATTTTTTTTTATTTCGATTTAACGATGTCCGTCTGTGCGTCCGTCCGTCCGTCTGTCTGCCATGCATTCTTGTGCGCACTCTACAGGTCGCAAATATTAAGATATTTTGATGAAACTCGGTACACCGACTTATGTCGGCCCAAGGACGAAGCCTATTGATTTTGGTTAAAATCGGTCCATGTTTAGACCTAGTGCCCATATAAGGGTCCTCCCAAAATTGGCTTGGTTACAAACTGCAGGTCGCAAATATTAAGATATTTTAATGAAATTTGGTTCGCTGACTCACATTATAGAAAATTTTGACACAAGTCCCATTTTAACCCATTCGAATTTCGGATCCAAACATTAGTTGGCTTTTAACCAGACTGGTGTAGGGTATTGTATAGTAGGCATGCCCGACTTTAACCTTTTTACTCGTTTGTTATATCTTTGGCATTTACAGTCGGATCCTAAAGGTATGATACATAGATGTTTTTCTCTCGAGGGGACCAATGTTTTGCTCTAAGGGCCATTGACCTCAAGTATCCCGTTCTAGTATTTACCCACCAGATCTCAGTTGCTACAACCCAAATATACTACCCTAATGTCAGAAAATTAGAACTCGCAAAAAATCATTAAACTTTTGCTAAGGAAGTTTTTCGATACATACAGCAGAAATTTTTTTTATATTTTTTGTTGCCGAACGCATGGGTCGCCTTTTAAAATTTTTTTTATTGAATTTTTCCTTTATAGCAAAAGGAATCAAGGTAAAAAAAATCGATATATCACACTTTAAAATCCGACTGTAAATGCCGAAGCTATAACGAAAATCTAAAAATGCGACCCCTACATTCGGCAAAAAAAAGGTGTACCGCGCACTTTTTTTTTCTTGTAAGGTGGTAGGGGCAGTTAAAAATCAGAATTTGTGTGTATTTAAGTAAAAATTTTCTATCGTATTGAATACGATCGAATACTTGATTAGTTTCAACTTGATTAGTTAGTAATTAGTAACATTAGCCGTTTTTTCTAATCACTTGGATTTAATAAATCCAAAAAGTATTTCTAAAAGTGCTCAACAGATGGGGTTAGATTCTTCCTATTTTAAAAAACTTTTGTGTCCGACACTTCTTTCATCCTAATTTTTAATACCGAATTCGAAGATGAAGGATTTTACTTTAACTTTTAATTTATAATTATATTTTACATAAAACAGCGATAAACAGTCTTCCTTTTCAGTTTTATCACTTCAATTTATATTTTTACACAATTGAAAAATTCCATTGCAATATTTAATATTCACTAATTCACTCTACAGTAAGTAGTAGAGTGAAAAATTGCCATTTCTATTTGAGCTATTTCTCCATGTCCAAGATGAAAAATATGTATTTGGTGAGGTGTAGTTTTTTTTTTCTAAACATATTTCATAAAAAAAATTTAATAAAAACCTTTTATTTGTTAGTTTTTCAATTTTTTTGTTTCTCTTTTAATTTTCATTCGTATTTTTTTTTCTGACATTAAATTAATAGGCTGTTTCATATATTTGTTCTTTTGTTGTGGATTTATTAAATCCAGCATTTTTTTTGGATTTAATAAATCCATTTTTTGTATGAAAAATTCTAAATCCAGGTGATTAAAAAACACGCTAATTGTTTAGTTTAATTCTATAATTACTGGGCTCCGACATACATATGTGTTGTCTCTTAGGTCAGGTATAAATTCTTGCTTCCAAAATGGGGCGTTAAGCAAATAATTTTTTGGCGTCTTAGTTTTTGAGTTGTACTTTTTGAATTGAAACGATTTATTCAACAATTTTATATCAAAGAAAGAAAAACCACTGAAAATCAATAAAAATTTCGTAGTTTTTCGAACTATTCGGCATTCAAAACGTTTTTAAAAACGAAACCTAGAGGAACATTCTGATTACTGAATAACATTATATAAATATGTACTGTCCAAGAAGTCGCCTAAAACTGCTTTGGTTTGGGAATATCATTTAGGCGCAGTTCTAAGTTCGTTCTTCGAGTAGTACAAACTCATATAGCAAATTTCAAACAATTTTCTTCAGAATTCCGATTTGTACTTTGGACGAGCAACGCTAAAAATTTCGTGCATGTTTTGATGAGGAGATAAGAAACTTTATTTATTAGTGCGTTAATGGTATATTGTGTATATTTCATAAAACTCTGACCGATTGGATCATAAAATTTCAGATAAGTACATGCAGGGCCGTAGGTGAAAAAACTGTCTTAATCAAATTTTATAGTTCAAGTTCACAAGTCTCAAAAAAGTAGCTCAAAACTTTTTCTGTGAAAAATCAACTTAAATCGAGTTTTAATAGTATTAGAAAAATATTTTAAAATATTCTTTGTACACCGAGAGTTTTTTTTCGACCAATTTAGCCAATGAAACCTTTCATTAAATGAGTAAACATTTTTTTCATAACAAACAAAAAGAATAAAAAGCTTGATTATTTTTACGAAATCGGATTTTTAATGGATCATCGGTTTAGTAAAAATGAACATAACAACATTTCATAAATTTTAACGAACACTGTAAACTGTTAAAACACTTCAATAATATCATAAAGATAACTTTTTCGCAGTTCAATCTCAAAAATTTTCTTTGAAAAAAATTTTTTTTTTAAGCTCTAAAGGGTTCTATAGCAGAAAGTCATCAGTATGTAATGGCTTTCAGTATAGAAGAATCTGACTATTCTTGTATAAGAAAAATTCTACAATTTGAAGGTTTCTATGGGATCAAATTATTAAACACTGCACTGAAAGAATTATTCTTCATAATATTAATGATATAATTTCATATATTTTTTTCCTAGAATCAATGAAGAATTTTATTACGTATATAATATTTAATTAATATTATGAAATTTTTCATAACTTTTCTTTCATAAAATTTCATAATTTCGTTAAAAAAATTAATCATTGAATTTCATAAATTAGATCTTCATAAATTTAATGAAAATGTTCTTTATATATATGAAATAAATACTATTGCTTTTTTTCTAAAATATCGTCATTTCATTAATTTTCATACAATTAGAATTTTATATTAAACATTTAATTCTCAAATACAGTAGTTTTATGTAACCATAAGGCCGAGTTTAAGTGAGGTGCATTAATTTCCATACTGAGATTATCTTTTTTAATTTTTATTTTTTTAAATTAATTTTTTATTATTAATTTTGGACTATGAATAAATCATATTAATAAATCATATTAATTTTTCGAAACATAAATAAGGAATTTCGTTAATTGAATTTAGCTTATTATAAACTTTTATGAAACTTTTTCGCTTTTATTAGATATATTTTGTACATCCGTAAAATATGCTACAATTTTATTAAGCTTCCTGCATTTGCTAAATAGTTTTCATTTATCCACTCCAGCTTAGCCAAGACAACAACCAACTATAATAAATAATAATAAATGAAATTGCTTCAAAGATTTAGTGAAGCTCTACATTAACTGAATGATTTATTCATTGGAGAAGTGGCGTATTCATTTTATGAAGAGTTTCATTAATTTTATGAACTTTTCATAAACATTGACTTTAATGAAATCTGTTTCATATATTCTATGAAAAGTTACAATGGACGAGTTCCAGTGACAATTTGCATTGAAACTATGAAGAAATTCATTACTGAAGTGATGATAATTCTCTCAGTGTACGGCAACAATCCGACAAATATTTTAAGTGTGTGTTAGTGTGTCGCCATGACAACAGAATAGAGTATATTACGATGACAAATCGCCGGACGACATGGCGATATTTTGCTTCCCATAAAAAATATTGAAAAAGCTATTCTCGCTGTCGTTGTCGACCCAGTTGTGATTAATATGTTTATACGCAAAATTATCGCTCTTGCGATTAAAATCTTAAAAAGAGTGAGAGAGTGTGAGAAAACAGCATAATCGCTACATTAAAAACATCTTAAAAGTTATTGCACTTTAAGCAAAAATTTTGTTTTATTTTATTTATTTAGTATCATTAAAATTCGAAGCACACAAAAAAATTATAGAACTTCGTGCTTGATACGTATTTGTTCAAAATAGAAGAGAGCGAGTTGTGACTTTTACAAAGAGAGCGATAGAGATACAATTACTAAAAATAAATAAACTGTCCGATAAACACACAACGTCTATTAATTAACTTTTTTAGATTAAAAATAAATAAAAAAAATTATAGTCACTCAAGACTGACTAAGAGATCCCCTATAACATACACTGATAGAATTTTGTGCATAGTATTAATGAATTTGTCCATTAATACAATGATTTTTTTCATTGAAAAGTCCCCAAAGAACGCGTTCATTAGATCAATGAAACGTTTTCATTAAATGAAAACTAATTGAAAAAAATATATTTTTTTGCGTTACTTTTTTTTATTTATTTTTATTTTATTAATTTTTATTTGTACGAAAAGGAAATCGTTTTTATAACGTTTTTGACATCTCCCTGAAGTCGACTTGAACCCGCAATCACCAGAATGTAAACATTATCGCGTAACCGATTGATCTAAATAGCCAAAACAAAATGATGTCATTATTTGGACTTTTATATTTAAATAATTTCAGTTTGCAACCCTAGCGTTCATTACTGGAACATATATCTATTTTAGTAATTAGCAAATTCAAAACCCTTATAAAAATTATAGCATATCTTACGGGTTAGTTGAAAATATATAATGAAAACATTCATTAAATTAATGAATTTTTCATTACCTCAATGAAATTTTTTCATTAAATCAGTGAATTCAGATTAATGAAATCGATTCATTAATAGTATGAACGAAAATTCTATCAGTGTAGGTGATCCCTTTTTCGAAAGGGATCACATTCTAATTATATGGACATGACATTAAAAGCGCCATAAATTATAGGAAAAAGCAGAAATCAGGATATAATTTCTAATAAAGTACAATCTAAACAAATATTGTTTGGATGCTAAAGCAGCCTGTACAGCATGTTGGACGACTGTATGAATTTGATAATGTAATGTCTAATTTGACGGCTTATCAAGAATGTTGGACGAAAAACAAAATATTTTGATTTTTCGGCTGGTTTGACAGATACGCTTTCCCAGGCGATTTTCGTCGTCTCTTACGAACATTAACAGTTTGAATCGAAAAATGTTAGCATTTGCAGACATGTGTAATTCTTATGGAAACATTTTTCGATACAAATTAAGAAGAGAGTGACTTAACAGAGGTAGGGAGAGTTGGTACCTCTTTTAAATTATATGCTCGTTGGCTTTACCGTGTAATGGAAAAAATTCATCAAACATTAGAGAATTATATATTTTTAATTAGTTTTTTTGTGATAGAAAAGAGATAACGTTCATAAATAAACTTAAAAATGAAAAAATAAAAAAGAATTTCGTTATTATCATCCGCTGTGTTGATTTAATGTGTATTCTAAAAACTAGCATGCTTGATCGTATATAGGCCGCTTTATGGAGTAATGGCTCCATAGATCTGATCAGATCTAGCCATAAAGTGTATCACATATGCCATATCTTAATATATATTACATTAGATCTTACACCAGATCTAATTAGATTAAATCACATATATATAGATCTATACAGACCTGATGAGTTTATAGGAACACTACAGTTCAATCGGACGCTACATTAATGTTATCAAAATTAACACGAGGTTCATCTGTAAACTTAATGAAGTGTTGAATTTAAAACTTTAAAAACTTATAATAACAAAAACATGAACAAATAATAAGCTATTGTTTAAAGAATGAAAAAAAAAATACTTGAAACTTTATTTAAAATAGAAAAAATATAGAAAATATGTTCAAATATTTACCTTGTGGGGGAATTGCGAAAATTATAACAACAACAACAAAATGAACAAACCATATACACTAAAAAATTAACACCACTACCACACCACGTTGAATCGTTGTCGCCAGCGTCGGCACCTGCTCCACCTCCTCCTCCACCTGTGCCAGCAGCACACTCCGAGTGACCGCAATTGTGTACACTTAGATCACAATTGGAAGCCGGTGTTGGAGTTTTTGTATACAATTCCTGAGCTAAAAGCTCAGTAGCGGAGGCCGAAGAAGCCGAGGCGTTAGTTAAATTAACGGTAACACCTGCAGCGGCTAAAGCAGTTTCAACTATAGAAGCTGCTGACGATTTACGGCGACCCTTGCCGTGTGGTGAATTCGAGGAAGCCGAAGAGGCCGCTTTTAAAAATTTCGTTAAACGGTGAGTAGTTTTGGATTTTTTCGATTTTTGTTGTGTTATGGCGTAAGTTTTAGTTAAAGTTGGATCAGATTTTAGAGTATGAGGTGAGTTAATAGTAGAGAGTGGTGAATTTTGTAAAGGTTGTGGTAAATTGGTAGGTAAAGATAATTTACGTATTTGTAAAGAGGATTTATTATCTCTGTGTGTATAGGCAGTTGTAGGAGGTGGTGTAAAGGTTAAAACCGGTGTTATTGACGGTTGTTCAAATGTTAATTGTTTAGTGGTTTTCTTACGAACTTTTGTGGTAGCTTTTATTAATTGTTTTGATTTGAATTTTTGCGTTGTTGTTAAAATTTGATGTTGTTTGTGTGAAAATTGTTGTTGTGGTGGTTTATTTAATGCACTGGATGAGGGTGGTGGTGGTGGTGAATGATGTGGCTGTTGTTGTTGAGACAAATTTGTTGTTTTTTTATGATTTTTAGTAGAAGTTGACGATGAATTGGAGGAGTTAGTTTTTGTGCTATTACTGGTAGTTGATGATGATGATGCTGAAGATAATGATGTTCTTTTTGTTATTGCTGTTGGTCGTGTTTGCGATGGTGGTGAGTTTAGAATTTTATCTGGACTTGGTTGTTGTTGGTGTTGCTGATAATCATATACGGCATTTGTTGTTGATGTTGTTAACGTTGCGGCTTGCAGAGCCTTTGCCTCCAATGATTTTATTTTGGAGGACGCCACCTTAACTGGTGGCGTTTTTTACACTTTTCCTTAAAATATTTATTTTGAAGGATTTTTTTTTTTAATTTTTCTTTTAATTATTTTTTAATACATTGGCTGTGTGTGCTTTTTTAATTTTACATTTAAGGTTAGGTTTACTAAAAGTCTTTTTTTTTTGATTTTTTTATTATATTCTATGAATTTTCTTTTTTGATTTTCTTAAATAATTTTTTCATTTTTAAACTTATTTGTTTTAATTTTAGAAATTAAAATTTTGATTTTTTAATTTTTTGAAATTATTTTCTTTATTTTTTTACATAATTCTCTTCATGTGCCTTTAAAAGCCGCGTTGTCAGATTTTTGTCACTTTCTTTTTGTGCTTTTGTGCAATTCTTTTTCTGCGTTTTCTTTTAAATTTCCACCGACCAGCGGTGTTTTTTGTAGTTAATATTTTTCTTGTTTTACAAGAACATTTTCTTTAATTTTTTAACTTTTGTTTAATTTGATTTTGATAAAGATTTTATTTTAATCAAATATTTCATAATTTTTACACTTTTTTTTCTTAAATTTCAGCCATAATAATGATAGTTTTGTTGTATTATTCACAATTTTTTTACATTTGTTTTTATTAAAGAGTGTAGTGAATAGTAAAGAAAATGAAGAAAAGAAGATGTTGTAAAAAGACAATGTAACACAACAAATAGCAGCCTCTATACTTAAAAATTACACATAAAATAAAAATATATATATTTCGATAAAGTTGTCCACACTTCAATAAACAATTTTTTTGGAGTTATCACTGTAGAGGGTGTAAAGTTAGCCACTTAGGCTTAACAAATTTTTTAAACTTATTTAAATTTTTGATTTTTTTTTTGTAATTTTTTGAGGTTTTTTGATAAAGGAAGACACAGAATTTATATACACTTTAAAAAATAATTTTTTGTTACATTTAAAAAAATTTTTTTTTTTTAAATTACCACAATAACTATATTTTTTACCAATTTTTCATAACTTTAAAAGTTCAATAAACTTTTTTAATATAATGCCTCGTTCCAATGACTGACCACAACTGATTGTTTAGAAATACATTTTCTATACATACTTTTTTTTCTTTTCTTGGTTAAATAAATGAACACAATTAAACTTCAGGCTCAGTAATTAAGAAAAATATATTTAAAACTAAAGAAATGATTAAATGATTTAAAAATATTTTAAAAACACTTTAAATTTGTTAAATTTTAATTAACAAAACCTTTTGAGAAACGCACTTAATATTTGTTATCTTTATAAGCACCCAATATTTAAACAGGCTTTGTATGTAGGTCTTTTTTCACTATTTATTTTATATATTTTACACGGTACTACTTATGAATTGTGTACTTTAGTTAGTAGTAAAGTAGCAGCAGCAGTTAGTAGTAGAGTAAACGACGTGTATAGTAGCAGCTTCTGCTTTGTTAAATACTAAACTAAACGCAAGTTTCAAAAACAAAAACAATAATATTGTCTATAGAAAATAGGCAACACACAAAAAAAAAATGAAAATATAAAAAAGAAGAATACAAAAACGGCAAATAATTTCCAGCACACACACTTAACCACCCTCATCTCTCATATATTGTTGTTTTTGTTCTTACTTCATAATCTTCAATTTGGAGCAGCATGTTTATGTTCGCCAACTAAACAACAACAAGAAATGTTCTCCAAAATATACAATATGCGCGCGCCTTTCAAATAGTATTACTTAATACAAAAAAAAAAAACTACAATAAAACAAACACGTATAATAAAAAAACAACAACAGCTGTATTAATGCAATTCAATAATTTTTTTTTCTTATTTGTTAACACACTGCAAATTCTCATTTTAATGCATATTTAACTCTATTCTCTAAAATTATATATCATTCTCTTATTCTCTAGTTAATAAAAAAACACACCTTTTGGGGGAATGGGGTTTTTGCGCAAGTTTTCTCTGAGTATGGGGAGCGTAAATAAAAAATGCATTTTTCTCACGTAATATATATATTTTTTTAAACAACAAGCTTTTTTCTCTCTTGTCTCATTTTTTACTCCCTGCATTTAGTTGTTTTTCGTTTTTAAAGCTTAAGCTGTTTTTAAACCACATGCAGTGCTGCATTTTAGGACAAGTTTTTAAATTATCATACAGACCAGTGGTTCTAAATGCTTTTTGTGCTATGCTCCACTTGTAAAATCTTCCATGTCCACCTACCATGCTATCATTACGCAGTCAGAAATTGCCAGAGGTACAAAGTGGTTATCCAGTGGTTTTGGATTTCCAAGGTTTCGAGTTCAATTCCGTTTGCAGGTATATATATAAAGGATGGTCCTACCAAAACGCACGATGTTAAAGCGCTCTAAGATTCAAGGACTATAATTTCATGATGGAATCAATATATCTAATAGGCACGTTGGAAATGTAATTTAGAATATGTCAATCTGTATTCAGAAAACATAATCAGAGAAATGTTATCAAGCTTAATATTAATTTAAGCCTGCAAGGAATATATAAATTGTAATTCAGAAAAATATTATTGAGAAATTAGATTAGTCTAGTATAGAAGCCTATGGAATTTTCTGTAAGAAAATATCCCGAGAAACGGAATTTATTAAACGCGTCAATCTGGTAATGTAACACTACATTTCAGTATACATCACAGCATATGCCACAATGTTAAATGCCATAAATAATGTTAAGTGTTATAATCATATACTCTGGAAGCTTCTAGCATGATCTACAACCTGGCTGTTAAACTATAAAACGCTTGAACTTAACGAAAGAAGAGGAAGTTGCGCATTAACATTTGTGAAGTGAAGTTGTAGTTTAACATTTGTGCTATTAAGCAGCGCTTAGTTTATTTATTTATTTATTTATTCAGCCAATGGAAAATACAATCCTTACAGGCTAGATACAATTTACTTAAAACTATTTCAAATAAGTTAATAAATTATATTTAAAATTATCTTTTGATTTCGAAAAATCTAAATTGAGATCTTTATCATTATAAAGTACATTTAATAAGTTCAAAATACGATTAATTGGCTCATTTTTGGCATATTCTGTTCTACGTATAGGAATATAAAATAGTTCATTAGACCTTAGTATGTAGCAAGGAATATGAAACGTTATTAAATTTAATAAACTATTACAATCAATAAATCCAATAAATTAGTGGCGTATTAGAGTTGGTATAGTTAATTGCGCTTTAGACTGTGTATAGTGAGTTGCGCATAGAGTTTGTGTGTGTGTTATACGGTTTTGTGTATAAAGTAAATAGAGTTTTAAATAAATAAGTGTATAAGCTAAATCAAACTAAAGAGAGTATGTTATATTTATTTTATTTTTAGAGCACCAACCCGGTTTATCTAAAGGAGATAAACATACGTTTTAGAGAAGAGATACAACCTTGCGGCTGCGGTCGCTGTGGTGAGAAAAAACCAATTAAATGACTGCGGCTGCGGTGATGGTTGTTTTTATACATACGTGTGGATAGCACCAGGGATGGCAAATAAGATTTTTGTTTCGGTATAGAACAATTTTTAATTTCCTTAAATTTTTTTCATATTAACTTCCGTAAAAATAATTAAATTAAAATGATAAGCTTAATGAGTTCACTGTATCTTTCATTTAATATCCAATGTATACAGGCAAAAAAAAAGTGCGCAGTACACCTTGGAATATAAAGTATTTTTGCAAGGAAATATCGAATAAAAAATTTTTTTTGCCGAACATAAGGGTCGTCTTTTTTATTTTTTCGTTATAGCTTCGGCATTTATAGTCGGATCTTAAAGAGTGATATATCGATTTTTTTTGCCTCGAGAAGACGTTTCTTCTTCTTCTCCTTTGTTTCTTCTGAATTTTTGAACAAGAAAATTAAAACAAATATTTTGGGTATTAAATACAACATTTTTAATATTAATTTTTGACATCCGCAAGATTTTGGGCTGAAATTTATATAAACCAACATTTTTTAGCAATTCGCCACTTTTGTTTCTTAATTTTTGAAGGGATTTTAAGCTAAAAATAATAAAATAAAAAATTGGTTAAACGTTGAAAATAAACCGGTTTTCGGTTAACCGAGATTTAAGATTTTCGGTTAACCGGTTTGCAAAAAACCGAAATATGATTTAAACCGGTTTTTCGGTTAATCGGTTAACCGGTTTGGAAACACTAGTTTAAATGCTCGCTATTTGATAAGTGTTGATCCGATTTCGATGATCAATATATCATTTTAAAGGTAATAAAACAAGTTTTTGCAGTTTTTGAAAAAAAATCTTAATATAATTTATACATATAAAATATTTTTAATTGAACTTTTTTCATTGTATTATCAATTTGAAGATATTTCACAATATTATGTGGTTTTTTAGTTTAATAAAAATTTTTTTAAACTAAAAATTGGAGTGCAACATTTTCTTTAAACTTATATATAACATCCTAGGTGGAAAAATACGAACGGCAAGGTGTTGGTAAAGCGTCGGCGAGGGTAGTACAAGTGTTGGCAAAACATCCGATACAGCACTGGTATGAAGTCGAAATGATAACAACGCAGGACGGTTGGCTACGGGTGTTGGCAAAGCGTTGTCATTTTAAAAATTGAGTGCCTTCCTAGTAATTTAAATACAATAAAACCGGTGATTTTTTTATACTGATTTGCCGGTACATTTAAACAATGATTTTTTTATTTGGAATTAATTTTATTATAAATAAACACTTTAAAAAGTTAAATACACAAAAAAGAAAAGAAAAAACGTAAAAAATAAGAAGTGCTTATTTTTTGTACCGTTGGCAATTTCCACCTGGGATGTTATAAAAAGAGCTTATATACTAATAACAAAAATTCAAATATTTTTTTTTTGTCTAATCAAGGGGCACTATGAAAGAAAATGTTACAAGCAAACAAAAGATATGCAGATGGATGGACGGGCGGAAGGACAGACGAACGGACGTGCATTGCTAAATGGATTCAAAAAGTGATTCTGAGTGGATCGGTATACTAAATAGTTTTTGGCACAACAAACATAGACACAAACACAATATACCCTGTCCATGTAGTTATGTGTGGTAGAACCCCATCTCTGTACTACATTGTATTGGAGCTTACTCAAAAATCGTATTATCCTTAATTGTACATTAAGGTTTTATATTCCCATATGATGTTATATATTTTCCGAAAGCTTATTAAAAATTACATTAGCTGATGCGGAAAACCATGGCATATTTTATAATAACCAAAAAAGATATTTGGGGTGAAATCAATTTTGCATAATTTTTTGTATGGCAAAATGTCTGAAATTTATGAAATTTAAAATTATTTTTACATAACCGAATTGTAATCTCAAACAGAAAAAGTTTGATAGCCATGTTGCATATGTAGGGTGACTATTATTTTCTGACTTGAAATTAATATAAATTTTTTTTAAATATAATCACGAAAAAAATGGTTCGTTTGTTGATACTACTGAATTTTTAATAACGTCAGCCTATTCTACTTCTCGCAAACAACTTACATTGTTTAAAATAATTTTCTATAGATACAAACGACATATTCGATTACCACAATGAACCAACTGATTGGCTTACGGATTCAGCGGCGAGAACAAATGTTTTCTCTTTGTTAATTTCTGATTGATTTCTGCCATAGAAAAACGTTCACATTCTGAGTACTTTTTCTTACAGAAACACTTAGGATAATTAAAAATTGACAATTTTATGGTTTTGTGAACTTCTTCTATCGAAAACCCGTCTGACTCTAGGTACTTTTCCTTCCGAAATACCCGCATAAAAACATTTTGTTCTCACAGCCAAATATCAAAAGCGGTAAAGTTCGGATTTTAAACCACTGCTCGGGAAAAAAACCGAATCAAATCACTGAAGGGAAGGATTTTTTTTCTTAAATCACTGAACCGAAACATATTTCTTAAATCACTGAATGGTTGAGTGAAATTTTCCTTTCACACTGAATGGTTTATAAATTGAGGGAATTCTTTTTCCGATTTATAAAAAATGAACTCATTTGTCAATGAATTAATTCATATGATTTGATAAAAAGATCATTTACAATTGAATTAATTCTTAAATCATGATTTTTATTTTAAGATAATAAAGTGTCTTTAGTATGATACTAACCTTAGTAAAAATGTATTTATTGCGATTACTTTTGCAAATGGCAACTGTTTCGCTTGAAATTTTGCAACAACAGTTTTTAGAGGTGACCCCATATTATACTAAAAGTTGGACTTTGGGGACATCTTGGAAAGCTATGGTGCGATACAAAAATTTTGAAAAATAGCGATTTTAACGTATAGGCCGCTATAGATGAGTACATTCTTTTTATTAAAATATTTTCCTTTTAATTGCTTCCTTCCTAAGGCATTACATTTATTGAGGTCGATTGTACATTCGGCAACTAAAGTCGCTGTAATAGAAAAAAACCATAAAAACCTATATAAACCGCTAAGCAGTGGCTTAAATATCAAGATTAGCACATCGCACTTATATCGTAAAAATGGCCACAGGTCCTGTGCTTACATTTTAACACAAAAAAATTCATATTAATTGAATTTGAAAAATTTTTTTTTTATATAAAAAACTGAATGGACAACCTCCAAACTTTAAAGACATTTAGCGAAATATATGTACCATTGAGCGAAAAATAAAGTACGCCATTGTATTGATGGTCAGAGCTGTATTAATTTTTAAAAATCAAGATTTTGTCATGCAGTGTTATTAGTTAAAAATGATTCCAGGAATTTTTGACATTTTTGATTCCGATCTAAAATTTTACTTTTGACTTCCGGATTGTCCTATAGGTTTTACATAAAAATATAGGCATTTGGAAAAAAAAATTAATAACAATATAAAATCAAAAAAAGCAATTTAATTTTTTTATACAAATTTTATAATTTATATTTTTCCAATAATTATGATTTATATAACAAGTTCAAAATAATTAATAATAAATTAATCTGTATTATCAAGTTTTAAAAAGTTTTTAATTCAATTTTTTTCTTAATATTATTGAAACTAATAATAAAAACTCTATTCCTTCAAAGCACTGTTGTTATGTATGTGTGTGTGTTTGTATTTAAAATATCCGTAATATACATAAATATGAATGTGTCTGAAGTTCGTAGAGATATGTTTGTTCTCTGTCCGCAGGATTAAAATAGAATTAAGTTTTACCTTGATGAAGCCATTAAAAACATGGATAGAAAAATAAAAAAAAAATCCACTACATACAAGCACTCATACATATATTTTATGCTACCATGACCAATCACTTTATAACAACTTAGGCTACATTACAATGATGGTTGTGTGGATATGAGGATGTGGATGATGACGATGCTCTCGCTACTGCTCATAGATACTAGATATTATGACTAGAGCTTTTTATTATCGCATAAGTAAAAAGAAAAAAGTACGATATTTTTATTATAGAATGTTGAAGTGTAAAATAAAATTTATGAAAAAATGTTTTTAATAAGGACATAAACCGTGGAAAGTTATGGGGTACCAGAATAATTGGTGAGAGTATTGTATAAAATTAGATGTTTATACAAATTTATGAACAAATTTCACAAAATAATTGCATTTAAATTTAACCAATTTTTCTTTTCATTTCGTTCTTTTGTTCTAGTTGGTTTTTATAGCTTATGGAATTAGCTAATATAAGTATTTAAATTTAACGCTAAAACGTTTTTATTTCTTTTCTTCAATAAACTGAAAATAATTTACAAATTTTTATTTCTGCACATAGAAAACAAATTACAAGAAATTGTTGACACCTACACACTAGGGATGCCAAACGGGACTAGTTTTTACAAATTCCTGCATTCGGGAATTTGAAAATTTATATTCCGGGATACCGGGAAATAAACTCTACAAATTAAAATAATTCATTATAAATCTACTTATTTATTTTTTATAGTATGAAAAAATAAACAAATTAAGCCAGATTCACAATGTTGGAGTGCTGAACGCTGCGGAGTAGAAAGGACTAAAATAGATATGGCATAATACGACAAATATGTAAGTGAAAAAAAGAGAGGAACAAAATACACTCAGAGTGGAGTACTACTGCATTGTGGATTTGGCTTTAAACGAAAACTACACTCATAGAAATAAGAATGTAAAAATAGCAGAATAAACTACTAAGTAATAATTAGGAAAAAAGTTTTCGCGATAAAAACTACTGAAATCAGCAGAATTGTTAAATTTCCAAAATATAAGTAATATGCTTATGAGTTAAATTTAAGTAAATTGCATATTATTGCAATAATATCTGAAAAAAACTTTTTAACCAAAGGAAAAAAAAAACACTGCTATGTCTACAAATTTTTAGTTATATTTGGCTAAAATTAATTGAATGCAAATAAGACTACTCTGCTGAAAGCATCTGAAATATTAAGTGATTATATTAGATTAAGTCTACTAGTATAAAATATTAAGAACATACCTCTGCTGATTTCAGGAAGGTATTTTACTAAATACTTTAAAAAAAAATTTGCCGTTTTTGGTAGTTATGATTTCAGCAAATCATCAATAAAATAAATAAAAATATGTCCATTAAAAGATTAAATAAATCTGAATTACGATTTTTAATAAAAGTTTTTAAATTATTATTGTTTTTATCTATTTAATCTGCAATCTATTATAATATATTATTTAGGAATAGGAAAAATTAGTTCTTTAATAAAATTTAATAAGATATTAGATTTAGGTAATTTGGGTTGAATATAACAATAAAAACAAATACAAAAAGTGGTAAAATTTGGTAAAATTATGCCAAATAATGAAATCGGAATCCTAGGATTTTTTCAACAACAATCCCGGGATTTCGGGATCGGTATCTCTGCTATTAAAATAATTCATTAAACATAGAAAATACAAATATAAACCTAGATAGGTGTTGTATTTTGTAAATTAAGGTAAAAAAATTAAAAATTTGAAAAACACCACAAAAATAGTTTTTTTTTTAACGTTTTGTCAGTTAAATACTGAAGATTGTTTTAATGGACTTTTGATTATTTTTAAAACTTTGATCGATTATTTAATTTATGTTTAAATATAAATAATTAAACAGCTTTAATGTAAAGACAAATCCGCCCTTTTTAGTTGTGTTTTTCATTTATTTAATATATATTTTAGATTGTTTAACTGTAACATTTTTAAAATCTCATATGGCAACCCTGACATTGCAATTCTTATAAATATAGATGTATTCTAATAAAAACTATTCATTATTTATTTCGTGAAAACGCAATATAAAGGGTGTTTTTTTATAGCTTACATTTTCTGATAACGATTAAACGGTCGCAAATTGCTCAGATCTGGCAACGCTATTATAAATTGTGCTCAGTTTGGTTTGCTATTTCATTGCGAACAGACTAACGCCAGTACAACGCTTGCAAATTGTGCAAATTTATTTCAAAAATCATGGTTCAGTTCGGAAATGTTACCGTGTGCTATATACACTTTACGGTCGACATAATCGTCTATCCGAGCAACTAATTCGATAAACCATGGATCGTTTTCATACCACGTACGTGTACTCTAAATGATAATCCGCGGAGATGTCGTTTAGAACGCACCGAAGAAACAATTGCTGCTGTAGAGCATAGTATGGAGGAGGACTCAAATGAGTCAATTTGTCTTAGCGAGCATGAATTGGAGCTGTGTCCATCCACTTTATGGAAAATTTGACGTAAAGATCTCGGAGCTATATGATCCAGCTGGTGCAGGAATTAAAGCCTGTTTTATCGCAATATTCAGAGATGACCCAGAAAAACTTTGCTAATGGGCACGATATACTCACGCATTATCTGGTAATGATAACTCGTAACTTTCTGCATTATTTTAAAACAAAAAGTAATTACTTATCGATCACTACACCCAGAAAACAGATTCCGAATTTATTGCCAATCGAATGCTTCGGTTATAATTACAGAATTTTTCCAACTTATAGTACGAAACTGTACTCCTACAATAAATTGGGTAAATTTACTCTATGTGTGTAATTAAAAAAAAAATACCCACATTGTGTTTAAGTTGGTGCACAAATAATAAGCGTTTTTTTAATCACCTGGATTTAGAATTTTTTATACAAAAAGTGGATTTATAAAATCAAAAAAGAAGCTGGATTTATTTGTCTGGGTTTACATATAACAATAAAAGCACAAGTATAACAATAAAAGCACAAATATATGAAACAGCCTATTAATTTAATGTCAGAAAAAAATACGAATGAAAATTAAAAGAGAAACAAAAAAATTTAAGAACTAACAAATACAAGGTTTTTATTAAATTTTTTTATGAAATATTTTTAGGAAAGAAAAATACACCGCACCAAATTCATATTTTCCATCTTGGACATGAAGAAATAGCTAAAATAGAAATGGCAATTTTTTCGCTCTACTAGAAGTAATTTATTTAAATCCAATTAGTGAATATTAAATATTGCAATGGAATTTTTCAATTGTGTAAAAATGTAAATTGAAGTGATAAAACTGAAAACGCAGACTATCTATCGCTGTTTTATGTATAGATAAAATATAATTAAAACTTAAAAGTTAAAGTAAAAGTAAAATCCTTCGTCATCGAATTAAGTATTAAAAATTAGGGTGAAAGTAGTGTCGGACAGGGTAAATCTAACCCCATCTGTTGGGCACTTTTAGAACTACTTTTTGGATTTATTAAATCCAAGTGATTAGAAAAAGCGGCTATTGCCGGCAATAAATGTTTTCTTCTAGGCGATATGATCAGGGAATCTTCTTCGTATTGCAATGCTTGCTGGGTTATGTTGATATTTCCAAATGAAAATTTGTTTGTATAAATGTCTCACAAAAAAATCAGTTTTAGCTTTTTTTTAATTTAAAAAAAATTTTAATTATTTTCTAATTTAGAAATGTTGGAATATTACTATTATGAGTTAGCATATTTACCAAATTTGTGCGTAAAAATTTTTTTTAACAAAAGAATAGTAATTTTAGGCATAATGTGTTTATTTGCAAACACATAATGTCTAAAAATACTTTATGTGTGCATTATTGCGTATGGAAGTGTGTAGAAAGGAAATTTCCGCATTTTTATTTATATTTACCAAATTTTCATAAAATTAAACAAAACTTTACCCATTTTATAGTAGTAAATTTACAAATAATTTTAAGATTGTATTTATGAATTTAAAAAATGATTTATTCTTGTATATTTAGTTACAATATAGTTCTACCTCAAGTCCAAATTCTAATATGATATTGTCATATTAGACTTTATTTGTTGCTTCAAGAAGGTTGATCATTTTCATGATAGACAATACAATTTAACTTTTGCATTTTGTTTTGCGGGCAAGATTTTATTTCGTGATTTTGGGTGATTCACGGGTGATTGGGAATTGAATCTGAACGTGAATGAGTTTGAATAGAAAAAAAAAATGTTCGTAAGCGAATGTGAGCGTGAGATATTAAAGATTATCAAACTAAAGGCCTCGATACCACACAATGTATTTAATTCGGATGCTCGTTACTACTTAATACTTTTAACAGTTTTTATTTAATTCATAAATAGAATAATAAAATTTTTTTAATTTTTAATAAATTCTGTAAAAAAAAGAGATTCCTAAAATTTTAACTATTTTGAATTTTTAATAGTTTTTTACGCATTTCTTTAAATTTCACTCAACTATTTTATTTAAACTTTTAATTTTTCATTTTGCTTTGTTATATTTTTATGCAAATCATTTTAGCAGAGTTGCATTTTCGTTTCTTTTGTATGTATTTCTGATAAGTTCGAGTACCCAATTTAAACACAAATTGACAAAATATCCAAATTTTTACTACCAGTACAATAAATACTAGTTCGTTTGCTGTTTCATCCTTCTAGGTATGTTATTTTTTTTCTAATTGTACGACCATGTTCACAGTTTTCTATTTTTCTTTTGTATTATTGCTTAGTTGTTTTTGTTTTATTTATATTTCAATGATGATTTTCTAGGAAAGACATAAATACTTTGCTATCGAGCTTACCATACTTTTAACCAATAAAACTACCATTTATTCCGTTAGTCGTTCATTGAACAGTCACTCCTCCATTCATTCACAGAGATTCATTTGTTTGTAGCCCAAAGGATTTTCTATATGTTTGTTTGTGTGTGTATGGGAATGAATGTTTTCATTTCAATTTTCAATGAATTGAATTGATTTTTATCATACAGACGACACAAGTACATATTTTAGTATTAAATTCTCAATATACAGCAACAGAACTTACCTGTAAAGAGAAATATAAACAAACAAAAAAAAGATATAAGTACATCAAAAAGGATATTTTATTTTTGATTAAATTATTGTTTTTATATTTATCTTATTTTGTAAACTATATACATATTATCAAAGAGTATACATAATAAAGAGATTGGGGGACTCTCTATCACTGAGAAAGCATTTGTTCTATTATGTGCCTTGGAACAGGAACATACTCAAACCAATATCACCCAGCAAACATGGCAACACGAAGAATATTCTCCGAACATATCGCCAGGAAGAAAACATTTATTGCCGGCAATATCAATTTCGTATTCCGGAAGTTTCCTCCGTCGGAAACAACTGTTACACTAAAACAATACTTCCAGGCAATATGAAAGCAATAACTCATATGGAAGATAAAAGGGATATCGCTAAATAAACTCCCAGTACAATAAAAAAACAATTTAATTTTTTCATTATTAAATTTAAGCCTGAAAAACAATATCTGCATACATAATCCATTGACCAACTTATAAATTATTTTGATTTCATCTTAGCCGATTTTTTCGCGCAATTAATCTTAACTTTTCACGAGATTATTTCCTATATATCTTTTGATTGTTTTTGTACAAATTTAGTTTTAACTTTTTCCAAATTGATAAAAGATTTCAAACAAATTTGCTTTGTCTTCCAAATGATACAAAGATGATATTGCCGAAATATTGTCATAAAAAGTTATGACAAAAGATAAAATTTTTGAATTACTTTTTTCCAAATATCGTCGAATTATCTTCCAAGTGATAAAAGGAAGACAATTTCAAAGTAATTACTACTTGATTATTTTCATTTAAATGAAATATCTTCTTGGAAAGTATCTTTTAAATGTTTGCAGGGTCATTATGTTCGCTCTTTGTATGACTCAAAACATCGATTGTAACCAGGAATGGAAAATAATAATTTAGTTATAAAAATCAAGAATGGAACTATACTATGGAATGATACTATTCGAACAGTATTATAGCCCTAGATTATGAATTTTAAACAACCATACGTAAAAAATTGCAAAATAATATCGGAATGCGAAAAAAGGCTTTGGGGTTCAAAAAATTAATTAAAAGTTTACATTCTGCAAACGATGCCAAAATTTTCTTCTTTTGCAACTAACCACCAAACTTTGTTTTATGAAATGGGCATTATACTCCGTAGATTATAAATTTAAAAAACCGCACTTAAAAAATTGCAATATAATAGAGGAACGCAAAAAAGACTTTGTGGTAGAAAAAAATAATTAAAAAACTCAATCAGTGATCAAAAGTCTGCAAATGAATACAATGACGCAAAAATTTTCCTTTTTTTTTCGCGATTTATTTTTTTTTTTTTTTTTGCAAACTAAGCACCAAACTTTTGTATATAAAATTGGTACTATAGACCCTAGATTATAAATTTAAAAAAATCACACTTAAAAAATTGCAAATTAATCGCGGAAAGCGAAAAAAGGCTTTATGGTACAAAAAATTAATTAAAAAACTTAATCAGCGATTTACATTCTGCAAACAAATATATTGATTAAAAAATGTATCCTTTTTGCAAATTTTATTTTTCGCGATGTTTTTTTTGCAACTAGCCACCAAACTGTGTTGCATGAAATGTGTATTATAGTCCCTAGATTATAAATTAAAAAGAAACGCACGTAAAGAATTGTAAAATAATAGCGGAATTTGAAAAAAGACTTTATGGTACAAAAATTTAATAATTTAATAAATTTTATATATTTAAAAAAACCGCACTTAAAAATTGCAAAATAACGGCGGAATTCGAAAAAGGCTTTATGGTACAGAAAATGAATTAAAAGAGGTAATCAGCGATCGACATTCTGCAAGCGAATATATTGTTGCAAAAATTTCGCTTTTTGCAAATGTTTTTTTTCGCAATTTGTGCTAATATTTGCTAATATCTAAATATTTAATTTTTATGTTTTTTAACGAGCCAAAGAGAAAGCTATTTTTTAGTTACTTACATTTTTAAATATGTAAAGGCACATCTACACGGGATAGAAAACTCGCGAGATTTTATGAAAATGCAGCTTTGTATAAGTCTACGAAATGTAATCTCTAAACCACTGACAATTGCTGTCATACACTATTTTTTTAATTAGTAACAATTTTGAAAATGTTTTGTAACATTATTGAATATTTCAGTTGATTAAATGCACTTTTTGGTATTTGGAGAAAAAATTATTCTTTGAAATACAAAAATTTTAATAAAAACAAATTCTTGACAACTAGAGATGGTACTTTTACGATAAAAATTAGTGCCAACAATATTAGAGAGGACAAATTTAACGCAAACTCTACGAGATTTCTCTCCCGTGTAGATGTGCCTTAAGAGCGATCAAACATTTTTTGGTATAAGAGCCCGATTAAGTGAGCCTTTTCCATCCCTGATTAACCAGTCGGAGTTCGTTCCTGTTCCAAGCCGCCTAATATTTTTTCAAATAAAAAATATTGAGAGAGTTGCAAGGCCTTTGATATTATTTATATATATTTTATTTTGTAATATTTGTACTACAAAAATTTTTTTCATTTTGTAAATCATATATGTATGTTAAATCTAAATGATTTCTGTTGTATACACAAGAGTTTAATAATCATCAGCATCATCGTTGGTTTAAATAATCTTAATAAACTATATTAACATCTCAGGGGGCCAATTTACACATTTTTGATGTACATATAGTTGGTTTTGTCAAACAAACTACAAAATACATAAATTTCGAGTAGATGATAGAAATAGTTTAAATTATACAAAGAGCTAGGTAGGAACTATTTGTATAATGGTTGGAATAAATTGCACCTTACATTATGCAAAGTGGATACAATAATGAGACCATGATTCTCAACATCACTGAAATTACTGTTGGCGCAAATACAGGTAATATTTTCTGTTATTTTATCAGAATTTTCAACTCTTTGTAGAGGATTTTTTTATGAGTGTAGATATTACTAATATGGGAAAATATTGGGATTTTTAAGCAATTATTCCACAATTTTAGTCTGCTTGTGAGTAGACTAAAAACTTTATTTTTCTATTTTAGTTGGATAAATTTGGTGTTAAAAGTCATTCCTAGGAGTCTAGCCTAAAGTACTTACTTCGAAGTAATTGCTTAGTTTTATTCATATGACCCATTGCTGGAAGTTTTTCATTGGTTTGCCTAAAAAACTTTCTTTCAAGTTTCATTAAGATCCGAAAGTTCTCTTTGGGATATAAAATGAAATTTTTGGTATACGAATTCTTTAGTTTTAAAACATTTTAAGTAACAATTTTTACCGTTTCCATAACCAATTTTTAGTAAGTGCTATTCCCTATTTTCCTATCAAATAATTTTAAAATTATTTTAAGATGTATATCTAATAAAACGATAAATTTAGTGTATCCCCCACTAAATGGTAGGGTGATTGAAAAAGGTATGCAAATACTTTTCTAAAACTAAAATTTTATTGAGAAAAACCAACAAATATTTAACGAGTCTCACATCAGTGATGGAAAAGTTGGTACAGTTGTACTTTTTTTTTTTGGTACATTTTGGCCTTACTTGATACCGTGGTATTACCGCGGTTCATTTGGTACAATTTTAAAATCTTCAAAATTAAAATTTTTATATTGATATCAACTTGCTGTACTTTAAAGCTTTGAACACATATTCGAATTGCAGAATTCTGGCACATTTAGACGCAAAAGAAACTGCTAGATGTAGAGCAAAAAACATCCATTAATAGCACAGTCAACAACAACAAAATTACGGTGTTTTGACACTGGATTCTGGTAGATGAGACAAAAAAAAATGTACGTGTGTCAGTGTTTTAAAAGACCACATCGGAATTTTATTTTTGGGAAAGGGGGGTTAAAATGTCACCCTTTTTTCAAAGGTTTATTGCGAATCGGCATAGCTTAACCCATATTATCCTAGCGTCGTCATATGACGACATCAAAAGGCTTCTTTTTAAATGAGGTTTTTTTATTATAATAAGGAAAGAAGTTTATTATTTTGTAAACAAAAAATGCTACATATTCATTCCGTGTTAATTTCAACCATTTTCGTTGTTGTTTCTGGTCGCAGTGAATGCCCAAAAAACACGGAAATTCCAAAATTATGATTTATTTTAATAAACAAGGGAAATCCCAAAAATGATTAAATTATTAAAAATTAAATCTGTAAAAGCAGAAAATTTTGCAAAATTTTAGTAAACTAAAAATCGAAAAAATAAACTCATACATCTACAAAATTTTTGTTATTTTTAAGCTAAATTTAGTTGAATGCAAATACCGCTATTTCAAATTTCCTGATAAAATCAAAAAAAAAAAATATTTGCTAAAAAAATGTAAACTGCTGTTTTCAATAGGCTCGATTTTTATTTGCATTTAAAAAAAATCGAAAAAAAAACTTCGAAAATTTTTTATTTTTGGTGAATACTAAGTATTCAACAAAATTTTTTATTTTTTTTAACTAAAGTTTTTACATACTTTTTTCTTTTGTAGTCTTGCTTTCGGTGCAAAGAGCTAGCACCGAAAAAATATACTTGAAGTTGTTTTCGTTCCGATGCCATTTCGTTAGTTTTTCGTTGATGATCAGCGCCGTTTTGTTCCTAATTTTCGGAGACGATTTCGGCAACGAAATTTTTTCCGGCGCAAATATATGAAATTTCGTTTTCGGCGCCGATTACGGTGTATGCGGAAATCCGACTTAAGTTGTTAATTTTTTTCTGTATGTTTTCCTTGCTTGTCGCCAATAGAACAAGGTCGTCTGCATAATTGAGATGTTCTAGTTGTTGGTTAATTCTCAATTGTATATCCCTACTTTGGGCTACTGTTGTCAACAGAATTTCATCTAGTGTCTTTATGAATAAAACAGGGGACAGAAGACACCCTTGCTTTACGCCACTTATCGTGGAGAATGGTTCGCTTATTTTCCCGCAATAAGAAACGCACATTTTCGAATTCGCGTATTGTGCTTTTATAAGTTTTCATAAGTTTTATTCTGATACGCCTTTCATTCTAAGGGCATGCCATATTTTGTTTCTAACGATTGCATCGAATGCATTTTTGAAATCGATAAAGGGTAAATATAGTGTTGCATTGTATTCGTTACACTATTCTAAGTATTATTAGACCTAGGCTGTTGATCTGGTCAATGCATGAATGATTCGAACGAAAACTGGCTTGTTGCCTTCATAGTTGGTCATTGAGGGGGCGGACGATGCGACTGAGTAGTATTTTAATGAATATTTTACACATGGCTGGAGTTAGCGCAGTATCCCTCCAATTACTACATGTCTTAAGGTCCCCCTTTTTGGATATTTTAATAATAAGACTATCTTTCCAGTCGTGTGGTATTCTTTCTGTAATTTCAAATTTTGTGAATTAGGGGCACTTGCGCCACTGTTGCGAGCATCTATCTTAAAAAGTTCGGCTGGTAGATTATCTATGCCTGGTGCTTTGTTGTTTTTACGTTGGTTGATGTCGTCGGTTATTTCATCGAGGTTGGGCGGATCAGTGCTAATATAACTAATAGGATGCGGATGTACTCCCAACTCTTGGATTCATATCCCATATTAGTAGTTTTGATCTAAGCCGTTTAAGGTCCGGTAAAAATTTTCTTTTGCGATGCGTTCAGAAACTTCTGTGGGAGCATAACATTGAACTATCGATATTTTTCCAATATTAGAGTTGAGCTGAACCGTGATGATGGGTTCGGATATAGAAGATAAGGTAAGCTTATAAGATAATTTCGAAGTTGTCTGCTTAAAAAAATACGCACGCCATGAGTATGCGGGTCGTCTAAGCCTTTTCGGCCGGAATATAAGATTCGGTCACCCTCAGAGTTCGTAAAATCGCCGCTACTATTCCATCTCATTTCGCTAATATCTATAATAGATACGTTGAGTATATTACATTCTCTCGTTAATAATATTACTTAATGAAATTCCAGAACTTACAGATATGTACTGGAGCGAGCTTTAAAATTATAATTCCTCAATTCGATTTTCTAATCTTATTTTATTTTCAACGAATCGAGTAGCGGAACTATTTGATTGATTTAATTATTTTATGATTTATTTCAGCAATACCTTAATCATATAATCAATTTAGTTTTTGATGATTTTTTTAAAGAATTAAACAAATTGTTTAAATTTTGACGAATAATTTTAACCACATTCAAACCACATAAAAAAATTATTGAATATAAATAAAAATAAATCACATCTCATTTTATTTTTTTCAATATCAAATTACTGACCTAAAGTGAACAAGAATTATTCAATGTTTCATAAAATGAATCAAAATTTATGCCAATTTATTAAAAACTTACTTTTACCTCTTTTAAGGTTTGAACCCGCCTCTTTAACATCTCTCCTAAAATATGAGAAAATGTTACATTGTTTTGTTATGGCGGTTAAGTTATCGAAATATATGTAAACTTTGCACAAACTTATTACTTTAAAATAAATTGGTTAAGGACGAAAGCTCTGCAATTTTTTTAGAGCAAATTGTCTTTAAGTTTGATATTGAACGGACAAATATTTTTCATATAAAACATTTTGGTACTGCGAGGGTCGAAAAAGTAAAATATTTTTGTCTGATTTGGTACAAAATCTAAAATCTCATTTTCCATCTCTGTCTCATATACAATTTGTCCCCATAACTAGGTGTACGTGTGCTTGTGTGTGTTTGCTATATTTTGGTGAAATTAAATAACCCATCGCATTTACAAAAATGTCTTTCCATCAATGTCAATACAATTTTTCAAAACATCATACAGACTCACAATACAAAAACAAATATAAAATTATACCCCATCTGGTTTAGAAGAATTTTTTGAATTGAAGTGTATTTGTGTGGTAAACACATACATACACATCTTCCACATTATTAGTGTCTATGGAGTATAGAGCACACTTATATATTTTAAAAATTTTCACTTGTTTTTTATTTTGTTTTCCCTTATAAATAGTTAACATCAATATGTCTATTACTAAAACCTTAAAAGCTCTTGTAAAAAAATTTACAAAAGTGCCCTCAGTTAGTATATTGGACGACCACACACATTTAAGTGTGTTTGAATGTAGTATAATTTTTTACGACTATCAGTACAAGTGCTAGTTATTTGAAAAATACATCATCATCATTCAAAACGAAAAGAAGAAAAAACTTTATAAATTTTTCTTTTATTGTTACATGCATATGTGTAGTTTGTTATTAGTTCTTCCTAGTTTTAAGTCTCCACTCAATAAAGTTTCCAACTGTGTCCAAAAAAATGAGGCAAATTGTTCTATTATTTTGTAGTTTAAGTTCCATGTCTTCATTTGAATTTTTATTATAAATGCATTCAAAACTATGATTATAATTTAAAATTAACACTGAAGGAAAAATAGCTAGCAAATTGAGTTTAGTTTTCCTTTAATCTAACGGGGTGTTTCATAGTGACAGTTTTTGAGTTAACTTTAAGTTAACTCAGAAATTTGTTTTTGTTTTCTATAATTTTTTTACATTACCTTTTGTTTAATAGTTAAGTTAAAGTTAACTCTGCAGTATGAGACCCAGTAACATTTAAATCCGAATTTTTCGAAAAAATAATTATAATTTTTGGAAAAAAAATTTATGAAAATATACATTCATTTAATAAAAAGTTTCATTGGCTTAACGACGACGAAATGAAAAAAATTATTTACAATATGAAGCTCATTTTCGATACAGTTAATTTAATTTTACAAATCGTCACCTAAAATGCAAAAGGGCGTAACAACAAAAAAATTTAAGCCGATTTTCTGATTGATTACGATGCACTAGACTAAATTACATTTCCCTACAAAATTTTAAACTTATATGTCGGAATAAGCCTATAGTCGTGTTTTAAACAAGAGAAGAAAATATAGAATATCTTTAGTTCTACAACGTTTTTTTTTTTTGGTTCTAGTGTAAAAAAATAAAAAATGTTGTTACGCCCTTTTGCATTTTAAGTGACGAAATACAGGGTGGACCAACATTACCGAATTCCTTATACATTTTTTATTATAATTTTTTCTTCAGTATTTTGTAAAGAAGACTTGGGGAATTTAAAATGGAACAGTGCACAATTGAACAAAATCATGACCGATTTGAAAAATGTTTTCCTATTCGTGTTCAGCATACTCACAGGTAAGTTAGTGAATGGGTTCTCTCCGATTTTATTACCATTTGGATATGTTAAAGAAGAGAAAAAGAACAATAGACATTGGGATACTTTCCTTGCAAGTTTAGTTCGAAACAAGTGAAAAAGTCAATTTCGGTCATGCCGGCTACAGGAAACGGTACACCAAAGTACGATTCGGGTTGTATTCCAGGAAGCTGATCAAATTTATATTAATGTTTTTTATTTATAAAATTGGGTCTGGGTTAAATATTTTTGGTATGAATAAAACATCATCACAAAGCCATTATACTCTATATGCTATACGCGGATATGGAGAAAGGTTTTGCGGAGAAAAGTAAGCGTTTTTTACTAAATTTTCTTTTCTCTTTATATTTTTGTATTAAAAAGTTGTATTTGGGACGAGAAAGTGTCCCAATTTCCATCCCCCTGGATCCACGCCTTCCTATACCACAAGATGTGGGAATAATTAAATTTAAACGCACTTTAATCCCAATTTCTCTGATATTGGACCCGACCTCAATTACGCTATCCAAGGTAACCCAGCAAAATCTTTCATTACCAAATAATTGGTAATGACTTATTTTTTGGCGTCTAAGCTCATTATTTTTGTTTGGCGTGGTCGTTTTTATAAGTAGTCACGCTTACGAAAAAATGGGAAATAAGCAGTTATGAGATTTTGAATAATAAGTGGTTACACACATGCTTTCAAAAAGTTGAATTATAAGTGGTTATCCGATTGCTTACTTGATTCTTAAAAATAAGGAGATAAGCAAATACTATTATCTTAAGGAAATACATTCAGAAAAATTTTTCTCTAGTGCGTAATTTTAGGACTCGTCATAAAAATATAAACATAAAACATATTTACATACTATAATAAATAAAAATGTATAAAATTTAACTGTGTAAAAAGTACTTATTTAAACTATTACGAGTAAGTCATTATTTTATATTATAAAATAATGTAAAAGGTAATGATATATCATTATTGGTAATGCAATGAGGTGTCATTACCAATATTTTGCTGGGAAGGTCAGATATTCTAGTTTCTGAATTGTTAGGTGACATAAATATCGACTTGACACTTTCCAAGGTAGACCCAAAAAGGCGGTTGTGAATTCTTCGGTATTTTTGGGCATCCTGAAACCTTGTATGTCAAACTTTCTAGCTGGCTCAGGCGTCCAACAGTTTCGCTATCACCTAGGCCTCGAGTTCTAAATTCCGAAGTAGGGCATTTTATTCAACAATTTTGTACCAAAGAATGAAAAATAACAGCGAGAAAGCAATGTGATTTCCTTAAATCCAATATCTCATTCATAAATAAAATTATGGAGGTGCCGTGGAAGAAATCCCTTTAAAACGCTTTAGACTGGTAATACCATTTGAGTTCAATATAGGCTTTCCATACCAACTGTAATTATGGTATTTGTTTTCCAATATAATACGAATAAAAATTTAAACAACTTCTTAAAATTTAAACAACTCCTTAAATTTTACAAGTGCAAAAAGTAGGCATGGTTACATATTGAGCATTCTAGCGCCAGTTTTTAGTACATTATTTACAATAATAATGCTAGTATTTGATTATATCGAGTTTTTAATCAGCAATTACAAAATAATAAAATTTTATAAGAAACTCGGTCTCTGAAGTTCTGAATTTTAAGTGCTATTTTAATTTATCTAAAACTCGTCCAAATCTTTTTTATTTACAAATGAAAATGTCCAAATCACGGGGTATAGTTTTATTATAAAAATCAATTTATTATCCGATATTTCGATATTTTTCTAATGGCATTTTCAGGGAAGGATTAAATGTTTACAAAAGTTTTATTGCAAAAATCAATAAAACTTTTTGTTGAATATTAAAAGATTGGAAAAAAAACTTTATAAAAATTTAGTTAATTTAATTCGCTTAAAAGTTAAATCTAGAAATTGTGTTTTTTCAATATTTTTAAAATTTTTTTGAAAACTTTGTAAAATATAAAAATGTGTAGACGACCACATTGTCGACATGATTTATTGGAAAATCTAAAAATATATAAAAATAATTATAAATGCAATATTTAAAGTATAAATTATATCATTAGTTTTTTCTAATCACTTGGATTTAATAAATCCAAAAAGTACTTCTAAAAGCGCTCAACAGATGGGGTTAGATTCTCCCTATTTTAAAAACAATTTTCTGTCCGACACTTCTTTCACCCTAATTTTTAAAACCGAATTCGATGATGAAGGATTTTACTTTTAATTTGTAATTATATTTTATATAAAACAGCGATAAACAGTCTGCCTTTTCAGTTTTACCACTTCAATTTATATTTTCACACAATTGAAAAATTCCATTGCAATATTTAATAGTCACTAATTGGATTTAATTAAATTACTTACTGTAGAGTGAAAAATTGCCATTTCTATTTAAGCTATTTCTCCATGTCCAAGATGAAAAATATGTATTTGGTGAGGTGTAGTTTTTTTTTCTAAATATATTTCATAAAAAAATTTAATTAAAACCTTTTATTTGTTAGTTTTTAAAATTTTTTGTTTCTCTTTTAATTTGCATTCGTATTTTTTTCTGACATTAAATTGTGCTTTTATTTTGGATTTATGAAATCCAGCTTTTTTTGGATTTATTAAATCCCCTTTTTGTATGAAAAATTCTAAATCCAGGTGATTAAAAAAAACTCTAGTTGTCTGTACTATATATGTTTATCAGCACAATTTTGGTAGAAAAATTAGTAAAACATTAGTTCAAAATTACTTTAGTGCTAAAAAAATATTATTAAAATTTTTGTTGAAAACACAATTTTAGCAAAAAGCTGCTGAAAACTAGTAGACTTGATATAGGTACAAGCTAATATCTAGCTCGAAAATCTAGATATGTATTTGCTGCTATTTTCTTCACTACTGTAATTTTATGCATCTTAGATACAAATAATTATAGGGTATTACAAATTCGTGGCCTCCTTTGAAAGTTCATTAGAAAAAAGAGCTTTTAAATGCTTTATTTAGAACACAATTTCATAAACTATATTTAGAACATGGTACTTGAGAACAATAAGTTTATAAAAACAAGCTTTACAAAAGCTTAAAAAGGTTAGTTTATTTACTTATGAAAAGCTTTCAAATAACTTTTACTACAACAGGGTGTCTTTGTAACGTATTCAAGACATAAATTTAAAAAAAACTTTTACAAATAGTTTGATTACTCTGTGGAATCGTCTTCTTTATAACTCATACATGGGAATTTTTCATTACCATAGAAATTTCATTACCATTAGTTCATACTAATGACAATGAAAAAAATGTCATTACCATTTAATGGTAATGAAATATTTTTCATTAGAAAAATCATTACTAATGGTAATGAAATTACACTAATGCATAAAAAAACTAATTACAATTGATTAAAAACCATTTGTTTACAAAAAAATTCAGAGAAATGAAAACGAACAACCTGTTTGGCCGGGGAAGTTATAAAACATAATTTTTTAAGGAGGGTCCATTCCATACCGTTAAACCTTACCTGGATACAAATAACAATGGAATGTAAAGTAATATTTAATTTCAAATGAGCATGAGCCTGAATGAGCATATTCTATATTCGATTTCAGCGAGTTTTACTCCATTTTTACGTTTTTCTGTCAATGGCAATTATTTTTTTTAATTTATTCATTATCAATGGTAATGAAATTTAAAATCATTGTCATTAATCAATGAAATTAAATTTTAGAATCATTACCATTAATTAAAAAAAATGGTAATGAAAATAATTTCATTACAATTGATATCAATGCAATGGTAATGAAATCATCAATTAATTAGTCCACCTAATTAATTAGTCCCATGTATGTTATAACTATATATGTCAGGGATGATAATTCGGATTTTCAATATAGTACCAACCAGATTAAAAACTATCACTTTTTCGAGGCACCAACAAATTTTTTAAAGTTTTTTTTTTCTTATAAATTAACTAAAATCTTAAATTACATAAAGTTCTTTTGTACAAAAAAAAAAAATCAAAATATCTCTTTTTTTCTTGCATGCAATCTTCAGCGCAGAGTGTTTTCTAAAGGCAAAATGTCATGTTTACGGTTGTTAATTTGTTCCTTAAGCACCGTAAGTTGTTTTTCACGTGGAAAAATTTCACTCGAACTTTAAAGGCCTCAAATTGCAATTTAATTTAAAAAAGTTAGCAAATTTTTAATTTTATAACAAAGGCACAATCACAATTAACACAAAATGTCACTTTTTCACAAGAAAAATAATAGTCTTGTATTTTAAATTTGCGTGAACACAAACTCTTTGAATTATTCTTTGTAATTTACTTGTAAAAATTGTATCATCTTTCTTTGATTTGAAAATAATTTAAACAGAAAGTGATATTAATTTATGATCTTGAGTCAAACTAAAATAACATTCATTTACAAACTCTTTGTGTTCACGCAAATTTAATACCCAAGACTATTACTTTTTTTTTTGTGAAAAAGTGAAATTTTTTGTTTATTGTGATTGTTGTTAAAAAAAACTCTCAAACCCACTCAAGGCGAAAGACACTGATGATGGCTTTGTAGCGAAAGCCGAAAATGCGTGTTCTGTCTTGCTGGTCTTATCGAATTCTTTCAAAAATTTTTATTCTTTGTAATTTACTTGTAAAAATTGTATCATCTTTCTTTGATTTGAAAATAATTTAAACAGAAAGTGATATTAATTTATGATCTAGAATCAAACTAAAGAACATGCATTTACTTAAATAAGAGATCAACTAAAACATTCCCCCCAAAAATTTTTATTTTCAGAATTTAAATTACTATTTAAAACCTTTAAAGTTTGAGTGAAAATTTTCCACGTGAAAAACAACTTACGGTGCTTTATAATTAAAAAAAACAATTGTAGACAGATTGGATATTAACACAAAATAACATGTCCGCACAAGTCCAATTTTTTTTGTTATTTTTTCCCCATTTTCCATTATACTCGTCAAAAATAGAAAATAAGTAGTGTCCGACCGAGTATTCGTTTTCGGAGTTTGGAAAAGTAAGGTAACATTTTGGCTGAATACCGAACATTTTGTATAAATCAACATTTTGCCACATTTAGCTATTTAATTTTGCGAAGTAACATAAAACGTGCATATTTTTAACTTTATATTTATTTTACGAGCAAAAAATAAAACTTTTTTATGTTTTCGCAGTTTAAAAATATTTAAAAATACGTTTCCTCATTTTTAAATTTGAAATAGTTTCAGGAAATTGTATTTTATTCAAACATAAAAGTGTTCGGCTTCGGTTCGGCCTTAAAAAAGTGAGTTCGGTCGGACGCTAACAATATATTATTAGACCTACAGTTAGTGGGTGGATAAATCATCTTAAATCTATACTTTAATATTAGTGAATAACCATTTATTGAAAAGGCAAAATTTTCACGTCAAAATTAGCGGGCAGATAGTCCCGCAGGAGTAAAATGTTTTAGGCTAATGAGTACCGTAGATTTCTGTTATTAACTTATTATTAACCACATATCTGGTAATGATTTTCTACACTGGGTATTTATGAGTTTAATGTCAAACTCCATATATCAAAAATATGGCTTGTATTTATAGAAGGTTTACAAGGAATTTGCGAATTATAATGAGTGCCCCTAATATATTTCTTAAAGAGACAATTCTAAAATCATTTAATATATTTTTTACGACTTTAAAAGCATAGTGACAATGAAAGTACTACATGAATCCAATTTTCCGACCCTTAAAGGGGGGGGGGGGGGGGGGGGTGACAATTAAAGCACACCGACAGTTAAAATAAGCGACAATTATAGAACTTTTAGTGTAGTACATTAAAAAGTACTATAGTACCAACTTTATCATCCCTGATATGTATATATATAAAAATAAGTACAATCCTATATAAAAAAGATAAAGATACGAGTAGTTACATTAAAGACTTGTGTAAACATGTTAATTAATACTTAAGTATAGTGTTGCCAATTCGGTGCTTTTCGGGTATTTTTTGGTGCTTCTTACCTTTTCACACTCGGCGATTTTTTGCAAATATCTGTTATTAAAAACACGGGTATTTACAGTGCTTTTTCTGATTTTTGGCAGTGCTTTTTGTATAAGTTATATTTTTGATATTTGTTCTAGACTTATTAAAATATTCTTGAGTTTTCTGTAAAAGCTGAAAAATATATAATAACTGCATAAAAACACATTAAATAGCCTTTTCTCACATTACTTTTTAACTATTTTTAACTACTTACAACTCAGTTATAATTAAACTTTAAAAACTTTAAATACTATTTTACTGGTTTTTTACTTATTTTTGCTATTTTTTTTTTTAACAATTTTAAAATTTTTTTACAACGCTGCAATGCATTCCTAAATTCTTAACTTAATTTCGTGCATTTTTACCTTAGTTTTGGCAAATTTTTACCCTCTTTCCCATTTTTACTATGTTCACAGTGCTCTTCTGTCTTCAGGAGTTGGCAACACTACTTATGTATGTATGAAAATAAACATTTACCTGAAGTTTTACCGGAGAGGAAAAACAAAATAACAAAAAATAATAATAAAACAAAATCAAGATAATCATTTAAAAAAACACTTGAATCATTAGTTAGAATACTAATTTGTAGATTTTATGTAAAACAGAGCCTTAATGAATTAATTCATAATAGAAATAGATATTTTAATCAAATTTGTTTGTCTAGCTCTTTAATACCACTGTACGACAATTTCTAACTTTTTTCAAAATTATGGGGTTCTGAGAATGGATTCTGGTAGAAGAAAAATATACGTGAGTCGGGATTTTGAAAGATCACGTGGGAATCTTATTTTAGGGGCGTTAAAGTTTCACCCCTTTTTCAAATGTTTATTGTGAATCGGGATAGGAAACCATGTGAATCTTCCATTTTAGGTATAGGTTGTGTTAAGCGAAATTATGTAAAACACTACGGGGAACATTTGTGTTGAACATTTTAACCCTCTAACTCTTCAATTAAAGGGACTTTTTTTGTCCTTTTATGAAAAGGGACCAAAAAGGCCCGTAAGTTGAAGAGTTAGAGGGTTAAAATGTTCCACAAAAATTGTCCTCGTAGTGTTGTATATCCTATACCTAAAATGGAAGATTCAAATGGTTTCCCCCAAAATCTAGGTTTGTTGGACATTTGAACGCCAATTCTGAATAAGTACGAGATTAACCCTTTAACTCATTTTCAGTTTTGACTTATTTCGGACGTTGAAGTTAAATTTTCAACTTTGATGTCTTCAGAGACTTGTAGTAGAATTTAATGAGAAATATTTTTCCTTAACATTTTAACCCTCAATCTCTTCAACTTACGGGGCTTTTTTGTCCCTTTCTAAAAAGGGGTCAAAAAAGTCCCTTTAATTGAAGAGTAAGAGAGTTAAAATGTTCCGCAAAAATATATGTCATGAAATTTTACTATCAGTCTCTGAAGACACCAAAGTTGAAAATTTAACTTCAATGCCAGAAATAAGTCAAAAGTTATTCAGAATTGGCGCTCAAATATCCAACAAAGCTGGATTTCAGGGGGAAACCATTTGAATCTTCTATTTGAGGTTTAGAATGTGTTCAGCGACTTATGTAAAACACTACGGGAAACATTTTAACCCTCTAACTCTTAAACTTATGGGTCTTTTTTGTCCCTGTTTAAAAAGGAGCCAAAAAAGTCCCTTTAATTGAAGAGTTAGAGGGTTAAAATGTTCCACAAAAATGTTCCTCGTGACGTTTTACATAAGTTTGCTGATTGCATCCTATACCTAAAATGGAATATTTACATGGTTTCCTATACCGATACACAATAAACATTTTAAAAAGGAGGGAAATTTAACCCCTCCTAAAAGAAAAATCCGATGTGATCTTACAAAACGCCGACACACGTATTTTTTTTTTGGTCTCCTCTACCAGAATCCATTGTCAGAACACTGTAAATTTTTTCGTGTTGTAGGTACTGTGTAATTAGCGAACATGAAATATTTTTATGGCGAAGCATCTAACAAATTTTTTTAGAGTTTTTAGAGAAAATAATTTTAAGTTTTTTTTAAGGAATAAATTATTTTACAGCACTGATATACTAAGCAACGCAATCACTAGAAAAATACTTTGGCTGATGATGATGAGAAATCTTTGTTTTTAGAAGATTTTTGTAAGTGCTTTTACTTAATATCAGCTTGATGACCTTTAAAAGGAATTTAACCAATTAGTCTTATTTATAGGAGAAAAAAGCAAGCTTGGCCGCCAGTTGGTAAGTTTTTTTTGTATTCTTTTTAATTTTTTAGTCATAACCTATTATCCTTTCCGTTTCGAACGGAAACAAGAAAAAAAGTGGAAACACTATTAAAAAAAATATTCATACATTTGATGGGCTGTCAGTACTGACAAGAACGTAAACTATATATATTTATTATGCATGTTTGTATGTATATTGCATACAACTACATAAACTATATAGTCGGCTTATTAATGATTTGATCTACCGACAATTTTTGAAAAAATTGAATTAGAATTAGATTACATATACATTAGGGCGGGTCAAATTGTATGGATAAAAATTTTTTGATATTGCGTACTCGATTTTTCGAAAGCTTTTAGCATGGGAAAAAAAGTTCCACTGCGACATATCAAAAAAATCATTTTCGAGGCTCCCAAATTTAAATTTTTTGCAATTTTCTAATAAATCTAGATTAGCGCCATCTTGAGGTGGCTTTTTGAAACAACTAATAAAGTTGTAAACAATATAACATTACAACCTTTCCAGAAAGGTATTACTTATGAAAATCGGATAAAAAATGTGGTAACTAGAGGTAAAAGTATATAAGTAAAATTATTTTCTCCTTGTTGTCATCAACATCATTATCATCATTTCATCATCAAGAAGAAAATAATTTTACTTATATACTTTTACCTCTAGTTGCCACATTTTTTATCCGATTTTCATAAATAATACCTTTCTGGGAAGGTTGTAATGTTATATTGTTTACAACTTTATTAGTTGTTTCAAAAAGCCACCTCAAGATGGCGCTAATCTAGCATTTATTAGAAAATTGCAAAAAATTTAAATTTGGGAGCCTCGAAAATGATTTTTTTGATATGTCGTAGAGGAACTTTTTTTCCCCATGCTAAAAGCTTTCGAAAAATCGAGTACGCAATATCGATTGCTAAATCGACCCACCCTAATATACATATATGGATATTTCGTATCATATCTGAGATATCCTGTATCGAATTTGATCTAATTGCTAATTTTGCATACAAAGTTGACAAAATTTAAACCTTCTTTATCGTTTTTCTTCACCCAGAAAACGGATTCGTGCTGACAACCGAATTTGTAGCCAATCGAATGCTTCAGTTGGAGCAACCGCATATCTCGGTTGTTACTACCGAATTGTTATAGAGGCAACCGAAATTCTGTTGTCATAGTCAAATTAATCTTAACTCAACTGGTTTTCAGATCGGTTACCACAACCGAACCATTCGATTGGCTACAAATTCGGTTGTCAGCACGCATCTGTTTTCTCTGTGTTGATAACGACTTTTTGACATATGGGTGAAATCAATAATAAGCCGACGATATGTAGTCTAATGTCTCCGTTGACATGACCAACAAAATCAAAACAAAAGATTACTAGTTGTTGGAGAAATTGTTCAGCAAGTTGCATGTCAGGACATCAAGTAGTTGTGGCTTTTCTATGGTATGATAGGTAATTACATTGAGAAGTACTTTGAGAATATGGCTAAATAAATTTAGCCCACCAAGTGAAAAAATTGAATTCAGCCAGTCACATTGCGTTAGAAACTATTTCAACATTTTCTTTAATACTTAACAATTGCCCCACTTCTATGTGAAAAGTAATAACCTCCAATTATATGTAGAAATCCTTTAAAGTTTTAGTAGGTCTCCGCATGATTTTTTTTTTTTTTTAGGAATATTGCCAATCAAGTGTTCATTATATGACTGCAAACAGCAACTAGGCAAAATCACGGTATCGTTTAATTAAAAAATTAATGAATATACACTGAAATTCACTTTCCTTGTAATGCAATGAAAGTTTATGTATCGCTCTAAACCAACAACCACATTTTTAACATTTCTTTTCTAGAGTTTGTGATGAGTTAACATTTCTATACCCTGCATCACTCTATGGAACAGGGTTTATTAAGTTTATGCTGTTTGTAACTACCAAAAATAATGGACGTAGATTCATCCACCTTACATATACCAATCCTTTCCTTTCAGAAAATGTTACTGCTCTTTCGTTGTCTGTCATTCTTTGCTATAAAGTTGTTTAACGACTCGTACCGATTTGGAAAGTAGAACTAGAAACCAACTGGTCGCATCACCAGGCTAAAAACCAAAATTTTGATTTGTAAATTTCAAGATCCCAAAAAAAAGCCCAAAAATTTAAGACCGTCATTTTGGATTTTATTCAAAACTGTCATGCCATTATTTACACAATGTACTCATTAAAAAACTAAAATATCTAACATAACAAGCAGCATAGATTTCGAAGGCACAATCTATTCTGATGTTTGAAAGATTGGCTTTTAAACTTTTTCAACGCATTTTTATATAATTATACCCCACACTATGAGCTATAGGATATAATGATTTTGTACTGATGTTTGTTACTGTCCATAATTTGACTGGAACACCTGTAATATATAAGTTTTGCAGCTTCAATTGAAATTGTCTTCTCGGAATTTGATTCGCTTTCCAGGATATGACTCAAATTGTACTGTGGTATACAGTTTCATAAAGTCGGCATGACCGACTTTAATTTTTCTCCTTGTTCAAAATTGATTTTATATTCGCAAACACAAACAACACCAACAAAATTCAATACTATATATTTACTGCTACAAAACAGAACTGCAAAAGAAAGAATTTAAATTTACAAAATTTAAATTTACAGAATTTAAATTATATTGGAATTAACTTCTAGTTAATTGAAAATGACAAATTATGCTGCAGAAAATTTTGCTAAATATCAGTAGACTAAAAATAGCAAAAACAAACAGTTATTTCTATAAAACTTTTGTTGTTTTGAAGTTAAATTTAGTTGAATCCAAATAGCAGTTTATCTTTCTAAAAAATAGTAATTTGCTGATTTCAGAAAGCTAGATTTTCTATTTACATTAAAAAAATCGAAAAAAACCTTAAAAATTTAAAATTTTTTGGTGACTTTTTTATCAAACTAATTATTTATCAAAATTTTTGCTGATTTTAGCAGGTCAAGTTGTTATATTCTATTAACAAAAATTTAACTCATACAAATTCTGTATATTTTAGAGTTTAATTTTTGCTGTTCCTATCTTACTAATATATAGCAAAAATTATCCGTTAATTTTAGCAGTTTTTTTCTGCAAGGTAATTTTAACTACTTTTTAGTAGTTTTAACTAAATTTTTTACAGACTTTTTTCTATTAGTGTACTTGTTCAAATTGCTGAACGTTTTAACTTTAAAGCATCAACCCCACACTGGTTAAATAAAAATGAATTGTGCAAAACTCAGCGGGAGTTTTACTACCATACACAACTAACTACTTTCATTTCATTTTTCATTTCGTTGAGGCCATAAGCAATGGCCCTCCAGTTATTGCAGGCAGAAAAAAATGAACAAGAAAACATTAAAGAAATAGAAAAAGGATTTTTAGGTGAAAAAATTCTTTTGATGTAAAACCAATTTTTTAAAATAAAAACAAATTTTGTGATAACAAAAAAATTTGGGGGAAAAAAAATTTCCAAGTTCAAAAACTCTTTAGGGAAATATAAAATTTTAGTCAATTTAGTTTATTATGGGGAGACAGACGGACATCGCTCGACTGACTTGGAATTTCATATGGATTATGAACATATGCTTTATAGGATCTTGGACTAATATATCGCCATGTTAGAAAGCGAATTGCAAACTGATATTACCCTTTCGTATCCCATCGAATAATTCATCTCGAAAATGATGAATTATTCGATGGGGGAAAATTGGTTTCTCGAATAATAGTTCTGAAACCGAGTTTAGTAGCACCTACATACTAGAGGCCAGTATGAATGTTTTGCGAATCATTCACAAAACATTTTCTTATACAACAACAAAATATTTTTTCTTTTGTTTTCTGTTTTATTTATTTTTTTTGTAATGATCTAAATTCTAATATCTTGTAAATAACTACAAATAAGTAAAATGGTCAATTTTTGTTATATTTAGTACTAAAAATTGTCAAATCTCTCATCAGCGCATGCAAAAGAATGTTTTGTAAAACGTTCATTCAGCCCTCTACTACATTCCAAATTTTGTCCAATTATCTTCAGAATTGCGACCTGCAGTTTGATTACAATATTCGCAGTACAGTCTCACGGACATTCTTAAAAATGTGTTTGGTAGCTACAAATTATTTTATGATGCAAATTCTGTAACATCATTCTTCTGAAATTTTTCAAAAATATGGTCTGTTACGAATTCAGAACGTTTTAACTTGTCGAATGACTATTAATATTTTGATTTCTCAGTGAATGAGAAATTCAATAGAAAACATAAAGCAATGATTAAATCTAAATATTAGAGAATGAGATTAGAGAATGAATTCATTTAAGTTTTTGCCCTAGAAACAACTGCTACATCTACTCAGGGGTATGGCATCACCAAAAAATATGTTATAAAAATATTATTGTCACTAGATGGCACTTTGTTCAAAAAATTGACAATTTTCTTTTTTTATTTAAATTTAAATAATAACAAACAACAAAGCAATAAAAAACAAACGGATATATCAAATTTTATTATTTGAATATATTCCGCGTTTGTTTTTCTTATTTTTTGCAGTTTTCAGCAGTTTTTGAGTTTTTAAATAAAGGCTCAGCTGATACTAAACTGATTCTAAATAGTTGCTCAAGTAAAACTAAATTTCAGCGCCATCTATCGGTGAGTAGTGTAAGTTTTGATTTCCTATCTCTATAATTAATAGTCTCTGCATCTACTACAACGAACAATGACAAACAAAAAAAAAATCATTGCATAATGTTAGGCTAAGGTAAGAAACCACTAACTCTACTATTAACAGCAATTTACATTGGTATTAAAGGAATTTTAGCAATGAATTAGATTTTGTGTATTCATACATTTTTACATGTACTCGTACTATTATTTTGTAAAGACTTTTATTAAGGCAAGAATACACGTTGAATATTATATTGATCAACTTTTTCAAAATCAACCAATCTGAACAAAGTATTTATGAATAAATTGTTCCTATTGATTGATTTTTGAAAGCTTGATCAATAATATTTAACGTGTAT